>CM065484.1:6814124-8299542 GCA_032873175.1 Leptopilina drosophilae
CCTTTTTCTTTTTTTATTTCCCTTCTTCTTCTTCTTTTCCGTCTTACCCAATTTTTCTTCTTCTTCCTACTACTTCCTACAATTTATTATACTAGCATCAGTCCTCTCACAATGTGTAAATTCTTCCCTCCTCTCCTCCTTTTCGTCCCCTCTTTCTTCAAGGTCAATCAATTAATTTTTCCATCGATTGCATTTTCCATACAAATGAAAAATTCACATTTTTTCCCTCTGATGACCTCAGAATTTTCTAAATTTCTAAATTTTGTCACCGAAAACTATGAAATTACGGCCCCGATTAGCACCAGAGCACGATAAACCGTTTTTCTAATACTATAAATAAAATAGATAATGATAAATACGATAAAAATAAAACGTTTAAAATTTTTTTTCACACTAGACGAGTGATAGAAACTATAGGCGAGTGTGACCGCCCAAACATAGTGTCGTAAAAATTACACAACTAGAGTGTTAAACTTTTCCATCTGAAACCTACAATTCCACAGCTAAACATTCCTGAGAATGATCTCTCCTGTCCGATCGTAGTCGATTTTTATTTTCGGATAAAAAACAAAATGGGTGACGAAAATAACATTCTCACTAAAGAGCAGAGAGAGAGAGGGTGGGGGGTTGAATTTCTTTTTTTGGAAAATGAAAACTGTCAAAAATGAAAGGAAGCACGTGGCTTTCAGTGGCTCCACCGACGGCAACGAAATTTATATCACCATTCTTGCGGGTAAAAGTTATGACTTGACGCCCTCGACGAATCCGCCAGCCACTGCAAAATTGTAAAGAGTTGAGACATCAGGCCGCAGTCCTCACTCACTCTCTCTCCATCCTCTCACTCTCGCTCTAAATGTCACACACACGACACCCGGACGCCACGTATAGAGATTTTACTCGATTCGGTATGAAAATCGTCGAGTGTCGTGTTATGTCGACCCGATAGCATCACAACTCGAACTCTCGTCGTAATATATGCGACGACGACCCTGCGCCCGCCGTTCTTTCTTCCTTCAACTTCGACCAGAACCGTATAACCACCCATCCACATCTTCAAAATTGGGATCACAATCACCCCACCCCCCCTCTCCGCCTCTCTCTCTCTCTCTTCTCTCGACTCCTCGTCTCTCTCCTCTCACCCTCTCTCTCGTGTCTCTCTCACTCTCTCTTCATTACACTTTTCAGTCGAATTAGAAAAATTTTTACTCTTCTTCTCATTTTTATTTATTTTACGGAACGACAAAATTCTTCTATTTTCTCCCCACTTCCCAACTAATTAAAAATGGAATAAATTTGGTTTTTTAGTTTCTGTTTTAGGTTATTTTCTGAAAACGAAAATTTTCATTTTCCTCCACTTCTCCGCCTCCCACTATTAAAAATGGGGAAAAAATATGCTTATAGTATACACTTGTAAAAATCGTTAGGTAATTAAAATAACACCAACAAAGGATTAAAAATTAATCGTCAATTTAGTGTTATTTTAATCCATTGTTCGGTGTTATTTAAATACCTAACGATTTACCGTGTAATTGAAAAGAAAAATCAAATTAAAAATCAAATTAACTTTATTCAGTAATTAAATAAATAGGAGGAAAAAATTTGGAAACTCGGCTGAAAATGATGAAAAAATAATTTGAATTAAAAAGAAAAATTTGAAAGAGAGAGAGAGAGAGAGGGGGAAATGTGAAAACATTTTTTTTTTTTTTTTGAAAGGTGCGCATGTATATAAATTAAACGATTGAATCAGCGCGTCTTACCAAACTAAAGACAGTACTACATCATAATCACATTAGGGTTCTTCTCCAATCTATACTTATGTGAATTCATAAATCGCGATTATAAGACTGCGGTACGGTCGCGTTTTCAAAGTCAGTTAGTCATTTATTTAATTTTTTACAAAGGTAAATTCTTATATTTATTTCTATAATTTCAAGTTCAAATTCACTCAAAATTGAAGAGGTCCTTAAATACACTCTCAAGTTTTTTTATTTTTTTTTTTATTTTTTTTTTTTTTTTTTTTTTAACAATTATATTCGAAATTTGACAATTTTTGTTAAAATTTTCAAATTAAATTCCACTCAAAAATTGGAACAGTTTCTGCAATTTCAAATCACTGTAAACCTAAAAAGAATCAAATGCAACGAATTGATCTCAAAAAGTGGATCAAATCATCATTAGATCTTAATTTTTTGGATCATTTCGATCCACTTGGGGATTATTTTTGACATTTTTTAGAAAACATTGAATTTAAATTAATTCAAAATTGCAATTTTGGTTAAATGTCAGAATTGAATTCCATTCAAAAATTGAAATTTCTTGTTGAAGTTTCAAAGTTCAATTTCATTTAAAAATATCTCTTTTTACAAGCATTTAAATGATATTCATTCAAAATTGTGAAAATTTTCTAAAATTTCAAATTAATTTTATTAAAATTCCAAATTTCCAAATTTTCTTAATTAAATTTTGAGTAAATGAAATGAATTTATTGAAATTTTCTTATATTTGTAATTAATTTTTTATCTACTTAATATAAGCAAACCAAAAAAAAAATAAAAATTAACATTTGGACCTTATGTTGTTTCCTGCACAAAATGAAATTAATAAAGACACAAATAAATTTAATTGAATCGTGTAAAGTAAAAAGTTTTATTTAAATAATTTTATAACTTTTTTTTAAAATACAACTGAATTTGGATTTTTTTTAGTAACATTTTCTTATACAATACAAATTTGTTTTAAGAATAAATTTTAAACCAATTTTACAATATTTTCTAATTTTAAATTAATTCAGTCAGCACATATCATTTTTGCTTTCTTTATAGTGGAATTTCATTTATAATACAATTCTGTTTAATATAAATTATAACACGTCAAGAATTTAAAAATTAAATTTATTAATGAATATCTACAAGTTTTTACCACGAAATGTTAATTTAAGTTATTTATTTTTTAAAGGACTTAGAGTTCATGTCACTTATTTAAAATTTTAACAAAGGTAAATTATATATTCTATTTTCTAAAAATTTCAAGTTATGTTATCATTCATAAATTTAAAAATTTATCTAAAATTTCAAGTTAAATTTATTTAAAAATGAACTTTTCTAAAATTTCAAATTAAATTCATTATTAAAATTTAAATTTCTCTAAAATTTCAAAATAAATTTTATTTTAAAATTGCAATTTTTTGTAAAAATTTCAAATTTTATTTTCATTCAAAATTGAACTTTTCTAAATATTTCAAGTTTTAACTTTATTCGAAATTTGAAATTAAATAAAATTTTAATTAAATTCACTCAAAATTGAAAATTTTTGCAAATTTAAATTAAATTCATTTTCGCAAAATTGCAAGTATGGTTAATTTTAGGATGAATTTCATTTCAAAATTAATCTTTTCTAAAATTTGTTTAAAAAAAAAAAAATTAAAACATAATTTTAAATTGTAATTTTTTGGACAGTTCTTAAAGTCAATTCATTTCAAATTTCAATTTTATAAACATTCAAATTAAATTTCTTTAAAATTATACTTTTTCTAAAATTTCAAAATTAAATTCATTCAAAAAATTGGAAACTTTTCTAAAATCTTAAAATTGTATAAATTAAAATTAAAATATTTCTACAATTTCAAATAAATTTTATTAAAATTTCAATTTTTGTAAAATTTCAAATTAAATTATTCAAAATTGAACTTTCTAAAATTTCAAATAAATTTTTTCAAATTGAAATTATGTAAAATTATCTAAATTAAAAATTCAACCAAATCGTAATTTTTTAAAATTTCAAATTGAATTAATTCCTTTTTGCAATTTTTGTAAAATTTCACAATATTAAATTCACTCAAAATTGAAATTTTCTTAATTTCAAAATTAAATTAATTCAAAATTAATCATTTTTTCTGGAATTTTAAATTTATAATTCATTTGAAATTGAAAATTTTTGTAAAGTTTTTAATAGTCTAATACATTTTAAAATTTCAAAATGTTTAGTTGATAAAACCATTTAATAATTATATATTCATTCAAATGATTCAAAATTGTCTAAAATTTACAAATTATAATTTCATTCAAATACTGAAATTTATGTAAAAATTTCCAGATAAATTAATATAATTTCATTTCATAATTGCAAATTATGTATAATTTTAAATTAAATTCATTTAAAACATTGCAATTTTTCTAAAATTTCAAATTCTAATTTAATTAAAAATTTAATATTATGTAAAATTTCAAATTAAATTCACCTCAAAAAAATTGAAATTGTCTTACAATTTCAATAATTAAATTAATTCAAAATTGCAAATTTTGGTTGAATGTCAGATTGTAATTACATATTAAAATTAATATCTTTTTCTAAAATTTTGAAATTTGAATTTTAAAAATTCGAAAATTTTTCTAAAGTCTCAAAAGTCCAATTCATTAAAAAAATTTTTTTTTTATAAACATTCATTTTATATTCATTCAAAATTGAAGTTTACTCAAAATTTTCAAATTAATTTTATTTAAATTCCGATATTTCTCAATTTTTCTAATTTAAATTTTTGAATAAATGAATGAATTTTGAAATTTACTAATATTAGTAACTAAGTTTTTATCTACTTAATATAAGAAACCAAAAAAATCGTATTAATTGATTCAAAAATGAAATTCCTCCCCCTTTCCACCCCGAGACGAATTTTTAAAAATTTCTAATTTGTCTTTTTCTTTTAAATTTACGGATATTACGACATTGGTCTATAACTTTTGACTTGGACCACGTGTATAGTTTCCTCATTAATATTCCTTTTATTTTCTGCATTTTAATATTTCAATTAATATTTAAAATTTATAAACTGAAATTTCCATTTCGCGATTCGTTTCAAAATCACTTTTTCATTGGCAGAAATATTACTATCCAAAATTCAATTGTTTTAAATACAAAAATAAATTATTTTTTGAACAAAATTATATATATAAATATATATATATATATATAATATATAATATATCTATATATATAAATATATATCTCTTAAAATTTCAATTTATCGCGTAAAGATATAATCTATCAATAAATTTGAAAATAAAACAAAATTCCTTTTCGTTTGAAATTTTAATAAACAAGTTTTAAAATTAACACCGTTCCTTCGAGAATTTCATAAAAATTTTTATGCAAAATTATTTGAGAAGCTGCGGAAATTTTACGATTTATACAACCCTTGAGCAATTTTGAAAAAAAAACTGTCCTCAATATTGGATCCGCCATTTTGAATTTTTAAAAGATCTGACGTTAGATTCGTAAATCACAGGGGGGGGGGCACGGGCACGAATATAAATAGCCCAACTTTTCTAAACAGACACTGAAAAAAAAATTTATTTGATTCTAAATAACTCGATTATTTGACTATTATCAAATAAAAATAATTTCCTTGAATCAAAAACAATTTTTCATTTTGAATTCAAATAAAAATTGTTATTTGAATCAAATATTTCAGCATTTGAAGCCAAATATAATTTTATTTGATTCAAATAAAGAAAACGATTATTTGACTATTATCAAAATAAATAAATACTTGAATCAAAACAATTTTTATTTGGAATCAAATAAATTTTGGTAATTTGAATCCAATTTATATTTCAGCATTGAAGCAAATATTATCTTATTTGATTCAAATAAAAACGATTATTTGAACTATTATCAAACATTAAAATAATTACTTGAATCAAAACAATTTTTTATTTTGACATCAAAATAAATTGTATTTGAATCAAATATTTCAGCATTTGAAGCCAAATATAATTTATTTGATTCAAATTAACCGCTCTATTTGACTAATTATCAAGATAAATAAATTACTTTGAATTCAAACAATTTTTATTTGAATTAAATAAATTGTATTTTGAATCAAATAGTTCAAGGCAATTTGAAGCAATATATAATTTTATTTGATTCATAATAACCGATTATTTGACTATTATCAAATAAATTAATTACTTGAATCAAACAATTTTTATTTGAATCAAATATTTCAGTATTTTGAATCATATATTTCAGTATTTTTGAATCAAAATATTTCAGTATTTGAAACAAATATTTCAGTTTTTGAAGCAATTGTAATTTATTTGATTCCAAATAAAAAATTTATTTGTTTTCAAGATAAAAAATTACTTTGTTTTCAAGTAATTAAAAATTTTTATTTATATTTGTTTCAAGTAAAATATATCGGTTATTTTGAATGAAATAAATTTTTTTTTCTTCAGTTGTAGACTAAAAAATATGGGCTACAATCTTTTCGAAGTAGGAGAATAATTTGGAGTAGCAGTAATTTGATTTTTTGCAGTGTTGTGTGGTAAAAAAAAATAGATTTGACGTAACTGGTGGTATTAAAGGGCTCATTCCGTGAATTACAGGGGACAAGAGAATCATCATCTCTGCATTAATATAGGGGGGCAAAGGTAATGTAATGTTCGTGTTTCCCGAAGGCCTACGGAATGTATGTTGCATAAAAAAGGCAGAAAAATTCGGATAAAGAAACCCGGTACAACAAGTGGGGAAAAGAAGATCAATAAAGTGGTATGGCATTACCGCACTTGGCACCAGTGTTGCGGTGTTTGGAGTGCTACTGAGTGTAACGCCGTTCTCCTGCCGGCTTGAGAGACGGGTGGGGCTGCCTGCCTGCCTGCCTAGCTGGTGTGGTGTGTTATTATTAAGCGGAGGTGTGGCTTGAAACGGAGAGGGCAGAGGCCAAGTAAGTAGGGTGCGGCAGGCATACAGGAAGGTGGGAGTCTACTTCCCAGCAGAGGAGCCTTCATCTTACTCTACAGTTGAGAAAAGAAAACCCAAATCAGAGGAGAGAGAGAGAGAGATGATACCAAAAGAGTATTTCCTTCCCTCTCCCTCTTTTTCCTTTTCTCTTTTCCCCTCTCTCTTCTGTCTTTCCTTTTTTCTCTCTTTCCTCCATTTCTCTCTCTCAGCTCTCCCCTATTTCTCATCTCTACTGATCTCTACCTTCTCTCTCTCTCTCTCTCTATCTCTCTCCTCTCTCTCCTCCTCGGCTCTCCTCTCTCTCCTTCACCTCTCTCTCTCTCTAGCCTCTCCCCTTCTCTCTCTCTCTCTCTCTTCTCTCTACTCTTACATAACCTCTCCTTTTTTTCTCTTTGTCACTATTTTTTTCCTTTTCTCTTTCCTCTCTCCTTCTCTCACCTCTTCTTTCTCTTCCATCAGTCCTCCCTCTTCTCTCACTCGCTTCTCCTTTCTCCTCCCTCTTTTCTCTCCCCTTTCTTTCCTTCTCTCTCTTTTCATGTATTTTTTTTTTTATTCTCTTCTTTTTTTTTTATTTTTTTTTTTTTTTTTTTTCTTTTTATTTTTTTTTCCCATTTTTTCTTCTTTTCCTTTTTTTTTTTTTTTTTTTTTTTGTTTTTTTTTTTTTTATTTTTTTTCTTTTTTTTTTTTTTTTTTTTTTTTTTTTTTTTTTTTTTTTTTTCTTTTTTTTTTTATTTTTTTTTTTTTTTTTTTTTTTCTCTCCACCTCCACTCCTTCTCTTTTTTCTCTTTCTCTTTTCCTTTTCCCATCCTTTAACTCTCTCGTAGAGAGCGAGAAAGAGAAAAATAGAGAGAGAGAGGGGAAAAATGACAGAAAAAGAGAGAGAGAAGGAGAAAAAAGAGAAAAGAAGATAAAGAAAGATTGAGATAAAAGGAGAAAATAAGAAAAGAGAGAAAGAGAAAATAGAGAGAGAGAGAGAAATGACAGAAAAGAGAAAGAGAGAAGGAGAAAAAAGAGAACACACAAAAAAATATGATAAATTTGACTACTTTTTTACTATTTTCTGTAGTTCCTATAGGCGCCCGTAACATTATTTAGTAAAATGAACTATGACAGAATAGTTAGTCTAACTGTAAAGTGTAGTAATAAATACCATTTTTACAGTAAATTTAACTACTAAAACAGTTATCTTAACTATTTGTCGTTAGTCATACCAACTGCTTCATTTAGTTGCCAGTAACTAAATTTTTATAGTTCCTATAGGCGCCCGTAACAAATTATAGTTGTAACAACTGTAAAGAATAATTAAATTAACTATTTAAAGTAGTAAAATTAAATTATTTATTTGTTTCTTATTATTATTGAGATCCATTTTTCTATAATTTTCTCTTACCTATTTTTGTTCATGTATAATTTATATATTAAATTCTTATATACCTAACAGAGAAAAATTCCCCAAACGCCGGGGATTGAACGCACGACCCTAGCATTCGCAAACCGATAACCTAACCACCTAACCACGCTCGCACGCTACGATGATGGCATTATACCTGAGGACATTCTTCTTAATATTCAGTCATAGTATCTACTCTGTTTAGTTGCAGTAACTAATTTTTTCAAGCTCAAGGACTTAGTTGAAATATATTTCAAGTATATATGATTTTAAGTGACTCGACAATGGAGCAGTAGTTAAAAGTACTATTGAAAATAGTTATTTTCAGAATTTCTCTAGTAAAATTATCCATTTTTTACTAGTTATAAAAAAATTAAACTTACTATTTTCGTATAGTAAAAATAACATAAAAATTGTTACTTTCATGACTTTTGTAGTTATAAAAATAAATGTTTCTCACCACGATAGAAATAAATTATCAAAAGATAGTAAGAATTGGTTCTTTTAACTACATAAAATTAACAAAAAAAAAAAACATAAAAATAACAAATTCAGGGCTCGAACTAGATTCCGTAAATCCCGTAAAAGTCCGTAACTTTTGTTGTTTGAAGTCCGTTAAAAGTCCGTTTTTTTGAAAAAAAGGTCCGTAAATTCCGTAATTCGATTGAAAAAGATCCGTAAAGTACGTAAATTATACGATACAATTTGGATAATTTCAGAGAAATTACAAAATGATTGAAGGAATTCAATTATTTTCAAAATTAATAAAATTCTTCGCAGAAATTCAATTATGTTCAAAAATTTTTCCAAATTCTCGTCAAAATTTTCCAATTATCTTTAGAAATAATTAAAATTCTTCTTTGAAATATCAAATATTTTAAAAAAATTTAATACAATACTTGGAAAAATTTCAATTATTTTCAAAATTTTTCCTCAATTCAATGATTTTTAATATAGGTATCTATACTATTCTAATAAAATTTTCCATATGAATTCAATTATTTTAAAAAAAATCTACTTAAATTCTACACAAACCTTTAATTATTTTCATAAAATAATAACAATTTTACAGGAATTTCATTATTTACAATTTTTTTTTATAAACTTACTCGCAATATTCAATTATTTTCATAAATAATAAAATTTTTACAGGTATTTAATTTTTTTGGCAAATAATAAAATTCTTTTTAGGAATTCAATTATTTTGATAAATAATTAAAGCTAATTGCAGGAATTTCAATTATTTTTTAATAACAATTTTAATCGAGTTCCTCGAATAATGTAATTATTCTTAAAAATTTTATTAAAATTTATCAACAAATTTAATTATTTTAATAACGTTTTGCTACAATTTATTTATTAGAATTTTAATATTATTTTATAATAAATTTTTTATTAAATTTCTTTAAAGAATAAAATTATTGCGTTTCATTAATGCAATTCTTTGCGTAAATTATCATTTATCTTTATAAAATAATAAAAATTCTTCTCTAAAATTGAATTATTTTCAAAAAATTTAATAAATTTCTTGGCAAAATTTCAATTATTTTCAAAAAATTTCCCTAATTTAAATTATTTTTAATCTCTATTTTTATAAAATTTTGCAAAAGAATTCAAATTATTTGAAAATTGATTGATACAATTCTTTAAAAGAATTTAATTTTAAGAAATATATGTAATTATATTCAATAAATTGTTTTTTTTTGTATTTAAATATGAAATTCACGTAGAATTTTCTCTTATAAAAATTGATTTAAAAAATGGATTTCAGTTAAAATTTTAGATTATAATTGAATATTAAAAGTTTTAGAGCGTAAAGTTTTAGAAATAATTAAATTTTGTAAAGGTTTCGGATTAAAATCTTTGAAAACTTGAAATTTTTCATATTTTTAACTAAGTAACAATTCTGTGGAATTAATTTTTTTGAGAAATTTTAATTGCGAATTTTTTTTTAATATTATTTGAAGTTTTTCTTTTCTAATACATAATATTTAATTGAAGAATTTACAAATAATTGAAAAATTGAATATTGTAAAGAAGTGGATTTGAAAATTGTCAAAGAACTTTTTCGAAAATTATTAAAAATAATCGATTTCATGTAGAATTTTATGTTAAAAATTCTTGAAAATAATAATTGAATTGATAATGATTTTATCACTCTATCTTTAATTATTATAAATCCTGAAGTAATCGATCGCTCGATGAAGTTATCGATATCTTAATGTTTTTTTCAGTTTTGAAAAAATCTAATTTATAGTTTTAATTAAAATGTTCTCTTATATATTTTTTGTCAGTAATTGGTCCGTAAATGGTCCGTAATTTTTCATTTTTGGTCCGTAAAGTCCGTATTTTTAAATACTTTCACTGGTTCGAGGCCTGCAAATTCCAGTGGTTGTTTTTACTCTTTGGAAGAGTAAGTTTTAAATTAATTTTCAAATATCAAGAAATGGTATATTTATACTACAGAAAAATAACTATTTTTAACAGTACTTTAACTACTGCACTATTGTTGATTTATTCACAATCATACAGTTTAATAGTAATTTAAACTACATAAAACCAACTATTTAATTTTAGTTTCCGCCAACTATGGAAGTTTAGTTAAAATGCTGCTGAATATGGTAGTTTTAACTACTTTTTTTCTAAACTACACATTTGTGGTTGTTTTTACCATTCGCATTTTTTTCTGTGAAAGATTGAAACAAAAGGACAAAATGAAAAATAGAGAAAGAGAGGAAAAAAATGACAGAAGAGAGAGAGAGAGAAAAGGAGAAAAAAGAAGAGAAAGATTGAGATAAAAGGACAAAATGAGAAAAGAAAGAAAGAGAAAATAGAGCGAGAGAGAGGAAAAAAATGACACAAAAGAAAGAGAGAGAGAGAAAAAAATACAGAAATGAGAGAGAAAGAAAGAAGTAGTAAAGAAGATAGAGAAAGATTGAGATAAAAAGAGAGAATGAGAAAGAGAGAGAGAGAGAGATGGCAAGGAAAAGAGGAAAGAAAACAAAATATGGAACAACAGTAAAAAAAACCGTGCGTGAAGTAGAGGACGACGTGCATTTTCACACGAAGGAAGGGAGAAAGGAAGCAAGAGGCGCAAGGACGAAGGAGAAATGACGAAATAGTGTGAGAGAGAGAGAGAGAGAGAGGAGACGGACAAGACTGAATCTCAAGAAGATATTAACCGAAAGTGACTGTCGTTTCGGCTCAAGTCGGGGCACACAAGCAGAGCATAAAAACTTTTATGGGGTCAGCACTAGCTTAACTTTGCTGCAAACATGAAATGCTCCCGCGGTGTCATATGATTTCAGCAAATCTTCATGACGAATCATCCACCCTTATTGTATATTAGTGCAACCCTATACTCGAACTTATTTTCATAAAATTTTCCAATTATTACTGAAAAATATTTAAATATTCATTTTTCTCAAATATCCTTTATATTATGTAATTTCAATTAATTTCTCTTCATTAAGAATTTTCAACCTGTAAATTAGAAAAATGAGAGAATCTTATAAGAATTTATCAGTTCTTTAGATTATTTTACAAACATGATTTTTTCATAATTTTTCATTCATTTCATTCAATTTTTCATGAGAGAAAGAAAAAATCTTTCTTTCTTTCATTTAATAAAATAAATGTTTAAGTTCTTTTATGAAAATTATGAAATTGAATTTTTTTAGGTTGCAAACATGCAAGATTTTAACTACTGTAAAATTACTAAAGAGATAAAATCTTTTACTTTAGATTTTACTGTTTATTGAGCTTAGCGGTCAATAAAGTGGTTATTATTACACTAGGGGAAAAAAGTGTAGTGCTATTGACCGAATCGTAACAGGTTAGTAAAGTACTTATTATTATTACCCTAGGGCAATAAATGACCACGGTATTGATAACTGCTCACAGGTTAGTAAAGTAGTCATTATTACCCTAGGACAATAATGGACACTTTATTGACCACTGCTTATGGGTTAATAAACTACTCATTATTACCCTAGAGAAATAATGTCCACGTTGCTATTCCTCTATGTATACAAATTTTATTTCAAGTTAATTAATTTTCACTTTCCCTTTTTTACACTAACTTTCACTTTTGATTCAGTCACTTTTAGAAGTGGAAATTCACTTTGACTTTTAATTTCACTTTCACATTCAATTAAAATTCACATCCCTTTCTATATATTAACTTTTACTTTGGAACTTCGAACTTTTATTAATTCTGAAAATTAGTTAAAATAAAAATTAAATTTGAAATGAAGGTCAAAATAATATAAAATTATATTAAAAGTGGAAATTAATTAAAGTAAATGTCAATGTGGAAAGGGGACTGAAAATTATTTGAAGTGAAAAGAAAAATTGTAAATTAATTAATGTGAATGTCAATGTCAGTGTGGAAATGGAAGTGAAAATTTATTTAAACTCTGAAATGGAAAGTGAAAATTAATTAATTTAAAAAGAACGGGACGAGAAAATTAATTTAAATGGAACGAGATGTGGAAGTCCAAGTAGAAAAAAAAGTGAAATTTAGCGAAAGTAGACTGGAGAGTGAAAATTAATTAAAGTGGAAGTCAATTGTGGAAAATGAAGCAAAAATTATTACAAGTAGAAAGGAAACTGGAAGTCAATGTGGAAAGAGAAGTGGAAAATTGTCTAAAAGTGAAAGTTGAAAGGGAATTGAAAATTATTCAAAAACGGACCGGAATGTGGAAATTGAATAAAGCGAAAGTCAATGTGGAAAGGGAAGTGAGACATAAAGTGAAAATTATTTAAAATGGAAAGAAAATTGCAAATGATTTAAAATGGAAATGAAAGTGGAAATTATTAAAAATCGAAAGAAAAATGGACATTACTTAGAATAAAAACGAACGTGAACATTTATTTAAAATTAAAATGAAAGTGGAAAATTATTTAAAATGGAAAGGAAAGTGGAAATTATTAAAAAGGAAAAGGAAGATGGAAATTATTTAGAATCGAATGAAAAATGGACAATATTTAGAATAAAAACGAAATATGAACATTATTTAAAATGAAAGTGGAAATGATTTAAAATGTAAGGAAAGTGGAAATTATTAAAAAGGAAAAGGAATGTGGAAATTATTTAAAATCGAAAGAAAAATTGACATTATTGAAAATAAAAAGGAAAATGGACATTATTGAAAATAAAAAGGGAAATGAAACATTATTTAAAATGAAAATGAAAGTGGAAATGATTTAAAATGGAAAGGAAAGTGGAAATTATTAAAAAGGAAAAGGAAAGTGAAAATTATTTCTAATCGAAAGAAAAATGGACATTATTGTAAATAAAAAGGAACATGGACATTATTTAAAATAAAAAGGAAAGTGGAAATTATTTAAAATGGAAAGGAAGGTGGAAATTATTTGAAATGGAAAGAAAAGTGGAAATTATTTAAAATCGAAGGAAAAATGGATATTGTTGAAAATAAAAAGGAAAGTGAACATTATTTAAAATGAAAATGAAAGTGGAATTTATTTAAAATGGAAATGAAAGTGGAATTTATTTAAAAATGGAAAGGAAAAATATGGAAAGTGAAATGAAAACAAAAAAGAAAATGTATTTTTAATTCAAGGGGGAAATGAAGTAAAATTCTATAATCGACCTCCAGGATTATTTTGGCTTGAATTTTTTGTGGAATAACTCCTAAATTAGTATACTAGGAGAGTATATTACGGTTTTTCACGAAAAACATTTTTCCAAAAACATTTTGAATGATTTTCGTCAGAATTTTTCCACTTATAGAAAGGGAAAAATAAAAATTATTCCTCTTTCCTTCTATTGTTTGACGTTCTCCAATTTTTGCAGTTTTTCTAACTTCCAATGTCCTTGTTCGGCTGGACCAAGAAATTAGGATGAACATCCGGATGTTGTTCGGAAGAACAATGGAAGCTAGATGGACATCCGGATGTTATTCCTATATGGACAATGGAAGCTGCTAAACATTCGTATTGTCTTCCTAACTTGAAGGCCATTCAGACTACAGATTTAAATCCCTGTCCTCTACTAAATCTCTCCATCAATTCTGACCAAAAAAATAAATAAAAACCGAAAATTCGCCAAAGCAATCAGCGAGGACAATTTTGCTCGTCGCAATTTTGCAATTCACAAGTGGCGCGTGTGCTATTCTTGTGGATGGTTGAGTGCCACTGTTTGAGCCGCATTCCCTTTGTGCAGTCAATGGCGTAGCAATGTGTACTCTCACGGGATCGAGAGACGAACTCAAGTGAGATCAGCGGAGAAAAGAAAAGAGACTAAGTAAGGTTTAGCTTAGACTCTACAAGTAATATATATATATATATATAATACACTCCAAACATTGTACAAGCAACGCCAACGCAAAGTCGTGTTAATTTGTTCCCGTCTTTGTCAAACTTTTCCTTTCATTTCAATCACGTATATAATATTTTAGAAAGGTTCAACCAAAAAGCGGTTCAAAAGTTCAACAAAAAAAATTGAGCTATAAAGAAATTATGTTCTTCGAAAAAAATTAAAATTACACTGAAAAAAAATTTATTTGATTCAAATACCTGATTATTTGACTATAATCAATTAAATATTTACTTGAATCAAACAATTTTTATTTGAATCAAATAAATTGTATTTAAATCAAACAATTTCTATTTGAATCAAATATTTCAGTATTTGAAGCAAATATAATTTATTTGAAGCAAATATAATTTATTTGATTCAAATAACCGATTATTTGACTACTATCAAATAAATATTTACTTGAATCAAATAATTTTTATTTGAATCAAATAAATTGTATTTAAATCAACCAATTTCTATTTGAATCAAATAAATTGTATTTGAATCAAATATTTCAGTATTTGAAGCAAATATAATTTATTTGATTCAAATAACCGATTATTTGACTACTATCAAGTAAATATTTACTTGAATCAAATAATTTTTATTTGAATCAATTAAATAATATTTGCTTTAAATACTGAAATATTTGATTCAAATACAATTTATTTGATTCAAATAAAAATTATTTGATTCAAGTAAATATTTATTTGATAATAATCAAATAATCGGTTATTTAAATCAAATAATTTTTTTTTTCAATGTAGTGTATAATTAATCTTTGAACTAATTTAAGTCTTTTAGTGATGGACAATATGTTGTGTTTATGGATAACATGTCAATGTTTAAGTTGGTGCTGAATTTTTTTTTCTCTTTCTCTCTCTCTCTCTCTCGCTCCTTTGTTCATGGTTTAATAACTGTCTGGGCCGTCTTTCATTCGGAATCTTAGGAGTTGGTGTGGAGCACTCAAGCTGCTCAGCTTACCTTCACCCTCGACAACCTCAATTTCCATCCCCTTTCTCCCACCACTGCGCTTCCTCAACACACATATATATATCCCTACCCCTTGCCACGCCGCACTGAATTCCAAACAAAACTTTCCCGTGTATCTCAACTAACCTCAAAATTTCAAATAAATATTTGACACTTCAAAAAATATTCGGAAGTTTTCCATATTTTCAGGAACGATCGAAAAACATTAGTATATCTGCTCTCCGAGGTAAAAACTTCGGAGCGCAGATTTGTAACTTTTATCTAAATTAGTGCATCTGCTCTCCAAAGTAAAAAAAACCTCGGAGAGCAGATTTATGACTTTTACTAAAATTAGTGAATCTGCTCTCCGAGGTGAAAACTTCGAAGCGAAGATTTGTGACTCTTATTTAAAAATTAGTGTATCTGCTCTCCGAGGTGAAAACTTTGGAGAGCAGATTCATGACTTTTACTAGAATTAGTGTATCTGCTCTCCGAGGTAAAATCCTAAGAGAGTCGATATGCTAACCTTAATAAAAGTTTCAAATCTGCTCTCCGAAGTTTTCACCTCGGAGAGCAGATACACTAATTCTAGTAAAAGTCATGAATCTGCTCTCCAAAGTTTTCACCTCGGAGAGCAGATACACTAATTTTAGTAAAAGTCATAAATCTGCTCTCCAAAGTTTTTTTTTACTTTGGAGAGCAGATACACTAATTTAAATAAAAGTTAAAAATCTGCACTCCGAAGTTTTTGTTTACTTTGGAGAGCAGATACACTAATTTAAATAAAAGTTACGAATCTGTATCTACTCTCACAAATTAATTACCTAGGACAGCAGAAGAGTATTGCCTAATATTAGACTCTTTGACTAGTATTAAAATTAGTATATCTACTCTCTTGGGCAAAAAATTAAGTTAACATATTAATAACTCCTTCCTATAAGAATTTATATATTTGCTCTCCGAGTTTCTTTGCCTAGAACAGGAAAACTCATAACTGGTATTAGAAACAGTTCTCCTAAGTGAAAACTTCAGATATCCAATTAGTAATTCCAATTGAAATTAGTCTACTTACTTTCTTTAAAAGAATTCAATTGTTTTTATAAATAATAAAGCTCATTGCAAAATATTAATTACATCTTTAATACACTTTTAAACGAATTTCCCTGGGATAGCAGATTCGTAGCTATAATATTGTAATAAGTGTATTTGCTCTCTAAGATTCTTCCCCTTTGGACAGTAGATTTGTAACTGGTATTGATATCAATGTATTTGTTCTCTGAGATTCATCGCCTAGGACAGCAGATTCGTAACTGGTATATTAAAATTAATGTATTTACTCTCTGAGATTCTTCGCCTAGGACAGCAAATTTGTATCTGGTATCAGTGTATAGGTTTTTTTAATGTATGAGCTCTTTGAACTTTTAAGTGTAGGATAATAGATTCTTAGCCAAAATTAAAATTTTAGTATGTGTGCTCTCCGAGGTTCTTCGCTTAGGACAGCAAATTCGTATCTGGTATTTTATTATTTCTGGACTTGTAACTGGTATTGAAATTAGTTTGTGTGTTCTCTGAGGTTTCATGCCTCGGACAGCAGAATCAGAATCAGTATTAGAATTAGTGTATTTGTTCTCCGAGTCCCTTTACCCAGGACAACAGACTCGTAACTAGTATTTAAAAAAGTAAAACTGCTCTCCTAGGTAAAAAATTGAGATATGGGATTAGTAATTTCTATAGGAATCAGTATACTTGCTTTGTCAGTATACTTTATTTGGGAAAAAAGATTCGTAACTTGTATTAGAATTAGCATATCTGCTCTCCTAGGTAAAAACGTTATATATCGAATTAATAATTCCTACTGGAATTAATGTATCTGCTCTCAAAAGTTTCTTCATCTAGGACAGCAGATTCGTATCTGGTATTAGAATGAATATATCCTCCTTCCGAGGTAAAAATTAAATACAGCAGACTCGCAACAAATATTAAAATTACTGTATCTGCGTTCCCAGATTCTTTCTTCTCCCAGATTCTGAGGACAGCAGGTTATTAAAATACTAATTATTTATGGAAGTAGCGTCCCTGCTATCTGAGGTTACTGATTTAGGACAGCAGATTCTTAACTAGCATCATAATTAGTACATCAGCTCTCCAAGGTTAGATAACCTTGATGTCCTCGGTAGATACCTAGGACAGCAGATTTTTCGTAATTTGTAATTATTTACATTTCAAGATGAAAACGTGAGAGACCAAATTTGTATTTAGTATTAAAATTAGTTTATCGGCTTTCTGACGTTAAAACCTTGGAGAGCAGATTTGTAACTATTAGTAGAATTACTACATTAGCTCTCCAACTTAATAATTTAATTACGTGGTAAACATATTTTTTTATAAATAACATATTTAACATAACATATAACATAACATAACATATTTTTTTTTATTTTTTTTAAATATTTTTTTAATAAAAATATTTAAAATTAGGTAAAATTTCATAATTTTTTCCTAAATTCTTTAGTGTTTCAAGGTTTTTTTTTTTTTTAAATATAATTTTCTAAATTCTATACTTTTTCCAGGATTTCCATATAATTTTCTAAATTCTATTCCTTATTATAGAATTTCTAGATTTTTTGTCCGAGGTAGAAACGTTAGATAGCAGATTAGTAATTATTATTAAAATTAGTGTAACTGCTCTCCGAGGATTTGTTGTTTAGGATAACAAATTCGGGACAAGCATTGGAATTTTTGTTTTCTCTTCGAGGTTCGTTACACAGGATAGCAGATTAGTAACATATATTGGAATTTGTGTGTGTTATCCGAGGTTCTTTACCTAGGACAGCAGATTTGTCACTAGTATTACATTTAGTATGTTTAATCTCCGAGGTTCTCTACATAGGATAGCAGATTTGTAACTAATATTACAATCAGTATATCTGCTATCCGAGGTAAAAACCTAAGAGAGCAGATTCGTATTTAGCATTGAAATTAGTTTCATTTACATTCTAAAACCCTAGATAAAAACCTTAGATCTGCTCTCCAAAATTATTTATTAATTAATATTACAATCAGTATATCTGCTATCCGAGGTAAAAACCTAAGAGAGCAGATTCGTATTTATCATTGAAATTAGTTTTATTTACATTCTAACATAAAAACCTTAGATCTGCTCTCCGAAATTATTTATTATTTATTATTACAATCAGTATATCTGCTATCCGAGATAAAAATCTAAGAGAGTCGATTCGTATTTAGCATTGAAATTAGTTTTATTTACATTCTAAAACCTTAGATAAAAACCTCAGATCTGCTCTCCAAAATTATTTATTAATTAATATTACAATCAGTATATCTGCTATCCGAGGTAAAAAACCTAAGAGAGCCGATTCGTATTTAGCATTGAAATTAGTTTTATTTACATTCAAACATAAAAACCTTAGATCTGCTCTCCGAAATTATTTATTAATTAATTTATTTATTAATAGGAAATAAAAATAACAAAAATAAATTATTTTACCAAATATTTAAATAAAATTCTAATCAAAGAAATTCAATTATTTTTTTATAAATAATAAAAATTTTACACAAATTCCATCATAATTATAAATTTTTTTATTTTCTGTAAATTGCTTTTCAATAATTTAACTACTTTCATATAAATAATAAAACTCATCGTAGAATTTTAACTATATCTTTTAATATAATTTTAAACGAATTTTCCTAGGACAGAAGATTCGTAGGAAATATGCGAATAAGTGTATTTGCTCTCTGAGGTTATGCGCCTAGGATAGCAGATTTGTCATCTAGTATTGAAATTAGTGTGTGAGTACGCTCTCTGAGGTATTTTGCCTAGGACAGCAGATTCGTAATTGATATTGAAATTCATGTGTGTGCTCTCTCTCTAGTTTCTTGCCTAGGACAGCAGATTCGAAGCTAATATTTGAATTAGTGTGTATAGGTTTTTTTTGCCTGGGACAACATATTCATAGCTAATATTTGAATTATTGTAAATGCTCTCCGAGGTTTTTCCCTGAACTAGAAGATTCGTAAGTGGTATTAAAATTGATGTACGTTTTGCTTCTAGGACAACAGATTCTTAAAATAGTATTGAAATTATTAGATTATTTTAGATTTTATTTATTTTATTTATTTTATTTATTTATATTATATTTATTATGTTATTTATTTTTTATTTATATTATATTTATTTATTTTTTTTGTTTTTAGATTTTATTAGATTATTAGATTCGTAAGTGGTATTAAAATTGATGTACGTTTTGCTTCTAGGACAACAGATTCTTAAATAGTATTGAAATTAGTGGGTATGTGCTCTATGCGCTTTCTCACCTAGGACAGTAGATTCGTTACTGAAATTGAAATTAGTGAATACACTCTCCGAGGATTTTCGCCCAGGACAGCAGATTCGTAACTATAGTATTTTAATTTCAGTGTATCTGCTCTCTAAGATTCTTTCCCTGGGATAGAAGAATCCTAACAAGTATTAGACTTCGTGTATCTGCTCTCCGAGGTTTTTTTTGCCTATATAGTATCAGATTCATAACTTTCATCTGATTTCCGAGGTAAAAACCTAGGGGAGCAAATTCTTAATTAGTATTAGACTCATCAGTGTATCTGCTCTCCGAGGTTTTTTTTTGCCTATAGGGTATCAGATTCATAACTTTCATCTGTTTTCCGAGGTAAAAACATAGGGGAGCAAATTCTTAATTAGTATTAGACTCATCAGTGTATCTGCTCTCCGAGGTTTTTTTTTGCCTATAGGGTATCAGATTCATAACTTTCATCTGATTTCCGAGGTAAAAACCAAAGAGAGCAAATTCTTAGTTAGTATTAGACTCATCAGTGTATCTGCTCTCCGAGGTTCTTCGCCCAGGACAGCAGAGTCGTAACTATTATTTATCTGATTTTCGTGGTAAAAACCTCAGGGGGCAGATTCTTGTTTAGTATTTGAAGTAGTATATCGGCTCTCCGTATTTTTTCACCTGGGAGAGCAGATATTTTTCCGTTTTTCCCGTTTCCAAGAGACTGTTATGTCGATTTTTTGGCATTCAGTAACGAGACATATCGTTTGGTTGATTATTCTCGTGCTTCCAGTGGAATTTTTTCGTTTTCGCGAAAATTAATGGTTTAGAGAGAAGATGAAGATATGAAAAATGCAAAAGGAGGAAAGAGAGATAGAGAAAGGGAGAAAAAAGAGAGAGAGAGAGAGAGAGAGAGAGAGAAAAGAGAGAGAGAGGTGGTTGGATATGAAAGTAAACAAGGTAAAACGTTTAATGTGGAACGAGCCAAACGTGGTGGGTGACTCCATGCCGAGGAATCCAGCAATTCGCACATTGAACTCCATCCCTCAAGCGCGAGCGGAGCAGCGCAGCGCACCATTACAGTGGGATAGGTTTAGGGGAGAGGGTGAAGGTGAGGGGTCTCGACGCACCGACACTGACACCGCACCGTCAAGGCTCTCTCCATCCTGACCAACCGGCTGTTTACTGTTTGGCCTCCTGGGATATCGATCCCAGTGGCGCAGCGTAAGAACCTCAAGCAGACCGCCGAAAAGGGTGAGAGGTGAGAGACACTGTTAGGATATAGAAAAGGGGCTGCAGTGGGGGGTCGGATATGGAGCAAGATATATATACGGATCCATGAAAGGGAGACGACCAAGCACAAGAGAGAGAGAGAGAGAGAAATGCGGAGAAAACGAGGGAGAAAAGGAGAGATTTCAGGGGGGAGGAAGAGGATGTGATACTGAGAGCGCAGAATGAGTTTTGACCGCGGGCGGATGGCAACCGGCGCGCGAATCCCGCTCTATTACTTGACCAAAATTCTCATAAGACAACTTGTGATCTAATCCCTGCAGATAATTCACCATCTATAGACTATTTGCTGTTGTCTCGTCTCGACCCGGCCTAATTCACCAATATGAGACTAAGAATGGAGAAAAAAAATTCGATCATACATTCGAAACTTGTCCCTTTCGCGTCTTGCGCAATGGCCGAAAATTTTCCATGTCGATTTATTTTTAATTTTAAAGCTTAACCGCAGAAGCTGCAATTATTAATTCAATTTCGCCTAGGCCTTCAATGTCAATTCAGTCTCCTTTGGAAAAGTAATTTCAGACTTGAAAAATATTGAATCAGCCATTTTGAATTTTAAACAACGAACAAAGGATTCGTAATCAACGACCTTGAAAACCCCCGAGTAACAATTCTGAAGCAAATCCATTTAGTTTTTAAAAATGCACCCGCCATTTTGAACTTTGAAAAACTATCATCAGATTCGTAATCACCAACCCTAAAAACCCCCAAGTAACCAGTTTCAAACCAATTCTAGCATATTTTGAAAAATTTTTGTGACGTATTAAATCGGCCATTTTTAATTTTGAAAAACTAATGCCAAATTCGTAATCAACAACCTTAAACATTCCTGACTAATGAATTCTAAGCGCAATGGAATAATTTTTCAAAAAACTCGTCCGCCATTTTGAATTTTGTAAAACTAACAACGAATTCGTAATCAGCGACCCTAAAAACCTCCGAGTAACAACAGGGTTGCCACAGGAAAGGAAAGTCAGGGAAAAGTCACGGATTTTTAGTAAAAGTACTGGGAAAAATCGAATTTCAAAAATTCATGAAAAAACTGAAAAATTTTCATGTTTTTTTTTTGTTTCCCTCGTAGACTAAAAAAATAACCATGAATTTTAATACAAGACCTTGAATTTTTTCTATTTCAGACAATAATTTCTTTTTAAATAACTAAATTTTTAAAGAACAATCAAAAAATTAAGACTAATCAATTATATAACGAATAATTTTTACAATTTTCATAAATTCTAGATTGATAGAAGAATTTTAGTTAAAAATACTTAAAAAAATTTAATTTTAGAAAAGTTACAAATAATTACAGAAATCCAATTATTTTCAAAGGTCATAAAATTCTTCGCAGAAATTCAATTTATACAAAAAGTAAAAAATTTCTGGTCACTTCGATTATATATTTAAAAATAAAAAAAATTCTTCCCCAAAATTCTATTATGTTCCAAATTTTTATTAAAATTCTCGTAAAAATTTTAATTATCTTTATAAATAATACAATTCTTCTTAAAAAATTCAATTATTTTTAAAAACTTTAATAAAATCCTAGAAAAAATTCCACAGGAATTCAATAATTTACCAAATTTTTGATGAATTTCTTCTAAATAAACCAATTATTTTCATTAATAATAAAATTTTCACAGAAATCCAAATATTTAATATAAAAAATTTCAAATAATTTTTCGAAAAATATTAATTATTTAAAAATAATTTTATAAAATTCGTCACAAGAGTTTAGTTATTGAAAAAAATTTAACAAAGTTCTTTTCATAAATTCAATTATTTTTAGAAATAGTAAAATTCTTCACCGAAATTCAATTATTTTTATAAACTTGAATAAAATTCGTTGAAAGAATTAATTATTTTCAAAAGTAATATAATTCTTCGCAGAAATTCAATTATATTGAAAAATTTAAAAAATTCTGGTTATTTCAATTATTTATTAAAAAATTAAAAAATTCTGGTTATTTCAATTATTTATTAAAAAATTAAAAAATACTGGTCATTTCAATTATATATTTAAAAATAAAAATATTCTTCTGCAAAATTCTATTATGTTCCAAATTTTTATTAAAATTCTCGTCAAAATTTAAATTATCTTTATAAGTAATACAATTCTTCTTCGAAATTCAATTATTTTTAAAAACTTTAATAAAATTCTTGGAAAAATTCCACAGGAATTCAATAATTTAATATAAAATATTTCAAATAATTTTTCGAAAAATATCAATTATTTAAAAAGAATTTTATAAAATTCAACGCAAGAGTTCAGTTATTGAAAAAAATTTAACAAAGTTCTTTTCAAGAATTCAACTATTTTCAGAAATATTAAAATTTTCAACGAAAATCAAATATTTTAGAAAAATTTTAATAACATTTTTGGAAATTTTTTAAAATTATTTTTATGAACAATGAAATTCATCGCAAGATTTTATTTAATTTTGGATACAATATTTTTATCAAATTCCACGTGAAATGTAATTATTCTTAAAAATTTTATTAAAATTTGTCAAAAGAATTTAATTATTTAATAATTTGTTGATAAAATTCTTTATGAAAATTCAATTTTAACAAACATTCAATTATTCAATAAATTATTTATTTTTCAATTTAAATAATTGAATTTTTCTAGAATTTTCTAATAAAAATTGATTAAAAAATAAAATTACCGAATAATCGATTTATTGTTTATGAAAATAATTGAATTGTTGCAACGAATTTTATCACAATTTTTTCAAATAATTGAATTTTTTCGAGAAAATTTACTACTTTTAAAAATAATATAATTCTTGCGAAAGATTTTATTAGGATTTTTGTAAAGAATTAAATTTTTGTTGAAAAATTTCACGGTTATTTAAATTATAAGAAAACATTAAGAATTCTTTATGTTTTGTAATAATATTCTTATAAATTGTTGAGTTTCAAAAAGCTTTGAATTTGAATGTTCTGAAGAATTTTAATTCCTGTGGAAAAGTAATAATTAGATATTTATTTAAAAATTTAGTTATTGATGTTTTTGAATAATTCTACAATTAATGAGATTTGTTAATAAATTTAGTAGAACTTTTTTTTTCGCTCCTTAATTGTCTCAGAAGATTTTGATTTCTTATCGTATTAATTCTATGTTGAGATTATTTTTCAAATTTTTAAAATCCACAGAACATTAAAAAAACTAATTGTTTACAAATAATTTATTAAATAATTATAAAACAATAAACTTTTTAAAAAATTTCCTAATCATTAAATAAAATGAACCAAACGAAACTATAAAACGGGATATATCCCGTTTTATAGTTTCCTTTGGTTCATTTAATTCGGTTCATTAATTTAGAAAAAATAAAATTATCTTTTTCACAATAATTTAAGGAATTTCTCTTAAAATTTGTTCGTGGTCAATATTTTTGTGGAAATCTCATAAACACTACTTATAATATTTTAAAAGTATTATGGGAGAATTTTTGAGTAAAAAGAAAATTTGATCCATAATATTTCACAAGTATTTTGGAAGAATTTTTGAGTAAAAAAAAAAACAAAAATTTCCAAAGATCATATTTTTGAAAATTTTTCCGACAATCCTTTCGCACTTGAAGTTTTTGCAGGTTAATTTTTCTTTGTTGTCTTTATTTTGAAACGGATTGTATATATTTTTAGCGGCATAATACGGATTAACGAAATCGCTCGAAGATTCTAAAGCCTATCAAGTTTTGTCAATAATTAATCCAAGTTCTTCAAGAAACCTTTCGTGTACGCGCCATTTCTTCTTCTTCTTCTCCTCCTCCTCCTTATATTCCCCTCTGTTTTTTATGTAAACGACACAACAAAAGTTGATTTACGTTTCACTTATTTTTTATAAATTATTTTTTTTTCTTTCGTTAATTTATTTTCATAAATAATAAGAAGTAGAAACTTAAAAATTGAAGAAGAAAAAATTACTTAAACTGAATTAAAAAATAGGAATGAAAGTTCAAGAATTAAAATTGAAAGTGTAAAGGGAAGTAAAAATTAATTAATTTTATTTATTTGCTTTAATGAATTTTTGAAAAAATTGTTAAAAAAACTGATTGAGAAAAATCCATTTCTTCATTACATAACCAAATCTCAACAAACTTTAATAGAAACAAATGAAATTATGTAAATTAGAGTGAATTCAAATGAAGTTGAATTTCAAACAGATTGAATTGAATTCCAGAATTGTGTTTTTCGAAACAACCAATTTGCCCTTTTATTTTCTCTTTCTAGAATTGTTCGATTTCAATAATGAGAAAAATCCATTCAGTAGCTATGTAAGTGCTATGCGTGTATAAATTTCCTTTGTCTCAAAGGAATTTTAAATTCTCCATTTCGTCGATAAGGGAACAAATTTTAATCATCACCTTCGCAAAACAAAATTGAACCACTTTTTAAACTTTTTTTTAAAAAGTGGTTTTAAATAAAGTGTAAATCCTCATTTACACCTAAGAATTATTTAATATAAAAAATAGAAAACTCTGTTCTGACAGAACTGAATTCTGAAAAAATCGATTCTGACTTTGCAGAGATTTTTTTTTTTAAACTGTTTTCTTATTATTCTGAACGAAAGATGACGATTTTTTTCGGATATACATTAAGTAGTGGATGAAAACTGTGAGAAAAATGTTGAAAGAAGATTTCTCGCGAGATAAGTAGAGACAAAATAAAAAGGGGGGAAAAAAGTAAAAAAAAAAGAAAAAAAGAAATATAGATAAGTGGGAGGTGGAAAATGGAAAACTGAGAGAGAAAAACAAGGAAAAGGCTGCTGGGATCGATGCCAGAGGTCGACGTACTCACTATATAGTCGCTGCAAATTTCACCTGTATGTGTCTCGATTATTTCTGCAAGCCGCTCACTCGAGAGCCTTCGAATCTCGATGACATCCCTGTCAATAAATCTCTGCACTATCGTTCTAACAAAGAGACTCTCCGCTATACATATATAGTCAACAATTCAATGACTTTTTACATAACTGAATTTTATAAATACAACTGTCAAAACAATTAGTTTTCAATTTTCCAAAACAGCAGAGAGAGAGAGAGAGAGAGAGAGAGGGGCTAAATTTACCAATTTTCCGACCAATTATTTCTAAAGATCAATTATTTTCTCTTTACAAAAAAAAAACTTTTTTAAAAACAAAGTTTTCAATTTTGCCAATTTCTGAATATTTTAGTCAAAGAATTGGATCAGCCTTTTTGAATTTTAAAAAGCTAACATCAGATTCGATATTGCCAACCCAAAAAACACGAGAGTAATAAATTTCAAACAGATCCGTTGAGTTTATAAAAATTTAGCGTCCATATTGGGTCCGCCATTTTGAATTTTGAAAAACTAACAACAAATTCGTAAGCAGCAACCCCGAAAACCCCCGAGTAACAATTCTCAAGTAAATCCACCCATTTTTTAAAAACACGTCCGCCATATTGAATCCGCCATTTTGAATTTTGAAAAACTGACAACGGATTCGTAACCAGCGACCCTAAGAACCCCCGAGTAACAATTTTCAAGTCAATTCCATCAAATTTTTAAAAAATCATCCACCATATTGGATCCGCCATTTTGAATTTTGAAAAACTAACGTCGAATTCGTAATCAGCGACCCCGAAAACCCCCGAGTAACAATTCGCAAACGCATTCCGTCAAATTTTTAAAAAATCATCCACCATATTGGATCCGCCATTTTGAATTTTGAAAAACTGACAACGGATTCGTAACCAGCGACCCTAAGAACCCCCGAGTAACAATTTTCAAGCGCATTCAGTCAAATTTTTAAAAATACGTTCGCCATATTGAATCCGCCATTTTGAATTCTGAAAAACTGTCATCAAATTCGTAATTAGCGACCCTAAAAACCCCCGAGTAACAAGTTTCAAGTCAATTCCATCAAATTTTAAAAAAATCATCCACCATATTGAATCCGCCATTTTTAATTTTGAAAAACTAACATCAAATTCGTAATCAGCGACCCCGAAAACCCCCGAGTAACAATTCGCAAGCGCATTCCGTCAAATTTTTAAAAACACGTTCGCCATATTAAATCCGCCATTTTGAATTTTGAAAAACTAACATCGGATTCGTAATCAGCGACCCCGAAAACCCCCGAGTGATAATTCTCAAGCAAATCCACCGATTTTTTAAAAATGCGGCCGCCATATTGGATCCGCCATTTTGAATTTTGAAAAACTAACCTCAAATTCGTAATCAGCGACCCCGAAAACCCCCGAGTAACAAGATTTAACTGAATTCATAGAGTTGGTAACACAAAAAACTTGTTAATTTCGAAATTTTGACGACATTAATTATGAATTTCGTAATTGTTTTAAAAAATTCAAAATGGCGGATCCAACATGGCGGCCAATTTTTTGAAATCTCAATGTATTCGCTTTAAACTTGTCACTCGGGGGTTTTTGGGGTCGCTGAATACGAATCCGATGTTAGTTTTTCAAAATTCAAAATGGCGGATCCAATATGGCGGGACAAATTTTGAAATATTGACTAAATGCAAATGAAAGTTGCTTATCGGAGGTTTTCTAGGTCGGTGATTATGAATTCGGTGTCAGTATTTAAAAATTCAAAATTTTGGAAGTAGCAAAAGAATTTAAAAATTTGTTTATTGGATTTTTTTCAAAAATTGAATTAAAGTGACAATGAAAATTAAAGTTAAATGAAATTACTATTCTGTCAATCAATATAAACTTAAAAAAATAAAAATTTGTTTAAACAAAACTACATGCAGTGCAACAATTTTTTTTAATGAATTATTCAGTGAATAGTTAATGAATTTAAGTTAAGAAAGTCTAATTTAAGAAAATACGTAACTTTTATTTACCCACAGTTTGATTTCGTGATTTTTTTAGAAATAAAAAAATATTTAAGTCACAACATTATAACGTTATCTACATTAAGTTTAAAATGAAGTCACGAAATTTTTTCATTCAATATTTTTTTTAAATTTCAAAATACAAATTTTTGAAACAGAATTATGTTCTTGAAAATAAAATTTCTTTCACAATTTTTTTTCGCTCTACACTTTCTACAAATAGTGTATAAAATTTTATTGCAGATGATAAAATTTTTAAATATTGATTTAACGATAGGTGATAGTCTTTTTATTGTTTATGATTTTTAAATATTTACCATTTTTTTTCATTCTCTTTTTGCAAAAATAGCTTTTTTTGAAGATAAGATTAACGTTTATATACTTACTACATATGTAGAACGAGAGTTATTTCTTTCGCGCATATAGAATCTTGGTCGACTTACCTAGAACAAACAGAAACAGAAATTAGAAAATACAAGTTTATGTATTTATTTAAAAAAATTAATTTCGAAAAAATGTTGTTTAGTAAATAAATAAAATAATGAATAGACGGAATAAAAAAATCTACTTTTCGTGCAATGAAGAATTTGAAAAAAAAAATTAAATTATATCCATTTTGAATTATATTTTCATTACATTCAACGTAAATAAGTTTTTTTTACCAAAGTAATTGTGAATATTTTAAATTTTTTACTTTTATATTTAAATAGAGGATTTGTGGAATATTTGTTTTGAAATATGAGTCAAAAGGTATTCTTAAATTTAGAATAAAATCTTTTCAAATCAGTAATAATTGTGTTTTTTTTTTTTTTTTTTTTTTTTTGAGGTCATCAACATAACAATCTGCGTAGTTGCCTCCAGTTTTGTCTTTAAAAAGGAGAAAGTGAAATGTTGTTCACTACAAGATGAAGTCAGCCAACAAGTTTTTAACATTGGTGACAATAGACTTGTTTGTTAAATAAGAAATAAAATATATCGAAATAGGGACTATATTTTTTTTAAAGTACAACAAAACATCCAAAAATTTGTTCAAAAAATATTTTTCTATTTTCTTAACCAACAATTAAAAAATAGGCAAAAAAAATTATTTTTTTAATTTTATTTTTATTCAAATTTTTACGGTAAATTATTTTACTAGAATTTACTTTTGATTTCTGCTATAAAATAAAAAAAGAATTAATCAAAACAAAAATTCTAAATGAATAATTAAATTAAACTAACTAATAAAAATAATAATTATTAATTAGGAATTATAAAATTAATAATTAAATTAAATCACCTACTTAAAACGATATTTAATTAATAATCTACTTATATTTAATTAAAACACAACAAACGAGTCAACTTAATAAAAAAAACATTTTATAATTTTCTCCCTATTATTTTAAACGATCCAATAAAAAAATTTAGTTCTTTTCAATTTTTTTTCTGCAGGAGAATAAATTTCAAAAGTCAATAAATAATTATTAATTAAAAATGTATCGGACTGACCACTATGTCATGTTTTATGTGTTAAAATGAAAACAGAAATGTTATTATAAGCATTCAGAAATGAAAAATAATTAAATCAGCGGCAAGCAAAACTCTCATAGTTCAGTGAATCATAAAATATTTGAAAAAAATGTTTGTTTTTTAATTATAATGTATGGTTTGATTGCAGATATAATAATCAGTTTGCATATCTACTAGTATGTGCACACACACAATGTACTAAATTAAATTAAACGATGAAAACTGGATATCAAACAATATCCAGGTCAATTCTACGCAGTTTAAATATCATAATTTTTTTGTCCTCCGGTTCTTTAATTTTTAAATTTGGATTAAATTCAGGGTGTCTACTATTTTCTTTCAAAAAAATTCCCCGTTTTTTCCGGTTATGGCCTAATTTCTTTCCGGTTTTCTTTGCTCATAAAATTTAAATTTAAACTTGATTTCTAACAAAAATAAATAATATTTTTAATGGAAAATTTGGAAAATAATTTTTTCAATTTTTTAAAAATAATGTCTTTTTAAAATTGAAATTGGAAATTTTCTTTTTCAAGATCATTACAATTCTGTTGATAATAATTGAATTTCTGCAAAGAATTGTACTATTTACAAAAATAATTGAAATCCTTCCAAAGAATGATATTATTTATGAAAATAATTTAATTCCTATGAAGAATTTTATTACAATTTAAAAAAAATGCAGTGATAATTAATTATTTGCTTAGGAAGCAATAAACATTAAATTTGCTTAAGAAATGATAAATATCATTTATTTGAACCTTGAGAAATTTGAAATTATAAAAATTTAAGAGAACTTCAGTAACTATTTAATAATAATAAAATAATATAATTTTTAGAAGCAAAAAATAGATTTAAAACTTTAAGAGGAACTTTATATTTTAAAAATAAAATTGTAATTACGACAACTAACATTATTTTCGAAAAATTTAAATTAAAATTCTTTCAAAGAATTAAATTTTTCAAAAAAGAATGTAAAGAAATTTCAATTATTTCAAAAATTTTCAATTATTTGTTCAGAAAAATTAAATTAACTTGAAACAATGAAAATCAAAAATATCAACAATTTCATTCATTAGAATTTAAAAAAAATTGCGAGAATTAAATTTTAATTGAAAATTTGGAAAATAATATTTCAATTTTTTAAAAATAATCTTGTCTTTTTAAAATTATAATTAAAAATTTTCTTTTCCAAGATCATTATAATTCTATTGATAATAATTGAATTTCTGCAAAGAATTTTACTATTTACAAAAAGAATTAAAATCTTTCCAAAGAATGATATTATTTATGAAAATAATTTAATTCCTATGAAGAATTTTATTACAATTTTAAAAAAAGCAGTGATAATTAATTATTTACTTAATAAGTAATAAACATTAAATTTGCTTAAGAAATGATAAATATAATTTATTTTGAACATTCAGAAATTTGAAATTATAAAAAGTTAAGAGAAGTTCAGAAACTATTGAATAATAATAGAATTATATAATTTTTAGAAGCGAAAAATTAATTTAAAACTTTAAGAGGGACTTTATATTTTAAAAATAAAATTATAATTACGACAACTAACAGTATTTTCGAAAAATTTAAATTAAAATTCTTTCAAAGAATTAAATTATTTAAAAAAATGCAAAGAAATTTCAATAATTTCAAAAATTTTCAATTATTTCTTTGGAAAAATTAAATTATCTTGAAACAATGGAATTGAAAAATTTCAACAATTTTATTTTTCAGAATTTAAAAAAAAAAATTTGCGAGAATTTAATTTTAATAAAAAATTTGAAGTGCATATCGTTTTTTTTTTAATTAACTAATGAAAATTTTAATTATCAATCTTCGCACTAAGAAACATGAATTCATTAAAATCTTACTATAAAATCCAATTATTAATTATTAAATTAAAATACTTTGAAAATTTTATTTGTTAAAAAGTTTCTAAAGAAATTCTTTAACAAATTCAATTACATATTTTCAGTCGAATTTCACAATTCTTCTATTGACTCCATAATTTTTTAAAATTATTTACATAATCTGTCTGAATTAGTGCCTGACTTTTACTATCAAATTAATTTTTTTTAACTAATTCAAAATTAGAGAAGAGTATAAATATCTATAAAAATTGAAATAAAAAAGTAATTTTTTTAAAAACAAATTAAAATAATAGAACTTTTTTTATTTCCCGATTTTCCCGTTTAGTAGACACCCTGAAATTTTCATCCCAAATTAACAATATTTTTTTTAAATTTGCAATATTAAACGAAAATGATATAATTTTGTGAAAAAGGGAAAATTTTGAATAAATTCTACTTTTTATTAAATATGTTATGAATACAAAATATTTTTTCTATTTATTATTTTTAAAAAATCAATCAAACTCTGCTCTAAATTTAAATTAGTAAAAATGTTTACTAATTTCCATTAGTGACTGACTTTATGCTTTGGAATACAAAATTAGTAAATTTAGAAGCAAAAAGCCATCAGTAATTAAATTAGTAAACATTTTTACTTATTTAAATTTAGAGCAGAGTTTGATTAATGTAAATGTAATTTTTTTCAAGGGGGAATTTTTTATCCCACCCCCACAACTAATTAATTAATTTCGTATACCCATATGTATATAATAAATTTTGTTTGAACTTCTAATTACTACAAGAAATTAATTTTTAATTTCTCAGAATTTTTAATTCCCATAGTTAATTAATTTTTAATATTTTAGAATTATTTAGAATCGGTAATTCGCGTAACTATAATTAATAAGTATTTACTCTCTAAATCTGAATTAGCAGAATTCCACTAAGAATTAGTAAAATTTTTTTTAGTAGTTTTCATGAACGACTTTACACCTTTTTAATTAGTAGAATATTACTAATTTTCAGTAAAATTCTACTAATATTTTAGTAGAATTCCACTAACTGAAAGTCACTTTTTCACTAAATGAATTAGTGAAACTGTTTTATCGACTATTAATAAAACAGTTCTACTAATTGTTAGTAGAATTCTACTAAACAATTAGTAACGTTCTACTAACAATTAGTAAAATTTTACTAATTGTTAGTAGAATTATTACTAAATCATTTAGTGGACGACTTTTCACCATTTCATTAGTAACTTTCTACTAATTCAGATTTAGAGAGTATTTTTAAACGTTCCAATTGCCATTTAATTTTCGATAAATTTCATCAGCAATACATTGTATTTTCATTTCTTCAATTTCATCAAGAGCATTTAACTCTCGATCTATATTTATGCGTACGGCACAGTATGTTACATTTCACAATAGTGAGAGGTGTGTATAAACTATGCACGCACTATCTGAATTAAGAGTAGTAACATAAGAGTAGTACTGCCTCGATTATGCAGCCAATTTATGTATTATACAATGTCCATGTCACCATTGCGAAGTGATGCCCCCAAGAATAATTAAAACTATCCACTAGTCGATACAGGATAAACAACAATAATTATTATTATACGCATAGTTTGACCTAAGCCGTCAAATATTTGTAAAGAAAACAATTTTCAGTTTCTTTTTAAGTGATTCATAGAGAAAAAAGTGTTCTAGTTTCAATGAAATAAACCACTCTTTCCTAACTTCGTTATTTTTCACTAAAAATGAATTTAAAAGAAGAATTACTCTAGAAATGTTTACCGTATAAGATCTATGAATTGCAATTTTGAAAAACTAACATCAAAATCGTAATTGGCGACCCAAAAAACCCCCGAGTAAAAAGTTTCGAGCGAATTGCATTAAATTTTTAAAAACTCGGTCGCCATGTTGGATCCGCCATTTTGAATTTTGATATACTGACATCGGATTCGTAATCAGCGACCCCAAGAACCCCCGAGTAACAATTTTCAAGCGCATTCCGTTAAATTTTTAAAAATACGTTCGCCATATTAAATCCGCCATTTTGAATTTTGAAAAACTAACATCGGATTCGTAATCAGCGACCCCGAAAACCCCCGAGTAACAATTCGCAAGCAAATTCATTTACTTTATAAAAAAGCACACGCCATATTGGATCCGCCATTTTGAATTTTAAAAAACTAACATTGGATTCGTAATCAGCGACACCGAAAACCCCCGAGTGATAATTCTTAAGCAAACCCACCGATTTTTTAAAAATGCGGCCGCCATATTGGATCCGCCATTTTGAACCTTTAGAAACTAACGTCGAATTCGTAATCAGCGACCCCAAAAACCCCCGAGTAACAATTCTTTAGCAAATCCATTGACTTTTTAAAAATGCACCCGCCATATTGGATCCGCCATTTTGAATTTTGAAAAACTAACATCGGATTCGTAATCAGCGACCCCGAAAACCCCCGAGTGATAATTCTCTAGCAAATCCACCAATTTTTTAAAAAAGCGTCCGCCATATTGTACCCGCCATTTTAAATTTTGAAAAACTAACATCGAATTTGTAATCAGCGACCCCAAAAGCCTCGAAGTACAAAGTTTGAAATGAATCCAATCAATTTTTAAAAAATTCATCCGCCATGTTGGACCCGCCATTTTGAATTTTTAAAAACTAACATCAAATTCATATTCAGCGACGCCAAAAACCCCCGAGTTACAAGATTTTAGTAAATTCGTATAGAGTTGGTAACATATAAAACTTGTGACAGAAGATTTTGGCTTCGTTGATTATAAATTCGACAATAGTTTTCAAAAATTCAAAATGGCGGATCCAATATGGCGGCCGCATTTTTAAAAAATCGGTGGATTTACTTGAAAATTATTACTCGGGGGTTTTCGAGGTCGCTGATTACGAATTCGATAATAGTTTTTCAAAATTGAAAATGGCAGATCCAATATGGCGGTCAAATTTTTAAAATATCGGTGGATTTACTTGAGAATTATTACTCGGGGGTTTTCGAGGTCGCTGATTACGAATTCGATATTAGTTTTTCAAAATTGAAAATGGCGGATCCAATATGGCGGACGACTTTTTTAAAACTTCATCGGATTCACTTGAAATTCGTTACTCGGAGGTTTTCGGGGTCGCTGATTACGAATTCGACGTTAGTTTCTAAAAATTGAAAATGGCGGATCCAATATGGCAGACGACTTTTTTAAAATTTCATCGGATTCACTTGAAATTCGTTACTCGGGGGTTTTCGGGGTCGCTGATTACGAATTCGATGTTAGTTTTTCAAAATTTTAAATGGCGGATCCAATATGACGGACGCATTTAAAAAAAACAATTAATTTGCTAAAGAATTTTTACTCGTCGTCGCATATAACATGACGAACAAATTTTTTAAAAACTAATATATTTGTTTAAAAAAATTTCCCTAAGGTTTTGGATTTCAAAGTAATGAATGTCACAAGAAAACAGTAAAAAAATAACAGCAATAGACTTTCAATAAAAATTAAAAAAAAAAAATGTTTCACTTATATTAGTTCATAAAGTATAAATATACAATGTTAACAAGAAAAAATACTATCACTATATAGACTCCAGTTAGCAAAGTTGATCTAATAAAAATGAATGGATTTTTGAATAATAAAAAAATTTTGTTTCTTTTTTTTTTTAACACAGTATACGTGTAATTTCCGGATTCTCTATACTCTTCTGTTGTTATATATACGTTCTGCTCTTAAATAAACAACTATTTATTTTGCCGAAATTGTTTTTTAAATCTCATTCTCCAATTCTGATGATACTCTGGCGCTTCTAGAATGCGACAGTGCATGTAAAAATGTGTAATCTATTTTGAGTAACTGATTTAATCAAGTTTAGCAACGAGAATATATACTCTTTCTGCAGCCTCTGCTGCTGAATGTGTTAAACGATATTATATACCTGCATTCGTTGGGAAAAAGAATAAATCTCCATTTTTATGTGACATTATTTAAAATTGTCTGAATGTAGCAAGGGAACTTTTCTAAAAGCTTGTACGGCAAGCTTATGTATTTTAAGGTTATGTTTTTCTTGCCACTTTAGGATCATATCTTAATTGCTTTTTTTGTGAAAAATATTCATTTGGATTTTTCCACAAGAACTATTGATAGTTTTAAAAAATAAATACGATAAGCGTTCCCAAAAATCCTCGAGTTTAAGTGTTCAAAAAATTCGTTCGCCATATTGGATCCGACATTTTGAATTTTGAAAAATTCACATCGTATAAGTGATCAGTGATTTGATATTTTATAAATTATTAAATTCTTTAGTAAAGCTTCATTAAATTTTTTTAAAACAATATTTTTTTAATAACTTTAATTGAAAATTTGACAAAAACTGAAATAACTGAAGAATTTTTTTGAATTTTTTAAAAAATTATATTTTTTTAATAACTTTAATTGAAAATTTGTCAAATAATTGAAATAAATAAAGAATTTTTTCAACTTTTTTTAAAAATAAAATTTTTCAAATAACTTTAATTGAAAATTTGACAAATAATTGAAATAAATAAAGAATTTTTTCAACTATTTTTTTAAATAATATTTTTTTAATAACTTTAATTGAAAATTTGACAAATAACTGAAATAACTAAAGAATTTTTTCAATTTTTTAAAAAATAATATTATTTTAATAATTTTAATTGAAAATTTGACAAATAATTGAAATAAATAAAGAATGTTTTTAATTTTTTTTAAAAACAATTTTGTTTGTGTATAATTTAATTTTGTTTTGTTGTTTGAAAATTTGATTTTTCAATTTTATCAAAATTATATCCATAATAATTGAATTTGTAAAAAGAATTTAACAAATTATGGAAGTAATTGAATCCCTCCAAAGAATGCTATTATTTATTAAAACAATTCAAATTCTTGCAAAGAATTTTATTAAAATTTATGACGACAATTAGCAGTAAAAATTAATTATTTAGTTTATATAAGTAAAAAAATTTAATTTTGCTTAAGAAATAAACAATTATTATTTATTTGATCATTCAGAAATTTAAAATTACAAAAATTTAAGAGAAGTTTGATAATAATAATAATTATTATTATTTTTCAATAATAATATAACTTTTAGAAGCAAAAAATACATTAAATACTTTAAGGGGAACTTTATATTTTAGAAATAAAATTATAATTACATTAACTAATATCCCTTGATTAGATTTTAAAAATTTGAATCAAATTCTTTAACCCAATTAAATTATTTTTTAATAAATCCTAAAGAAATTTCAAATATTTCAAAAATTTTCAATTATTTATTTATAAAAACCCAATTATCTTGAAACAATTAGAGTTAAAAAATGTTTTAAATGTTATTTTTCAGAATTTTCAAAAAAACTTTGCAAAAATTCAATTTTTTGAAAGAAGTTTTAAGTCTGTATCTTTTTTTTAATTGACTAATGAAAACTATAATTATTAATCTTCACACTAAGAAGCATTAATACATTAAAATGTGACTCTTTAAAAAAATTCACTTGTTAAATTAAAATATTTTAAAATCCTATTTTTGTAAAAAAATTTCTAATTAAATTCTTTTAAACAAATTAAATTTTTTTGCAGTAGCATTTTACAAAATTTCTAATAAAATGGATAATTTGTTTTCATAATAATTTACATTATTTAAATCAGTTACCGAGTTTTTCATCATTAAATTACTTATTTTTAATTAATTCAAATTCAGAGAGAACAGTATAAATATCAATAAAAATTGAAACAAAAAAGAATTTTTTTTAAATAAAAAATTAAAATCATAAAAACTTTTTTAATTTCGTGAAAAAATTTGCAGTTTTGCATAAAGTTTATGGCTTATTTCTGGTTTCTTTGTCAACAATTACAATTTTTTTTATTTCAAACATAAATGACTCTATAAATGACTTCGAAAAATTATGTTTGTTTTTAAGTGAATAAATAAATTCTTTTGACAAGTTTCTTTAAATTTTTCGAAGAAATAATGTTTTTTTAAACGACTGCAATTATAAAATTAGAAAATAAGTGAATTAAAAAAAGAATTTTTTCAATTTTTAAAAAATTCAATTGATTTTTTAAAAATGCGTCCACCATATTAAACCTACAATTTAAAATTTTTAAAAATTAACAACGGATTCGTAATCAGCGACACCAAAAACCCCCGAGGAACAATTTGCAAGCGAATCCATTAAGTTTTCTAAAAAGTGTCCGCCATATTGGATCCGCCATTTTGGATTTTTGAAAACTGTTGTCGAATTCCGAACCAATGACGCAAAAATCTTTAGAGTATCAAGTTTTTCATGTTACCAACTCTATGATTTAATAAAATTTAGTTACTCGGGGGTTTTCAGGGTCGCTGATTACGAATCGAATGTTAGTTTTTAAAAATTCAAAATGGCGGATTCAACATGGCGGAGAGGAAAATTTAAAATCAATTGGATTCGTTTCAAATTTGATACTCGGGGGTTTTTAGGGTCGCTGATTACGAATCCGATGTTAGTTTTTTCAAATTCAAAATGGCGGATACAATATGGAGGACGCTTTTTTAAAAAATTTGATGGAATTGACTTGAAACTTGTTACTCGGGGGTTTTTGGGGTCGCTTATTAAGAATTTGATGACAATTTTTCAAAATTAAAAATGGCGGATTAAATATGGCGAACGTACTTTTAAAAATTTGACGGAATGCGCTTGAAAATTATTACACGGGGGTTCTTAGGGTCGCTAATTACGAATCTGTTGTTAGTTTTGCAAAATTCAAAATGGCGGATACAATATGGCGACGCTTTTTTAAAAAATTGGTGGATTTGCTTGAGAATTATCACTCGGGGGTTTTTTGGGGTCGCTGATTACGAATCCGATGTTTGTTTCTGGAAATTCAAAATGGCGGATCCAATATGGCGGGTGCATTTTTAAAAAATTTGATGAAATTGACTTGAAACTTGTTACTCGGGGGTTTTTAGGGTCGCTAATTACGAATTTGATGACAGTTTTTCAAAATTCAAAATGGCGGATTTATTATGGCGAACGTATTTTTAAAAATTTAACGGAATGCGCTTGAAAATTGTTACTCGGGGGTTTTCGGGGTCGCTGATTACGAATATGACGTTCGTTTTTCGAAATTCAAAATGGCGGATCCAATATGGCGGATGAATTTTTTAAAAAATGATCGGATTCGTTTCAAATTTGTTACCTCGGGATTTTTTGGGTCGCGAATTACGAATTTGATGTTAGTTTTTCAAAATTAAAAATGGCGGATTCAATATGGGAAACAAGTTTTGTAAAAATTTATGAATTCATCTAAAAATCATTAATCGGATTCGGCTATTTCGAATTTTTTTAAAACTCTGACATCAGATTCGCAATCAGTAATTCTATTTTTATAAAAAAATTAATTCCCAGTTAGTATAGACACCCTACTGCTGACTACATGGGACTTAACAAAGTACCCACTATAGGATTTTTAAAATGTAATCCCCATATAAGTCTGTGTACACGCAGGAGGGACCGAAACTAACCCGCACGTACCAAATTTAACCTCAAACTAAATACCTTTATCAAATAGACCGCTAAGCCTCAGACTAGAGTATTGCAACTACAACTGAAATAAACGCAAAAAAAAACCTGATATTTGGGGGCAAAAAAAATTCTTTTTTTTTGGAACTAAAATAAAAAAAAAAAAAAAGAAAAAAAGAAAACCCGCCAACGAATGAACATTGCACTGATTCTCTTGCATTTTCAATGCTTTTAGTCTGCATGCACCTCGACGTTTTTAAACGATTTTGCCGGTTCAATGTCCCTCAACTTGCTACTGAATATACCCAGTGCATTGCAGTTAAAAAGAGATGGAAAAGAGAAGAGAGAAAGAGTGGGAGGGAGGGAAGTCCATTTGTGACAGTGGTTTTGTCAAAACGAGTGAAGCCGGGATGAAAGCGCGAAAATTCCGCGCTCAGTTAATATCAACGATCGAAAGTCCAACATCCTGCGAAAGAACAGAGAGAGAGAGAGAGAGAGAGGGGGGGGTGAGGGGTTTTGATATACATATATAGAGAGATAGAGAAAGCTAAAAGCAAAAGGATAATCATATAATAGAGAGAAAGAGAGAGATATGCAATAAAAGAGAGAACGAAGGAGAGAGAGAGAGAGAGAGAGAGAGAGAGAGAGAGAGACAGAGAGAAAAGGTTTTGAAAGTAAAGTGGGGTTAGCTTTTGGTGTAAGGGGATGGAAAGTGGAGTACGATACATGCGCATATGAGCGTACCCATGAGTGCCAAGCGCGGATAATAATTATTTTCCTAATTTCCTGGCACTGAGCGCGGGCGACCAACCCATCAATTCTCCAGATCGGATAAACCAACTGTCACGTTCACGCTTAAATTCAAAACAGAGGGTGCGGCGAACTCGCCTTCTCCTCGTTCTCCCTTCCCCGCGTCACACTCTCTCCCACTACATTCGCCATACTCAGTCAAATGGTATTTAATTCTCCATGAAATCCGATTTAATATTATATTTTCATATACATCCACATATATATATACGTACACACTGCGTGTGTTACCATTTCATCGCTTGCTTTGCACTTTTCCCCGTTTGTTTATATTCCGCCCTCACCATCTCAATATAACTTACAAACGCTAAGAAAAGTTCTACTAAAGTAGAGATAACAATAACTATAATAGCTATAAGTTTCACTGATTTGGCTCCATCGATAATCCATTTTCGCTGATCCAGCGAAAATGATATTTCTTACTTTACCTTTTGAAAACAACATAACCTCAAAATAACACTTGAATGAAAACATTTTTAAATTAATGTTCAAAGTGTATATTCAAATTCTATTAATTATATTTTTTATATTATAACTAATAAAATGTAAAATTAGTAAATTAATACGTATTTAGAGGTAATAAATGTAAATTTGACATTTGTGATTTTAGAGAAATTTCTATGAGAATGGTAAACTGTCAAATATTTCCAATATGTCTGACCAGTGAAATTCATTTTCTCTATATCAGAGAAACAGTTTGACTAATGCATTGGGAATCATTCACTGAATTAGTTGAATAGATTCTTTATGTTATTTATTTTCGAAATTAGCTGTTCCCCACAGTAAAAATTTTTTTCCGTGCACCAATTTTACTAAAGGTCATCGTCGTCATTATATTACCCGCAGAGGGTCATCATCATTTTCTCCTCTTTTTTCTTTGAAATAAAAACTCTTCAATTATTATTTATGACACGGTAAATCGTTAGGCATTAAAATATCACCAAAATGGATTAAAATGACACTAAATTGAATTATTTTAATCCTTTTTGGTGTTATTTTAATACCTAACGATTTACCGTGGAAGTATATTTAAGAATTTTTGGAAAAATGTACATTAAATAAATGTCCATTGCCCTACTCAAGTTGGGGTTCAAATCGATTTTCAATTTTCATTTGGAATTTTCGAAAACTGACCTTAGATTTGTATTCAGCGACCCTTGAAACACAGGAAATAACTATTTTCAAGCGAATTTAGTCGATATTCAATTTTCAGGTGCGCAATATAGGATCCGCCATTTTGAATTTTGAAAAACTAACATCGGATTCGTAATCGGCGACCCCAAAAACCCCCGAGTAAAGATTTTCCATCAAATTCAATGGATTTAAAATTTTCTTGTCGGACATATTCGATCCGCCATTTTGAATTTCAAAAAACTAACATCGGATTCGTAATCAGCGACCCCAAAAACCTCGAAGTACAAAGTTTGAAATGAATCCAATCAATTTTTAAAAAATTCATCCGCCATATTGGGTCCGCCATTTTGAATTTCAAAAAACTAATATCGAATTCGAAATCAGCGACCCCAAAATCTCCCGAGTATCAAATTTGAAACGAATCCAATTAATTTTAAATTTTCCTCTCCGCCATTTTGAATTTTTTAAAACTAACATTCAATTGGTAATCAGCGACCCTGAAAAGCCCCGAGTAACAAAATTTTATTAAATCATACAGTTGGTAACATAAAAAACTTGATACTCTAAAGATTTTTGAGTAATTGATTCTGAATTCTACAACAGTTTTCAAAAATTCAAAATGGCGGATCCAACATGACGGCTAAGTTTTTTCAAACCATTATAATGTCTCCTGTATAACACATTATTGGACGTTTTCCTTTTGCTCCCGATTTATGAATTTAAAATCAGATTTCTTATGCCAAGCTGTAATTTGCATCCACCTATCAAAAAACAATAATTAAAAAAAATTTTTTTTTTTAAATTAAAAAAAAAATTTTTTTTTTAAATTAAAAAAAAAAATTTTTAATTTAATGTTGATTTTCGTGAGAAAAGTATTCGAAATTAAAATTGAATTTCCAGAATTTAATTAGGTATTTGATAACCGAGTGTCAGGTTCAACTTCATTGAGGGAACATTGATAGAAACCAAACTTTATGGGAATTGAAATGTCAGTATTAAAACTGTACGATCTTCATTGATATCAAAGTATAATTTTGTTCCAGTTAATACTTTGGATGTTGTGGTCAGTAAATTAGGTTAATCCCTCAGATTACAACTTCTCCAGAAGTTGAGTATTACCTAAACTAATTGGAGGATCCCCGAACTCCCTGTTTGAAAATATATACTCGACTTCATTAACTTATTACAACACTCGTTTTCCGAACTACTATCAGGCTATTATGAACAATATTATTCACTTACAATCATTACAAATATATAATGAACCAATATTTTGGAAATAAATAACAATAGTAGGTTAAATACTGTTGGTGAATTTGGGAACAAGTTGCATATCATTTAAGTTTGGACCTAGTACAGGGTTGCCAAAGGTCAGGGAAGTCAGGAAAAGTAAAATTGGTCAAGGAAGTCAGGGGAAAGTCAGGGATTTTTAGTACACTGAAAAAAAAATTTATTTGATTCAAATAACCGATTATTTGACTATTATCAAATAAATATACGTCGGTGAAGTTTGCAACGTTTATGATCAACGATTGAAAGAAAAAAACTAATTTCCTACTTATAAAAATAAAAATTTTTGTTCACAAATATTTTTCGTGTAAATCATTACTCAAAAAATTAATCCTACTGTTTTCTTTACAAAAATTTATAAAAATTTCCATAAAAAAATTGTTTTTCTTCTAAAATCGTTGACTATAAACGTTGCAAACTTCACCAACGTATAAATATTTACTTGAATCAAATAATTTTTATTTGAATCAATTAAATAGAATTTGCTTCATACACTGAAATATTTGATTCAAATACAATTTATTTAATTCAAATACAATTAATTAATTCAAATACAATTTATTTGATTCAAGTAAATATTTATTTGATAATAGTCAAATAATCGGTTATTTGAATCAAATAAATTTTTTTTTCAGTGTAAAAGTACTGGAAACAATTGAATATTAAAAATTTATGAAAAAACTCTAAATTTTCATGTTTTTTTGTTTTACTCGTAAACTATAAAAAATAAACACGAATTTTAATACAAAACATTAAATTTTTTCTATTTCAGACAATAATTTCTTTTTAAATAACTTAATTTTTAAAGAACTATCATAAAATTATGACTAATAAATTATGTAATGAATAATTTTTACAATTTTCATAAATACTAGATTGATAGAAGAATTTTAATTAAAAACACTAAAAAAATTTAATTTTGAAAAGTTATAAATAATTTCAGAAATTCAATTATTTTCAAAAGTAATAAAATATCTCGCAGAAATTCAATTATATTTAAAAATTTAAAAAATTCTGGTCATTTCAAATATATTTTTAAAAATAAAAAAATTCTTCTCCAAAATTCTATTATGTTCAACATTTTTTTAAAAATTCTCGTCAAAATTTCAATTATCTTTATAAATAATACAATTCTTCTTCGAAATTCAATTAATTTTAAAAACTTTAATAAAATTCATGGAAAATATTCACAGGAATTCAATTATTTAATATAAATATTTCAAATAATTTTTCGAAAAATATCAATTATTTAAAAAGAATTTTATAAAATTAGTCGTCAGAGTTCAGTTATTGAAAAAAATTTAGCAAAGTTCTTTTCAAGAATTCAATTATTTTTAGAAATAGTAAAATTCTTCACCGAAATTCAATTATTTTTATAAACTTAAATAAAATTCGTTGTAAGAATTAAATTATTTTCAAAAGTAATAGAATTCTTCCCAGAAATTCAATTATATTGAAAAATTTAAAAAATTCTGGTCATTTCAATTATATACTTAAAAATACAAAAATTCTTCTCCAAAATTGTATCATGTTCAAAATTTGTTTAAAAATTCTCGTCAAAATTTCTATTATCTTTATAAATAAAACAATTCTTCTTCGAAATTCAATTATTTTTAAAAACTTCAATAAAATTCTTGAAAAAATTTCACAGGAATTCAATTATTTAATATAACAAATTTCAAATAATTTTTCGAAAAATATCAATTATTTAAAAAGAATTTAATAAAATTCGTCGCAAGAGTTCAGTTATTGAAAAAAATTTAACATAGTTCTTTTGAAGAATTCAATTATTATTAGAAATTGTAAAATTATTCACCGAAATTCAATTATTTTTATAAACTTGAATAAAATTCATTGGAAGAATTAAATTATTTTCCAAAGTAATAAAATTCTTCGCAGAAATTCAATTATGTTTAAAAATTAAAAAAAATTCTTGTCATTTTAATTATATATTTAAAAATAAAAAAAATTCTTCTCCAAAATTCTATTATGTTCAAAATGTTTTTTAAAATTCTTGTCAAAATTTCAATTATCTTTATAAATAATACAATTCTTCTTCAAAATTCAATTATTTTTAAAAACTTTAATAAAATTCATGGAAATATTTCACAGGAATTCAATAATTTACAAAATTTTTGATGAATTTCTTCTAAGTAAACCAATTATTTTCATAAATAATAAAATTTTTACAGGAATTCAATTATTTAATATAAAAAATTTCAAATAATTTTTTGAAAAATATCAATTATTTAAAAAGAATTTTATAAAATTCGTCGTAAGAGTTTAGTTATTTGAAAAAAATTTAACAAAGTTCTTTTCAAGAATTCAATTATTTTTAGAAATAGTAAAATTCTTCACCGAAATTCAATTATTTTAGAAAAATTTGAATAACATTTTTGGAAATTTTTTAAAATTATTTTTAAGAATAATAAAACTCATCGAAAGATTTTAATTAATTTTGGATACAATATTTTAATCAAATTCTTCGTAAAATGTATAATTATTCTTAAAATTTTTATTAAAATTTGTCAAAAGAATTTAATTATTTAAAAATTTGTTGATAAAATTCTTTACGAGAATTCAATTTTAACAAACATTCAATTATTCAATAAACTATTTATTTTTTAATTTAAATAATGGAATTTTTCTAGAATTTTATAATAAAAATTGATTAAAAAATGAAATTACCGATTAATCGATTTATTTTTTATGAAAATAATTGAATTATTGCAACGAATTTTATTACAATTCTTGCAAATAATTAAATTTTTCGAGAAAATTTACTACTTTTAAAAATAATTGAATTCTAGCGAAGGATTTTATTAGGACTTTTGTAAATAATTAAATTTTTGTTGAAAAATTTCATGGTTATTTAAATTACAACAGAACATTAAGAATTTTTTATGTTTTGTAATAATATTCTTATAAATTGTTGAGTTTCAAAAAGGTTTGAATTTGAATGTTCTGAAGAATTTTAATTCCTGTGGAAAAGTAATAATTACTTATTTAAAAATTTAGTCATTGATGTTTTTGAATAATTTTGACAATTAATGAAATTAGTAAATAAATCTAATAGAACATTTTTTTTGAGTATCTAATCAGAATATTTTTTATGGTCAGGGAAAAAGTGAGAATTTTGCCTGGAAATCAGAGAAAAATAAAATTAAATATTTGTGGCAACCCTGTATTAGTCAAGGGAAAATAATCTTTTGCTAGGGAAACATTTATGCAAAGTTTGGAAACCTGGTACCAAGTTTTCTGTTGAGTTTAAACAAAAGTTAGCCTACCCCTTTTTGGTTGTTTAGTATCACCTTCGCTCATGGGTTGCTAATCCGTTATTGTGGGTCAACAAGGGTTCGACACCGAACGAAGTGTCATAACATAAACTGCGAGTGTTTATAGTAATCCCCATACATTCCATATCAAGTTGATATTTTTGTAGGTCAAAACTACAAAATATGGTTTTAATCATGAAATAGGTTCTACCGCTGATAGTCTATAGACTAAAATAAACCTATCCGCGAACGATTTTTAATTAGAAAGAAATGTTAGTAATAAAAAAAAGTAAATAAAAAAGGTATGGAAGTAACTAAAGAATGGTTTTACTTCCAGTCCTTATACAGATCAATTAGTATCGAATGTCGATTCTCTTTAGAAGACTTCTAATAATATTCACAAAGGACTGTCAATTTATGTCAATTTATTTTTTTTTTTCTTCTTTGCTCTCAAGTGAATGATTGTAGGAATTGACAAATTTTGTATCATGTATACTTAGGTTATTGATGATTTTTAATCCAATATATGTTCTAGTAGCAAGCATACCTATTGGACAAATACTGAACAAGCCTTAAAGAAATTTATTATCATTTATACTCATCTTATTGATGATATTTATACCGATGTGTTCCAGTTGCAGTCTTCCCTATTGTCTGCGAAGATTTTCGGTAAAAACGGGTAGGTACCCAAAAATCGTTAGAAAAAATAGTACAGGACCATAGGTATGTTTGCCACTGGAACATATCGAAATAAAAATCTTTAATACTATGATACTAAATTTGAAAATTATCCTCCAGTTTTTGTCCAATAGGTGTCATAACCACTAAAATACATTGGAACCAAAATCATTAACAGGATGAGTATAAACGATATTAAATTGGTCAAGGCTTGTTCACTATTTCTCAAATAGATATATGCTTGTCATTAAAACATATCGGAATAAAAATCATCAATCAATCAATAAATCATCAATATGATTAAAAATGATACCAACCTTATTAAAAAAATAGTACGCCAAAAAAAAATAGTACCCTACGCCAAAAACTGCCTAAATTTTCACGAAAACAAACAATCGAACCAAATGGACGTTGATATATCGCAACTCCTCTCTGTCTCTTCTAATGCTTCGGGAAAATTCTTAGATTAATATCCCTTCGATCGTTGGATTCCTCAGGGCTTCAAAACTACCGGCTATCCACTGAAAACTCGTTGCTATTACATCCACCACTGTGAATATGTTTACTTTAGTTGTTCAGAAGGTAGCAAAGCGAAGTCAGATTATGAATCTGGTGATAGTTTTTAAAAATTCAAAATGGCGGTTCCAATATGGCGGACAATTTTTGGAAAATTGACTGAATTCCCTTAAAAGTTGCTACTCGGGGGTTTTCAAGGTCAGTGCGATTACGAATTCGGTTTTAGTTTTTAAAAAATCAGAACGAAGGATCCAATATGGTAGAAAAGGAAATTTTAATTCGATTCGATTCAAATCTGTTATTCCAGGGTTTTTGAGGTCGCTGATTTTGGCGGATCCAATATGGCCGACAATTTTTGGGTAAATTGATCTTGAAATTTGCTACTCGGGGGTATTCATAGTCGCTGATTACAAATTTGATGTTAGTTTTTCTAAATTCAAAACAGCGGATCGAATAATTTTGAAAAATTTAATAACTTTGCTTAAAAGTTACTACCCGGGGATTTTCGAGGACGAATTTCATATCAGATTTCGAAAATTTAAGATGGCGGATCCAATATGGTGAATAATTGAAAAGTAATTGAAATGGGTAAATGAATTGTATTAAATTTACTTGAACAAGGTAAATCGTTAGGTATTAAAATAACACCAAAAAGGATTAAAATAATCCAATTTAGTGTTATTTTAATTCATTTTGGTGTTATTTTAATACCTAACGATTTACCGTGAAAATTACCACTAAGCGTAGATTTTGACGTGGCTGATTACGAATGGTAAAACAGGGTTTAAAAATTCAAAATGGCGGATTCAATATGTCGGACAGTGCTCTCAAAATAGCCGAAAGTAAAAAAAAAACATTTTCATTAAAGGAACTTTAATATCTCACATAGGTTGGTAGGTCTACTGTCGGAAACGACCCTTTTCGACCATCAAAGTGAGCAGCCTGGCTTTGAAAACCATTTTCCTCTGGAATGCGTGGTGCGTCATTTTCGTTTTGTTTGTTTCGAAACATGGAGAAGGCAATTTTGAAAATAGTGCGGCTTATTTTACTATATAAATCTCGATGAATTATAATTTACTAATACTGATTTTTCAGTTAAAATTAAAAAAAAATTTACTCCATGTTAAAGTACTTTTGATTTTGAATTTAAAATCACTTTTCAAAAATTAATAATGGCGGATCAATTTTTTTATGTTTCTTCATCTTCATTATTCGAAACTTGTTATTTGGTGCTTTTTAAGTCGCAAATATTTCATTTTTCAAAATTTCGAAAACATTATTTTTTTGGTAAAAAAACTTTTTAAAAAAAACAATAGTTAAACATTTATACTTACAACATAGAATGAGATAAACTTCTTTCGGGCGGAAATTTGGCCCACTTACCTGAAACAAACGGAAACAGAAATTAGTAAAAATATTTAAACATATTTTATTTTTTACTTATTAGAAAGAATATTCAAAATTTAAATAAATGGAAAAAATTTAACTTGGAAAATTAATATTTCAAAACCAAAAATTTCTAAATTAATTTTTAAAACTGATTTTTATGATGGACTAAACATTTTTTCGGAAGTTTGAATTTAAAAATCCAAAATGGCGGATTCAATATGGCGGGTGCATTTTTAAAAAATCAATGGATTTGTTTAAAAAATGTTTCTCGTGGGTTTTCACGATCACTGATTACGAATCCGATGTCAGTTTTTCAAAATTCAAAATGGTGGATTGAATATGGCGAACGTATTTTTAATCATTTAACGGAATGCGCTTGAAAATTGTTACTCGGGGGTTCTTAGGGTCGCTAATTACGAATCTGTTGTGAGTTTTTCAAAATTCAAAATGGCGGATTCAACATGGCGGACATTTCTTTGAAAATTTTCTGATTTCCTTTGAAAGTTGCTACTCGGGGTTTTTCTCTGTTGCTGATAACGAATCTGAGATCACATTTTAAAAATTCAATATGGCGGTGGACTCTTGCAATATAGTGGTAAATAATTTTTTGAAGAATTATCTAAAATTTTTAAATTTTTTTAATTACGCTATTTCGATTTTTTTCCATTCTACATTGAAAGGAGTATTTTTTAATTCCTTGAGAACTGATTTTATATATATATATATATATATATATATATATATATATATATATATATATATATATATATATATATATATATATATATATATATATATATTACAAAATCATGAAATGCGAAAAAGTAAAAGTTGAAAGTAAAATATATATCAGATTTTCTCTGCCTCGTAAATTCATCAATATTGAAAGATCTTTTAAAGAGTCAAAGGGAATTGAATTGAAATGTTTTAGATTTCATGAAACAAATAAGTTATCCGTCGATATATCTGTTGTGCGAATCGTACTATAAAAGTTAAACCTGAATTAAGGTAGAATAGGAGAAGGTGGGTGGTTACTAGTTATGGACTGTAGGAGAAGGTCGATTCAACGTTATATTACCGCAGACACCGTTACGCAACGGATCTTGCAGTTGCATGTACTCAACTATAATGAAAAATACTTTGTGTTTCTGTAAATTTTCTCCCGCATTACTTTACAAGAATTCAAGAAAATTCATTACTATTTTACTTCTTCATTGGAATAATTTATTGGACTTTAAAACAAAAAATATTCGGCTTCTCCACTTATTGGAAATGTTTTTATTTACAAATTTCATTAATTGTAAAATTATTCAAAAACATAAATAGCTAAATTTTTAAATAAGTATTTAATTATTACTTTTCCACTGGAATTAAAATTCTTCAGAACATTCAAATTCAAACCTTTTTGAAACTCAACAATTTATAAGAATATTATTACAAAACGTAAAGAATTCTTAATGTTTTCTTATATTTAAATAACCATGAAATTTTTTAACAAAACTTTAATTATTTACAAAAATCCCAATAAAATCCTTCGTAAGAATTTAATTATTTTCAAAAGTAGTAAATTTTCACTTAAAAAATTCAATTATTTGAAAAAATTTTAATAAAATTCGTTGCAATAATTCAATTATTTTCATAAACAATAAATCGATTATTCGGTAATTTCATTTTTTAATCAATTTTTATTAGAAAATTCTAGAAAAATTCAATTACTTCAATTGAAAAATAAATAATTTATTGAATAATTGAATGTTTGTTAAAATTGAATTCTCGTAAAGAATTTTATCAACAAATTTTTAAATAATTGAATTCTTTTGACAAATTTTAATAAAAATTTTTAAGAATAATTACATTTTACGAGGAATTTGATGAAAATATTGTATCCAAAATTAATTAAAATGCTGCGATGAGTTTTAATATTCATGAAAATAATTTTAAAAAATTTCCAAAAATGTTATTAAAATTTTTCTAAAATAATTGAATTTCAGTGAAGAATTTACTACTTCTGAAAATAATTGAATTCTTGAAAAGAACTTTGTTAAATCTTTTTCAATAACTGATTTCTTGTGACGAATTTTATAAAATTCTTTTTAAATAATTGATATTTTTCGAAAAATTATTTGAAATTTTTTATATTAAATAATTGAATTCCGGTGAAATTTTTTCAAGAATTTTATTGAAGTTTTTAAAAATAATTGAATTTCGAAGAAGAATTGTTTTATTTATAAAGATAATAGAAATTTTGACGAGAATTTTTAAACAAATTTTGAACATGATACAATTTTGGAGAAGAATTTTTGTATTTTTAAGTATATAATTGAAATGACCAGAATTTTTTAAATTTTTTAATGTAATTGAATTTCTGCGATAAATTTTATTACTTTTTAAAATAATTGAATTTCTGTAATTATTTGTAACTTTTCTCAAATTAAACTTTTTTACTATTTTTAACTAAAAGTCTTTTTTGTTATCTTATAATCTAAATATCCATGGAATTTTTAACAAAAATTTTATTATATTTATAAAAATCCTAAAAAAAATCCTTCGTAAGAATTTCATTATTTTCAAAAGTAGTAAATTTTCTCAAAAAATTCAATTATTTGAAAAAATTATGCAATAAAATTTGTTGCAATAATTCAGTTATTTTTATAAACAATAAATCGATTATTCGATAATTTCATTTTTAATCAATTTTTATTAGAAAATTCTAGAAAAATTCAATTATTTCAATTGAAAAATAAATAATTTATTGAATAATTGAATGTTTGTTAAAATTGAATTCTCGTAAAGAATTTTATCGACAAATTTTTATATAATTGAATTCTTTTGACAAATTTTAATAAAATTTTTAAGAACAATTACATTTTACGAGAAATTTGATTAAAATATTGTATCCAAATTTAATTACAATTTTGCGATGAGTTTTATTATTCAAGAAAATAATTTTAAAAAATTTCCAAAAATGTTATTAAAATTTTTCTAAAATAATTGAATTTCGATGAAGAATTTTATTATAATTATAAAAATAATTAAATTCTTGTAAAGAACTTTGTTAAATTTTTTCTAAATAATTGATTTATGCAACGAATTTTAAAAAAATCTTTTTAAATAATTGATATTTTTCAAAAAGTTTTATAAAATTTTGAATATTAAATAATTGAACTCACGTGAAAATTTTATTATTTATGAAAATAATTAAATTATTTCAAAGAAATTTATTAAAAATTTCATAAATTATTGAATTTCTGTGAAATTTTAACAAAAATTATTCAAGTTTTTAAATATATTTGAATTTTGAAAAAGAATTGTACTATTTATAACAATAATTGAAATTTTTACAATTAAAAAATTTTTTTTTAAATAATTGAATATTGAAGAATTTTATTATTTATAAAGATAATTGAAAATTTGTAAAAATTTTTGAACATAATTGAATTTCTGTGAAGAATTTTATTATTTTTAAAAATAATTTAATTCTTCCAACGAATTTTATTTATTTATTTATAAAGATAATTGAAAATTTGTAAAAATTTTTGAACATAATTGAATTTCTGTGAAGAATTTTATTATTTTTAAAAATAATTTAATTCTTCCAACGAATTTTATTTAAGTTTATAAAATTAATTGAATTTCGGTGAAGAATTTTACTATTTCTAAAAATAATTGAATTCTTGAAAAGAACTTTGTTAAATTTTTTTCAAATAACTAAACTCTTACGACGAATTTTATAAAATTCTTTTTAAATAATTGATATTTTTCGAAAAATTATTGAAAATTTTTTATATATTAAATAATTGAATTCCTGTGAAAATTTTATTATTTATGAAAATAATTGGTTTATTTAGAAGAAATTCATCAAAAATTTTGTAAATTATTAAATTCCTGTGAAATTTTTCCAAGAATTTTATTAAAGTTTTTAAAAATAATTAAATTTCGAAGAAGAATTGTTTTATTTATAAAGATAATTTAAATTTTGACGAGAATTTTTAAAACAATTTTGAACATAATAGAATTTTGGAGAATTTTTTTATTTTTAAAAATATATTTGAAATGACCAGAATTTTTTTAATTTTTGAATATAATTGAATTTCTGCGAAGAATTTTATTACTTTTGAAAATAATTGAATTTCTGTAATTATTTGTAACTTTTTCAAAAGTAAATTTTTTCGCCTTTTTTACTAAAATTCTTTTATCAATCTAGTAATTATTATAATTGTAAAAAATATTCATTTCATAATTTATTAGTCATAATTTTATGATAGTTCTTTAAAAATTAAGTTATTTAAAAATAAATTATTGTCAGAAAAAGAAAAAATTCAAGGTTTTGTATTAAAATTCGTGTTTATTTTTTACTAGCTAAAATAACGCGCGCTACAGCGCGCGTGAAGTTTCTTGTTCGTTAACATTAAAAAATTCAATTATTCAGAACAATTCTACTAAAAATTACTATTTTTCTAAATATATTCAGGAAAGTCGCAAAAACACCAGAAAATTTTGTCAAAAGTACTGAAACAATATTCAATTTCGAAAATTCATAAAAAATTGTAAATGTTAGATTCCTTATCATTGAAAAGATTTTATTTATTTCAAACTTTTTCTATTTTTAATAACAATTGAACTTTACAGATTTTAAAGATAATTAAGTTTTATGAAAAACTTTAATAATTCAAATTCTTATAAAATACGATATATTTTTTTAATATACATTTCATTAATTATTAAAAATAATAATGGATTTATGGATGAATTTTACTTAAAACACTAAAAAAATTAAATTTTGGAAAAATTATAAATGATTGCAAAAACTCAATTATGTTCAAAAGTTTTTTAATATTTCCGTCAAAATTTCAATTATTTTAAAAATTATTAACAAAATTTTTGGAAAAATTCAATTATTTTCAAAAATTTTCTCAATTTTATATAAATTCTATTATTTGCAAATTTTTTATAAATTTCTTTCTTCTTAAAAATGTTATTAAAAATCGTCAAACCAAATCAATTATTTCGTATTATTAATGTGGTAAAAAAAAAGTTATTTTAAGAACCTGGAAAATTTATATTATTTAAACTGAAAAAATCGGAAACTTTCAAATGAACAAATGCGTGAAAACCCTGATCAAGTATTCAATACATTTCTCAAGCAAAACAAATAATAAAATAAATATATTTCTGCCCAAAAGTCAGAATAAGAATAATCGTAAAATATTTAAATTATTTGAAAAAAACTGAAAATATTTAAAAATTCAGGTATCCAAAAACTGTTTTATAAAGTAAAAATTGTTTTAATTATTTTTTTCTATTATAATTTCGATAATATAGTTTTTAAAAAACAGAAATTCTGTAAATATTTTTTCCAACATAAACATCAAATTTCTTAATCAAAATGTGATTTATAACTTTTTTCTACTTAAAACTTGTACTTTGTTTACAAATTGTCATTGAGAAGCAGAAAATGTGCAAAATATTTTCTAATTTTAATTTTCCAACTGTTTTTTAATTTTTTTTTAGAAAAAACGAAAAGATTAATTACCTAGTCCTAAAATGTTTGTTACAAAGTGCTAATTTTTCTGGAAAGAAGTGAAATATTGAAAAATAACATTAATAATTTTTGTAGATTAATAAAAATAATTTTGTTCTATTTGAAAAATAAAAATAATATTTCTAAATAAAATAAATAAATACCTATTATTAAATTTAATAAATAAGAGTGAAAAAATAAAGAAAAATAATATTATCTATCAAAACAAATCAAAAAAACAAAAACATAATCATGACTAACTTCAGGTGTGGACAGACTGGACAGAATGAATGAATGAATACGACGATTATTATAGTTAATAACTAGCTAAAATAACGCGCGCTAAAGCGCGCGTGAAGTTTCTTTTTCATTGACATTAAAAAAAAAAAATTTCAATTATTCAGAAGAATTTTATTCAAAATCACTATTTTTCTAAATATATTCAGGAAAATCACGAAAAAGTCAGAAAATTTTGTCAAATGTACAGAAACAATATTCAATTTCGAAAATTCTTAAGAAAACTCTAAATGTTATATATTCCTCATTATTGAAAAGATTTTCAATCAAACTTTACAGATTTTAAATACAATTCAGGTTTATGAAAAACTTTAATAATTCAAATTCTTATAAAATTTGTTATATTTTTACATTTCATTCATTATTAAAAATAATAATGGATTTATGGATAAATTTTACTTAAAACACTAAAAAAAAAATTGAATTTTGGAAAAATTATAAATGATTGCAAATACTCAATAATATATAATATTATTATTTATGTTCAATGATAAAAAAAAAAACATAATGATTAAATTTTGGTGAAATTCTTTATGAAAATTGAATTTTAAGAAACATCCAATTAGTATTTAATAAATTGTTTATTTTTATAGTTGGATAGTTGATTTCTTGTAGAATTTTCTAATAAATTGAAAAATTAATTTCAGTTAAAATTTTGGATCAAAATTGAATATCATATTCAAAAATATTTATTTATTAGAGAATTCTGAGAGAATTTATTTGTTGGACCCTGGAAGTAAACATTTTCTTAAACAATTGAGCTTTATCAACAAATTTTTTTTTTAAATAATGAATGAATGCTTTTGAAAATTTGTAATGAATTTTTTTTATAATTGCATTTTAGAGAAATTTGATGAAAATGTACATATTAAAATAATTGAACTTTGGAAATGGATTTTGTTGGTTATAAAGATAATTTAAATTTTAAAGGGAATTTTTGGCAATTTAGGAATATAATTGGATTTTTGCAAAAAAAAAAAAAAAATTTATATTACGTTTAAAAATAATTGAATTCATCAAAATAATTCGTAAGGTGTCAATTCACGGAAAATTTTTTTTACGGAATTTTTTTTCACGGAAAAACAAAAAACGGTTGAATCTTAATTTGAGGGAAATAATGAAAAAACCTTAAATTCTATTCTTGTTAATTTATAATGTTTAATTATTTTTTAAATTATACATCTTTTTATTAATACGCGTTAAATTCTAATCAATAAAAATACAGAAAAATAAATGCGTACAACAAATTTAAGGTTAGTTAAAATTATATTTTCATTAAATATTTTTATTTTGAATAAAGTGCAGAATAATTTTCATTAATTATTGAAATAATTAAATTTAATTAATTAAATTTAATAAATTAAATTAAAATGAAATGAAAAATAATAATTAAATAATAAATAAAATAAAATAATTACAATAATTATTTATTTAATATTCTTTTAAGATATTTTTTTAAATCACTCTCATACATTAAAGAAAATTTAATATTCTTCAAACAAAACATTTAACTCTTATTGTAATTTATTTATTAAAATTTAAAAAATTGTGCAAGTATTCAATTATTATTTGAATTGTTCCTTTTAAATTAATTATTTTTAAAGATTAAAAATACAACAAAAATTATCTTCTTTGAAATTACACAAAACTAAATTTTTTTTCAATGTCATTTTATTAAAAAATTTCGTTTGCCGTTTTCTAATTTGTAATTTTGTTTCCAAATAATTCGCAATTTTACGAATTTAATTTTTGCTTACAATCAAGAACAAATTTGTATAGACGTTCCTATAAAATATGGACCCATTTTGAAATTTTTTTTTATTATCTATATGGTTTCATACATTAAATTATGCAGTTCATTAATTTATCGGTAATTTAAGTGTTTAATTTAATTGCTTCTTAAGAAAAAACTAAAAAGGCCACTTTGTCGGTTCCTTGTAAACCCACAAAGCAGCGTAACTTTCCTAAAAAAGTATTTATAATTTCCTCGCAAACTTCGAAATATTTACTTGCAAAGTTTAGTAAAAATTTCGTAAAGATTTAAATGTCTCATTTCAATAAATGTTTAGCATGAAATTTTCAGGAAAGTTTTACCTTACTTTTTCGGTTATAAGAGAGATGTCGAAAAATTTATTTAAATGTTCAGGAGAGTTTTAAGCTATAAATTTTTAGGAAAAATATCAGGGATGTTACAATGTTTGGAAAACCTGGAAATGTCAGGGAATTTTATTTTGTATGGAAAAGTCAAGAAAAAATGAGAAAACACCTGGAAAATAATTGTTTTTTTAAATTATGTTAATTTTTGGCGAATTTTACAATGAAAAAGTAGCCTTTGGTACTTGTTCCGCTGCACTCTCTATAATTGAATCAGTAAAATTTAACTGATTTTCTTTAACTCTATTCTGGTGATTTAAATCAGTGAAATCTCACTGAGGACCAATTAAAAATTATTGAAATTTCAGTCATATTTTATGATCCCCAAATTTTGAACGTTCAAATGAACGAAATATTTTTTATTGCAGATATTTTTATAAATTACTAATCAGGAAAACATTAAAAATACTGAAGTTTTATGTTTAGAAACTCAGTAATTAATTTTTTTTGAATAGTGACGCAAAGTAATTGCAATAAAAATTTAATTTATAGAAGAAATAAATAAATTTCATTCATTTGAACGTTCAAAACTTTAGGATCTTCATATTTTCACCTAATTAAAAAAATGTTATTGTTATAATTTATTTTTAAAAAATCACTTTTTATTTCAATTGTTATAAATATTTATACTGCTCTCTAAATTTTAATTAATTTAAAATAATTAAATTGATAATAAAAAATCAGTCACTAATGTAAATAATGTAAATAAATTTTAACAAATAGGATTTTCAAAGTATTTTAATTTAATAATTGATAAGTAATTGAATTTTTAAAAAAAGTCATATTCTAATGTATTCACGTTTTTTAGTTCGAAAATTAATAATTAAAATTTTTATTAGTTAATTTAAAATAAACATACGCTTAAATTTTTTTTAATAAAATTGAATTTTTGCAAAGTTTTTTTTAATGTTGAAAAATAAGGTTTTTGAAATGTTTTAATGTCTAATAAAACAATAGTTTCAAGATAATAGAATTAAAAAAAATTAATTGATAATTTTTGAATAAATTAAAATTTATTTACATTTCAAATTATTTGAGACCTATAAAAGTCAGGGAATTTTATTCGAGAAAAATTATAGCAACTCTGAAATTTTACGATAAACATTTCTTATTGAAGTGAAACATTTATTTCTTTACTCAATTTTGACTAAACTTTGCAAAGAAGTTTTGAAGTTTGAAGCTTCAACCTTTTGTGACTGCTAATAAATGGAAACAACAAATTGTTGAAAAATAATTAAAATGAATTTGTAATCCTTTACATTTTTTGCATGGGACTAAAATAATTTGAGAATTTCAGATTTTTTATTAGAATATGTATTATTATTTTTAACGTATTTTTGAATTTTAAGTTTTATTAAGTAGTGCATAAACGACGCTTCGATATAAACAATAAGAATAAAAGAAAACATTCTTTTATTTATTTTATATTTTTATGTTTACTTTTGTGATGTATTGTTGGGTGAGATGGTTATTAATTAATTTTATTAAAAATTTTTCATGTTAATGTTAAAAAATTTAAGAAATATTTTTAAAAAATTAAAAATGTCTGAGAAGAAAGTAATAATTGATCTAATTGACATTAGAGATAGAGATCTATTTGTAGCTTGAGTCGAAAGTTACAATAAAATGACATTGATTAACGATTGGATTCAGTGCAGTATTTGAAATTTTTGGCTACATGAAAACTGCACTAAATCCCATGATGAATGTTCAAAATGTGACTAGAATAAGAGGAAAGTAATTTGAACCCTAGTTTGCTTTTGTCTAATACATTGTACTTATTTATAGGGGTAAATTACTTGTAATATTTGGAAAATTTTGAGAAGTATATTATTATTTTAATATTAAAAATAATAATCGTTAAAAGAAAAAATACTCTGTAAATCTGAAAAAGCGAAATTCCACTATTTCACAGCGATAAGTATACAGCTAATTTAAAAAACGTATACACGTTAATTAAACAGTAAAATTTCACTAACTGACAGCGTATACTCAGATAGCACAACATTTTGCAGAAAGTTTGCGTTGCAAACTTCGCAAATTTACATGCAAGTTTGCAGCAAATTGGCAAATGTTCGCATTGTGCAAAGCTTGCGGAGCAAACTTACAGAAAACTTGCGTGGCAAGGTTAATTAAAATGTCTGCGCAGTAGTTTTCTGTGACATATAGAGCTGCGCATTACCTTTTTTCATCTTTCCTGGGAGGGAGGGTAAAATTTGACTAAATATGTGCATTTTGAATACAACAAAATTTTTTTGGAAATTTTTTAAGTTTTCAGAAAGTTTGCTGCAAGCTTGTTACAACTTGTCTGCAAGTTTTCTGGGAAAACTTTGAGCAAGTTTGCTCCGCAAACTTCACACAAGGCGGACATTTGCCAATTTGCCACAAATCTGGGTATACGCTAATTTGAATCAGTTGTATGATTTTTGCTATTCTTTAGATTTAGAAAGTATGAAATTTAGTAAATTTCTATTATTTATTTGATTTATACACCTGTCTGACTTACATACATGGCTATACAAGTGTTTTTACATTTCGTAATTTTCACTTTTAAGATGAAAAGTCAATTGATCTTAAATTTTTCTCCTGGAATTATTCCAAGTAGGAAGAAACGTTTAAAAATAACAGAAATTTACAACTTTCACAAAGAACTTACAAAATAGTCTCATATCAATAATTTCTCGTAGACTGAAAAAAATATTTTCAATAAAATAACATTGAAAAAAAATTTAGTTTTGGGTAATTTCAAAGAAGATAATTTTTGTTGTATTTTTAATCTTTAAAAATAAAAAAAGTATTTTCAATAAAATGACATTGAAAAAAAATTTAGTTTTGAGTAATTTCAAAGAAGATAATTTTTGTTGTATTTTTAATCTTTAAAAATAATTAATTTAAAAGGAACAATTCAAATAATAATTGAATACTTGCACAATTTTTTCAATTTTAATAAATAAATTACAATAAGAGTTAAATATTTTGCTTGAAGAATATTAAATTTTCTTTAATTTATGAGAGTGATTTAAAAAAATATCATAAAAGAATATTAAATAAATAATTATTGTAATTATTTTATTTTATTTATTATTTAATTATTATTTTTCATTTCATTTTAATTTAATTTATTAAATTTAATTAATTAATTTAATTATTTCAATAATTAATGAAAATTATTCTGCACTTTATTCAAAATAAAAATATTTAATGAAAATAAAATTTTAACTAACCTTGAATTTGTTGTACGCATTTATTTTTCTGTATTTTTATTGATTAGAATTTAACGCGTATTAATAAAAAGATGTATAATTTAAAAAATAATTAACCATTATAAATTATGAAGAATAGAATTTAAGGTTTTTTCACAATTTCCCTGAAATTAAGATTCAACCGTTTTTTGTTTTTCCGTGAAAAAAAATTCCGTAAAAAAAATTTTCCGTGAATTGACACCTTACGATTTTATTGAAATTTGTTTTAAAATAATTGAATTGTTTTGTGAAATTTTATTGAAGAAGATACGTATTCAATTTTTTTAATATTCTCGTCGAAATTTCAATTATTTTAAAAATTGTGAACAAAATTTTTGGCAAAATTCAATAATTAAAGAAAATTTTAATAAAGTTCTTTGCAAAAGTTCAATTATTAAAAAAAAAAAAAAAATTTATTATTTGCAAATTATTATTATTATTATTTTAATATTATTATTATGTATTATTAATTACAAATTTTTTTTGTAAAATTTTTTTCTCTTAAAAATATTATTAAAAATCGTCAAACGAAATCAATTCTTTCGTATTATTAATGTGGTAATAAAAATGTTATTAAAAAAAAAAAAATATGGAAAATTTCCAATTTTTTTAAACTGAAAAAAAAAAAATTTGAGGATCTTTCAAATAAATAAATGCGTGACAACCCTGATCAAGTCTTTAATAAATTTCTCAAGCAAAACAAATAATAAAATAAAAATATTTCTGCCCAAAAGGCAGAATAAGAATAATCTTATGACATTTAAATTATTTGAAAGTAACTGAAAATATTATTAGAAATTGGGGTATCTAAAAAAATTGCTTATTAAAATAAAAAAAAAAAAATTATTTTATTTATTTATTTTTTTTTACTTAAAACTTGTACTTTGTTTATAAATTGTCACTGAGAAGCAGAAAATATGCAAAATATTTTGTTATTTTAATTTCCCAACTATTTTTTTTAATTTAAAAAAAAAAAAAAAAAAAATGAAAAGAATAATATCCTAGTCTTAAAATATTTGTTACATAGTGCTAATTTTTCTGGGAAAAGAGAGAAATATGGAAAAATATAATAAATAATTTTTGTAAATTAATAAAAATAGTTCAGTATTATTTGAAAAATAAAAATAATATTTCTAATAAAATAAATAAAAACCTATTATTAAATTTAAAAAGTAAGAAAAAAAAAAAAAATTATTATATATATAAAGAAAAATAATATTATCTATCAAAAATTCAAAACATATAAAAAGAAAAACAAAAGCATAATCATGACTAACTTCAAGTGTGGACAGACTGGACAGAATGAATGAATGAATACGACGATTATTATAGTTAATAGTTTACGAGGCAAACAAAAAAAACATCAAAATTTAGATTTATTTCATGAATTTTGGAAATTCGATTTTTTCCAGTACTTTTACTAAAAATCCCTGACAAATTCCCTGACTTCCCTGACCAATTTTTTTCATGGGCTATTATGGGAGGTTAGATAAATCTTAGAAAAAAAATATGCAGGAAATGAGAGAAAAATCTGTGACTTTGTGTACAGATAGAAAATGTCAAAAACTTAAAACTAGGAAATTTTAGAGAATTTTTACCACAGATTTAATGAAGAAATAATTATTTAATTTTAGTTTTCAAAGCCATAATAAAAACACATGAAAATGTGGCAACAGTGCAACAACACATAACCTCAAAAAAATACAAATTTCATCTGTACACTTGAAATTAACAATATTCCTTATTTATAAGTTAACAATTTTCATTCTTCTTTTGTATCATAATTATATTTTACATTTTATCGTATAATTTTCGGGTTCTCAACACTAAAACATTTGAGGTTAACGCCTGACAATACTAACATACCAGTCGTACCAACCATAAGTCAAGTATATATTGTCATGATTTTTAACAGAATTTCAGAAAATTAATTAAATATATTTTTTTAATATGTAAGTATTAAACATATTTTAGCATTAATTTTTACATCTTTGTTGAATGTTTTTTTCCTTTAATAAAATAATAGGTTTTTGGATTAAAATTATGAAATTGAAATTTTTTCTTGAGGTTGCAACATACAAGATTTTACATTGGAGTAATGGGAACAATCCTCTTGCCCCTCAGCACTCCTTGGACAATCCTTAATTTAAAAACTAAAATTTTCTATTCATTAATTTAAAACTTTGCGTGTACAAAATAGTCCAGGTTGACTATTGATAGCCACAAAAGTTTGAAAAGTAACCCTTTACAAAAATGCTATTTTTTTACAAATTTTAAAAAATATTTGAATTCGCCATCTTCTTTGGACTTATGTTGTAACTAAATGTTAAATTAACCTAAATATATTATGTTTGATTCAAATTTGAAAATTGTAATTGAAAATTAAAAAACATTAAAGAGGAGAAGTAATGTTTGGTAATTATTGGCAAACAACTACTACTTGTTAGTAAAAATCGTTTCAATAATGCTACTGTAAACTGTGAGAGATTATTTACAAACAATGGTCCCACTAAATCCTCGTGTTTAGTTTGAGCAAGAACCACCTTGTTCCCATGCTCTCCTGTTCCATACCTGACTACCCCGAAAATTCGTGCTATCGATTTAGTGCGCAGAGCCTTAAGCTTGGCACTAAATATGTACCAGATAATTTTCTATTCGTGTTCAGTTTAGAATTACACTATTCTCCAACTTTTCAATCTATCTAGATATACTAATATATCAAATAAGCTTATTTTAATCCAATTAACTCAAGGGAAAAAGTTCCCTAATTATCAAAAAGTAATGTTAAAATAACAAAAATCAATTTCGATTGATTGACAATCAATTTTTTTTTATCGACACTTTGAGTTTTTTGTTTAATTTTTCTATGTCCCTTTTTAAAAAATTGAATTCCAGTGCCTTTTTGATAAAAGTCCCTATAAAACTTCTCCCAACGAACAATTTTACTTTTCCCGATTGTACCAAAAATTACCAGATCAGTACGAGGCTGAAGTCCACAACGTTTTTAAAAACGAAAAAGAATTTTCTAAAAATTATATTCATCTCTAATTTTCATGTGCCTTAATTCTTAAGAAATAAATTGTCACTTAGGGTACAATTGTTACAAAAGAACATAATGATTTAGAAATTTAGAATCAAAAATAAAAATACCGTACCATTATTTTTTGTTTTCGTTTTTAAAAACGTTGTGGAGTTCAGCCTCAGAGATCAGTGGCAAACCTGAATTTGTATATTGACGACGACAACGACGACGACGATAAATATGAAAATTGATGAAAATTGATGATCTGGAAATGGGAAAGTTGATAATGTGATTTAGAAATGATCTAATACATAAATATAAGTTTAATGCGCATCACAAACTGATTGGAACATTTCTAATAATTTACGAGACTATCGATCGGCTACAACTGAAATTTACTAATTTCGGAATAATTATACTGCCTAGTCTAACTCGCGGCATTAACCCTCTGGGGAATATGTATAGAGCCGTCACGATTGGCGCTTCCCTAGTTTCCCGGCTGCCAATGGAAAATCGACATCAGCTTGTCAATAGTTCATAGTCAAAATTGCAGTCGATTATCTTTTGACCACTGAAATTAGATGGTCAATTATTCCCCCGCCACTATGCTTTGTAATATGTATTGAGAAGGGGGAGAGAAAGATAGAGAGACGATCCTGACGTTAAAGCTGCGATCTTGGTATTCACACAGAAAAAAATGCGAATGGTAAAAACAACCACATTATGTGTAGTTAGAAAAAAAGTACTTAAAACTACCATATTCAGCAGCATTTTAACTACACTTCCTCAGTTATTGGAACCAAAATTAAGTAGTTGGTTTTATGTAGTTAAAATTACTACTTCACGTAGTTGAGATAACTAATAGATGGTAGTAAATGACTCAACAATAATACTGTAGTAAAAACTACTGTTAAAAAAGTTAATTTTACTATTGTGCTAGTAAAAAAAACTATTTTCTATTAGTTGCAAACGAAATGAAACTTACTGTTTTTATACAGTAAATTCAACCTCTGAAAGTTGTTATTTTTATGATTTATGTAGTTAAAACAACTATTTCTTACTAGTTGCAGAGAAAGAAAGAAATTTACTGTTTTCATGTAGTATTGTGTATTGAATTTTTAATTCAATTGTTGAAAATAGTTATTTTTACTATTTATGCAGTTGAAAAGATCATTTTTTACAACAGAGAAAAAACGTGAGTGGTAAAAACATCCACATATGTGCAGTTAAAAAAACGTAGTCAAAACTACCATATTCAGCAGCATTTTAACTAAACTTCCATAGTTGGTGGAACTAAAATTAAATAGTTGGTTTTATGTAGTTAAAATTACTACTAAACGTTATGATTGTGAATAACTCAACAATAGTGCAGTAGTTAAAACTACTGTTAAAAATAGTTATTTTCGGAATTTTTGTAAAAATAAATAAATATCCATTTCTTGCTATTTGCAAATTAAATTAAAACTTTCTGTTCCAAAGAGTAAAAACAACCGCTGGAATTTGTTATTTTTATGTTTAATGCAGTTAAAAGAACCAATTCTTACTAGCTTTTGATAATTTATTTCTATGGTGGTAAAAAACATTTATTTTTATAACTACAAAAGTCATAAAAGTAACAATTTTTATGTTATTTTTACTACATGAAAATAGTAAGTTTAATTTTTTTATAACTAGTAAAAAAATGGATAATTTTACTACAGACATTCTGAAAATAACTATTTTCAACAGTACTTTCAACTACTGCTCCATTGTTGAGTCACTTAAAATCGTATATACTTGAAATATATTTCAACTAAGTCCTTGAGCTTGAAAAATTAGTTACTTCAACTAAACAGAGTAGTTACTGTGACAGAATATAAGAACAGGGCTCGAACTAGTAAAGGATTTAAAAATACGGACTTTACGGACCAAAAATGAAAAATTACGGACCAATTACTGACAAAAATATATAAGAGAACATATTACTTGAAACTATAAATTAGATTTTTTCATAACTAAAAAAACATGAATATATCGATAACTCGATCGATTGCTTCATATTTTATAATAATTAAAGATAGAGTGATAAAATCATTATCAATTCAATTATTATTTTCAAGATTTTTTAACTAAAATTCTTCTTAAAATCGATTATTTTTAATAATTTTCGAAAAAGTTCTTTGACAATTTTCAAATCCATTTCTTTACAATATTCAATTTTTCAATTATTTGTAAATTCTTCAATTAAATATTATGTATTAGAAAATAAAAACTTCAAAAAATATAAAAAAAAATTCGCAATTAAAATTTCTCAAAAAAATTAATTCCACAAAATTGTTACTTAGTTAAAAATATGAAAAATTCAAATTTTCAAAGATTTGAATCTAAAACCTTTTCAAAATTTAATTATTTCTAAAACTATACGCTCTAATACTTTTAATATTCAATTATAATCTAAAATTTTAACTGAAATCCATTTCTAAATCTATTTTTATAAGAAAATTCTACAAGAATTTCATTATTTAAATACAAAAAAATAATTTATTGAATTACATATATTTCTTAAAATTAAATTCTTTTAAAGAATTGTATTAATCAATTTTCAAATAATTTTAATTCTTTTGCAAAATTTTATTAAAATAGAGATTAAAAATAATTAAATTAGACGAAGCTGAAGTCCGCAACGTTTTTAAAAACGTAAATTCAAAACAGAATTTTTTTCCAAATTAAATTCAACTCTAATTTTTATTTGCCTTAATTTTTAAGAAATTAATTGTCACTAAGGATAAAATTATTAAAAAATAACATGATGTAGAATCAAAAATAAAAATACCGTACCATTATTTTTTGTTTTCGTTTTTAAAAACGTTGTGGACTTCAGCTTCATTAAATTAGGGAAAATTTTTGAAAATAATTGAAATTTTGCTAAGAAATTTATTAAATTTTTTGAAAATAATTCAATTTTAGAGAAGAATTTTATTATTTATAAAGATAATTGATAATTTACGCAAAGAATTGGATTAAAAATTTTGAATGCAATAATTTTATATTCTTTAAAGAAATTTAATCAAAAATTTATTAAAAATAATATTTAAAATCTAATAAATAAATTGTAGCAAAACGTTATTAAAATAATTAAATTTATTTGATAAATTTTAATAAAATTTTTAAGAATAATTACATTATTCGAGGAATTCGATTAAAATTGTCATTAAAAAATAATTGAAATCCTGCAATTAGCTTTATTATTTATCAAAATAATTGAATTCCTAATGCGAATTTTATTATTTGCCAAAAAAATTAAATACCTGTAAAAATTTTATTATTTATGATAATAATTGAATATTGCGAAGAAATTTATAAAAAAAATTTATAAATAATGAAATTCCTGTAAAATTGTTATTATTTTTTGAAAATAATTAATTTATTTTTAATTAATTAATTAATTAATTAATTTTAACTGAAATCCATTTTTAAATCAATTTTCATGAGAAAATTCTACAAGAATTTCATTATTTAAATACAAAAAAACAATTTATTGAATAATTACATATATTTCTTAAAATTAAATTCTTTTAAAGAATTTTATTAATCAATTTTCAAATAATTTAAATTCTTTTGCAAAATTTTATTAAAATAGAGATTAAAAATAATTAAATTAGGGAAAATTTTTGAAAATAATTGAAATTTTGCCAAGAAATTTATTAAATTTTTTGAAAATAATTCAATTTTAGAGAAGAATTTTATTATTTATAAAGATAATTGATAATTTACGCAAAGAATTGGATTAAAAATTTTGAATGCAATAATTTTATTCTTCAAAGAAATTTAATCAAAAATTTATAAAAAATAATATTTAAATTCTAATATATAAATTGTAGCAAAGGTTATTAAAATAATTAAATTTCTTTAATAAATTTTAATAAAATTTTTAAGAATAATTACATTATTCGAGGAATTCGATTAAAATCGTTTTTAAAAAATAATTGAAATTCTGCAATTAGCTTTATTATTTATCAAAATAATTGAATTCCTAATATGAATTTTATTATTTGCCAAAAAAATTAAATACCTGTAAAAATTTTATTATTTATGAAAATAATTGAATATTGCGAAGAAATTTATAAAAAAATTTATAAATAATAAAATTCCTGTAAAATTGTTATTATTTTTTGAAAATAATTAAAGGTTTGTGTAGAATCAAAGTAGATTTTTTTTAAATAATTGAATTCTTTTGGAAAATTTCATTAGAATAGTATAGATACCTATTAAAAATCATTGAATAGAGGAAAAATTTTGAAAATAATTGAAATTTTTCCAAGTATTTTATTAAATTTTTTGAAAATAATTGATATTTCGAAGAAGAATTTAATTATTTCTAAAGATAATTGAAATTTTGACGAGAATTTTTAAAAATTTTTGAACATAATTGAATTTTTGCGAAGAATTTTATTACTTTTGAAAATAATTGAATTTCTTCAATCATTTGTAATTTCTCTAAAATTATCCAAATTATATCGTATAATTTACGTGCTTTACGGATCTTTTTCAATCGAATTACGGACTTTACGGACCTTTTTTCAAAAAAAACGGACTTTTACGGACTTCAATCAAAGTTACGGACTTTTACGGGATTTACGGACCTAGTTCGAGCCTTGTAAGAAGAATGTCCTCATGTATAATGCGAGTCAACGTAGCGTGCGAGCGTGGTTAGGTGGTTAGGTTATCGGTTTGCGAATGTTAGGGTCGTGCGTTCAATCCCCGGCGTTTGGGGATTTTTCTCCGTTAGGTATATAAGAATTTAATATATAAATTATACATGAACAAAAATAGGTAAGAGAAAATATAAAAAATGGAACTCAATAATAAAAAACAAATAAATAATTTCATTTTACTACTTCAAGTAGTTAATTTAATTATTTTTTACAGTCGTTACAACTATAATTTGTTACGGGCGCCTATAGGAACTATAAAAATTTAGTTACTGCAACTAAATCAAGCAGTTGGTATGACTAACAACAAATAGTTAAGATAACTGTGTTAGTAGTTAAATTTACTGTAAAAATGGTATTTATTACTACATTTTACAGTTAGACTGACTATTCTGTCATAGTTCATTTTACTAAATAATGTTACGGGCGCCTATAGGAACTATAGGAAATAGTAAAAAAAAGTAGTCAAATTTACCATATTTTTTTTTGTGTGCAAAAAGTTGAGGCGCTTATTTTGGCCTCACGTGTGCAATTAAAGCACAAAAAATGTAAAATGTTTATACTTTATACGATTATTACTGATATCGAGAGTCGAAATGAAATTTGCTTTTAATCGAATGCAGAGACGCTCGTTATTTTAAATTTCTTTTTTTTTTGATGAAATGGAAGTATATGTAGAGTTGCATGGCGTGTTTCTGAAGCGCGATGCAATAAGGTATCAATATTCAAGTAATGATGTGCGTTACACACAGGAAGTTGACTCATTGGTCGAGGGTACATGCACTTGGGCTCGTGCGCATTGACAATCCACATGTATACACACGCACTGTTGCAATGTACACACTTCGCATCCTCTTCAATCCTCTTTTACGGCTATGTGATGCTCTGAGGCTCATCGCTGCGCCTCGCCCTCACTTAATCCCCCACTGTTTTTTCTTCATGTTTTAGAACTCCAACGGTCGTCGCGGTTCCATGGCATGGCGGTGCTGTGTGGCAGCGTCGCGTGTCGTCATATTGGCTTTTTCCTTTCCCTTTGCGCTTCGCTCTCGCACAATTTCTCTCCTCCGTTCGCTTCCTTTATCCACCATCCCACTCCCAAATACAAACATTAACTGTCTCTCCTTTATCTTAAATCTCAATCACTAAAAACCAGAGCGAAACAATATTTAGGTGTAAAATTTTCAATCTTTTAGGTAATCAAGTTTTTTTTAAATCATTCAATTATGATTGAAAATATATTTACAAAACATATTCGAAATTTAATTATTCTCAAAGGGTTGCTACGAATTCAGCATTTCAAAATTCCCTGACTTTTCCAAGTTTTCCAGACCATGTTTTTTAAATTCCCTGACCAAATTAGTTAGTCGTTGTTTGCTTTTTTGTTTCCTAACATTTTGAAAATTTTTTCTTTTTAAATATTTTCAATTTTAATTTTTAAAATTAATGTCTTGAACATCATTGAATGCTTGCAAAGAATTTTATCAAAACAATTGGGAATAATTCAATTCCTTTCGAAGAATTTTATTATTTCTAAAAACATTTTAATGCATGCGAAGAATTTTAATAAAATGGTTGATAATCCTAATTAAATTCTTCGAAGAATTTGTTTTAATTTTTTCTTAAAAATGAAGTTTCATTAATAATTTTAATTGATAATTTTCAAAATAATTGAATTTCAACAACAATTTATTTTTAATTTCTAAAATAATCGTGTTTCGTAAGAATTGAAATTAAAATTTTAATAATTAAATTTTATTAAAACTTCTAGAAAATTATTGATTATGTCGATGTTTTTAATAATTATAACTAGCCAAATTATCTGCGCGCAAGCGAGCAGGAATGTTGTGCTACAATGTTTATTGTAAACAATTTCAAGTCATTTTAATTTAAGTAATTTTTAAAGAAATACTTATTATGATACATAACTGAAAAACTAATTAGAATTAAATTTTCAAAATATATTATAGTTTTAAACTTTAAAGTATATAAAAAATTACTCCCGAAAATTCAATTATTTTGAGGTATTTGAATAAAATTCTTTTCAAAATTCAATTATTTTCATAAATAACAATATTCATCACAATAATTCAATTATTATTAAAAGTAATAAATTTATTCTTGGCAATTCTATTATTTTAAAAAAGTCTAATAAACCGTTCGCAAGAATTCAATTATTTTTATAAATAATAAAATGTTTTTTTGGAAAATCCAATTATTTTCAAAAAAATTTAATAAAATTTCCCACCGACATTCAATTATTGCTAAATTTTTTAATAGAATTCTTTGTAAAATTTAATTATCTTTAAAAACTTTTTACATTTCAATGATTTTCAATATCTACTATTTTTATAAAATAACCAAACAGAATTCAATTAATCAAAAAAATTTATGATAAAATTTTAGGAAAAAATTAAATTATTTTCATCAATTTTAATAAAATTCGTCGCAAGAATTTAATCGTTTACCTAATTAATAAAATTCTTTAAAAGAATTAAATTATTTTTGTAAATAATAAAATTCTTCAAAAGTAATTAAATTATTATTTCAACAATTATTAATAAAATTTCTCGAAAGAATTCAATGATTTTCATAAATTACAAAATCCTTCGAAAAAATGTAATTCTTCAAAAAATTCAATTTTTCTCATAATTTATAAAATTTTTCAGAAAAATTCAATTATTTTCCAAATTTTTTTTTAAATTCTTCCCAAGAATTCAATTATTTCTAAATTTAAAAAATTCTTCGCAAGGATTCAATTATTTTTATAAAAATAGAAAAATATTCCAAAAAAATTTAACTAATTTCTTAAATTTTGAAATTTATTTCTTTTTTTTAATTCTTCATAAATTACAAAATCCTTCTAAAAAACGTAATTCTTCAAAAAATTCAATTTTTCTCAAAATTTATAAAAATTTTCAGAAAAATTCAATTTCTTTTAAAATTCTTCCAAAGAATTCAATTATTTCTAAATTTAAAAAAAATTCTTCGCAAGAATTCAATTATATTTATAAAAATAGAAAAATATTACAAAAAAATTTAACTATTTTCTTTAATTATGAAATTCTTCCAAAAAAAGTCAATTTTTCCGAAAATTGACTTTCCAAATTGTTTTAAAAATTCTTTCCAAAAATTCAATTATTTTCCAAATTTTGTAAAATTCTTTAGAAAATTTCAATTATATTCAAATTTTTTTTATTATTTTTATTATTTTTTATTATAATGTTTATATATTGATTATTAATAATCATACTGTAAACATTTATTAAAATTTTTGCTGGAAAATTGAACTCTTTCTTAAAAATTAAAAACAATTATTTTTTTCGTGAAATTTTATTACAATTGTATTGAAAATAATTGAATTTTTCAACAGATTTAAATCTAACTTGAAAAAATAGTTAATGAAGTTTTTTAAAATTAGTAGTGAGAATAGAAATGAAAAATTGAAATTTTTGCGATTCAGATACGTGAAATTAATTTTTGAAAAAAATATTTTATAAATATTTAAATAAGTTTATTAAAGATAAAAATCTAAGTTGCGCAAAATTAATTTTCAAAAATAAGCCTTCCAGCATCATTTTAATATTAAATGTTTTGAAGGTTATAAATATACTGTAAACAATATTGGGGTTTTTGTAAAAAAATTTCTTTTCAATTTAATTTCTTTAATTTATTAAACTTTTAACATTATTCATTTATAATCTAATAAATTGCGTATTTATTAATTTATTTATAACTATTTTATCTTTTCAAAAATAACTAATATTTATTTTTTTTATATTGAACGGAAAAAAATTGTAATTAATTTTTTACATTAATTTTCAATGGAAAATTTTATGAAAATTTAATTATATAAATACATAAATAAATAAGTTATTGAATAATTAAATGTTTCTTAAAATTGACTTCTTATAAAGAATTTTGACAGAATAATTTTAAATACTTGAATATACTTTCGAACAACATTTCAATTACATTAGTTATTATTATTATTAAATTAGTTTTAATTAATTAGTTTTTTTTAAATAATATCATTTTTCGAGAAATTCATTTAAAATTGTATTAAAAGTTATAAAAATTGCGGGCGATAAGTTTTATTATTTATGAAAATAATTGAATTCTTAGAAAAAATTTTATTTTCCTTCTAAACAAAATGATTTATGGCGAAAAAATGTATAAAAAGTTTGTAAATAATTGAATGCCTGTGAAATGTTTATAATTTATGAAAATAATTAACTTGTCCCGTTGAATTTTATTAATTTTTTTTAAAGATTGAATTTTATCAACAAGTTTTTAAGTAATTTAAATTCTTTGGACAAATTTTTTATAAAAAAATTTATGTAAGAAAATAATTGCATTATTGCGAAGAAATTTATAAGAAAATTCGTAAAGAATACAATTCTAGTCAGATTTTTATTATTTCTGAAAATAATTAAACGTTGTCACGTAGAATTTTACTATTTTTTTCAAAAATTAAATAGTTTTAAAAAAATTTATCGAAGTAGTAAATATTGAACACAATTGCATTAAGAAAATTTTTTCGAATATTTTTAAGAGAATTTAAAAAAAAAATTTGAACACAACTGAATTTTTTTACGAAGAATTTTATTACTTTTGAAAATACAATTGAATCGCATTTTTAAGTAAAATTCATTTTAAATCAATTTTTTCTTGAAAATTCACCAATTCAATTATTTGAATTAAAAAATAAATAATTTACCAAATAGTTGAATGTTTCTTAAAATTAAATTCCGGTGAAGAATTTTATCAACAGGTTTTTTAAGAATTGAATTCTTTATACAAATTTTGAATTAAATTTTTTATTTATAAAAATAATTGAATTATTGCGACGAATTTTATTTAAGTTTTGAAAATAATTGAATTTCGAAAAGAATTTTAGTTCTGTTTATAAAGATAATTGAAATTTTGACGAGAATTTTGTAAAAATGGGATGCGATCTGAAAAAAGGAACTTAGAAGCAAGTCACTTTAAGGTTATGTTAGCGTCACTTTTTTTTTGTTTTAATGTTTCCTTTTACTTATCGTCAATTAAATTCAGTGTTTACTAACTATTTTAGTTGTAAAGAAGACTTAAAAATTAACGATTTATATTGAGGGTTAATTCTTTTTTTGTATTTTCCGTTCAAAAAATGCAAACATAACCTACAATTTTTTGCTTCTAAGGTCCCTTTCTTCCGGTCGCGTCACAAATATTTTTTTAAAATAATAAAAATTTAAGTGTTATCCATCTTCATTGTTTCGCATGATTTTGCAAAAAATCCAGAAACTCAGATTTCATATTTTTATACATTATTTTTTAATGTTAATTTTTAATTTTGTTTTATTAAGTGTAGAACATAATTCACGCTTTACACAGAAAAAAATAAGTGTTAAATGTGTTGCCTGTAGATTTCAGATTATGTTGTTTTAACACAATTTTAGTGTTATTTTAACCCCATTTAAAATGTATATTAATTTAACACCCTCTAGTGTTAATTTAACAGTCTCTATTGTTATTTTAACACCAATGTAGTGTTAAAACCACACAGCCTCGGTTAAAAATGTTGCTTGCAGTTTTAACACTACTTTTAGTGTTAAAATAACACTTCTTTTTTCCTGTGTAATATATGACCTTAAAATTAAATACGTTAAATTATACACAATTGAACAATTGAATTGTGTTTATTAATTACTTTTTGAAAAAATGTATTCCAAGACTGTTTCTATGAAAACATAAATAAAATTTATGACAAATAAAATATTTATTGTCATTTCAAAATTAGGTGTTCAATATTTAATTACAATGAAAAAAAATTTAGACAAAAAGAGTTTTGAAAAATTTTTACAATCCTTAAAAAACCCATTTAGGGCTAGTTTCACGAATGCCGATTAAAAATCAATCACTGATTAAATCCTCAATCAATGATTAAATCCTCAATCAACTAATCATGAGCCGTTAAAATGGCTTTAAACATCGATTAACTTTTAATTGTCGTTGGTGGAATTAGGCCTTAGTCCATTTCCCTCTAAATCCTATTCAAATTTACTATTATCATTACTCGATTCAATTTTCAGTAATAATTTTCTAATTCGAACGAAATATCCAATATTTGGGTTAATTTAACACCTATAGCCGCACGTGAAGCATTATTTGAAAGGGTGTGTCTCCTATGCCATATATACGTGTAAGGGTTATGAGATTACACTGATGATGCCAGTTTATAATTATATGATACAAAAAATGTAAATAAAGAATGAAATGAAAGAAATTAATGTTGAATTGGGGTCAACTTGGTGCTTAGAATGGTTTTTGTTTGAAAATGGGGTTACAAACGAGAGACGCTCTCTCTCTCTCTCGCTCACTCACTCGCTCACCCTCACAGCTTACCATGTAAGCCAAGGGTGCACCATGTTTTCGTAAAATATCGACGACGCGCAGGGCTGGATAGTTTATACACTATATAGATACGATCTTGGTGACCTAGATGTCCTAGATGCTTTCACAGTAAAAGGACTCCACTATAATCATCCTATCATCCTTAAAAATAGAGAAAAAGAGCTCTCCCCTTTTAAAAAAACTTGCTCAAATCGAATTAAAATTAACTATTCCTTAAATCATTAAAAATAATCCCCTTTTTTAATAATTTCGTTCCCTATTTCTTGTTTTTTCATGTTTCAAATTTTACATTAACATTCAAATAGCAGAAAAAACCGAAAAGATTCTAATTTATTAAAATTTCAGTCGCCATATTCGATCCGCCATTTTGAATAAGGCGCATGCTTACTGCAGGGTTGCCACGCTTTTGCTCCATTCAAATTCCCTGACTTTTCCAGGTTTTCCAGGTTAAAAAACGGAATTTTTCCAGGTTTTTAAGACAATATTATTATTTTACTAAATTAAATAACTTCTTGATTTTCCTTCAAAATTTTTTATTCAATTATTCGTTTCTAAAATGTTCAACTAAAATTAATCTTTACATCAATGATTTTTTTTAATAATTTTTGAAAAAAGTTTTTTTTCAGAATTATCAAATTAATTTGTTTACAATTCAATTTTATGTGAAATTTCGATTATTAGAAAATTATTCACTTAGATATTATATGTATTAGAAAATAAAAATAAATATAATAATAATAAAATACAATAAATTAAAACAAGTTGTAAATTCAGTTGTTCATTACATGTACATTGTGCTTCCTCTATACGATCAGCAAAAAAATTTGCTTCCTCGTGGAGGAAGCACTAACAAAAAATACGATACGATCTAATATTTATAAAATCAAAAAAATATTTATAAAATTTGTTTTAATCCTAAATGATCAAAATAAAATTTTTAATAAAAAAATGAATTTTTCATCTTTAATTGTAATTAATTCTATAATTTTCAATAGAATATATATTTTACATACATCAATCGATTCGTCTTGATGCAAGGAATAAGATTTTAGATTTATTTTTCAATAAATAATAACATTTTATTGTACAGCAACATGATTCTTAAGAAAAAATGAATTTTTATTAAAAATGCAAATTTTGTGTCTGTAATTCGTTTTAATTTTATAAATTTAAAATACAATATATACTTTATATATACCAATCGATCCGTCTTGATGCAAAGAATAAAATTTTAGAAATAAGTGAGTAAGATTTTCTTATACAGCAACATAATTTTGCGGAAAGAACTCATTTTTTGAGAAAAATGCGAATTTTTCAGCTTTAATTGTGATTAACTCTATAAATTCTCATACAATTTATTCTTTTTATATACCAATCGATTCGTCTTGATGCAAAGAATAAGATTTTATTATATATTAACTTCAATAACCAACTTAAAAAAAAATTTTTGAAAAAAAATTTTTTTTAGAAAAAAGTCAAAAAAAAATTTTTTTCTGAGAATTTTTTAAAGTCTATCAATCCAGTTCGAGATATTTTTATGATTAATATACCTGGTAAATTTTAGCCAAATTCGTTAAAACCTCTTCGAGTTATCGTGTTCACAAAAATCGGGATCCACACACACACACACACATACACACACACACATACACACACATACATACATCCGGACAATTGTTCAGGGTCTCATATAACATAGTCCCATATAGAAGAAAATTTGTCAAAAGGATTTTTTAAAATTTTGTAAATTAAACGACTACAAAGCTTCCTCACGAGGAAGCAAAAAGAAAAAAAAGAAAAAAAAAAGAAAAATCTTCAATTCCATTACAGAATTTTATTCAAATTTCTAACAATAATTGAATTTGGCAAAGCATTTTATTAAAATTTCTGAAAATTGAATTCTACAAAGAATTTTATAAAAACTCCGGAAAATAATTGAATTTTGCAAAAAAAATTATTACAATTTCTGAAAGTAAGTGAATTTTAAAAAAATTTTTAAATAAATAAATTGTTTTGGTAAATTTTATTAAAGTAGTTGATAATAGAAATTATTGAAAATAGGAAAGTTTTTTAAAGTATAGATGAAATTTTGTCAAGAATTTTAATAAAATTTTTGAAATAAATTGATTTTTTACAAATACATTTGTAATTTTGCAAAGAATCCTATTAAAAATCTTAAAAATAATTATGAATTCCATTGAAGAATTTTATTAAAATTCCTAAAAATAATTGAATTTTTTAAAGTATTTTATTAAAATTCTTGGAAATAATTGAATTTTGCAAAATCTTGTTAAAAATTCTAAAAATAATTGAATTTTATTAAAATTCCTAAAAATAATTGAATTTTTTAAAGCATTTTATTAAAATTACTGGAGAAAATTGAATTTTGCAAAATCTTATTAAAAATCCTAAAAATAATTGAATTTTATTAAAATTCCTAAAAATAATTGAATTTTGTAAAGCATTTTATCAATATTCTTAGAAAATATTGAATTTTGCAAAATCTTATCGGAAATCCTAAAAATAATTGAATTTTATTAAAATTCCTAAAAATAATTGAATTTTGTAAAGCATTTTATCAAAATTCTTAGAAAATATTGAATTTTGCAAAATCTTATCAGAAATCCTAAAAATAATTGAATTTTATTAAAATACCTAAAAATAATTGAATTTTTAAAAGTATTTTATTAAAATTCTTGAAAATTATTGAATTTGGCAAAGCATTTTATTAAAATTTCTGAAAATTGAATTCTACAAAGAATTTTATAAAAACTCCGGAAAATAATTGAATTTTGCAAAAAAAATTATTACAATTTCTGAAAGTAAGTGAATTTTAAAAAAATTTTTAAATAAATAAATTGTTTTGGTAAATTTTATTAAAGTAGTTGATAATAGAAATTATTGAAAATAGGAAAGTTTTTTAAAGTATAGATGAAATTTTGTCAAGAATTTTAATAAAATTTTTGAAATAAATTGATTTTTTACAAATACATTTGTAATTTTGCAAAGAATCCTATTAAAAATCTTGAAAATAATTATGAATTCCATTGAAGAATTTTATTAAAATTGCTTAAAATAATTGAATTTTTAAAAGTATTTTATTAAAATTCTTGGAAAAAATTGAATTTTGCAAAATCTTGTTAAAAATCCTAAAAATAATTGAATTTTATTAAAATTCCTAAAAATAATTGAATTTTTTAAAGTATTTTATTAAAATTACTGGAGAAAATTGAATTTTGCAAAATCTTATTAAAAATCCTAAAAATAATTGAATTTTATTAAAATTCCTAAAAATAATTGAATTTTATTAAAATTCCTAAAAATAATTGAATTTTGTAAAGCATTTTATCAATATTCTTAGAAAATATTGAATTTTGCAAAATCTTATCGGAAATCCTAAAAATAATTGAATTTTATTAAAATTCCTAAAAATAATTGAATTTTGTAAAGCATTTTATCAAAATTCTTAGAAAATATTGAATTTTGCAAAATCTTATCAGAAATCCTAAAAATAATTGAATTTTATTAAAATACCTAAAAATAATTGAATTTTTAAAAGTATTTTATTAAAATTCTTGAAAATTATTGAATTTGGCAAAGAATTTTATTAAAATTTCTGAAAATTGAATTCTACAAAGAATTTTATAAAAACTCCGGAAAATAATTGAATTTTGCAAAAAAAATTATTACAATTTCTGAAAGTAAGTGAATTTTAAAAAAATTTTTAAATAAATAAATTGTTTTGGTAAATTTTATTAAAGTAGTTGATAATAGAAATTATTGAAAATAGGAAAGTTTTTTAAAGTATAGATGAAATTTTGTCAAAAATTTTAATAAAATTTTTGAAATAAATTGATTTTTTACAAATACATTTGTAATTTTGCAAAGAATCCTATTAAAAATCTTGAAAATAATTATGAATTCCATTGAAGAATTTTATTAAAATTGCTTAAAATAATTGAATTTTTAAAAGTATTTTATTAAAATTCTTGGAAAAAATTGAATTTTGCAAAATCTTTTTAAAAATCCTAAAAATAATTAAATTTTATTAGGGTTCCTAAAAATAATTGAATTTTTTAAAGCATTTTATTAAAATTACTGGAGAAAATTGAATTTTGCAAAAAATCTTATTAAAAATTTTCATTAAAGAATTTTATTAAAATACCGAAAAATAATTAAATTTTTTAAAGTATTTTATTAAAACCCTTGAAAATTATTTAATTTTACAAAGAATCCTATTAAAAATCTTAAAAATAATTATGAATTCCATTGAAGAATTTTATTAAAATTCCTAAAAATAATTGAATTTTTTAAAGTATTTTATTAAAATTCTTGGAAAAAATTAAATTTTGCAAAATCTTGTTAAAAATCCTAAAAATAATTGAATTTTATTGAAATTCTTGAAAATTATTGAATTTTGCAAAGCATTTTATTAAAATTTCTGAAAATTGAATTCTACAAAGAATTTTATAAAAACTCCGGAAAATAATTGAATTTTGCAAAAAAATTTATTACAATTTCTGAAAGTAAGTGAATTTTAAAAAATTTTTTTAATAACTAAATTGTTTTGGTAAATTTTATTAAAGTAGTTGATAATAGAAATTATTGAAAACAGAAAAGTTTTTTAAAGTAGATGAAATTTTGTCAAGAATTTTATTAAAATTTGTGAAATAAATTGATTTTTTACAAACACATTTGTAATTTTGCAAAGAATCCTATTAAAAATCTTGAAAATAATTATGAATTCCATTGAAGAATTTAATTAAAATTCCTTAAAATAATTGAATTTTTAAAAGTGTTTTATTAAAATTCTTGGAAAAAATTGAATTTTGCAAAATCTTGTTAAAAATCCTAAAAATAATTGAATTTTATTAAAATTCCTAAAAATAATTGAATTTTTTAAAGCATTTTATTAAAATTACTGGAGAAAATTGAATTTTGCAAAAAATCTTATTAAACATTTTGAAAATAATTAAATTTCATTGAAGAATTTTATTAAAATTCCTAAAAATAATTGAATTTTTTAAAGTATTTTATTAAAATTCTTGAAAATTATTGAATTTTGCAAAGCATTTTATTAAAATTTCTGAAAATTGAATTCTACAAAGAATTTTATAAAAACTCCTGAGAATAATTGAATTTTGCAAAAAATTGTATTACAATGCCTGGAAGTATTTTGAATTTTAAAAAAATTAAGAAAAAATAAATCCTTTGGAAATTTTCATTAAAGTAGTTGATAATAGAAATTATTGAATAGAGGAAAGTTTTTTAAAGTAGATGAAATTTTCGTCAAGAATTTTAATTAAAATTTTTTTAAATAAATTGATTTTTTTACAAATACATTTGTAATTGCTTCAAAATTTAATATTTTTTTAGCGTTTTTGTCTAAAATTCTTCTGTAAATCTATTATTTTGGATAATCAATTAAATATGTATTAAAGAATTTAACTAATTTCAGAAGAACTTGAATTATTAAAATTTTTCAAAAATCTACGTCCCTGAAGATTTCTAATGAAATTCAGTTAGAATTTAAAATTCATACCAAATAAACTGTATTTATGTCATAAATTTAATTGCACAAAAAACCATTTAACGATTTAAATATTTACCATTCAGAAGTAAATACGAAATAAACGATTATAAATTGACGATTTTCAAGAAAAATATTTCGAAAAAGGTAAAAAAAAAGTATGAAATTAAGTTAAAATAAAAAATCTTATAATCAAAGATGACAAATACTAATTTGTATAATTTATTCCATTGTTTTCTGTTAATCAGGAACGAGGTCTAACGCACTGAGGTGTACTGCTTATATGTAGAAAGTACAAACGTAGTGAAGGATAGAAGATATTTGCATCATTTGGTGCAACATAAAATTATCCGTTTTCTTGCAACTTTAAATGAAAGTTTTCTTGAACATGTCAATTAGTTTTTCTTTAAAATGTTACTGGTTTTTTGCGAAAAAATATCATCATCATTACCAAAAGTAATCCCATTGAAATTTCCCCAAAAACGTGACTAGTTTCAAGTGAATCTGAAAATATTTCGAAAAACAATTCTTTCAACCTTCTTAATAAATTAAGAAGAAATTATAGTTATCACTAGTCAGTAACATTAAAAAAAAGACTCATCTTCTTCTGTCCGTTTAAAGATAGATATAAAATGTTTACGAAATATGAAAAAATGTGTATAATTTATAATTATATATTAAATTTCAAATTTATATAAAATATGAAAATATAAAAATATAAAAATATAAAAATATGAAAATAGAAAAATATAAAAATATAAAAAAAGTATAAAGTTAAGATGCGATTTTCTGCAGATGGAAAAAATAATCAATTTGCAAAACATTAATGCTAAGTTAATATAATCAGTTATCGCGTGGATTACGTCAGGTTTGCTCAACGTTGAACGATTAGCAAACAATGCACTCTGTCCAGTGAATATTGCTATATATTGAACCAACGTACTTTGTGTCTTGGCTCGAAGACATATTTTCAATTCTTAAACTAAGTGCATCCAATACAAAAAAGAAATTCCTTATTTATAATGATGGATCAATCAATATAATCATATAAATTATAATCAATTAGCACACTGAAAAAAAAATTTATTTGACTATTATCAAATAAATATTTACTTGGAAAAAATAAATTGTATTTGAATCAAATATTTCAGTATTTGAAGCAAATATTTCAGTATTTGAATCAAATATTTCAGTATTTGAATCAAATAATTCAGTTATTTTCAAAAAACTTTTTAAAAATTCTTTTTAGGATTTCAATTATTTTCAAAACTTTTTTAAAAATTCTTGTCAGAATTTCAATTATTCTTTATGTATATAAACTGTTCATCAAAATTTCTCGAAAAATACAATTAAATTAAACAGTTTTATTAACAATGTTTAATAGAATTCAAATATTATTTAAAAATTTGTTGATAAAATTCTTCATGACAATTCAATTTTAAAAAAAGGTCAATTATTTAATAAAATGTTTATTTTTTAAGTTAAATAATTGAATTCTCGTAGAATTTTCAAATACATAAATATTTTTCAATATGATATTATTCAATATTATAATCAAAAATATTTCTTGAAATTTATTTTTAATGCAATACATTTAGTTGAAAATTCTCCAAAGAAATAAATTCTTTAACTATAAAAATAAGCAATGTAATAAATAATTAAATGTTTTTTAAAATATTGAATTTTCATAAAAATTTTCATAAAAATTTTATCAAAATTTAATTATTATTATTATTCTTTATCCAGAGACAAATTAAAAAGAAAAACTTTAACAATAATTTTATTTTTAGAGAAATTCGATGAAAATCTTGTATAATAAAAATAATTGAAACTCTGACAAGAATATTATTAAAATTTTTGAAAATAATGTAATTTCGGAGAAAAATTTTATTATTTACAAAGACAATTTAAATGTTGACAAAATTTTTTGTAAATTTTATTTTATTTTTTGTAAATAATTATATTACGTTTGAAAATAATTGAATTTTTCAGACTAATTGTATTAAACTTTTGGTTTAAATAATTGAATTATTTTGTGAAATTTTATGAAAATAGGAAACATTGAAAATAATTGAATTTTCAAAAATTGTTGAAATCAATTAAATTTCTACGAAGAATTTTTTTAAAATTATTTTGAAAAAAATTGAATTGAAATAAAATAACAAAAAAATTTATTAAATCGAGTAAAATATCAAAGTTTTATTAAATATTTAATAACATTTATTTAAAATAGTGAATTTAGTTTAGTCATTTAATTAATATTTTACAAAGGTAAATTATATATTTATTTTTTAAAATTTCAATTTAAATGATTCAAAATTGAAATTTTCTAAAATTTCAAATTAAATTCTCTCAAAATTGAAATTTTCTACAATTTTAAATTAAATTCATTTAAAATTAAAATTTTTTAAACACTCAAATTATAATCATTTAAAATTGAAATTTTTGTAAAATCGAAATTTAATTTGAAATAAATTTATTTAAAATTGAACTTTTATACAATTTCAAATTAAATTCATTAAAAATTGAAATTTTTGTAAAATTTCAAATTAAATTCGTTCAAAATTAAACTTTTATAAAATTTTAAATTGAATTCATCTAAAATTGAAATTATCTAAAATTTTAAATTAAATTTATTAAAAAATGAAACCTTCTATAATTTCAAATTAAAGTAATTCGAAATTGAAATTTTTGTAAAATTCCAAATTAAATTAACTCAAAAATGAAATTTTCTTCAATTTAAAATTACATTCAAAATTAGACTTTCAATTTAAATTCATTAAAAATTGAAATTTTCCTCAATTTAAAATTACATTCAAAATTAGATTTTTTTAAAATTTCAATTTAAATTCATTAAAAATTTAAACTTCCTAAAATTTCAAATTAAATTCACTCAAAAATAAAATTCTCTTCAAATTCAAATTAAAGTCATTTAAAATTCAAATTATCAAAAAGTTTAAATTAAATTCATTAAAAATTGAAACTTTCTATAATTTCAAATTAAAGTAATTCGAAATTGCAATTTTTGTAAAATTCCAAATTTAATTCACTCAAAAATGAAATTTTCTAATATTTCAAATTAAATTAATTCAAAATTGAACTTTTCTAATATTTTAAATTAAATTCATTTAAAATTGAAATTATCTAAAATTTCAAATTGAATTAATTGAAAATTTGCAATTATTTTAAAATTTTAAATTCAATTAATTTAAAATTAAAATTTTTTAAACATTCAAATTATATTCATTCAAAATTGAAAATTTCTAAAATTTCAAATTAAATTCACTCAAAATTGAAATTTTCTACAATTCCATAATAAATTCACTTAAAATTGAAATTATCTAAAATTTCAAATTAAATTCATTCAAAATTAAACTTTTCTAAAATTTCAAATTAAGTTCTTTTAAAATTGAAACTATTTAAAATTTTTAATTTACTTCATTAAAAATAGAAATTTTTGTAAAATTTAAAATTTAATTCATTTAAAATTAAAATTTTCTAAACATTCAAATTATATTCATTCATAATTGAAATTTTGTAGAATTACAAATTAAATTTATTTAAAATTGCAATTTTCTAAAATTTCCAATTAAATTTTGAATAAAAGAAAGAATTCTAAATTTTCTAATATTTGTGATTAATTTTTTATCTACTTAATATAAGAAACCAAAAAAATAAATTAACATTTGGACTTATGCTGTTACTGCACAAAATAAAATGAAAAACACGGAAAATTTATTGAATCGAGTAAAGTATCAAAGTTTTATTAAATATTTAATAACATTCATTTAAAATATTGAATTTGGATAATTTTTAGTAACATTTTATAAACAATAAAATTGTTTTAAGAATAAATTTAACCAATTTTCAATATTTTCGAATTTTAAATTAATTTACACAGCAATATCACTTTTTGCTTTCTTTAATTGAATTTCATTTATAAGACAAACTGTTTAATATAAATTACAACACGTCAAGAATTAAAAATTAAATTTATTAAAGATTATCACAAGTTCTTGCAAGAAATAATAGTTTAATTATTTTTTCCAAAGGATTTAGTGTTTAGTCACTTATTGAATATTTTACCAGATTGTAAAGCTTCATTTAGGGATAAATTTTCAATAAAAAATTGCTTTTCGAAAAAATGGTCTTATGCGGTTTCTGCACAAAACGCTTCAATTAGAAAACAACAATTTTCAAGTGGCAACTTTGAATAAGTTTCAGTTTAAAAAAGTAATTGAATTTTTTTTTTCTGAACTGCAAAACAATCACTTATACGAATGTATTTTTAATTAATGCTTATCGGATTATTTTCATTTTCGTACTTTATTAAAAAAAAAAAAAAAACTATTTAAACAATTGAAGAGCAATTTTTCAAAAGTTGATAAATCCATTTTTTAAAAAATTGAGATAAACACATATTTAAAGTATTAAAATCTTTAGAAATCCATTTATCACTGTTCAAATTTTATGAATTAAAAAATTTATTAATAAAGAATTTTCAGTTTAAAAATTCAGGCCAAAATATTTTGGCCTAACCTTGATGATTTTTAATTTCTATCTTTTTATTAGAAAAAAATTATTAAAACCTTTAAATTCCCTATTACAATAGAATTTAATTACAAACATAGCATTTTAAATAGAAAAAAAAAATTAAAAAATGAATAATTTATTACAATTTTTCGACATTTTAGGTTAATTTTGATATTTATGTGAGAATTGTCATTTGTTTAAATTTCTCGAAATGACAAAATTTGGATTTATCAGTTTTTGAAAACTGATAAATTAAATTGATAAACTCCTCAATTATTATTATTATTATTATTATTATTATTATTAACGACCTGCATTAGTAATTTAATAAAAAACTAAAATGATAAGAGAGAAAAAATTGCCAATTGGAAAAAAAGTCTATTTTGATATGCAAAGATTGAATGGATATATTCTGCAAAAGCAAACTCAAAATATACATGAGAGTGGCGATGTATTCCTTTTGATGTCTGATCGTTAATTGTATGGTTAGTGGATCGACACAAGGCGGCAGATGCAGCTAGCAATGTTCCAAGAGATTGCGACGTTGCCAACGGGAAGAATGAAGTAGCGTACAAGTGTATGCGTATTTGTTCATAGAGAATATAAACACGCCACAGGATCTCCAATCAGCATATACACACACGGGAGCGCATAGTTGAGAAGAGGAGTAGTTCCCCCACACGCACACACACAACGCAGCGCCGCGCCGGCAGGAGAAACGAGGGGAAAGTGCACAATATTTTCGACGTGAAATATAAATGTCTCTCTCCCACTCAAAGACGCCTCCTCCTTCTCTCTCTTACTCCCATTGTTTCTTTCTCTCTCTTACTCCCACTGTTTCTTTTTCTCTCTTACTACCACTGTTTCTCTCTCTTACCCCCACTCTCTCTCTCTCTCTCTCTCTCTCTTACTCCCACTGTTTCTTTTTCTCTCTTACTACCACTGTTTCTCTCTCTCTCTCTCTCTCTCTTACTCCCACTGTTTCTCTATCCTTCTTTCTCTCCCACTGTTACTCCATCTCTCTCACTCCTTTTCCAAAGTGTTCTTTTCCTTCCTTCCCCCACCACTGGGACTGTTCTCTCAGGATAAGGGTAGGAGAGGAGGGGGGAGGATAAGGATAATCCAAAAGAGAGAGATAAAGAAAGAGAGTTAGAGAGAGAGAGATAAGGATAGAGAGTTAAAGAGAGACAGAGAAGGGTCTCTATCTGGAAAAGAGAGAGAGGGAGGGATTGGGATAATCCAGAGAGAGAGAGAGAGAGAGATGGAGGAGGCTCATTTAGCGAGTGAGTGGGAGGAAAGCATTCACGTGGAGAAGGGATTTAGTGATGATGTTTCATGATGGAGGGGATTTTAGACACTGATACTGCATCGTCGTGGGTTGGTACACCTGTGAGAGTGTCGTCACGTCGACAATATTATGGAGCGGGTGGGCGCGGTGCGGTGGTGTCATCTCTCGGTGGTCTCCAGAGTTGCTCCCTCTCTGCCCTATAATACACATCCTTACCCTTCCCACGTAAAAACGTATTCAATCCGCAACTCCCTCTTTCTCTTTCTCTCTCATTATACCTCAATCCGCTAGGCGAATTCTACAATCTGACTTAAACATTTTTCTTCTCTCTTCAATTATTAAAATCATTATTATTAAAATTATTATTAAAATTATTATTAAAATTAATTTTCAAAGATTTTAATGAAATAATTTTTAACAATTCGATTTTAATAATAAAATTCAAGAATTAAATGCTTAATTTCAATTATTAAGAAAGGGGATTATTATAAAAACTTGAAAGAAATTATTCATATAAAACTTAATTACTTTGAAAACTTGTAATTAAAATGATTAAAGAAAGCCCATTATTTTAAAAAAAGAAGAAATTCTTCAAACGAATTTAATAAAGATTATGTAGAATTTTAATAAAATTCTTCCCAAATTCAATTATTTTCATAAACAATGAAATTCTTTGAAGAAATTCAATTAGTATCAAATTTTTTTATAAAATTCTTTGCAAGAATTCAATGATTTGCAATTTTTTTCGCAATAATTCACTTGTTTTCATAAACAATAAAATTCTTCGAAAAAATCCAATGATTATCAAATTTTTTGATAAAATTCTTTGCAAGAATTCAATCATTTGCAAATGTTTTATAAATTTTTATTCGCAATTATTCAATTATTTAACAAAAATTTTAATAAAATTCATTGCAAAAATTCAATTATTTTAAAATAGTTTGATAAAATTCTTCCAATCAATTCAATTATTTTAAATAATTTTCAAAAATTCGCGGCAAAAATTTGAATTATTTTCAAAAATTTTCCTCAATTCAATGATTTTTATAATATCTATATACTAAAATTTTTCAAAAGAATTGAATTATAAAAAAATTTATTAAAATTATGCGCAAACATTTAATTATATTCATAAAATAATTAAATTTTCACAAGGAATTCAGTTATTTTCATAAATGAAAAAATTTTTTAAGAAATTCAATTATTATTTTCATAAAAAATAATTTAAAATTCTAGAAAATAGTAATTTACTTAAAATTTTTATTCTTTTTCTTAAGCAAAATGATAATTTTCTTTAAAAAATTGTGATTCAAAAAGAAATTAATGGAAAATAAATAAATTTTCTATTTCTTAATCACAGTTGTTTGATAATTTTGATAATTTTTTTTAGAAGTAAAGAACAAAAATAATTTCAATTTGACAAAACATTATATTTAACAAAATTTTAGTCTTTTCATGAAAAGAAGTAAAACAAATTCTGATGATTTCAAGTTTCTATCTAAAGTTAACAAAAAACAACAGCATGGACAAAAGACAACTTCAGAGTTTGAGGGACAGAAAAAGTGAATGAATGAATGAAAGAACATTCAATTTAATATAGTTAATTACTAATTTTAAGTAAAATTCTACTAATGTTTTAGTAGAATTCTACTAATTGAGGACTAAATTCTTTCATTAAATACTAACTAACTAAAACAAATGAATTAGTGAAACTGTTTTATCGACTACTAATAAAACAGTTCTACTAATTGTTAGTAGAATTCTACTAAACAATTAGTAGCGCTCTACTAACATTTAGTAAAATTTTACTATTTGTTAGTAGAATTATTACTAAATCATTTTGGTGGACGACTTTTCACCACTTCATTAGTAACTTTCTACTAATTCTGATTTAGAGAGTAATAAAATATTCTTGGCAAGAATTCAAACATTTTTATAAATGGGTGAATTTTCTGAAAGTGACATTTTTAAATTTCAGTTTTTCAATTAATTTTTTTCTTCAATTATATGGTTTTTTCTATTAAAACTACTTAATTTCATACTCAAGAGTAAGATTTTTAGGTTGCGCAAAATTAATTCTTAAAAATATTAAAGTTTTTTTCATTTGAAAAATATTATTGTCGCTCCATTAAATTAATTTTATTTAATTGGCGAGAGCTTTTCTATTAAAAATTCACGCCAATATCGCGTTCACGAAATCGAAAAATAAATTTTCTTTCATATTTGTATACATTAGGGCGCAATTAAAATATGTTTTTTAGTAAAACATACAAATCTCACACCCTCATTTTATATTACCATCGAAATATTCTGTTAAATTTACTTCTACATTCAGTTATTTATTAAAAAGGAAGGCTTCGGAGATGAAATTAATTTTTACTCGGAGAAAAATGTAAATTTCGATTATTTATAACAGCAATAATTTTTCTCCTTTTTATGGATAAAATATAGAAAAATCAGTCAGATTCTCAGCTTTATTTTAATGTGCATTAAAATTTTGTTTAAGATATTTTTAAAGTGTAAAATGTCAGTAATCATTGTAAAGTAATTTTAACCTAAAACTGAAGACAAAGTTTAAACATTTTTATCAAAAATAAAAGTGAGGTCTACAAATTTTTAAAATGCACATAATGATAGAAAAAACATTGTACTTTCTGACAATATTTTAAAAAAAATTTCTGAGAATTTGAAAAAAACCATGAAAATTTAATTTTATTGTAGAAGTCCTATTGGAGACACGTTGAAAAGGCTTCGGAGATGAAAGTAATTTAGTTATTAGGTAAATTAAGTTGAATAAAATTATTTAATTTTCTTTTAAAAATGATAAATAAGTGCTAAATTTTCACTATGGAAATTGATAATAATTATTAAAGAGTAGATTTTGTAAAATTAATCGAGACATCAAAAATGTCACTTTCAGAAAATTCACCCAAATAACAAACTTAATTAAAACAGTTTAGTTACATTTAAAAATTTTACCTACAAATTTATTATTTGGCATAAAATCTATTTGACATAAAGTTCATTTAACCTGAAAGGCATTTAACATAATTTTTATTTGACATCAATATCATTTGACATAAATATCATTTGACATCAATATCATTTGACATAAATATCATTTGACATCAATATCATTTGACATAAATATAATTTGACATCAATATCATTTGACATAAATATCATTTGACATAAATATCATTTGACATAAAAACAAATTCAACAAAATTCTCATTTGACATAAAATTCATTTCACACATAATTACATTTTGCATAAAAATATCGGCGCGAATTTTAAAAGTAACCAATTAGATGTTAGAAACATTATGATTCGCCAATTTTTGAAATTCGCGCAATTTTTATTTTTATATCAAATTATTTTTATGTAAAATGTTATCTAAATCACGTGAATTTTATGTTTAATGCGTATTATGTTAAATAATATTTACGTCAAATGAAATTTATGTCGCAGGTGGATTTTATGTAAAATTATATTTATGCACAAATGACACGTCAAATGAATCGGGCGTCAAATGAGAATTAGGTTAAATGACTTTTCAGCCAAATGCAATTGTTGTCAAATGAAATTTCTTTCAAGTGATATTTTATTTATGTTAAATGGTTTTTTTTGGGTACAATGAAATTTATGACAAATAAAATTTATGACATAAAATAAATTTTATGTGAATTTTAAGTTGAGTGGTTTTTTATACAAAATAACCATTTAGGGAAAAAAGTTTTTTTGGAATAAGCATGCGCCTTAAAGTTATTATTCCAATGTAATACACAATGAATGAAATTATTTTGCCATTTTTCCCTAAATACAGAATCAACATTTGGCTAATTAGGGGAAATTTCCATACACACACACACATGGAATAGAAGTGAAAAAGAAAACAACCGTTTGCAAAGGAGGAACAGGAGGAGGAGGATGATTTTTGGAAAAAAATCGTCTTGCGATCCTGACCCCCGCAAATACCATTCTTTCTCGTCACAGTTTCTCAGGCCGCGCCGGTTGGGACTCGTTCTTGTTTCACTTGTCCACTCGGCGCTGGCGGTACTGGACGTGACCGGCGCGGGCGGAGGAAGAAGGTGAAGAGGCTGCCAACGGGAAGGAATGAGCAGAGGGGAGAAGGGGGGGAAAGTAGAGAGAGAAAGAGAGAGAGAGAGATAATGCTCCACAACACTGTCTTGCTCTCCTGCCTCTACTCTTCGTTCACGGTCACACCCGCGACGCGGCGGCGCTCAACCTCATCGGTGTTGATACACATTTGTAATTAGTCAGCTTTTCTGCATGTCGACGAATTAACGAAACGAATCGTCATTTTCTATATAGAGAACGTGATCGTGATTCCTCCACTTAATGTATAGCAAAAGAATTTATCCTCTTTAATAATTGACTCTTCTATAAATCCACATAATTTCAATCTTTTCACTTGCAAAAGTTTTTCAAAAAATTCTTCTATTTTGATAAACAATATAATTTTTTTTAAACAATTCAATTATTGTCATTTTCAAGAAAAATCAGTTGAAAGAATTCAATTATTGTCATTTTTAAGAAAATTCAATTGAAACAATTCAATTATTCTCATTTTTAAGAAAATTCAATTGAAACAATTCAATTATTGTCATTTTTAAGAAAATTCAATTGAAGCGTTTTGTGCAAAAACCGCATAAGACCATTTTTTCGAAAATCACTTTTTTATTGAAAATTTATCCCTAAATGAAGCTTTACAATCTGGTAAAGTATTCAATAAGTGACTAAGCACTAAATCCTTTGGAAAAAATAATTAAATTATCATTTCTTGCAAAGACATGTGATATTCTTTAATAAATTAAATTTTTAATTCTTGACGTGTTGTAATTTATATTAAACAGTTTGTATTATAAATGAAATTCAATTAAAGAAAGCAAAAAGTGATATTTGCTGACTGAATAAATTTAAAATTAGAAAATATTGAAAATTGGTTCAATTTATTCTTAAAACAATTTTATTGTTTATAAAATGTTAGTAAAAATTATCCAAATTCAATATTTTAAATAAATGTTATTAAATATTTAATAAAACTTTGATACTTTACTCGATTCAATAAATTTTCTGTGTTTTTCATTTTCCTTTTGTGCAGAAACAGCATAAGTCCAAATATTAGTTTATTTTTTTTCGTTTCTTGTATTAAGTAGATAAAAAATTAATCACATTGGATTTTTTTATCTTGTAAATTACTAGAATATAAGGCAAAAAGCAGAATTAGAAAAAATCTCAACATTTACAAGTAAAACAGTTTTTATTGATTCCTGAACAATTTCGTTATATGGACTTATGCTGTTTCTGCAACAAAACGCTTCAATTATTTTCAACAAATTTTCATCAAACTTCAATTATTCATTTTTAAATACCAAAACTCATTGAAACTTTTCAAAATTCAATTATTTTTATAAATAACAAAAACAGATTGTAAAAATTCAATTATAAAAAAAATTTCTTGAATAAGTATTCAATTGTATTCAATAATTTTAATAAAATGTTTTACCAAAATTCAAGTCTTTCCGTATATACTAAAATTATTTCAAGCAATAGAATTGAACTTTAATGAATTTCTTCTCGAGGGGTTTCTTAATAATTTAATATTAAAAAAATTTTATAAAACAAAAATTGAATAAATAATTTACTTGCTGTATTTCGAATTCTGCTTTTCAGGGTGTCTACTATTTTTATTCAACCAAATTCCCGGTTATGACCTAATTTTTTCCTGGTTTTCTTTTCTCATAAAATTTAAATTTAAATTTGATTTCGAACATAAATAAATAATAATTTTAATTGAAAATTTGGAAAATAATGTTTTTAATTTTTTAAACAGAATCTTGCCTTTTTATAATTATAATTGAAAATTTTCTTTTTCAAGTTTATTACAATTCTATTGATAATAATTGAATTTCTGCAAAGAATTTTACTATTTACAAAAATAATTGAAATCCCTCTAAATAATGATATTATTTATAAAAATAATTTAATTCCTGTGAAGAATTTTATTTCAATTTAAAAAAGCAGTGATAATTAATTATTTACTTAATAAGTAATAAACATTAAATTTGCTTAAGAAATTATAAATATCATTTATTTGAACATTCAGAAATTTGAAATTAAAAAAATTTAAGAGAAGTTCAATAATTGAATAATAATAGAATAATATAATTTTTAGAAGCAAAAAAATTGATTTAAAACTTTAAGAGGGACTTTATATTTTAAAAATAAAATTGTAATTTCGGTCTCTAATTTCCCTTGACTATTTTCGAAAATTTTAATAAAATTCATTAGAAGAAATCAATAATTTTTCAAACAATGTTCAGAAAATTCAACTATTTCAAAAAATTTCAATTATTTGTTTAGAAAAATTAAATTATCTTGAAGCAATGGAATTGAAAGATTTCAACAATTTTATTTTTCAGAATAAAAAAAAAATTTGCGAGAATTCAATTTTAATAAAAAATTTGAAGTGTATATCGCTTTTTTTTAAATTAACTAATAAAAATTTTAATTATTAATCTTCGCACTAAGAAACATGAATTCATTAAAATGTGACTATAAAATCCAATTATTAATTATTGAATTAAAATACTTTGAAATTTTTTTTTTTGTTAGAAAGTTTCTAAATAAGTTCTTTAATAAATTCAATGACATATTTTCAGTCGAATTTCACAATTCTTCTATTAACTCCATAATTTTTAAAAATTTATTTACATAATCTGTTTGAATTAGTGCCTGACTTATACTATCAAATTAATTTTTTTTAACTAATTCAAAGTTAGAGAAAAGTATAAACATCTATAAAAATTGAAATAAAAAGTAATTTTTTTAAGAACAAATTAAAATAACAAATCTTTTTTTAATTTTGGTGAAGAAATGCCCGGTTTTGAATAATAATCCCGGTTAATTCCCGTTTAAATTGAATTCCCGCTTTTCCCGGTTAGCATAGACACCCTGGCTTTTAGATTTTAATAAACACTGTACGTGCGGTGAAAGGACCCCTTTAAGGTGAATTTCTGCTTCGCAGCAGTTTGAAACTTCCCAATTGGGAAATAAAGCAAAAGCAATGGTTCACTAATCGACCTGTAATGGAAGTCAATGATGGCAATAGTGGTGCAATATTGATAACCACCAGCGGGACAATTAACAGACGATGCTGCGGATATTATACAAGATTTGTTAATTTCTACATTCCAATTACTATTAGTTGCATCCAATTTCCTATTTCTATTTCCCTTATTGTAAATCATCGAGCAATTGTATTTTCCTATTCAGCTGAAGATTTAAATGTTAAGCATCAATGGAGGGAATATACAACAATTTTCAACAACAACAACAACGATAACAATTACAATAATTTTACCTCCTTCCCGTAATTGAAACAATATCAAGAAAGTATGAGCTGAGGGAGATTCTCCTTGAAGTTTCGGCGTCGGTTTCAAAAAAAACCTTAATACCACTCTTTCCTAAATTTAAAAACAAGTAAACTACAAGATCTTTTTGAATTAATAACATTATCTATACTATTTGAAATTTTAAATAAAAGATCATTTTTGTTAACAGCATGTGACTATGTCAGAAATACAATGGTAATTTTTCGATCACTTTTCTCTAGTTAAATGTTTTAATAAATATAGAAACACTTTGAAATCAGTGGAGACGAGAAATTGATTAGAAGTGATCGTGACCATTGCTAATTTTCAAGTAATTTCTAATAATCAATTTTAAAAATATTGAAACCTTTACATGTCCTCCTTGATTATATGCTCGAATTTCTGACAAAAGTTCTTTCTTAAAATGAAATTCATTACACAATAAATCGTTAGGTATTAAAATAACACCAAAAAGGATTAAAATAATCCAATTTAGTGTTATTTTAATCCATTTTGATGTTATTTTAATACCTAACGATTTACCGTGTAAAAATTGAAATTTTAAACTTTTTTCCAATGTTGAATTAGTGACTGACTTTTAGCTTTTAAATTAATAAATAGTAATTTTGAAATTCGTAAATTTTAAATCTTACTAAGAAATTAGTAAAATTTACTATTTAATAATAAATTCGTAAAAATTAATATTTACTAAGAAATTAGTAAAAATTACTGTTTAATAATAAATTAGTAGAAACTACTATGTATTAATAAATTAGTAAAAATTATTATTTAATAATAAATTAGTAAAAATTATTTAATAATAAATTAGTAAAAATGATTATTTATTAATAAATTAGTAAAAAATACTACGTATTAATTCAAAAGCAAAAAGTCAGTGACTAATTCAAATATATCCAGACATCACTTCGAAGCCCCAAAGTGTCAACCACGTGCGATTCAAGAATGACTTCAGAAATTGCTCGCTTCAAGAATTAAAAAAAAATTTCCAAGAAAAAAAATAGTAGAACATTAAGTTCGCTAAATGTCTAAAATAATACAAAAAAAAGTATTTTCCACCATCAATATTGAGGAGGAGGCGGCAGCCGTGAGATGAGAGACACTGAGGGTACAGTATCAGACTGGCTCCACCTAGTATAGGGTGAACGGGTCGGAGGCCGTTGGTTCCTCATAGAGTTGCTTTCTTCTTATTATTATTACACGAATGCGGTACAAACATAGGCAGTGCGCACATAGGCGCGTGCGCATACACAAATGCAGATAGCAACGCATGCGCAGGAATTACTAGTCAAGGAGTGGTAATGCGCAGAGCAATCGCAGAGATAGGAGTGAGAGAGTGAGTGAGTGAGGGGTGGGGGGAAGGCAAAACAGGTTGAGTCGCACGCGAGGCATCGTGTGCTGACCCAAGCCTCCACTGCTATAGCAGGGAAGGAGCAGGCAGTCATCTATTTATTCGCCAAAGTGGTGGCGGCGGCGGCGCTCGAGGGGAGGGGAGGGGGAGACGTCAACATCGACGACGCGCCAGACCGACGAGGTTGCCGCACTTCTTCGATACACTGATTACTATTATCATTATTATTGTTATTATTATTATTCACTTACTTGTCAAGCAAAGCATTCAAGCACTGGACAACTATTGTTTTTGTTCGTATCTATTCTGACCGCTATGGTTGCGATTTAAATTTTCAAGGCTCGAACTAGGTCCGTAAATCCCGTAAAAGTCCGTAACTTTGATTGAAGTCCGTAAAAGTCCGTTTTTTTGAAAAAAGATCCGCAAAGTCCGTAATTCGATTGAAAAAGATCCGTAAAGTACGTAAATTATACGATAGAATTTGGATAATTTTAAAGAAATTAAAAATTATTAAAGGAATTCAATTATTTTCAAAAGTAATAAAATTCTTCGCAAAAATTCAATTATGTTCAAAATTTTTTTAAAATTCTCTTCAAAATTTCAATTATCTTTAGAAATAATTAAATTCTTCTTCGAAATATCATTTATTTTCAAAAATTTTAATAAAATACTTGGAAAAATTTCAATTATTTTCAAAATTTTTCCAAAATTCAATGATTTTTAATAGGTACCTATATACTATTCTAATAAAATTTTCCAAAAGAATTCAATTATTTAAAAAAAAATCTACACAAACCTTTAATTATTTTCAAAAAATAATAACAATTTTAGAGAAATTTCATTATTTACAAATTTTTTTTATAAATTTCTACGCAATATTCAATTATTTTCATAAATAATAAAATTTTTACAGGTATTTAATTTTTTTGGCAAATAATAAAATTCTTATTAGGAATTCAATTATTTTGATAAATAATAAAGCTAATTGCAGAATTTCAATTATTTTTTAATAACAATTTTAATCAAATTCCTCAAATAATGTAATTATTCTTAAAAATTTTATTAAAATTTATCAAAGAAATTTAATTATTTTATTAACCTTTGCTACAATTTATTTATTAGAATTTGAATATTATTTTTAATAAATTTTTGATTAAATTTCTTTAAAGAATAAGATTATTGCATTCAAAATTTTAAATCCAATTCTTTGCGTAAATTATCAATTATCTTTATAAATAATAAAATTCTTCTTTAAAATTGAATTATTTTCAAAAAATTTAATAAATTTCTTGGCAAAATTTCAATTATTTTCAAAAATTTTCCCTAATTTAATTATTTTAATCTCTATTATCATAAAATTTTGCAAAAGAATTCAAATTATTCGAAAATTGATTAATACAATTCTTTAAAAGAATTTATTTTTAAGAAATATATGTAATTATTCAATAAATTGTTTTTTTGTATTTAAATAATGAAATTCTCGCAGAATTTTCTCATAAAAATTGATTTTAAAATGTATTTCAGTTAAAATTAATTAATTAATTAATTAAAAATAAATTAATTATTTTCAAAAGATAATAACAATTTTACAGGAATTTCATTTTTAACAAATTTTATTTATAAATTTCTTCGCAATATTCAATTATTTTCATAAATAATAAAATTTTTACAGGTATTTAATTTTTTTGGCAAATAATAAAATTCTTATTAGGAATTCAATTATTTTGATGAATAATAAAGCTAATTGCAGAATTTCAATTATTTTTTAATAACAATTTTAATCGAATTCCTCGAATAATGTAATTATTCTTAAAAATTTTATTAAAATTTATCAAAGAAATTTAATTATTTTAATAACCTTTGCTACAATTTATTTACTAGAATTTAAATATTATTTTTAATAAATTTTTGATTAAATTTCTTTAAAGAATAAAATTATTGCATTCAAAATTTTAAATCCAATTCTTTGCGTAAATTATCAATTATCTTTATAAATAATAAAATTCTTCTCTAAAATTGAATGATTTTCAAAAAATTTAATAAATTTCTTGGCAAAATTTCAATTAATTTCACAAATTTTCCCTAATTTAATTATTTTTAATATCTATTTTAATAAAATTTTGCAAAAGAATTTACGTTGTTTGAAAATTGATTGATACAATTCTTTAAAAGAATTCAATTTTAAGAAACATATGTATTTATTCAATAAATTCGTTTTTTATATTTAAATAATGAAATTCTTGTAGAATTTTCTTATAAAAATTAATTTAAAAATGGATTTCAGTTAAAATTAATTAATTAATTAATTAATTAATTAAAAATATATTATTTATTTTCAAAAAATAATAACAATTTTACAGGAATTTCATTATTTATAAATTTTTTTTATAAATTTCTTCGCAATATTCAATTATTTTCGTAAATAATAAAATTTTTACAGGTATTTAATTTTTTTGTCAAATAATAAAATTCTTATTAGGAATTCAATTATTTTGATACATAATAAAGCTAATTGCAGAATTTCAATTATTTTTTAATAACAATTTTAATCAAATTCTTCCTTTGCTACAATTTATTTACTAGAATTTAAATATTATTTTTAATAAATTTTTGATTAAATTTCTTTAAAGAATAAAATTATTGCATTCAAAATTTTAAATCCAATTCTTTGCGTAAATTATCAATTATCTTTATAAATAATAAAATTCTTCTCTAAAATTGAATTATTTTCAAAAAATTTAATAAATTTCTTGGCAAAATTTCAATTAATTTCACAAATTTTCCCTAATTTAATTATTTTTAATATCTATTTTAATAAAATTTTGCAAAAGAATTTACGTTGTTTGAAAATTGATTGATACAATTCTTTAAAAGAATTCAATTTTAAGAAACATATGTATTTATTCAATAAATTCGTTTTTTATATTTAAATAATGAAATTCTTGTAGAATTTTCTTATAAAAATTCATTTAAAAATGGATTTCAGTTAAAATTAATTAATTAATTAATTAATTAAAAATATATTATTTATTTTCAAAAAATAATAACAATTTTACAGGAATTTCATTATTTATAAATTTTTTTTATAAATTTCTTCGCAATGTTCAATTATTTTCGTAAATAATAAAATTTTTACAGGTATTTAATTTTTTTGTCAAATAATAAAATTCTTATTAGGAATTCAATTATTTTGATAAATAATAAAGCTAATTGCAGAATTTCAATTATTTTTTAATAACAATTTTAATCAAATTCTTCCTTTGCTACAATTTATTTACTAGAATTTAAATATTATTTTTAATAAATTTTTGATTAAATTTCTTTAAAGAATAAAATTACACGGAGAGAGAATATATATTAAATTTTGTAAAAATATTTACAAATTGGGGAAAAAGTGCGACAAAGCGAAATTTTGATATAAAAAATACTAAACTTTAAAAAAACTTATGTGAAATTTAGTATAATTATATCAAATATCAAGAATATTAATTAAATTCTAATATAATTTTAATAAATTTCACAAAACTATTTTTAAAGTTTTGTATTTTCAATATCAAAATTTCGCTTTGTTGCACTTTTTCCCCAATTTGAAAATATTTTTGCAAAATTTAATATATATTCTCTCTCCGTGTATTGCATTCAAAATTTTTAGTGCAATTCTTTGCGTAAATTAATATAATTTTGCAAAAGAATTCAAATTATTTGAAAATTGGTTGATACAATTCTTTAAAAGAATTCAATTTTAAGAAACATATGTAAATGAATATGTAAACATACTGAATATGTAAACATATTCAGTAAATTGTTTTTTTTTGTATTTAAATAATGAAATTCTTGGAGAATTTTCTTATAAAAATTGATTTAAAAATAGATTTCAGTTAAAATTTTAGATTATAATTGAATATTAAAAGTTTTAGAGCGTAAAGTTTTAGAAATAATTAAATTTTGAAAAGGTTTCAGATTCAAATCTTTGAAAATTTGAAGTTTTCATATTTTTCACTAAGTAACAATTCTGTGGAATTAATTTTTTTGAGAAATTTTAATTGCGAATTTTTTTTTATATTATTTGAAGGTTTTATTTTCTAATACATAATATTTAATTGATGAATTTAGAAATAATTGAAAAATTGAATATTGTAAAGAAATGGATTTGAAAATTGTCAAAGAACTTTTTCGAAAATTATTAAAAATAATCGATTTTAAGAAGAATTTTAGTTAAAAATTCTTGAAAATAATAATTGAATTGATAATGATTTTAGCACTCTATCTTTAGTTATTATAAAATATGAAGCAATCGATCGAGTTATCGATATATTCATGTTTTTTTAGTTATGAAAAACTGTAATTTATAGTTTTAATTAAAATGTTCTCTTATATATTTTTGTCAGTAATTGGTCCGTCATTTTTCATTTTTGGTCCGTAAAGTCCGTATTTTTAAATCCTTCACTGGTTCGAGCCCTGAATTTTTCAAAAACAATGAAACCAATTATTTTATTAAAAGAAAAAAACATTAAAAAAGATGTGAAAATTAATGCTAAAATTGAAAACTTATATGAAAAAAATACATTAAATTAATTTTCTGAAATTGTGACTCATAGTTGGTACGACTGGCACATTAGTATATTTTTAGACGTTAACCTCAAATTTTTTAGTGCTTAGAACACGAAAATTATACGATAAAATGTAAAATATAATTCTGATACTAAAGAAACATGAAAATTATCAACTTATTAATGAGGAATATTGTTAATTTCAAGTGAACAGATCAAATTTGTATTTTTTGAGGTTATGTGTTGTTGCGATGTTGCCACATTTTCATGTGTTTTTATTATCGCTTTGAAAACTAAAATTAAAATAATTATTTATTCCTTAAATCTGTTGTAAACATTCTCTAAAATTTCCCAGTTTTAACTTTTTGACATTTTCTATCCGTACACAAAATCACAAATTTTTCTCTCATTTTCTTCATACTTTTTTCTAAGATTTATCTAAGCTTCCATAACAGCCCATGTTAAATTGCCAATTTATTTTATTTTTTTCTTTAACAAAATATAAAATTCTGAAAAAATCATGTTTCTAAAATAATCTAAAGAACAAACCTGTCAAATTTTTATAAAATTCTCTCATTTTCTTAATTTACAGGTAAGAATCCTTAAATATATTACATTTTTGTTGTACATTTTTTGCAGATATCAAATTAGGACAAAAAAAATCAAGAGTATGTTCCTAAAGTTTCGAACGTTTAACACTAAGAAAACGATATATTTGAATCAAATACAGTTATGTAATTAATTATTTAGAATCGAAAATTATTTAGAATAATTTAGGAGCAATTTTTCAAAAGTTGATAAATCCATTTTTAAAAAAATAATTAAGATAAACACATATTTAAAATATTAAAATCCTTAGAAATCCACTTATCACTATTCAATTTAAGAATTAAAAAATTTATTAATAAAGAATTTTCAGTTTAAAAATTCAGGCCAAAATATTTTGGCCTAACCTTGATGATTTTTAATTTCTATATTTTTATTAGAAAAAATTACCAAAACCTTTAAATTCCCCATTACAATATAATTTAATTACGAACATTGCATTTCAAATAGAAATAAATAATAATAATAATAATAAAAATAATAATATAATATAATAATAATTTTTTTTCTTTTTAAAAATAATTGAATTCTTGCCAAGAGATTAAACAAAACAAAATTGTAAATAACTTAATTCCTGTGAAAATTTTTTATTATTTATTACAATTGAAAATAATTAATTGTTTCTGTAGAATTTTATTGTAAATTTTTGTTAAATAATTTTAATAAATTATTTATTATTTATTTATTATTTTTTTATTTATTTTATTATTTATTTTTTTTTTTGTATTAAAGTTAAAAGAAGTTAATTATTAATATAATTATTTATTTTTGTATTTAAATAATTTACTTCTCGTAGATTTTTCTAAGAAAAATTGATTTAAAAATTAATTTTATTTAAAATTTAAGGTGGTAAAATTGAAATAAATTCATTAAAATTAAAAAATTTATTCAAATTATTTTGAAATTCATTGTGAATTTAATGTTTGGTTCTTAACAGCATGTGATTGTTAGATTCTGAATCTTTTTTCGACTACTTTTCTCGTCAAATGTTTTTAATAAATTGAAAAAGCTGAAATTTTGTACGAAAGTCTAAAATACAATAAAGAAGGACATGCAAAAGTTTTAGTATTTTTAAAATTAGTTATTAGAAATTACTTCAAAAATTAGCAGTCGTCATGATCATTTCTAATCAATTTCTCGTCTCTACCGATTTCGAAGAGTTTTATTGTAATTTATTTTTGATTTATTAAAATTTTCTCACATTTTTGCCCTTCTTTACTAAATTTTAGACTTTCCGAAAAAATTTCAGCTCAATATTAAATATTTACCTAGAGAAAAGTGGTCGAAAATATTACCATTGAATTTTAAGGGATTAATTAATAACAAGTGAATTTTTAAGCAAGTTTTGTCAGTTTTTGCGCCCCATGAAAATTGACGAAATGAAAATTTTCCTTCTCTTCTTGTGCGAGAGAATAATTCTCCCTCCTTATATTCTTTCACTGAAGAAGAAATTTTTCATTTTGTTAATTTTTTCTGAGAAAATTTTGGAAAAAAACATGTTTTGAAAATAAATTCGAGCGGGGAAAGTGGGGAATAAATTTTTTTTTGTTTTTTTGAAATTAGACGTAACGAGAAAGAAATTCTTGGTAGCAATGAGATTGACGCAAGTCGGGCAGTGCCGCGAAGGCGGAAGGATTAATAAAGTTAATTGGAGCACGTTGGAGAGTGGAGAAGACTGAACGACAACTGAACCGAGCGGCGGCATGCCGCGCGCCGCACCACTTCCATTGCTCTCGTCACGCTTCGATTGTTCCTTTCAAACCCATTACAATTCGCAATTTTAAACACAAGTTTCACAAACTCTTGTTTACTAAATTCATTCCTTTAATAATATTTTCATTCAGCCCTTCTTAGCAAAATTTATTTCCTGCCTAACATATACCATACTTTTTCAATTCGATGTTAGTTTACAAAAATTCAAAATGGCGAACTTAACATGGCGCAGGGTTCGAACCGGTAAAGGATTTAAAAATACGGACTTTACGGACCAAAAATGAAAAATTACGGACCAATTACTGACAAAAATATATAAGAGAACATTTTAATTAAAACTATAAATTAGATTTTTTCATAACTTAAAAAAAACATGAAGATATCGATAACTCCGAGTCTTCATGTTTTATAATAATTAAAGATAGAGTGATAAAATCATTATCAATTCAATTATTATTTTCAAGAATTTTTAACTAAAATTCTTCTTGAAATCGATTATTTTTAATAATTTTCGAAAAAGTTCTTTGACAATTTTCAAATCCATTTCTTTACAATATTAAATTTTTCAATTATATCTAAATTCATCAATTAAATATGTATTAGAAAATGAAAACTTCAAATAATATAAAAAAAATTCGCAATTAAAATTTCTCAAAAAAATTAATTCCACAGAATTGTTACTTAGTTAAAAATATGAAAAATTCAAATTTTCAAAGATTTGAATCTGAAACCTTTTCAAAATTTAATTATTTCTAAAACTTTACGCTCTGATACTTTTAATATTCAATTATAATCTAGAATTTTAACTCAAATCCATTTTTAAATCAATTTTTATGAGAAAATTCTACGAAAATTTCATTATTTAAATACAAAAAAAAAAAAACAATTTATTGAATAATTACATATGTTTCTTAAAATTAAATTCTTTTAAAGAATTGTATCAATCAATTTTCAAATAATTTGAATTCTTTTGCAAAATTTTATTAAAATAGATATTAAAAGTAATTAAATTAGGGAAAACTTTTGAAAATAATTGAAATTTTGCCAAGAAATTTATTAAATTTTTTGAAAATAATTCAATTTTAGAGAAGATTTTATTATTTATAAAGATAATTGATAATTTACGCAAAGAATTGGATTAAAAAATTTGAATGCAATACACGGAGAGAGAATATATATTAAATTTTGTAAAAATATTTTCAAATTGGGGAAAAAGTGCAACAAAGCGAAATTTTGATATTGAAAATACTAAACTTTAAAAAAACTTATGTGAAATTTAGTATAATTATATCAAATATCAAGAATATTAATTAAATTCTAATATAACTTTAATAAATTTCACAAAACTATTTTTAAAGTTTAGTATTTTCAATATCAAAACTTCGCTTTGTCGCACTTTTTCCCCAGTTTGAAAATATTTTTACAAAATTTAATATATATTCTCTCTCCGTGTAATTTTATTCTTTAACGAAATTTAATCAAAAATTTATTAAAAATAATATTTAAATTCTAATAAATAAATTGTAGCAAAGGTTATTAAAATAATTAAATTTCTTTGATAAATTTTAATAAAATTTTTAAGAATAATTACATTATTCGAGGAATTCGATTAAAATTGTTATTAAAAAATAATTGAAATTCTGCAATTAGCTTTATTATTTATCAAAATAATTGAATTCCTAATGAGAATTTTATTATTTGCCAAAAAAATTAAATACCTGTAAAAATTTTATTATTTATGAAAATAATTGAATATTGCGAAGAAATTTATAAAAAAAATTTGTAAATAATGAAATTCCTGTAAAATTGTTATTATTTTTTTGAAAATAATTAAAGGTTTGTGTAGGATTTTAGTAGATTTTTTGTTTTAAATAATTGAATTCTTTTGGAAAATTTTATTAGAATAGTATAGATACCTATTAAAAATGATTAAATTGAGGAAAAATTTTGAAAATAATTGAAATTTTTCTAAGTATTTTATTAAATTTTTTGAAAATAATTGATATTTCGAAGAAGAATTTAATTATTTCTAAAGATAATTGAAATTTTGACGAGAATTTTCAAAAAATTTTGAACATAATAATTACGGACTTTACGGACCTTTTTTAAAAAAAACGGACTTTTACGGACTTCAATCAAAGTTACGGACTTTTACGGGATTTACGGACCTAGTTCGAGCCTTGCATGGCGGCCAAATTATTAAAAACTCAAAGTTAGTTAGTCCAATGCCATAATTTCGTAATTAAAAAGAAAAAAAAATTAATTAAATTTTAAATTCGGCGAAGAATTAATTAATCTAAAACGATTAAAAGTGTCATTTACTTTGAATATTACAATTTTCTGTATAAATAAGAAACATTTTCTAAATTTTAGGTTACGTTACATAAATTATTTATTATTGACAATAAATTATAATGTTGATTCAAATATAATATTCGAATATTCTTTAAAGAAAATAGAGACTTTACATCAAATATTTCTGTAATCCACTTGTTTGCAAATGAATTTCATAAAATTGCATTTTTAGAATTTTTTATTAAAATTTTTTAAAATTCTACTGTTCTTAAACTTTATTTCGAAACCTTTTGAAATTCAATCTTTATTTAAAAATACACGGAGGAAGAATATATATGAAATTTTGTAAAAATATTTTCAAATTGGGGAAAAAGTGCCACAAAGCGAAATTTTGATATAAAAAATACTAAACTTTAAAAAAACTTAAGTGACATTTAGTATAATTTTATTAAATATCAAGAATATTAACTAAATTCTAATATAACTTTAATAAATTTTACAAAACTTTTTTTAAAATTTAGTATTTTCTATATCAAAATTTTGCTTTGTTGCACTTTTTCCCCAATTTGAAAATATTTTTACAAAACTTAATATGTAGTCTCTCTCCGTGTATTAATTTTATATTTTAAAGTACAAAAATAATTACGTAGAAACAATTGTAGAAATATTGTTTTTTTTAAATTATTTTCTATGAAAAACAGAATTTTAGTTATTTTAATATTTTGTTCAAAGAACTAAAAAATTGATTTAAAATTCTCTAAAAATAATTTTTCTTAAAACATTTCAATTCTATTCCTTCAAGATAATTGAACATTTTATAAAGAAATAATTGAAATCTTTATCAATAAGCGGAATTATTTAATTTTAACGTTTTAGACTTTCAAAATTTCTACAAAAACTGAAATTTTAAAAATTAATGTATGAAATTTTTGAAAAAAAACAATCTTTCGATAAGTTTCATTTAAAATTCTCCAAAATTAGATTTTTGCAATAATTCAATTCTAGGCATTTCAAGATAATTCAATTTTTCTATAAAAATAATAGAAATTTTCTTGAATTATTTTTTTTTTAATTATAAAACGATTTAAACTTAAAATATTTCTGCAAAAATTCAAGTTTTCAAATTTTTTTATTCAAAATTGTGAAAAATCAATGTTTTGAAAAGTTTTATTTAAAAATCACCAAAATTAAATTTCTTAATATTTGAATTCTATATTCTTTAAAGATAATTAAATTTTCATAAAGAAATAATTGGAAGCTTTGTCAATTATTTTATTATGAAATGATTTAAACTTAAAACGTTCAAAATTCAAATTCAAGTTTTAAATTTTTCTATTTAAAATTTCGAAAAATCAATATTTCGATAAGTTTTATTTAAAAATCTCTTTTCTTTAAACATTTCATTGCTATTCTTTAAAGATAATTGACATTTTATAAAAAAAAAAATAATTGAAAATGTTTTTAATTTCAAAAATTCTAATATAACAATTTTTGATGTGTTAAAATTATTGTAAAACAATTAAGATACTATTTCACTGTCCAGAATTTCAAAAATTTAATATTTTTCTATTTTAAAAAATAACATGTTTTATGACTTTTTATATTAATTTTCATACTTTTTTCCAATGTTTGCAACTTTTTATAAGTTTGAATCTGAGATAATTTAATTTTTATACAGAATTTTATTAACATTTATGATAATATATATAATATTTAGTTGCTCTAAAGAATTTTATGAATGCTTTTGTGAATATAATTGGCTTTTCTAAAAAAAATTAAAATATTAAATATTTAATATTTAAAATATTTAAATATTAAAATATTCATACTAAAATCATATTTTTATAACAATTGAATTCTGACAATAATTCAGTTTTGATAAATATTAAAACTTTAATAAAAATTATTGAATTCTACCGAAAAATCTATTAAAATTATAGTATTCAAAATAATTGAATCGCAGCGAAGAATTTTATAAAAATGTACCTATGAAAATAATGAAATTCCTAATAAGTTTTTTCTACAAATTTAATAAAAAATTATTTTTTAAACAGTTTTGAAAATAATTCAAATTTCAAAATAGTATTTTATAAAATTTATGAAAATTAAATTATTTTGAAAAAATTTATAAAAATGTTATTAAAAATAGTGAATTTTGCTCGAAGTGTTTCATTAAAGTTTAATTTTTTTGAATTTCGAATCTAAAATAAATAAGTAATTCAAAAATTAAAGTTAATATTCGAAAATTAAAAAAAGTTGTGTTAGTTACATAATAATAATAACAAAATTAAATACTGCATTTCACGTGTAACATTTGCTAGTTATTTAATATTATTCATAAAAATCGAAAGTGCAACTTTCATAAGATCCAATTACTTTTTGAACTTTTCAATAAAATTATTTTATTATTCAATTTATGTATAATTTTTTCAAAAAATTTTCAACAATATTCAAGTATTTAAAATACATTCAATTTCAAATTTCTAAAGGTAAATTATTGTTTGTAGATATAGAATACCAATTTAAAATTAAATCATATCTTTGCAATATTTTTAAAAGTTTAAACACTGCTGTTTAATAAAATTCAGAGGTTTTTTTTTAAAATGAATTCGAGAAAATGATTATTTTTCAGTACCCACTTTTTTTAAAAAAAATTAAATTTACTAATTAAATTAATCAAGAAAAAAATCTTTTTATAAGTAAAATTTTTTCCTTACTTTTAAATTAATTAATTATCGTTAATAATTAAATTTACTAAATAATCTAAAAATCTATTTTCTACTCTATTTTAATTTATATTTATTAATATAAATCCCCTCCCCTCCGACTAATTTTACTTTTCCTGATTCCCTGACCTGTGGCAACGCTGAATTTTTTTGTATTTTTGTATAAGAGGCATGTCATTAAAGCAGTCGCCATGAGTGAAGGAATCATTAAGAAAAAACAACTCTATAAAAATATAGTAAAAAGAGCTTTATTTTTTGTTTAAAAAAAAAGAAGGGAAGTACGATATCTATAATTAAAAATTTCCCCTGGGAATTTAGATATAGCTAGAGGGAATTTTTCAGCGACTAACCTGTTTAGAAGGTCAAAACACTCAATGCAATGTGGTTCATGATCATTTACAGGTGAGAGCATTTACAGCACACGGAATACACAAGAGATGGCCAAGTACAAAGACGATAAGGAAGCTCGCAAAGGAAGAATGTAGAGGTGAACAAGAGACGTAAGAAGAAGAAGAAGAAGAAGAAGAGGGACAAGAAGTGGAAGAAAACCAAAAGGATCAACAACCTGAAGGCACTCCTAGCTTATCCGTGTTACAACTATCCTCAAGAAGTTGTCTGTGTACTTGTCACTATTTATGAACAATACAAAAAAATTCAAATTTCAATTCTAATTCGATCAATGGCAGCTAATTTTCAACTCTGGAAATATTTACAACGATGAGGGTTCAAGTATTGTAAACAACAAAGATGATGCGGAAACATAATCACGGTAAATCGTTAGGTATTAAAATAACACCAAAATGGATTAAAATAACACTAATTTGGATTATTTTAATCCTTTTTGGTGTTATTTTAATACCTAGCGATTTACCGTGATCCTAATTACCAATATTTTCTTCATTTTTTTCATTCTTTTCATTTTTAGTTCACACAGAGAACTCAGTGTTGTTTTTGATGCGGGTAAATTTCGGTTGGGTAATTTTAGTGAGGATAAATTTTCTATAACAGAAAATTTACCTTATTTTCGGTAAAAAAACAACACTTCCGAGCTAAAGTTTGATGCAGACACTTTTAACACTGATTTCAGGTTGAAACAACACCCATTTTTCTCTGTGTTCGAAACTACCTTAACACTCCTAAAACATTAAGAGTTTACTCTTCCTTTTTGTGACACTACTCTCACGTTTGATTTTTTAATTTTTCTCCCCCTGTCGAACATTATATTAACGCTAAATATACAATTTTTGTTTTCTTTATTAAACAGAAGAATTGAAGAGCGAAGAAATCTATGACAACATATTACCTTTAACTCATTCTTTGAAACATTGAAACAGCTAACAACTAGAAAAACGATGAAAATTTAGAAAATCATGAAAACAAAACAGAATATTTTCAAATTCGAAATGTTTTTTAATTCTTAGCTAAGTTTAATAATTGTCACCTGTAAATTAAGGAAATGAGAGAATCTTATAAAAATTTGACAATTTGTTCTTTAGATTATTTTAGAAACATGATTTTTTTCAGAATTTTATATTTAAAAAAAAAAATAAAATAAATTTGCAATTTAACATGCGGGCTGTTATGGGAGATTAGATGAATCTTAGCAAAAAAGTATAAAGGAAATGAGATAAAAATCTGTGACTTTGTGTACAGATAGAAAATGTCAAAAGCTTAAAACAAGAAAATTTTAGAGAATGTTTACCACAGATTTAATAAATAATTATTTTAATTTTAGTTTTCAAAGCGATAATAAAAACACATGAAAATGTGGCAACATCGCAACAACATATAATCTCAAAAAATACAAATTTCGTCTGCACACTTGAAATTAACAATATTCGATATTCCTTATTAATAAATTAACAATTTTCATGTTTCTTTTGTATCATAATTATATTTTACATTTTATCGTATAATTTTCGATTTCTAAGCACTAAAAAATTTGAGGTTAACGTCTGACAATTTACTAATATACCAGTCGTACCAACCATAAGTCGAGTATATATTGTCATGATTTTTAACACAATTTCAGAAAATTAATTAAATATATTTTTTTAATATTAAAAATTAAATAAATTTTAGCATTATTTTTCACATCTTTTTCAGGGTTGCCACAAATACTTAATTTTATTTTTCCTAGACTTTTCCCTAATTTCAAGACAAAATTCTCACCTTTTCCCTGACTATAAAAAATATTCTGATTAGATACTCAAAAAAAATGTTCTATTAAATTTATTTACAAATTTCATTAATTGTAAAATTATTCAAAAACATCAATAACTAAATTTTTAAATAAGTATTTAGTTATTACTTTTCCACAGGAATTAAAATTCTTTAAAACATTCAAATTCAAACCTTTTTGAAACTCAACAATTTATAAGAGTATTATTACAAAACATAAAGAATTCTTAATGTTTTCTTATAATTTAAATAACCATGAAATTTTTTAACAAAAATTTAATTATTTACAAAAATCCCAATAAAATTCTTCGCAAGACTTCACTTATTTTTAAAAGTAGTAAATTTTCTCAAAAAATTCAATTATTTGAAAAAAATTGTAATAAAATTCGTTGCAATAATTCAATTATTTTCATAAACAATAAATTACCGAATAAATTTTATTCGGTAATTTCATTTTTTAATCAATTTTTATTAGAAAATTCTAGAAATATTCAATTATTTAAATTGAAAAATAAATAATTTATTGAATAATTGAATGTTTGTTAAAATTGAATCCTCATAAAGAATTTTATCAACAAATTTTTAAATAATTGAATTCTTTTGACAAATTTTAATAATATTTTTAAAAATAATCACATTTTACGAGGAATTTGATTAAAATATTGTATCGAAAATTAATTAAAATCTTGCGATGAGTTTTATTATTCATGAAAAAAATTTTTCTAAATTTCCAAAAATGTTATTAAAATTTTTCTAAAATAATTGAATTTCGGTGAAAAATTTTACAATTTCTAAAAGTAATTCAATTCTTGTAAAGAACATTGTTAAATTTTTTTAAAATAATTGATTCATGCGACGAATTTTATAAAATTCTTTTTAAATAATTGATATTTTTGAACAAATTTGATAAAATTTTGTATATTAAATAATTGAACTCACGTAAAAATTTTATTATTTATAAAAATAATTGAATTATTTCAAAGAAATTTATTAAAAATTTCATAAATTATTGGAGTTCTGTGAAATTTTAACAAGAATTTGATTCAAGTTTTTAAATATATTTGAATTTTGAAGAAGAATTGTATTATTTATAACAATAATTGAAATTTTGACGAGAATTAACATTTTTTTTTAAATAATTGAATATTGAAGAATTTTATTATTTATAAAGATAATTGAAATTTTGACAAAAATTTTTGAACATAATTGAATTTCTGTGAAGAATTTTATTACTTTTGAAAATAATTTAATTCTTCCAACGAATTTTATTCAAGTTTATAAAAATAATTGAATTTCGGTGAAGAATTTTACTATTTCTAAAAATAATTGAATTCTTGAAAAGAACTTTGTTAAATTTTTTTTAATAAATAAACTCTTGCGACGAATTTTATAAAATTCTTTTTAAATAATTAATATTTTTCGAAAAATTATTGGAAATTTTTTATATATTAAATAATTGAATTCCTGTGAAAATTTTATTATTTATGAAAACAATTGGTTTATTTAGAAGAAATTCATCAAAATTTTGTAAATTATTGAATTCCTGTGAAGTTTTTCCAATAATTTTATTAAAGTTTTTAAAGATAATTGAATTTTGAAGAAGAATATTGTATTATATTTATAAAGATAATTGAAATTTTGACGAGAATTTTTAAAAAAATTTTGAACATAATAGAATTTTGGAGAAGAATTTTTTTATTTTTAAATATAGAATTGAAGTGACCCGAATTTTTTTAATTTTTGAATATAATTGAATTTCTGCGAAAAATTGTATTACTTTTGAAAATAATTGAATTTCTCTAATTATTTGTCACATTTCCAAAATTAAATTTTTTTTAGCATTTTTAACTAAAATTCTTCTATCAATCTAGTATTTATGAAAATTGTAAAAATTATTCATTACATAATTTATTGTTCATAATTTTATGATAGTTCTTTAAAAATTAAGTTATGTAAAAAGAAACTATTGTCTGAAATAGGAAAAATTCAAGGTTTTGTATTAAAATTCGTGGTTATTTTTATATATTACGAGGCAAACAAAAAAAACATCTTTTCCAGGTTTTCTAGCTGAAAAAACGGAATTTTTCCATGTTTTGAAAATAACATTTATCATTAATTATTAAATTATCGGAAAACTCAAGAATTTAATTATTTTTAAAAATAATATAATTTTTCGCAAAAATCCAATTATGCTCAAAAATTGCCAAAAATTCCCGACAAAATTTAAATTATCGTCATAAATGAAATTTATAATAAAATTTTTCTTTGAAATTCAATTATTTTCAACAATTTTGATAATATTCTTGTCAGAATTGCAATTATTTTTTACATACAAATAATGTTCATAAAATTTTTTGAAAAATACAATTGAGGGGCTGGATGCTATAAGGGGATACGCGTGAACACACGGCCAGTCAGTTCGGACGTAGAGATAAAATTTTGAAGTTGTTCAAAATGAATTTAAAATTATTGTTTCTTGTTCAGAATTTCAAGGCGAAACTTTTTTTCTAATAAAATTTTTTTATATAATTTTTTGTTTTTAAGTAAATTGAAAAAAAGTGATTTTTTAACCTAAGAAATTTTAATGAATTTTTGACTTCAACTCGTGATTACTTCGTTAAATATTAATATTTTTCCACGAAATTTACACACAATATTCTTGAAACTATACCAAAAGTGAAACAATATTTAGTATTTTTTCAAAAAATTCTGTGTCTAAGTAAATAATTATTTAAACAATTTTGCCGGAAAAATGATTCTCCTATTTTCAATTGAAAAAGTTGAGTGACGAATTTTCGTTTTCAGAAAACTTCCAGTGACAAAAATGTTCATCAATATGTTAGGATGTTTTTCGGAAAATTTTTCGTCATTTGATAATAAATTAAAGAAAATAGAGCAATTTTAACAGCGTCGCGCTATGCTGTAAAATTGCGGCGTGGCCGTGCACGTGTAGAATGGCCGCCATTACAAGACCAATGTATACAGTTAGACATTGTTTACGTTTACAGCATAGCGCGACGCTGTTAAAATTGCTCTATTTTCTTTAATTTATTAATCAAATGACAAAAAATTTTCCAAAAAACTTCCTAACATATTGATGAACATTTTTGTCACTGGAAGTTTTCTGAAAACGAAAATTCGTCACTCAACTTTTTCAATTGAAAATAGGAGAATCATTTTTCCGGAAAAATTGTTTAAATAATTATTTACTTAGACACAGAATTTTTTGAAAAAATACTAAATATTGTTTCACTTTTGGTATAGTTCCAAGAATATTGTGTGTAAATTTCGTGGAAAAATATTAATATTTAACGAAGTAATCACGAGTTGAAGTCAAAAATTCATTAAAATTTCTTAGGTTAAAAAATCACTTTTTTCTCAATTTACTTAAAAACAAAAAATTATATAAAAAAATTTTATTAGAAAAAAAGTTTCGCCTTGAAATTCTGAACAAGAAACAATAATTTTAAATTCATTTTGAACAACTTCAAAATTTTATCTCTACTTCCGAACTGACTGGCCGTGTGTTCACGCGTATCCCCTTATAGCATCCAGCCCCTCAATTATTTACAAAAATTGGATTAAAAATGTTTAATAGAATTCAATTATTATTTAAAAATTTGTTGATGAAATTATTCATGACAATTCAATTTTAAAAAAAGTTCAACTATTTAATGAACATTATTTTTAGAGTCAAATAAAGGAATTCTCGTAGAATTTTCAAATAAATAACTATATTTTTCAATATGATATTCAATAATTCAATTATTTTCAAAATTTACAATTAAAATTAAAATCAGTCTTCCAATATGTTGAATTTCAAAAATTCTAAAAGCAAAAAAAATTTGTATATTGTTTTAAACTATTTTTGACATTGTTTGATAGATTTTGACAACAGTTCCAAATATAGATAAATATTTATTAGACTTTAGGCACATTGGTAAAAAGAAAAAACATCATTTGCCAGAAAGTAAAAAATCATTTTTTTGTTTCGATTTTAAATTCGATTTTCAAATTTCTAAATTTCCTGTTCGAAACTTATAAAAAAAACATTTTTTTCTTGACAAAACGGAATTCTGCGGGAAAATTATTCCGAATTCCGAGAGGGAATCTCCACAGAGCGCGGGATCACAATTTCCGGAGAAATCATTTCAAGTGGATTGTTGGAGAAATTTATTTCAAGAGAGTCTAAAAAAAAGTGTTTTAATTAAAATGTTGTGCTTATGAAACGAGAGAAAATTATATTTGAAACAGTAAGAAGGGTGCGCCAACTTGGCGAAGAAAACTGGTATAATATAATACAATAAGCTCCGCACTTACTTGTCGCGGTTCACTCTAACGGTGCAGGTTATAAGAAACTTTAGCCATATTATAACCGAGATTTCTGCGCATCTCCTGCCTTCTGTTAACGCTTCACTTATACATTTATTATCAAAAAAAAATTTTTTTTTATTTTTTTAATTTTAAGAATTGTCACCTGTAAATTCGCAGGAAATGAGAGAAACTTGTAAAAATTTGATCAAATTTTTTTCTAAAGAACAAGGTGTCGACACCTTGTTCTTTAGATTATTTTAGAAACATGATTCTTTCAGAATTTTTTAATTTTTTTCTTAAAAAAATTAAAATAAATTTGCAATTTAACATTTTGAAATTAAAATATAGTCAAATCAAAAATAGTTGAAAATAAAATACTTCAAACCGAAATATAGTTCAAATTAAATTGAAACAATAGTTTAGTAATAAAGGAAAAACAAAAAAACCAATTTTTTCGAAACTTACAATCTTGGAGTTTCTTTTCTGCCTGTGTTTCTTGTAAATATTTTCTATCATGATGATGACACTTACCTGAAACAAAAAATTTAAATTAATTATTTAAATTATTTATTATATATTTATTTAAATTATTTTTAATTTTAATTTATTAATATGTAAATAAAAAATTTTTTAACTCGCTTTAAAAAATAATTAGATTCACAGAGTATAAAAAAATATTTATAATACAATTTATTTTCTAATTTAAAAAAAGTGAATAAGTCTAAGTTCTTTAAAATTTTTAAAGTTTTATCAAATTCTCCTTTTCTAAAACTCTTATTTTGGAAATTAAATTATTTATCAATTATTAAATTGAAATAGTTTGAAAATTTTATTTTTTAAAAAGTTTCTAATGACATTTTTTGACAAATTTAATTATTTTCAAGTTGAACTTCACAAAATTTTTATTATTACAATAATTTTTTTAAAAATTTATTTATATACTGTAGGTATTTGAATCAGTGACTGATTTTTTGCTATCAAATTAATTATTTTTAATTGATTCAAATTTAGAGAGCAGTATAAATTTCTATAAAAATTGAAATAAATAGCAATTTAAAAAAAAATTAACAATAAAACTTGTGAAAAAATTTCCGATTTGGCATAAAATTCCTGATAGCTTAACCAAAAGTATTTTTAATACTTCAATTCAAATATTTTTTTAAAATTTTCAACTAAAATACTTCACAAATTTATGATTTTGATAACAGTTTTTGACAAAGTTTTTTTACGAATTCAATTATTTATTTCAGAAAAAAGTTTACATATAAAATATTCCTAATATACAAATTATTTAGAATTTAATTTCACAAAATTGCAATAATTTAAAAATTGTCAATCAAACATACATTCAAAAATTCAATTCCATAATTTCAAAAAAGAAAAATTTGATTAAAAGTGTTTCGAAAATCTATGTTGTTGAAAAATATTTAATGTTTCAGAAAATTTCCCTTTTCTAAAACTCATTCAATTTGAAACTTTTGGAAGTGATTGATAAATTTTTTAATTAATTTTGTAATTTAATTACCAATTAAACAAACAATTATTACAATTGTTTTTTAAAAAAATATTTTAACATAATTTTTCAACGCGATAATAGTTTTTCAATTTTTAAAAATTTCCAAAACAATTAAAATTTGGTAAAATCTTTAAAAATAATTGAGAATTTATGAAAAGTATAAATAAAAATGATAAAATTTCTGATGAATTTGAATTATAAACACGGACAATGATTTCTCAAAAGTTTCAAAAATTTTAATAAGTCCAGAAAGTAAATTTTGAATCTTAAAAAATTATCACAAAACTATTGGAATAATTAGTTTTTAAAAATATTTTAATGTAGTTTTTTGAAAATAATTTTATACTTAGAAGAATTTTTATATAATTTAAAAAAAGTAAAGAATCTTTTTTTTATAAACTTTAATTAAAAAATTTGAACATGATTCCTTTTCTCAAAAATGTTAAAAATAATTGTAAAATATTATTATTTTCCGAAATATGTTATTAAAAATATTAAAAAATAAAAAATTAGAAGCAAAATTTTATTTTTAAATTTACGTTTAAAGATGCAACGAATTTTATTATTCATGAAAGAATTTAAATGTTTATAAAAATAATTTAATTTTTGGGAAGAATTTTATGAAAATTTCTTAATAATTCATTTTATTCGACAAATTTTATGCAAAAACTAATTTAAATAATCGAATTCCTGAGAAATTTTTATTAATTAATTATTCATGAAAATAATTAAATGCTCAGCAAGATTTTTACAGAAAATCTTTTAAATAATTGATTTCTGTTTAGAAATTTTATGAAAATAGTAAATATAGAAAATATCTGAATTGCGAAAAGTTTTTTAAAGTTCAAAAATAATTAGATTTTAAAAAGATTGATATTAAAATTTTTGACAATAATTAAATGTCTGTGTGGTGTTATATTAAATTTTTTTCAAAAATAATTAAATTCGTAAAGAGCATTTTCTTATTTATGAAAATCATTGAATTCTTCTGAACGAATTTACTAGAATTTTCGAAAATAATTGATTTTTCAAGAAGAAATTTATGACTCTTGAAAATAATTGAATTCTTGCGAATGATTTTATTAGAATTTTCGGAAATAATTGAGTTTCTAAAAAAAATTTAAATTTTGGAAAGAATTTTATTAAAATTTATCAAAATAATTGAATTTTTAGGTAATAATTTTGTTAGTTATCCTTAAAAATTGAATTGTTTCAAAGAACTATTTATGTAAATATAATTAAACTCTTGGGTCGAATTTTATTAAAATCTAATGATTCCTAAGTTTTGAACGTTTAAAGGAACGAAACATTTTTCATTGAAAATATTTTAATAAATTACTAATCATAAAAAAATTTTAAATCTAAAATTTTACGTTTACAAACTGAGTAATTAAATTTTTTGATAGTGAAGCAAAATAATTGCAATGAAAATTTAATTTTTAGAAAGAATAAATAAATTTCGTTCACTTGAACGTTCAGAACTTTAGGATCTTAAAATCTAAATGAATAATTCAATTATTTCCCAAAAATTTCATTAAAATTATTTTTAAAACATTTAATTAATTTTGAAAATCTTTATTAAAATAGTTCAAAATAATTGAATTCCTGGTGAAAAATTCTAATAATTTTGTAAATAATTAAAATCCTGCAATGAAATTTATTATTTATGAAAAGAATTTAATTATTGCGAAAAATGTTATTGAAATATTTAAAAAGAATTGAATTTTAGTGAAACATTTGGTAATTTTTCAAAATAATTATGAATTCTTTTCGAAGAATTTAATAAACATTGTTTTAAATAATTAAATTTTTTGAATTTTTTCGAAATACAATATATATTTTAAAAACTCTTAAAAAAAATTTTATTTGTGACAATATTTGAATTTTTCTGTTAGTTAATTTAAAATAGTATTAAAAATAATTAAAATTTTTCGGCGAGTTTTTATTATTTATGATAAAAATGGAATTCTTCTTTAATTTAATTTAATTCGTGTTATCAAAAAAATTTATTTTTAAATTGAGTTTTCCTGAAAAATGTTATTATTAGTGAAAGTAATTTAATTTTTGGGAAGAATTTTATGAAAATTTCTTAATAATTACTTTCATTCGACAAATTTTATGCAAATACTAATTTAAATAATCGAAGTCCTGAGAAATATTTATTAATTAATTATTTATGAAAATAATTAAATTCCTTAGGAAGATTTTTACAGAAAATCTTGTAAATAATTGATTTCTGTTTAGAAATTTTATGAAAAATAGTAAATATAGAAAATATCTGAATTGCGAAAAGTGTTTTAAAGTTCAAACATAATTAGATTTTAAAGAGGTTGCTATTAAAATTTTTGACAATAATTAAATGTCTGAGTGGTGTTATATTAAATTTTTTTTCGAAAATAATTGAATTCGTAAAAAGCATTTGCTTATTTATGAAAATAATTGAATTCTTCTGAACGAATTTACTAGAATTTTCGAAAATAATTGATTTTTCAAGAAGAAATCTATGACTCTTGAAAATAATTGAATTCTTGCTAATGATTTTATTAGAATTTTCGGAAATAATTGAGTTTCTGTTTTTGTTTTTTTTTTTGTCTTTTTTCTGTTTCCTGTATGTGCAGAATTAAGGAATTAAAATTATTAAAATTAAAATTAAAATTAAAATTAAAATTAAAATTAAAATTAAAATTAAAATTAAAATTAAAATTAAAATTAAAATTAAAATTAAATATTTATCGCTGATATGTATTAAAGGAACGTGACACATAAGATGAGAGTCACTGGTCGGTAAAAGCAATGTCTGCTGCGTGATTAGTATCCAGGGGCGTGTACTGACCAGGTCACATATATTCAGTTGTCAGAGTCGTCAAAGAGGTCCAGCGTCTCATGCAAAACACTGACCTTGTTGACTAAGTTATCTACTGTAATAATTCCTTCCCAACTATTCCCCACCGTAGAAATATTAAAAAATTAAAATTTTTACACCAAGCGAAGAAAAAAAATTGCATTACACAATTAATTAACTTTTATTAAACAATTTTTTTTACCTAATTCACAAATTTTCAATTCAAGCGAAGAAAAAAAATTCACTACACAAATAATTAATTTTTATTGAACAATTTTTTTTACCTAATTCCCAAATTTTCAATTCAATAGCTATATTGCGGAAAATTAAAACTAAATAAGAAAATAAAAAATTAATTCACAAAAAAACTTACATTATATTTAAAAAAGGAAAAAAAAATTAATTCTACAAAATTGTTTTAAGATTTTCCAAGATTTTAATTTACCACCGTCTCAAAATATTAAAAAATAATTTCTAAAAGAAGTCCATTTAACTTTTTCAAAAAAAAAAAAATTAATTCTACAAAATTGTTTTAAGATTTTCCAAGATTTTAATTTACCACGGTCTCAAAATATTAAAAATATTTAAAAAAAAGCCCATTTAACTTTTTTAAAAAAAATTAATTTTACAAAATTGTTTTAAGATTTACCAAGATTTTAATTGACCACCGTCTCGAAATATAAAAAAATAATTTCTAAAAGAAGTCCATTAAACTTTTTCCAAAAAATAATTAATTCTACAAAATTGTTTAAGATTTTCCAAAATTCTAATTTACCACCACTTCAAAGTATAAATAAAAATAATTTCCAAAAAAGTTCATTTAACTTTTTCAAAAAAAAAATTATTTCTACAAAATTGTTTTATGATTTTCCAAGATTTTAATTTACCACCATTTAAAAATATAAAAAATAATTTTAATAAAAGCCCATTTCACTTTTTCAAAAAAAAATTAATTTTACAAAATTGTTTTAAGATTTTCCAAGATTTTAATTTACCACCGTCTCGAAATATAAAAAAATAATTTCTAAAACAAGTCCATTTAACTTTTTCAAAAAATAATGAATTCTACAAAATTGTTTAAGATTTTCCAAGATTCTAATTTACCACCACTTCAAAATATAAAAAAAAATAATTTCCAGAAATGTTCATTTAACTTTTTCAAAAAAAAAATTAATTCTACAAAATTTTTTAAGATTTTCCAATATTTTAATTTACCATTTCAAAGATCAGTTATTTCTTAAAATTCACGTCTCAATGCTTTACAATATTCACGCTCAATTAACGTTTTACTAAAATTTTACCAGACTTAAATTAATTAAACAAAAAAAATAATTTACTGCGATTACTATTATTGCTCGTTAGTTTTTAAATAATTCACAAAATATTAACTTATAGAGAAAATTTATAAGTAAAAATAAAAATATGTAAAAAAAGAGGCGACTAAAAGTATAAAATATTATGAGAAGGGTTAAAAAAAAAGTTAATTGATATAATGTGATGTAAAGTGGAGATAATTTTTTGTTCTTGTTGATGATTTAAACAATCAAGAAAGATAATTGTCATCGTGACGAGTGCCACGGTTGTTATATACGAGTATTCAAGAAACATGTGGACATTCCCCTCGAGGCCGGATTTACCAGATTCTCCCGGGGTCAAACGCACACCTGCTCATGATAGCCTCTCTTAACTTCCGGAAGCTGGTATAACATTAACTTGCTTGTAAAATAAACCTCTAAACCTGTTTTCACCCCAAAAAAAAAATCAATTTTTCTCAATAATCTCAGAAACAGTTTCCTTCAACGAAAATTAAATTTCCGTCATTTCTTACGGCAAATTAATTAATTAATTTTTCAATTTGTAAATTAATACTAATTACTAATCGGAAAAATTAATTCTCAGGGAATTACTATTCGGGCAATTTTTTTTTATTTCATCCACTAAAAGCTTCTATTTCTATTTTTTTCAGAATTTTCACTACTTTAAATTTGCTAATATTATAGAAATTAAAAAAAATTATTCTAAAAAAATCGAATTCTACAAAACGATTTAATTTTTTTTTTCAAAAACATATTCGAAAGTCAATTATTTTCAATATCTAGTATTTTCGGAAAATTTCGCATAAGAATTCAATTGTTTAAAAAAAATTGATAAAATTCAAGTATTTGCAGAAAAAATAAATTTTTCACAGGGTATTTAATTAATTTAAAATAGTACTATTTTAAAAAAATTTGAAAAAATCAATTATTTAACAAACTTTTTAGCCAATTCTTCCCAAAAATTCAATTACATTCACTAATTTCATTTTTCAGGGAAATTCAATTTAAAAATAAATTTTTTTGATAATAAGAATTAAAATAAATTAAAAATTAATCAAATTAAACAAGAATTCCATTCTTTTCATAAATAGTAAAAACTCACCGAAAAATTTTAATTATTTGTTAACACTATTTTAAACTAATTAACAGAAAAATTCAATTATTGTCACAAATAGAATTTTTCCAAAGAGTTCAATTTTTTTTTAATAAAATTTTCATAATGTATATTGTATTTCGGAAAAAGTTCAAAAAATTTAATTATTTAAAACAATATTTATTACATTCTTATAAAAAATTCAATTATTTTCAAAAATTAAAAAATTTTTCACTAAAATTCAATTCTTTTTAAATATTTCAATAACATTTTTCGCAATAATTAAATGATTTTCATAAATAATAAAATTCATTGCAGGATTTTAATTATTTATAAAATTTTAGAAATTTTTCACTAGGAATTCAATTATTTTGAACTATTTTAATAAAGATTTTCAAAATTAATGAAATATTTTAAAAACAATTTTAATGAAATTTTTGGGAAATAATTGAATTATTCTTTTAGATTTTAATAAAATTCGTCCCAAGAATTCAATTATATTTACATAAATAATTATTCGAAAGAATTCAATTTTTAAGAATAAAGAACAAACTTATTACCTGAAAATTCAATCATTTTGATAAATTTCAATAAAATTCTTTCCAAAAATCAATTTTTTTAAGAGTAATAATTTTTTTCTTAGAAACTCAATTAATTCAGAAAATTCAAATAAAATCATTCGCAAGAATTCAATTATTTTTAAAAGTCATAAATTTTTTCTTGAAAAATCAATTATTTTCAAAAATTCTAGTAAATTCGTTCAGAATAATTCAATTATTTTCATAAATAAGAAAATGCTTTTTACGAATTCAATTATTTTCTCAAAAAATTTAATATATCACCACTCAGACATTTAATTATTGTCAAAAGTTTTAATAGCAACCTCTTTAAAATCTAATTATGTTTAAACTTTAAAACACTTTTCGCAATTCAGATATTTTCTATATTTACTACTTTCATAAAATTTCTAAACAGAAATCAATTATTTAAAAGATTTTCTGTAAAAATCTTCCTAAGGAATTTAATTATTTTCATAAATAATTAATTAATAAATATTTCTCAGGACTTCGATTATTTAAATTAGTATTTGCATAAAATTTGTCGAATGAAAGTAATTATTAAGAAATTTTCATAAAATTCTGCCCAAAAATTAAATTACTTTTATAAACATTTAAATTCTTTCATGAATAATAAAATTCGTTGCATCTTTAATGGTAAATTTAAGAATAAAATTTAGCTTCTAATTTTTTAAGCTTTAGTATTTTTTAATTACATATTTCGGAAAATAATAATATTTTACAATTATCTTTAACATTTTGGAAAAAAGCAATCATGTTCAAAATTTTTAATTAAAATTCATAAACAAAATTCTTTATTTTTTAAAATTATATAAAAATTCTTCTAAGTATCTAATATTATTATTTTCGAAAAACTACATTAAAATATTTTTAAAAACTAATTATTCCAATTGTTTTGTGATAAATTTTAAGATTCAAAATTTACTTTCTAGACTTATTAAAATTTTTGAAACTTTTGAGAAATCATGGTTGTACTGTTTATAATTTAAATCCATAAGAAATTTTATCAGTTTATTTATACTTTTCAAAATTTCAATTATTTTTCAAAGATTTTACCAAATTTTAATTGTTTTGGAAATTTTTCAAAATTGAAAAACTATTAACTATTTTCTATAATTTCAAATTAATTTTTTTTTAAATTCCAATTTTCTAAATTTTCTAATTAAATTTTGAATAAATGAATGAATTTGAAATTTTTTAATATTAGTGATTAATTTTTTATCTACTTAATACAAGAAACGAAAAAAAATAAACTTATATTTTCTTATGCTATTTCTGCACAAAATGAAATGAAAAACACAGAAAATTTATTGAATCGAGTAAAGTATCAAAGATTTATTAAATATTTAATAACATTTATTTAAAATATTGAATTTTGACAATTTTTAGTCACATTTTATAAATAATAAAATTGTTTTAAGAATAAATTTAACCAATTTTCAATATTTTCTAATTTAAAATTAATTCAGTCAGCAATATCACTTTTTGCTTTCTTTAAGTGAATTTCATTTATAATACAAACTGTTTAATATAAATTACAACACGTCAAGAATTAAAAATTAAATTTATTAAAGAATATCACAATTTTTTGCACGAAATGATAATTTAATTATTTTTTCCAAAGGATTTAGTGTTTAGTCACTTATTGAATATTTTACCAGATTGTAAAGCTGCATTTAAAGATAAATTTTCAATAAAAAATTGCTTTTCGAAAAAAGAGGACTCAAGCGGTTTCTGCGCAAAATGCTTCAATTATACACAGAAATAGTAGTTTTAGAATAATTTTTGAATAATTTTCATGAGGCAAGTGCACTATTGTATGTATAAATGACTAAAATAGAAATTACGCAATTTGCGAGTTACTTTCTATATATACACATATATAGTCTATTGGTGCAGTGCGCCTTGTTACGCTCACGTATAGATACATCGCATTCAATTCATCTGATCCCCCTCTTTGAAATTTTCAACTCTTAGTTGTTATGTATACTTTTTCTTTCTATTCTTCTTTCACAGTCTCTAAATAATCGCACACTCTAAGAATCAAAATTATTGTTCTTCTTGATAACATGGCGCAAGGTTACAACATCAATTCAAAGCAAAAGTTGTATTACGCACATATCATTACTCGCGTACTCGCAACATTAACAAATATGCGCATAATTTACAATAGTGATGGAACATCATTTAATTAAAAGAAGTCGTTTTTGATTCCGGTAGCTCAGAGAGAATTACTACATTTTTCGTCTGACGTAATTTGATGAAAAAATTTATTCATTATAAAGCCGGCTTGAAAACTTTTTAGGTTAATTAAAATTTTTCCAGCAGTCGTTCATATAGACGTTTGTCTGTGTGTGTGTGTGTGTGATGAAATAAATAAAATTTTAATTATTCTGTTCCATTCACTTATATGTATTTAGATCGTAGTATGAAAGCGATAATCGAATGCTGTTAGAAAATAATTCAACTCTGAAAATGTGAGAACTAAAAATTTTCCTCGTCTTATGACAAGGTTGCTAGTGAAATTTAATTTTTTTCTTTCCTCGCTTTCTAAGGCAAAAATTTTGACTTTTTTATGACCCTAAAGAATAGTATATGGGTGAATTTTCTGAAAGTGACACTTTTAAATTTGAGTTTTTCAATTAATTTTTTCTTCAATTATATGGTTTTTTCTATTAAAACTACTTAATTTCATACCAGGGCTGATAAAAATCATGATTTTTTTTTAAAAATCAAAAAAATCAGATTTTTTAGATTTAAATCGGATTTTTTTGATTTAAATCATTTTTTAATACTATTTTTTAAATATTTATTTTTTTAATATTAGGAATTAAGAAATTAATAATAGGGTGCATGCAAAATTTCATTTTTGAATTTCCTGATTTTTCCTGACTAATTTTTCATTTTTCCTGATTAACAAATTTTTAAATTATTATTTAATACTCTGCATTACTAATTAAAATTTTAATAATACAATTCAATTCAATTCATGTTTATTCTGCATATAAAAATACATTTTTGTGGCAGAAGAGTTCCGCTTAACTTTACACTTAAAAAAAAATCTTATAAAAATTTATTAATGCTTTTTAAGTAACAATTTAAAAAAAAAACACAAGACATTTAAAAAATGTTTGTTTAATTATTAAATATTATACAAAAAAAGTCTAAATACAAAAACTAAGTTTATCAAAGTTTTTTAATTTGTGGTTTCTTTCGATTAAAATTCCCTGACTTTTAAAGAATTTTTAAAAATTCCCTGTATTTTTCTGACCAACTAAATCTCTGATTTATAATTGTTTTTATAATTTGTGGCTGCCCTTAATAAAAAATACATATATAAATTCTTGTTACAATAAAATTTGTTTTAAAAAAGTTTAGGAAATCTTAACAAAATACTGATATTTAATGCTTCTTTGACTCAAATATAAAATACAGATTTTTTATCTTTTAATAACTTTCGCCAAATAAACTAAAAATAATAATTATTATTTTCTGATATTCATTATATTATCTTTATAAGATAGTCTTTTTTACTTTTATATTTTATTTAATTAAAAACTTTTAACATAAATTCTAATTTTGTATCCTTTTCGGTTTCTAATGCATTTCGCAGTTTGATTTAAATCATGATTTAAATGTCAAGATTTAAATCAAGATTAAAATCATGATTTAAATCAACTTGATTTAAATCATTGCAGCCCTGATGTAATTGTAAATATAATTGTAAACCAAATTATTATTTTTTCCCCAAATCGTTAGGATTTAATTAAGACCTAATCATTTTTAGACTAAATCACAATATTTCTCCCTTTTGTAGAGAAAATATCAAAATTTTGTCTAGAAATCAGGGAAAAGTCGGGGAAAAAAATTAAATTTCCCCTGCCAATTCTGATTTACGAAAATCTTTTCTTCAATTCGGTTACAAAATTCGTTGCAAAAAATAGAACCTTATTCGAAATAGAGAAATAGAAATATAAATTTTTCCGTCCTCCATTTTTGATTTTCCGAATTTGACACAAAACTAACATTCGGAGTTAAATTCCAATTTCTGGAATCCGGAAATAAAGGGGAAAGAAATGAAACACTGGAATAATACTGAACGAAAATAGAGTAATTTGGTGTTTCATAAATAAGTGCAATAACAATGGACGACGACGGCGGTGGACGGGAATTAAGCTGAGATAACATCCGAAAGTGACCTGCGTCTCACGATTCTTTGGTGAAATTGACGACTCGTCCCTGTTCGGGTCAGCACACTTTCACCCGATATGCCGGGGCGTTTTACAACGAATCAGGACAAGTAAAGAATCGCCGTGTCGCGGGAAAAGGAATGGAAAGTGTACAATGAAATTGCTTCATTTGCTTAAAAACTTTCCTTCCTCCTATATATATGTGTATAGTAGCAAATATTGCCGATTCACTTTCATTTAATAAATATTTTTATTTTTTTAAACAAATATTTTTTTCACAAGTAAATATTTTCTCAAGGTTGTCACGCTTTTACTCTATACAAATTTCCCGACTTTACCAGGTTATCCAGAGGTTCAAAAATGGAATTTTTTTTATTACACTGAAAATAAATTTTATTTCATTCAAATAACCGATTGTTTGACTATTATCAAATAAATATTTACTTGAATCAAATAAATATTAACTTGAATCAAATAATTTTTATTTGAATCAATTAAATATTTGATAATAATTAATAATAATTATTAATTAATTATTTAATAATATTTAAATAACCGATTATTTGACTATTATCAAATAAATATTTACTTGAATCAAATAATTTTTATTTGAATCAATTAAATAATATTTGATAATAATTAATAATAATTATTAATTAATTATTTAATAATATTTAAATAACCGATTATTTGACTATTATCAAATAAATATTTACTTAAATCAAATAATTTTTATTTGAATCAAATATTTCAGTATTTGAAGCAAATAAAAATTATTTGATTCAAGTTAATATTTATTTGATTCAAGTAAATATTTATTTGATAATGGTCAAATAATCGATTACTTAAATTAAATAAAATTTTTTTGCAGTGTTTTAATTAGAAACTTATTCGAAAACATCAATAACTTCATTTTTCAATAAATATTTAATCAATATTTTTTCATAAAAAAATTAGGATTTTCATAGAGTTCAATAATTTTTTTTTTCATTTATTCTTCAAAGAATTAAATTATTTTCAAAAATTAAAAGAATTTTTCCGTTTTTTACAAAATAATTTGTCAAAATTCAATTATTTTCAATGTCTCCTATTTCAAAAAACTTTAACAAAATAATTCAATTATTTAAAAAGAAATTTTAATAAAATTCCTCTGAAGAATTCAATTATTCCGATATTCAAACATTTCTGAAAAATTTTAATAAATTTCTTTGTCAGAATTTCAATTATTTTTAATATGTGTACAATTTTTAGCAAATTTCTCGAAAAATGAAATTATTCCTAAAAAAAATCTATTAGAAATTGGCAAGAGAATTCAATTATTTAAAAAGATGGTAAAATTCCTCATGAAAATTCAATTTTAAAAAATATTCAATTATTAAATAAGATATTTATTTTATTTTTTTATTTTAAAATTTTAATACACATTATTTTATATTTTTAATACAGTTTTAGAGAAATTGCTCGCAGTAAATGTAATTATTCATAAAAATTGTATTCAATACCTCGAAAAAGGCAATTATTTAAAAAAAAATTCTTTCTTTTTAATTCTTTCTTTTTAATTCTTTAGAGGAATATAATTAATAAAAATATCAAAAAATTTCACAAGAATTCAATAATTTTTAAATTTTTTAATAAAGTTCTTCCTAAGAATTCAATTATTTACATAAATAATTTTGTAAAAGAATTCAATTATTAAAGATGTATAACAAAATTATTTCCGACAATTCAATTTTTTTAAACATATTTAATTTACATATTTATTTATTTTATTTTATTTATATATTTATTCTTTGAAAAAATTCAATTATTTTTAAAAGTTATAAATTTCTTCTTGAAAATTCAATTATATTTTTAAAAATTCTAATAAATTCGTTCGCAAGAATTCAATTATTTTCATAAATGAGAAAATGCTTTTTACGAATTCAATTATTTTCGAAAATATTTAATAAAACACCACAAGCAGACATTCAATTATTGTCAAAAATTTCAATAGAATTCTGTGTAATTAAAAAAAATAATTCAATTATTTAAAAAAAAAATTTACTTAACCTCGTCTCAAGAATTCAATTATTTTTTTAAAATTGATATAACTCTTTACAAAAATCAAATTATGTTCCAAAATTCACAAAAATTTTCGTCAATTTTCAATTACTTTTACAAATAATAAATTTTTTCTTCGACATTCAAACATTTCAGAAAAATTTTAATGAATTTCTTTGTCAGAATTTCAATTATTTTTAATATATGTAAAATTTTTACCGAAATTTTTTGAAAACTGAAATTATTCATAAAGATTTTATTAAAATTCGCCAAGAGAATTCAATTATTTAAAAATCTGTTGATAAAATTGTTTATGAAAATTCAATTTTAAGAAATATTCAATTATTTAATAAAATATTTAATTTTATAATTAAAAAAAATTCAATTATTAAACAAAATGTTTCAGAATATTTCACACGAAGATTCAATTATTTTTCCCCAAAAAATAAAAATTTCAAAAAATCGTTCAAGAATTATTTCAATTACTTTTAGTACAATTTTAATTAAATTTCTAAAAAATGTAATTATTCTGTAGAATTTTATTGAAATTCGTTAAAAGAATTTTATTACATAAAAAAATTTGCTGACAAAAATTCATTACCAGAATTGAATTTTAAGAAAAATTGAATTATTAGAAAAATTATCTTTATTTGTATTTTTTTAATAATTGAATTTTCGTATAATTTTGTAAAAATATAATTGATTTTTAAAATCGATTTCAGTCAAAATTGTAGAACTTTTTCGAAAATTATAAAAATTGATTGATGTAATGAAGAATTTTATTTACAAATCTAAAAATAATAATCGTAATGATGAGAATAATTTTTTGAAAAGTTACAGTAAAAAAGTAGCAAGTAAATTTTTTGAATAAAATTAATTCTACAGAATTGTTTGTCAAAAGTTATGAAAATTCAAGTTTTCAAAGATTTTTTAAAAACCTTTTGAAAATTTTATTATTTATAAAAATTTAAATAATAATCGAATTTCCTTAACAAATTTTAATACATTTTTTAAAAATAATTACAGTTTTCGAGAAATTTTACGAAACTAATTTTATAAAATTGTATTAAAAATAATTGAAATTCTGCCGAGAAATTTATTTAAAAACTTTTCCAAATAATTGAATTTCGGAGTAAAATTGTATTATTTATAAAGATAATTGAAATTTTTATTAAAATCTTTGTGAATTTTTGTAAATTTTTGAACTAATTTGATTTTCTACGAAGAATTATTGTATTAAAATTATTATAAAAAAATTTGAATTGTTATAAAAATGTTCAGAAAATTATATCTTTTTTTCTATATATTTGTCCATGAAGTGAAAAATTTTTCTTCCTTCAAGACATACTTTTGGTAAAATAAAGTGAAATTGAACGATTAGAGTATGATTCTGCAAAAAAATCACAGTTGCTGATAATGTTTTTTTTTCAAGAAAAAAAACTCTCATCTACTTTAGTAACCAGAAATTGATAAGAAACATAATTATCACACTAAAAATATATTGAAATATTCAAACATTTTTACCTTGAGCATGAATAGAGAAAACTTTAAAACAATAACATTTTTTGAAGTGTTGGGTGATATTTAATATTTTTTTAAAGTATTCAATAATCTTTCACTTAATTCAATAATTTCAGTTTTATTATTCAAACAATTTTTTTTGTAAATAAGTTTTCGTAAGAATTCCATTATTATCGCATGAATAATAAATTGTTCCCCAAAAAATTAATTTATTAAAAATTTAGAATTTGCATAAAATTATTTTCATAAAAATTAAAATGCTTTTATTATTATTATCAGAATTTTTAATTGGAATTCTTTGTAAAATTGAAGTATTTTCAAAAACTTTTCGCAATTGAATTATTTTCAACATCTAATTTTTTCATAAAGTTTTCCAAAAACCAAATTTAATTATTTAAATCTTTTTATGTGTAAAATCATCGTAAGAACTTAATTCTTTTGATGAATAAAATAAATGTTTCTTTCAAATTCAATTATTTAAAATTTCGAATTTGCTTAAAAATAGTCGAAAGAAATCAATTAATAAAAAATGGTTATAAAATTTTTCGCATGAATTTTTCAAATTATTTTTATAAAAATTTAAATTCTTTTATACGAATAATAAAATTTGTAGCAGAAATTCAATTTAAATCAAATACAATTCAAATTCAATTTAAATTCAAATTCAATTCAAATTCAATTTAAATTCAAATTCAATTCAAATTCAATTTAAATTCAATTTAAATTCAATTCAATTCAAATTCAATTCAAATTCAATTCAAATTCAATTCAAATTCAATTCAAATTCAATTCAAATTCAATTCAAATTCAATTCAAATTCAATTCAAATTCAATTCAAATTCAATTCAAATTCAATTTAAATCAAATACAATTTAAATTCAAATTCAATTCAAATTCAATTTAAATTCAATTATTTTTTTTATAAATTTTTTATAAATAGTTAAATTCTTTTAAACTAATAATAAAATTTGTAGCAGAAGTTCAATTTAAATCAAATTCAATCAAATTCAATTTAAATCAAATACAATTCAAATTCAATTCAAATTCAATTCAAATTCAATTATTTTTTTATAAATTTTTTATAAATATTTAAATTCTTTTAAACTAATAATAAAATTTGTAGCAGAAGTTCAATTTAAATCAAATTCAATTCAAATTCAATTTAAATCAAATACAATTCAAATTCAATTCAAATTCAATTCAAATTCAATTCAAATTCAATTATTTTTTTTATAAATTTTTTATAAATATTTAAATTCTTTTAAACTAATAATAAAATTTGTAGCAGAAGTTCAATTTAAATCAAATTCAATTCAAATTCAATTTAAATCAAATTCAATTCAAATTCAATTCAAATTCAATTATTTTTTTATAAATTTTTTATAAATATTTAAATTCTTTTAAACTAATAATAAAATTTGTAGCAGAAGTTCAATTTAAATCAAATTCAATTCAAATTCAATTTAAATCAAATTCAATTCAAATTCAATTCAAATTCAATTATTTTTTTATAAATTTTTTATAAATATTTAAATTCTTTTAAACTAATAATAAAATTTGTAGCAGAAGTTCAATTTAAATCAAATTCAATTTAAATTCAATTTAAATCAAATACAATTCAAATTCAATTCAAATTCAATTCAAATTCAATTCAAATTCAATTATTTTTTTATAAATTTTTTCTAAATATTTAAATTCTTTTAAACTAATAATAAAATTTGTAGCAGAAGTTCAATTTAAATCAAATTCAATCAAATTCAATTTAAATCAAATACAATTCAAATTCAATTCAAATTCAATTATTTTTTTATAAATTTTTTCTAAATATTTAAATTCTTTTAAACTAATAATAAAATTTGTAGCAGAAGTTCAATTTAAATCAAATTCAATCAAATTCAATTTAAATCAAATACAATTCAAATTCAATTCAAATTCAATTATTTTTTTATAAATTTTTTCTAAATATTTAAATTCTTTTAAACTAATAATAAAATTTGTAGCAGAAGTTCAATTTAAATCAAATTCAATTTAAATCAAATACAATTCAAATTCAATTCAAATTCAATTCAAATTCAATTCAAATTCAATTCAAATTCAATTCAAATTCAATAAAATTCAATTCAAATTCAATTTAAATTCAATTCTAATTCAATTTAAATTTAATTCAAATTCAAATTCAATTAAGGATAAAAAGGAAGTAAACATTTTTTTTATGTAATGAATGTTAAGAAAGGATTGCTCGTCGGTCAGGGTTCGATTTAAAAAAAAGGTCTTAACACTCGACTACAGTCAATACGAAAAACATTTATTTAACACAACAAAACGATATAATTGAAAATACAAATAAAAGACAGTGAATTTAGTAAGAAACAAATAAACTCATCTACGCGGAGACGAGAATTGGCAAAAAAAACGGCGTGAACGTAAATTTCGACTTCGAACGACGATCGCGAATTCGACGACGTTGACGATTAGTTTAAACGATTAATAAAATACTTTATTAATCAAAACGCGGATTTCGTACGAGTAACGCGGCGAGTTACATTACATAAAAAAAACGTTATTAAACGACGACGACGACTTTAACCGTATCGGACGATTTTCGGAGGAACGCATTTCTACCCGTGAGGTAATACCTCTTTTCTCTAATGCGGTAAAACCGCTTGTGGTAAAACCACTTCATCCTCCTTGTGGTAAGACCACTTCGGAGAGACCCTCTCGCGGTAACACCGCTTTGAGAAGTGACGATCTTCGGCCGTACATTCGGGGTCCTCGATTCAGTGCGTCGTGGAAGGAGAAGGTCTCGGTGGGGAAACTCTCTCGCACACGCGATTGGTCAGCGGCGACGCTTGCGCGGTTCAGGCGCACTGTCGAAACTCAGGCGCGTACACACAATTTTTCGACCCCAAAACATAAATATTTTCGTTGTCGACGAGAACGTAAACAACAATTATTCGAATTTAATTGAACTTCGTCACACCCCCTTTTCGTAAGAAGAAAACTTCGCAGAAGTTTTCGTTACGCGAGGTGATCGTAAAACACTCGTATCGTAATATCGAATCAGACACAAAACAAAATTTCGTAAAACACTTACAGTTCGTAAAAGAAAGTCCTTTCGTTAAACACTTATCGTAGCACTGTTCACATACTTGACGTGGCGGAGGCGTTGGCAATGGTTGCTGCACGGTTTACCTTAAACCGTGGTTCTCCGATTTCGATGCACTACAGCTGGACCTGTCAGATATTGGACTCGAGAATCACGTTGATCTGTCTGATGACCTCGCCCTCATCGTCGTGGTTGGCTGTCATGGCATTGAACACTGCGTTGACCATCGTCGGTCCGTACGGGAAGACGTAACGTTGCGAAAAAAACACTAGTTAACACTGGGCGTCTCTTTTGTGGTTTTCGAAAGTTTTTAATACCCCTGACGGATGAAAGGGAATTCGAAACACAAACGCGCACTAATTTTCACAAATTCTCGTAGAGTTGTGTAGTTGTCGTCTTCTTCGTAAAATGGCTTGATGTCCTCGACATCATTGCTTCGGATTGACAGTTGAAAATTTGATAGGCACTGCACTGATAGGTAATCATCAAATTTTATCGGGAACTCGACTGTACACTGGCGATGACCGGATAAGTAACGGACTGGACTCGTTGACGGCTTGGCGACTTCGTGACGTATTAACTCGTGATCAATTTTAGTGATCACTTGGCTTCACAAAATCTGCGACGGAATAGCACAACTATCTTCTTCTCACGATGACGTTGGCGGATCTGCGGCGATGTTTCGATTTCTGGTTTAACGATGACACTTTTTACAACGACGGTACAATTAATAAAAAAAGGAAGTATTTCGAACTATTTACAAACGGAATCGTGGACGTTTTCTCGACGATGACGTATAATAATTAACTAACAATTAAATAACGACGTAATGATAATTCGGCGGCGACTGAATGTCGGTTCGACGTACAAAAATAACTAACCGGTAAAGCACTGCGGCGAAAAACAAATAAGAATTATCAAACCGGATCGGACTGAATATAAACTTTTACGCATAACAGAGTTTTTCTAAACGTAACGAGGATAAACGACGTGTGCGTATTTTCACATTCTGTATGAGTAATCGTTTTGCGCGTAAGGTAAACTATTTTTCTCGGCCGAACGATGAGAAAACAAATCGAGGCCTACCGTGAATTTTAGTAACCGCGCTCTTCCCGATTTTCTCGGATAAATTACAGAATTTCTGTGACGGACGTATTCTCGTGCGACGGCGTAAAACATAATTTTCCGTTTATTAACAAATAAGATGTTTTCTCGGACGTATTTAAACAGACGTTGGGGATATCGCGTGGGGGTTTGCGACAACGACGTGTTTTTCGGTTTCATATTCGTAATCGGTTTCAAAGATTAAGTCGTTACGCGGCAAAACGGGAGTCTGTAACTAAATGACGACGTTTGGTAACGATTAACAGATCTTTTCGTGGAAACGTAATTCGGGTCGTAATCGGCGTGAGTGAACGAATATCGTGTGATTAGATTCGAAACAAAACGAACAGCTGGAACTTTTACTGACGGTCAACGTTTCTAATCGACTCGAACACAAAATTCAGTTTGAATGGTCGGCGTACCAAACAAAACTGACGATGAGTATGCGTATTGCAACGACGTATGCAATAACGCAACTCCGTACGTAACATTTTTACAGTACATTAGTCCGGCGCGGCGGTAAATGCATGCAAAAATTTGCTCGCTGAAATATTTCTGCGACGCTGAAATATTTCTGTATCGACGTAGGGTAAGGGAAAATATCTTTGCGACGTTAAGATATTCCTTCGTATATCGGTTTCGTTTCGATAATGTTAGATCGCGTACCTTTCTATCGGTTTGACGATACTAACGGACTTATTTCGTGAACTTCGGTGCGTTGAAATATTCTGCGACGTTGAATATTTCCGTAAAAGCGTAAAAATCCGGCGGTAACGGCGTTGGATAAAAGGAAGATGTCCCTTCTGCAAAAATATAAATCGTTATCGTATAAGCGGTGGGAGGCGTATGAATAATCGCGTTCAATCCGATGCGGACAAATCAAGAACCGACGGTTTTGCTATTATTCGATCGTATACCATAACGGAAAACAACTCGTAATTCGGATTATCGGAACGTACAGTAATTGGGCGGATAGAATAAACGACAGTCTGGGTATGCGAAAATCTTCTCGAAAATCAATCGCGACGGTTCGCTTTTCTCGGATTCGTAAGTGGACGACATGATGCGGGTTTCGACGGGTTATAGAGAATTTTCAGAAAAACGCGATAGAACAATTAAATCCTGAAACTTTCTATCGTTGGGTATTCGTAACGGCGGATTGAATTTAAATAAAGTAACGTTCAATAGCGAAAGTCCGAACCGAATGACATGACGCTGTACTTTATATTAACTCTCGACACGGCGGTTTAAATTAACGAATTTTCTTTATCTGAAAAGAAAATGAAACTATGTACAAAACGAAATGATTCATTTTTAGTGCGCGAACTAAAAATGCACGACGGAAAACAAAATAAACTTCGTACGGTTTTCTCGCGAAGGAGGACGCGTAACCTCTTATCGACGAATTCTAACGTGGGCGACGACACATTTAACGATGGACGGGGTTAGCGAAAATTATAAAATTAAGAAGCCATCAATCGACAATAAAACGAAATAAAATGAACGGAACGCGTAATGAAACATATCACGCGTAAAATTACTAATCGCGGACGACGACAATTTACTATATCAAACGATTCGACGAGACGCGGCGTTTTTCCGAAAACAAAATACGAAACTGGCAAAATTAAAAATTTCGAACCGTTTTCGTAAGCAACCGTTTCCGTTTTAAACTAATCGTCCCTGTTCGGGCGCCAAATCTGTAATGAATGTTAAGAAAGGATTGCTCGTCGGTCAGGGTTCGATTTAAAAAAAAGGTCTTAACACTCGACTACAGTCAATACGAAAAACATTTATTTAACACAACAAAACGATATAATTGAAAATACAAATAAAAGACAGTGAATTTAGTAAGAAACAAATAAACTCATCTACGCGGAGACGAGAATTGGCAAAAAAAACGGCGTGAACGTAAATTTCGACTTCGAACGACGATCGCGAATTCGACGACGTTGACGATTAGTTTAAACGATTAATAAAATACTTTATTAATCAAAACGCGGATTTCGTACGAGTAACGCGGCGAGTTACATTACATAAAAAAAACGTTATTAAACGACGACGACGACTTTAACCGTATCGGACGATTTTCGGAGGAACGCATTTCTACCCGTGAGGTAATACCTCTTTTCTCTAATGCGGTAAAACCGCTTGTGGTAAAACCACTTCATCCTCCTTGTGGTAAGACCACTTCGGAGAGACCCTCTCGCGGTAACACCGCTTTGAGAAGTGACGATCTTCGGCCGTACATTCGGGGTCCTCGATTCAGTGCGTCGTGGAAGGAGAAGGTCTCGGTGGGGAAACTCTCTCGCACACGCGATTGGTCAGCGGCGACGCTTGCGCGGTTCAGGCGCACTGTCGAAACTCAGGCGCGTACACACAATTTTTCGACCCCAAAACATAAATATTTTCGTTGTCGACGAGAACGTAAACAACAATTATTCGAATTTAATTGAACTTCGTCACATTTATTTTAGGAAAAAGTCACCAGGAAAATAAAACGTAGAATAGAATTTTTGTCCATTTTGTAAAGTATCGAAAACGATTTTTTTTGGTCGTCAAGTTTAATTTTTCGATAGCTATTCTTTTTTACAATTTTTTTTAGTTTTTAAAGCTATTTCTTGCCACTTTTTAAAAATTAATTATCAAGTGTGAAGTCTGATTATAGGTTATGTTTGTTTTTTTTATATGATTTTTTTAAAGTTTCTTTTTGTTTATGTAAATTTAAATACGAGTTTCATGGCATATATTTGATGTACTGAAGACTCGAATACGTTGAATTATTTTTCGGTAGGTACTATTACTTCGAAAATTATAAGCATAACCTGAAAAAAAATTGAAAAGCAAATAAGCAAATTTTTTTTAATTTTTTCCCCTTTTTTTATACAAAAAATTATTTTCTCCACCTTTAAAATACTACTTTTGTTTTTTTCAAAATTCAACTTCCGGTTTTACGGATGCAAAACCAAATGTATGTCTCTGCCACATTCCAAACCGCAATGGTGACGATGGTGGCTAAAAGAGAAACATAAAAATAATTTTTATATTCTTTCTCAGGAGGACGGCGAATATTGCTTGTTATTTGAATAAATTTTACTGTCAAGCGCGTAAGTTTATAAATATTAAAAAATTTAAAGTCGTCATTTTTATGATAGCATTTTTGAAAAAAAAAAATGCATGTTGGTGGCTAATTCAGAAAGCCCATAATTTGCCCAGTGCCTTTATTGACTGCTTATATTGTATACTGTTCATAAACAGAGGTCTTGGAATATTATACCCAATACGCATGAGATAATATTTTATATTTTCCTCCTTCTCTCTCTCACGAATAACTAAAAAGTTTACGATCTTTCAGAAACCACAGTCGACAGTGAACTGACGCGATTGGCAGCATGAGATTCTTCCCGAAAGCCCTAGAACGCACACTCTGTCGCGTCGTCTTCGTCTTCGTCGTCGTCGTCGTCCTTCTTCCACCCAACTGCAATATAACCGTTCGCTCTTTGTTCGCTCAGCTGCCTGCCTTTTGCAAACGACGGTTCCCAACCTAATCATTTCAATATCTTCATCTTTCCTTCCTCTCTATAATATTGGAAAAGCACAAGAAAACAAAACAGAATTTCCCCAAGTCTGGCAAATCGGGCGAATTTTATCGAAAGTGCTGGAAAAAATATTTCATTTCTGAAATTTTCAATTTTGTTGCCCAGCAAACAAAAAGTTCAAATTTAAAAATATTCAGACTACGCGCTCGATAATTAGTTTTTAAAAAAGTAACAAATTCAGGATTGCCAGGCAACCTGAAAAACAAGGGAGAACCTGCAAATGTCAGGGAATTTAAAAAAAATTGAAGAAACCTATAGAAAAGTCAGGGAATTTTTATCGAAATCCTGGAAAAATGTTATTTTATAACTGTATTGAATGTTCTTGAAATCTAGTTTTACTTAAATATTCTATTTAATTGAAGCGTTTTGTGCAGAACATCAATTTTTTTCGAAAATCACTTTTTTATTGAAAATTTATCCCTAAATGAAGCTTTACAATCTGGTAAAATATTCAATAACTGACTTTTAGATAATTTCAATATTTTAAATGAATTTAATTTGAAATTTTAGAAAAATTCAATTTTGAATTAATTTAAATTGAAATTTTAGAAAAGTTCAATTTTGATTGAATTTAATATGAAATTTAACCAAAATTGCAATTGTGAATTAATTTAATTTGAAATTATACAAACATTGCAATTTTTGAATAAATTTAACTTGAAATTTTAGAAAATTTCAATTTTGAGTGAATTTAATTTGAAATTTTACATAATTTTGATTTAAATGAATTTAAATTGAAATTTTAGAAAAATTCAATTTTAAATGAATTTAATTTGAAATTTTAGAAAAATTGCAATTTTAAATAAATATAATTTGAAATTTTAGAAAAGTTCAATTTTATATGAATTTAATTTGAAATTTTAGAAAATTTTAATTTTAGATAAATTTAATTTGAAATTTTACAAAAGTTTTAATTTGGAATGAATTTAACTTGAAATTGTAAAAAATTTCAATTTTAAATAAATTTAATTTGAAATTTTAGAAAATTTCAATTTTAGATGAATTTAAATTGAAATTTTAGAAAAATTCAATTTTTAATTAATTTAATTTGAAATTGTAGAAAATTTCAATTTTGAGTGAATTTAATTAAAAATTTTAGATAATTTCATTTTAAAATGAGTTTAGTTTAAAATTTTAGAAAATTTCAATTTTAAATTAATTTAATTTGAAATTTTAGAAAAGTTCAATTTTGAATGAATTTAATTTGAAATTTTACAAAAATTTCAATTTTAAATTAATTTAATTTGAAATTTCAAAAAATTTTAATTTTAATTGAATTGAATTTCAAATTTTACGAAAATTTCAATTTTGAATGAATTTAAATTGATATTTTAGAAAAGTTCAATTTTGAATGAATTTAATATGAAATTTAACCAAAATTGCAATTGTGAATTAATTTAATTTGAAATTATACAAACATTGCAATTTTTGAATAAATTTAACTTGAAATTTTAGAAAATTTCAATTTTGAGTGAATTTAATTTGAAATTTTACATAATTTTGATTTAAATGAATTTAAATTGAAATTTTAGAAAAATTCAATTTTGAATGAATTTAATTTGAAATTTTAGAAAAATTGCAATTTTAAATAAATTTAATTTGAAATTTTAGAAAAGTTCAATTTTATATGAATTTAATTTGAAATTTTAGAAAAGTTCAAGTTTGAATGAATTTAATTTCAAATTTTATAAAAATTCTAATTTTAAATGATTCGAATTTGAAATTTTAGAAATTTTCAATTTTGAATAAATTTAACTTGAAATTTTAGAAAAGTTCAACTTTGAATGAAATAAATTTGAAATTTAACAAAAGTTTCAATTTTGAATTAATTTAATTTGACATTGTAGAAATTTCAATTTTGAATGAATTAAATTTGATATTTTACAAAAGTTTCATTTGAAAATGAGTTTAGTTTAAAATTTTAAAAAATTTCAATTTTAAATTAATTTAATTTAAAATTTTAGAAAAGTTCAATTTTGAATGAATTTAATTTCAAATTTTATAAAAATTCTAATTTTAAATGATTTGAATTTGAAATTTTAGAAATTTTCAATTTTGAATAAATTTAACTTGAAATTTTAGAAAAGTTCAATTTTGAATGAATTAAATTTGAAATTTTACAAAAGTTTCAATTTTGAATAAATTTAACTTGAAATTTTAGAAAAGTTCAATTTTGAATTAATTGAATTTGAAATTTTACAAAAGTTTCAATTTTGAATGAATTTAACTTGAAATTGTAGAAAATTTCAATTTTGAGTGAATTTAATTTAAAATTTTAGGAAATTTCAATTTTGAATAAATTTAACTTGAAATTTTAGAAATAAATATATAATTTACCTTTGTAAAATATTAAATGAGTGACTAAATTCTAAATCCTTTTAAAAAAAATTTAATTATCATTTCGTTCAAAAACTTGTGATATTCTTTAATAAATTAAATTTTTAATTCTTGACGTGTTGTAATTTACATTAAACAGTTTGTATTATAAATGAAATTCACTTAAAGTAAGCAAAAAGTGATATTGCTGACTAAATTAATTTAAAGTTTGAAAATATTGAAAATTGGTTCGATTTATTCTTAAAACAATTTTATTGTTTATAAAATATCACTAAAAATTATCCAAATTCAGTATTTTAAATAAATGTTATTAAATATTTAATAAAACTTTGATACTTTACTCGATTCAATAAATTTTCCGTGTTTTTCATTTTATTTTGTGCAGTAACAGCATAAGTCCAAATGTTAATTTATTTTTTTTGGTTTCTTATATTAAGTAGATAAAAAATTAATCACATTGAATTTTTTAACATATAGGTTACTAGAATATAACGCAAAAAGCAGAATTAGAACAAATTTCAACATTTATAAGTAAAACATTTTTTAATGATTCCTGAACAATTTTGATTTCTGGACTTATGCTACTGTTTCTGCACAAAACGCTTCAATTATTTTCAAAAGTAATATAATTCTTCGCAAAAATCTATTTATGTTTCAAAAATTTACAAAAATTCTTATCAAAATTAAAACTTGTAACTTTCAAAATTTAAGAAAAGTGTAAAAAACTGCAAGGAGAAAGAAGAATTGTTAATATATAACAAACAAACTTTTTTGTTTATGCTACAAAATTTTATGTTATCTCAACAGATTTATTGTTGACATTTAAAGGGCATCTAAAGTAACATTTTTTTAAAATTTGAATAAAATATATCGAAAATCAATTTTTACAAAAGTAGCAGCTGAAGAACTACTTTAATTTATTAATTAATTTAATTTAAATTTTAATTTAAATAATTGAATTTCTGCAAAATTTTTATTATTCATGAAGAAAATTAAATTCGCTAACCAAGAATTTTACAAAAAATTTTTTTAATAATTCAATTCTGTTTGGGAATTTTATAAAAACAATTGATATTGATAATCATTGAATAGAGAAAAGTTATTAAAAATAATTGAATCGTTTTAAAGAATTTTATTTTAATTTTCGAGAATAGTTTTTTAATTTCTAGTATATTAGCGAATTTAAAGTAGTGGGAATTTAAAAAAAAAGAATATTATGATTAATTTTTTTTATTGAAAAAGGTAAGTAATCATTGTCACTTATTATCCAAAAATTAAACATTTATTTCGCTTATTATCTTCATCAGTGTCTACAAAAAGACGAGAGGAGGTAAAGTAAAACGTTCATATTTTCAAAATAATCGAAGTGTGTAAAAATATTAATGTTTAAATGCACTTGAAAAATTCGTTTGTCTCAAAACTGAAAATGCTTTAAATATATGCTATCTAATCTTCCTCACAGATCAACAGTTCTTTTGACATTTTTCTTTATTTATCGTGCTGAATCATTCGCGCATATATCTGAAGATAACAAAATAGCGTTTTCTTAAAATCAAGGTTAACATATCAAATTTATTTAAAAACGTAATCATAATAATGATAATCTAACAATAGTAATTTAGTGACAACAATTATTACTCAGTCTGGTGACAAGTTTCAGATCATCAATTTTCCTGACAATTCTTAAATTAAAATTCTTCTAAAGTTGAATTTCAAAAAATATAACGAAGAAAATATAAATACTTTGACAGAAATATTAATTATTTTCAATTCAATTTTACATAATTTTAACTATTCAAAAACAAGTTTTGAAACATTTGTTTACAGTTAATTTTTTCATTCTAAAAATCAAAATAAGTTTCACTTTTAAACTAAAAATTCTGCTATTTTGTTGCAATGTTTGAAGAAAATACAATTTCTGAATTCCCTTCCTGAATTCAATTAAATTTTATACAATTTACAACTAAAATTCATCTTTTAATCAGTGAATTTAAATAATTTTCCAAAAGTTCTTCTAGAATTTAATTATTTAAATAAATAAACTCAATTTTTTTATAACAATTCCGACTCTCCATAGTTTTTTCTCAAGTTATTAAGGAATAATATTTTCAAAAAATTATACAAAAATTCTTGCAATTGTTTTTTAGAAAATATTTTTACATAATTTTTCAACGCGATAATAGTTTTTCAATTCTTAAAAATTTCCAGAACAATTAAAATTTGGTAAAATCTTTAAAAACAATTGAGAATTTATGAAAAGTATAAATAAAAATGATGAAATTTCTGATGAATTTGAAATATAAATACGGACCATGATTTCTCAAAAGTTTCAAAAATTTTCATAAGTCCAGAAAGTAAATTTTGAATCTTAAAAAATTATCACAAAACAATTGGAATAATTAGTTTTTAAAAATATTTTAATGTTGTTTTTCGAAAATAATTTTATACTTAAAAGAATTTTTATATAATATAACAAAGTAAAGAATTTTTTTTATGGACTTTAATTAAAAAATTTGAACATGATTCCTTTTCTCCAAAATGTTAAAAAAAATTGTAAAATATTATTATTTTCCGAAAAATGTAATTAAAAATATTAAAGTTTAAAAAATTAGAAGCTAAATTTTATTCTTAAATTTACCATTAAAGATGCAACGAATTTCATTATTCCTGAAAGAATTTAAATGTTTATAAAAATAATTTAATTCTTGCGAAGAATTTTATTAAAATTTCTTAATAATTATATTCTTTCGACTAATTTTATGCAAATACTAATTAAAATAATCAAAGTCCTGAGAAATATTTATTAATTAATTATTCATGAAAATAATTAAATGCTCAGGAAGATTTTTACAGAAAATCTTTTAAATAATTGATTTCTGTTTAGAAATTTTATGAAAATAGTAAATGTTGAAAATAATTGAATTGGGAAAAGTTTTTTAAAGTTCAAACATAAATAGATTTTAAAAAGGTTGCTATTTAAATTTTTGACAATAATTAAATGTCTGTGTGGTGTTATATTAAATTTTTTTCGAAAATAATTGAATTCGTAAAAAGCATTTTCTTATTTAAGAAAATAAATGAATTCTTCTGAACGAATTTACTAGATTTTTTGAAAATAATTAAATTTTCAATTAGAAATTTATTACTTTTAAAAATAATTGAATTCTGGCGAATGATTTCAATAGAATTTTTGAAAATAATTGAGTTTCTAAGAAAAAAATTTGTACTTTTAAAAATAAGTGGATTTTGCAAAGAATTTTTTTTAAATGCATCAAAATAATTGAATTTTTAGGAAATAATTTTGTTAATTACGTTTAATAGTTGAATTCTTTCGAAGAATTATTTACGTAAATATAATTGAATTCTTGGGTATAATTATATTCAAATCTAAAAGAATAATTGAATTATTTTATAAAAATTTAATTAAAATTGAATTTAAAATATTTTATTACTTTCGAAAATCTTTATTAAAGTAGTTGGATATAATTGAATTTAAGGTGAAAAATTCTAATAATTTTCTTAATAATTGAAGTCCTGCGATGCATTTTGTTATTTATGAAAATAATTGAATTTTTTTCTAAGAATGTTAGTAAAATTTTTAAAAAATAATTGAATTCATGAGAAGAATTTCATTACTTATGGAAATAATTCTATTATTAAGAAAAATGTTATTAAAATATTTAAAAAGAATTAAATTTTTGTTATTTCTGAAAAGAATTGAATTTTATCAATTTTTTTTAAATAATTGAATTCTTCGGTAGAATTATTTTAAAATCTAAAAGAATAATTGAATTATTTATCACAAAAATTTAATTAAAATTGTACACTGAAAAAAAATTTATTTGATTCAAATAACCGATTATTTGTCTATAATCAAATAAATATTTACTTGAATCAAATAATTTTTATTTGAATCAATTAATTAGTATTTGCTTCAAATACAATTTATTTGATCAAATCAAATAATTTTTAATTGATTCAAATACAATTTATTTGATTCAAATACAATTTATTTGATCAAATCAAATAATTTTTATTTGAATCAATTAATTAGTATTTGATTCAAATACAATTTATTTGATCAAATCAAATAATTTTTATTTGAATCAATTAATTAGTATTTGATTCAAATACAATTTATTTGATCAAATCAAATAATTTTTATTTGAATCAATTAATTAGTATTTGATTCAAATACAATTTATTTGATTCAAATAAAAATTATTTGATTCAAGTAAATATTTATTTGATTATAGACAAATAATCGGTTATTTGAATCAAATAAATGTTTTTTTTCAGTGTATTTAAAATATTTTATTACTTTCGAAAATCTTTATTAAAATAGTTGGAAATACATTCAAAATTGTAACAAAATATTCTTGAAATAAATGAATTATTTTCAATTAAATTTCACAAAGCTTTGGTTAATATAGGTAAAACCGATGTTATTATTCAGTAAACCACTGAATAATGGATCGTTAGCTGTATACTGAATATTTCTTGTGATGTAAGTTACAATATTGAAATTTATAGGAAGCAAATGTAATCAGGTAATCATATATATTAATTAAATGCTACTTTGCTAACTATAGGTATTCATGTGGTTAACTATGTTTCTAGTTGTATATGATGTAACATCGAAACAGGGTCGATGTGTAATTTACTGTAACAGTTCATCAATATATAAGGATAGAAAATTGTTATTAAAAGTGTTGTTTCACCCTTCCTAGATATTTTCAAAAGTGCGTCGAAAAAACTTATTTCACTTTAAAGAAAACTGTAATTTTACTTCAGAAAATATATAGAATTTTTTTTTTACTAATTTTACTACAAAAAAAATAATTTGAAACTAAAACTTTCTTTATTTCTATATTTTCTTAATCAGAGTTTACTATAAATTTAAATTGTCAATCACAATTTCAGGGTGTTTACTATTTACCATCAAAAAAATTTCCAATTATATCGCGGCTGATTCTTAATTTTTTTTCTCATCAACTTTAAATTTATTTGATTTCGATCATAAATAAATGTACAAATGGTTTCAAAATTTTTTTTATCAAAGTCTTTATGAATAATTTAATTCCTTTGACGAGTTTCTTTCAATTTTTTGAAAATGTTGTTTACAAATTTTAATTTAAAATTTGTAAAATAATTGAATTAAACAAAGAATGTTTGCAATTTTTTGAAAATAATCTTGATTAGATTTTTTAATTTTGAGTTTTGATTTTTCAATTTTAGTAAAATTATATTGATAATAATTTAATTTCTGCAACAAATTTACAAAAAAAAAGTACAAAAAATGGTTTTTTTCCCCAAATTTATAAAAGTAATTGAATCCTTCCAAAAAATTTGGAACTTGGAACTTTTGACAATAATAAACAGTAATAATTAATTATTCACTTAATAAGTAATAAAAATTTATTTTGTTGAAGAAATAAATAAATATTATTTATTTGAATTTATTTATTTATTAATTAATTTAAAATATCAAAATTTCAGAAAAGTTCAATAATTATAATTGTTGAATAATAATATTACAATTTTTAAAAACAAAAAGCTGAAAGTAAAACTTTTCAAGAGACTTTATATTTTAAAAATAAAATTATAAATACCGTCACTAATTTTCCTTGAACATTTTCGAAAAATTTAAATAAAATTCTTTAAAAGAATTATTTGGTTCGAAAATAAAAATGTTAATTATTAATCTGCGCACTAAGAGGCATGAATACATTAGACTGTGACTGTAAAATTCAATTATTTATCAATCATTAAATTAAAGTACTTTGAAAATTCTATTTGATAAATAAATTGTTAAATAAATAAATATCATTTATTTGAACATTCAGAAATTTTAAATTACAAAAATTTCAGAGAAGTTCAATAATCATAATTATTGAATAATAATAGAATTTTTCGAAACAAAAAGCTTTGTTGTTTATTTGTTAAAAAGTTTCTAATGAAATTCTTTCAAAAATTTATTTTCATTTGAATTTCACAAAACTTCTATTAGTTCCATATTATTTTTTTTAATTTATTTACACACTATATTTGAATCAGTGATAGATTTTTTACTACCAAATTAATTATTTTTAATAAATTTAAATTTAGAGAACAGTATAAATATCTATAAAAATTTAAATAGAGCGAAAAAAAACTAAATTTGTCAATTACATTTTTTTTACAAAAAATTTTTAGTTTCTTTTGTAAAAAAAAAAATTTCCATAATTTCAATTTTTAACGAAATTATAATTTTTTTTTTGCCAAAACTAAAGGAAAAAAAATTGTTTATTTTCTTTTTTAATCAAAATTAATTTTCTAAAATAAATTTTTTTCTCGAAATAAAATTGTTTGCAAATTTCCAGAAAAAATAAAGAAATAAATTCCTAGTTAGAAGAAAAAGTTGTAATAGACAATTTTTTTTTGTGTAAATGTGCGAAGAGACAACAGTCGAGATTTGATTTTCGATTGTGAATCATTCGAAATTCAAAACACGTTTTAAGTTAGATTGGTTTGAACTCAAAATCCAAGCAGAAACCTGTCTCCGGAAATGGTGAAATGACGACAGTTTAAATTTTAAATATATTATATATATATATATATATATATATATACATCTGGTAATGTTCGCCTAGATGTTTCCAGTTTCTTCAAAACTATGTCGTTTCTTTGTAAAAAAAAAAAAATAGAATATATTTCTCATACTTTATATTCGCAAAAATAATTTCTCAAAAAGTGAATAATTTAAACTTTTAATTCAATCAAATTTTATGGAAGCAAATTTTTACACATTTATTTTTTTTGAATAATGGTATTTTTTCAAAATTAATATTTTACAAATTTTAAAATATTTCGTAGATGCAAAATAAGAATTTTTCCATTATTAATTAATTATTGACTATTGTTAATGAATTATTGACTATTGTTAATGAATTATTAACTATTATTATAATTAATTATTATTAATTGCTAATTAATAACTGCTCGTTGTTAATTATTTATTTTTCTAATTGATTATGAATTATTATTATTAATTGTTAATTAGTTTCAAATTATTCACAATTAATTGATTCGTAAACAAAATTTTTACCTCACAATACCCTAACGGATAAATAATAATTTTTTTTAGTAAAAAAAATGGAAACTTTAAATTCTCCTCTGTAGAAAAGAGAAAAAGTGCTTCATTAGAAATTGTGCAACTGATATTTTTTAATCGCAAAGTTATTCCAGTCGATGCGATAACAAGGTTTGTCAGAGTTCGATAATGCGTTTATCACGATTCAGTGAGACGTCTTTTGAAGCCTGCGGTCAGGGTTTTCCTTTCTCAAAAACTATGTAAACTCTAAATATCTAGTAGTCAAAGGCTTTTTTTGTCATGGAAAAAATGCAAAAAAGAAATTAATAAATAAAAATTCATAAACTTTGCAAAAATTATTAATATTGCGAAAATAAGCGAAAAATTCCTGTTGTTGTTGTTTTTCGTACTTTTTAATGATAAATATGCAATTAACGACCTTGTTTTAGTAGCAAACGAGTATAATGTCGATAAAGTTTAGTCGAAAAAAAATTCAATTTTCGATTTTTGAAAATTCAAATTTTGATTTTGAAAATGAAAATTTCGAGTTTTTTTCTTCATTTAAGACTAGAGTGGAAAAATTGTCGAGTTCAACACAATAAAAAAAAAGTTTGAGTTAAAAAAATCTGTCAAAAATTGAAGTCACAGAAATACCCACCAAAAGAAAAATATTTCTAAAAATAAATTTTCAAAAACTGATAAAAAATAGGAATTTTTTATCGTTCAACAAAGAGGATTTTTACGATAAATTATTTAACTTTCTTTAGAAAAAAATCACATTGTTATTAAAATAGAAAAGTAGGGAAAGTTGAAAAATTTTTAATTTTGAAAATTGAAAAAATTTGAATTTTGTAAATTGAAAAAATTTGAATTTTGAAAATTGAAAAAATTTGAATTTTGAAAATAGAAAAAATAATTGTCGAATAATTAGTTCTAAAATATAGGCTACTGTATACATCTCAGCCTAAATGACTTAAAGATTTTACAAGATCATTGACTTGCATTTTCTAATGTGAGATAATGTCAAAGTCAGTCAACGAGTATTAAATAACTGACACTTAACAAACGCACAGTCTCGATTAAATTAATTTTGGTGCTTTGTCTCTTAAATGAGAATTATTTTTACATCTAGAAAAAAATATAATTTTTTCAAATTTTCAACGATGTTATCTCTTTGATAATTTTCTTTTACTTATAATATTATTAAAAGTTAAATACATATTTTTTATATTTACTTACGAAATAGACTCGAAAGAAAAAATATGCTCTTCAACTCACCTGAAACAAAAGATTAGAAAATTTTAGAAAATACTTAAATAAAATATTAATAAAATATTAATAAAATATTAATAAAATATTAATAAAATAATAAAATATTAAAATATTATCAAAAAATAGCAATAAAAAATAAAAATGTAATAAAATTAAAAAAATTTTAAAAAATTTTTTTTAAAACTAAACTTTGAAAATTTATTTCTATACTAATTGCACTTTTTAACGATAAAAGTCTGCTTTCTGTCCTAAAAGACTTGGAAAAAATTGTAAAACCCTGAGAAAAAGAGAAAGAAAGTATTGACTATAATTATTTTTTACACATTTAGTAAATATTAACAATTATTAATATTGTTATTGTTTTTCATAACATTTTAATGTTGGATTTGAAACCATTGACCTTATATTAGTAGAAAACGAGTACAATGTCGATAAAGTTTTAAAAAAATCCAAATTTCGATTTTTGAAAATCAAAATTTTGAGTTTTTGAATTTAAGCCTAGAAATAGTTTTCAATGCAAAGAATGTTTATACTCTAAAAAATGTCACAAGATTGCCATTCACAAGAATTTTATTGCTTTAAGTGGAAGAAAAATAGAAAATATCGTCGCATTTTGTTAAATAAGTCAAAAAAGGCGGATTTTAAAAAAAATTGTCGAAAAAGTCAAATTATCCGAGGCAGTGAATATTGAATTTTATTTGCCCTTCCGCCATAGTGAGAATGAAACGTTGATTATTACAATGTAGGCCATCCAAGTCCGGAAGCATATTGACTGATGTCATGAATGATGAACGAATTCAGTTAACTGTCACAAACAATACCAATAGAAATGAAGGGTTCAAAAAAACCACCGAATGATCGAAAATTTCCTTAAAAAGAGAGAATTTGTACAAAAACACACCAGCCCAGTCGAAAAAGAAATAAAATAAAGAAAATTAAAGAAATTTTTTATTTTTGAAAAAATCCAATATTTTTTTATTACTAATTATCGTTCTTGTTTTTCGTACTTTTAAATAGTAGATTTGAAATTACCGACCTTGGTTTAGTAGAAAACGAGTACAATGACGATAAAGTTTAGTCGAAAAAAAATCCAATTTTCGATTTTTGAAAATTCAAATTTTGATTTTGAAAATGAAAATTTCGAGTTTTTTTAAACCTGGAATCTATTTGAAAAGGTTTTGATTTGAATCTAGATAATCTGATTTTTAATCCTACTTTTGTATTTCACTAAAAAGAAATTATGATTTTATTTATTTATTTTTAGTTTTTTTTTGAATTATCAATATAAATGAAAAAGGATGTAGAGAATTAGTTAAATTAAAATTGTACGAGATTCGAGATACAAATTTCCAGCTATATAATAATAACAATAAAGAGAGGGGGCGAATTAGAGAAAGATGCGATTAAAAGTAAATTACGATCATCAACAATAAAGATGATCAAGAACAAGTTGGAGATTAGCGAAGTTTCGGCGAATTCGAGGAATGGAATTTACAGGACCACCCAGAATGTTCGACTCGCTGCTGCTGTTGCTGCTAATTTACAATATATACATACAATAGCAGTTGTCTCTCATTCACAAAGAAACTGCCTCAATAATACTGTCAAAATAAAATTCTCCTCACTTAAAATTATTTTTTCCTTAATTTGCATTCAAGACTTCGACATATTTAATGAATCTAAAATTTCAAAAAAAAAAAAATTCAAAGTCTTTTCTATAAAACATTACAATGAAGAAATAGTGTAAAAAAATTGCTTTACTAACAAGTTTTGAAAAAGTAACAATTTTCAAAAGTTTACTAACAATCTTGATTAATTTCAATTAGAGACTGACTGACATTTTCTGTTGAAATTAGTAACTTTTACTACATTAACTATTTAAAATAATTTGAAATTAGTAATTTCTACTAATTTCATATTAAAAATTACTAATTCATAGTAGTTTACACATTAGTAAATTTTACTAAATTAATTATTAAAAATAATTAGAAATCAGTAATTTCTACTAATTTCAAAGTAAAATTTACTAAATCATACTAATTTACAAATTAGTAAATTGTACTAAAATAATTATTAAAAATAATTAGAAATCAGTAATTTCTACTAATTTCATAGTAAAAATGACTAATTCATACTAGTTTACAAATTAGTAAATTTTACTAATATAATTATTAAAAATAATTAGAAATTAGTAATTTCTACCAATTTTAAAGTCAAATTTACTAAATCATACTAATTTAAAAATTAATAAATTATACTAAAATAATTATTAAAAATAATTAAAAATTAGTAATTTTTAATTAGTAATTACTAATTTCATAGTAAAAATTACTAATTTATAGTAGTTTACAAATTAGTAAATTTTACTAAATTAATTATTAAAAATAATTAGTAATTTCTACTAATTTTATAGTAAAATTTACTAATTTAAAAGCAAGAAGTTAGCCAATAATTACAATTAGTAAACGTTTTTACTAGTAACTGACTGTTTTCTATTAAATTAGTAAATTTTTCTAATAAATTAATATAAATTACTATTTTTTTAGTAAACTGTTAATTCAAAACAAAAAGTTAGTCAATTGTTAGTAAACATTTTTAACTGGTGACTGACTTTTTGCTATTGAATTAGTAAATTTTACTAATTAATTAGTAGAAATTACTATTTATAGTAGAAAATACTATTTTTGGTAAAAAATACTATTTTTAGTTTAAAAATTCTATTTATAAGTAAACTGTGACAATTCAAAAGTAAAATAACAGTGAATATTTCAAGTTAATAAATATTTTTTCTAATTCAAATATAGAGAATTTAAAAAACTAATTTTTTAGTAAAAAGTGTAACTAATTATTGATAAACATTAAGGAATCGTTGCTTTTAAAAATAATTAATTAATCACCTAACTTAACTAATCACTAATATAAATTAGTAAATATTTTTACTAATGACTGATATTTTTGTTTTTGAATTCGAGAATTTTACTAATTAATTAGTATGTCTAAATTATTATTTATTTAAATTAGTAAATTTTATCAATAAATTAATAGAAATTAATTTTTTAGGCATTTAACATAACCTAAAAACTAAATTAGGCAGTAAATTAATAATGTTTAGTTATTTTTTAAGAATTAGTTACGTTCCCCTATTTAGTTACAATTGTTTTCACTTTAATAAGTTACTCATTACTAATAATTAGTAATGTAATTAGTGTAATTTAAATTAATAAAATTTTTTCTAAAAAATTTCAATAATTCTAAAATTATTTAGTACATTTTTTAAAAAAACTACAATTTTCATTTAGTAGTCATTTCCTAAATTTTTTTTACTAACAATAATAATTTAGTTTTTACAAATAATTAGTTTTTAAACAAATTTTATTACTTTTTTTTATTTAGAAAATTAATATTTTATCAACTACTATTTTAGTTTTATTTGCTCGTCAAGAAAGGAAGGAAAAAAACTAATTTTCGCCTCTAACATGAAATGTAGATCCAAAATTTTCAAAAATTTTTTTATTTTAAATAATAATTAAAAGTTTTTGATCCAATACGTAGAACAAAATTTAAAAAGATTAGAATTATTTTTTAAACTCAGTATTTTTTCAATTCGATGAATAACAAATTTGAGGTGAAATTTTCAAAATTCAAAATGGCGGTTTCAATATGGCGGACAGAAAACTTAAAAATCAATCGGATTTGTTCAAAAATTTATTACTCGACGATTTTTAGGGGTGTTGTTGACGAAATTTATGTTATTATTATTAACTATTAGGGTTGCAGCCGCTTGGCAGCCGCTGACGCTTGGATAATCCCTTTACGTCCCCAAGGTCCTACTAAACCGCCTGACCTAAGCCCAAAGCCCCTTCCATAGAAACAGGACCGCGGCCAGTTCTTTAGTAGCGATTGCTGTTTCCTCAAGGAAGTAACAACCTGTGATCTGATATCGTTCCCTCACCAAGGCAGGGCATCGACACAGAATGTGAGCTGAGGTTTCGTTTTCCTCACCACATCTACGGCATTTGGGATCCTCGACGATACCCATCTTATGCCTGTGATAGCGTAAATCTCCATGGCCTGTTAACAAGCCTGTTATGATTTTCGCCTCTTTCCTATTAAGCCTGCGGAAATCCGCCGCTCTTTTAGGATTTAAGTTTTCCCCAATGAGTGCTTTGGCCTGTCTACAACCTGCAACTGCCCGCCACTCTTTTTGGTGCTCTAGTGTCCGCCATTGTTTAAATTCCAAAGTCAGACACTTGTTGGAGACACCAACTATTGGTTCTGGTCCGATAAATCGTTTCCTAGCACCTTCTTTGGCTAGTTCATCCGCTACGTTATTACCCTTAATTCCACAGTGTCCTGGGACCCAGATGAGGGTAACACGGTTAATTCCAGCTAGCCTGTTGAGCGCCTCGTGGCACTCTCCGACCAGTTGGGATGTCGTAACATATCGTTTCAAAGCGCAAATAGCTGCCTTGCTGTCCGAAGCGATATAGATATTTCTATCTTGGCAGCGCTCTAGAGCCTCAGAAGCACCGTAGAGAATCGCTACAATTTCGGATTGTAAAACAGTAGTGATGGTTCCCAAACTATATGCGAGAGCCACCCCCACTGCTTCTTGATAGACACCTGCGCCCGCGCCAATTCTTCCCTTCGATCCGTCCGTATACCAGACAATAGCATCTCTGGGAAGAAGGGCAGGCCCATCATGCCAATCCTCTCTATCAGGTATACTTATTCTATACTTCTTGTCAAAGAGGTAAAGTGGAGTCACCTTATCTCTAATCATATTGAGAATGGGTTTTTCCACCAATTTGCTGGGGAGACGCCATCTGCCAACTTCCCTACGGCCTCTGTCCCCACCTAATCTCAGGGCAGCTTTCGCCGCCTCTGCTTTGATAATCAGGGGTAAAGGTTCCAGTCCCAGAAGAGCACCAAGGGCCATCGTGGGCGTAGTGCGCACAGCACCAGTGATGCTCCTTAGGACAAGCCTCCTTACGCCCTCCAACCGGTCTTTTGCCGTTTTAAGTTCAACTCTGCTCCACCAGACCACAGACGCATAGGTCAGCCTAGGAAGCAGAATCGATTCGTAGATCCACAAAAGTGTATCCGGTTTAAGACCCCAGCTACATCCTATAGCTCTCCTACATTGCCATAGAGTAGCTGTGAGTTTATTACACTTCTCATCCAAGTGTTCTTTCCAAAGAAGCTTACTATCCAAGATGACTCCTAGGTACTTCGCTTTCTCTGTGAATTGGAGTTCTTTTCCAGCCAGTTTTAGCATACATGTGGCTTTCCACTTGTATCGTCTGGTGAAAATAACAACTTCCGTTTTTGCTGGATTGACTGACAAACCAGTTTGTCCGCACCATCCATCTACCATATTTAACGCCTGCTGCACCACACCTAGTAATACATCCAGATGAGGACCGCGAGCGATTAATAAGATATCGTCCGCATAACCAATCGCATGATATCCCTTCTCACTGAGGAGTCTTAGCAGTTCATCCACTACCAGACACCAAAGTAAGGGCGATAGAACTCCTCCCTGAGGACATCCAGAATTAACTGTTCCTCGAAGGGTTGAGCTCCCTTTAGTTGTTAATAGGTTCCTGTTACCCAACATGTGACAGGTCCAGTCAACAATGGTTGTGGGAATACCATGAGAGATCATGGCTTCCTTTATAATCTCCGAGGAGGTATAATTGAAAGCTCCCTCTATATCCATGAAAACACCCACTGCGAAACCCTTATCCTGTAGCTGTCCATCTATTAAGTTAACAGCTCTGGCAAGGGCTGATTCTGTAGAACATCCCGTTCTATAGGCATGCTGATCTCTATGCAAAGGATTTTGCTTTAAGATCTCACTGCGGATGTATCTATCCACTAATCTTTCAACCAACTTCAGAATGAAAGATGTTAGGCTAATTGGACGAAAATCCTTTGGTGAGGTATATCCGTTCCTGCCAGCCTTTGGTATGAAGACGACTTTAGTGCCCCTCCACGCTTTTGGGACATATCCAAGAGTTAGACTTGCCCTGATAAGCCTTACCAACGGTCCGACCGCCTGATCCATTGCCCTTTGCAAAAGGACGGGGAAAACGCCGTCTGGTCCGGGAGACTTATAAGGGCTAAAGGATTCCACGGCCCACCTGACCTTCTCGGCAGTCACGATTCCATTAGCCAACTGTCTCCGCGGCCTATATTTAGCCTGCGGTAGTTTACTCGGAGGCCGAGAATCGGGACCGCCCTTCTCAGATCTAGAAAAGCCTGGGAAATGGGTCTGGACCAGGTGAGCCAAAGTCTCCTCGTCCGACTCGGCAAATCCTCCGTTAGGCAGTCTTAAGGTGCCTAAAATTGCATCTGGGTTTTTTGAAAGCAGTTTGTCTAACCGCGCTGCCTCTTTGCCCTTATCGATGCTGGAGCAGAAGGCAGTCCAGCTATCCTGTTGTGCCTTCCTTATTTCATTTCTATAGTTGTCCCTCATTTTTGCATATGTGGACCAACTGTCAGCCGTGCGGTATTTTTTAGCACGTTTAAATAACTTCCTGGTCTCTTTTCTGAGGTTTTCTAGCCTCTCATTCCACCAGTAGGTCTCTTTTGCCGAACGAACTTTCGTTGGTTTGCAGCTGTTCTCAAAAGCTGTTATTATGGCTGTTGTAAAAGTACCAGCCACCTCATCCAGGGTTTCATGATCTCTAATCCTGCCTGGTAATACAGAAAGTGTCTCCTTCAGCTCTGCGCTGTATTTAGCCCAATCCGTTTTCCTGGGATTACGAATCCACTTGGTTTCCGAAGGGACCACAGCGTCCAGCTCGAAGACTATCTGTAAATGATCAGAAAGTGAAGGTTCATTAGATACTCTCCATCTTCTTACCTTGTGTGCAATACTGCACGAGCAGAGGGTGATATCAATCACCTCCTCCCTGACAGCATTACTGAATGTCGGTACCTTACCCGTGTTTAGAATATCCAGTCCTGTTCCCAATAGATATTCCAATAGGTCCTGTCCCCTTTGGTTGTTCTTTGAGCTCCCCCACACCCTGTGTTGCGAGTTAGCATCACAGCCCAACAAAAGGGGCAGTCCCCTCTCTGCACAGTAATCCACCAATTTACATACCTCATTTGGAGGATTAACCTTGCTATCGTACGGAAAGTAAGCCGATCCAATGACCATCCTTCCGATACCCTCGAAGTCGGTCAATACCGCCATCAGGTCTCCAGTGCACAGGTCCAGCAAAGGTACAACATTAATGCCCTTCGTAAGGATGCACGCTCTTGGTTTGGTAGCCTTGGGATCCCTGTAAACATTAAAGCCAGCCCCCCCAAGTCCCCTAATAGCACCTCGAACTAACCATGGTTCCTGAATTAGTGATATGCCTGTGTGCATCCTTGTCATGCCCCTCATCAAAACTGCTGAGGCGCCTTTACTGTGATGCAAGTTAATTTGTTTAAGGGTAAGCTTACGGGCAGCCATTATGGTTGCTGTTCACTTGCCCCTTTTTCTTCAGACCCATCCTGACCAAGGCTAGCAACCCTAAAGGTTACCCGACCGAAGTCATAGAAGGGTCTGAAGTCGAGAGCAGCAAGAGCTCTCGCTTGACTCTCAGGGACCTGTATAACCAAGAGAAAGTTCCTCTCAGCCATACTAGCCGCCTGAGGTCCGTCAATATTGACATGGCGCCAAGTTGACGTTTTCAGTGAGGGGTTGTACGCCTCAAGAGTCTTAAAGACCACTTGCACGTCCTCCGGTTCACCCGGGATCCGCACCGTAGCCTTCAGCATCCTTTGGAGCACCTCCACCCCACTGACTTTTAATCGCGCTCCTTCCCAGGGCCTTAGCTCGGCCACGGTTTTTGTAAGCCAAGCTTTAGCCTCCGGGTTGGATGCGATGAAAATGAAGACTCCTCCTCTAAAGAAGGAGGCCTCAAACCTCGGCAGCCGGTCCGCCGGCTCGTTGCGAACGAGCGGCGTTAAAGCCCTCCTGAAAAGCCAAAATTGCTCCTCAGAAAGGACCTCCTCCGGGTAGCCGACGTCGGAGACCACCATCGTCAGAGGATTAGTCTTCTGTGCCAAAGTTAGCCCAGCCCCTCCACCATCTTTCCTGGTTTCATGATGGACCGACTTTGGTCTTTTATGGTCCGACTTATCCGTCGGTGGGGAGTCCTTTTGGTCGTTTTTTCTTTTCGACCCGGTCTCGACCACTTTCGAAGAAGTGGGATCATTATTGCCGGCCTCTAGCCGTTGTTTCCTCAACCGTTTCTTTGCAGAACCGGTGAGGTTTTTCCTTTTTTTATTCTGGGGCCCTTCAGTCGAGCCAGATCCAACCTGCTCCATGACCGTTGGTCCGTCAGCCCGCAATGGGACCGTAGGGCCAGCCGATGGAGGCGGTTGGCTCACCACCTCGGGAACAGGGGCCGTCATGTCTTTAGCCTCCGAGGAGACCTCAGACGCAGCCGCCTCGTCTCCTTGGCGTGTGTCAATTTTTAGGTTCTTAAAATGAGATTCCATATAAGTCCCACGAGTAGCTAGGGAAAACAAAATGTCCACTCCTACAGAGCCCCGCATGTAGGAGTAAGGAGTCAAATTAGTACAGGGAGGTCTCCCGGTATCCCTGACCGCCGTTTGCGACACCACCATCCACAGCGCCCCGGACAGATCGACCGTCCACCAGCCAGAGCCCCAACCGGACCGATCCCCCGAGCTTTACGGGTTCACAGCCCGGCCAGTACAGCCCAGACCAACGTCCGGCCGATCCACCCGTGACACGCGGCGGCTTTGGTAACCCTGGTGCCATCCATCCATCGACACGTATCCGTACATCTTAGATTGGGGGCAGAGCTCGCGCTCAATGCTCTAGTTCCTTTGCCACGGAAACCAGAGGGACCGTTTCTTAGTTAAGGCCCCGCAGGCAACAGTCTCCTCCGCTTCCAGTGGTGGTCATTACTTCCCACCAATGGTCGCTTCCTCACCTTTCTACTCCCTCTGCTGCCCAGACGGTCCCTCCTTTACGGGGAGTGGGCCCTCACCGACAGACTACGAGAGAGAGAAAGGGGTCCAGAGACGTTGCCCGATTAGGCCCGTAAGCTTCTCCACCAACAACAAGGTCTTACGATCCCTAGGAGAAGAAATTTATGTTATATTTTCAAAATTCAAAATGTCGGACGAGAATTTTTTTTTATTTTTCCATTCGCCATATTGGATTCACCATTTTTTATTTCTATTTCGAATCAATCAGATTTATTTAAAATGTGTCACTCGAGGAGTTCTTTTGAACGCTGATTACGAATGTGGCGTTAGATTTTTAAAATTCAAAATGGTGGACAAAATTTTTTCTTTAATTTTTCGTCCGCCATTTTAAATTTTCATTTCGAATCAAGCAGATTTATTTGAAATTTGTTACTCTTCGGCTGTTTTTTTTGGGTGCTAATTACAAATTTATAGGCAGATTTTCAAAATTCAAAATGGCGGATCCAATATGGCGGACGAAAAAATTAAAAACTTAACGGATTTGTTTAAAAAAATTATAACTCAGGGGTTTATTGGCACGCTGATTACGAATTTGAGGTTAGATTTTCAAAATTCAAATCCAATATGGCGGACGAAAAAATTAAAAACTTAACGGATTTGTTTAAAAAAAATTGTAACTCGGGGGTTTATTGGCACGCTGATTACGAATTTGAGGTTAGATTTTCAAAATTCAAAATGGTTGATCCAATATGGCGGACGGAAAAATTAAAAATTAAGCGGATTTAAAATTTATAACTCTGGGATTTTTTGGCACGCTGATTACGAATTTAATAGCAGTTTTTCAAGATTCAAAATGTCGGATCCAATATGGCGGGCGGAAAAAATTGAAAATGAATTTGATTTAATGGGGAAAAGCTGATAATTTAAGTTAAATAATTAGCAACTAAATTTATTTGTAAAACATAGATTTTAATTTACCTTTAAAAAAAAAAGAAAACAACTTTTGAACACTTTGTAAAAATTTTTTTAGAGAAATACGCCCATAAAATATAAACACATTCACTTTGTTTGACGCCCTAATTATTTTTACGAGCAACACTCTTCATTCCTTCCTTGTGATTTTATACTTGAGAGAGTGTGACTTTCACACTTTGAAAATCTTTTACTCACGATGAGAAATAATAAATCATAATTTTTCCCCTTTAATACCTAATTGATTGTATATTTAAATTTAAATCAACAACAAGCATAAGAGCAAAACAAAAAAAAAAAGAGCAGAGGAAAGAAAAAAAATTGAAAAATTCAGCAAACTTTTGCGATATCATGCGAATAACATGTCTTTACAAGCAGCTATATAGCTGCTGATTTCGTCCTTGAGAGATCAGACAGTTGGCTGACAGAGTATAATATTAAAGGTATAGAGAGAGAGTGAATGGGACTCTTGTGTGTCTCGCTTGGTTTCGTATTGGCAAATTTCCTCTCCGCTAACCTTTAAACCCATTTGCCACTTTTTTTTTCTTATTATTATTGTTTAAAATATATATATTTATTTCACCATTTTCTATATATACATGCGAAATGTTTGCAATAATAATGAAAAAAAATAAAATAGCCAAAGAGAAAGTTTATTTATTTAATAACCAGTATTTTAATTTATGAAATGTACTTAAGAAATGATTTTTAAAACAAAAAAAAATTATTAACACTCTGAATAAGTAGAAAAATGTTTTAGTGAGATTAAATACATTAATTATAAATTGGTGAGAAAAATAATTGATTAGCAGATAATTCAAGTGATTGAATAGTAAATGGACCATTTGGACCATTGGACAGTGGACCATTTGCAATAAACTAATGAATCTGGGAAAAAGTCTTAAATACTTTAGTATTTTTTTTATAATAAATTAGTAAAAACAAATTCAGTTGAAAAATTACTAAACAAAATTAATTAAGTAGCAAATATTGACTGTATGAAAAAAAAAATTTTTTTTGATAAAAATTATGTAATTTGTTCTCGGTTTAATTGCTAATTATTACTGATTCCCTGCTAATTATTCTAAGTTTTAATTAGTCAAAAATTTTACTACTATGAATCAGTAAATGAATTATCCCTTGGAATTAGAAAATTTTCCTATGCTAAATGAGAATTTCCACTGATAGTAAATTATACTAAAATGTAATTTTCTATTAAATTATTATTAGTAAAATTTACGAAATCTAAAAGCAAAAAGTCATTTACTAAAACAAATTTTTAACCATTTTTACTAGTATGAATGACTTTTCACTTTTAAATTAGTTTATTGTACAAATGAAAAGTAATTTCTACTAATTAATATTATTAAAACTTACTTACAAATTAAAAATTGCTTACTTACTTACTAATTAAATTATTAAAACTACTTACTAATTCGAAGAAAAAAGTAAATTAGTATTAATTAAATTAGCTAAATAATTAGCAAACATTTTTACTAATGAATGATTTTTTGGGTTTGAATTTGTAAAATTTACTAATTAATTAGTAGAAATTTCCTAATTAATTAGTATTAATTACCAATAATTAGTAAAATTTACTAATTAATCCGTAGATATTAGTGTTTTTTAGTAAAATTTACTAATTCAAAACTAAAATATATATCAAGTATTTTAATTAGTAAATATTTTTTCTAGTGAACGAATTACTGCACTTGATTTAGTAAATTCAACTAATAAATAGTAAATTTTACTAATAACTAATAATAATAATTTTAATAATAAATTTGCCTAATAAATAGCATTTTCTACTAATAATTCCTATTAATTGTAAATTTAATCAATTCAAATAAAAAAAAATAAATTACCAATTCAAATTAATGAGAATTTTTACTAAAACTGCCTTTTTGTTTTAAAATTAGTAAATTTTACTAATTAGTTAGTAAATATTACTATTTTTTAGTAAAGTTTATTAATTAATTAGTAGATATTACTATTTTTTAATGAAATTTATAAATTCAGAGGCAAAAAGTAAATTAACAATTTAAATTAGTAAATATTTTTTCTAGTAAATGATTTCTTGCTCGTGAATAGTAAATTTAACTAATAAATAAATTATGCTAATAATTCCTGCTAATTTATTATTAAAATTTACTAATTCAAGAAGCGAAATTGGTTCAAACTAGTAAACATTGTTACTAATGACAGATTTTTTTGCTCTTAAATTAATAAACTTTAGCAATAAAAAGTAATTAATACTAATTATTTAGTAAAATTTAGTAATAATTAGTAGATATTATTTATATGTAGAATTTACTAATTCAAAACTAAACGATATATTAACAATTCAAATTAGTGAATATTTTTTCTAGTAAACGAATACATGCCCTTAAATTAGCAACATTAACTAATTAATAATAATTTCTACTTATTTATTAGTAAAATTTACTGAATCAAAAAGCAAAAAGTCAGTCATTAAATTGAATTTTCAAAAAATTTTACGTTTTGCAATTTACTTTTGAATAAGTAAATTTTACTAATGAAAATTAATTACTTGGTAATTAATTAGTAAATTTTACTAATACGAGAACAAAAAGTAAATTAAAATGTCAAATTAGTAAATATTTTTTCAATTAAACTTTTGAATAAGTAAATTTTTCTAACAAATAATAATTTAGTACTAATTCATTAGTAAAATTGACTAATTTAAAAAGCAAAAATTTAGCCATTAATTCAAATATCAGTAAAATTTTTGTCTAATTGACTTTTTGCTGTTGAATTAGTAAATTTAGCTAATAAATAGTAATTTATACTGATTAATTAATAAATTTTGTAATAAAACAGTAGAAATTACTATTTATTAGTAAAATTTACTCCTTTAAAAACAAGAAAGACAGTCAATAATTCAAAGTTGTAAATATTTTTAATATTTCATGTTTGGAAAGCTTATTTATTTCTTACTAATATAGTTTTTTGTGAAAACTTTTTGTTTATTAATAATTAGTTAGTTTTGCTAATTATTAGTTATTGTTTACTAATAATTAGTTATTGTTTACTAATAATTAGTTATTTTTATTAACAATTAGTTATTTTTTACTAATAATTAGTTTTTTACTAATATTTAGTTATTTTTTGCTAATTATTAGTTATTGTTTACTAATGATTAGTTTTTGATTAGTTATTTTGGGCTAATAATTAGTTATTGTTTACTAATAATTAGTTTTTTTACTAATAATTAGTTATTTTTTGCAAATTATAAGTTATTGTTTACTAATGATTAGTTTTTGATTAGTTATTTTTGGCTAATAATTAGTTATTGTTCAAATGTTTAGTTTTTGATTAGTTATTGTTTGCTAATAATTAATTATTGTTTACTAATAATTAGTTTTTTTTACTAATAATTAGTTATTTTTTTGCAAATTATTAGTTATTTTTATTAACAATTAGTTATTTTTTACTAATAATTAGTTTTTTTTGCAAATTATTAGTTATTGTTTACTAATGTTTAGTTTTTGATCAGTTATTGTTTGGTAATAATTAATTATTGTTTACTAATAATTAGTTTTTTTTAATAATAATTAGTTATTTTTTTTGCAAATTATTAGTTATTGTTTACTAATGATTAGTTTTTGATTAGTTATTTTTGGCTAATAATTAGTTATTGTTTTTCTAATTATTAGTTCTCGTTTACTAATAATTACTTATTGTTTTATTAATAATTATAGCCGTGAATTTTCATCTACATCTTAAAAAATTTCTGTAACCTATTTTTTCAAGTCAAAACTCAAAACAAGTTTTTAAAACCACTTTTTCTCTCTGTCTCCCTTTCGGAAATAAAACTTTAATCTCCCTATGAAATTATATCGTTTTTTGATAAAAGAATCTGTAGCACTATCTCATTGTTTCATAGAAGTGCGCACTATAATAAAAACTATACATATTTACAGAAGTTTTGTATGAAAACCTTGAGAATATGTGAATCGAATACAAGGCAATCGGCATTTTATAACGATAACAAATCGTGGGTGAAATTGAACTTGATGTTATTATTTTTCTGATTTCAAAAAATCTCCGCATTCATTCTCTAAAATTCGAAATCCTTAAAATTAAGTTACTCGTCCTTAATAACTTAGTTAACATTTTAAATTATCACGCAGTGAATATTTTTTAACTATTAGTCAACGTAAATTACTAATTTTCAGTGAAACAGAAATATATAAAATAAATTCTATTTATTGAAGTAAAAATAATTAATAATTACTAAATTTTAAATAATTATTTTATTTTATTTATTTAATAAGTAAAAAAGTCGAACATTTAGTTACTAAAAATGACTTACTTTTAATCATTTTTATTAAACGAGAAATGTCTAGAATTTAGTTACTAAAACTGACTAAATTTTAATTACTAAAAATGTCTTATTTTTAGGAATTTTTAGTAAAATAAAAGTGTCTAAACATTAGTTACTAAAATTTTTTAACTTCTAATTGCTAAAATTGCTAACTTTCAGTTATTCTCTAAATTTGAATTAGTTAAAAATAACTAATTTTATAGCAAAAAGTCAGTCACTAATTCAAATAGTAATATTTTACTAATAAAATAGTTAAAAATGACCAATTATTAGTTAAATTCACTTTCAGGTTATGTAAAAATGACTGAAATTTGTAGTAACTAATTCAATTAGTGAAATTTGACTATTTTTTTAGTTATTTATTTACTTATAATTAGTAATTAACTACTTATAATCAGTTATTTTTTACTTACTGCTGAAGCAAAAAGTGAGCCACGATTTTACTAATAATTAGTTATTTTTAACTAATTCAGATTTAGAGAGTACTAAAAGTGACTTGATTTTAATAATTTTTTTTAGTAAACTAAACATCTATACATTTTAGTTCCTGAAAAAGACAAAACTTTAGTTACTAAAAATGACTAGAATTTAATTACTAAAATTTCTAAATTTGAGTTATTAAAAATGATTAAATTTTAGTTAGTAAAAATGATTAAATTTTAGTTAGTAAAAATGATTAAATTTTAGTTAGTAAAAATGTTTAAATTTTAGTTAGTAAAAATGATTAAATTTTAGTTAGTAAAAATGATTAAATTTTAGTTAGTAAAAATGATTAATTTTTAGTTATTAAATATGACTAAATTCTAGTCAATGAAAATGTATAACTTTGAGTCACTAAAATTACCAACTTTTAGTTACTATAAATGACTTACTTTTAGTTACTAAAAATGATTTAAATTTTTATAATTTAGTCAAAAATTAACTCTTAGCTAAATTAGTTCAAATTTTGATTAATTTCTATCCAATTCAATTACAATTTTTGATATTTAAATCATCGATTAATTTTTCACTTTTAAATATTTTCAACTAATTTACTTTAAAATTATGTAGAGACAATGAAAAACTTACTAGAATTTGAAGAAAATTTTAACATACAAAAAATTGTAAGGAATTAATAAAAATTTGTACTAATTATTATCTGAATCAAATTTTTTGATACGTTTCAAAATCATAAGTATATTTGATTTATGAAATATGACAACACTGTAAAGCAAAGAAACACTGACTTCAGCAATTGCGAGAATAATAATTATATACGAAACGACAATATTTTTAAATTTTTATCTTCAACATCTTTTTCTATCCTTAAGTTGCAATCTACATTTCATATATATAGAAGCGTTACTTAATAAACACTGAAGACATTTTTAAACAGACTTTTTTATTTCATGAAATTAAAAATATATCTACTAATTATTATTTCTCTTTCAATCAATTTTCACTAAATATTTGCATCCTTTTGTTAAAAATTAATTATTTTTATACTAATTCTACTAATTATATTGTCAACTTTAGCTTAATTGATAGTATTATTATTATTATTATTATTGTTATTATTATTATTAGTATTCTTATTATCATTATATTTTATGATTTATTTTTATAACTTTATTTTTTTATTTATTTATTTTTATAAATTTTGATTTATTTTTTTAATGAATTTAATTAAAAAATTTTACGTTTAATTTACTTTTAAGTAAAAGTAATTCCTTACAAGCAATAATAATTTTTTGTTATTATATTGTTATTAAAATATAATTAATTAATCGTCAAAAAAATTAATTTCAGTAAACAATAACTAATTATTAGTAAACAAATACTTTTCACAAAAAACTATATTAGTAACAAATGAATAAGCTTTCTAAACTTGAAATATTAAAAATATTCACAACTTTGAATTAGTAACTGACTTTCTTGTTTTTAAAGGAGTAAATTTTACTAATAAATAGTAATAATTTCTACTGTTTTAATACAAAATTTATTAATTAATTAGTATAAATTACTATTTATTAGCTAAATTTACTAATTCAACAGCAAAAAGTCAATTAGGCAAAAATTTTACTGATTTGAATTAGTGGCTAAATTTTTGCTTTTTAAATTAGTCGATTTTACTAATGAATTAGTTCTAAATTATTATTTGTTAGAAAAATTTACTTATTTAAAAGTTTAATTAAAAAAATATTTACTAATTTTACATTTTAATTTACTTTTTGTTCTCGTATTAGTAAAATTTACTAATTAATTAGCAGTAATTAATTTTTATTAGTTAAATTTACTAATTCAAAAGTAAATTGCAAAACGTAAAATTTTTTGAAAATTCAATTTAATGACTGACTTTTTGCTTTTTGATTCAGTAAATTTTACTAATAAATAAGTGGAAATTATTATTTATTAGTTGATGTTGCTAATTTAAGGGCCCGTATTCGTTCACTAGAAAAAATATTCACTAATTTGAATTTTTAATATATCGTTTGGTTTTGAATTAGTAAATTGTACTATTAAATAATATCTACTAATTATTACTAAATTTTACTAAATAATTAGTATTAATTACTTTTTATTGCTAAAGTTTATTAATTCAAAAGCAAAAAATCTGTCATTAGTAACGATGTTTACTAGTTTGAACCAATTTCTCTTTTTGAATTAGTAAATTTTACTAATAAATTAGCAGGAATTGTTAGCATAATTTATTTATTAAATAAATTTACTATTTCCGAGCAAGAAATCATTTAGTAGAAAAAATATTTACTAATTTGAATTGTTAATTTACTTTTTGCCTCTGAATTTATAAATTTCATTAAAAAATAGTAATATCTACTAATTAATTAATAAACTTTAGTAAAAATTAATATTCTTTACTAATTAATGAGTAAAATTTACTAATTTTTTTTAAAAAAGGCAGTTTTAGTAAAAATGCTTATTAATTTGAATTGGTAATTGACTTTTTTCTCTTTGAACTGATAAATTTTACTATTGATAGGAATTATTAGTAGAAAATACTATTTACTAGAAATTATTAGTAAAATTTACTATATATTTGTTGAATTTACTAATTCAAGAGCATAAATTCGTTCACTAGAAAAAATATTTACTAATTTAACTTCGTAATATATATTTTAGTTTTGAATTAGTAAATTTCGCTACTAAATACTAATATCTACTGATTGATTAGTAAATTTTACCAATTAATGGTAATTTCTATTAATTTATTAGTAAATTTCTATTAATTAATTAGTAAAATTTACAAATTCAAACGCAAAAAATCATTCAGTAGTAAAAATGCTAACTTAGTTGAATTGTTAATTTACTCTTTATTTATTGATTTGATCAATTCGTTATAAGCTGACAAATTGTGTTTGTATTGAAACTAAAAGAAATTTTAAAAATATATTTCACAAAGATATAATAAAAAATGGAAAAAACTACAAAAAATAATCGGATAATAATGGGTGCGTATTAAAAAAAAAAAGAGGCGCGAGAAGATGCTAAAGTGTCAGAGGGGTGGAAATGAGGTAAGAGAGAGAGAGGGGGGGGGAGTGAGTTAGATGATCGAGACGAATGTTCAGATTCTTTGGTTCAACCTTACAGACAGGAGACGAGACCATCAAACGATACACCAGACGAGACTGGACGTGACTGACGCGCCTCCACTAAGACTGTTCACCTTGGATATTGCGGGGTACACAAGTTGACATAAGTCGAACCTTCAAAGTTTTTCGTTCAATATATATTTGAAAATGTATAAATTTTTACAAATAAGTACACATTAACATTGTATTTAATGAAACAAAATAACATTATGATTATATTTGATAAATAAATACATTTTATAAATAAATATATATATAAAATATATATAAATATATAAATATATATATATATATATAAAATATATATATATATATAATATATATATATAAATATATATATATATATATATATATATATAAAATATATATATAAATATTCACAAATATAGAAAACCAGGAGAACAGAACAGAGGTAGAAGTTTGCGTATATCCCAATAATGCATTGATTTGCCGCCTGCACAACATATGCGATATAGTATAAACTCATTTGATTGGTTCAATGCAAAACAGAGGTTCTCAGCTTCTTTAGTTGCAGCTTATATATTTAAACTGTTAGTCACTTTAGAGGAGTATGCTTATTTTCAAAAAACTTTATTCAAAAAATAGTTATTTCATATAAAACCACTTAACTTAAAATTCACATAAAATATACATTATTTGCCATAAAATTCATTTAACAAAAATTTTATGTTAAATAAAACTCATATATAACATAATTCCCATTTGACATAAAAATCATGTGTAACATAAATTTCTTTTAACATAAATGATTTTAAACATAAATGATTTAACATAAATGATTTCTTTTGACAAAAAATTCATTTAACGTGAAATTTTAATTGTTATACAATTTTTTTTCACATAAACTTCATTTGACAGCAAACTTCATTTTACATAAAGATCATTTGATTTGAAAATATAGGCGCGAATTTCAAAATTGTTGAATCAAAATGTTTATAGTATCCAATTGGTCACATGAGACTGAAGTCCACAACGTTTTTAAAAACGAAAACAAAATGATAATGGGACGATATTTTTATTTTTGATTGTAAATAATGTTATTCTTTGATAATTGGAACCTTAATAATAACTGATTTCTTAAAAATTAAGGCACATGAAAATTAGAGATGAATTTTATTTGAAATAAAAACTTTTCTGATTTTTCGTTTTTTAAAATGTTGCGAACATCAGCGTCATTTGGTCACAGAAAAATCTGGGATTTTTATACAAAACCGGGAACTTTGTCACCAAAATTAAAAAAAGTTTTATTATTTTAATTTGTTTTAAAAAAAAATTCTTTTCATTTCAATTTTTATGGATATTTATACTCTTCTCTAACTTTGAATTAGTTTAAAAAAATTAATTTGATAGTAAAAGTCAGGCACTAATTCAGACACATTATGTAAATAAATTTTAAAAACCTATGGAGTTAATAAAAATATTGTGAAATTGGACTGAAAATATGAAATTGAATTTCTTAAAGAATTTCTTTAGAAACTTTTTAACAAATAAAATTTTCAAAGTATTTTAATTTAATAATTAATAATTGGATTTTATAGTCACATTTTAATGAATTCATGTTTCTTAGTGCGAAGATTAATAATTAAAATTTTTATTAATTAATTCAAAAAAAAAACTATATGCACTTCAAATTTTTTATTAAAATTGAATTCTCGCAAATTTTTTTTTTAAATTCTGAAAAATAAAATTGTTGAAATTTTTCAATTCCATTGTTTCAAGATAATTTATTTTTTCTAAACAAATAATTAAAAATTTTTGAAATAATTGAATTTTCTGTACATTGTTTGAAAAATAATTGAATTCTTTGAAAGAAATTTAATTTAAATTTTTCGAAAATAATGTTAGTTGTCGTAATTATAATTTTATTTTTAAAATATAAAGTCCCTCTTAAAGTTTTAAATCAATGTTTTGCTTCTAAAAATTATATTATTCTATTATTATTAAATAGTTTCTGAACTTCTCTTAAATTTTTGTAATTTCAAATTTCTGAATGTTCAAATAAATGATATTTATAATTTCTTAAGCAAATTTAATGTTTATTACTTATTAAGTAGATAATCAATTATCACTACTTTTTTTAAAATTGTAATAAAATTCTTCACGGGAATTAAATTATTTTTATAAATAATATCATTCTTTGGAAGGATTTCAATTATTTTTGTAAATAGTAAAATTCTTTGCAGAAATTCAATTATTATCAATAGAATTGTAATAAACTTGAAAAAGAAAATTTCCAATTATAATTATAAGAAGACAAGATTATTTTTAAAAAATTGAAAAAATTATTTTCCAAATTTTCAATTAAAATTATTATTTATTTATGTTCGGAATCAAATTTAAATTTAAATTTTATGAGAAAATAAAATCGGGAAAAACTGGAAAATATCCGGGAATTTCGTTGAACGAAAATAGTAGACACCCTGAATTACTTTTAAAATTCGCGCCGATATTTTTACGTAAAATGAATTTTATGTCAAATGAGAATTTGGTTGAATGACTTTTATGTCAAATAAAATTTACGTCAACTGACATTTGTCATTTTATCAATAAAAAATTCTTCATAAACTTTATTTTTCAAAAAACTTTTTAGGTTATGGCACATTGATATTGATATTCCCTAAATAGCAAATCTTAAAATCATTTTGTACAAAAAAATAATAAAAGAAGCAAAAGTCAGAATTTTCTTTCGAATTCTAAAAAAAGAAAACAATAAAGTATATGGGTGAATTTTCTGAAAGTGACACTTTTTAATTTCAGTTTTTAAATGAATTTTTTTCTTCAATTATATGGTTTTTTCTATTAAAACTACTTAATTTCATACTCAAGAGTAAGATTTTTAGGTTGCGCAAAATTAATTCTTAAAAATATTAAAGTATTTTTCAATGTGAAAAATATTATTGTTGCTCCATTAAATTAATTTTATTTAATTGGCGAGCTTTTCTATTAAAAATTCACGCTAATTTCGCGTTCACGAAATCGAAAATAAAATTAAACTGCTTAAAAATTAATAATTTGTATATTTTAATACCAAATATATTCAATTGGATGAAAATATAAATGTATTTAAAGTATTTGATTTAATGGTAATTTGGGTTAATTTTTTCAAAGCAATGCAGGTAAATACTAAAAACAAAAGAAAAACTAGCATATTTCAAGGAAAAGGCTTCAGAGATGAAAAATAAATTTTCTTTCATATTTGTATACATTAGGGCGCAATTAAAATATGTTTTTTGGTAAAACATACAAATCTCACACCCTCATTTTATATTACCATCGAAATATTCTGTTAAATTTACTTCTACATTCAGTTATTTATTAAAAAGGAAGGCTTCGGAGATGAAATTAATTTTTACTCGGAGAAAAATGTAAATTTCGATTATTTATAACAGCAATAATTTTTCTCCTTTTTGTAGATAAAATATGGGAAAATTTAACGTCAGATTCTCAGCTTTATTTTAATGTGCATTAAAATTTTGTTTAAGATATTTTTAAAGTATAAAATGTCAGTAATCATTGTAAAGTAATTTTAACCTAAAACTGAGGACAAAGTTTAAACATTTTTATCAAAAATAAAAGTGAGGTCTACAAATTTTTAAAATGCACATAGTGATAGAAAAAACATTGTACTTTCTGACAATATTTTAAAAAAATTTCTGAGAATTTGAAAAAAACCATGAAAATTTAATTTTATTGTAGAAGTCCTATTGGAGACATGTTGAAAAGGCTTCGGAGATGAAAGTAATTTAGTTATTAGGTAAATTAAGTTGAATAAACCTATTTAATTTTCTTTTAAAAATGATAAATAAGTGCTAAATTTTCACTATGGAAATTGATAATAATTATTAAAGAGTAGATTTTGTAAAATTAATCGAGACATCAAAAATGTCACATTCAGAAAATTCCCCCATATAAAGAGTAAAAAATACAAAAATCACTAAGTATACATACTACTTGAGGGAATAAAAAGTGTAAAGTACAAAAAATTGAAGGATAATGTAAATGTCTAATTGTAAGTTGCAGGAGCTAGATAGGAAGAATCTGGTTCACCGCAATGCTTCTCATTGTCAGCGGAAATTGCAATTCCCACAGCTTTCCCCCTCTCTCTTCCCCCACCCCATGGCAATAGCTCGGCATCTCGTTCATAGTTTCTATTGTCTGCTTGAACGCGACTTGCGCTTACTCTTCTACTCTACGACTATAACTATTAAAAGCTGCGACTATATTATAGATTTAACTGTATGAATATATATATCTAAATTTCAACTCCGTATAAGTTTCCTCATACAATCCAACGTCTCTTGATTTGCAGTCAAAACGCATAAATTAAACCAAGTCCTCGTATAAATTCTTCATCAAATAATAAATTATTTAAATGAAAGTAAAAAATTATCGTCAACTATTTTCTGCATCAAACAGCTTTTTTTATTCAATGCTTTATTCAAATTCAGAATTAAAATTTCTCCCTATAAAATCCCATTGATTTTTCCGTGATTTCCAGATGATAAATGATCAAATTTCCATTACACATTAAAAGAAAATTTTTCTCAGTTAAGTCAAAGGTAAATTTCGTGAAAAAAATTGTTTTTCAGGGAAATTAAGAAAATTCGGACTTTTTCGACTTATTATCAAACATTGCGACTTTTTCTTTGTTTTCTTCCAAACATTGCAACAAAATACCACAGTTTTTACTCGAAAAAAATTCCAACTTATTTAGATTTTTATAATGCGAAAAATAACTATTAACAAATCTTTCAAAAATTGTTTTTCAATAGTTAAAATTTTGTCAAATTTAATTCAAAATAATTAATTTTGTTTCAAGTATTTTGTTACAATATTTGAGAATATCAACTTTTCAAGAATTTTAATTGCAAATTTTGAAAGTAATTGACTTCTCAAAAATTGTCATGAAAAATCTTTAAAGGAAAATTCAGAAATAAAATTAAGCTTCTAATTTCTTTTTAATTTAATATTTTTCGAGTTAAATAAATACGAATTCTCGTAGTATTTTCTAATAAATAAATATTTTTGAATATGATATTCCATTATAATCCCAAATTTTAACTGAAGTTTATTTTTAACGTCAGTGAAATCCTCAATGTTTATGATCAACGATTGAAAGAAAAAACTTATTTTCTTACTAGAAAGAATAAAAATGTTATGTTCTGAAATATTTTGTTTGTAAATCATTATTCAAAAAATTAAACGTATTATTTTATTTACTAAAATTTATAAAAATTTGCTTGAAAAATATTTTTCTTCTGAAATCGTTGATTATAAACGTTGTGAACTTCACCAACGTTATTTTTAAGTCAACATTTATTAGAAAATTCTAGAAGAAATTATTTATTTAAATTTGATGAAAATTTTGTATTTAAAAAATAATTGAAATTCTGCCAAGAATGTTATTGAAATTTTTGAAAAGAATTAAATTTCGGAGAAAATTTTTATTTTTTTTAAAGACAATTTCAAATTTAAATGAAAATTTTACATTTTGACAAGAATTTTAGTAAATTTTCGAACATAAATGAATTTTTTCGGTGAATTCTATTACTTTTGAAAATACTGGAATTAAATATTTAAGTATGAAAGTAGATTTCAAGAATAATATACAATTGAAAAACAACAATTTTCCAGGATTTCGATTAAAATTCCCTGACTTTTCACAAAATAGACCCACAGTTGACGGTATAATTAAATTTTAGAATTTCTTTTGAATTTTAATTGATCACCTATATTATTAAATTGAGATAAAATTTGAAAGTAAAATTTCCAATATTATTAATATAGAAAAGTGACTGTTATAATATCTCATCAAAGTCACAACGACGTTAGGGGTGAAAATATCCACGTGGGTTGTATTTACGTCACAAATTGACGTCAAGGTAAGAACATATACGAAATCAATATTTTAGGGATTAATATGCTTAAATATGAAAGTGGCTAATACACTTGGTAATTTTGAAAAAAAAACGTAAATAAATACTGTTAACAATATTGATTATTTTCTCCTACATTAAATTATTTCCCAGTACCGATTAAATCGCATCATTAACAGAAAAATCCGTTGGGTAAAGTAGAAAATTTTCTAAAATTTAAAATTAGAATTCTCTAAAGAATCTTCTACACTAGTAGATTATTTATTCTTTTTTAAAAATTTTTTTCACGCGTAAAGATAAATTCATATTCCAAGGTTTATTTCAACAGTTATCGAACTTAACTATAAAAATGCAAGTGTCCAATTTTTCTATCTTTAAAATTGTCAAGTTAATGTTTATTCTTCCAATTGAGACGTTACACCTGCAGCATTCCTACTGACTTGAGACTAATAAATTTTGCGATAATATTCGTACGCTTTTTTAAAAACGCAGAAGCATTTGAAATAAAAAATTATTCCTACGTGGCGCTTTCAAGTATTTTAAACCTGCTGCATCAAGTTCCCAAAAAGGAAATTTTCTAAAAGAGAAAATGATTTACACCTATATTTTACTCTGTGCACTCATTGCACAATTCACCTATACGATTCAGGTAAATTTCTGAAAAATTTAATCATAATTAAAAAATTTATATAATAGTAAATGAGAATAAAGAAAGAAGTTAAGAAGAGATAAAATTAAAAAAACTATATTTGCCCAAAAGTAAAATCAACGAAAGTATTCATTTGGTATCTCATAGAAATCAACATGAATTCTAAAAGGGATTGCTTTTTGGGAATCTATAGGATTTCATTTTACGATTTAGGGGAGTATAGAAATAATTTTTCCAAAAGAGATAAAAATTTTAGTTAATTTCTTTCTCTTTTCTAGAATAAATCACTCAATCAACAATGTGAGGAACAACAAATGATATTGGTTGATCAGGTCAGTAATAGAAGTTAAACATCTGCAATTTTTTTTACTCATTCATGATTCATTGATTGATTTTCGTCTCTATTTCTATTATTTAACTTTTACAGTATAACGACGGATGCATGATTGTTTGTGATAGAAAAGAACCTAGTGAATCGGTTGATTATACCAAAGACTTTGCTGTTAATAATGGTGTGGTTTGCCTCACTGATGGGGTAAGAATCAGTTTTCAAATGCATGTTTTTTCTACTATCAATTTTAATAATTAATTAATTTTAACAATCCTTTTCTTTAGTACTGTGAAGATGGAATCTGCCTAAATTCCACGTCTTCAAGAACTCTCAATATTAGTTCTATCAACATTTTCAAAAAACCCTAAACTATGAATCTTGATGCAATCTACAGCAAAAGTTTGAACTTGAATATGTAAAAAAAATTAATATGACTAAAAAGTTTGTGTATTATTAAAACGGACAATAATGTACGTTTATGATTCAATAAATTCTGTTCTCGTCAAATATTGACAAGTTTACTAATTAAGTCTGTATACTTTAAAATCCTTTTAAAATCCTTCTAAAATCCTTCTAAAATCCTTTTAAAAAAAATATTAAGCAATAGATAAAAAACGTTTCGAAAAAAACTTGGGGTCAGAACGATTTTTGTTACCACTATTTTTCCTATTATAAGCACTTTTGTCTTGTGTTTGTATAATTTTCAAAATTTTCTGTCCATTTTTATTTAAACTTGAAAGAGTGTCAATTATCCGAAGCTTTAACACCCTGCCACAAATTTAAATTAAAAATACTGGTGAACACTATCTTGTTTCACATAATGCGAATTTGAAGGGTAATAGCCAGATGATTAATAATTTCTCAACGTTCAATTTTTTTCGTCAGCGATAATAAGAAGTAGATTGTAATGCTGATAAAAAGGGACGACAAACTGGCCGCAGCTGGTGTAATAATATGCATGAAGAGAAGAAGAAAAAAAAAATTTGAAACTGTTCGCTTGTAATGTACCAAGGACTTCCAGGAAGTTGATCTCTATATGCTTACACGACTGGACCACGTACGTACTTTGAATGAATAAACAAAAGACATTTTCTTTCTTTGACTGATGTTAGATAAGTGAAACTATACAATATTTATATAAAACAAAGTGCTACGGTTGAAATTTATATACACAGCGCTAAAGTAGAAATGCCAACTTTTTCTTTTTATAACACATGAAATAAAAACTTATATTCACCAGAGACAGGGTTGGTTGCCACAAAAATTCTCCTTTAAATCAATTATTCTGAATAATTTTCGAAAAAGTTCTTTGAGAATTTTCAAATCCATTTGACTGAAAGTTGATTTTAAAATAAATTTTCATTGACTTTTTATTGGTGTTCATAACAAATAGTGTCAATATTTCCACACTCTATTGTAGTTTTGTAAGAAATTAAAATATCGCGCTATTTTACTTTTTTCATTATGCTCGAGAGTGTAAAATATATTCAGGGCCCTTTTTTTAATTTTAGCCTAAAAAACCTTGAAACAATCGTTCTATTTTTCCTTTTTTGCAAAAAAAAAGAAAAAAATGGCGAACATAATTCCAGAGGCATTTAAACATGAACTTTAAGTTGAAATAAAAAAAAATTAAAAATTCAAGAAGTCAGCGAATGAGAATAAAAACAATAAATAGTAAATGAACAATTATTTTAAATTCAGAGTACGGTATAAGGCATGTTTCTTCCTAAACTAAAGATTTTATCAGAGGATAAATGTATCTTATTGCGCATGATTACAAAATCGAATTCTGTAGTGTAATAAATATTCTAACTCGATGTTGTGTACAAATATTTCACGGACACTAATAAACGACTCTAGAAAAAATCGTTGATAAGAAATTAAAATTCTCACTATAACTAAGTAAATGCTTTAAAAGCTTATAGAGTCTGTATAACAGGGCTCGAACCAGTGAAGGATTTAGAAATACGGACTTTACGGACCAAAAATGAAAAATTACGGACCAATTACTGACAAAAATATATGAGAGAACATATTACTTAAAACTATAAATTAGATTTTTTCATAACTAAAAAAACATGAAGACATCGAGCAATCGAGTAATCGACTCGGAGCGATCGATTACTTCATGTTTTCTAATAATTAAAAATAGAGTGATAAAATCATTATCAATTCAATTATTCTTTTCAAAGAATTTTTAACTAAAATTCTTCTTAAAATCGATTATTTTTAATAATTTTCGAAAAAGTTCTTTGACAATTTTCAAATCCATTTCTTTACAATATTCAATTTTTCAATTATTTGTAAATTCTTCAATTAAATATTATGTATTAGAAAATAAAAACTTCAAAGTAATATAAAAAAAAAAATTCCCAATTAAAATTTCTCAAAAAAATTAATTCTACAGAATTGTTACTTAGTTAAAAATATGAAACATTCCAATTTTCAAAGATTTGAATCTGAAACCTTTTCAAAATTTCATTCTTTCTAAAACTTTACGCTCTAATACATTTAATATTCAATTATAATATAAAATTTTAACTGAAATCCATTTTTAAATCAATTTTTATAAGAAAATTCTACAAGAATTTCATTATTTAAATACAAAAATCGTCGGTGAAGTTCGCAACGTTTGCGATCAACGATTGAAGGCAAAAAAATTATTTTCCTACCAAAAAAAAATAAAATTTCTTGTTTAAAAATATTTCTTTGTGTAAATCATTATTAAAAATATTAAACGCACTATTTTCTGTAAAAAAATTTATAAAAATTGTCTTTAAAAAGAAATTTTTTTCAGAAATCGTTGACTATAAACGTTGTGAACTTCACCAACGTTACAAAAAAACAAATTTATTGAATAATTACATGTGTTTCTAAAAATTGAATTCTTTTAAAGAATTGTATCAACCAATTTTCAAATAATTTGAATTCTTTTGCAAAATTTTATTAAAATAGAAATTAAAAATAATTTAATTAGACGAAGCTGAAGTCCGCAACGTTTTTAAAAACGTAAATTCAAAACAGAATTTTTTTCCAAATTAAATTCAACTCTAATTTTTATTTGCCTTAATTTTTAAGAAATTAATTGTCACTAAGGATAAAATTATTAAAAAATAACATGATGTAGAATCAAAAATAAAAATACCGTACCATTATTTTTTGTTTTCGTTTTTAAAAACGTTGTGGACTTCAGCTTCATTAAATTAGGGAAAATTTTTGAAAATAATTGAAATTTTGCCAAGAAATTTATTAAATTTTTTGAAAATAAATCAATTTTAGAGAAGAATTTTATTATTTATAAAGATTATTGATAATTAACGCAAAGAATTGGATTAAAAATTTTGAATGCAATAATTTTATTCTTTAAAGAAATTTAATCAAAAATTTATTAAAAATAATATTTAAATTCTAATAAATAAATTGTAGCAAAGGTTATTAAAATAATTAAATTTCTTTGATAAATTTTAATAAAATTTTTAAGAATAATTACATTATTCGAGGAATTCGATTAAAATTGTTATTAAAAAATAATTGAAATTCTGCAATTAGCTTTATTATTTATCAAAATAATTGAATTTCTAATAAGAATTTTATTATTTGCCAAAAAAATTAAATACCTGTAAAAATTTGATTATTTATGAAAATAATTGAATATTGCGAAGAAATTTATAAAAAAATAAGTAAATAATGAAATTCCTGTAAAATTGTTATTATTTTTGAAAAACAATTAAAGGTTTATGTAGGATTTTAGTAGATTTTTTGTTTTAAATAATTGAATTTTTTTGGAAAATTTCATTAGAATAGTATAGATACCTATTAAAAATCATTGAATTTTGGAAAAATTTTGAAAATAATTGAAATTTTTCCAAGTATTTTATTAAATTTTTTGAAAATAATTGATATTTCGATGAAGAATTTAATTATTTCTAAAGATAATTGAAATTTTGACGAGAATTTTTAAAAATTTTTGAACATAATTGAATTTTTGCGAAGAATTTTATTACTTTTGAAAATAATTGAATTCCTTCAATCATTTGTAATTTCTCTAAAATTATCCAAATTGTATCGTATAATTTACGTTCTTTACGGATCTTTTTCAATCGAACTACGGGTTTTACGGACCTTTTTTAAAAAAAACGAACTTTTACGGACTTCAATCAAAGTTACGGACTTTTACGGGATTTACGGACCTAGTTCGAGCCTTGGTATAATAATTTGACTCTAAAAAAATCCAAGCAGACATTTCCAGATTTTTAGGTTGCGTGGCAACCCTGATTTTGTTAACATTCGCAACACTATTCAGCTCTTCATAACCAGAAATACGATAATTTTACTTTGTATTTTTTTAAAAAGATGAATTTTTGCCGCAGACTCATCATTCGACTTCACTGCAAAAATAAGTATCTTATTTGATATCTTAACATAAGATGTAAGATGGAAAAATGGTATCTTACATCTTAAAATAAGATGTTTTCGAAAGTATCTTACAGATTTTTAAGATGCTTTATACGTCTTAGATATTTTTTCTATCTTAAAAAAGTAAGATACTTCTGTAAGTTTTTTAAAGTATCTTAAATTAAGATGTTTCTGTCTCAATAAGATGTTTAGCGATAAGTTACCTGTGAATTGTAAGATGCGAAAAAAATTTAAGTTACTAAAACCTAAGATGCACAAAATATCTTACATATAAGCCCATAGTTAACCTCAAAACTTTTTCCCCAAAAAATATGTTGGAAAATGTGTACGAAGATACTTTAAACATCTTAAATTAAACCAAGTTGAAGTCCTCAACGTTGATCAACGAAAAAAAATTATTCACTTAGTAAATTAATTAAAAACGATGCTACAATATTAACAAAAAAATTTTAGAAAAAAAGAGATTAATGTTTATATTTAGATAATAATTATTTTACAATTAAAAATTAAATTAAAAATAATATTTGGATGCATTAAATAAATCTTTTTCGTTGATAAACGTTGTAAACTTCAACTTCGTAAATTAAGATATTTTAAATGACTAAAAAGTGACTACAATAACATCTTAGAAATGACTACCAAAACATCTTAATTAAGATACTTCTTTTTGCAGGTTTATTAAGTTGGCACCACTACTTTCATATTTTGAGTTATCAACTATGCCACTTGCAGTGTTGTTTAGATATTCATTAAGGGCATTTAGAATGGGTAGAGTGTCATTATCCACAGCAGATAAAAGCAAATTGTTTTTCGAAATAATCCCTAATGTCGTAATGTAGTGACAAACAGAAAGAAACTGATTATTTGATAAATGCGAAACAAGTGATCGAAATTAATAGCAATTGCTATTAATTTATAATTTTAAAACATTATGCCGCGATTGGCTTTTTTGGATGACAAACAGCTAAGCGGGAGATTGGATTTTAACAGCAGGCTACTTGAGCCAATGGAGTAGGCATTTTTAAATAATAATCTAGTACTTGAGAGTGTTTTACTTTCGAACAGTAAGGCGAGGCTAAGTAGGAACTATTTACTCGCAAGATGAGCGTTTGGAGAGTGGAGTGTAGCGTTTATCGCAATGATCCTATTTTCGGTTCCTCAAGTCTACTTGATGCGATAAGAGACGAATGGCGAGTGTTGGTAATAAAACTAAGAGAGAGAGAGACTGGATGACTCACCACATGTATACTGGAGAGGCCAACGGGTTCGCTCTGCTTCTTGTCGCTCTTCTTGGCCTGCCTCTTCGCCTTACTCTCGAGAAAACGTTGCTTCAACACCAATGTATCTTGAATATTCTGCTCGCATTGTCCGGTAAAACTCTGATCGAATCTTGGTATGCAGTCAGTTTGCCGTCGACGGTAACTTTCAATTCTTCGCCTCAATCTATCGACAACAGCTTGTCTTTTGGGGGTGAGCGCCTCACCCATGCCGGGTGCCTGACCCATTTGTTGCTGCAACTGCAACTGCTGCTGACTCGTCAAACTCAACTGATTGCCCACTGGATTGAGATCGTGCAATGGCGATTGATTCGCGTTATTATTGCTCAATTGATTTGAACCCTGGACCATTCCCGAGCAAATTGATCCAGGGGGGCCTTGCGGGGGCTGGCGGGGCAAAAGCCCCCCGGCCTCCATACAGCCCCCTAAATCCAACGCAGGGTAAGCCAGCTTACCAGAAACTTCCGCATTTCCCTTTCACAACAGCTCCTCTTCGACGAGTCACAATGACTCCCACGACCTCTGGTCCCTTTGAAAAGCACTTCCTCGACCCTGACATCGGTCTGTCCTTCCTCCTCACCTCATTTCCCTCAATTTTTCTCTTTTTCCTCCAATACCTTCCATTTCTTCGTCTTCTTCTTCTTCTTCTCCTTCTCCAAAGTACAACTTCTCTTTACTTAATGATCTCTTAACTCAACTCTTCTTCTTTACTGCATTTTCGTGAAAATTACCGGTCGATCAGCAATTCGAAATTTTTCACTGTTCTTGGCTGCATTTTTCATACAGAATCATTGTAACGATACACCTTGTAATGATGACGATGATGATAACACTATTAGAGAAATAACAAATTAACACACGACTGTCGGAACTGTATGTCCACAATAGATTACTGAACGACTATTGTGTATGTAACGATCTCTCATAATGTGTTGATAGTCGAGTGCTATTGCCAACGGTCATGGAGAAAAACAAACACCTTCTTCTACCTTTCATTGACAATCATAATAGCAAAAGAAAATAATTGAAGCGTTTTGTGCAGAACCAGTAGCATAAGTTCATAAATCGAAATTGTTCAGGAATCAATAAAAACTGTTTCACTTGTAAATGTTCAGATTTTTTCTAATTCTGCTTTTTGCATTATATTCTATTCAACCTATAAGTTAAAAAATCCAATGTGATTAATTATTTATCTACTTAATACAAGAAACGAAAAAAATAAACTAATATTTGGACTTATGCTGTTTCTGCACAAAATGAAATGAAAAGCAAGGGAAATTTATTGAATCGAGTAAAGTATCAAAGTTTTATTAAATATTTAATAACATTTATTTAAAATAGGGTAAACGCACCAATTTTCGAGGGTGAACCTATTTCTCGAGTCAACAAATTCTGTTTTTGACTTAAACATGGAATTTCAATTTAAATGTTAAAAATACTTAATATTACGGTTTTTAAGTATTATAAATGTTAAAGATAGTATATTAATATTATAATTATAAATAAATTAAACAATTCAGACAATATTTTTGGTTATCACCATGGTGATAATTTTTAGTGATATTTTATAAATAATAAAATTGTTTCAAGAATAAATTTAACCAATTTTGAATATTTTCTAATTTTAAATTAATTCAGTCAGCAATATCACTAAATTTCAAGTTAAATTCATTAAAAATTGAAATTTTCTAAACATTCAAATTAAATTTACTCAAAATTGAAATTTTCTAAAATTTCAAATAAAATTAATTCAAATTGGAAATTTTTGTAAAATTTTAAATTAAATTCACTTAAAATTGAAATTTTCTACAAATTCAAATAAAATTAATTCAAGATTGAAATTTTCTACAATTTTAAATAAAATTAATTCAAAATTGGATTTTTTGTAAAATTTGAAATTGAATTCATTTAAAATTTAAATTTTTCTAAAATTTCAAGTTAAATTCATTCAAAATTTAAATTTTCTAAAATTTTAAATTAAATTGACTCAAAATTGAAATTTTCTATAATTTCAAATAAAATTAATTCAAGATTGAAATTTTCTACAATTTTAAATAAAATTCATTCAAAATTGGATTTTTTGTAAAATTTCAAATTGAATTCATTTAAAATTAAAATTTTCTAAACATTCAAATTATATTCATTCAAAATTTAAATTTTCAAAAATTTCAAATTATATTCACTCTAAATTGAAATATTCTACAATTCCAAATTAAATTAATTCAAAATTGAAATTTTTGTAAAATTTATAATGAAATTCATTCAAAATTGAACTTTTCTAAAATTTCAAATTAAATTCACTTAAAATTGAAATTATCTAACATTTTAATTTTAATTCATTAAAAATTGAAAATTTTTAAAGAAATTTCAAGTTCAATTCATTTAAAATTTAAATTTTCTAAACATTCAAATTATTTTCATTTAAAATTTAAATTTTCTAAAATTTTAAATTAAATTCACTCAAAATTGAAATTTTCTAAAATTTCAAGTTAAACTTATTCAAAATTGAAATTATCTAAAATTTAAAATTAAATTCATTCAAAATTGAACTTTTCTAAAGTTTTAAATAAAATTAACTTAAAATTGGAATTATCTAACATTTTAAATTTAATTAATTTAAAATTGGAAATTTTTGGACAAATTTCAAGTTCAATTCATTCAAATTTTCCGAACATTCAAATTATATTCGTTCAAAATTGAACTTTTCTAAAATTTCAAATTAAATTCATTTAAAATTGAAACTATTTAAAATTTTTATATTATTTATTAAAAATATAAATTTTTGTAAAATTAAAAATTTAATTTATTTAAAATTAAAATATTCTAAACATTCAAATTATATTCATTCTAAATTGAAATTTTGTAAAATTTCAAGTTAAATTTATTCTAAATTGAAAATTTCTAAAATTTCAAATTAAATTCACTCAAAATTGAAATTTTCTACAATTCCATAATAAATTCACTTAAAATTGAAATTATCTAAAATTTCAAATTAAATTCATTCAAAATTAAACTTTTCTAAAATTTCAAATTAAATTCTTTTAAAATTGAAACTATTTAAAATTTTTAATTTAATTCATTAAAAATAGAAATTTTTGTAAAATTTAAAATTTAATTCATTTAAAATTAAAATTTTCTAAACATTCAAATTATATTCATTCAAAATTGAAATTTTGAAAAATTTCAAATTAAATTTCTTTAAAATCGAAATTTTTAAAAATTTCAAATTAAATTTATTTAAAATTGCAATTTTCTAAAATTTCCAATTAAATTTTGAATAAAAGAAGGAATTCTAAATTTTCTAATATTTGTGATTAATTTTTTATCTACTTAATATAAGAAACCAAAAAACTAAATTAACATTTGGACTTATGCTGTTACTGCACAAAATAAAATGAAAAACACGGAAAATTTATTGAATCGAGTAAAGTATCAAAGTTTTATTAAATATTTAATAACATTTATTTAAAATACTCAATTTGGATAATTTTTAGTGACATTTTATAAAGAATAAAATTGTTTTAAGAATAAATTTAACCAATTTTCAATATTTTCTAATTTTAAATTAATTCAGTCAGCAATATCACTTTTTGCTTTCTTTAACTGAATTTCATTTATAATACAAACTGTTTAATGTAAATTACAACACGTCAAGAATTCAAAATTAAATTTATTAAAGAATATCACAAGTTTTTGCAGGAAATGATAATTTAATTTTTTTTTAAATTTAGAGTTTAGTCACTTATTCAATATTTTACCAGATTGTAAAGCTTCATTTAAAGATAAATTTTCAATAAAAAGTGATTTTCGAAAAAAGAGGGCTTATGCGGTTTCTGCACAAAACGCTTCAATTGTTATTTTTAGCTGTAATATTTGTTGCAAATTATATTGTTTGAACACCAATAATTCTGGTGCATATTCAAGAGAGTTGAAAAATTTACTGTTACACAAACGACAGTGAAAAAAGAAGCGAAAGTGTCGTTCTAGTCCTAAATTTTGAAATTGGAATACATAAATGTATAATTACTTTTTTTCAATCAAAATTTAACTGACGCGAGCATCACACTACTTTTTGTCCTCAAAAAAAGGTGAATTTTTTTTCAAAAAGAGGACAAAAAGAATTTTATTTTTAAATAAATTTCAATCTCTAATAAGCTTCCATAGGAAGATTCAAGATAAGTTTTAAAAGCTTCAAATTGAAATTTTTTGTAAATTGAACAATCTTATAATAACTAGAGATGACCAAGTGATAAAATCATTGTTTTCTATTACAAAAATAATAATAATAATAATAATAATAATAATAATAATTTCGTAATTTAAAAGAAATAGACAAATTAAATTTTAAATTCGTCTCGCTGAAAAGTTGAAGAATATTTAATTTAATTTAAAAAAAATTTAAATTAATTTAATTTGGAATATTTAAAACGATTAAAAGTTGCATTTGAACAAAAATTATAATTTTGCCAATAAAAAACATTTGTTAAATTTTAGGTTCTGTTACTTAAATAATTTATTATTGACGAAAAAATTATACATTTTATTCGAAAATAACTTCTTTCAAATGTTCAAAATGTATAAAAAATTAAATTCCTAACGCTTCTACCAAAAAGAATTTAAAATTTAATTTGACTTTTTAGAAAAAAACGAAATTATGACATTGGACTAACTTTTGTTCCGAATGTTTGTCGGATTCTTCAATAAATTTTTTTTTAATTATTTCAATTTAATTATTATTTTCTAGAATTTTTAACTATAAGATTCTTCTTTAAATCAATTATTCCTTACAATTTTTTAAAAACTTTTATTATTTACGAAAATAATTGAATTATGCGAAAGATATTTAATTATTTATCATTTTCTTTTTTAAATAATATGGAATACATTTGGAAAATTTTATTAAAAGTAGATATTGAAAATCATTTAATTGAGAAAACTTTTTGAAAAAAATTTACGTTCCGAGAAGAACCGACTGTTTTGCTCTTAATTTAGTAAATTTAACTAGTTTAGTAATAATTTTTTTCTGCTAATAATTCGTTAATTTCCACTAATAATATTCGAAATACAATATAGAAGATTATTGATTATTTTGTTCATCTGAGTCGTATTGTCATAAATGTTTATTTTTTGGCAATGAACTGATCAATGTAATTATTTTTGCTATATATTATATAACATTGTATTTATATTTTATTATTATATTTATATTGTATAAAATTATATTAAATTATATTATATTATATTATATTATATTTATATTATATTTATATTATATTGTTTTCTGTAATGTAAAATGTTTATCAATTTGATAAAAATTAGATTCAGCGAAAAAAATTTTTAGGTTATGTTCTCTGTTTCTTTACCGCGTCAACTGTTATCTTTTCCATAAATCAGACAAATATTCTCAAACTATTACTTTTTTTTTGTATTCCAATTTGAAAATTGCGCGCGACAATGTCACTTTCGTTCCTCTATTCAGTTGTTTCAACACTTTTAAAAAGAGATTTTCTCCAATAGCACTAATGGTCAGTGCTAAAAAAAACGTCACTGTCAACAAAGCACCAATTATAAATGACACTTATTTAACTGTTTCTTTGAATATCACCGGCTGTCAATGAAAGTCAGTAAGCGGAAAGTTGCTTTTTTTCCCTCAGCAGTTGGCAATAGCACTCTTAAAAGAACGTTCGTTACGTTCACGAAAGTCGTTCACTACTGCCGTGCAAAAGTTAAGATATTTAGTTTTCTATATATAATATGTAATATATAAATGTAGATAAACTTCGTTGAACTAAGAGAAAAGTAGATTTATAATTCAGAAAAAAAAATTAGGAGAAAAAATAGACGTTGAGAATTTAATAATTTAGTTTTAAATTTTTAGTTTGTTTTTTTTATTTTTTTGGTAAAGTTGGAGATTTTTTGTTATTGTAAAATTGGTTGTGTGGAAAGATAGAGAGTAGTTTGGAATTTTCTAATTTTGTTTAGAATAATTGGCAAAAGGGGAATTTGGAACTTTTTACACTATTGGGGAAAAGGGATTTTTTTCGGAAGAAAACGAGAAAATGTCACTTTCTGTGTATCTTTTTACTTTGCACGACAAGAAGAAAATTGTGGACATGGAACGTGGAGTGCACTGTACCGCTCTGTACGTCACAACAGGTAGTCGAGCAAGCACACACAACAGTCGAGTTGAGGGCAGCGTGCTTCGAAAAGAAAGAGAATCACTCTTTCTCCCTTTTTTTCATACGCCCGTCTCTTTTCCTCCTTTAAACCACTCACTCACACTCACTCTCTTTCACTCGGATGCGGGAAGGGAGAGTGAGCGAGATGACATGATAGAGTGACGGAGAGTTAGAAAGGGAGCCCCGCACACTTTGGAAAAAGAATACACTGTCGGACGTGTGAGTTTCTGGCTAAAGATAGAAAAGGAGGGACGAATAAAAAGGGGGAAAGAAGCAGCAACAACTCTTGTGAATGTGTATGTGTATAATATTAAAAAGGAAAAACCATTCCAAAAACTTTTGCACAAATTAACTCACTATTTCGAAAAAGAAACACAAAGATTCGTCTGTATCAGTGATTGAATCTGAACTGAACTTCACACACAAACACACACTATTTGCTTTTTAATTAACCGCGTTTGCAATGTTGAATGTTGGCGCACTGTGTTCAAATGTCATTGAAATCGAACGCGGCGCACAGGATCCTTACCAAACAATTACATAACCTTACTTTTTAGCGGGAGATGTATTTACACTTGCGGGGGGTGAGAACTTATTTTCTGTTTTCTAAAGAACCGTTGACTTTTTCAATTGTCTTGTTTGGACATTATTTTAAGTGTTGTTTTGGGGGGAATAATTTCTTCGATGGTGTACATGTTTTAAGAGCGCGGGGCGATTAAAAGAACCGTGCGCCGTGTGCGTGGGTACTCTAACTATAAAACTGGTAAGATACATCGTTCAAACGCGGCCCATAATTCCAACGACAGAATTCACTGAAACACGAATGCAATCTGGTTGCTCGTTGACGAACTACAATGCAACACTGTTATAGGTAGTGTAGACAGTGACTGGACTGATACTGACACCATCTGTCGGCATTTCATCGAATTGTGTCGGAATTCAGTGCCTTTCGCCTCTGTACAGTTCACGCGGCTAGTACACTTGTAACTTGTAATGGAATTTTGTCAAACATTTCTTTCGGAAATTTTAGTTTCTAGACTTTCTATTTAACTGACAATTTTGCTATACATTTTTAAATGTTCTGTGGAAAAAAAGAAATGCTTGATTTTAATGTGCAATAGTATTGAGGTTAATTTACAAATTAATGCAAGACAATTATTCTATTCTTTTAATTTGTTCAAGAGGAATGGTAGCGATTCTACGCAAATAAATTCTACGAGAGGCAACTCTACACAATACATTATTTAATAAATTTTAGTAATTCTACGCAAATCAAATTTACGCAGGAAAAAATTCTGCAATTTTTCCTTGAAACCTTTTACGAAAGCTTTCACGAAACCTTTCGTTTTTATTAGTTAGGAATTGTCCATTAGTGAAGGACAAGGGGGATTGTTCCCATTGCCCCAATGTAAAATCTTGCATATTTACAACCTAAAAAAAATTTCTGTTTTAAATTTGAATCAAAATACCAATTTATTTATTTTACTAAAAGAAAAAAACTCTTAGAAAGATGTAAAAATAGTTGATAAAATTCTTTCAATACTCAAATATTAAAAAATTTATTTAATTTTCTTCAAATTTGCATTTTTTGAGGTTATGTGTTCTTGCGATGTTGCCACATTTTCATGTGTTTTTATTATTGTTCGAAAAACTGAAACTTAAATAATTATTTATTCATTAAATCTGTGGTAAACTTTTTCTAAATTTTTCCAGTTTTAACTTTTTGATATTGTTTACCTATACGAAAAATCGCATATTCTAATAATTTTCAAAAAAAACATTTAATCAACGAATTTTTAAGAATAATTACATATTTTTCGAGAAATTCAATTAAAATCAATTGTATTAAAAAATAATTAGAATTTTGCAATGAGTTTTATTATTTATGAAAAAAAAATTGAGTTCCTAAAAAGAGAGTTAATATTTAAATAATAAACATTTTTAAACTTTTTAAACATAATAAGAATTCTTTGTGTGTATGTTAATAACATAATTTAATTTTAACGTAGAATTTTATTATTTCTGAGAAAATAATTGAATTATTTGTAAACATAGAATTTTTTATATTTACGAAAATAGGTGAAGCACGTGTGTAAATTATTTTATTAATATTTACGAAGATAGTGGATTTACTGGGAATGAAATTTATAAAAATTTTTTGTTAAATAATTTTGAATTCTTTGAAACATTTTTATTAAAATAGTAGATATTAAAAATTATTCAATTTAGAAATATTATGAAATTCAATTGAATTCAACTATTCCTAAAAATTGGAATTAACTTCTTAAAAAATTTAATTATTATCTGAACCTTATATTTGAAATTAATTTTCAAATAATTTTTTAATGGAAAATTCCATGAAAATTGCAATATTTATAAATAAAAGTTTAGATAAATTATTAAATATTTGAAATTTTTTTTAAAAATTTAATTCTTATAATCATAATTTTATACAAAATTGTTTAAGTATTTGAATTCCTTCGTCGAATTCTAATAAAATTTTTAAGAGTAATTAAATTTTTCGAGGAATTTTGAATAAAATTGTATCAATTGTAAATAATATTCTAAATAAATAATAAAAATTGTGCAATGAGTTTTATTATTTATAGAAATAATTATTACGAATAATTTTATAAAAACATTTTAAACAATTGGTTTTTTTTAAATTTAGGAAAAATAATTTTTTTAAAATTGATTTTCTGTGGAATTTTTATTTTTTTTGGAAAATAATTGAAATTTTCTTTAGAATTTTGTCAAAAATTGTTTTTAAAAAATTGGAGTCTTTTAGAACATTTTGATAAAACAAAGATGTACAAATTATTGAATATTAAGAAAATTTTATGAAAATAATTGAAATTTTTGCCATGAATTTTATTAAAAAATTTTCAAATAAATGAATTTTATTACTTTTAAAAATAATTCAAATACTCTGTTTAATATTATTATTTGTAAAAATAATTTGAATTACTACGAAGAATTTAATGCCAAATTTAAAAAACATTTGATACTTTCAAAAAAAAAATTCACAAAAATTCTATTTTAAATAATTGAAATTATGTAAAATTTAATTGTTTTGTAAAATAATTGAAAGTTCGTGTAGAGTTTTATCAAAAATTTTATTTAATAATTGAACTTTTTTTTAATATTTTAATAAAATAGTAAAATATTTAAAATAATTGAATTAGGAAAAATTTCTTAAAAATAATTGAATTTTATTACTTTTGAAAATAATTGAATTCTTACGATGGTCATTATTATTTATGAAAATTATTGTTTAATATGCAAAATGAATTTTATTAAAAATTCTGAAAATCTGACTGAATTTTGTCGAAAAACTATTTCTTGTGACAAACATCTTTTTATTTTTATGAAAATAATTAAATTTAGCAATAAATTTTATTAACGTTTCTAAAAATAATTGAATTGCAGGATAACTGAAATTTAAAGAATTTTTTTCGCAATTTTTTGAAAATAAATTAAATCTTTGAAAATAATTTTGATAATTTTTAAAATGAAATTTAGTTAAATTCTTTCGAATAATTTCGATCCAGTTGAAATTCAAACTTATTTTAACAGAATTACAAAAAAGTTCACCATATTGGATCCGCCATTTTGAATTTTGAAAAACTAACATTGGATTCGTAATCAATGACCGCAAAAACGCTCGAGTAACGAATTTCAGTCAATTTCATTTAGTTTTTATTGGGTTTTACTTATTTTTAAATATTTTTGCCTTTACATTGTTTATTTTCAACTTCAACCTTAATTAACAAAAAATCTGTACATTTTTTGGATTTTGCCATTAACATTTTTTGTTCAGGAGTTCAAAAACTACAATTTCCCAAAGTTGAATGAAAATCGACTGGGATCAATTTTCTATACATTTTGTGCGCTAGTCAAAAACCCCTGTTTCTTGATAACCTTTCTTTACTCTCACGTAGCAAATATTTTTACCCTCAAACATCGGGTTGTCTAACAACAGGGGCACGAATTTACAAAAGTAATTGACTATCAACGAAAGTAATATGTGTACTTGTAGAAAAATAATAATTGAAATAATTCTTCAAACAACTGAAAAATTAATAACTTTAGTATTAAAATCCTGCGGATTAAAAATAAGGACATAAAACAGTGATCTGCGCAGAACGACAGAAAAGTAGAAGAAAATGTCATGCGCGCGCAGTTTTAATCAGCTGACAGTTATCCATGTATTTGTGTTGAATTTTATTTTTCTATATATAGTTGAATGTTGAACATGTGCTCGTTGCAAGAGCAAGTTTTGTTTACCAACATATTCAGTTCTAATTTGTAGATAATTATTCATGACAACTGGAAATAATTCCAAGTGAACGAAAAGTGAACATTTATATTAGAAAAATGGCGTCCGGCAGTAAAAAAATTAAAAAGTTACCTCCCATTCCTGGAACAAAACCGTCAACACATAATGCACAACTTTTCATTTCAACTGGAATTCCATCTCTCGATCATGTTATAGGTATTAAAATGAAACATCAAAATCTGTAAATTAGTTTATCTATAAATTTTACAAATTTATTCTTACGATTTTCTAATGTTTTTTACTTTAATAGTTTTTATAACCTAACCTTAAAAACATGACTTCTTGAGCGTATATTTATGGGTGATTCCACGTGAAGTTTTCCAATGAGATTTTAAAATCGGTTAAACATATTTTTTTCTCTCCCTTTATATAGAAAAAAAATTAAATGCTTTTTTTATCATTGTCCTTTTTTGTTTTTAAAAGTAGCCCTATTTTCAATAGCTTTTTAAGTATTGAGTTTAGGAAAAGGTTGTCAAAGAAAGGAAATTTTAGTTTTTCTTCAACTTTTAAGTAATATTAAGTCATCAACTTTAATTTCAAAAATATAAGTAAGTTTTTTTTTAATTTCTAATTGAAAAGAAATTTTTTTTATAAACAAATTAATTTTTCTACCTTCGGTACGATTGATTTTAACGATTTTTACAATTTATTTTTGAAATCTAATTTTACATAAATATTTAAAAATTAATTTAATTTTAAACGAATTGTATTTAAAATTTTTATAAGTAGAAAGGAGTTTCATTTCAAAATTTATAAAATTTTAATTTTAAATGAATTTTATTAAAAAATGTAAACCCTAGATTTTTAAAGAAACCTTAATAACTAAAATTCTTCTAAAATAATTAAAAATTTTTAATATATATTTAATTGATTTTTAAAAATAACGGATTTATAGAAGAATTTTAGTTAAAAAAAACTAAAACAAATTTAATTTTAAAGCAAATATCTATTTTTGGAGAAACTCAATTATTTTTAAAAGAAGTAAAATTCTTCTCAGAAATTCAATTTTTTTATCTCTTATTATTTATTCTTTAAAGAATTAATTTATTTTCTAAACAACATAAATATTTTTATTTTAAAAACAACTTGCTAAATATTTTATTTTCTAAACATTAAATTTAGAACAATTTTTTTGTTAAACCTTCCTTTTTAATTTAATTTTAATAAAAATTAGTTTTATTGCAGGAGGTGGCTTACCTATTGGATCCATATTCTTAATTGGTAATTAAAAAAAAATTCCATAAATATTTTCCATTCATTTATATTTAAGTAATATAATTAATATTTTCCCATTTTTTTAGAGGAGGACAAATACGGAAACTATGCAAATACAATGTTAAAATATTTCATCGCCGAAGGAATAGTTGTGTCTCATGATAATTTCATTGCATCTCGTGGCACAAAAGCAGGACAATTACTTTCGGAAATTCCCGAAGTGGCAACGGACACGCCAAAGGAGGTGAAAAATAATGACAAAGATGAAATGAAAATTGCCTGGAGATATCAGAATTTAAAAATAATTGACACATCACCATCGGGTAGTCACAAGTTTGGTCATTTCTTTGATCTCACTAAATTTATGGATAGGAAGAAAATTGACGAGACACGAGTCACTGAATGGAATGGTGATAATTTAAGATTTAAATCGACTGGCTTTAGGAAACAAGAATATGTCGATTTATTGAAATCAATTGAAGAAACTATTTCAAATGGACAATTTTATGTTTCAAATTGTCCGGAGAAGAGAAATATTTTACGTATCACGATAAGATCCTTGGGATCTTGGTTGTGGATGTGTGACGATGCTGAGGAGACGAAAAGTGATCTTTTCAAATTTATCTATTGTTTTAGAGCATTGATGAGAAATTCTTATGCCGTTGCGGCAATTACATTTCCCGGACACTTGTATTCGGATAAAGTAATTTTCTTTTTTGGATTTCTATTTTTTTGGTTCAAAAAGTAATGTTTGTTTTAACTATGTTTTATTTTAAAAATTCTTTTTTTAACTTTTTTCAAACTTATTTTACAATAAGATAATAATAATAAACAATAATAATAACAACAATATTAATTAATATTTTACTATTTTGCAGGGTGTCTACTAACCGGGAAATCCGGGAAATAACCGGGAATTTAATTTAACCGAAAATTAACTGGGATTTTTATACAAAACCGGGAATTTTTTCAGCAAAATTAAAAAAAGTTTTATTATTTTAATTTGTTTTTAAAAAAATTACTTTTTTATTTCAATTTTTATAGATATTTATACTCTTCTCTAACTTTGAATTAGTTAAAAAAAATTAATTTGATAGTAAAAGTCAGGCACTAATTCAGACAGATTATATAAATATAAATTTTAAAAACCTATGGAGTTAATAGAAATATTGTGAAATTCGACTGAAAATATGTAATTGAATTCGTTAAAGAATTTCTTTAGAAACTTTTTAATAAAAAAAATTTTCAAAGTATTTCAATTTAATAATTAATAATTGGATTTTATAGTCACATTTTAATGAATTCATGTTTCTTAGTGCGAAGATTAATAATTAAAATTTTTATTAGTTAATTTAAAAAAAACGATATGCACTTCAAATTTTTTAATAAAATTGAATTCACGCAAATTTTTTTTTAAATTCTGAAAGAAAATTGTTGAAATTTTTCAATTCCATTGTTTCAAGATAATTTAATTTTTCTAAACAAATAATTGAAAAATTTTGAAATAATTGAATTTTCTGTACATTGTTTGAAAAATAATTGAATTCTTCTAAAGAATTTTATTTAAATTTTTCGAAAATAATCCAGAGAAGTTAGTGACCGTAATTATAATTTTATTTTTAAAATATAAAGTCCCTCTTAAAGTTTTAAATCAATTTTTTGCTTCTAAAAATTATATTATTCTATTATTATTAAATAGTTTCTGAACTTCTTTTAAAATTCTTATAATTTTAAATTTCTGAATGTTCAAATAAATTATATTTATAATTTCTTAAGCAAATTTAAGGTTTATTACTTATGAAGTAAATAATTAATTATCACTGCTTTTTTTAAACTGTAATAAAATTCTTCACAGAAATTAAATTATTTTCATAAATAATATCATTCTTTGGAAAGATTTCAATTATTTTTGTAAAAAGTAAAATTCTTTGCAGAAATTCAATTATTATAAATAGAATTGTAATAAACTTGAAAAAGAAAATTTCCAATTATAATTATAAAAAGACAAGATTATTTTTAAAAAATTGCAAAAATTAATTTCCAAATTTCCAATTAAAATTATTATTTATTTATGTTCGAAAACAAATTTAAATTTTATGAGAAAAGAATACCGGGAAAAAATTAGGCCATAACAGGGAATAACCGAGAAATAACCGTGAATTTTGTTGAATGAAAATAGTAGACCCCCTGATTTTAGTTTTATGCCTCTGAAGAGCGCCTCTAAAAAAATCTGTTTGATTGAATTTTATTGTATATTTTAATCACGAATTTAAAACTTTTCATTCATTTTACTCTTTTTTTTTAAATAAATTATTAAACTTTACCTAAACTACTATTGCAAAAGAATACGATGAATATTTTTTTCCTTAAGAAAAAATGCGTTACTAAAGTTATACTTTTTCTCGGCAGGATGCTGTGATCGAGAGGCTGGAACATCTTTCGGATACTGTAGTGAAGCTTGAATCGTTTGCAGGTTCGGATAAGGAAACAAATGTTGTCTTCAAAGATTATCATGGCTTGCTGCACATAAAGAAACTTTCCGCCTTTAATACTTTGGTCTCGCATTGTCCTCACTCCACTGATTTGGCGTTCAAACTGAGGAGGAAAAAGTTTCTCATTGAAGTAATATTCTACATGTATTTTATTTAATATTCTATTCAATATTCTATTTAATATTATTTCATCCTTATGTTATAGGTAGCAAACATTAATTTCATTAGTTTCTAAACACTGAATTTAACGATCGTTCCGAGTCAGGTGTCATTCCGAGTTACCTGACTCGGAATGATCGTTAAATTCAGTGTTTAGAAACTATTAAAAACAACCGAGTGATAATATCATATAATAATTAATTTCATTACTTGCAATTTCTTAACAATCATTTACCTTTTTCTTTTTAAGGTTTTACACATACCGCCAGAATTGGGAGACACTGCTGAACGTGAACAAGATGAAGTTTCTTGTGGAGGTGGAAGCTCAAAACGAAGTGTACTTGACTTTTAATAAAAAGAGTATTTTTAAATAAAAGGTTAAGTTTCTTTCATTAAATATGAAACAGAATCTGGATGCAGAATTCATACACAAGAAACGAGCGATCAATTTAAATTAGACCTGAAATTTATCTTATACTTCGATGTGAAACATTTGCGATACTAAAATTCTGGAACACATGGACAACTCAACTGAAAATATTTTCAGGATATCTACTAACAGGAAAATCTGGAAATATCAGGAAATTTAATTTGACCGGTAGTAAGTAAGGATTTTTTTGCCCAAACGGGAATTTTTTCACAAAATTAAAAAAAGTTTTCTTATTTTATTTTGTGATAAAAATATCTTTTTATTTCATTTTTCACAGGTATTTATACTGTTCTGTAAATTAAAATTAATTTGTTAGTAGAAAATCAGTCACTAATTCAAATATAGTAGTTGAAAATTTTTTTTTTAAATTAATGAAATAACAGAAATTTTGTGAAATTCAACAGAAAATAATTAAATTTATTAAAGAATGTTATTAATAAAATTCTTCACAAGAATTGAATTCTTTTCATAAATATTAGCATTTTTTGGAAGGATTTCAATTATTTTTGTAAATAGTAAAATTCTTTGCAGAAATTCAATTATTATCAATATAATTTTAATGAAATTGAAAAATCAAATTTTCCATTCTAATTAAAAACAGACCAAATTATTTTTAAAAAATTGAAAAAATTCTTTGTTTAATTCAATTATTTTCCAAATTTTCAAATAATATTATTTAAAAAACATTCAAGAAATTTGAAGAAACTCGTCAAAAGAATTTAGTTATTAAAAAAAACTGTATTCTAAAATTTATGAAGCAATTTGTCATTTACTTTTGAAATCAAATAATTTTTAAAGTAGTAGATTAATTGCTTTTTCTATAATTATTTATAAGCAATTATTTTTATACATTTTAAAACACTGTTAAATTAATAATATTAATATCAATTATCTAGATTAAATTTCAAAGTAAGTTTTAGAAAAGGAGAATTTTATAAAACTTTACAAATTTAAAAATACTTAGATTTTGGAAACATGTTACTTCAATTTTTTTAATTAGTTTGTACTTTTGAATATATGTTTAATTTAAAATTTTTTAATTATTCTAGTTTTACGAAAAACGAAATTGAATTGTAAACATTCGGGTCTCAGAAATATTTTATATGTAAACTTTTTTTAAAACTAAATAATTGAATTTTCAAGAAACTTTTTCAAAAACTATTACAAAAATCGTGAATTAGTGAAGAATGTTAATTGAAAATTTCAAAAAAGTAATTAAATTGAAAACTTGTAAATAATTTTGAATAAGTTAATAAATTATTAATAAATAAATACATTTTTTATATATCAATTCTTATGAATTTTATTGAATATCGAATAGAATTTGAAATCTAAAATTTTCATTTTCTGGCGATAAATATTTATTAAAAAAAATTAAATTAAGGTAGTTTTTCGGCTGCTACTTTTGTAAAAATTTATTTTCGATACATCTTCTTCAAATTTTGCAAAAATGTTTCTTCAGGTGTCCCTTAAATATAAGAAATAATAACACCCTAATAGCTTTAGATTACAAAAAAAAATCATACGCATTTTTGAAATTTGAAAAATGAAAATTTTCAAATTCCGAGATTCGGAATAAACGTAAAGAAAAGTGAAAATATCGAATTTGATAATTTGCAGTAAAACAATGCGCCATGAGGAAGTAATTATTGCATAATAGATGTTTCAATAACTTTATTGTTTTAAGGCATTATTTTCATTTAAAGAAATGTAAATTTACAATAGAGAAACATTATTGACTGCTGTATAATATGGCATTGTTCTCGTGAGTCGTTAAACCCCTTGGAGACTTTAGAAGTGAAAGAAATCCTCCTACCGTTAGCTTTAAAATTTAAATATATTAAAGCTTCGGATAATTGACACTCTCCCAAGTTTAAATAAAAATGGACAGTAAAAAATGTGCAGAAAATTTTGAAAATTATACAAACACAAGACAAAAGTGCTTATAATAGGAAAAATAGTGGTAACAAAAATCGTTCTGACCCCAAGTTTTTTTCGAAACGTTTTTTATCTATTGCTTAATATTTTTTTAAAAGGATTTTAGAAGGATTTTAAAAGGATTTTAAAGTATACAGACTTAATTAGTAAACTTGTCAATATTTGACGAGAACAGAATTTATTGAATCATAAACGTACATTATTGTCCGTTTTAATAATACACAAACTGTTTAGTCATATTAATTTTTTTTACATATTCAAGTTCAAACTTTTGCTGTAGATTGCATCAAGATTCATAGTTTAGGGTTTTTTGAAAATGTTGATAGAACTAATATTGAGAGTTCTTGAAGACGTGGAATTTAGGCAGATTCCATCTTCACAGTACTAAAGAAAAGGATTGTTAAAATTAATTAATTAATTATTAAAATTGATAGTAGAAAAAACATGCATTTGAAAACTGATTCTTACCCCATCAGTGAGGCAAACCACACCATTATTAACAGCAAAGTCTTTGGTATAATCAACCGATTCACTAGGTTCTTTTCTATCACAAACAATCATGCATCCGTCGTTATACTGTAAAAGTTAAATAATAGAAATAGAGACGAAAATCAATCAATGAATCATGAATGAGTAAAAAAAATTGCAGATGTTTAACTTCTATTACTGACCTGATCAACCAATATCATTTGTTGTTCCTCACATTGTTTATTGAGTGATGTATTCTAGAAAAGAGAAAAAAATTAACTAAAATTTTTATCTCTTTTGGAAAAATTATTTCTATACTCCCCTAAATCGTAAAATGAAATCCTATAGATTCCCAAAAAGCAATCTCTTTAAGAATTCATGTTGGTTTCTATGAGATACCAAAAGAATACTTTCGTTGATTTTACTTTTGGGCAAATATAGTTTTTTTAATTTTATCTCTTCTTACCTTCTTTCTTTCTTCTTATTTACTATTATATAAATTTTTAAATTATGATTAAATTTTTCAGAAATTTACCTGAATCGTATAGGTGAATTGTGCAATGAGTGCACAGAATAAAATATAGGTGTAAATCATTTTCTCTTTTAGAAAATTTCCTTTTTGGGAACTTGATGCAGCAGGTTTAAAATACTTGAAAGCGCCACGTAGGAATAATTTTTTATTTCAAATGCTTCTGCGTTTTTAAAAAAGCGTACGAAAATTATCGCAAAATTTATTAGTCTCAAGTCAGTAGGAATGCTGCAGGTGTAACGTCTCAATTGGAAGAATAAACATTAACTTGACAATTTTAAAGATAGAAAAATTTGACACGTGCATTTTTATAGTTAAGTTCGATAACTGTTGAAATAAACCTTGGAATATGAATTTATCTATACGCGTGAAAAAAATTTTTAAAAAAGAATAAATAAATAATCTACTAGAGTGTACTTTTTTAAGATTCTTTAGAGGGAAAGAAAACCGGAAATTTTTTCACCAAAATTTAAAAAAACTTTTATTATTTTAATTTGTTTGTAAAAAAATTACTTTTTATTTCAAATTTTTATAGATATTTATACTCTTCTCTAACTTTGAATTAGTTAAAAAAAATTAATTTCATGGTTATAAAAAGACAAGATTATATGTTTAAAAAATTATAAAAATTATGTTCTATATTTTCAATTAAAATTATTATTTATTTATGTTTGAAAACAAATTTAGATTTAAATTTTATGAGAAAAGAAAACCGGGAAAAAATTAGGCCATCCTATTAACAATATAATAACCAGAGAAAGTCTAAAAATTGCACGGCGGTTTTCATTTAATAGGGAGACGTAAATTTAACTCCACATATTTATGAATTTGTTTATTTACGAAATGTCCAATAAATTTCTTTCTAAATTGTAGAAAAAGTGAAATATTTAGGAATCAATTCCTACCACTTTACACAACTTTACAGTTACACTTTGCGTCGACATTGCTGAGACAAATATCTAAAATATCTTGTAAAACATGAAAAATCGTCAACATTTACTAAATAAATTTAATTATGGACAGTACAGAATTTTATATTTTTAATTAGTATAATTTTTCTTATGTCGTATTTTTATGAAAAAAAAATTAGTAAAGTAAAGAAATGTATAGATATAATTATTAAACGTATGTGAAAAAAAATATTAAATAATGAAATTGTAACTAAAGGTATATTTAATTTATAGAGTAAATTCTTCTTACAACATTCTTACCGAACAAGCACCTCTTAACGATATGTTGGACAATTTTGCAGCAGTTATCTTGCAAGGAATTCTACTTCTTACCATAATCAGTAATACAATTCTTCGTATTCTAAATGACTTTTGATACCATGAACAATTGTATCTGTAAATTATAAAAATTAATCATTTTAATCTGCTATTTTGTTAAATAAAAGAGATCTTCTCGAGTTTTATTTATCGCCAGAAAATGAAAATTTTAGAATTCAAATTAATATTTATATTTTTAATCTATTTTTGCATCAAAGATGTTTTTGATGAAATTACATAATATCTGTGAGTCCAGTACTGTTGTCAATTATTCTTTGTGCGAAGAGAGAGTTAAAAAATTGTTGTATCATGGAATTGCCAACAAAGGCTCCATATTTCACAGCCACTAGGAAATTATTAGGATGCACAACAACCTGAATTAGAAAAATAAAATTACTATTTACGAACAAACACGCAACTTCTCTTAAATGATAAAAAATTATTGGAAAACATGAAAAATATCTTTTGTTACATTGGAAAAAGAATTTATATTGATAAAAATTGTAAATTCACCTGAATCAATGAGACAGAAATAAACACACTATTTAATGTCACTACGAACAGAAAGCAGGGCCAGTATAAAGATTTAATGCTGCCGCAAAATCTGAAAAAAAATTTTCACGTTAAAAATACAGTGAAAATTAAAAAAAAACTTTCCTCAACTTTTCAAACATATACAAACTCAAGTGCTCGATTATGTTGCGATACACAATAAATCAGTTCTTTTAAATTTTCCCTTTCCGTATCATTGCCATTAATTTTTTCCATATGTAATCTGAATCAGACAAAAAAAATTACTTCTCTGGATAACAAAGTGAAAATAATAAAAAATTGTTAAAGGACTTTGCAGAATTTACATTAATTTTGGCTCTCAGTCAATTTTTCTTTGTAACTTTAGGATTTTATATAGTTCTTGCTATTCTAAATCATAACATTGAAATCCAGTTACAAAAAAATCCATTTGGAGCCAAAATTAATGTAAATTCTACGGGGTCCTTTAGCAATTTTTTGTTTGTCAAAAAGAATTACCCAATTTTCTTAAATAAACCACATGCATGCTCAATGGAACAAGCCAACACGGATTCAAAGCTAATAGAAATAAAAGTTTCCAATATTCTATTAAAGGACAAGTGAAAAGTCATTAAGTAAAAATATGTTTCCGAATAATTGACAAAGGAGTGTGTTTGAAATGGAAATTCTTTCAGTCGCGAATCATTTAGTGATAGAAAAATATTATAAACATCTGGAGTTGAAGATACAATTACATATGTAATTAATGATCCCATTATGCATCCTAAAAATAAGAGATGGATTTTTTTTGAAAATAGAAAGAGATTATTATATTTGGAAAGTGCGCGAAGAAATTAATATCAGGGCTGCAATGATTTAAATCATGATTTTAATCTTGATTTAAATCTTGACATTTAAATCATGATTTAAATTAAACTGCGAAATGCATTAGAAACCGAAAAGGATACAAAATTAGAATTTATGTTAAAAGTTTTTAATTAAATAAAAGTAAAAAAGAATATCTTATAAAGATAATATAATGAATATCAGAAAATAATAATTATTATTTTTTGTTTATTTGGCGAAAGTTATTGAAAGATAAAAAATCTGTATTTTATATTTGAGTCAAAGAAGCATTAAATATCAGTATTTTGTTAAGATTTCCTAAACTTTTTTAAAACAAATTTTATTGTAACAAGAATTTATATATGTATTTTTTATTAAGGGCAGCCACAAATTATAAAAACAATTATAAATCAGAGATTTAGTTGGTCAGAAAAATACAGGGAATTTTTAAAAATTCTTTAAAAGTCAGGGAATTTTAATCGAAAGAAACCACAAATTAAAAAACTTTGATAAACTTAGTTTTTGTATTTAGACTTTTTTTGTATAATATTTAATAATTAAACAAACATTTTTTAAATGTCTTATGTTTTTTTTATAAATAAAATTGTTACTTAAAAAGCATTAATAAATTTTTATAAGATTTTTTTTAAGTGTAAAGTTAAGAGGAACTCTTCTGCCACAAAAATGTATTTTTATATGCAGAATAAACATGCATTGAATTGAATTGCGTTATTAAAATTTTAATTAGTAATGCAGAGTATTAAATAATAATTTAAAAATTTGTTAATCAGGAAAAATGAAAAATTAGTCAGGAAAAATCAGGAAATTCTAAAAATGAAATTTTGCATGCACCCTATTATTAATTTTTTAATTCCTAATATTAAAAAATAAATATTTAAAAAATAGTATTAAAAAATGATTTAAATTTAAAAATCCGATTTAAATCAAAAAAATCTGATTTTTTTGATTTTTTTAAAAAAATCATGATTTTTTTGATTTTTTTAAAAAAATCATGATTTTTATCAGCCCTGATTAATATTAATATTGTAATTTATTTTACCCGTGAAAAAAATGGTGAGAAGTCTTCCGCGATTGGCATGTTTCGAAATAATAAGTAGCTCCTGATCAGAAGACAAGCATTCCCAGTCGAATTTAATTTCACGATAGAGTTTATTCAACTGCAAAATAAATGAAAGATTATAGAATTCTGAAAAGAAGGAAATTAAATATTTAAAAGCGATACGGACCTTTTCTTGTTTAAATAAGAAAATAATGCTAAAGCTAAGTGAAGTGATTCCGGAAAAAATCGTAGGAATACTGTCCGTTATTTTATCTATATTTCTGCATGACTTTAAAAAATCAGTCGCCTAAAATCGAAACAATTGTTTTATCATTTTCCAGGGCTCGAAGTAGGTTTGTAAATTCTGAAAAAGTCCGTAACTTTGCTTCAAGTTCGTAAAAGTCCGTTTTTTTGAAAAAAGGTGAGTAAAGTCCGTAATTTCATTCAAAAAGGATGAAAAGTTGGTAAATTGTACGATATAATTTGGAGAATTTTAGAGAAATTCTAAATGATTGCAGAAATTCAATTATTTTTAAAAGTAATAAAATTCAATTATTTTCAAAAATTTTAATAAAATCCATTGCAAATTTTAAATTATTTTCAAAAGTAATAAAATTCTTCGCAAAAATTCAATTATTTTCTAAAGTAATAAAATTCAATTATTTTCAAAAATTTTAATAAAATCCATTGCAAATTTTAAATTATTTTCAAAAGTAATAAAATTCTTCGCAAAAATTCAATTATGTTCAAAACTTTTTTTTAAATTCTCGTCAAAATTTCAATTATCTTTAAAAATATTAAAATTCTCCGAAATTCATATATTTTCAAAAAAACTAAAAAAACGTCAACATTTCAATTATCTGAATAAATAAATAGCAAAATTCTTCAACAAAAATCAATTATTTTCAAAAAATTTATTAAAATTCATTAAAAAATTTCAATTATTTTCATAATTAACAATATTTATCACACGGATTCAATTATTTTTTAAAGTAATTAAATTCAATTATTTTCAAAAATTTTAATAAAATCCATTGCAAATTTTTAATTATTTTCAAAAGTAATAAAATTCTTCGAAAAAATTCGATTATGTTCAAAAATTTTTTTTTTAATTCTCGTCAAAATTTCAATTATCTTTAGAAATATTAAAATTCTTCTCTGAAATTCATATATTTTTAAAAAAAAACTAAAAAACGTGAACATTTCAATTATCTGTATAAATAAGTAGCAAAATTCTTCAACAAAATTCAATTATTTTCAAAAATTTTATTAAAATTCATTAAAAACTTTTCAATTATTTTCATAATTAACAATATTTATCACACGGATTCAACTATTTTCTAAAGTAATAAAATTCAATTATTTTCCAAAAATTTTTCAAAAATAATAATATTCTTCGTAAAAATTAAATACTGTTCAATATCTACTATTTTTATAAAATTAAACAAAAGAATTTAATTATTTTTAAAAAAACTTAATAAAATTCTACAAAAACTTTGAATTATTTTTAAAAAATAATAAAAATTTTACAATAATTTCATTAATAACAAATTTTTTTTTTATAAATTTCTTCGCAATCATTCAACTATTTTCATAATTAATCGAATTTTACCGGGATTAAATTCTTGTGAAAAATTTTATTAACATTTCTAAAAGTAATTAAAGATCTGCTAAGAATATTGTTATTTTTAATTTATGTCAAGAATTTTATTAAAATTTTCAAAAATAATTCAATTCCTGTAAATTTTTTACAAAAATTTAATTTTAATAAAATTCAATAAAAAATTTCAATTATTTTTAATACAATTTTAATCGAATTACTCTAAAAATGTAATTATTCTTAAAAATTTTATTAAAATTCGTCCAAAGAAATTAATTGTTTAAAAATTTGTTGATAAAATTTTTAATAGAAATTGAATTCCTGGCAACATTCAATTATTCAATAAATTATTTATTTTTGTATATAAATAATTGACATTGATTTAAAAATAGATTTCTCTTAAAGTCTTAGATTATAAAAATTCAATTGTTTCGAAGAATTTTATTAACATTTTAAAAATAATTGAATTAGAGAAATTTTTTTTAAATTGTCTTAAAAATAATTGAATTTCTACCAAAAAAAAGTTTTATCAAAACTTTTTAAAATGTTTGAATTTCTACAAAAATTCTAATATTTTTTAAAAATAATTGAATTCTTGCGATGAATTTTATTAAGACTATTGAAAATAATTGATTCCCTGCAAAGATTTTTATTATTTTACGAAAATATTTAAATTCTTGTGAAAAATTTTATTAAAATTTCTGAAAGTAATGAAAGATCTGCAAGAATTTTGTTATTTTTAATTTATGCCAAGAATTTTATAATTAAAAATAGTTGAATTCATGTAAATTTTTTACAAAAATGTAATTTTAATAAAATTCTTCGCAAGAATTCAATTATTTTCATAAATAATATAATTCAATGCAAAATTTCAATTTTTTTTAATTCAATTTTAATCGAATTACTCTAAAAATGTAATTATTCTTAAAAATTTTATTAAAATTCGTCCAAAGAAATTAATTGTTTAAAAATTTGTTGATAAAATTTTTAATAGAAATTGAATTCCTGGAAACATTCAATTATTCATTGAATTATTTATTTTTGTATTTAAATAATTGACATTGATTTAAAAATAGATTTCAGTTAAAATCTTAGATTATAATAATTGAATTCTTTCGAAGAATTTCATTAAAATTTTAAAAATAATTAAATTTGGGAAATTTTTTTTTAAAATTGCGAATTCTAGTGTAATATTCAAATAAAAATTGAATTTTATTTCATTTTATTTCATAAAAATGATTTTTAGTTAAAATTTTAGATAATCATTGAATATTAAAAGCAATATAGCGTTAATTTAAGAAAATAATTGAATTTTGTAATTAATTTTTTTGGAAAAGTTTAATTGAGTTTTTTCAATACTATTTTCAGTTTCTATTTTCTAATATTTATTTAATAAAAGAATTTAACTAATAATTGAAATTTCGTAAAATTAAGTATTGCAAAGAAATAAATTTGAAAGTTGTCAAAGAACTTTTTTCGAAAATTATTAAAAATTTAAAACTAATCGGTATAAAGAAGAATTTTAGATAAAAATTCTGAAAAATAATAACTGAATTGATAATGATTTTAATTATTGTAAATTACTTTGATTAATAATTAATATTAATTATTATAAATATGAAGAATTGAATTTTTAGTTTTAAAAAAATTATATTTGATTATTATTTATTATTATTGTTATTATTATTATTATTATTATTATTATTATTATTATTATTATTATTATTATTTTTCTTATATTTGATTCGGCCTGATTCTATTTTTGACAGTTTGTCCGTAATTTTTAATTTTTGATCCGTAAAGTCCGTATTTTTAAATAAGACTATTTTTAACAGCTTCGAGCCCTGAATTTTTGAAATAATAGTGAAAAAATTGTCTATTGTCTGACAGTGAAAAAATTTACCGTTGGAATGAAAAAGATGAATAGATGTATAATTATAAAACATTGAATTGAAAGATTTCGCTTTGGATTGTGAAAAGGCCACTGTCCAATGCAGGATAGAAAAAATTTATTGATATAAAAATAACGATTATCAAAAGCGCCCGTCATTGTCTTATTCTCATAAAGAGTGTAAATTACGGACTAATTATTTTCCACCCCGAGTGCTTGTAGAATCTCCACTAGAAAATCAATATTACATTTATTTATTCATAACCAATTCTTTAGGGTAGTGAAATATTATTCCTCTCGTGTCTATAAAAGAAAGTACATATTAAATGAAGATTCTTTGAACTATTCTGTATAATTATATACAGAATAGGTGATTAACAGGATTTTAAGATAATTATCTGAAAATCGTTTGCAAAGAAGCTTTAAGAAAATTTCCATCCTTATCCTCATAAATTATTCCTAGACAAGATTCGACCAACTTTATTGCGTCTTTACAATATAAATTCTTTGTCAGTCTCGTTTTAACTTCCAAGCAGAGAACATTAAAAAAAATTTAAAAAAAAATCTAAATCTAAAAAAAAATAAAATAAAACAATAAAAAAAAAATGAAAAAAAATGAAAAAAATCTAAATGAAAGAAATATTCTCCAATTTTCCTTATGAGGAAAATATTCTATCACGGCAAATCGTTAGGTATTAAAATAACACCAAAATGGATTAAAATAACACTAAATTGGATTATTTTAATCCTTTTTGGTGTTTTTTTAATACCTAACGATTTACCGTGATGATGTTCAGTTAGGACTTATTAGAATTATTGGAATACTTATCTCTGACTGATGTCTTTTAAATTTGACATAATATTTCAGGGCTGATACAAATTCCTCACCAAATCAGAAATTTTTATGTTCACAACTGTTTGTACCTAATAAAAACAAAAAATAACAATGAGATATTGAGAAATTTGAAAAAAAAATCATGACTCCTTAGCGTTAGACTAGATAAGTTAAGAAACACAGTGGCATCAAGAAAATTTGCCAACATTCTACATAAAATGCATTAAAATTCAGAACTCTTCAAAAATATTTTTAATGTTTAAATTTTGAAACCATAATACTTAATGCTAATCTTGAATTTTTCTCGATAACTGAATAAAGAATTCTGAATTTTTAAGTATACGTTGAAATATTTACGGAATTTTGCATTATCTTTTGCCAAGCAATCATAATTGTTGTTGAAAATTTTCGATTGGTTGTTGAGACGCATGACTACTTTCAAAATATTATTTGACATAATACTCATTTAGCATGAAATCATTTAACATAAATATCATTTCACATAAAATCTGTTTGGTATAAAAAACATTTTATTTGAAATTTATTTGACACACATTTCATTAAACATCAAATTTATGCAACATATTTATGTTTATGTTATTTATGACATATTTATGTCATTTGACAGAGGATTAATTCTTCATATATTTTATTTGATATTTGATATTTAACAAAACTTTTATTTGTCATAAATGTCATTTAACAAAACTTTTATTTGTCATAAATGTCATTTAACAAAACTTTTATTTGTCATAAATGTCATTTAACAAAACTTTTATTTGTCATAAATGTCATTTAACAAAACTTTTATTTGTCATAAATGTCATTTGACATAAATATCATTTGACATAAATGTCATTTGACATAAATGTCATTTGACATGAATTTCATTTGACCTGAAGTTTATTTAACATAAAAGACATTTCATCTAGCTTTTATTTGACATAAATGATAATTTGACATTAAGGTTATTTAACATAACTTCATTTTTCAATAAATATTTAACCATTATTATTTTTTCTTACAGAAATTACGTTTTTCAAAAATTCAACTTTTTTTTTCTTTATTCTTCAAAGAATTACATTATTTTCAATGTCTACTAATTCAAAAAAATTTTAACAAACAAATTCAATTATTTAAAAAGAAATTCTAATAAAATTCGTCCCAAGAATTCAATTATTGTCAAAAGTAGTATAATTCTTTGCAAAACTCCAATTATGTTGAAAAGTTTTCAAAAATTCTCATCAATTTTCAATTACTTTTGTAAATAATAAGATTTTTCTCCGACATTAGAAAATTTCTGAATCACTTTCATTAAAATTCTTGTTAGAATTTCAATTATTTTTAATATATATGTAAAATTTTTACCGAAATTTCTTGAAAATTGAAATTATTCATAAAGATTTTATTAAAATTCGCCAGGAGAATTTAATTATTTAAAAAATTGTTGATAAAATTGTTTATGAAAATTCAATTTTTATAAATATTCAATTATTGAACAAAAATTTTTATAGTATTCTATACAAACAATTATTTTTTTAACGAACAAGAATTGCAAATTCAAAAAATCATTCCAGAATTTCAATTATTTTTATTTCAATTTTAATCGAATTTCTCGAAAAACGTAATAAATAATAATAACGTAATAAATAACAATTATTCTTTATAATAATTATTCTTTATAATAATTCGTCGAGAGAAATCTATTATTTAAAAAATTTTTTTGATAAAATTCTTTATCAGAATTGAATTTTAAGAAAAATTGAATTATTCGATAAATTATCTTTGTATTTAAATAATTGAATTCTCGTAGAATTTTCTAAAAATAATTGATTATTAAAATGAATTTCAGTTAAAATTTTACATAAAATTTCAAGTTTTTATTTCCTTAAAATGTGTCGCGATCTGAAGAAAGGGACCTTAGAAGCAAATCACTTTAAGGTTATGTTAGTGTAACTTTTTTGTTGATTAAAAGTTTCTTTTTTCGTTTTTGCAAATTAAAATCAGTTTTTATTAAATATTTTAGTTGTACTGAAAATTTAAACATTTATGAATCCAATTGAGAGTTGATTCTTTTCTTGTATTTTTATTTAAAAAATTACAAACATAACCTATAATTGTTTGCTTCTAAGGTCCCTTTCTTCAGATCGCGTCACAAATATATTTAATTGAAGAATTTATGAATAATTAAAATTTCGTAAAATTGAATATTGTAAACAAATGGATTTGGAAATTGTCGAAAAATTTTCTCCAAAATTATTAAAATTTATTTAAAGAGGAATTATTTTTGTTAAAAATTTTTAAAATAGTTATCGTAATAATGAAAATAATTTTCAAGGCAGTTACAGTGAAAAAGTAAAAAGTAATCCTTTTTTCAAAAAATTAATTTTACAGAATTGTTCTTTAAGGGTATAAAAAGTTCAAATTTTCAAAGGTTTTAATTTAAAACATTTTAAAAATTGAATTATTCCAAAAATTTAAATAATAATTAAATTCTCTTAACACATTTGAAAACAATTTTTAAGAATAATTTCAGTTTTCGAGTCACTTGATAAAACGAATTTTATAAAATATATTAAAAATAATTGAAATTTTGCCAATTTTTATTAAAATTTTTCTGAATAATTAAATATCTGAGAAAAATTGTATTATTTATAAAGATAATTGAAATTTTGACTGAATTTTTTGTACACTTTTTAGCATAATTTGATTTTTGAGAAAAATTTATTATAACTTTTCAAAATAATTGAATTCTTGAGACTAATTTTATTAAAATTCATTTTAAATAATTGAACTCTTTTGTGAAATTTTATTGATTTCATAAACATTCAAAATAATTGAATTTTGACAAATTTTTGAAATTAATTGAATGTCTACGAAGAAATTTATTAAAATTATTTTGAAATAAATTGAATTCTTACAAAAGAATTTATTTAGAATTAAAAAAAATTTAATTCTTTAAAGAATAAATAATAAAAGATAAAAAACATAATTTTTTTTATGAGAATAATTTTACTTCTTTTAAAAACAATTGAATTTCTCCAAAAGAAACAGGATTTGCTTCAAAATTCAATTTCGTTTCAGTGTTTTTAACTAAAATTCTTCTATAAATTCGTTATTTTTAAATAATCATTTATATATATATATATATATATTCAAAACATTTTTTAATTTTAGAAAAATTTTAATTATTAAAATGTTTTTTAAAAATCTTGGTTTTTAAATTTTTTAATGAAATTCGTTTAAAATTAAAGTTTTACAAAATTTTAAATGAAAATCTTTTCAAGTTCATTTAATTTTGAAAATCGTAAACGCAACTCTTTTAAAATTGAATTAAATTTGAAATTTTTAAGTAAAATTAGATTTCAAGAATATACACAATTATGTCAAATGAAAATTATGTTAAATGATATTTACGTCAAATGAAATTTATGTCAGGTGAATTTTATGTAAAATGATGTTTTATGTCAAATGGATTGTGTGTCAAATGAGAGTTAAGTTAAATGACTTTTATTCCAAGTGAAATTGCTGTCAAATGAATTTTATGTGAAAAAAATTTTATAACAATTGAAATTTACGTTAAATGAATTTTTGTCAATTTTGTCAAATGAATTTTCGTCAAATAAAATTTGTGTTAAATGAATTTTTGTCAAATGAAATTTGTGTTAATTGAATTTTATGACAAATGAGAATTACAACTCTTCATTTTTTATTATATCGGCTCTATACAATTCAAAGATTTGAAAAATAAATTTAATTATTGTACTTCAAAAAAAAATTTATTTTTCTTCAACTCGACGTCGACGTCAGCAAAGTAAAGTACGAGAACGATGCCTTAAAAGTCTGAAAAATAGTAATTATTTCCATTTAAATGTTAAAATTCCCATAACTTAAACTAGTTTAACTAAAATTATTGTAAGTAAAATTTTTAAAATATTTACCGCGGAAGCAGTTCTAAATGATAAAACCACCATTTTTCCGGCTGTTATTTTACATGGAACGCTGCTTCTTATCATTACAAGTATCAAACACTTTCTCACCCTCCCTGATAATTTTTCCCATGAAATTTGATATCTGTATAAATCCATCGGATTTTGTTAAATTAAAAACTAAAATTAAAAAACAACCCCTTTCTCCAAATGTGAATCACTGAAGTTCTCACTGCTTTTCATATTCATGAATTTTTTTTGACTAAATAAAATTTCACTATTATTCACTATTATTAAGCAAATGAGAATTCAGTGATAGTTCAGATTCAGATTCGGAGAAATTGAAAAATTTTCTATAACAAGTTTATTTTAATACGCAATGTTTGCAAGATCAATACTGTGGTCCATTAATCTTTGTGAAAAAATGCTGTAAACACAAATATTTGTTACGGAAGCTGCAAGGAAAACGCCAAATTGCACAACAACGTCAAGCTCGTGAATGTGTGAAACAACCTTAAATAGAAATTTTACATATAGACACAATAGTATTTTTACATAGACGGCAATTTTGTTTAAATAAAAAATAAAAAACAAATAAATAAAAAATAAAAAAAAATAAAAAAAATAAAAAAAAAATAAATAAAAACTTAAAAAGTAAATAAAAGAAAATAAATAAAAAATAAAAAATAAAAAAAATAAATAAATAAAAAGTAAATGTGTCAGAATTCGTGAAATTTTCACAGAAACAAAAAGTATTTTTTTAAAATCAAAATGATGAAAAAACATTTCTACTTGGTCTTAGGAATGTGTCCACGAAAGAACAAAAAAAAAATATTATTTATAAAAGTTATTGCAAAATTAATTTTTTTGCAACTTTTTAAACAAACTATTATTTCTCCTAAATGAATGAACCGATTTAAGTGAACTAAAAAGTTTACTACTTTTTTTAAGTTACGCTACTATTTGGATACTATTTTTAGATTTCGGCTACTATTTCTGTTTTTTTAGTATTTTCACTACTTTAAATTCGCTAAATACTAGAAAACAAGAAACTATTCTCAAAAATTGTAAACAAATTTTTTGAATCGATTCAATTATTTTCAAAAAATATTCAATATTCAATTATTTTCATCAAATTTTGCCTTCAAAATTCAATTATTTAACAAAAAATTTAAAAAATTCATTCAAATTTCAGTTATTTTTATAAATAATAAAAATTTCACAAGGATTCAATTAATTAAGAATAGTATTTTCAAAAACATTTCAAGAAAATCAATTATTTAAAATAAAATTTTCACAATATTTATTAAATTTTGAAAAAATTAATTCTTTAAAACAATGTTTATAAAATTTTTATGAAAAATTCAATTATTTTCAAAATTATTCAAAAAAAATTCATAGAGATTCTATTTTTCTTTTAAATATTTTAATAAAATTTTTCAAAATAATTCAATTATTTTCATAAACACTAAAATTCTTCTTAGGAGTTCGATTATTTTTAAAAATATCAATAAAATTCATGATAAAATTTCAATTCTATTAAAAAATTATTATCAATTCAATGATTTTCAATATTCTAGTATTTAAATAAAATTTTCCAATAGAATTAAATTATTAAAGAAAAATTTTGATAATATTCTACACTAACGTTTAATTATTTTTCCGAAAAAAATAAAAATTTAACTGGAATTGAATTATTTAAAATAGAACTTTTGTATTTAATTTAAAATTTAAATAATTTATATTTAAATATTTTCAGAATTCTATTATTTTAAAATATTTTAATAAAATTGTTCGTAAAGAAATCACATATTTTGAAACACAATTTCAATTAAATTTTCATGAAATAAATAAATTATTCTTTTTAATAGGAATGAAATTCTTCTCAAGAATTCAATTATTTATGAATAAATAATTCTTCGAAAGAATTCAATTATTTATGAATAAATAATTCTTCGAAAGAATTCAATTATTTATGAATAAATAATTTTTCGAAAGAATTCAATTATTTATGAATAAATAATTCTTCGAAAGAATTCAATTATTTATGAATAAATAATTCTTCGAAAGAATTCAATTATTTATGAATAAATAATTCTTCGAAAGAATTCAATTATTTATGAATAAATAATTCTTCGAAAGAATTCAATTATTTATGAATAAATAATTCTTCGAAAGAATTCAATTATTTATGAATAAATAATTCTTCGAAAGAATTCACTTATTAAACATGAATAACAAAATTATACTCGAAAATTCAATTATTTTGAGTCACTTTAGTAAATTTTTTTGCAAAATTCAATTATTTTCATAAATTTTATAAATCACAAGAATTAAATTATTTTTGTAAATAATAAAAAGCTTTTTAGGAATTTAATTTTTTTTTATAAAATTTTAATAAAATGCCACACAGATTTTCAGTTATTGTAAAATATTTTAATAGAATTCTTTGTAAAGTTGAGTTATTTTTAAAAAACATTTCTAAATTCAATGATTTTCAAAAATTTAGAAAAATTTGCAAACAGAATTCAAGTATTTAAAAATTTTGTTGTAAAAATCATACGTATGAATTTAATTTTTTTTTCTTGAATAATAAGAAAATTCTCAGGAATTTTAATTATTTAAATAAGAATTTGCATAAAAAAATTTTTATACTTCTTAAGAATGAAATGATTTTTATAAATATTTAAATTCTTACATGAATAAGAAAATTCGTGTCAGGTATTCAATTTATTAGCATTAGAATAAGAAAGAAGTAAATATTTTTTAAAAATTAAGAAAAAGTCAGGGAAATGGAAAATAAAATATAAAATGGAATTTTCGTCTGTTTAATAAAGTTTCTAAAACATTGGTTTTGTGCACATGGTTTTTAATTTTTCTGTAGCTACTTTTTTACTACTTTTTTTAGTATGAAAGCTACTTTTTTAAAATTAATTATCGAGTGCGAAGTCTGTAATTATTTAATAAATTTTTTATAAACAATTAATTTTTTCAAATGTTCTGCGCCTTTTAAAAATTTTTAAAAATATCTACATACACTTAAAACTATTAGAAATCAAAATCCGTTGAGAAAATTTATGAGCGACCATTATTTTAAATGTTATAATGAAAATTATATCAGAGATGCGATTTTGATGATTTTTAGAATTAAAATATTATTTTTAACTACGAAATGAAAAAAAATACTTTTGAATTAACATTTATTTATTTTGTTTAAAAAGTTGCTAAAAAATTAATTTTGCAATAACTTTTATAAAAAGTAATATTTTTTCTGTTCTTTGGTGGACACATTCCTAAGACCAAATAGAAATATTTTTTCATCATTTTGAAATAAAAAAAAATTCTTTTTGTTTTCTGTGAAAATTTCGCGAATTCTGAGCCAAATAAAATTAAATAAATTTGAAAAGGACTAAACTTACCTGAATTAAGGAAAGAGAAAAGAAAATGCAGTTAAATGATACCACAAAGAATAAGCTGAGACTAAAAACAGATTCGATGTTTTCACAGTATCTAATAGAAATAATAATAATAATAATATCAATAAAATATTAATTGTATTTCGAATAAATCGCATAAATAAAAAAAAATTAAGGAAAATATTTAAAAAAACATTGTTATGAGATCGTTTAAAATAATTTTGACCAATATACAAACTGAATGGCTCGATTATGTTGTTCAACACAAAAATACACTGCTTTCAAATTCTCCATTTCGGTGCCATTGCCATTAATTTTCTTTAAACGTAAACTGTAAAGAGAAAAAAAAGTTTGAAACCGATTAATAATTTTTAAAATAAGTCTGATTAAAAATAAAAAATTACCCAATTATTTTGAATAATCCACAAGCATGTTCAATGCTGGACACTAACAAACTTTCAAAGCTGATATAAATGGGAGCTTCTAAACAAAAGGAAAATGAGAAAAAAAGAGCTACCCAATAGAAATGTTCTTTGGAGTAATTCATAAAATAATAGACTTGAAATGGCAATTCTTTGGTTCGTGATTCGTTTAAAAATACATCTGTATTAAAAATTTTAGATGTAACTGCCATCGTTACATAACCACCCATTGCCCAAAACAGACTTCCTAGAAATTATTTTCTCTTAAAAATTTTCTATAATGTATTATCTCCTTCTGTTATTAACATTCTATTTTAATAGCAATTTTTCAACTCTTCAGATTTTAGTTTAATAAAAATCAAAAATATCAGAAAAAAAAAAAAAAATATCAGGGTTGCCACGCAAACTGGAAATCTGTAAAACCGGGAAATGTCAGGGAATTTTATAAATATTGAAAAAACACGGAGAAGTCAGAGAATTTTTATCGAAATCCTTGGAAACTTTATTTTTAAAAACTAATTTTACTTAAAAATAATTTTTAAGTAAAAAAGTAATTTAATGATTTTGACGTTTTTAGATGCGACAGAAGTGTAACAACAAGTGTTTATTCACGCGGAGGTGGAGTGTTAACAGCTGTTAACCGTTCCTTGCATAGTGTTAAAATTGATACTAAAATAACCTCTATTGAGCATGTTGTTGTTAAATTTAAATTTCACTCTGACACAATTATATTGGGAAATTTTTATATGCCGCCGTATGCCACTGTTGACCAATATTTTGACATGTGTCAAGTTTTAGAGGAAATGGCATTTATTTATCCTTCAGCGAAGATTATAGTTTTGGGTGATTTTAATATGCCTTATGCAATTTGGAATCAGTCACTTGATGATAACCCACGTTGTATACCCAAACCTGGTTCTCTTAAATTACATTGTCAGATCGTTAACACAGTAAGTGATACCTTGGATTTTCTTAATTTTGTGCAGATTAATAATAACACTAATACTCACGGATCCCTATTAGATCTAATTTTTATAAATTTTTTTGATTCTAAGAATTATAGTATAAACTCGACAAGTGATAGTCTCCTTCCGATTGACATCTTTCACCCCCCTTTATTATTTGATTATAACCCTCAACCTGCAAACGTTCCTGAATTTCGTGAAAGAATTCTTAAATATGACTTTTTAAATGCTAATGTTTTTGGTATTAATGAGTATCTAAACAGTGTTGATTGGTCTGATTGTTTATTGACTTGTGATATTGAGAGTGCAGTTGACATTTTTTATAATCATATTTATTTTGCTATTGAACTTTTTGTTCCTGTTAAAGCTACAAATACTTCACATTATCCACCATGGTTTAATAGTGAATTAAAAAAATTAACCTATGATAAAAAAATTGCTCATTTAAATTATAAGAAGAATAAAAGCTTCTCAAATTACCAGTTATTTTCTACTTTACGAACTCAGTGTAAATCTCTCTCAACATTTTGTTATAATGCTTATATCCGTAAAAGTGAACAATCTATTGTTAATTGTCCAAAAAATTTTTGGAAATTTATCAAATCTAAACAGAATGACCGTTGCATTCCAAACTGTATGACACTTGACAGTAATGTTGCTACTGATCGTGATAATATATGTTCTTTTTTTGCATCTTATTTTGAATCTGTTTACGAGGCTTATGATAATAATATTGTTACAACGCCTTTTCAAGTGCACGATTCCGTTTTTCTTAACTCTTTTCATATTACTAAAAATGATATAGCTAAAAAGATATTATCTTGCAATGTGAATGTTGGTGCTGGTCCTGATGGTATCCCTCCTGCTTTGATTAAGTCGTGCTGTTCTTCTCTAGTCGAACCCTTATATATGCTTTTTACTAGGTCTGTGCGGGAATGTATTTTTCCTAAACAGTGGAAAATAGGAATAGTTGTTCCTGTTTTCAAAAATAAATCAAAAAATGATGTAAAAAATTATAGACCAATTACTATTCTCAGCACAATTCCGAAGATTTTTGAGAGTATTTTATATGATGAACTTTATTTATCTGTTTCCGGAGTGATTATTGACGAGCAGCACGGATTTCTTAGGGGTAGATCAGTTTCTACTAATCTTGGTGTTTTTTTATGAATATTTGGTTTCTGCAGTCGAGGGAGGTCATCAGGTTGACGCCGTCTACGCGGACTTTGCTAAGGCATTCGATAAGATTGATCATGAAATTCTTTTAAAAAAGCTAAAATTACTGGGCATTGGCCCTAATATTCTTTCTTGGTTTCGTAGTTACTTAATTGCTAATTGCCTATGTGTCCGTGTGGATGGTGTTTACTCTGAGATGTTTACGGCAACTTCTGGTGTCCCTCAAGGATCTCACCTGGGTCCCCTATTATTTCTTTTATTCATTAATGACATAAATTCTGTATTTAAATTTTGTTCTTTTTTACTTTTTGCCGACGATCTGAAATTATATATGACTATTGGTTCTCATGATGATTTTATAAATTTTCAGTCTGACTTAGATCGTCTACATCAATGGTGTATTGGTAGTAAATTTCATTTTAACATCAATAAATGTTCTGTAATTTCTTTTTCTAAGAAAAAAGTTACTATTAATCATGACTATAAACTTGATAATTTCTCTTTAAATCGAGTGACCCAGGTGAGCGATCTGGGAGTTGTCTTCAGTGAAGATTTGACCTTCTCTAACCATGTTGCTGTTGTTGTAAACAAGGCTGTTCGATTATTGGGTTTTATTATACGAAATGCATCTAATTTTAAAAGTTTGATTTCCCTTAAAGTTCTGTATTATTCCTTTGTTTTATCAATCCTTGAATATGCTTCTGTAATATGGTCGCCTTTTTACCTCATTCACATTGTTAGACTTGAAAGAGTCCAGAATCGTTTTTTGCGCTTTCTGGCTAGGCAGCTTGGTATTGGTTATGATTTTTTTTCACATAACTATGATGCTTTACGTTTGCAATTAAAAATTCCTAAGATACACACAAGGTTTCAATATAATGACTTGCTTTTTTTGTTTAAAATTATAAACGGCATCGTGTATTGTCCTAGAATTCTCTCTCAGGTTAATTTTTATACTCCAGTTAGAGTTTTAAGAGGCTATAATTTGTTTTATATTAAGAAACATAGAACTAATTATGGAAAGAATTCTATTATTGCTAGACTCTGTAGGCAAGCGAATTGTTGCCCTATTAGTCTTGATTTTTTTGATACGAAAATGGAGAGATTTGTCGCCGCATTACGAGCTATTGTCTTAAACGAAAATGTATAATTACAATTTTCTGATCTGGTCGTAGTTAAATTTATATTATCTAAATATTACTTATGTGTATATTAAATTATGTAAAGGGTATTTTCCACCCGTTTATCTACTAAATAAATAAAATAAAATAAAATAATTAATTTTACTTTTAAAATTTATTCAATTTTCGAAGAGTTACAATTAGAATGTTTATAAGTAGAACGAAGTTGAGGTCCACGACGTTTTTAGACGAAAAAAAATTCTTTAAAATATAAAAAAAAATAAAATTTTTTTTTAAATATTATTTTTAATTGAATCTTCAATTATACAACAATATTATCATCAAAACATAAACATCAATCTTTTGGTTTAAATATTTTTCTATCAAAAATTAATGCATTATTTTTTAATAATTTACTTAGTGAACAATTTTTTTTTCGTTGATCAACGTTGGTCAAGTTCAACTTGGTTAAGTAGATGAACATGAAAAGATTTTCATTTAAAATTTTGTGAAACTTCAATTTTAAATGAATTCTATCAAAAAATTTAAAAACCTAGATTTAAAAAAAAAAATCCTTAAGGCGGTGTCAAAGTCGATTGTGTTTTTGCATTGAGCTTCAATGGGAAAATCGCATCGACTTTGACACCGCCTTAATGACTTAAATTCTTCTAAAATTACAAAATTTTTTGAAATTAACGAATTTTTTAAGAATAACGAATTTGTAGAAGAGTTTTAGTTAAAAACACTAAAACAAAATTGAATTTTGAAGCAAATCCTCTTTCTTTTGGTGAAATTCAACTATTTTTAAAAGAAGTAATATTCTTCTCAGAAATTCAATTATGTTTTTCATCTTTTATTATTTATTCTTCAAGAATTACATTTTTTTTTAATTCTAAATAAATTCTTTTGTAAGAATTTAATTTTTTTCAAAATAATTTTAATAAATTTCTTCGTAGACATTCAATTTTTTTCAAAATAATTTTAATAAATTTCTTCGTAGACATTCAATTAATTTCAAAAAATTGTCAAAATTCAATTATTTTGAATGTTTACGAAATCAATAAAATTTCACAAAAGAGTTCAATTATTTAAAATGAATTTTAATAAAATTAGTCTCAAGAATTCAATTATTTTGAAAAGTTAATAAATTTTTCTCAAATATCAAATTATGCTAAAAAGTGTACAAAAAATTCGGTCAAAATTTCAATTATCTTTATAAATAATACATTTTTTCTCCGATATTTAATTATTCAGAAAATTTTTAATAAAAATTGGCAAAATTTTAATTATTTTTAATATATTTTATAAAATTCGTTTTATCAAGTGACTCGAAAACTGAAATTATTCTTAAAAATTGTTTTCAAATGTGTTAAGAGAATTTAATTATTATTTAAATTTTTTGAATAGTTCAATTTTCAAAATGTTTTAAATTAAAACCTTTGAAAATTTGAATTTTTTATACCCTTAACGAACAATTCTGTAAAATTAATTTTTATTAATAAAGGATTACTTTTTACTTTTTCACTGTAACTGCCTTAAAAAATATTTTCATCATTACGATAACTATTTTAAAAATACAAAAAAAATAATTCTTCTTTAAAAAAATTTTAATAATTTTGGAGAAAATTCTTCGACAATTTTCAAATCCAATTGTTTACAATATTCAGTTTTACAAAATTTTAATTATTTATAAATTTTTCAATTAATTATATTTCAGGAAATTAAAACTTGAAATTCTATCAAAAATTTTGACTGAAATTCATTTCAAAAATCAATTATTTTCAAAAATTTTTACAAGAATTCAATTATTTAAACACAAACAAAGATAATTTATCGAATAATTTAATTTGTCTTAAAATTCAATTCTGTTAAAGAATTTTATCAACAAATTTTTTGAATAGTAGAATTCCTTCGACGAACTTTAATAAAATTCTACAGAATAATTACATTTTTTGAGAAATTCGATTAAAATTGAATAAAAAATAATTGAAATCCTGCAATGAGTTTTTGAAATTTTTATTTTTTAGAAAAATAATTGAATGTTTGTGTAGAATATTATAAAAATTTTTGTAAAATAACAATAGAATTTTTTTACTATTAAATAAATATTTTGTTAAATAATTGAATATTGAATTTGAATTTTCATAAAGAATTTTATCATTAATTTTTTGAATAATTGAATTCGGAAATTTAATTATTTTCGAACATTTTAATAATATTCTTGGCTAAATTTTAATTATTTTTAATATAAAAAATTTTCATCAAATTCCTCGAAAAATTAAATTATTGTTAATTTTTTTTTAAATTTAACTCTTGACATTAAAAAAAATAAAAGACAATAATTAAATTGTGATATTTCTTATAAAAATTCAATTTTAAAAAAAGTTCAATTACTTAATAAATTGTTTATTTTTACAGTTAAATAATTGATTTCTTCTAGGAGTTTCTAACAAATATTATTGAATTAAAAATAAATTTCAGGAAAAATTTTGAATTGTAATTGAATATCATATTCAAAAATATATTAATTTATTTGAAAATTCTACGAGAATTCATTTATTTAATTCGAAAAATAAACATTTTATTAAATAATTTAACTTTTTTCAAAAATTGAATTTTCACGAAGAACTTTATCAACAAATTTCTAAATAATAATTGAATTCTTTTAAATAATTAAAAAAATTAATAATAATGAAATCGTTTTAAATAATGACATTTTTCGAGATTTTTGATGACAATTTTGTATATGAAAAATAATTGCAATTCTGACAATGAGAATTTTATTAAAATCTTTAAAAATAATTGAATTTCGGAGAAAAATGTTTTCTTTTATAAAGATTATTTAAATTTTGACGGGAATATTTGGCATTTTTCGAAACATAATTGGATTTTTCAGAAGAATTACGTTACCTTTGAAAATAGTTGAATTTTTGAAAGAAATTATATTAAAATTTCTTTTTAAATAATTGAATTGTTATGTGAAACTTTTTTGAAATAATAGACATTGAAAATAATTGAAGTTTGAGAAATTTTTGAAATTAATTAAATTTCTATGAAGAATTTATTAAAATTATTATTTTTAAAAAAGTCGAATTGTCACATAAGAATTTCATTGGAATTTTTGAAAATTTAAATCTTTGAAGAATAAATAAAAAAAATAATTGAATTTTTGTAAATCTAATTTCTATATGAAAAAATAATAATGATTAAATATTTATTTAAAAAATGAAGTTATTGATGTCTTACAATAATTTTATAATTAATAAAAATTGTTGTTTTAAAAATCAGGAAAAATTCCGTATTTTAAACTGGAAAACCTGTAAAAGTCAGGGAATTTGAAAAGGGTAGAAGCGTGGCAACCCTGAATAAAGATTTTTTATTTAGGATAAATTTTTATAAAAAAAGATGTTCAGAAAGGAGAAAATAATAATAAAAAAAAAATAAAAAAATAAAAAAAATGTCATACAAACCTGTAGAAGCGAGAGTAATAAGCCTCCCATAATTCGCATGTTTGGTAATAATTAATTGTTCCTCAATCGAGAGCCAAAATTCCCAATCGTATTTGATTTTATCAAAAATTTCTTTAAACTGCAAGAAAATGGCATAATGTTTTTGCTTATACCTTAATTTGCATATTTACTCTTTTTATATTAGAATTCATTTAATTAATCATTGCCATAAAGGGACTTTCTAGTTTCAAATCTGTTAGCATGAGAAATGCTACCAAAGAACTACTCTTTATTGTACTAAATATGTGGATTTCAATTTCGATGTAAAATAAAAATACTCATTAGGATTAAAATGCGTGTTTCGATATTTGTAAATGTTAGAATAACGGAACTGAAAATTCACCTGCTTTGATTTAAAATGGAAAATGATGATAATGATCAGAGCACAAAATGTTACGAAAATTGTTGGAAGGCACGCAATCATTTGCTCTGCGTCGCCCCATACTTTTATAAAACCAGCTATCTGAAAATGAAATTTTTTTTTGAAAATTTTTTTCTAAGTACGCGACGCCAATTATTAAATTTTTTCGGTAAAATTAATAATTCCAAAAGGATTCAGAAAACTGAGTCTGGTAGCATTTACGTAAAGTCAATTATTGAAGTTAGAACTTCGGTAGTAGTTATAAAAATGAAAACTTATCGTACCAAAGTGATAAAAAATAGGGACAAAGTTAAAAATACGAAACACTGACTGACAATATTTCGCCTTGAACTGCAAAAAGGCCAATGACCAATAAAAATCATGAAAAATTTAATGATATAAAAGTAACGATTATCAAAAAGGGATAAATTACTATCGGTCATTTCTAACAGAAGGTGCAGTGGAGAACTGAAGATTGTTTTTCACCTTGACACATTATATTGGGTTTTTGAAATAAATGTTTGACGCGGTAAATTATTTGTTTATCGTCCTGCAATTATATTCAATGAAACTTAGGCAGAAGTTTATTCGATTATTAGGTTCATAAATATTTCTCTATAGGTTTCATATGCCTCTAGCATCTATAACATATCCTTTGTCATTGGGAAATTTTTCCATCAATTTCTGAATGTAGAAGACTGACAATATTTCTGAAAGTTTATTTCATTATTCATTTTCCAAAAAACAGATTAAAATTCTACTTGATTATAAAATATTTAATCGAAGAAAATCGTCTCTTGTTGACATACTCTACATCTACTGTTTATTTGACGAATGTAAACCAAATGGTTCTAAAGTGACATTCAGCATCAGTGTTTGCATCGATACCCACATAATATGATCAAGAAAATGTGAATAAAGTGAAAAGTGTCAAGTTTAATCTGAAATGTAAAAGTGAAGTGACTACAGAATTTCGTTCAGTGAATAATAATTATTTTTTGAACCAGTACAAATGTCATGAGTGATTCAAAGAAGCAGATCCTTCGTGATCATGCAGGGTTGCCACAGGTCAGGGAAAAGTCAGGAATTTTTAGTAAAAGTACTGGAAAAAATCGAATTTCAAAAATTCATGAAAAAACTCTAAATTTTGATGTTTTTTTTGTTTGCCTCGTAAACTATAAAAATAACCACGAATTTTAATACAAGACCTTGAATTTTTTCTATTTCAGACAATAATTTCTTTTTAAATAAAGTAATTTTTAAAGAACTATCATAAAATTATGACTAATAAATTATGTAATGAATCATTTTTACAATTTTCATAAATACTAGATTGATAAAAGAATTTTAGTTCAAATACTAGAAAAATTTTATTTTCGAAAAGTTACAAATAATTAGAGAAATTCAATTATTTTCAAAAGTAATAAAATTTTTAGCAGAAATTCAATTATATTCAAAAATTAAATAAATTCTGTCAATTTCAACAATATATTTAAAAATACAAAAATTCTTCTCCAAAATTCTATTATGTTCAAAATTTTTTTAAAAATTCTCGTCAAAATTTCAATTATCTTTATAAATAGTACAATTCTTCTTCGAAACTCAATTATTTTTAAAAACTTTAAAAAAATTCTTGGAAAAATTTCACAGGAATTCCATAATTTACAAAATTTTTGATGAATTTCTTCTAATTAAACTAATTATATTTATAAATAATAAAATTTTCACAGGAATTCAATTATTTAATATATAAAAAATTTCCAATAATTTTTCGAAAAACATTAATTATTTAAAAAGAATTTTATAAAATTCGTCACAAGAGTTTATTTATTAAAAAAAATTTAACAAAGTTCTTTTCAAGAATTCAATTATTTTTAGAAATAGTAAAATTCTTCACCGAAATTCAATTATTTTTATAAATTTGAATAAAATTCGTTGGAACAATTAAATTATTTTCAAAGGTAATAAAATTCTTCAAAGAAATTCAATTATGTTCAAAAATTTTTGTCAAAATTTCAATTATTTTCATAAATAATAAAATTCTTCAATATTTAATTATGTTCAAAATATTTTAAAAAAATTCTCGTCAAAATTTCAATTATCTTTACAAATAATACAATTTTTCTTCAACATTCAATTATTTTTAAAAACTTTAATAAAATTCTTGGAAAACTTTCACAGGAATTCAATTATTTAATATAAAAAATTTCAAATAATTTTTCAAAAAATATTAATTATTTAAAAAGAGTTTTATAAAATTCTATAAAAAAATTTATAAAGTTTAGTTATTGAAAAAAATTTAACAAAGTTCTTTTCAAGAATTCAATTATTTTTAGAAATAGTAAAATTCTTCACCGAAATTCAATTATTTTTCATAAATTTGAATAAAATTCGTTGGAAGAATTAAATTATTTTCAAAAGGAATAAACTTCTTCACAGAAATTCAATTATGTTCAAAAATTTTTGTCAAAATTTCAATTATTTTCAAAAGTAATAAAATTCTTCAATATTTAATTATGTTCAAAATATTTTTAAAAAATTCTCATCAAAATTTCAATTATCTTTATAAATAATACAATTTTTCTTCAAAATTCAATTATTTTTAAAAACATTAATAAAATTCTTGGAAAAATTTCACAGAAATCCAATAGTTTTATGAAATTTTTAATAAATTTCTTTGAAATAATTCAAATTATTTTCATAAATAATAAAATTTTCAAGTGAGTTCAACTATTAAATATACAAAATTTTATAAAATTTTTTGAAAAATATCAATTATTTAAAAAGATTTTTTTAAAATTCGTCTCATAAATCAATTATTTAAAAAAAATTAACAAGGTTTTTTACAAGAATTTAATTATTTTTATAAATAATAAAATTCTTCACCAAAATTCAATTATTTTTATAAATTTGAATAAAATTCGTTGGAAGAATTAAATTATTTTTAAAAATAATAAAATTCTTCACAGAAATTCAATTATGTTCAAAAATTTTTGTCAAATTTTCAATTATCTTTATAAATAATAAAATTCTTCAATATTCAATTATTTAAAAAAAAATTTTATTAATTCTCGTTAAAATTTCAATTATTGTTATAAATAATAAAATTCTTCAATATTTAATTATGTTCAAAATATTTTTAAAAAATTCTCGTAAAAATTTCAATTATCTTTATAAATAATACAATTCTTCTTCAAAATTCAATTATTTTTAAAAACTTTAATAAAATTCTTGGAAAACTTTCACAGGAATTCAATAATTTATGAAATTTTTAATAATTTTCTTTGAAATAATACAATTATTTTCATAAATAATACAATTTTCACGTGAGTTCAACTATTTAATATACAAAATTTTATAAAATTTTTTGAAAAATATCAATTATTTAAAAAAAATTGTTTTAAATTCGTCGCATAAATCAATTATTTAAAAAAAAATTAACAAAGTTCTTTACAAGAATTTAATTATTTTTTGAAACATAGTAAAATTTTTCACCGAAATTCAATTATTTTAGAAAAATTTTAATATCATTTTTTGGAAATTTTTTAAAATTATTTTCATGAATAATAAAACTCATCGCAAGATTTTAATTAATTTTGGATACAATATTTTAATCAAATTCCTCGTCAAATGTAACTTTTTTTAAAAATATTATTAAAATTTGCCAAAAGAATTCAATTATTTAAAAATTTGTTGATAAAATTCTTTATGAGAATTCAATTTTAACAAACATTCAATTATTCAATAAATTATTTATTTTTTAATTAAAATAATTGAATTTTTCTACATTTTTCTAATAAAAATTGATTAAAAAATGAAATTACCGAATAATCGATTTATTGTTTATGAAAATAATTGAATTATTGCAACGAATTTTATTACAATTTTTTCAAATAATTGAATTTTTTGAGAAAATTTACTACTTTTAAAAATAATTAAATTCTTGCGAAGGATTTTATTAGGATTTTTGTAAATAATTAAATTTTTGTTGAAAAATTTCATGGTTTTTTTAATTATAACAAATCATTAAGAATTCTATATGTTTTGTAATAATATCCTTATAAATTGTTGGGTTTTAAAAAGGTTTGAATTTGAATGTTCTGAAGAATTTTAATTCCTGTGGAAAAGTAATAATTAAATACTTATTTAAAAATTTAGTTATTGGTGTTTTTGAATTATTTTACAATTAATGAAATTTGTAAATAAATTTAATAGAACATTGTTTTAAGTATCTAATAATTTTTAGAGTGAATCAAAATATTTTTTATGGTCAGGGAAAAAGTGAGAATTTTGTCTGGAAATCAGGGAAAAATAAAATTAAATATTTGTAGCAACCCTGTCATTATTAATATTGCTGCAGATTTCGCTAAACTTCTAGGAGAAAAAAATTACGAACTTAGGATCTGTGATTGGTTTATAAAATTTTAAATAAAGATATTTAATTTAGATAAAGTTTTATAATTTTGTTTTATAAATCGTAAACAATAAACAAGCTACGTCGTATAAATCTCAAATTTGTAGGGCGTGATAAATTGAGACGTATGGTAGAAAATTTATCCGCACTTTCAAAAACTTTTTTTTTTAAAGCAGTAAATGTTTCTTCAATACATTCATTTCAGATAATTTGGCTGCTTATTATGTTTAACATGCTGCAGGAACACTACATAGAAGCAGTATACATTGGTAAGTGTTCACTGAGCCTATCTCCTCTAGTTTGCATTAATTCAACACACCTGCTACGCCCGCACCGCTCGTCGTCCGTAAAATAGGGCAAGCCTATACGCTGTAAATGAGTTCCTATTAATTATATAAATTCCCTAATGTGAGCACATTTCTTTTTAAACAGAAAATTTGTTCATCTAACATAAATATCAAAATTTACAATACGTTATTTATGTTAATAAAATTCTTCTAAAAATTCATCTTACTTATTCCTGCTTTTTAAAGAAAATTCAAAATATTTCTAGATATTTTAAAATATACTTTGTATTTATATTTATTTTGTGTATTTGAAAATTCTTCAGAAGCGGCAGAATTTTGAATGTAAATTTTTCAATGATTATCTGGAGTAAGATTTAGAATATATGTTTCTTTGTATTTTCATTGCTTTGAAATTATTCAATTGCATGTATAGTTATTAAATTTGAAAATTTAAACACTGTAGCTGTTGAACAAATATCTCTGTACACACGTGTTTGACAATCAGACCAGAAAAGCTTATCTTTATTCTAGACCAGAGCATAAAACGTTTGTTTCACTTTTGTGTTGTACAGCATGACATAATAATTGTCTGAGGATGCCTGCGGGGAAATACAAAGAATTTAATATTTCTTGATTGCATTTTTCATAATCGAGGCTAATTTTCTCCCTTTTGACAAATTTACAAGAATTATGTGAAACATTTTTTTTCTTATTATTATTTTTTTATTTTTGAAAACATCGAGATTTTTGGTCCGGACGCGCTCTTGATTCTGTAAAAGCAAAAAAAAACGGGCTAAGATTATTAATTGAGGCGCATGCTTATTGCCGAAAATTTTTTTGTCAAATTAGTTATTTAAAATAAAACCACTTAACTTAAAATTTACATAAAATTAATATTATTTGTCGTCAATTTCATTGCATACAAAAACCCATTTAACATAAAAATCATTTTGTTCATAACATTCATACAAATTTTATGTTACAGAAAACTCATATTTAACATAATTCCGATTTAATATAAAAATCGTGTAACATAAATTTCTTTTCATCAAAAAAATCATGTAACATTAATTTCTTTTCATCAAAAAAATCATTTAACATCAATTTCTTTTGACAAAAAACACATTTAACGTAAATTTTCATTGTTATAAAATTTATTTCACATAAAATTCCTTTGACAACAATTTCGATTGACATAAAAGTAATTTATTTAGAGAATTTAGGGTAATTCTCATTTGACACACGATTGTGTAACATAAATTTCTTTTGACATAAATATCATTTTACAGAAAATTCGCTTTACAGAAAATTCACTTTACAGAAAATTCACTTTACAGAAATTTCATTTAACGTAAATATCATTTAACATAAATCTTATTTAACATAAAATTCACATGATATAAATTTCATTTAGCATTAAATTTCATTTAACATAAATTTAATTTGATTTTTAAAGAAATACTTATTATGACACATAACTGAAAAACTAATTAGAATTAAATTTTCAAAATATTCAGTTACTTTCACAAATAAATTTTTTGCCAAGAATTTAATTATTTAAACTAATAAAATTTTCATAACATTTAAAAACCCATTATTTAAAACAATGTTCATAAATTTCTTTATGAAGATTTTAATTTCTTTATGAAGATTTTAATTTATTTCAAAAGTAATAAAATTTTCAACATAAATTGAATTTTTTAAAAATATTTTAATAAACTTTTCCGCAAGAATTTAATTATTTTCATAAATAATAATAGGTTTTTTTGGAAAATCCAATTATTTTCAAAAAAATTTAATAAAATTTCCCACCGACATTCAATTATTGACAAAGTTGTTAATAGAATTCTTTGTAAAATTTAATTATCTTTAAAAACTTTTAACATTTCAATGATTTTCAATATCTACTATTTTTATAAAATAACCAAACAGAATTCAATTATTTAAAAAAATTTATGATAAAATTCTAGGAAAAAATTCAATTATTTTCATCAATTTTAATAAAATTCTTTGAAAGAATTAAATTGTTTTTATAAATAATAAAATTCTCTGAAAGTAATTAAATTATTTTTTCAACAATTATTAATAAAATTTCTCGAAAGAATTCAATTATTTTCATAAATTACAAAATCCTTAGAAAAAATGCGTAATTCTTCAAAAAATTCAATTTTTCTCAAAGTTTATAAAATTTTTCAGAAAAATTCAATTATTTTCCAAATTTTTTTTTAAATTCTTCCCAAGAATTAAATTATTTTCTAAATTTAAAAAAAAAAATTCTTCGCAAGAATTCAATTATTTTTATAAAAATAGAAAAATATTCCAAAAAAATTTAACTATCTTCTTAAATTATGAAATTCTTCAAAAAAAGTCAATTTTTCCTAAAAATAACTTTCCAAATTGTTTTAAAGATTCTTTCCAAAAATTCAATTATTTTTCAAATTTAAAAAAAATTATTCGCAAGAATTCAATTATTTTTATAAAAATAGAAAAATATTTTTAAAAAATTTAACTATTTTCATAAATTATGAAATTCTTCAAAAAAAAGGCAATTTTTCTTAAAATTTATAAAATTCTTCAGAAAATTTCAATTATTTTCAAAAATTTTTTAACAATTCTTCTTAAGAATTTAATTATTTTAATAAATAATAAAGTATTTCAAGAAAATTCAATTATTTTGATAAATAACAAAATTTGCCTAAAGAAATCAATTATTTTTGTTAATAATAAAATTCTTCTGAAAAAATCAATTATTTTTATAAATAATAACAGTTTTCATTGAAAATTCAATTATTTTCAAATATTTTTTTTAAACTCTTCCCAAGAATTAAATTATTTTAAATTCTTTCACGAATAATAAAATTCGTAGCATAAATTCAATTTATTAGCAGGATAAGAAAAAAGTAAATATTTTTGATGATAATTAGGAAAAAGTGAGGAAAATAAAAAATATGGAATGGAATTTTTGTCAATTTTGTGAAGTGAATAAAACGAGTTTTTTTTTTGTTTTTTTGACAGTAAAAAAATGACAATAACCCACAAAAATGAATTTTCAACCAAAAAAAAAAAAAAAAAACAATTGAATACAGATAATTTGCTAACGTAAAGGAAACTTACGATTTTTATAATGTATATTTATTTTGATGGGAGGATTTACTTATATTTTCAACTACACACGAAGAAAAACATTTTAAATATTCAATAAAAATATTTTTATAGTAATTTTTTTAGACGAATTCGATGGTTATAAAAAAAAATTAGTCAGAAAACATTTTCACCATTTTTTAATTATTATTTTTTTCCCAAAATTTATCGATTTTGAAAACCATACGTAATTTTGTAGAAAATATGTTTTTGTATCCATAAAAATATTTCATATTTACAAAAGTTGTAGTGTTTAAAAAAAATAATAATTTTCAGTTTACGAATTTAAAAAAATGTAATTGCTATTTAATTTTGTTATATGAATAATTTTTTTTCTAACTACTTTTAATATACTTATAAAATGTAAAATTTGGTAAAACATTTTTTTTTTGGGAAAATTTTAATTTTCTTGGAATTCGGGTGAAAGAAAATTTAGTAAAATTAAGTTTATAGATAAAACTCGTTATTAAGAGAATTGTTTTTAGAAAAAATGTATTAGTATTAGAAAGTATAAGTATTAGAAAACTGCAGTTTTTAGGAATATGAATATTCCAATTGGAATATAAAATTTCAAAATGGCGGATCCAATATGGCGGACGAATTTTTTAAAAAATTACCAGATTCACTTGAAATTTGTGTCTCGGGCGTTTTTGGGGTTGCAAAATACGATGTTAATCTTACTTTTAAAAATTCCAAAATGGCGGATCCAATATGGCGGACAAAGTTTTAAAAAAAATATAAGACGCACTTGACTAGATAAAGTAAATAAAATTAAAAAAATAAAAACTAATTTTCGAAATAGCTGTAAAATGAGACATCAGAATTTTTTTTTTGAGTGAACTTTTAAAGCATGTAATTGGGGCCTCTGGGTGTTATTTGGGGCCAAATAGTCACTCCTCCTCTTTGATCATTTATCATTATTTCGAATTGAAATGCATATGCTGCCTAATGCAGTTTACACAACAACACGAGGCGGTACCTGTAAAATAACTAACTTTTTATACTCTCCCTCCTTTCTTCCGCACCACTCTATTTCCTTCCGTTTCCGTCCGATGCGTCGCGCATGAAGGACTCAATGCTAACGAATACATGGTACGTACGGCATTGTCAGCATTCTTTTTCCACTGTTTTCCCAGTAGTTGTGAAACAGCCGCGAATAAGCGAGTTCAAAATTGTATTAAATGATTTTTTTTTTCATTTAAAAATACAAAAAAAAAAACAAGTAAAGTAGTTTTTCATTTAAAAATACAAAAAAAAAACAAGTAAAGTAGTTTTTCATTTAAAAATACAAAAAAAAACAAGTAAAGTAGTTTTTCATTTAAAAATACAAAAAAAAAAAACAAGTAAAGTAGTTTTTCATTTAAAAATACAAAAAAAAAACAAGTAAAGTAGTTTTTCATTTAAAAATAAAACAAAAAAAATAAGTAAAGTAGTTTTTCATTTAAAAATACAAAAAAAACAAGTAAAGTAGTTTTTCATTTAAAAATACAAAAAAAAAACAAGTAAAGTAGTTTTTCATTTAAAAATACAAAAAAAAACAAGTAAAGTAGTTTTTCATTTAAAAATACAAAAAAAAACAAGTAAAGTTGTTATTTCAAAAAAAAATTATCAAATTATATTTGAAAATTTAAAAAACAAACGCGATGATTGTGTTTTAAAGTTAAACGTGGATAGAATACAAAACTTAGTGTCAAATATGTAATTTATAATATAACTTGTGAGGAAATTTTTGAATATCAAAATTCAACACAATGGAAGAAAAAAAGTTGGGTTTACCAAAAGCGTTTATTTGCTGCTCGAATATTTTGTTCTTGGTGAGTATATTTAATTTTTTTTTTGTAAATTAATATTTTTACCTTTTTATGTTTTTAAAAAGCATAAATAATTTTTTTAAAATTCTTTTTTGTTAAAAAATGTTTTTTTCAAATTTGTTTAATAAATTGTAGTTTCTGAAGAGGACAGCTGTGCTGTTGAAACGTAAAAAAGGAATTTGCCTTTAATTATTGAAATCCTGACTCGGAGTGATCGTTTATCTCATCTTTTTTTAATTATTTTTAATTATTTTTTTATTTATTTAATTATTTATTTTTTTTATTTTTATTATTTATTTATTTTTTTTTATAGCATCATTACTATATATTTTTATGTTTTTATTAATAAACACGTGTGGAAAAAAATTAAAATTAATAATTATAATTTTAATAATTGTAATAATTTTTACTATTATATATAATACATTATTATATCACAGTTTTCTTGAAAGTATCAAATTGATACTAAAGTGAATCAAATTGATGCCAAAAATCCGGATTAATTTTATAATAGATCCACATTTTTGGCATCAATTCGTTGTCATTTGATACTTTTAAGTTAACAGTGTTACTATAATAATTATATTATAATAATTATTATTATAATAATAATAATATTATTATTATTATTATTAGTATTATTATTATTATTAGTATTATTATTATTATTATTATTATTATTATTATTATTATTATTATTATTATTATTATTATTATTATTTAATTATTATTATTATTATTATTATTATTATTATTATTATTTAATTATTATTATATATTATATTATAATATTTATTATAAAAATTATTATATTATAATAATTACAGTCTCTCTGGTCTCTTTATTTCTACGTACGTCGAATAAAAAAAAATCGTCGGATTAAAAGTTTCGTTAAAACGTCTGAATAAAGTGTAAATATTTACGACTCATTAAAAAGTTTCCAATAACTTAGAATTGAGTTGTTTTTTACAAATTACCTTAAATTCAAAATTATACAAAACAGAGTTCAAACTTGTATTTTGTATTTATTTCTCAAATTCAGAAATTAAAAGAAGCCTTTTGCTTTACAATTTTTGTAAATTTTTATAAATGCCAGAACAATGAAATCAATTTTAAGATAAGTGTAATTATTTTGAGATTGTTAATTACAAGGTTAGAATGAATTGTGTGAGTGCAAATTTTAATTTACAAAGGCTGGAATCGTCTGCTTCGAATTAAAAAAAACGGCAAATTACAAGTTGCATAAAGAGCACTTTTTCTGAAAATAAGAATTTGCAAAAAAAAATTAATTATAAAATAAATAATAATTATATATAATAATATATAATATAATATATAATTATAAAATTAATTAAGATCCTAAGATTCTGAACGTTCAAATGAACGAAATTCAAATTTTTATTACAACAATTTTTGAGTCACTATGAAAAAAAAATTATGAACTTTCTAAGTGTAAAATTTAAGCTTTTAATTTTTCTTGCGAACAGTAGTTTATAAAAATATTTCTAATAAAAAATATTTCATCACTTATTTGAACGTTCAAAACTTTTGGATCGTATTATCGAAAACAAAACTAAATCTTTAACATAAGAAAGTAGAGGAATCAGAAAAAAAATTTAAACTCCAATTTTTTGTTTTTAAAAAATTTCTTGGTCTGCCTTTAAAATGGGGGGAGTGATTTTTAAAAAATCTCGAGCCTAGTGGTTTATTCATTCTTTTATAGAATTTTTCCAAAAATTTATTTATTTATTATTTTTGTGTCAAAAAATTGTTCGCAAATGTGAAGAAAATCGTTTGGTTAATTAAAAAAAATTTTTAAGAAAATAGTCTATATGATTTATAAAGTTGATCACTACAGCGGATTACACGCAAATTATATAGTTAGAAGATATTCACACGCTCTAGAACTACAATTCAAACGTTTAAATTCTTAAAATTTGAAATTACGTTCAACAGAATTGACGGGTTTCGATCTTTCTCTTTTGAAAGTAGGCTAATTTCTTCCCATGATTTCAAAATTGGAATTTTTACATTTTCATAAACAATTATAAAGTTGTGATTTTTAATTATAATAATTATTATTATTATTATTGCTTAGTTTCATCAAATTGCTTGAATATGTAAAAATTATTCATTATTTTGTAGAACAAATTTTTTTTTGTGTAAAAAGAACCCCTCACACTTATATATGCAAATTCGTTACTTGGGGATTTTTTAAATAATTAATTATGACTCTAGTATTAGATTTTTTAAATTCAAAATGGCGGATCCATTATGGCGGACGAGTTTTTATAAAATTTTTGGAAATTGAGAATTCGAGGAAAATTTTGTTCTATTTTTTATTAGAAATTTTTTTAATTTGAATTTTCTAAAATTATTTTTTAATTAAGTAATTTATTTTATTAATATTAATAATCAATTAATGGTTTTCAAAAATTAATTTTTAACAGTTTTTTTGTTTAATTTAATGATTAATTTTAGTTAAATTTTTTTAATTAATTGGATTTCCAACGAGTTGTCGTTACGATCTTCATAAATAGATAAACTTCAAAGATTTCAATTTGAAATTTTAGACAATATCAATTTTTCATTAATTTAAATGGCAAATTAAAATAAAACTGATTACATAATTTCAGTTATTTTCAAAACACATAAAAAAAGTTATTTTAAAAAGTTAAAAAAAGTTTTTTTTTGAGTTTTTTGTTTCTCGTGAATTCAATAATGTTCCAAAATTGAAAAAAAAATTCTCGTTAAAATTTTAATTATCTTTATAAACAATAATATTCTTCTCCGAAATTTAATTATTTTGAAAAAATTTTCCTCGTTTCAATTAATTTTAATATTTATACTTATTTCAGTAAAATTTTCCAAAACAAATTTATTTTTTTAATTAAAACTTTAATGAAAATTTCACAGGTATTCAAGCTTTTACCAATTTTTTATAAATTTCGTCGCACTAATTAAATTATTTTTAATTTTTTAATGAAGTTTCTTAAGAAAAATACTATTTATCCAGAGAATTGAAAAAAAGTTCTGAAAAATTTTACTTTCTTTGAAATATTTAAATTAAATTTTTTCAAAATCCAAAAAAAATCTTTTTTTTTAAATATTTAAATAAAATTTAGTCAAGTTTAAAAAAAATTATTTTTTTCAAAATATTTCAAGAAAATTTAGTAAAATTCTAAAAAAAATCTATTTTTTAAAAATATTTCAATAAAATTTAGTCAAATTTAATAAAAATAATATTTTTTTGAAATATTTCAATAAAATTTAGTCAAATTTAAAAAAAAATGTTATTATTGCGAAATATGTCAATAATATTTAGTTAAATTTAAAAAAAATATATTTCTTGAAATATTTTAATAAAATTTAGTCAAATTCTAAAAAATAAATGTTATTATTGCGAAATATTTAAATAAAATTTGGTCAAATTCTAAAAAAAATTCTATTTTTCGAAATATTTAAATAAAATTTAGTCAAAAATTCTATTCCTTAAAAAAATTTTGACAAAATTCTGTACAAGATTTAGTTAATAAAATTAGAATTTTAAGATACAATTCAATTATTTTCAATATATTTTCTTCTTAAGAATTCAATTATTTTCACAAATAATAAATTTTTTTATGCTAACTTAAATATTTAAAACTTTTTAAATAAAATTTTTTGCTAGAAATCATTTATTTTCCTAAATAATAGAATTTACATTGTGAATTAAATTATTTCGAAAAATTTTAATAAAATGCTTTATAAATATGAAGAATTATAAAAAAATTGGTTAATGGAATACAATTATTTTCGCAAAATATAATTTTATTGATAGAAATACAATTATTGTCAAAAATGCTTAATTTAGATTATTTTCAATACAATTCTTGTCGCTAGAATTCAAGTTCAAAAAAAAAATAAACATTTTAATTGGAAATTTTCAATTATTTAAAAAAAAACATTTTTTTCGACTCTTTTTGTCAGATTTCAATTATTTTCAATTTTTTAACGAAGCGTTTGAATAAAATTTTATTATTTTCAAAAAGGATTTTATAAATTCTGAAAAATCAATTATATTTAAAAAAATTCAAATAAAATTTTTCACAAGAAATTAAATATTTCCCTACATAATAATATTTTTTTCCCAAATTGTAATTATTTTCAGAAATAAAATTTTCCACAGGAATTCAATTCTTTAAACAAATTTTTAAAAAAATTCTTTGCAACAATTCAATTATTTTCACAAATACATTTTTTTCGCAGGAATTCAATTCTTTAAAAAATTAAAAGAAAATTCTTTGTAAGAATTCAATTATTTTCATAAATAAGAAAATAACTTATCGCAGAATTTCAAATATTTTAAATCGAATTTTAATGATAGAAAAATTAATTTAATTCCTAATTTTTTTTTATAATTTGACGAATGAATACAATTGTGACGCGATTTGAAGAAAGGGACCTTAGAAGCAAAAATTGTAAGTTATGTTTAAATTTTTTTAAATAAAAATTACAAAAAAGTAATCAACTGTCAATGAAAATCATTAATGTTTAATTTTTATTACAACTAAAATATTTAATAAACACTCATTTTAATTTGAAAAAAGTAAAAAAAAATCTTTTAATCAACGAAAAGGTAACACTAACATAACCTTAAAGTGATTTGTATCTAAGGTCCCTTTCTTCAGATCGTGTCACAATTATTGTTTGTATATTTAAATAATTGAATTCTTGGAAAATTTTCTAATAAAAATTGATTAAAAAAATGAATTTCACTTAATAAATTATTGTTCAATGTTTAGAAGCACAGAATTTTTAGATACATTTTAATTTTGAAATGGGTTCAAATTAAAATCTTGTAAAATTTAAATTTATGGGTTTAATACATTCTGATTGTAATATAAAATAATTTATATTATTTTATTTTATCATTCTCTCGTCTTAAATTTATTATAAGTTAATGAATTCATCATTTAATTACGGGCAGCATTTTTTTATATTAAGATATTATTAATTTTTGAGTTTTTTTTGCTCGATAAATTGATTAGATTTTCATTTAGAATCTCGAGTTGAAAATTCTACCATTTTTCCGTCTATAAGTGATTAAAGTTATCATAAAATCAATGAATAACTTTCAGAACAACGTTTTCAATAATAGCGTGCAACATGCATGTGTTTTCGAATTAAATACTAAAATACTTATTGCTATGAATTTAAAATTTAGCTTTCTCTTATAAATAATAATCCACAATCGAGATGAATTCACGTATTTCTAATTAAATTAACAGATTAACAAATTTTAATGAACGCATTAGTTTTTTATTTTCAATCTATTTTCTCAGTGTAACATCTAATATATGTATTTAAATATAAAACTTAAAACTGTCTTTAATACGATGGTATTCAAAAATTAAAAAAAAAGTTTAGCAATTTCAAAATTTTATCCGATTGTCAAGAGTAATGTGGTTCATTAAATGATTCTTAAACCAATAAAAACCAATTTTTTTTATATTTTTTCGAAAATTCTAATCAGTAGCCTAAAGTTTGAATAATTTCCCAAAAGCCACTTAAGGATTCCAGAAGCCACTGTAAGTTAAGGAAATTTTTCCCAAAGCCACTAATGAAGAACAGAACAAAAAAACAAAAACAAAAAAACAAAATGAACAAAAAAAAAAGAACAAAATGAATAAATATTCTTTTTGGCAGGAAGAAGTAACTTTGTTTCGCTTTCAGATGTCAGGATTTGTGCTGATGTCATGTGGAGCATTACTGTTGGCAGACAGCCATCGCGTTTTGCTTTCGCGACTTCTGGGATCGGAAGAAATTTACCAGGATCAGCCAATGTTTTATTACTTTGCCTTCATCATTGTGGGCGTGGGATTCATTATTTCAGTCACTGGCCTCTTAGGCTGTTGGGCAACGTGTCTACACAATTGTTGTATAACAACAACGGTAAATTTTTCCCAAATCTTCTTCATTTGTCTTAAATTCTTCCATTACCACTTTGTTTAATTTGTACCATTACCACTTTGTACCATTACTTTAATTTCCACTTTGTTAAGTATTCCATTTTGCTTAATTCAAAACAAAAATTGGAAAATTATAATTTTGCCTCGAACTAAATTAGATACGAAGCAAATATACGATTAAAAAATTGACATAGTAAAAATTGACTAAATAACACTATTGCTTTTGACTATATGTTCCAAAAATTTGTTGACTGCAGGAAATGGTAGTGTTTTAGCACTGACTCCAAAATTTATGTTCCCTCGTAAAGTGAAACAATTGCTATAATAGATTTTTTAAAGCCTTCTTGCGTTGTTTATCTGATAACCTCAAGTGTGACAGCCGTTAGGATACTACAATTTTTAAAATTGAGATTTGTTTTGAAAACTAGACCAATTTTCGAATTCCAAATTCTCTTAGGGATCCTACCACAATTGACAATATGATTCAAGGAATTTTTTTTTTAATAAATTTCTTTTTCAGTACATCCTGATGATTATCTTGCTCATGATGGTGGAGATTTCAATTTGCACTGTTGTGATATTTTTCCCACAATATTTGGGCATTGATTTGCAACCATCACGCTTGATACGAGCTCTACAGCGAAATTACGCAGTTCCTGGACGTGAGCAATTTACCGCTGCGCTTGATTTAGCACAATCGGTGGTTAGTAAAGTTGTTATTTTTGATAGAGAAAAAAAAATCCGTTCAGTTCTTAAAGAAAAATAGACAATGATTTAATGACAATATTAAAGATATTATTATTAATAATTTTAATGTTTCGTAGTTTTCATGCTGTGGCATAAATGGTAGCAGTAACTACGGAACTTCCTGGTGGCGATTGCAAGAAGTCGGTCGGAGGGAATTAGTCGTTCCGCTCACTTGTTGCACTCTTAATAACGTTTCTGTTATTGATGCTTTTCTCAATCCGGAGCCATCTAATCTCACACTTTGCCAGGCACTTAATCCAGCAGAGCATCTACGAGCTAGGCATCTAAATGTAATTATCAAAGTCATTCAAACATTTGTAACACCTTAGAATCTATGCAGTAATCATCTTCTTACAGGGTTGCTTGGAAAAGATTGAAAACTGGACAGACGAGCAGGAATTAATTCTCATTACAACCGTATTAGGTCTAATGTTCATCGAACTTTGTGCCCTCTCCAGCACTTTGTTCGCCTGCCTAAAATCCAAAAAGTCCAAGAAACATCCGTCCGCTTTCACTTCAACGCAAACACTAAGTCCCTTCAGCGAAAGTGAACACGAATTTGGTATTTACTAACTTTTACGGTTTACTAATTACTACAGTAACAACTTTACCTATTTTGCAAAATCTACTCTTTTCAACATTTAATTGAACAAGCATTGCAACATTTAATTGGATTGGAATTTTCAGGAATGGGTATCGAGAATCGGATGCACATGGCAGGAACAACTTTCGGTGCAAAATCATGAAGACGACTTGAGGGCAGCGAGGTACCAACTATATCAGTCGCAGGAATAAAACGAATCGAAAAGATACCCTACAACACCAAACGCAGTGTCATCGAAGAGTGGCAAGACTCCAACAAAGGTATCAACTACATTATTCCAAACGACCAACACTACGAGGAGAGAGCCATCGACGTATTCCCTACCATTCCCAGCACTTCAAAAACAAGTTCAACTCGCCGAAAATCTTCCATCTCAAGATCAAAATCATCCTCCACTCGCAAGAAACAAAAGACCGAACATCGTGCTTCAAAGAAGCGACAATCGAGTCAAAGGGTCCATCACAATAAACATACGTTCAGTCACGACAAACAGAGATCTTTCGTCGATTCCCCATCCACGATCGACGTGGAAAGTTCAGAGGGAATACCGCTAATAAATAAGAAGCAACACACCAAGAAACAAAACACAATTAAACATTCAACACACCCAGAATCTGCAGATCAAGACGGAAGTGTCGACAGTCTTGAATGTTGCAACATCGTCGATCAGCAAGATCCTCGACAACAGACCGATATTCGACGATCGAAGAGAAAATTCAATTCAATTCCATTCAATACGAATGGAAATTCAACTAAAAGAATTGCTCCACAACGAGAGAAGACCTGCTGCAGTCAGTTTGAGGAGAAAGTTGACACCAGACTAGGAATGACCGAAGTGCCGCGATTTAAAACATTAGGAGTACCCCTTGTTGGAATGCATAATGCTTGTGGACTTCCAGTGTTCGCCCATTGGCAGAGACAAAAGAGTTCCACGTCCTTGAGAAAAACTAATCACCCGCACGGTGACAATTCAAATCGAACGCAGTCCAAGATCTATTCACGTGATTCACATCCACGGCACAATACCAGCGAGGCGGATTTCAAATCTGAATGGATAATGATTAAGGAAACGAATCGACCCTATTCTTCCGCGAGTCACAATCGAAGGCAATCTTTTAAAGTCGTCAGAGTTGGTACGTTGGCAACGAAAAAACTTGCTAAGAACAGTAAAGATAATTTGAAAAAGGAATCAATTATTTACAAATTTGGTGGTTCCTTTGGACGACGTAGTGTTAAGAGAACGGCACTTTACGCTAAGAATGGAGAAGAAGCTGTGAGTGCACTTAAGAAATTGTGCCTTAATCCTCTTGGTCGTAGCAGTAAGGGCGATGTAATGATCTGGTGACACTCTTCACTTCCCTTTGAAAAAAGGGAAGTGAATTGATATTTCAAAGGTTTAACTATCAAGGTGCTGATAGCTAGACGCAACTAACAGCTTCATGAAACATTTAACATTAGAATTCCCAGCGGGCACAAAGACAAAAAGAGTTCTTTGAACGTCTGTAGAACGTTTAATGTCTGCCAATTTACGTTCTAAGAATGTCCGAACGTTCCGAAACATTTTTGGAAATTTCGGACGTTCTTAGAACATAAATTGGCAGACATTAAACGTTCTACAGACGTTTAAAGAAAGTTTTATGTTTTCGTGCCCACTGGGTTTAATTTTCCAAATTAACTGAATGCTAGTAATGAAACCTTCATCTACTGTTCTAAATATCAGAAAAAAATGAAAGCATTCTCGCTGATTTTTGTTGCTGAAAATTCCCAATTGAATAAATTGTCGTTCCAAATGACGGGATTTTATATACTTATCTACTTTAGTAAATAGGTGTATGTGATATTTAACACCTGTTAAAGTAATGAATGCTGTTCGAGAGAGAGTCTATTTTTGTAAAACCTCTGTTACTGCATATGTACGATATAAAAGTGTGAACGTGATAGTTGAGGAAATTACTATATTTTTTGAATAGCCTCGTTGCCCTCTACTTTAAAGTGACTGGTCCATCACTTTTTTGAAATAAGTTCGTTTTCTATCAAATATGATTTTTATAGCTTAATTATGTATTTGGTTTATATATGTATATAAGAAAATTCATCTAACGTAATCCATACAATAGTTATGCTAAAATAGTTATGCTGTTTTACTAAAGTAACAGACTTTTTGTAGATAATTTAAAACATGTTTACCCCTTTTGTACCCTATGACAATAAATTTAAGAAAATACGGTATAAATTTTTTGAGTGTTAATATTAAAACCATTTGAACATAAAGAATATAAGATTTAAGATTTAACATAAAGTCTATTTAACATAAAGTCTATTTAACATAATTTTAATTTGACATAAATTTAATTTGACAAAAAATTTAATTTAACATAAAAGTCATTCAACAAAATTCTCTTTTGACAAAAATTTCTTTTGACATAAAAGTTATTCAATAAAATTCTCATTTGACATAAACTTCATTTGACATAACAATTATTTAACATAATTTTTATTTAACATAAATGTCATTTGACAACAAATTTCTTTTAACATAAATTTAATTTAACATCAAAATTATTTATCATAATTTTTATATGACATAAAGCTTGTTTAACATAATTTTTACTTGATGTAAATATAATTTGACACAAAATTTCATTTAACATAAAAGCCATTCAACAAAATTTTCTTTTGACATAAAAGTCATCCAATAAAATTCTCATTTGATATAAATTTCATTTGACATAAATTTCATTTGACATAAATTTCATTTGACATAAAGCTTATTTAACATAATTTTTATTTGACATAAATTTCATTTACCATAATTTTTATTTCACATAAACCTTATTTAACATAAAAGTCATTCAACAAAAATCTCATTTGACATAAATTTCTTTTGACATAAAAGTTATTCAATAAAATTCTCATTTGACATAAATTTCATTTGGCATAACAATTATTTAACCTAATTTTTATTTGTCAAATGTAATTTGACAAAAAATTTCATTTAACATCAAAATTATTTAACATTATTTTTATTTGACATAAATGTCATTTGACACAAAAATTCGTTTAAAATAAATTTTATTTGACATCAAAATTATTTGACATTAAAATCATTTAACAAAATTTTCTTTTGACATAAATTTAATTTGACATCAAAATTATTTACCATAATTTTTATTTGACATAAAGCTTATTTAACATAATTTTTACTTGATACAAATGTAATTTGCTACAAAATGTTATTTAACATAAAAGTTATTCAACAAAATTCTCATTAGACATAAAATTTATTTAAAATAATTTTTATTTGGCAAAAAGCTTATTTAACATAACTTTTACTGATATAAATGTAATTTGACATAAAATTTCATTTAACAGAAAAGTCATTCATCAAAATTCTCTTTTGACATAAATTTTATTTGACATCAAGTTTTTTTATTGTAATTTTCATTTGACATACATAAATGTCATTTGACATAAATTTTATTTGACATTTGACATTACAGTCATTCAACAAAATTCTCATTTGGCATAAAATTCAGTTGCCATAGATTACAGTTTACATAAAGATCATTTGATATGGAAATTTAGGAGCGAATTTCAAAATTGGCGAATTACAAATTACAATGTTTATAATATCTAATTGGTTACTTTTAAATTTCGCGCCGATATTTTTGTGTAAAATTCAATTAAGTGTTAAATGAATTTAATGTCAAATGAGAATTTTGTTACATAACTTGTATGTCAAATGAAATTTATATCAAATAAAAATTATGTTAAATGTCTATTATGCTAAATGACTTTATAGCAAATGAAATTGCATTGTCGAATGAATTTTATGTGAAATAAATTTTATAACAATTAAAATTTAAATGAATTTTTTCAAGTTAGATATTTAAATCTGTTGAAAAATTCAATTATTTTCAATACAATTGTAATAAAATTTCACGAAAGAAAAAATTGTTTTTAATTTTTAAGAAAGAGTTCAATTTTCCAGCGAAAATTTTAATAAATGTTTACAGTATGATTATTAATTATAATTATTAAAAACATCGACATAATCAATAATTTTCTAGAAATTTTAATAAAATTTAATTACTAAATTTTTAATTTCAATTATTACGAAACACGATTGTTTTAGAAATTTAAAATAAATTGTTGTTGAAATTCAATTATTTTTAAAATTATCAATTACAAATTATTAATGAAATTTCATTATTAAAAAAAATTAAAACAAATTCTTCGAAGAATTTAATTAGGATTATCAACCATTTTAATGAAATTCTTCGCAGGTATTAAATTATTTTTATGAATAATAAAATTCTTCGAAAGTATATAATTAAATTATTCTCATAATTTTTGATAAAATTCTTTGCAAGCATTCAATGATGTTCAATACATTAATTGTGACGCGATCTGAAGAAAGGGACCTTAGAAGCCAAAAATTATAGGTTATGTTTGCAATTTTCGAAATAAAAATACAAAAAAATGATTAACTGTTAATGTTAATCATTAATGTTTAAGTTTTCATTATAACTGAAATATTTAATAAATACTGATTTTAATTTGCAAAAAGTAAAAAGAAACTTTTAATCAACAAAAAAGTAGCACTAACATAACCTTAAAGTGATTTGCTTCTAAGGTCCCTTTCTTCAGATCGCGTCACAATTAAAACATAACATTACATTACATTAATTAAATTAATTAATTTTTAATTAAAATTGAAAATATTTAAATAGAAAAAATTTTAAAAACGTTAGGAAACATAAAAGCAAACAACAACTAACTAATTTGGTCAGGGAATATAAAACAATGTTCTGGAAAACTTGGAAAAGTCAGGGAATTTTAAAATGCTGAATTCGTAGCCACCTTGTATGCATTTTCATCTAAGGTCGTTATTATAAACTATATATTTGTACATTATTTGATAATTTTGTAGTAGTTCGAAAAATAAAAAAATATCTAGAGCGTGTTCACGATTTATAGATACTAACATTTGTTAAAAAAATAGAATTAAAGATTACAAATTTCTGTAAACAGTCACAAACTTCACAGTTGTAGGTTGCATTTGTTCGAAGAAATCAATTTCAAAATCTAAAGGTAAGTGACGTTTTATATTACAACACTTAAATTGTTACTTGTTTTAAGTCGGCTACTAAATTTTCCAAAATAAATTGAATGCTTTTTTCAACACTTTTTTCAAAGTTTTTGTAAAGAATTACTTTTGTTACAAATAATTTGTGCTTCGTGGCAAGTTTTTTTTTATTACTTTAGCCGCGAACTATGAATTTCCTTCTTAGAAATATTGAGAAATATTCTTAGAAATATTAATATTAATATTAATTAATATTGTAATATTAAATATTACAAATACAGACATGGCACTTATTTTCAGGTTTACCTGTGAGAAAGGCAATACACCAATAAGCAATATTTTTTATACAATAAACATAACGAATTTTCTAGAATAATTTCTAAATAGATATAAATAACAGACGGACAAAGTCCATTAGGATGGAGACATCGATTCCGACTATGACAACTAATAAGTTTGTCCCTGTTTGCTACTACATTACGACGTTAGGAATTCTTCTGAAAAACGACAACTTACTCTCATCTGCCGTGGAAAATGATACTGTACCCGTTATAAATGCCCTTTTTGAATATCTAAACAAGTCGAATGATGAGTCTGCGGCAAAAATCCATCTTTTTAAAGAAATACAAAGTAAAATTAGTACTTCTGGTCATGAAGAACCGGATAATTTGCAGAACGTTAAGAAATTTTATCAACACATTATTAATGTGGGTCTATTTGCCCATTATGGGAATATTGCTCGTTATGTGAGAAACGTTTTCCGGAACAACAACCACAACGAAAGCTTTTCCAATCAGCGGATGAATTTGTTTCACAATTTGTTTCACAATTTGTTACACAATTTGTTTCACAATTTCTCACACAATTTTACAACAAAGAATATTTGTTCCTTGAGAAAGAAATCCGAAAATCTTAATATTCTTGCAATTGAAAGAATTTTCACCGAGTACGTTTTGCCTGTTTTTAACGAAATGTGGAAACATTTAAATGTGCAAGTGAGTGGAGTAAAACGGCATAAACGACAAGTATCATTGAGAAAAGACAGCGGTGTAGAAATGGATCAAGACTCATCTGAAGAAGAGGAGTCTGTAGAGATATTTCGTTATGAATTTTTATCAGGACTGGATGCTCATGGTTTGAAGATTTTAAATCAAGAGAGGGAGAGATTCTGCACAATTGTAAAGAGTTTAGCTCTGGAGCAAATTTTTGACGGTGAGCATCATTCGCTTGATCTCTGGTTTTTGGAATCGACAACTAGGTCGAAATTTGACAATTTTTTAGCCACTTTAAAAAAATCGACATTTTTCTTCTTTGACTTCAAGTTACTGACACTTTATTCCTCTAGTGAAGTGCCTTCTGATGTATTGGAAAAGGATTTAGAATCCGACGAAATACTGGTGGCCTATCACATAACAAGTGATTCGCTAAATGGTTTTGTGGATGTAAGTCTGTACAGTATGAAGGATCTGTACGTTCTATTTCCTGATGTAATTTTTACAGTGAAAGCTGTAAGAAATGAAGAAAGGAATGGTAAAAGATTCTATATCGTGGATGTGGAGAGAAACATTCTGTCACTTGATACATGGTACAATATTATTAACACTATGGAATGCAAGCAACTTTTCAACCAAAGGCATTCTGAAAGGATGCAAGCTATCGAAAAGGCAGCAGAATTTATCTCATCATTTATTCCAAATTCGACATTTAGCGAAGTTGCGAATACGTTGAAGAGTTACGTTCTACCTGTGCATCCTGACAATTCCGGTATACCTACATATTACAAAGTGTCACAACATACCACACATTACACGACTCTTCTGAAAGAGTATTCAAACATGAAAATTGATAACAACAAATACACATCGGACGTACTGTACGATTCAAAATTTTACCTTCCCCATGACTTTGATCAGTTGCAGAAGCAATCGAAGCAAATATTTACCCGAATCTCGCCTACCATTCTTAAACACTATTACGATATGTATCGCAAAAATTTGGATTCTTTCGAAGAAAAAATTAGATTTGAAGACTTTTTAAGAATCAGCTATTTACTAAACAAAACATACGTTGGAGAACTGAACAGAAATTTACAAGTTTCACTTTTGAGGGTAGCTCTCAGACAATGCGATGAGCAATTGCATGAAGAGCCAATTGTACTCTATCAGACATTTTATGTTAAAAATGCTATTAGAAACAAATTCAGATACATACAAAATAGAGTGACCTTAGAGTTAAAAGAAGCCTGCAGTGAAAATCGTGATCTAGTGCGAAAAAAAATGCTCCGTTTACAGAAGACTAAGGGAAGTGGAATAATATTCTTCTACAGAATACGCTTGAAAAATCCTTGTGGACTAGCAAACGTTTATGAATTTACCAAGAATAAATTAAAATCGCACTTTTTAGCTATTGCTGCAAAATATAGACGAATTGAAAAGGATGAAGAAATCATAGGGAATCAGAAAGTAATTTACATGACAGTTGAGTCTATCGAAGAAGATCCAAAAGAAAAAATAATGGTAAAAATGCTAAAACTTCTGAATTCTTTCTATAAGGGTAAAAATAAATTTTTTATCAAAGAATAACTAAAAGGAATTGTCGAATTTTCGCCTTTTTTTTAAATGTTGGAATGTGTAAATTTAAAAAATGTAAATTTAAAAAATGTAAATTTAAAAAATGTAAATTTAAAAAATGTGAATTTAAAAAATGGAAATTTAAAAAATGTAATTTAAACAAATTAAAAAATTTTTATTAAAAAAGAAATTGCATAATTTTCACTATGTTAAAATTTTTAACTTCATAAATTATTGTACACGTTAAGTTTAATTACAACCAATAAAATGCAAATTGTCTAAAAATGACACTTTTCGTTATTTTCTACGAAGCTTTCAAATAACCTCCACGCCACTGAAAAAAAATTATTTATGAAAATTAACTTTTAACAAACATTGAATTATTTAATAAAATATTTATTTTTTTAGTCGAAACATGCAATTATTAAACAAAATTATTTATAATATTCTACACGAGCATTGAATTATTTTTCCAAAAAAATAAAAAATCATTGCCGAATTTCAATTATTTTTAATATAATTTTAATTTTTAAAAATTTATAATCACTCTTTAGAATCATTTATTAAAAATTGCTCAAAATATTATTTTAAAAAATTTGTTTATAAAATTCTGTTCTTGAATTAGATTTTAAGAAAAATTGAATTATTCGCGATAATTTACTTTTGTTTGTTTTTAAATAATTGAATTCTCGTAGAATTTTCTAAAAATAATTGATTTTTAAAATAAATTTCAGTTGAAATTTTAGATAAAATTTTATGTTTTTATTTCCTTACATGTATTTATTTGAAAAATTTATGACTAGGACATAAAATTTCGTAATATTGAATATTGTAAACCGGATTTGAAAATTGTGAAAGAATTTTTTCGAAAATTATTAAAATTGATTTAAAGAAGAATTATTTTAGTTGAAAATTTTTAAAATAATAATCTTAATGATGCAAATAATTTTTAAAAAAGTTACAGTAAAAAAGTAGGTAAGTAAACTTGAAAAAAAAATTAATTCTATACATAATTATTCGTATAAAAAATTATAATTATTATTATTAACTGTTATTATTAATTATTATAATTATTATTATTATTATAATTGTAATAATAATAATAATAATAATAATAATAATAATCATAATTATTATTATTAATTATTAAATTATATTATTATTAATTAAATTATTATTATTATTTTATTATTATTATTATTATTATTATTATTATTATTATTATTATTATTATTATTAGGTATAAAAAAATTCATATTTTTGAAAATTATTTTGAAAACAATTGAATTTTTACTAAAGAATTTCATTAAAATTTTTGGAAATAATTTAATTCTTTGAAGAATAAATAAAAAAATAATTGAATTTCTGAGAAGAATTAAACTACTTTTAAAAATAATATCTGCAATAATATCTAATTACAGCAGAATTTCAATTTGCTTTAGTATTTTTAACTAAAATTCTACTATAAATCCATTTTTTTTTAAATCAATTAAATATAAATAAAAAAAAATATAAAACATTTTATTAAAATAGTAAACATTGAAAATAATTCAATTTTGACAAATTTTTGAAATTAGTTAAATTTCTACGAAGAATTTTATGAAAATTATTTTGAAAACAATTGAATATTTACAAAAGAATTTCATTAAAATTTTTGGAAATAATTTAATTCTTTGAAGAATAAATAAAAAAATAATTGAATTTCTGAGAAGAATTTTACTACTTTTAAAAATAATATCTGCAATAATATCTAATTAAAGCAGAATTTTAATTTGCTTTAGTATTTTTAACTAAAATCCTACTATAAATCCATTATTTTAAAAAAATCAATTAAATATAAATATAAAAAAACATAAAAATTTAACTAATTTCAGAACAATGGTTATTAAAAATTTTTTTTTTTTAATCTAAGTTTTTTTTATAATTTCAAATCAAATTCATTTAAAATTTAAATTTGACAAAATTGCAATGGAAAGTTCAAGTTTCAAGTTCATTTACTTATGAATTATTTTAATTATTATTATTTTATTTTTTCAAATATTTTTTTTTATTTAATAACGCAACTCTTTTAAAATTCTATTAATTTTGAAATAGTTAAGTAAAATTAGATTTCGAAAATAAATACAATTAGAAAACAACAATTGTCCAGGATTTCTATCAAAATTCCCTGACTTTTTCAGGTTTTTACAATTTTTATAAAATTCCCCGACATTTTCAGATTTTCCAGGTTTCCAGTTTGCGTCACAAAAGTAGATTAAAAAAAAGTAACCAATAATTAAATATAAAAAAGTAATAAATAAAATTAATAATAAATTAATGATAAATTAATAATAAATTAATAATAAATTAATAATAAATTAATAATAAATAATTAATTATGACGAATAATTGAATATTTGATACAAAAAAATATTTAGTTATTTGAAAAAAATTATTTTATTGATGTCAATAAATATTTATTTCTAAAACCATGCATTACTTTAAATTTATTAAATTAATTAAAGTAATTAAATTGATTAAATTAATTTTCATAATTGATATATAGTCAATATTTTATTAGATCTAATTATTCCGTTTATTTGACTTGAGTAATTTGTATAGTTTTCTTTATGAAATGATAAGATTCGAATTCTGGTTCATTGGAAAATTGAAAGAACTCTAAAAATAAAAAACGTGTTTCAAATTCATATTAATGCGGAAACTGTTGTAATTTTATTATTTTTTCAATATCTACTACAATGTTGTTGAATGTGTAGCATATTACGTAAAGATTACGCCTCGAAAGTTTGAAGTAAACTAAAATGTCCTTCAAAGATATTTTACAAACTTTACCATTTGAGAAATGGTCCCTATTGGCTGAAAATTTAAAAAATGATTGGCCCCCTCACGCACAAGTAAGCACATCGCACACGTAAGGAAAATAAAACATGTTTATCTACTTTTTTTACGCAGAAATAATATTATTTAAATTCAGCAAATTTCTATTTCTAAATAATCGACTTATATCGACTTATTCTTTGCACTTTTCAGTATTATTATTTTATTCAAACAGCGATTAATTGGAAAGCAAAAGAGCCGAATATACCGATATCGATTTATTGTCCAGAAGGTGATTGCAATTCTGGGGTTTTCGTTGCTGTATCTTCAGTAAGTATTCATTGCTATTTTGGGTCAGAATTCGTGAAATTTTCACAGAAAACAAAAAGTATTTTTTTGAAAAATTATTATTTTACATTATAAGAATATTGTTACTGTAACTTCATCAAAATTATTTTCATCATTTTAATTAAATTACTACTTTCTGAATTTTATATTATTTTTTATGAAAATAATAATTGAATTCCTTAAAAAATGTTATTATTTATGAAAATAATTGAATTCCGTGTGAAATTTTAATTATTTTATGAATATAATTAAATGTTTGCGCAGAATTTCAATACAATTTTTTATAATTGAATTCTTTTGAAAAATTTTAGAAGATATTATAAAAATCATTGAATTGAGGAAAATTTTTGAAAATAATTGAAATTTTAGCCGACAATTTTTTCAAAATTTTTAAAAATACTTTAATTGATTCGAAGAATTTTATCAAACTTTTTAAAAATAATTATTGTTTATGAAAATCATTGAATTTAGGAAGAATTTTATTAAAATTTTACATAATTTTAATTAAATTCGTTTGAAGAATTTTTTTGAGTTTCTTTATAATAATGGACTTTCTTTAATCATTTTAATTACAAGTTTTCAAAGTAATTGAATTCTATATCAATAATTTCTTTCAAGTTTTTATAATAATCCTATTTCTTAATAATTGAAATTAAGCATTTAATTTCTGAATTTTATTTAAAATTTTTGGAAAATAATTGAATTTTTTCAAAAAATTTCTTTAATTTATTGAATACAATCGAATTATTTAAAAATTTTATTGAAAATAATTGAATACCTGAGAAGAATTTTATTATTTATAAAAAATACTTCAATTCTTGCGATAAATTTTAATAATATATTTCTTTTTAAATATTCGAATTATTTTTTATATTATTATTGAAATAGTAGATATTAAAAATAATTGAATTCTGATATTATTGAAAATAATTTAATTCTACGAAGAATTTAATTCAAATTATTTTGAAAAATATGGAATTGTTAAAAATTATTTCATTGAAATCTATGAAAATTAATTTTCATAATAATTTTAATAATAATTCTTAATAATTAATTCTTTCTCAATAATAATTTTTAATAATTAATAATAATATTTCATTAAAATCTATGAAAATTAATTTTCATAATAATTTTAATAATAATTCCATTTTTCAAGAAATTCTATTAACATTGTACCAAAAATAATTGAAATTCTGTGATGATTTTGATTATTTATAAAAATAATTGAATTCCTGGTTAAAGAAATGTTATTCTTCATTAAAATAATTGAATTATTGCGAAGAAATTCATAAAAAATTTGTAAATAGTAGAATTCCTCTGAAATTTTTATTATTCATTTATTAAAAATTGTCATTTTCTAAAATTTCAAATTAACATTTTTTTTTAAATAATTGAATTCGTTTGGGGAATTATTTTATTAAAATTGTAGATATTGAAAATCATTAAAATTAGAAAAATTTCTGAAAATAATAGAACTTTGGAGAAGAATTTTATTATTTATAAAAATAATTTAGTGCATGCGAAAAATTTTATTAAAATGGTTGATAATCCCAATTTAATTCTTCGAAGAATTTGTTTTAATTTTTTTTAATAATGAAGTTTCATTAATAATTTTAATTGATAATCTTCAAAATAATTGAATTTCAACAACAATTTATTTTAAATTTCTAAAATAATCGTGTTTCGTAATAATTGAAATTAAAAATTTAATAATTAAATTTTATTAAAATTTCTAGAAAATTATTGACTATGTCGATGTTTTTAATAGTTATAATTAATAATCATACTTTGAACATTTATTAAAATTTTTGCTGGAAAATTTAACTCTTTCTTAAAAATTAAAAACAATTATTTCTTTCGTGAAATTTTATTACAATTGTATTGAAAATAATTGAAAAAAAAAAATATAAATATAAATAAAAAAAAATAAATAAATAAAAATAAATAAAAATAAATATAAATAATAAATAATAATAAATAATAAATAAATAAATATAATAAATAAAATAAATAATAATAATAATAATAATAATAATAATAATAATTATAATAAATATAAATATCTAACTTGAAAAAATAGTTAATGAAGTTTTTTAAAATTAGAAGTGAGAATAAAAATGGAAAATTGGAATTTTTGCAATTCAGATACGTGAAATTAATTTAAAAAAATATATTTTATAAAATTCCCTGACATTTCCAGGTTTTTCCTGACCGTAACAACCTAACAGATTCCTAAAACAAAATATAAATGTTTTTTCATCATTTTGATTTAAAAAAAATACTTTTTGTTTTCTGTGAAAATTTCACCAAATTTTGACCCCATTTCTTTATGAAAAGTTGTATTTTTTTATTTTTCCACTGAAATATGTTTTTAGATTTGAAATCTTTCGCTTTTTATAGTACACAATTTATTTTACAATAACTTTTGCGCAAGAAGGTTGCGAGGATCTGTTGTATAAAGCTGTGACGGAAACAAAATTTATAGACTGGAATAGAGACGTTCTTATTGCCGCAGTTCATTCTCGACTAATACCAACAATTTACTCGATTATTCAATTTTTGAAACAAAAATACGGGGTTCAAATCAAATGCCACTATCCAGGACACTGTTTTTACAAGTCTAAGGAAAAGTGCGCCACTGTGAAAATCCAGTACGCGTTGTTTTTTCCTTAATTTATTTAATATCGATCTATTTAGGTTGAAACATATGTGACGCGCTCTGAAGAAAGGTACCTAAGCAAAAAATTGAAGGTTATGTTTTTAATTCTTCATAAGTAAAAATACAGAAAGAAAATCAATTATTAATTTAAAATTATCGATCTTCAAGTCTTCATTATATCCAAAATATTCAATAAAAATTAGTTTCAAATTCAAATAATAAAAAATAAACTTTTAATCAAGAGAAATCTAACACGACCATAACCTATAATTCGTTTGCTTCTTAGGTACCTTTCTTCGGAGCGCGTCACATATTAGTTTAAAATTAATTAGGATTTAAAATCCTATTTCTACAAATAAACATTTGTGTTTGTCGTCAATTTTTACTATTATTTTTTTTTTTTTTTGAAGAATTCCAGAAGATTGTTATTTAAAGGAGCTGAATGAGACTCATGTACCTTTGATGCACTCCTTATGGATTCGTCGAAACGAAGAAAATCCTGAATTAACGACACGACAAATATCAGCAATGGTACAATTCAATGGTGGTTTGGGATTATTTTCAAAAGCAACGGATCAACTTCTTTCATGGGCCGTTCAATCTGAGACTGATGCAATTAGCCTTGTTCAAACGATTGATCGTTGTAGACGCAGAGGATATGGGAAATTAATTGTAAATGCCTTCGCAAAAGAATTGGCGGTCAAAGGAATCGACTCCTTTGTGTTTATAGTTCACGATAATCATGCTTCAAAATCAATGTTCAAAGCGCTGAATTTTGATTTTGTTCATGAAAATGATTGGATCCAAATGACCGCATACCGTGAGAATGCAGAATAAATAAAATTTATTCATATTCATTTTCATTCGCCTGTATAAAAAAAATTAATGTTTTAAGCAGCTTGTCTTTTGAAAACAGAAAAAAAAAATTAAACTGAAAATTGTATTTAGAACATTTATTTTTAGGCATATGGGTGAATTTTCTGAAAGTGACATTTTTTAAGTCTCGATTATAATTTTACAAAATCTACTCTTTAATAATTATTATCAACAAGCCAAATTATCCGCGCGCAAGCGCGTGGGAATATTGTACTACAATGTTTATTATAAACAATTTCAAGTCATTTTAATTTAAGTAATTTTTAAGGAAATACTTATTATGACACATAACTGAAAAACTAATTAGAAATAAATTTTCAAAATATATTATATTTTTAAACTTTAAAGTATATAAAAAAACTTTAACAAATTTCGATACTTATTTCAAATTTGGCATCAGATTTTCACAATTGAAAATAATTAAACTTTCTTGTACGAGGAAAATTGAATTTCACAAAAATTGTTATCTGATACCTAAATTAAAAAAAACTTCATTACGAAAATTTTAATTATTCTAAAGAATATAGAAGATAAAAATAATTATTAGCTATATATAAGTATTTAACTTTCCGAACAAAGAAAATAAACAATAATTTTTTAGAGAATTTCCACTACTTTTAATTCGCTAATATTGAAAAAAAACAATTTTATTTAACAAAATTTTATGGAATTTATTTTTCCCAATAATTCAATTACTTTTAATAATTATAAAATTTTTTATGTAAATTTCATTTTTTCAAAAAAAATTTAATTATTTGCATAATCGTCAAGTTCAGTTACTTTCACAAATAAAGTTTTGAACAAGAATTCAATTATTTAAAATAATAAAATTTTCATAACATTTAAAAATTCATTATTTAAATAGAATTCTTTGTAAAATTTAATTATCTTTAAAAACTGTTCACATTTCAATGATTTTCAATATCTACTATTTTTATAAAATAACCAAACAGAATTCTATTATTCAAAAAAATTTATGATAAAATTCTAGGAAAAAATTCAATTATTTTCATCAATTTTAATAAAATTCGACGCAAGAATTTAATCATTTACCTAATTAATAAAATTCTTTGAAAGAATTAAATTATTTTTATAAATAATAAAATTCTTCGAAAGTAATTAAATTATTTTTTCAACAATTATTAATAAAATTTCCCGAAAGAATTCAATTATTTTCATAAATTACAAAATTCTTTGAAAAAATGTAATTCTTCAAAAAATTCAATTTTTCTCAAAATTTATAAAATTCAATTATTTTTCAAAATTTTTAAAAAATTCTTTTCAAGAATTCAATTATTTTCCAAATTAAAAAAAAATTCATCGCAAGAATTTAATTATTTTAATAAATAATATGTTATTATTTTCAAGAAAATTCAATTATTTTCATAAATAACAAAATTTGCCTAAAAAATGAATTATTTTTGTAAATAATAAAATTCTTCTGAAAAATTCCATTATTTTCAATTTTTTTTTTAAATTCTTCGCAAGAATTAAAATATTTTAAATTGTTTCATAAGTAAAAAAATTCGTAGCATAAATTCAATTTATTAGCAGGATAAGAAAAAAGTAAATATTTTTGATGAAAATTAGGAAAAAGCTAGGAAAATAAAAAGTATGGAATGGAATTTTTGTCAATTTTGTGAAGTGAATAAAACGAGTTTTTTTGGTTTCTTTTTGACATTAAAAAAATGACAATAACCCACCAAAAATGAATACAGATAATCACGACGATTATTATATATAATAATTTCTATAGTGAAAATTTAGCTCTTATTTATCATTTTTAAAAGAAAATTAAATAATTTTATTCAACTTAATTTACCTAATAACTAAATTACTTTCATCTCTGAAGCCTTTTCAACACGTCTCCAATAGGACTTCTACAATAAAATTAAATTTTCATGGTTTTTTTTCAAATTCTCAGAAATTTTTTAAAAATATTGTCAGAAAGTACAATGTTTTTTCTATCATTATGTGCATTTTAAAAATTTGTAGACCTCACTTTTATTTTTGATAAAAATGTTTAAACTTTGTCTTCAGTTTTAGGTTAAAATTACTTTACAATGACTACTGACATTTTATACTTTAAAAATATCTTAAACAAAATTTTAATACATATTAAAATAAAGCTGAGAATCTGACGTTAAATTTTCCTATATTTTATCTACAAAAAGGAGAAAAATTATTGCTGTTTTAAATAATCGAAATTTACATTTTTCTCCGAGTAAAAATTAATTTCATCTCCGAAGCCTTTCTTTTTAATAAATAACTGAATGTAGAAGTAAATTTAACGGAATATTTCGATGCTAATATAAAATGAGGGTGTGAGATTTGTATGTTTTACTAAAAAAGCATATTTTAATTGCGCCCTAATGTATACAAATATGAAAGAAAATTTGTTTTTCATCTCCGAAGCCTTTTCCTTGAAATATGCGAGTTTTTCTTTTGTTTTCAGTATTTACCTGCATTGCTTTGAAAAAATTAACCCAAATTACCATTAAATCAAATACTTTAAATACATTAATATTTTCATCCAATTGAATATATTTGGTATTAAAATATACAAATTATTAATTTTTAAGCAGTGTAATTTTATTTTCGATTTCGTGAACGCGATATTGGCGTGAATTTTTAATAGAAAAGCTCGCCAATTAACCTTCGCGCTACCGGCTGGCCACACGGTGTGGCCAAGTGATACATAATGTTTTATATCTGCTCGAATTTTGTATCAATCGAATCGCCATTTTAACTCACTGAACCAAATTTTATCTACTTTCGAAAAAAACAAAAATAAATTTTTTTCTTACATTTCTTCTTGTTTATTTATAACAATTCAAAAAGTATGTACAAGAATACTGAAAATTGACCGGGTGTTTTTTTTCGTATACTGCAAAAAAATAAAAATAAATCCATTAAACTTGAACAGTAAAATTGTTTTATATCAATAAATACAATATATTTTGATATTACAATACATTTTTTATTTGTTTAAACAAATTATTGTTGTTATTTTCCAACTTTTTCCAGAATGCACCTAGAAAGTTCGGGGTTTTTCCTAATTTTGCAATTTATTAAATCTTATATGATTGTAGATAAAGAATAAAAGTTAAATAAAAATTGAACTATTGTTTAAACAATTTTTAAACAAATTATTGTTGTTACTTAGCAACTTTTTCCAGAATGCACCTAGAAAGTTCGGGTTTTTTCCTAATTTTGCAATTTACTAAATCTTATATGACTACAAATAAGGAATAAAAATTTTATTATTATTTAAACAATTTTTAAACAAATTATTGTTGTTATTTACCAACTTTTCGCAGAATGCACCTAGAAAGTTCGGGTTTTTTCCTAATTTTGCAATTTACTAAATCTTATATGACTACAAATAAGGAATAAAAATTTTATTATTATTTAAACAATTTTTAAACAAATTATTGTTGTTATTTACCAACTTTTTCCAGAATGCACATAGAAAGTTGCAGTTTTTTTCTAATTTTGCAATTTACTAAATCATATATGACTACAAATAAAGAATAAAAATTTGATTATTATTTAAACAATTTTTAAACAAATTATTGTTGTTATTTACCAACTTTTTCCAGAATGCACATAGAAAGTTGCAGTTTTTTTCTAATTTTGCAATTTACTAAATCATATATGACTACAAATAAAGAATAAAAATTTGATTATTATTTAAACAATTTTTAAACAAATTATTGTTGTTATTTACCAACTTTTCGCAGAATGCACCTAGAAAGTTCGGGGTTTTTCCTAATTTTGCAATTTACTAAATCTTATATGACTACAAATAAAGAATAAAAATTTGATTATTATTTAAACAATTTTTAAACAAATTGTTATTTACAATGTTTTCACTGTAATTTAATAAATTAATACAGTGTTTTCAAATTTTTGAAAAGTATTACACATGATCAAGTTGCGCATAATACAACTGTGCAAATGAACATTTAATGTTATAGATTGAACAATAGTTCAATTTTTATTCTTTATCTGTAATCATATATGATTTAGTAAATTGCAAAATTAGAAAAAAACTGCAACTTTCTATGTGCATTCTGGAAAAAGTTGGTAAATAACAACAATAATTTGTTTAAAAATTGTTTAAATAATAATCAAATTTTTATTCTTTATTTGTAGTCATATATGATTTAGTAAATTGCAAAATTAGAAAAAAACTGCAACTTTCTATGTGCTTTCTGGAAAAAGTTGGTAAATAACAACAATAATTTGTTTAAAAATTGTTTAAATAATAATCAAATTTTTATTCTTTATCTGCAATCATATAAGATTTAGTAAATTGCAAAAATAGAAAAAAACTGCAACTTTCTAGGTGCATACTGGAAAAAGTTGGTAAATAACAACAATAATTTGTTTAAAAATTGTTTAAATAATAATCAAATTTTTATTCTTTATTTGTAGTCATATAAGATTTAGTAAATTGCAAAATTAGGAAAAACCCCGAACTTTCTAGGTGCATTCTGCGAAAAGTTGGTAAATAACAACAATAATTTGTTTAAAAATTGTTTAAATAATAATAAAATTTTTATTCCTTATTTGTAGTCATATAAGATTTAGTAAATTGCAAAATTAGGAAAAAAACCCGAACTTTCTAGGTGCATTCTGGAAAAAGTTGCTAAGTAACAACAATAATTTGTTTAAAAATTGTTTAAACAATAGTTCAATTTTTATTTAACTTTTATTCTTTATCTACAATCATATAAGATTTAATAAATTGCAAAATTAGGAAAAACCCCGAACTTTCTAGGTGCATTCTGGAAAAAGTTGGTAAATAACAACAATAATTTGTTTAAATAATTTTTTAATAATACTTATGACTCGTTTCAGTAAATATTGCAATATTCATAAAACATTATTAAAATACAGTATTTGTATTAGCACATAATTATATACAAAAAGTTTGATGAATTTTAATCGTTTTGGGAACATAAAAGTAAAATAGCGTTTGGCCACACCGTGTGGCCAGCCGGTAGCCCGCGTATACAAAAATCTTTGGTAGCGCGAAGGTTAAATAAAATTAATATAATAGGGCAACAATAATATTTTTCGAATGAAAAAAACTTTAATATTTTGAAGAATTAATTTTGCGCAACCTAAAAATCTCACTCTTGAGTATGAAATTAAGTAGTTTTAATAGAAAAAACCATATAATTGAAGAAAACAAATTAATTGAAAAACTGAAATTTAAAAGTGTCACTTTCAAAAAATTCACCCATATGTCTGATTCAGGTGCTAATGAAAATGTTAGTAAAAAATTTTATATGCGTGGTTTTACTTTCCGCAGGTTCATACATTTAAAGAGTTTGATTCTTTTCAATAAATTTAGTTTTACTATTAAATATTATTATTATAAACATTAAATACTATTATCGTCATTATAAACTATATAGTTTTAGGAGTATGATTCAAATAATTTTTTTTAATGTTGGGGAAAAATTAACGACAAAATAGTTGCTATAATCGCGCTTTCTTCATTACCGTTGTGATTTAAATATTTAAAATTTTAATAATACATTTAAGGCGGTGTCAAAGTCGATTGGATTTTTGCATTGAGCTTCAATGGGAAAATCGCATCGACTTTGACACCGCCTTAAGAACACATTCGAAAGATGTCTCTCGTCAGTGATGAGCAGCAAATGGTAAGTTGAATAAAGCAACAATCGAATAAGCAGGAATCTACTTCTAACTTCAACAGTATAGTGTACCTTGTATGGGTAATAAAAGTCGTGGATTTTTATAAAGAACTAAATTGAAATGTTAATAATTTTCAGATGCTTCGTATATATGTCCACCGCGGTTGTATTATACAATTCTTTTAATACAATTTAATTAAAAAAATAATTAAAAATATTCTTAAATAAAATAATTTTCTTTAATAGTGTAGCAAAACTGTTCGGTAATTCCGTTCTGCATATTTTCGTTTAACAAAATTTCTGGCTATTTTCTGGTTTTTCCCCACTTCGTCATAATTTTTCCCGGTTTTTTTTTCTTATCAACTTTATATTTTGATGTCAAACATAAATAAATCTACAAGTAGCTTCAAAAATATTTCTTAGAGTTCTTATGAATAGTTAAATTTCCTTGACGTCTTTCTTTAAATTTTATGAAAATAATAGTTTTTTTTTAAATAATTTAATTGAAACATTGGAAAATAGTTGAATTAAATAAAGAACTATTTGAATTTTTTAAAAATAATCTTGTCTTGAATTATAATTGAAAACTTGATTTTTCAATTTTATTAAAATTATATTAATTATTATATTATTATTAATTATTTACTTAAAAAATAATAATAATTGAATTTGCTCAAGAAATGAATAATAAACATAAATAATAATAATAATAGAAGAAATAATAATGAACATTCAGAAATTTATACCTAAGTATAAAAAATTAAGAAAAGTTCAATGAGACACATGACTATAAATACTCCCGAAATCTTCTTTGACATAATACTCATTTGGCATAAAACTATTTAACGTAAATCTCATTTGACATCAATTTTATTAGATATAATAAAGTTCATTTAACATAAAAGACATTTAACATAATTTTTATTTGTCATAAATGTCAGTTGACATAAAGTTCATTTAACATAAATGCCATTTGACATAAAAGTTATTCAACAAAATTCTCATTTGACATAAAAATCATTTACACATGATTACATTTTACATAAAAATGTCGGTGCGAAATTTAAAAGTAACCAATTAGATCTTATAAACATTGCGATTCGGTAATTTTGAAATTCGCGCCTATATTTTCATGTCAAATGAATATCTTTATGTAAAATGTAATCCATGTCAACTGAATTTTATGTCAAATGAAAATTACGTTAAATAAGATTTATACTTAATGAAATTTATGTAAAGTAAATTTTATGATAAATAAAAATTATGTTAAATGATATTAATATCAAATAAAAATTATGTTAAATGATATTAATATCAAACAAAATTTATGTCAAATTACTTTTATGTTATAAGAACTTTATTATGTCGAATGGATTGTGTGCCAAATGAGAATTAGGTTAAATGACTTTAATGCCAAAAGAAATTGTTGTCAAATGAATTTTATCTGAAATAAATTTTATAACAATTAAAATTTCACGTTAAATATGAATTTTTTGTCAAAAGAAATTAGATTTTTGTGTCAAAAGAAATATTTCTGTTAGATGATTCTTATGTCGAATGGGTAAATTGTGTTATATGAGTTTTATATATAACATAAAATTTGTGTTAAATGAATTTTACGACAAATGATATTTATGTTAAATGGTTTTTTTATGTCCAATGAAATTTATGAGAAATAATGTTTATTTTATGTGATTTTTAAGTTAAGTGCAGTTTTATATCAAATGAAGATTTTGCCAAAAAAGTATTTGGGATTAAGCATGCGCCTCAATTTAATAATTATAATTATTAATAATAATGTAATAATAATGTAATAATAATGTAATATAATCTTTAGAATAGTAAAAAATTGATTATAAACTTTAAAAAGGACTCTACATTTCAAATATAAAATTTCAATTACGGTCTTGAATTTTTCTTGATTATTATTTTCGAAAAATTTTAATAAAATTCATTTAAAAAAATTCTATTATTTTTAAAATAAAGTTTAAATAAATTCCAATTATTTCAAAAATTTTCAATTATGAAAATATTTTCAATTTAATGAAAATTCAATTGTGTATCTTGAAACGAATTGAAACATTTCAAAAATCTCATTTTTCAGAATTTTTAAGAAAAATTTTACGAAAATTTAATTTTTAAAAAAACAGTTTTATGTACGCGATGTATATTTTTTTAAATTAATAACTAATAAAAATTTTAATTATTAATTTTTTGCCCCAAGAAACATGAGTGCATTATATAGAATGTGAGTTTATAAAATTCAATATTGGACAATTTTTAAATTGAAATACACTTTGAAAAACGATATGCACTTGAAATTTTTTTTCAAAATTAAATTCTCGCAATTTTTTTTTTAATTCTGAAAAATAAAATTGTAGAAATTTTTCAATTCCATTGTTTCAAGATAATATAATTTTTCTAAACAAATAATTGAAAATTTTTGAAACAATTGAATTTTCTGTACATTGTTTGAAAAATAATTGAATTCTTCTAAAGAATTTGATTTAAGTTTTTCGAAAATAATGTTGGTTGTCATAATTATAATTTTATTTTTAAAATATAAAGTCCCTCTTAAAGTTTTAAATCAATTTTTTGCTTCTAAAAATTATATTATTCTATTATTATTCAATAGTTATAATTATTGAACTTTTCTTAAATTTTTATAATTTTAAATTTCTGAATGTTCAAATAAATGATATTTATCATTTCTTAAGCAAATTTAGTGTTTATTACTTATTAAGTAAATTATTAATTATCACCCCTTTATTTTAAAATTGTAATAAAATTCTTCACAGGAATTAAATTATTTTCACAAATAATATCATTCTTTGGAAGGATTTCAATTATTTTTGTAAATAGTAAAATTCTTTGCAGAAATTCAATTATTATTAATAGAATTATTGTAATAAACTTGAAAAATAAAATTTTCCATTATAATTATAAAAAAAAAGATTATTTTCAAAAAATTGAATAAATTATTTTCTATAAACTTTCAATTAAAATTATTATTTATTTATGTTCGAAATCAAATTTAATTTTAATGTTAATTGAAATTTAAATTTAATTTAAATTTAATTTAAATTTTAAAAAAATTAAAATAAATAAATAATAATAATAAATAATAATAATAATAAATTTTTTTTTTTAATTTTAAATTTTATGAGAAAAGAAAACCGGGAAAAAATTAGGCCATAACCGAAAAAACCGGAAAATAACAAATAAATAAAAATTACAAACTGGGAATTTTGTTGAATAAAAATAGTATAGACAACCCGGATTTTAATGTCTTGAAAAAAATAAAAATCTATTGTGGAATGTCCTGGAATTTTAAATAATATTTCCATTAAACACCTTTATGAAATATTTTTAATTAATAAAAATTTAGAGGTAATTTAATTTAATTAAATAATTAATTAATTATTTTAATTTAATTTTTTTAGGTAATTTTATATCTTATTTTTAAAAAGAAAACCTGTTTATTTCAATAAATATCCACACAAGAGGAGTTCCTCAAAAAATGTTACGTAAGACGAAAACAAACAAAAAAAACGCGGTCCTTTAATTCAGTCGACAAGTTTTCATTTATAGAAACTAAAATAACTTATTTTACAATTTGTTCTTCCGGCTAGTGCAGTGATAGTAGTTTGGAAATTTATCCAACAGATGAGGATAAAAAAAAGAATATAAAAAACAGATAACATTTTTTTTTTTTTTTTTTGGAGAGAGTCGAGTGAGAATGTCATGCGACTCGATTATCTCTCTCTCTCTATATATACAAAAACAACTGTATATTTGAGGCTATGGCAGGCTATGGTTTTGTACGATCCTGATTGCCGACTGCCGTTGAAGCCGGCTTGGAATGCGCGCGCATCCACAAGACTGGTAACAGGTGGTTCACGGTGGTTGGCTGAATTTTCCGGCTCTCTTCAACCAAACGTTTCTCACAAGCCGGCAGCGGCAGCAGCACTGCACGTATACTTGTTCTTCTCTATATAGTTCCACTAAAACCACGTGCATACCAACTTACATTCATCCGCAAGTTGTAACTGGCACTGTTGTTCATTCGCGCGACAGACGCGCCCACAGATGGATGTTCGTTTAGAAAAGAAAAATTATTTCTCCTTTTTTTTTGTGTCATTAAAAACAAAAGTGTTATAAAAACAGTGATTTGGGTTAATTTTTTTTCAAGCTCGGAAGTTGGAAATATTTTTAAAAATTCCGTTAAGTTGAGAGAAAAAAAAATTTCATTCAACAATTTTTGCCGGCCCTGAAAAGTGCTGATTGCGCGAGTGTCGGCATCGATCGGCGCGACTTATGTTTCTTTCAGTGAGTGTACAACATTCAGTGCGCGCTTACGGATTCACTATATAGGGAACCACCCCCTTAATTCAGGAATTACTTTCCACCCACCCCACTCTCTCTCTCTCTCTCTCTCTTTTTCTTCGCCCAGAGTTTCTCAACAGCCTGTTGATCAATTCTTGCACGAAAAATCTAGTCTTGTGTGTTTTGAATAATTTTTTTTTTTCAAACACCGAATCGTCGCTTCTGCATTACTCTGAGGAAGAACCTTTCAAGGCCTACAACCGGTATTTTATAGAAATTCCACTGGATCAAGAGAGGCCTTAATACCGTTTTTTTAATCTCTCTCTTCTCTTATTCAACAGGGTAAGTTTTCTTTAAAAAAAAAATCCAGATGTTACACTTAGGGGAAAATTTTTTTTTCCATTTTCTACATTTATTCTAAAGAAGAAAAATGAAAAATAAAAAATAGAGTTTCTTTAAAAAATACCCATTTCTTCATTTGGTGAAGTTTTAATTGAAAAATATGTTTGGAAATTCGAGGAACACGTGCTTTTTAGATTGCAGCGCCGCCATATTGAATTATGCGCTTTTAACTTAATAAAACAGATGGTCGATTAAAGGGAGCTTTTAAAAAAATACTGGGTCAAATAATCAAGAAAGGGAAAATATTTTTCACACTATAATCTAAAATTAAAAAAAGTAGGAAACAATTTTCTTTTCTTTTTCAATTTTTCTCTTCTTATCGCAAAATTTCACTTCTCCGCGACATTAGGTAGATTACAATTTTTTTTTAGAAAATAAGCGAATAATTTCGATGGTTCATTTGTCACTTAATTTGGAGTAAAATTTGAGAAATGGGAAAACTATTAAAAAAAAATTTAACGACGATAATTTTCCTTATTAGGCAGGAAAGAGGGGGAAAAAAAGGTAATTTACGAAAAGTATATATATAAGAAAGAGTGATAATTACTTTTAGAGAAGAAATTAATGACGGTTTCCGGCCAGTGATTTTTCCGAAAGAACCAACACGTTTTTCATAACGATTGTTTACAAATAATATCACAGAAAGTGGAGGGGCGAATAAGCAGCAGTTGTCCGTTATTCTCTTACCAATTCAGTTGATACAGTTCCTGGCACCGTACCGCATGATTGTGCGGAAATAAATGTAATATAAATGGAAGCTTCAAAAACGAAAGAAATGCGGGCACTAACACAGAAAATATCTACACATGTCATTTCTTTTTAAAAACAAAATTTTAGAAAGGAAAATTTTTCTTCTAAATGAACCCACATGGGTATTGTATTTAATGGCAATGACATCAGTGTGGACGCAGGAGGAAAATTAGTGAAAAATTAATCTTCGATGTTTCATGTAGGGGAGCAAAAAATAAGGGCGGAGTTTTTTTTTTAAATCACAGTTTTTTGTTTTAAAACCTTTAGGTACTATCACTTGACACTTGAAGAATATTTGCCGAAAGTTTCAAAAAATAATTTGACACTCTTGGTATAAAAAAACGTAATTTCTCTAATGAAGCAAAAAATATTTTTATCCAAATTTTTTTTTAAAGACAATTGGCATTATTCACTTTGAAACTTTAAGACAATATCAAGAGACACTTGAAGAACATTTTTCAAAAGTTTTCAAAAAAAAATATTAATATTTGACAATGAATTTAGTATTTTTTTTCGAAAAGTGACATTTTTCTTTGCAAGCAAAAAGGGCGTTTGTGGCAATTTTTTTTTGAAACTTTTACGTAATATCAAGTGCTGCTTGAGGAATATTTTCCAAAAAAATTCAAAAATAAAAAAAGCTCCAATCTTTTTTAGTTTTTCTTAAATAGCGTTTTTTCGATCATGGAAAAAATGAACGTTCTTTGAATTTTTTTGACAGGAAAAAAGCACTTATTTTTTTTTTTTGAAACTTTAACGTAAGCTCCAGTGATATTTGAAGAATATTTTCCAAAAATTTTCAAAAAAAAAAATTAATTTTTTATAAAATAACTATTAATTACTTAATTTTCTTTCGTTTGCCACAAAAAATTGTTATATTTATTTATTTTTTTGCCAGACGAATGAAAATATATTTATTTTGCAACTTCCGAATAATAATCAAGTGACAAAGAATTCGAAATGTTCAATAGAATTTCAATTTTTTCAAAAGTAGGAACTTTTGAAAAAATTGAAATTCAAACATTTAATTCCCGTAACTGCGAATTTTTATTCAAACATTATAATATTTGACAATTCTTCGAATTTTTTAAGCATTTTTCCTCGTGACGTCGCACACCATTTCTGTTTATTAACAAATAGATATAAAATTATCTTTACAATTTACAAAAAAAAAAATGTAAACCTAACCTAAAAAATTTTTTTTTTCGCAATTAAAAAATTCTAAGGCAGAAAAAATAATTCTCTTGTTTCGCGCTTATTTTTTTCCAATAGGGAAATTCGTTACAAACATTTATCCGCAATCAAAAGCATAAAAGGAGAGAGTCGTGTTGCTAATAATAAAATAGCAATATAGATAAATTTTTATCATTTCTGTATATAAAAAAAGAGAAATTTCAATATTTATTTTTCTTAATTTTGAAACGAGAGAAGACGATTGTAGATGACATAAATATATGACATCATGAGAGACATGCCCTTAAGTTAAAAATTCCCGACAAAAGGAGTTGGGTTCTTATTCATTCAGCAGTACACACGACGACGATTGCATTTCATGATAATGCACTTAACCTACAAAGAAGGGTCCGTTGCTCCCATTGCAGAGACTACTACTGTGTGTATATTATAAGAGCGTTAATAACAATATGTGCACAGCTCGCGCATATAGAGGGAATATTTAGTATTAGTAAAAATTCTATAACTGCTTTCCACGGTTTGAAAAGATTAGATTGTAACTTAATAATACAAATAGGTTATGTACATATATATACAGACACAGAGAGTGTATATATTTTTTGAAAGAAATTAAATTACACACTCGAAACAAAAATTCTTTCCATTTTAATCAAAAATAATTTCTTTAAGTTCCTTTTTCGATTGTTTCGATTCAACTTTAAATCTATTTTTCAAAATTTTTTTTTAATTTAAATTTTAATAGTTTTTATAATAGTTCTTTGAGAGTTTACAAATTTGCATTTTGTTTACAATTCAATTTGCGTTCTTTAAAGTTTCTACCTGAATAAACTCCATTCAAATTGCAAAAATACAAATTAATAGTTTTTTTTTAAGAATTATGTTATTTAAGGACTAGTAAACAATACGCGCGCGGAACGTAGTATTCAATATGATACTGTTATACAAATTACAAATTTTTTTATTAACAAACATAAATTTTTTAAATAATTTCATAATCAAAATTAAAAAAAATAACATAAGTTTATATTTTCAAAAATTTTAATGAAATTTCACGAAAGAATTCCAATATTTCCTAAAATTTTAACAAAACATTCTAAATAATTCGTAAAAATTATATTATTTTTATAAATAGTAAAATTTTTCGCAAGAATTTAATTATTTTTAATACAATTTTAATAAAATTCTTCTCCATAAAATTTCAATTATTTTTAAAATGTTTAATTAAAATTATTAAAGAAACTCCATTTTTTGACAAAAAAAATTCAAAGACATTCTGCAAAAAGAATTTAATTACAATATATTTTAAAAAATTTAAACGAAATTCTCCTCGAGAATTAAGTTATTTTCATAGTGTACAATTTTTATCGTAGTGTCAGTCCACAGTACAAACATTATGATTATTAAATGGAAATTATAATAATTTATACTATTTATTTCCAAAAAATCAGAATTTTACTGAAAGTCCTGATTGAAAAGTTAAGAAAAGAAATTTTTCAAATTTTTTACCTTTTTCTCAATACAATTTAACATTCTGGTAAATAATTAAAATTTTTTTTATAGCAAATAAAGAAAATTTTAAAAACTTTTTTTTGTATTAAAAATAAAAGAAGTTATTAATCAATACATATTAAAAAAAATAATATTTCTGATTTTGTTAAAAAAAATACTACAAAATTTGCAAAATACTTCAAATTACTTTATTTTTCCATCAATTTTATATAAAGAAAAAGAAATTATTCAAATTTTTTCATTAATTTCTAGATAAAACTTAAAATAAATTCATTTTTAGAAGGTTAAAAAATTAAATCTTATTAAAGAAATTCTTCAAATGAAATTAAATATTTTGTTTTTTAATAATTATGTTTGAGAAAGTACACGAGCGTTTTTTTAGCTAGTAAAATATAAAATATCTTTATATACAGAAAAAAATAAAAATTCTAATAATTTAAATACACAAATTCTTCCTACACATTTTTTTTATTAATTTAAAATAGAAAAAATTTGTTAAAAATTGTAATTAAAAAATAAGAATTTCACAACTTTTTATTTCAAAAGAAACTAATAATTTAAAACAAATAAACAAAATATAATTATAAAAATTATAAATCAAACATTATTTATTATCAAGAAAAATGTGTTTTCAAAACGAAAAAAAACAAAAGCATATACAAAAACTAACTTCATACTGCGAACGGACAGAATGAAAAACCACAGACTTTAATAAAGTTAATAATTGTCACCAGTAAATTAAGGAACATTTAAAAAATTTTAAATTTTAAATTCTGAAAAATAAAATTGTTGAAATTTTTCAATTCCATTTTTTCAACATAATTTAATTTTTCTAAACAAATAATTGAAATGTTTTGAAATAATTGAATTTTCTGTACATTGTTTGAAAAATAATTGAATTCTTCTAAAGAATTTTATTTAAATTTTTCGAAAATAATATTAGTTGTCGTAATTATAATTTTATTTTTAAAATATAAAGTCCCTCTTAAAGTTTTAAATCAATTTTTTGCTTCTAGAAATTATATTATTCTATTATTATTCAATAGTTATAATTATTGAACTTCTCTTAAATTTTTATAATTTCAAATTTCTGAATGTGCAAATAAATGATATTTATAATTTCTTAAGCAATTTCAATGTTTATTTCTTATCAAGTAAATAATTAATTATCACTGCTTTTTTTTAAATTCTAATAAAATTCTTTACAGGAATTAAATTATTTTCATAAACAATATCATTCTTTGGAAGGATTTCAATTATTTTATGAAAATAGTAAAATTCTTTGCAGAAATTCAATTATTATCAATAAAATTGTAATAAACTTGAAAAAGAAAATTTCCAATTGGAGTAATGGGAATAATCCGCTTGCCCCTCAACACTCCTTGGACAATCCTTAAAAATAAATTATTGTCAAAAATAGAAATATTTGAATAAGCATTCTATTAGAATTCGTAGTACTTAGTAATTTCGTAATTTATGAGTCAAACAAAAAAGTTACCAAGAAATTTCTTATCAATTCTAAAAAATTAATTCTTCCCAGTATTTTTAATGAAAAAGCCCTGACTTCACCCGAATCTGTAGCAACCTTTTAAATAAATTTTTTTCCTTCTATTTTGCATTAAGATTCATGTATTTTTTGTAATTGGAAAAAAATTCTTGCACGTATCTTAAAATAGGGTATAATTTATTTTTTTTTGTAATCTAAAAACCATTATTGTTACGTTACCTTAAAAATTAATTAATGATGTAAGAAATAATTATCTGTCATATGTATATAGAGTTAGTGATTACGTGTATTGTTTATTACTTTCTTAAAAATTTACAAAACATAACAGACGCTAAATTTATAAGCACATACTCTTTACCTCTAAGTTCTATGTATTTATTATATATTCTTATCTTCTTTTTCAGTCTTTTTGCTTTCTATCATATCAAAAAGAGATAATCTTCATGTTAACATCTGAAACATATACTTTTGATCTCTATAATTTACGCGGCAGATTTAACTTTAGAAAACAAATAATTAAATTGTGTTTATAACTATAACTGTTTTTTTTCTTATTATAGTGTATAATTATAGTATAATAATAGTATAATAATTTATTATTAGTATAATAATATAATAATTTAAATGCTTTTTATTATAAACATAGTTTTTTATTGTTACATAAAACTCATATAGGATAATTCCCATTTGACATAAAAATTATGTAACATAAATTTCATTTGACATAAAAATTATGTAACATAAATTTCATTTGACATAAAAGTTATTTCACATAAATTTCTTTTGACAAAAAATTGATTTGATGTAAACTTTAATTGTTATAATATAATCTTATAAACATAAAATTCATTTAACAACAATTTCATTTGGCATAAAAGTCATTTAACGCAATTCTTATTCGACAAACAATCTAATTGACATTAATTTCTTTTCACGAAAATATCATTGAACATAATTCTTATTTAACATAAAATTCACTTGATATAAATTTCGCTTGGCATAAATTCCATTTAACATAATTCGCATTTGACATGAAAATATAGGCGCGAATTTCAAAAATGGCGAATCACAATGTTGTTTATAATAACTAATTGGTTACTTTTAAATTTCGCGCCGATATTTTTATGTTAAATAAGAATTTTGTTGAATAACTTTTATGTCAAAGGACGTTTCTATTAAATAAAAATTCTGTTAAATGTCTTTTATGTTAAATGTCAAGTTATTATTTAAAAGAAAGAAGATAAATTCTTTTGAAATTAATTCGAAAATATTGATGAAAGTTAATTTTTTGAAGATTATGTTGCCCACCGGTTTTGATTTTTAATCGTTAGAATAAAATATTTGATTTTCGAAAAATACAACTAAAATCGCATTTTAGAAAAAGTTCATCAATAAATTGCTATAGTCTACTATTGCATTCAATCGCGTTCACTATCATTTCGTTAGTTCTCAGAGACATTGATTTTATTTATTGCATTATCAATTTTTTTCTCTGTAATTAATTTCCTTGTTCGTTTTATCGATTTAGAAAAATTTTCCTTGTTATACTGTAATGTCTGGTTTTTTTCCTTCCAAAAAAAAGAACGATTGTAAAATTTTATTTATTTTTAGTGTAAATTATTTTTTATTTTTATTTTATTTTTTTTGAGCTTTTGAAAAATCAGGTTTTAAATGGATTTTACAATAGAAGGGAGAAAAAAGATTTTTGAAGGAGATAATATGTTGACCTTGACTGATTTTTCTTTTTCTAAACTATAACCTGTCTGTTTTTTTTTTTAATTTGTAGATTTTCTTGGAGAAATCGAAACATGAGTGAATTTTGAGAGTTTCTTTTTTGAACTCTCGGAATTGGGACTGATTTATATACATTGGTGCGGATTGGAAAGGACACAAGGGGAGGATCATGGAATTTTACGACGTGGGAAGTAGCGACTTAAGGGAGCTATGGGATACCTATCTGGTAGAACCGGTAAGTTAAACCCTCATGATTTGAATCTCAGGAATTTTTCTCCTTTTATTTTCACCATCCCCTATGTATACACACACATATATATATATATATATATTTATATATAGCCTTATACTTCCTTTCATGTTAAATTTTATTATTCCACATTTTTATTATATGTACCTAGTTGTATATACATTGTTCTTTGATTTTTAAACAATTTTTTTTGTTTAATGTTGTAAAAATTTTCAATTCTTGAAAAATAGCTGTTCTGTTAAACTTTCATAGTCGAAGCATTGTGAAAAATACTCGCAAAATAAAAAAAATAGAAATATTAAAATTATTCCGTTTTTTTAGTTTATAGAATTTTAAATAATAAAATAATTTTTAAAATAATAAATAACAAAGTTAATACTTTACGAATGCAGGGTTGCCACAGGTCAGGGAATTCAGGGAAAAGTCAGGGAAAGTTAAATTGGTCAGGGAAAAGTCAGGGATTTTTAGTAAAAGTACTGGAAAAAAACGAATTTTAAAAATTCATGAAAAAACTCTAAATTTTGATGTTTTTTTTTTGTTCGCCTCGTAAACTATAAAAATAACCACGAATTTTAATACAAAACCTTGAATTTTTTCTTTTTCAGACAATAATTTCTTTTTAAATAACTTAATTTTTAAAGAACTATCATAAAATTATGAGTAATAAATTAAGTAATGAATAATTTTTACAATTTTCATAAATACTAGATTGATAAAAGAATTTTAGTTAAAAATGGTAAAAAAATTTAATTTTGGAAAAGTTACAAATAATTACAGAAATTTAATTATTTTCAAAAGTAATAAAATTTTTCGCAGAAATTCAATTATATTTAAAAATTAAAAAAATTCTGGTCATTTCAATTATATATTTAAAAATAAAAAAATTCTTCTCCAAAATTCTATTATGTTCAAAATTTTTTTAAAAATTCTCGTCAAAATTTCAATTATCTTTAAAAACTTTAATAAAATTCTTAGAAAAACTTCACAACTTCAATAATTTACAAAATTTTTGATGAATTGTTTTCATAAATAATAAAATTTTCACAGGAATTTAATTATTTAATATAAAAGATTTCAAATAATTTTTCGAAAAACATCAATTATTTAAAAAGAATTTTATAAAATTCGACGCAAGAGTTCAATTATTGAAAAAAATTTAACAAAGTTCTTTTCAAGAATATAATTTTTTTTAGAAATAGTAAAATTCTTCATCGAAATTCAACTATTTTTATAAACTTGAATAAAATTCGTTGGAAGAATTAAATTATTTTTAAAAATAATAAAATTCTTCACAAAAATTCAAATACGTTCAAAAATTTTTGTCAAAATTTCAATTATTTTTATAAATAATAAAATTCTTCAATATTCAATTATTTAAAAAAAAATTTTTTAATTCTCGTCAAAATTTCAATTATTGTTATAAATAATACAATTCTTCTTCAAATTTCAAATATATTTATAAACTTGAATAAAATTCTTGTTAAAATTTCACAGAAATTCAATAATTTATGAAAGTTTTAATAAATTTCTTTGAAATAATTCAATTATTTTGATAAATAATAAAATTTTCACGTGAGTTCAATTATTTAATATACAAAATTTTATAAAATTTTTTGAAAAATATCAATTACTTAAGAAGAATTTTATAAAATTCGTCGCAAGAGTTCAGTTATTGCGGAAAAAATTTAACAAAGTTTTTTTTCAAGAATTGAATTATTTTTAGAAATAGTAAAATTCTTCACCGAAATTCAATTATTTTTATAAACTTGAATAAAATTCGTTGGAAAAATTAAATTATTTTCAAATGTAATAAAATTCTTCGCAAAAATTGAATTGTGTTCAAAAATTTTTCTCAAAATTTGAATTACCTTTAAAAATAATAAATTTCTTCAATATTCATTTATTTAAAAAAAAATTTTTAATTCTTGTCAAAAATTTTCTTTAAAATTCTAATATATTTAAATACTTGAATACAATTCTTGTTAAAATTTCACAGAAATTCAATTATTTTCATAAATAATAAAATTTTCATGTGAGTTCAATTATTTAATATACAAAATTTTATAAAATTTTTGTGAAAAATATCAATTATTTAAAAAGATTTTTTTAATATTCGTCGCATAAATCAATAATTTAAAAAAAAATTAACAAAGTTCTTTACAAGAATTGAATTATTTTTATAAATAATAAAATTCTTCACCGAAATTCAATTATTTTTGAAAAATTTTAATAACATTTTTGGAAATTTTTTAAAATTCTTTTCATGAATAATAAAACTCATCGCAAGATTTTAATTAATTTTGGATACAATATTTTAATCAAATTCCTCGAAAAATGTAATTCTTAAAAATTTTATTAAAATTTTTCAAAAGAATTCAATTATTTAAAAATTTGTTGATAAAATTCTTTATGAGAATTCAATTTTAACAAACATTCAATTATTCAATAAATTATTTATTTTTCAATTTAAATAATTGAATTTTTCTAGAATTTCCTAATAAAAATTGATTAAAAACTGAAATTACCGAATAATCGATTTATTGTTTATGAAAATAATTGAATTATTGCAACGAATTTTATTACAATTTTTTCAAATAATTGAATTTTTTGAGAAAATTTACTACTTTTAAAAATAATTGAATTCTCGCGAAGGATTTTATTAGGATTTTTGTAAATAATTAAATTTTTGTTGAAAAATTTCATGGTTATTTAAATTATAACAAAACGTTAAGAATTCTTTATGTTTTGTAATAATATTCTTATAAATTGTTGAGTTTGTATTTGGTTTGAATTTGAATGTTCTGAAGAATTTTAATTCCTGCGTGGAAAAGTAATAAATAAATACTTATTTAAAAATTTAGTTATTGATGTTTTTGAATAATTTTGCAATTAATGAAATTTGTAAATAAATTTAATACAACATTTTTTTGAGTACCTAATCAGAATATTTTTTGTGATCGGGGAAAAAGTGAGAATTTTGTCTGCAAATCAGGGAAAAGTCAGGGAAAAATAAAATTAAATATTGTGGCAACCCTGGAATATTTTTGAAATTTTCACCACTTATTAGGCATGTCTAATAGAAATTTTTCCCAAAGTTTTAATAGTTTTTGATAAAAATTAAATGTTCTTTTGAAAAAACACCAGATTTACAATCAAAAATTTAATTTTTTCAGTTAAATTATTGAATTTTTGAAGAACTATCGGAAAATTTTTTTGAAAATAAAAATAAAAATAACTTTTGAATGAAAAACATGAATATTTGTAGCAATTATTATAAAAATTGAATTTCTTTAGTTTCAGTTATTTAAATAACTGAATTTTCAAAGGAATAGAAAAATTATTAAAAATAATTTAATTTTGGAATTTAATTCACATAAAAAAGTAGCCTTAAACTTGATCCGAGATCTGAAATGTAATTAATCTTTTTTTTCAAAAATTAATAACAACAATTCTATACTTATTAAATAATTATAATAAATAATATATAAAAAAATATTAATCACATTAGTTAAAGATTTTTAAATGCACTTTTAACGAGAAGCAATATTACCATAGGTCATAATATTTCCGACGAATATTTTCTCATTTAATTCAAATTATTCTTCGCAACTTTCAGATTTTGTAAAGTAATCGTTTTTAAAACATTTTTTTTCACTTTCCAATTATGTTACAGAATCTGGACAATAACTTGAAATAAAAATTTACTGTCTAAGAAGGAATAGAATAATTTTCGAACTAATTATTCAAATGTTTTTTTTTAAACAATAAATTATGTTAATAATGTCGTTATAAATTAATAACGAATATGGGCAATATTCTTGAAAATTTAAATGTATTAATCTGAAATTGAAAAATAATGAAATTGGAAATTAATGAAATTGAAATTTAATGAACAATTGAAATAAAGGAATAAAATGAAAAAAAGAAACATATATTACAAAAAAAGCAAAATGTAATGAATGTCACATCAAATGTCAGTGATAAATTTTATCGTTGTAATTTTTCTCTAATCGCAAAAAGTAGTTCACAATACACTATGCAAAGGATTTTTTTTTGTTAGCAAACACAATTTTGTATTTAAAATTGAAATCTATTTTCGCTGTTGCAATTTTTCTTTTAAATATTTAAAATGTTTCTTAATTATATAGAGTAATTTTAATTAAAATAATTTTCATTTGAAAATTAAATTAAATTTAAATCGGCTCGTAAGTAAATTACTTATATTTAATATGAGTCCCGTTTACTACTTAAATAAATAAATAAATTTAAATTCCCTAAAAAATACTAATTTTTTGTTAAATGAATTTTTTTTCTATTTCTTGTATTGTTAATTAATTTCTAGATTTTAATTTTTTTAAATTTTAGTTTTTTTTTATTTATTCGTTTATTTCTTTATTTGTTTATTCATTTATTTGTTTATATTAGATTTTTAAATTGTTTTAATTTTAAAAAAATTAGTTTTTTTATTAATAATTAGTTTATTAATTTGTCTTTATATTTATAAATTTATTTGTTTGTTTATTTATTTATCTATTTATTTATTCATTTGTTTAGGTACTTATTTGTTAATTTATTTGGTTGGTTATTTATTTGTTTATTTATTTGTTTATTCATTCATTTGTTTATTTATCTATAATTATTATTTGTTCTTTTTATAATAATAAATGTCTTTCCAAAATTGACGAAACAAAATTCTAACTATAATTTTTTAACAATAATTATAGTTTCTGTTGATTTATTTGTTTATTTATTTGCTTTTTTATTTTTTTGTTTTTTTATTTATTTATTTCTGTATTTATTTATTTATCAGTTCTTCTTATGATAATAATTAATTATTATCTGAAGAAAGTATTAAATAAATTTTTTTCTTACATTTTTTCTTATTTTTAGTTTATAATCTATATGTATGATAAAATTGATAAAAATTATAATTAATGGAATGTATAGCAAAACTTTTTTGAAAAGTGCGGCGACTCCTCCCATTCCTTTAACTTGAAATTTTTTATCTTTATCTTTTCTAATCTTATCTTTAGGGAAAAAAGAGATGAACCCAAGCCAACACTAATTTTATTGGTATACATATATATATTATATATAAAAATAAAAACTACAAGTGGCAAACATGGAAAAGTAAATTTTATGAAATGTTTGAATTTTTAAAGCCCTCTTTACGGGATATAAAGACATTTACACTGATTTATCGCTGAACATAATAATTATAATGCACTGAATTATTTTCTTCTAAAAGCGTCAATTTAGAAAAGTGAAAAGATAAAATGAGAGATTAATTTTACATATTTATTTTTCTTTAATCTATTCAGTTTTATATGATTGATTTCTTATTTTTTTTCATTTTCATTATTTCTACCAAAATCATCAAAATTAAAAATTTTTTTCCGAATTTTTTTAAAAATCAAAATCTGGTGTTTTTGTCTTTGACTTCCGATTCAAGTTTGATTTTGACATTCACTTTGAATTTAATTTTAAATTTTCAAAGTCAAAGTCATTGACTTTGATTTTTATTTTGCTTTTCAAAGTCAAATTCATTCACTTTGATTTTAATTTTGATTTTCAAAGTCAGAGTTAAAATAAAGTCAAAATCAAAATTTTTAACGTAAAAATCGAATCGAACGTCAAAATTGTTATCACTATCTCGATTGTTTTTTAGGAAAAAAAAATATTTATAGAAAAAAGATTTTAAAAACATTTTTTTTTCACTTTCGTTTGGTAATTTTTTGTAAATTAACATATTTAATTGTTATTTGCTTTGAAAAAGTTTTATTATAATTTTTACAATTTTGCACAATTAATATTTAAGTTCATTGCACTCATTGGCATTTAAAGTTAATTTACATCCGCGAAATAAAAGGAATATGTCACGTAGTAAAAAAATTAATCAATATACACAGGAAATTTTATTGTTAATTTATTGTTTAATTGCACCTGTACATTCGCAAGTTTAAAAAAAAAATTTTTTAATTGTTTAAAAAATTTGGTTTTGAAAATAAAAAATATAATATTAATTCAGAAAATTCATTTGTTTTTAAAAGAAATTGATAATTTTGACAAATTTTACAGTTTTATAATCGTAACAATAACAACAAATATTAATAATAATAATGGTAATAATAGTAATAATAATAATAATAATAATAATAATAATAATAATAATAATTATAATAATAATCAAAATAAAAGTAATTAAAATAATAGCAATTATTTTTTGTTATTGTTATTATTGTTTTCTGCTTTGAAATTTGGTATTCAAAACGACAAATTCGGATTGTCTGATGAAATATTTATTTGACGAATCAAAAGTGTCGACATTGACTTCCGGGACATTAAAAAATATTATCTATTAATTGTCAAATGATTTAAAGAATATTAAACAATTTAAACAGTTTAAAAAAATTTTTTTTTGAAAACTTTTGTCTAAAATATAAAAGTTTTATTAAAACTGATTTTTTTGGATTACAAAATATTATCGATTCCACTAAGAAATAAATATTTAGTTAAATAAATATTTAAATAAATAATATAAATAATATATAAATATTAAATATTTAAATATTTAATTAAATTAATTTTCCTCCATTTAATTACCAATATTTATTAATATTATTTATTATATAAATAATGCAGAAATAATAATAATTGTCAGAAAATTTTAATACCATTTTACCATTTTAAAAAAAAAATTTTTTTTTAATTAATTTTTTTTTTTCATTATTATATTAAATTATAAAAATGTTCGGTTCTGCTTTTTAAAAAAAAGGATAATTACACTTTTTTGTTACTAATTTTCATATTTTGTATAAAGATAAAAAATTATAATTGACCTAATTATTCAAAGATCAGCTGACTGATGATATAAGAAATACATATATACACACGTATGTTTATATTGATTAAATAATAATGTCTGAATGTATCGATTTAAAAATTAGTATATAGTAAATGTTATAGCTTTATGTTCTTGAAAATACATATTTTCAAAAAAATATTTACCAAATAAATGAATTAATTAATTTATTTATTTATAAAGACAAAAAATGTAGGCCTCAGATAATTAACGACTTTTTGAACTGTTTCCATCTATTATTAAGGTTTTCACGAAGAAAAAAGTTAATTCCTATTTGTGACTCAATTTTTAAGAAATTTCAATTATTCGAGAAATATTAGAAAAAAAACTTTAGATAATTGTAAAAAAATTTAATTTTAATCAAAAAAATTAATTTTATGGAATAAAACAATTTTTTTATTAAAAAAATTCGATAAGAATTCAATTATTTGAATATACTAAATAAAAAATTATTTATTAATGAAATATTTTTAAAAACTGAAATCTCATAATAAGAATTTTATTATTATTCATATGAAAATAATTAAATCCCTGTAAAAAATGTTAGTATTATTTATATGAAAATAATTAAATCCCTGTAAAAAATTGGATTATTTATATGAAAATAATAGAATTCCTGTAAAAAATTGGATTATTTTTGAAAATATTTGAATTATTGCAATGAAAATAAAATTTTAGGAGAAATTAAAAATAATTAAGTTATCCTAAAGTTTTGAATGTTTTAAATGAACGGAATTTATTTATTTCTTCTAAAAATTAAATTTTTATTGCAATTATTTTTCGTCTCTTTCGAAAAAATTAATTACTGAGTTTGTAAGCGTATAATTTTAATTTTTAAATTTTTTTATGATTAGTAATCTATTAAAATATCTTCAATGAAAAATATTTCATTCATTTGAACGTTCAAAACTTGGGGATCACAAATAATTGAATTTTTCAAAAATTTTAATTATATTTAATAAAGTAATTAAATGTTAGCGTTGAATTTTGTTAAAAAATTAATTTAATAATTGAATTCTTTTTGGAAAATTTTACTAAAGTAGTAGATATTAAAAATCTTTAAATGGAAGAAAGTTTTTGAAAATAATTTGAAATTTTACCGAGAATTTTATTTAGACTTCTAAAAATAATTGAAAATTTACCAAGATACTTTTATTAAAACTTTAAAAAAATAATAATTGAAATTATGCAAAAAAATTGTATTTCTTAAGTTTTTGAAAATATAATTGAATTTCAGAGAAGAATTTAATTGTATATTTATACGGGACAATTGAAATTTTTGACGAGGATTTTTAAAAAATTTGTAAAGTAATTGAATTTTTGCAAAAGAATTTTAATACTTTTGAAAATAGAATTTTTTTAAATTCATAAACGAGATGGTTTTTTGTTAAAAATAACTATTAACATTTTGTGTTTTCCTCTAAATAATAAACATAATTTTAGATTAGAAAATGGCATCACAGTGTTGATTGTGATTATAGGCGTAAAATTGAAAATTTTGTTTAATTAAAACTCGCATTTAATTAAAGTTTATAAAATTTATAAAATTTATAAAATTTAATTCTTAAAAAATTTGATATTAAAAGAAAAAATTTTTTCTTTTTTTTAAACTAGTCGAGTGTTGTATTTTTTTCCTCCTAAGATAATTTAATCAAAGTTTTTAATATTCCTGAAGCTTATTTTAATGAGCATTTAATGGTTGGCTATCAGTAAAATTTCCTGTAACTCCTTTTAAAGAAGAGTTTTTCTTGAAAATCAGGTTTCATTTTTTGTTTATAAATACTTCGAAAATTGCCATATTTATAATTATTTTTTGTTGTTTATCAAAACAAAATCAACAATATATTAAAAACCTGCTGTTATTTTTTTTATACATAAAATGAACAATTTATTTCGATTTTTATATTGTGAAAAATAATAATAGACAAATATTTCAAAAATTATTTTTGAATAATTTTTCTAAATTAAATTATAAATTTTTTTGGAAAAACTAAAATTTGTGGTATGACAACATTAAGGAATTCTATAAATTTTAAGCATACACTTTAGGGGACATTTTACCTGCAGGGCTAAAGTTTTACAAAAAGATATCTTTTTCTGGTACTACGATTGTATGGTTTTCACCTTTAAAACAATTTTTGATTGTTTCCCTTCAAGAAAAAAAGAGCAGGTCAAATTTGTGTCTAGTGAATTTTCCATTGTAAGCTATACTCTCAATCGTATAAAAAATCGAAATGACTTTGACCTTCTCTTAAAATACATCTTGTGAATACAAAAGAAAATCTTTCCTTTCAATAATTGAAACTCATTTAAAAAAAAATTAATTATATCAAAAAAAATTTTTTTTTAAGAACCAAAAAAATGTTTATTTTTCAATTTCCATCAAATATGAAATATTCTTATTTGATCCTTATTAAAAAGGAGGGAAAAGAATTTTTGTTTGTTTTCTGATGAACAACGAAAAACTTTTGGTGAAATAAAAATTTTACTGTATGGAACAATAACGATAAAAAATAATTCTTTTCAATTGGGGAAAAAATTTATTAAATGTTAATTGAAAAAAAAATTCTAACTCAAATTTTTTTTTTTAAATGAAATATTGACCGCAGACTTGTTCTTGTTTAGGATGTTAAGGACATTATTACCAGAGCATCGATCCAGGTATATATATAATAAAGGTTATCGTGTTTAATATTTTGTCATTTAATAAAGAAAAGTATAATAATATTTCTAAATGATTATAGTGCTTTTTAATAAAAAAAAAGTGTTTGCAAAAATGCAATTATTTTCAAAAGTGTAATAAAATTCTTTGCTGAAATTCAATATTGTGTTCGAAAAGTTTTAAAAATTCTTGTCAAAATTTCAATTAAGTTTATAAATTCTTATAAATAATAAAATTGTTCTATGGAAATTAATTATTTGCAAAAAAATTTTAATAAAATTCTTGATTTTTAATTATTTTGAAAAAAGAAGAAAATAATTTTTTTTTGTTTTCGATATCTTTTCACAAAAAATTTCCAAATGATTCCATTATTTAAAAAAAAATTGTAATTTAATTCTACAGAAACATTCAATTATTTCTAGAAATAAGAAAAATTTCACAGAAATTCAAATACTTACGAATTTAAAAAAAAATTTCTTCCCAATAATTTAATATTGAAAATTTTGTCTTAGAAATTCAATTATTTTCATGAATAAAGAAAACCCATAGCTGAATTTTAATTATTTTAACCAAAATTCGAATCGAATTCCTCGAAAAAAGTTCAAAATTTCAATTAAATTTGTATATTTTTATTAATAAAAAAATCGTTCTATAAAAATCAATTATTGTCAAAAAAATTTAATAAAATTCTTGGTTTTTAATTATTTTGAAAAACGATGGAAAGAAATTTTTTTTGTTTTCAATATCTTTTCATAAAAAATTTCCAAATGATTCAATTATTTTAAAAAAATTGTAATGGAATTCTATAGGAACATTCAATTATTTATAGAAATAAAAAAAAATCAAATCAAAAATTTCACAGAAATTCAATTACTTACGAATTTAAAAAAAAATTTCTTCCCTATGATTCAAATGAAAATTTCGTCTTAGAAATTCAATTATTTTCATGAATAAATAAAACCAATAGCAGAATTTTAATTATTTTTAACCGAAATTGAATCGAATTCCTCGAAAAATGTTCCAAATTTCAATTAAATTTATAAATTTTTATTAATAATAAAATAGTTCTATGAAAATCAATTATTGTCAAAAAAATTTAATAAAATTCTTGGTTTTTAATTATTTTGAAAAACGAAGGAAAGAAATTTTTTTTGTTTTCAATATCTTTTCATAAAAAATTTCCAAATGATTCAATTATTTTTAAAAAATTGTAATGGAATTCTATAGAAACATTCAATTATTTATAGAAATAACAAAAATTTCACAGAAATTCAATTACTTACGAATTTAAAAAAAAATTTCTTCCCAATAATTTAATATTGAAAATTTCGTTTTAGAAATTCAATTATTTTCATGAATAAGGAAAACCCATAGCTGAATTTTAATTATTTTTAACCGAAATTGAATCGAATTCCTCGAAAAATGTTCCAAATTTCAATTAAATTTATAAATTTTTATTAATAATAAAATCGTTCTATGAAAATCAATTATTGTCAAAAAAATTTAATAAAATTCTTGGTTTTTTATTATTTTGAAAAACGATGAAAAGAATTTTTTTGTTTTTAATATCTTTTCATAAAAAATTCTCAAATGATTCAATTATTTAAAAAAAATCCAATTACTTACAAATTAAAAAAAATTTTCTTCACAATAATTTAATATTGAAAATTTCGTCTTAGAAATTCAATTATTTTCATGAATAAAGAAAATCCATTTAGCTGAATTTTAATTATTTTTAACCAAAATTGAATCATTTTTATTATTTATAAATTATTATTATTTTTATTATTTTTATTATTTTTGTTTTTTATTAAAATTCATCCAGAGAATTTTATTTGCTTTATTTACATTTTTTATTTATTTATATTTAATATTTTTATTTAGCCAGAGAATTTAATTATTAAAATAATTTTTTATTTTTCTATTTAAATATTTTAATTCTCGTGGAATTTTCGAAGAAAAATTGATTTCAAAATGAATTTCAATTAAAATTTTCGATAAATATATTTAAAATAGACGTTAATTTTGAGAAATAATAGAATATTTTAAAAAAGTTTCACATTAAAATCTTTAAAAATTTGAATTTTTTACGCTTTTAACTAAAAATTCTCTAGAATCGCAATTTTTCTGAAAAAATTTAATTTAATTTTTTGCAACAATTTTTTGGAGTTTTAATTTCCAAAAAATTATATTCACAATTGAAGAATTTCCGAATAATCGAAGTTTCATAGAATTGAATTATAAACAAATGGATTTTGAAAGTAAGAAAATTTTTAAAAACTTAACAAAAAAATTGATTAAAAATTTTGAAGTTTTAAAAATTGACTTCATTTTCGTTAAAATTTATTTCATTAAAAATTAAAATTAAAATACACTGAAGAAATTGTATAGTGGGAAAATAGTTTTTGCCCTCTAAAATCGATTATAAATGCGTTCCTTTTAGTTAACTATACTTTACGCTTGATAGATTTTATTTAGGCAAAGAATAAAAATGTATAAAAAGAAACACTTTACCCCCAAGTATTATATTGATTTTCCTAATTTATTATTCATAAATAATATAATGTTTGGAATTGAAATTAAATTAATAAAAAATTTTGAAAAATTTAAATTTATTTTCCAAAAAATTTCCATTTTTGGAAATTTTCTAAACACTTTTTCAGAGAATTTTATTAATTTTTTTCTTTATCACACATATTCTTCAGTGTAAATTCATAAATGCAGTTGTAATACAGTATCGATATAATATTGTGTACACCTTCAGGGAGACTTTTATATTGCCTTGACTTGCTTCGTGTCGTTGCGTCAAATAACTGATAATGGGAATAGGTATTGTGGTCAGGTTATCAGGTACACATACAACCTATTATGACTTTTGTGTTCTGCGCATATTTGTTTACTTCACTACACGCTGTACCATTATTAAGTTTTCGTGAGTTTGCATTTATTCCATGTTTAAAAAAATTTTTTTTCTTAATTGCGGCCTGACTACTCGGAAGGCAGAATTTCTTCTTTTTTTTTATTTTCAAAATTTAGCCACAATTTGTCACTCAAAATTTAAATTTTCAAAATCAGAAAAACTTATTTTTATAAATTATTATAAATTATCATAAATTATTATAAATTATTATAAATTATTATAAATTATTATAAACTATTATTATAAATTATTATTATAAATTATTATTATAAATTATTATTATAAATTATTATAGATTATTGTGAAGCAAAATAACAAAAAAATAATAAAACTAAATAAACAAAAATGAAATTGAATTAAAAACAAAATAAAAAATACAACACAAACAGAAAAATTAAAAAACTATGATAACAAAAACTAAAATGGCAAAATGAAAGAGAATAAAAAGCAAAAAATAAAAATAAAAAAGCATAATAAAAAAAATTAAAACAGTAAATAAAAAAACAAAAAAATGAAATGCAAATAAAAACAAAATCAAAAGTTACATAAAATATAAACAGAAGGGGTATAATAATAAAAAGAACGGAAGAAGTGAAAAAAATTAAAAATCATAAAAAAGCAATTGAAAAAGCAGAATAAAAATAAGAAACATTGAAATTAAATTCGAAAAAAGAAGCAAATTGAATAAAAAGAACTTTTAAATAAAATAATAAATTTAAAAATAAAAATAATTCAGTTTAAAACAATAAAAACTTGAAGGCAATAAGAAATTAGAGAATAAAATAAAAACTAGTAGAAAAAAGTAGAAGACAATTTAAAAAATATAAACTTAAAAATAGAAAACCAAGAAAATTTTCAATAAAGGAAAAAGCAAATTTAATTAAAATATTTAAAAATGGAAATAATAAATTTTAAAATAAAACAAATGTTATAGTTAAAACAATAAAAAATTGAAGAAGATAAAAAAAAATGAGAGAATAAATTGGGAAATAGTTGATAAATGTAGAAGACAATTTGAATAATAAAAATAATAACCAAAATAAATAAATAAATAAAACAAAAAATTCTTAAAAAACGAAAAAGCAAATTGAATTAAAAGATTTGAAAATAGAAATAATAAATTTAAAAATAAAACAAATGTTATAGTTAAAACAATAAAAAATTAAAAACAAAAAAAAACTAGAGAATAAAATAAAAAATAGTTGATAAAAGTAGAAGATAATTTGAATAATAAAAATAATAACCAAAAATAAATAAATAAATAAATTCTTTAAAAACGAAAAAGCAAATTGAATTAAAATATTTAATAATAGAAATAATAAATTTTAAAATAAAACAAATGTTATAGTTAAAACAATAAAAAATTGAAAACAAAAAAAAATTAGAGAATAAAATAAAAAATAGTTGATAAAAGTAGAAGATAATTTGAATAATAAAAATAATAACCAAAAATAAATAAATAAATAAATTCTTAAAAAACGAAAAAGCAAATTGAATTAAAAGATTTGAAAACAGAAATAACACAGCTAAAAGAATGAAAATTGAAGAAAAAATTATAAATAAATAATAAGATATAAAATAATGGAATAAAATAGAAAACATAAAAAAAATAAACAAAAAAATTTGAAGAAAATGGAAACTAATAAAAAAATGAAAAAGAAAACTAAAAAATCAGTAATTTGCATACTATGAATTTTGTAGCAGTTTTCAAATTTACAATTATAGAAATAAAAAAGCAATTTTAAATTTTGTTTTACGTGTGAAATTTCAGATTTTAATTAAATTTTCTTCAATTCAAAAGTTTCAGGCAAGAAAACTGTGAAATTAAAAAAAAATTCTATAACTTCTTTAATTGACATTAGAAAAAGAAGAAATATATTTTTATACTATACTAAATTTGTCGGATTTTCTAAAAATTTATCCCTTGGCTTTTATATAAGAAAATTTAATTTCCAACATTTACTGCGTTGTATTTCCAATGTTTTAAAGCGGAGGTTTATCAGTAGAACCGTTTTTCTTATATACGTTAACTTTAGCGCCACTTAAACAAACAAAAAGATAAATACAAGCTAGAACATTTTTTTTTATATTTGAAAAATAGGTGAAAAAAGTAAATACCTATAGTATAGAAACGAAAGCAAACCAAATATATATTCGAGGAAAAAAAATTACATAAAATTTCAATTTTCAATATTTTTTATTTTTTCCTTCTTTTTATTTTATTTAAAAGAAAATATATTCTTTAATGATACGCATCAACGGGGTAAATTTTTATTATTTTTCAAGCAGATAGAAAAAAGAAAAATGAATGACGAAAATTTGGAGATTTCACATTTACTTTAATTATATTCTATTTATTGAATAATAATTTTAATTATTAAAACAAATTTTATTTTTATTCAACGTATATTTTTACGTAAAAGAATAATAAAATTTTGATTTAACAATTTTTTTCCATTTTCTTTTATCTGAAAAATTGTTATTTCTAGAAAAACTTTTACTATTTTAATAGACAAATTTTTTTAAGTAAAAGTTTAAAGTTCAAAGTTGAAACAATTAAAGTTTAAACAATTTATTTCAATGATAGTAAAATTTACTCTAAAAAAAAATTTGTCAAAAATTCCATACAATTTGGATTTTTCTTAAAAGTAAAATTTACATTTCATTTGTATTAATATAGTGTCAAAATAATTTGTAAGTTTAGAGACTCTGAAAAATAATATAAAACGATTTTTAAATTTAAAAATACAAAAAATTTTCCAAAGTTGGCAAAAAGTAAAAATTTTTTCTTCAAGCATGATTTTATTCTTATAATTGTTATTTATTGAATATTCTTTTCTGAAAAATTACTATAAAAAACAAATTTTTTTAAATTAAAATTATTTTTCTCTGCACAAAACGGTTCCATTATAATTACTAAAACAAATTTTATTTTTGTTTGACGTACATTTTTTCGTAAAATAATAATAAAATTTTGATTTAACAATTTATCATACTTTTTCTTTTATCTGAAAAATTGTTCTTTGTAGAATAACTTTCACTATTTTCAAAGACAATTTTTTTAAGTAAAAGTTTAAAGTTGAAACAATTAAAGTTTAAACAATTTATATCAAAGATAGTAAAACTTAATCTAAAAAATTTTTTTTTTCAAAATTCCATACAATTTTATTTTATTTTAGTTGATAAAAGTAGAAGACAATTTGAATAATAAAAATAACCAAAATAAATAAATAAATAAAACAAAAAATTCTTAAAAAGCAAATTGAATTAAAATATTTAATAATAGAAATAATAAATTGTTAAATAAAACAAATGTTATAGTTAAAACAATAAAAAATTGAAAACAAAAAAAAATTAGAGAATAAAATAAAAAATAGTTGATAAAAGTAGAAGACAATTTGAATAATAAAAATAATATCAAAAAAAAAAAAATAAATAAATAAAACAAAAAATTCTTAAAAAACGAAAAGGCAAATTGAATTAAAATATTTAATAATAGAAATAATAAACTTAAAAATAAAACAAACGTTAATAGTTAAAACAGTAAAACATTGAAGAAAATAAAAAACGATTTTTAAATTTAAAAATAGGAAAAATTTTCTAAAGTTTGCAAAAAGTAAAAAATTTTTCTTCAAGCATGATTTTATTCTTATAATTGTTATTTATTGAATTCTTTTCTGAAAAATTACTATAAAAAACAAATTTTTTAAATTAAAATTATTTTTCTCTGCACAAAACGGTTCAATCGTAATTACTAAAACAAATTTTATTTTTGTTTGACGCACATTTTTACGTAAAATAATAATAAAATTTTGATTTAACAATTTATTATACTTTTTCTTTTATCTGAAAAATTGTTATTTTTAGAATAACTTTCACTATTTTCAAAGACAATTTTTTAAAGTAAAAGTTTAAAGTTGAAACAATTAAAGTTTAAACAATTTATATCAAAGATAGTAAAACTTAATCTAACAATTTTTTTTTCCAAAATTCCATACAATTTTATTTTATTTTAGTTTGGGTTTTTCTTAAAAGTAAAAATTACATTTTATTTGTATTAATTTAATACAAATTTTATTGTATTTATTTGTATTAATTTAATACAAATAAAATGTAATTTTTACTTTTAAGAAAAACCCAAATTAAAATAAAATAAAATTGTATGGAATTTTTGAAAAAAAAATATATTAATACAATTAATATAGTGTAAAAATAATTTGTAAGCTTAGAGACTCTGAAAAATAATATAAAACGATTTTTAAATTAAAAAATACAATAATTTTTCCAAAGTTTGCAAAAAGTAAAAATTTTTTCTTCGAGCATGATTTTATTCTAATAATTGTTATTTATTGAAGTCTTTTCTGAAAAATTACTATAAAAAATAAATTTTAGAAAAAATTTAAATTATTTTTTTCCGCACAAAACGCTTCAGTTGTAATTAATTCTATAAGTTCAAGAACTCAAGAACTTAAAAATTAACTGAATTTTAATTATATTTCGAATTTTTATAAAAATGCGTAATTTTTCGAAAGAGGAAATGAATATTTAGAAATTTTTATTTTGCCAAAAATGTAAAAATATATAATAATAATAATAATAATATATAAAATATAATTTTTGTATCTGTACAATAATTAGGAAAATAAACTAGTTAATTTATTGTAATTATGTAAATTAAAAAATTTTTGCGTTTCAAAAATCATCTTCAACTTTTTGAATAGTTTTAGTAATATATCTGCAAAAATAAACTTGTTCGCATGAAAAAGGAAAAAATTTAATTTTTTTTTAATTTTTTTTTTTTAAATTTAATTTAAATTCAATTATTTTCAAAAATCATCTTCAATTTTTAATAAATTCAGATACAAAATTAGGAAAAATTTCAATTATTCTAATAATTATTATTACTAATTCCTATTTCTATTTTTTGTAGTAGAATACAATTTTAATTGAATTCCTCAAAAGAATTTTTTATTTTCACAAAATAAAAAACATTTCACATATAAAATAATAGAGGGAATAAATAAATTTATAAGATTTGATAATAATTTGATATGGGTGAATTTTCTGAAAGTGACATTTTTTATGTCTCGATTAATTTTACAAAATCTACTCTTTAATAATTATTATCAACTTCCAGAGTGAAAATTTAGCACTTATTTATCATTTTTAAAAGAAAATTAAATAATTTTATTCAACTTAATTTACGTAATAACTAAATTACTTTCACCTCCGAAGCCTTTTCAACATGTCTCCAATAGGACTTCTACAATAAAATTAAATTTTCATGGTTTTTTTCAAACTCTCAGAAATTTTTTTAAAATATTGTCAGAAAGTACAATGTTTTTTCTATCATTGTGTGCATTTTAAAAATTTGTAGACCTCACTTTTATTTTTGATAAAAATGTTTAAACTTTGTCTTCAGTTTTAGGTTAAAATTACTTTACAATGATTACTGACGCATTTTATACTTTAAAAATATCTTAAACAAAATTTTAATGCACATTAAAATAAAGCTGAGAATCTGACGTTAAATTTTCCAATATTTTATCTACAAAAAGGAGAAAAATTATTGCTGTTATAAATAATCGAAATTTATATTCTTCTCCGAGTAAAAATTAATTTCATCTCCGAAGCCTTCCTTTTTGATAAATAACTGAATGTAGAAGTAAATTTAACGGAATATTTCGATGGTAATATAAAATGAGGGTGTGAGATTTGTGTTTTACTAAAAAACATATTTTAATTGCGCCCTAATGTAGACAAATATGAAAGAAAATTTATTTTTCATCTCCGAAGCCTTTTCCTTGAAATATGCGATCTTTTGTTTTTAATATTTAGCATTGCTTTGAAAAAATTAACCCAAATTACCATTCAATCAAATACTTTAAATACATTTATATTTTCATCCAATTGAATATATTTGGTATTAAAATATACAAATTATTAATTTCTAAGCAGTGTAATTTTATTTTCGATTTCGTGAACGCGATATTAGCGTGAATTTTTAATAGAAAAGCTCGCCAATTAAATAAAATTAATTTAATGGAGCAACAATAATATTTTTCACATTGAAAAAAACTTTAATATTTTTAAGAATTAATTTTGCGCAACCTAAAAATCTCACTCTTGAATATGGATCTAAGTAGTTTTAATAGAAAAAAGCATATAATTGAAGAAAAAATTAATTGAAAAACTAAAATTTAAAAGTGTCACTTTCAGAAAATTCACCCATTTATAAAATAGTAAAGAATAAATCAATTTATAAATTTGTTAATATGTATTTAAAAAAAAACAATTGAGAGGTCAAAAAAATGGGGTCAAGTTCTATAGGAGAATTGTAAGTTTTAATATAGAGTAAATAAAATATCTCATTTGTGTAGAATGTAGAAGATATAGAATTGTGTAGAAATAGTGAATCGATATATACAGAAAAAAAGTGTCATATAGAGTGTAAACGGCTGTAGACGCAAAAGTGGTGGTAGCAACTATATAGTTGCATATTATAAGAGGGTCAAGGACCTCAACTAAAATTATACACTCTTCGTAAATGAGCAGCATCGAGGCGAACGAAGGGGAAGGAAGGGCTTTAGTGGCGGTCAAGTTGAAGGCCGGACAGTACCCTGCGCGCACATAAACGTAAGAGCTGAGCATTCGCCCTTCTCACATTTATACAAATACACGGGAGAGATTAGCCAATGTCGATTGGAATATCGTGTTATGGTCAATCGTCGCGAATCGTCATCGCGTCCAGTCGCGTCGTCCCATTGCCTTGGTCCCGCACTCGCTCAAAAGGGAAAGACCCGGAATATCTCAGCTATGCGGAACTTCAGTCCCCACTCTCTTCTCTTCTTCTTCTTCTTCTCCTCCTTCTTTTTTTCTCTTCTCCGACTTTTCTCTCTCTCCTCTCTTCTTTCTATCTTCTTTTCTCCCTCTCTTTCTCTTTACTTCCTTCTCTCCCCCTCTTTCTTTCTATTTTCTATCTCTCTCACTCACTTCTTTTCTCCTTCTCTTTCTCTTCTTTTCTCTCTCTCTCCCTCTTCTTTTCTCTCTCTCCCTCTCTCTTTTTCTTTCTATCTTATATCTCTCTGTCTCTCTCTCTCTCTTTCTCTCTTCTTTTCTCCCTCTCTTTTTCTCTCTCTCATTCACAATATTTTTCCCTTTTTCTCGTCTATCTTTCTTGCCACCACCTTATCTGTCTCTCTTCTTCTTCCTCAGCATCCGGCCTTCATTCAGATTTATCTGTATTTCCGTCGGAAACTCTCTAGATACGATAAATAGCAAGATTTACCCTTTAGAAAACCATTTGAAAAGAGCCGAAAAAAATTAACGAAAAATTGATTTATACTTAAACGTCGAGTTTTTATTTGTTAATGCGACTGCAGGAAAAGCCGAAAAAAAGGAAAAACTGAAAACCTGGAAATTTCAGGGAATTTTGTAAAAATTGAAAACCTGGAAATGTCAGGGAATTTTGTAAAAATTGAAAACCTGGAAATGTCAGGGAATCTTGTAAAAATTGAAAAAACATGCAAAAGTCAGGAAATTTTTATCGAACTCCTCTGGAAAATTGTTATTTTCTATAATTGTATTTTTTCTTAGAAACTAATTTTGCCTAAATGTTTCAAATTTAATTCAATTTTAAAAGTGTTGCGTTTACGAGTTTCATAATTAAATGGCAGGGTGTCTACTGAGCGGGAAAACTGGAAAATAACCGGGAATTTAATTTAACCGGGAATTAACTGGGATTTTTATTCAGAACCGGGAATTTTTTCACAAAAATTAAAAAAAGTTCTATTATTTTAATTTGTTTTAAAAAAAAATTGCTTTTTATTTCAATTTAAATAATAATATAATAATAATAATAATAATAATATATTTTATAGATATTTATACTCTTCTCTAACTTTGAGTTAGTTCAAAAAAAATAATTGGATGGTAAAAGTCAGACACTAATTCAAACAGATTATGTAAATAAATTTTAAAAAATTATGGAGTTAATAGAAATATTGTGAAATTCGACTGAAAATATGTAATTGAATTTGTTAAAAAAATTCTTTAGAAACTTTTTAACAAAAAATTTTCAAAGTATTTTAATTGAATAATTAATAATTGGATTTTTTAGTCACATTTTAATGAATTCATGTTTCTTAGTGCGAAGATTAATAATAAAATTTTTTATTAGTTAATTTAAACAAAAACGATATGCACTTCAAATTTTTTATTAAAATTGAATTCACGCAAATTTTTTTTTAAATTCTGAAAAATAAAATTGTTGAAATTTTTCAATTACATTGTTTCAAGATAATTTAATTTTTCCAAAGAAATAATTGAAAATTTTTGAAATTATTGAAATTTCTTTGCATTTTTTTAAATAATTTAATTCTTTGAAAGAATTTTAATTTAAATTTTTCGAAAATAATGTTAGTTGTCGTAATTATAATTTTATTTTTAAAATATAAAGTCCCTCTTAAAGTTTAAAATCAATTTTTTACTTCTAAAAATTATGTTATTTTATTATTATTCAATAGTTATAATTATTGAACTTCTCTTAAATTTTTATAATTTCAAATTTCTGAATGTTCAAAATAAATGATATTTATCATTTCTTAAGCAAATTTAATGTTTATTACTTATTAAGTAAATAATTAATTATCACTGCTTTTTTTAAAATTCTAATAAAATTCTTTACAGGAATTAAATTATTTTCATAAATAACATAATTTTTGGAAGGATTTCAATTATTTTTGTAAATAGTAAAATTCTTTGCAGAAATTCAATTATTATCAATAGAATTGTAATAAACTTGAAAAAGAAAATTTCCAACTATAATTTAAAAAAAACAAGATAATTTTTAAAAAATTGAAAAAATTATTTTCCAAATTTTCAACTAAAATTTTTATTTATTTATGATCGAAATCAAATTTAAATTTAAATTTTATGAGAAAAGAAAACCGGAAAAAAATTTGGCCTTAACCGGGAAATAACCTGGAATTTTGTTGAATGAAAATAGTAGACACTTTGTAATGAACTTGAAAAAGATTTTCAATTGTAATTTTGTAAAATTTCAATTTTAAATAAATTTTATTAAATATTATGAAAAAAATCTAGATTTAAAAAAAATTTTAATAACTTAATTTTTTTCTGAAATTAGTTAAATTTTTATGTTTTTTTTATTTATATTTAATTGGTTTTTTAAAATAATGCAAAGAATTAAATTATTTTCAAAAATTTTAATGAAATTCCTTTATAAAATTGAATTTTTTTCAAAATAATTTTTAAAAAATTCTTCGTAGAAATTTAACTAATTTCAAAAATTTGTAAAATCTATTCTTTTCAATGTTTACTATTTTAATAAAATTTAACAAAGGAATTCAATTATTTAAAGCGAATTTTACTAAAATTAGCCTCAAGAATTCAATTATATTGAAAAGTAATAAATTCTTCGCAAAAATGAAATTATGTTCAAAAAATGACAAAAGTTTTAGTACAAAATTTTAAGTATCTTTATAAATAATACAATTTTTCTTCAAAATTCAATGATTTAGAAAAAATTTTAATAAAGTAACTTCTTCAAAAATTATTTCATCATTACGATTATTATTTTTACATTTTTCTAACTAAAATTCTACATTAAATCAATTAATTTTAATTATTTTCGAAAAAGTTCTTTGACAATTTCCAAATCCGTTTGTTTCAAATATTCAATTATACGAAATTTTAAATTATTCATAAATTCTTCAATTAAATTTTATGAAGGGAAATAAAAATTTCAAATTTTATCAAAAAATTTAACTGAAATTCATTTTAAAAATCAATTATTTTGAGAAAATTCTACGAGAATTTAACTATTTAAATACAAACAAAAATAATTTATTGAATAATTCAATTTTTCTTTAAATTCAATTCTGGAGAAGAATTTTATCAACTACTTTTTTTAATAATAGAATTCTTTTGGTCTATTTTAATAAAACTGTAAAGAATAATTACAATTTTTGAGAAAGTCGACTAAAATTGTACTCAAAATAATTGAAACTCTGGAATGGTTTTTTGAAATTTTTATTCATAAATTAATTATTGCAATAAGGATTATATTACTTTTGAAAATAATTGAATTCTTGGGACGAATTTTATTAAAATTTCTTTTTAAATAATTGAATTCTTAAAAGTAAAAATTACATTTTATTTGTTAGTATAATGTAAAAAAAGCGATTTTTAAGTTTCAAAATACTTAAATTTTTCCAAAGTTTGCAAAAAGTAAAAATTGTTTCTTCAAGCATGATTCTATTCTTATAATTGCTATTTATTGAATTCTTTTCTGAAAAATTACTATAAAAAACAAATTTTTTTTTAAATTTTAAATTATTTTCTTGATATAGGTATAAAGTTAAAAATATCCGTGCAGCCTCCCCTTAAAAGAATCTATAAAAAAAACCCAACCTCTCAGTAATTAAATGACTAATTTTGTTATTACAGGCCTCGGATTGAGTTTAAGATGTAAAAGAAGTCGTTTCACTCGATTCAAAGTACGAAAGAAAGTAAAAAAAATCGTTTATTTTATTCCAGATTGTATAATAAAAAGTTTACTATTTATTTGCCTGACTTTTTTCCAATTTCCAGAAACTTACATTTTTTAAACTTTTATCCTTAATTCGATAATAATTTCTATTCCACCTTTTTTAAAGAAAAAACACAATTATTTTTTAACCATTTTTAAAAAATTTTTCTCCTTCCTCTTCAGAATCAAATTAAAAAAAAAATTCTTTAAATATTTCACCAAAAAAAATTTTTTTTGTAATAATTATGTTCTAATTGAATTTTCGAAATGTACAATATTAATTTAAAAAAAATTTTTGTCTTAAATGACTTTCGGAAAATTATTAAAAATTATTGAATTTTGGAGATAAAATTTAAAAACTGTGTACAAAATAATAACTGAATTTTCAAAGGGGATTTTTTTTTTAGAAATTATTATGATTTCAAGCTTTCAATTGAAATTTTTTTAAATTTTATTTCCCATGGAAAAACAAATAAGAAGTATTCACAAACTTGTTTAATTCTTTTTTATTTTAATTTCCCACCTGGTGGTAATATTTCCAAAAAAAAAATTGTGTCTCTGGTATTATTTGCATTGTATAACCGAAATTGTATAATTTTCAAAAGAATTTTTAAGGACATTAAAAGAAATTCAAATGTTTCATATAGGATATTTGGATGAGTTTAAATTTAAAAGCAAATGTATGTAAATTATCCTTTTATATAAATATAAAAAGATCCTTTAAAACTTTCTAAAACTTTTTGTACACTCTTTTTGTATACGGCGAAGGCATCTAAATAATTTCTACAAGGAAGTATTAATAGACGAAATGAGAAATTTTATATTTAAAAAAATTTTTTTTTCATTCACTTTTAATATCAGAAATTCTAGAATTTAATTTCAATTTAATGAATTGTTAATTGAAAACAGTTTTTTTTCAATTTAAGTTTTAGAGAAATTTTACATTTTATTGCGCGGGGAAATATTTATACTGATGAATTAAAGAAATTTTTTATTTCCTGAATAGCAAAATTTTTATTGATTATTAAAATCGTTGAATTACTAAAATGAAAATATTTTTATTGAATGAAAGAAATTTTGAGTTCCGAAAAATAAAAATGTTTTTATTGAATGAAACAAATTTTGAGTTACGAAAAATAAAAAATTTTTTTATTGAATGAAAAAGTTTTAATTTCAGAAATTAATTATATTTTCATTGAATTAAAAATTTTGATTTACAAAAATTTGTTATATTTTCATTGAATTAAAAATTTTTAATTACAAAAATTTATTATATTTTTATTGAATTAAAATTTTTGATTTACAAAAATTGATTATATTTTCATTGAATTAAGAATTTTGATTTACAAAAATTGATTATATTTTCATTGAATTAAAAATTTTGATTTACAAAAATTGATTATATTTTCATTGAATTAAAAATTTTGATTTACAAAAATTGATTATATTTTCATTGAATTAAAAATTTTGATTTACAAAAATTGATTATATTTTCATTGAATTAAAAATTTTTATTTACAAAAATTGACGTCGGTGAAGTTCGCAACGTTTATGATCAACGATTGAAAGAAAAAAAACTTATTTTCTACCAAAAAGAATAAAAATTTTTGTTCACAAATATTTTTTTTGTAAATCATTATTAAAAATATTAAACGCACTATTTTCTGTACAAAAATTGATAAAAATTTACTTAAAAATATATTTTTTTTCAGAAATCGTTGACAATAAACGTTGTGAACTTCACCAACGTAAAAATTGATTATATTTTCATTGAATTAAAAATTGATTACATTTTCATTGAATTAAAAATTTTGATTTACAAAAATTGATTATATTTTCATTGAATTAAAAATTTTGATTTACAAAAATTGATTACATTTTCATTGAATTAAGAATTTTGAATTACAAAAATTGATTATATTTTCATTGAATTAAAAATTTTGATTTACAAAAATTTATTAGATTTTCATTGAATTAATGAAATTTATTCGCTTTTTGTGTTATCAATGTTTTTTTCTTAACGCGAATGTAAATAATATTTAGAGCATTCGCGAATTGAAACATTTAGTTTAGAATTGATTTTGTAAGTGAGGCAATTTCGTAAAATTATTTCGCTACCTTTAGCAATTTTTTTTTTTTGCAAACGTTGTTTGCGGTCGAAATAAGCCACAAAAATGTGCTGAGTTGCTTTATTTAACTTCACTGTATAGATACACCACAACTTTCATCGAATAATAAACTGTCAAATCGCTTAATAATTATTGTATATTAAAGTTATTAACAACAATTATTTTCACATTTAAATTTTTCTATTATTGTGAATTTATTTTTATCTATATTTTTCTGTTTCTAATTTTTCGTATTATTTTTTGCATATATTTTTATTTCTTATTTATCATTTTTTGTTGTATTTTCTATTTTTTTTATTTATCTTTTTATTTCTTATTTATCATTTTTTGTTGTATTTTCTATTTTTTTATTTATCTTTTTATTTATTTATAAATATTTATTTATTTTATATATTTCAACAATTTTATCTTCTGTAGTTTTTATTGTTTTTTTAATTAATGTTTAATGCTTTTTTGTATTATCATTTAGCCGCGAGGTCCAAGGCACCAAGTTTAATGTCGATTAAGGTTCGAATCCCACTCGATGCAATTTTTTTTTAGTTTTTACCTTCTTTTATTTTTTTTTTTAAGTATGAAAAAAATTCCCACTCATACAATTTATTTAATATTTTTCTAATTTTATGAAATAATTTATAAGATTTGAAAAAAGTTATTAAATTATTTTTAAAAAATTGTAATTTTCAAAAATTTTTAATAGTCAAACAGACAAAATGAAACGTTTATGTGATGCATGATGAAAATTGTAAGCATTAAAATTCGGACTAGACTTGCTTATCAAGTTAAATAGTGATGTGTGTGTGTGTGTGTCTATTTTAGTTTGGAGAGAAGCTAAAAATTGTAGACTTAATATTTTTGTGAGTAAAAATCGACACGAATATAACACAGTGAAAAGGGGGCCCAAGACATTGAAAAAGGAATGGTTGACTGTACCTGTCTCAATGAAGTCACGAAAAAAGGTGAACGTCCTCCAATCCACCCAAACCATCCCGTCACTTTGCTTCACGACAGGTATTATACTCAACCGACGAGTGGTCTTAAAAGCTGAAAACCTGAATTAAACCCAGCTTTTTAAAATTCCACCTTTTAAATAAATATTATATATGTGTGTATATGTAAACGATAAGCCGGTTACGTAACCCGGGACAAAATAAATATCCTTCTTCATCGGCAATTATATTATTAAATTCAAAATAAAAATATTCCATTTTTCTTCACTGTTTTTCGTCTAATAATATTCAATAATTATTACTAGAATTTTATTAATTACTTTTTTTCATTAATCAATGAAAAATTATTGGAAAATAATCATAAATAATGAGTTATAGTAATAAATAATAAAAATAAGTAAAAATAAATAAAATTAAAAAAAGAAATAAAAAATTGTCCTAAAAAATTCTTAAATTAATGTATTGACAAACCGAGACAAAAAAATATTCATCTAAGTAAATTATTATTTATTTAGATGAATATTTTTTGTGGTATTTTTTTTAAATATTATTAAATTTAATTATTTGTTGTTATTTTTATAGTTATTATAATAATAATAATAATTACTATTATTTCTATAATAATAATAATTATTATTATTTCTATAATAATAATAATTATTATTATTTTTATTATTATTATTATTATTATTATTATTTCTATTATCATTACTATTATTATATTATATTATATTTTGTTATAATATAATATATTGAGTATTAAAAGAAATTAATAAAATTATAATAGGTAATAATTATTTTTATACATTTATTTTTATTTAAATTTTAGTCGAAATTTCAATTTTTTTTTTCTTAATAATACAATTTTTCTACGAAATTCAATTATTTAGAAAAACTGTAATAAAATTCTTGGTAGAATTTCAATTATTTTTTTTATATATTTTATAAAATTCGTTACATCGAATTTCTTATAAGAAAATTCAACTTTTATTTAAATTTTTGTAAAGAATTAAATTTTCAAAAAGGTTTAAATTAAAATTTGTTGAAAATTGAAATTTTTTTCTACTTTTAACGAATAATTCTATAGAATTATTTTCATTACAAAAAACTTTGTCAATTTTTTACTGTATCTTCTTAAAAAATTATTATTTCAATATTACGATTATTATTTTCAGAATTTTAACAAAAATTCTTCTTTAAATCAATTAATTTTTATAATTTTCGATAAAGTTCTTTGACTTATAATAATAATAAATAATAAGTTATAATAATAAATAATAAATACTAAGTTATAATAATAAATAATAAATACTAAGTTATAATAATAAATAATAAATACTAAGTTATAATAATAAATAATAAAAATAAGTAAAAATAAATAAAAATAAAAAAAAATAAAAATTGTTTTTTATAAAATAATTTTTTCAGTCATTAAAACCAATAATTAAAGTACAAAAATAAGTTTAACAACAAATAATATAATCATATTTAATATTTTCAATAAACTTAACGAGATTGATTAAAAACTTTGTTAAATTCTTGTCCTATTTAAGAGTAGAAATGGCCTGAAATTTTAGATCAATTAAAAAAAAATTGCAGAAAATAGAGGAAATTTAAATTTTAATAATAAGTCTTCTTTTTATTGTTCTTTAATAATAATTAATAATATCTTAAATAAGCTTAATGACTTATCGACTTTTTCAAGATTTTTTTTAGTAAAATGCGACTGAAATTTTTAAAATTTTCAGAAAATTAAAGTTAAAGGAAAAAGTTTTAGTCAAAAAAATGTTCTGTTAAGTTTATTTACAGATTTCTTTCAAATTTTTCAAAAAAATATCAATAACTTCTTTTTTAAATAATTATTTAATTATTATTTTTCCATAAGAATTAAAATTCATCAAAAGATTCAAATTCAAACCTTTTTGAAATTAAACTACTTAAAAAAAATTGTTATAAAACATGAAGAAATCGATTTACTCGGAGCAATCCATGTCTTCATGTTTTATAATAATTAAAGATGACCGAGTGATAAAATCATTATTTTATATTATAAGATTTTATTAAAAAAAAGAATTTGAAAATAATTGAATTTCTAGAATGATTTTTTTTATTTATAAAGATAATTAAAATTTTGACAATAATTTTATTAAAATTCTTTGCAAATAATTGAATTTCAGAGAAGAATTTTATTATTATAAGGATAATTAAAATTTTGAACAGATTTTTTTTTAAAAATGTTTAAAAGTAATTGAATTTTGAAGAAGAATTTTGATATTTTTAAAAATAGTTGAAATTGTGGGGGGAATTAAAAAAAATTTGAAAATAATTGAATTTCTGCGATGAATTTTCTTATTTTTTAAGATAATTGAATTTGGAAAGAATTTTATCAGAACTTTTGAAAATAATTAAATTTCCATAATGAATTCTATTATTTATAGAAATAATTACAAATGTACAGAAAGAAATAAATAAATAATTGAAATTCTGACAAGAATTTTATTAAAATTCTTTGAAAATAATTGAATTACAGAGAAGAATTTTATTATTTATAAAGATAATTGAAATTTTGAGAATTTAAAAAAAAATTGAAAATAATTGAATTTCTGCGAAAAAATTTTTTACTTTTGAAGATAATTAAATTTTGCAAAGAATTTTATCAGAACTTTTGAAAATAATTAAATTTCTATAATGAATTTTATTACTTATAAAGATAATGCCCTGTAATAATAGTAATAATAATAATAATAATAATAATAATAATTTTTTACAAGTGAAAAAATGTGCCATATAAATATTGAAAGTTGAATTTTTACGTACTTTTAGTTATAATTAAAATTATCGTTAATTATTTATTTAATATTATAAACTATTATCGTGAATAGTTATAATTCGTGTTATTATTTTATTATATTTTTACTTTTGATATTAATATATAAAGGCGATAAAAAAATGAAAAAAAAAATTTTCTCTTTTAGCCAACAACTGATTGAATTGAAAAACAGTGAAATTATGCATGAATTTATTTAAAATTTTAATAAATTGTTACCTTATATGAGAGTAGAGATAACTTAAAATTTTGGCTCAATTGAAAAGAATTGGCAGAAAATAGTGAAAGTTAAATTATTGACGTATTTTTAGTTATTATGGTAATTTAAAAATTTTTTTTGTCATAAATTTAGATAATTGTATTAATTATTATTATTATTATTATTATTATTATTTTCATTAATCATTTTTTTATTATGTTAGTAATAATAATACAATAATTAATAAAACTAATAAAAACTGCGACTATAAAAATAAAAATTTTTTTATTTTCAGAGAGTAATGTATAATTGAATTAAAATATTGTCATTTAAAATATTGAAATCGTTTAAAATTTCGATAAATTGTCATTCTATACGAGAGAAAATGTGACCTTAAATTTTAGTTCGCAATTAAAACAATTTTATGGAAAATGTTGAATAGTAAAATTTTAATGTATTAAAAATTATTACTTCAAAACTTAATTAAAAACTATTTTGAACAAAAATTATAATTTTTAATAAATATAACTTTTGTTATTAACTTAAATAATATAACAATAATTAACAGTTATTACATTTTGCTATTTAACAAATTTTTTTTTTTACTAAAATAATATAACAATTATTATTAGTATAACAAATTCAGGGTTGCCACGCAACCTGGAAACCTGGAAAACCTGGAAATGTCAGGGAATTTTATAAATCTTGAAAAAACCTGAAAAAGTCAGGGAATTTTGATCTAAATCCTGGAAAATTGTTGTTTTCTAAAGTTGTTCTATATCTTATTCTTAAAAATCTAAATTTGGGTATTGAAATATTTCAAACATAATTATTCAATTTTAGAAGAACTGCGTTTATAATTTTTATAAGTTGATCGATTTCAAAAGGTTTCAGTTTACAATTTTAGAAAATTTCGATTTTAACTGAATTTCATTAGAAATCTTCAGGGACGTAGATTTTTGAAAAATTTTAATAATTCAAGTTCTTCTGAAATTAGTTAAATTCTTTAGTACATATATTTAATTGATTATCCAAAATAATAGATTTATAGAAGAATTTTAGACAAAAACACTAAAAAAAATATTAAATTTTGAAGCAATTACAAATGTATTTGTAAAAAAAATCAATTTATTTAAAAAAATTTTAATTAAAATTCTTGACGAAAATTTCATCTACTTTAAAAAAACTTTTCTCTATTCAATAATTTCTATTATCAACTACTTTAATGAAAATTTCCAAAGGATTTATTTTTTTTAATTTTTTTAAAATTCAAAATACTTTCAGGAATTGTAATACAATTTTTTGCAAAATTCAATTATTTTCCGGAGTTTTTATAAAATTCTTTGTAGAATTCAATTTTCAGAAATTTTAATAAAATGCTTCGCAAAATTCAATAATTTTTTAAGAATTTTAATAAAATACTTTAAAAAATTCAATTATTTTTAGGAATTTTAATAAAATTCAATTATTTTTAGGATTTTTAACAAGATTTTGCAAAATTCAATTTTTTCCAAGAATTTTAATAAAATACTTTAAAAAATTCAATTATTTTTAGGAATTTTAATAAAATTCTTCAATGGAATTCAATTATTTTCAAGATTTTTAATAGGATTCTTTACAAAATTACAAATGTATTTGTAAAAAATCAATTTATTTCAAAAATTTTAATAAAATTCTTGACAAAATTTCATCTACTTTAAGAAACTTTCCTGTTTTCAATAATTTCTATTATCAACTACTTTAATAAAATTTACCAAAACAATTTAGTTATTTAAAAAATTTTTTGAAATTCAATTACTTTCAGAAATTGTAATAAATTTTTTTTGCAAAATTCAATTATTTTCCGGAGTTTTTATAAAATTCTTTGTAGAATTAAATTATCAGAAATTTTAATAAAATGCTTTGCAAAATTCAATAATTTTCAAGAATTTTAATAAAATACTTTAAAAAATTCAATTATTTTTAGGTATTTTAATAAAATTCTTCAATGAAATTTAATTATTTTCAAGATTTTTAATAAATTTTTTTGCAAAATTCAATAATTTTCTGGAGTTTTTATAAAATTCTTTCTAGAATTCAATTTTCAGAAATTTTAATAAAATTCAATTATTTTTAGGATTTTTAATAAGATTTAGCAAAATTCAATTTTTTCTAAGAATTTTAATAAAATACTTTAAAAAATTCAATTATTTTTAGGAATTTTAATAAAATTCTTCAATGGAATTCAATTATTTTAAAGATTTTCAATAGGATTCTTTGCAAAATTACAAATGTATTTGTAAAAAATCAATTTATTTCAGAAATTTTAATAAAATTCTTGACAAAATTTCATCTACTTTAAAAAACTTTTCTGTTTTCAATAATTTCTATTATCAACTACTTTAATAAAATTTACCAAAACAATTTAGTTATTTAAAAAAATTTTTTAAATTCACTTACTTTCAGAAATTGTAATAAATTTTTTTGCAAAATTCAATTATTTTCCGGAGTTTTTATAAAATTCTTTGTAGAATTCAATTTTCAGAAATTTTAATAAAATGCTTTGCAAAATTCAATAATTTTCAAGAATTTTAATAAAATGCTTTGCAAAATTCAATAATTTTCAAGAATTTTAATAAAATACTTTAAAAAATTCAATTATTTTTAGGTATTTTAATAAAATTCTTCAATGAAATTTAATTATTTTCAAGATTTTTAATAAATTTTTTTGCAAAATTCAATAATTTTCTGGAGTTTTTATAAAATTCTTTCTAGAATTCAATTTTCAGAAATTTTAATAAAATTCAATTATTTTTAGGATTTTTAACAAGATTTTGCAAAATTCAATTTTTTCCAAGAATTTTAATAAAATACTTTAAAAAATTCAATTATTTTTAGGAATTTTAATAAAATTCTTCAATGGAATTCAATTATTTTAAAGATTTTCAATAGGATTCTTTACAAAATTACAAATGTATTTGTAAAAAATCAATTTATTTCAAAAATTTTAATAAAATTCTTGACAAAATTTCATCTACTTTAAAAAACTTTTCTGTTTTCAATAATTTCTATTATCAACTACTTTAATAAAATTTACCAAAACAATTTAGTTATTTAAAAAAATTTTTTAAATTCACTTACTTTCAGAAATTGTAATAAATTTTTTTGCAAAATTCAATTATTTTCCGGAGTTTTTATAAAATTCTTTGTAGAATTCAATTTTCAGAAATTTGAATAAAATGCTTTGCAAAATTCAATTATTGTTAGAAATTTGAATAAAATTCTTTAATGGAATTCAAGATTTTTCTATTTTTTTATTTTCTTTATTTTATTGTATTTTATTATTATTATTATATTTATTTTTATTTTCTAATACATATAATATTCAACTGAATAATTTTCTAATAATCGAAAGTTCACATAAAATTGAATTGTAAACAAATTAATTTAATAATTCTGAAAAAAAAACTTTTTTCAAAAATTATTAAAAAAAATCATTGTTGTAAAGATGAATTTTAGTTGAACATTTTAGAAACGAATAATTGAATAAAAAATGTAAAAATTTTGACGGAAAATCAAGGAGTTATTTAATTTAATAAAATAAAAATATTGTCTTAAAAACCTGGAAAAATTCCGTTTTTTAACCTGGAAAACCTGGAAAAGTCAGGGAATTTGAATGGAGCAAAAGCGTGGCAACCCTGAATTTAATTATTATTTTGCTATTCTATTTCTTTTACTTTGCCCTAAAATTTGACCAAGATTTTTTTTACCTGTCACCACTTTACGAAAGAAAAAGTAATTTTAATTTATTAAACTATTTTTCACTTCAATTTTGTGACTAACTTCGTATTACTGAAAATAATGTCAAAGAATGATTTGATTTATTAATTTTGTTTAATTATAACTAAAAAATTATACTGACAAAGATTTTGACCTAATAATTATAATTTTTCTTTAAAAAATATTTTATTTAGGTCAAATTAGGTCAATTTTTTCCGAATTTGAAAATTATTTTGAAATATACATAACTTACAATATTATTAGCGAGTTTAATATCAACTGTAAATTTTTTTTTATAATAAAGACACAAAATTTACTCCACATTTTCCTTCAAATGATGATTACATCTAGTTAAAAAAATCATCTTTTTCTTCTTAACAATATACATATATAAATGCTTCATTATTAATGTGAACACTTGTGTCATTAAACAATGTCAAAATATGTAAACAGTTTCTGTACGTCACTTTTTTTCAAAAGGCGTCTTTAAAAATTGAATCTTTCATCTTCTTTTTGTCTGTTTACATAGGTGGAGTTTTTGAGAAGAAAAGTATTTTTTTTTTGAAAATAGATATAATTAAAAATTTTGTGACGAATTAGAGCGAGTTTTCTGTGTTTTTAAATGTAGTAATTGATAAATTAAAAATATTAAACTAATTTTTAAAATTAATTACATGAAATTATTTGTGTAAAAAATTTGGAAATTAATTTAAATAAAATAAAAAAATACTGTGAGTAATTAAACAATAAATTAAATAATAAATTGCACAATGAATTAAATAATAAATTAAATTAATTAAGTTAATAAACAATAGAAAGTTAATGAACAATACAAAATTAATAAATAAAAGAACAATACAAAATTAATAAAAAAAACATTAAATAGATTTAATAAATGAATAAACAATCAAAAAAGTAATAAATAAAGAATAGAAAATAATAGATAAATAATGATTTGGAAAAAATGAAGAATAGAAAAATTTTAAACAGAAAAACAATACAAAATTAATGAAAGAAACAATAAATAAATTTAATAAATGAATAAACAATAAAAAAAGTAATAAATAAATAAAGAATAAAAAATAATAGATAAATAGTGATTTGGAAAAAAGGAAGAATAGAAAAATTTTTAACAGAAAAACAATAAAAATTAATAAATAAAAATAAGTAAGCAAAAGAAGATTTATAAATAAATGACCAAAAAATAATTGAATTTCATGAATTAAAATAAGTAATATAAAGATAAATAATAATAATAAAAATAATAATAGTAATAAAAATAATAATAATAAAAAAATAATAATAATAAAAATAATAATAATGACAATAATAATAATCATAGAAATCATAATAGTTATATAATCATAATATTATTCAGAATAATAGGAAAAAATAAAATATATTGGTTAAAAAATTAAAAACCACTAGAACCAACAATATTTAAAAAGAAACTATTTTTTTAACACTATTAACAATTACGTCTTATAAAATTCAAAAAGAAAACATTCGTCTTGAAATATTGTTAAAAACTTGGTAAACAAAACTGATAAAAATATTTAAAAATCATCTTGGCTTAAAATTGATTAGAAAAAAATTAGGTCATTTTAAAAATTACGCTTAATTACATTGATAGGAATCGTTAAAAGAAATAATAAAAATAATAATTCCATACGAATGTCAAAAATCGTATAATAAATTGAACACTGAAGAAAATGAAATATATAATTTCAGAGATAATCAATAGCACCTTTCAAATTACCATTTTATTTAGTGCCATACACTTGTCACATTTGATAACGTATATATTGGTTCGTCTTTCAGTATACATTCGTCTAATCGAAATTCATAAAACTGATGAAAATAAAAAACTATTTCGCAGAATTTTGTTTTTTCTTCGAACGAATGTGCGTTATAAATTTTTATGAAATTCTTTTACTCGAAAATATTACTATATATTTTTATTTGTTTGGGAATTTTTTTTTCAAATTACTTAACAATTTTAAAAAATTTTAATTATTTAAGAATTGAATATTTTTTTTAGTTAATCAACAACTCAATAATTTTTAATTACTTAACAATTCAAAAATTTTGAATTATTTAACAATGGAATAATTCTTTAATTATTTAACAACTCAATAATTTTTTAATGAATTAACAGCTTAATTTTTAATTATTTATCAGTTTAATAATTTTAATAATAATAATAATAATGATAATAATATTTAATAATTTCATTTCAATATTTAATTCAATATTACAATAATTCAATAATGTAAAATGTAATTATTACGAAATGTCTTAAAATATATTAAACACATTTGAAAGTTTTTCATAAAATAACAATTTAATAATTTTTTAATGGTTTAACAAAATTTAAAAAAATCACTTATTAACTATATAATTATTATTGTTTATATTTTCAAATAATTTTTAACAAATTTTGAGCAAAATTTTAATAGATCATTCAAAATAGTTGAATTATTTTTTAAAAAAGTAACACTTTTGAAAAATTGCAATTATTTTTAAGACAATTTCATGAAAGAATTCAACTTTTTTTTCTTAATTCGGATTATAAAATTACCCACAGAAATTCAATTATTTTCAAAACAATCTTAATTGAAATTAAATTTTTTCAAAGGATTTTAATTATTTTCAAACATTTTATTAACGTTCTTCCTAAAAAAACAATTATTTTTGTGAAAAATAAAATTATTTAGATTTCAATTATTCATTTACTTCTAAAAGAACAAAATTCTTGTGAGAATTTGAATTATTTAAAAAAATTTCAATAAAATTCTAAGCAACAATTTAATTATTACCATAAAAAATAAAATTTATTAGAAGATTTTTATTAATTTCATTAATAATACAATTTTTCGGTGAATGTCAATTATTTAAAAAAATTGAAACAAAGTTTTGTCATGCATTTAATTTTTTTTCATTAATAATAATTGAATTCTTTATAGAATTACAATTATATTTTCAAAAATTTGAAACGAATTCTTATTTTGTAGTAAAATTCATCGCAAATAATAAAATTATATTTTAAAATAAAATTCTCTTCTTAATTTTATAATAAAATTAAATTATTTTCAATACAATTTCAATTAAAGTTAAAATTTTTCAACTTTTAACAGTAAAATTCTTTACAAAATTTCAATTATTTTTAATACATACAGTTTTCATAAGATTTCAGAAATTAATTCAAATTATAAAAAAAATTTTTATAATATTTTTTTCGAAAAAATTCAATTATTTACTAAAATTTGAATAAATCTTTTGAAACAATTCGAAATAAATAAATGAATCTGTGCAAAAATTCAATTATATTCAAAATATTTCCACAAAATTATTTTCTAATATTCCATTATAAATCCTTAATGAATTCAATCATTTTCAAAAGTTCTAATAACCTTTTTTTCTATAAATTCAATTATCTTCATGAAAAACAAAATTTTTAGGTAAGATTTCAATTATTTTTATTAATAATAAAATTTTTCGGACGATGTCAATTATTTTTCAACATTGAAAAAAAATCTTTCCCAGAATTCAATTTTTTTTCATAAATTATAGACTTTTTTCAGAATTTTAATTATTTTCAAAAATTTGAAACGAATTTTTTTATAAGAAATCCTAATTTCGAAGTCAGATTCATCGCAAAAATTAATAATTATTTTTTTTTAGATAATTAACTTCTCTCGAGGAATTTAATTATTTTCAGTTAAATTTTAATTCATTTCTTTGTTTAATTCGATTATTTTCAAAATTTTCAATTACAATTACTAAAAAAATCTATTAAATTCAATAAATTAAAGAAATTGATTGAAAGGCTTTAATTTTTCTAAAAAAAATTTAATTATTTACTAAAACTAATTTGTAGTCAATAATTTTTTTTAATATAATTTCAATATAAAATTTTATGAAAGAATATAATTTTTTTTAATTTTTAATAATTTTTTTTTAAATATTCAATTATCTTCGGAAATTTGACTAAAACCTTTTAAATAATTAAATTATTTTTTAATTATTAATAAAATTTATGCAAAATAATTTAATTTTTTCCTAAGAGTTTTGATAAATCTTTCAAAGGATTTAAATTATTTTCATATATCATTTGGTCAAATAGTAATTTTTTAATACAATTTTAATAAAATTTCATGAAAGAATTCCATTTTTTCAAAATTGTTAATAATATTTTTGGAAATATTTAATTATTTTCGAAACTTTCAATAAATTCATCAAAACATTGGACTTCAATTATATTTTTATTAGTATAGTAAAATTTACCGCAAGAATTTTAATAAAATTCCTTGAATAAATTAAATGATTTCAGAAAATTGTAATAAAATTCCGAGGTTACTATTATTTTACAAAAATTTCAGTAAAATTCCAATAATCAAATGTTAAATTTCAATTATTAAAAAACACGATATTTAAAAAAATTTTTTTTAAATTGTTCACAAAATTCAATTATTTTTAATTAATTCTAAAAACATGAAAAATAATTATTTAAATTTGCCTAGAATTTTTCACGAAACAAATAATAAGTAATAAATAATAAATATAAAAAATAAAAAAATAATTGTTTATAAAGTTGAATTATTTTCAAAATTTTTTAAAAGTTATTAAAGAAACTCCATTATTTAAAAAAATTGAATGAATGCTTTTAAAAGAATTCAATTAGGATTTTAAAAAAATTGTTAAAATATTATTAAGGAAGAATTATTGTTATTGTTATGTTTTTGTAAAATATGTTTTTAAAGCCGTATAAATATATTAATAAAAAAATTATATTATTATTAAATTATTATTAAATTATTATTATTATTATTATTATTAAATTATTATTAAATTATTATTATTATTATTATTATTAAATTCTTAAATTAATTATTATTATTATTAAATTATTAAATTCTTATTCTTATATTAATTATTATTATTAAACTATTATAAATAAAATTCTTGTGTTATTGAATGAAAAATTTAATTAGAATATAAACAATTTGTATTGAATATTATTTTCCAAGCGACAAAGATGTGAAAAAAATAATGTTGAAATTGAAACGATTATTTCAGGCCCTGGGCAACGATGCGCTGATGTGTATGAGGGAGGATGAATGGGGTGTATTATGCTCAAAAGATAGAACATCGATGGGCGTTGTTCTAAGGGACCGGCTGATGACGGACGCCGCACTTGGTGGTTCAAAGCCAATAAAAACTGAACACAGTTACAGTCTTCTTGCATGTAGTCCACCACCAAGTCCAGAATCTCCAAGCGATGTCAGCCCCCACACTCAACACAGTCTGGACAGCCCCAATTCAGCTATCTCTGCTGGCTCGACAACCGTTATTTCCTGTTCTAGTAATACCGCTGTCCAAACTCACAAAACCATGGAATTGCGAAGTCGAATTCACGGTAGGTATACAAACAAGAAAAAAAAAACAAAAATAAATCAAAGTTTTATAATACACTAGCAAAATTATCGCGGGAATGTTGTGCTACAATGTTTATTGTAAATTTTAAATCATTTTAATTTAAGTAATTTTTAAAGAAATACTTATTATGACACATAAATGAAAAACTAATTAGAATTAAATTTTCAAAATATATTATATTTTTAAACTTTAAAGTATATAAAAAAAAACTTTAACAAATTTCGATACTAATTTCAAATTTGGCATCAGATTTTCAAAATTGAAAATAATTAAACTTTCTTGTACCAGGAACATTGAATTTCACAAAAATTGTTATCTGATCTAAATTAAAAAAACTTCCTTACGAAAATTTTAATTATTCTAAAGAATAGAGAAGGTAAAAAAATTATTAGCTATATATAGGTATTTAACTTTCCGAACAAAGAATATAAACAATATTTTTTTAGAAAATTTCCACTACTTTTAATTCGCTAATATTTAAAAAAAAATCAATTTCATTTAACAAAATTTTATGCAATTTATTTTTCCCAATAATTCAATTACTTTTAATAATTATAAAATTTTTTATGTAAATTCCATTTTTTCAAAAAAATTTTTAATTAAATTCTAAGCATGAATTTAATTATTTTCATAATCGTAAAATTCAGTTACTTTCACAAATAAAGTTTTTGACAAGAATTCAATTATTTAAACTAATAAAATTTTCATAACATTTAAAAATTCATTATTTAAAACGATGTTTATAAAATTCTTATGAAGATTTCAATTCCTTTCAAAAGTAATAAAATTTTCAACAGAAATCCATTTCTTTTTAAACATTTTAATAAACTTTTCCGCAATAATTCAATTATTTTCAAAAATTTAATAAAATTATTCGAAAGAAATTAATTGTTTTAAATATAATTTTAATACAGTTTTTTTTAAATAATAAAAAATTAGTCCCGAAAATTCAATTATTTTGAGGTATTTTCATGAAATTCTTTTTAAAATTCAATTATTTTCATAAATAACAATATTCATCACAATAATTCAATTATTATTAAAAGTAATAACTTTCTTGGAAATTACATTATTTTAAAAAATTCTAATAAATCGTTTGCAAGAATTCAATTATTTTCATAAATAATAAAAGGTTTTTTTGAAAAATCCAATTATTTTCAAAAAAATTTAATAAAATTTCCCACCGCCATTCAATTATTGCCAAATTTTTTAATAGAATTCTTTGTGAAATTTAATTATCTTTAAAAATTTTTCACATTTCAATTATTTTCAATATCTACTATTTTTATAAAATAACCAAACAGAATTCAATTATTCAAAAAAATTTATGATAAAATTCTAGGAAAAAATTCAATTATTTTCATTAATTTTAATAAAATTCTAGGAAAGAATTCAATTTTTTCATCTATTTTAATAAAATTCTTTGAAAGAATTAAATTATTTTTATCAATTTTAATAAAATTCTTTGAAAGAATTAAATTATTTTTATAAATAATAAAATTCTTCGAAAGTAATTAAATTATTTTTTCAACAATTATTAATAAAATTTCTCGAAAAAAATTCAATTATTTTTATAAATTACAAAATCCTTAGAAAAAATGTAATTCTTTAAAAAATTTAATTTTTCTTAAAATTTATAAAATTTTTCAGAAAAATTCAATTATTTTCCAAATTTTTTTTTAAAATTCTTCCCAAGAATTCAATTATTTACCAAATTTAAAAAAAAATTCTTCCCAAGAATTCAATTATTTTTATAAAAATAGAAAAATATTTCAAAAAAATTTAACTATTTTCTTAAAATATAAAATTCTTCAAAAAAAGTCAATTTTTTCTAAAATTGACTTTCCAAATTGTTTCAAAAATTCTTTCCAAAAATTCAATTATTTTTCAAATTTAAAAAAAAAATTCTTCTCAAGAATTGAATTATTTTTATAAAAATAGAAAAATGTTCCAAAAAAATTTAACTATTTTTATAAATTATGAAATTCTTCAAAAAAAGTCAATTTTTCTTAAAATTTATAAAATTCTTCAGAAAATTTCAATTATTTTCAAAAATTTTTTAAAAATTCTTCGCAAGAATTTAATTATTTTAATAAATAATAAAATATTTCAAGAAAACTCAATTATTTTCGTAAATAACAAAATTCTTAAAAAAAGTCAATTTTTCTTAAAATTTTTAAAATTCTTCTGAAAAATTCAATTATTTTGATAAATAATAACATTTTTCATTTAAAATTCAATTATTTAAAAATTTTTTTTAAAAATTCTTCGCAAGAATTAAATTATTTTAAATTGTTTTATGAATAATAAAAATCGTAGCATAAATTCAATTTATTAGCAGGATAAGAAAAAAGCAAATATTTTTGATGAAAATTAGGAAAAAGTCAGGAAAATAAAAAATATGGAATGGAATTTTTGTCCATTTTGTGAAGTGAATAAAACGAGTTTTTTTGGTTTCTTTTTGACATTAAAAAAATGACAATAACCCACAAAAAATGAATTTTCAAAAAAAAAAAAAACAAACAAATGAATACAGATAATTTGCTAACAGAAAGGAAAAAAAAAGAAAAACAAAAGAATAACTATAACTAACTTCAATCTGCGGACAGAATGAATGAACGATATACTACGAAGATTATTGTAGTTAATTTTTCTTTTTAATTTTCAAATTATTCTTCCAATATCAAATAAAAAAAGAAACGAAAAGTAGAAAATTAATATTGAGTCAGAATTTGAATAATTTAAGTCTAGTAAAATTTTCTAGTAAAAATTGATTTAAGAATAAAGTTCAGTTCAAATTTTCAGCTGATAATAATTGAATATTAAATGCAATATAGCGTGAATTTTACGAAAGAATTGAATTTTGAAATTAGCTTTTTTAAAAAAGTTTAAATTAATTAAAATATTCCGTACTTTTAAAATATTTTCCGTAAATTTTAAAATCGTTGTCAAATTCAAAATCAGTAATCCTGAAAATCCTTAAGTAAGAAATTTGAAACGAATTCATAATTATATTTCACAAACTAGGTCCGCCATATTGAATTCGCCATTTTGGATTTTTTAAACCGATACCAGAGTCGAATTTTGTAATTTTGTTTTAAAAAAAATGTCTTTTCAACAGCAAATTCATCATTACAATGTAGAAATTGATAAATTTATAAAACGCAGATATTTATTTCACTATTTCACTCTGCTAAGAAGATTAGAAATCAGCTGAAGTCATTGGTGTATGTATATAATGTTTGTTTGTAATTTATATATACATACAGATCGAACGAGATCGATCTTTCATTTGACAAGTTGCAAAATCTATACCCATGTAAAAATAACAATTGATAAGAAATATTATACGCGTGCCGGTTTCCAATTACTTCCAATCATCTTTCTCTCGATAATGAAATTACTTCATTAAATATTGCTTTATAACGGTTATAAATAGATTTTTTCTCATAATTTCTTCCTTCCCTTACATAATTTTTATTTTCACTCTTATATTTGACTTTTCAGAAATAATCATATTTGCAAAATTCAAAATGGCCGATTCAATATGGCGGAAAATTAAAAAATCCTTGTGTTTCGATTGCAAAAAGGTTACTCGCGGTTATTGGGGTCGCTGAATTCATATTTGACATCAGATTTAAAATTTTTTTAATTTTATACAAAACCGGGAATTTTTTCACCAAAATTAAAAAAGTTTTATTATTTTAATTTGTTTTTTAAAAAATTACTTTTTATTTCAATTTTTATAGATATTTATACTCTTCTCTAACTTTGAATTAGTTAAAAAAAATTAATTGGATGGTAAAAGTCAGGCACTAATTCAAACAGATTATGTAAATAAATTTTAAAAAATTATGGAGTTAATAGAAATATTGTGAAATTCGACTGGAAATATGTAATTGAATTTTTTAAAGAATTTCTTTAGAAACTTTTTAACAAATAAAATTTTCAAAGTATTTCAATTTAATAATTAATAATTGGATTTTATAGTCACATTTTAAAGAACTCATGTTTCTTAGTGCGAAGATTAATAATTAAAATTTTTATTAGTTAATTTAAAAAAACGATATGCACTTCAAATTTTTTTTTATTAAAATTGAATTCACGCAAATTTTTTTTTAAATTCTGAAAAATAAAATTGTTGTAATTTTTCAATTCCATTGTTTCAAGATAATTTAATTTTTCTAAGCAAATAATTGAAAATTTTTGAAAGAATTTTAATTTAAATTTTTCGAAAATAATCAAGGGAAGTTAGTGACCGTAATTATGATTTTATTTTTAAAATATAAAGTCCCTCTTGAAGTTTTAAATCAATTTTTTGCTTCTAAAAATTGTATTATTCTATTATTATTCAATAGTTATAAGTATTGAACTTCTCTTAAATTTTTATAATTTCAAATTTCTGAATGTTCAAATAAATGATATTTATATTTTCTTAAGCAAATTTAATGTTTATTACTTATTAAGTAAATAATCAATTGTCACTGCTTTTTTTAAAATTGTAATAAAATTCTTTACAGGAATTAAATTATTCTCATAAATAATATTATTCTTTGGAAGGCTTTCAATTATTTTTGTAAATAGTAAAATTCTTTGCAGAAATTCAATTATTATCAATATAATTGTAATAAACTTGAAAAAGAAAATTATTATTTTTAAAAAATTGAAAAAATTATTTTCAAATTTTTCAATTAAAGTTATTATTTATGTATGTTTGAAATCAAATTTAATTTTCAATTTTATGAGAAAAGAAAACCGGCAATTAAATTTCTGCAACAAATTTTATCATTCATGAAAGAATTTTAAAATATTTATAAAAAAAATTTAATTTTTACGAAGAATGTTAAAAAGAAAAATTTTTCAAAATGATTTTTTTCAACAAATTTTATGCAAATTCTAATTTAAATAGTTGAATTCCTAAAAAAAAATTCTTCTTTAAGAAAAGAATTGAATTCGTAAGCAGATTTTAAGAAAAAAAATTTTTTTAAATAATTGAGTTCTATTTGGTAATGTTTTGAAAATATTAAAAATCATTAAATTGCGAAAAGTTTTAAAAAATAATTCAATTTCACAATGAGTTTTATAGAAATTTTTAACAATAATTGTATTCTCACGCGAACGTTATTATTAGAATTTTCTAAAATATAATTAAATTTTTAAGAAATTTATTACTTTTAAAAATTATTAAATTCTTGTAATGAATATTGCTATTTACGAAAATAATGGAATTTTAAAATAATAATTAAATTATTTCAAAAAAATATATAATTAAAATTGTATTTAAAATAATAGATTTCTTTAGAACAATTTTTTTTAAATATTTGAAAATACATCATTTAATTGCTGTGAAAAAATCTAATATTTTTGTAAATAATTGAGTTAATATAATAATTAATAATAAAATAAATAATTAAATGTAAAAAACACATTTCTCTAAATAATTGATTTTTCCAAAAAATTATATTAAATTTATAAGAATAATTTCAGTTTTCAAAGAGTTCAATTACAATTGTATTAAAAATAATTCAAATTCTGCGATGAATTTTTTTTTTTATGAAAATAATTGAATAATTGCTAAGAATTTTATTACAATTGTATTAAAAATAATTCAAATTCTGCGATGAATTTTATTTTTTATGAAAATAATTGAATAATTGCTAAGAATTTTATTAAAATTTTATTAAAAATAATATTAAAAACCTGCGGTGAATTTTATTTCTTATGGAAATAATTGAATAATTGCCAAGAATATCATTAAAATTTTCAAAAATAACTTGATTCCATGAGAAGAATTTTTTTATTAATCAAAATAATTGAATTTTATTGTGGGAAATTTTATTCAAATATTTAAAAAAAAAATTTCTTTCTATATGAAAAATTTTGTTATTTTCGAAAATAATTGAAGTTCTTTATAAGAATTTTATAAACACTGTTTAAAATAATGAATTTTTTTGACACATAATAAAAATTATGAATTTTTTCGACACATAATAAAAATTATGAAAAACTTTTTCTAAATAATTCGATTCATGTGGAAAACTTTATTTCTCTAAAAGAAGAGATTGAATTCTTACTTGGAATTTTTTTAGGAAATTTTGTTTTTTAAATTTGAATTTCCATGAAAAATTTTATATTGTTATAGTGAAAGTTTTTGAATTATTGTGAAGAATGGAATAAAAATTTTGTTAAATTATTGATTTTTTCGAAAATGCTAATCTGTATTAATTGAATTCTTGTGAAAGTTTTATTATTTATGAAAATAATTGAAACATTAACATTAGATTTACGAAATTCAAAATGGCCGATCCAATATGGGGAATATAAATATTTTTTAAATTCGTCCGATTTTCCTGAAACTTTTTTAAACGTGTATTTATAAGGAAATGAAAAATAATAATTTAGTAATTTATTTTCTTTTTTCATAGTTGTAGACATGGAAGAAGAGTGTTTTCCAGCCATTTCAATGAAGACGGCGTCGAGTCGAGAGTCGTTGTCTTCATCGCCAACGTCGACGACGCCAAGTATGGAAGATTCGAAATTAAATTTAATTATCGAAGGTCGCAATTGTCCTATAATTAAAGGCGAACCCGAAAGTCAACCAGGAAGTCCATGTGAGTCTTCCGATCTCGTTGAAAAGGAGCATACAATCACGATGGTTGAACCTCACAGACTACATTTCACGAGGAACAGTCTGTCCCAAACTAGTGAGAGCGATGACGATGAGGACGAAATGTATCAGGTGACAAATTTTTTTTTTAAATTACGATTACAATTTATAGTTATCGACAATTTTAATTCCACTTTTGTTTTTGCAAAAAATTTGTTTTCAATTTTCATTGTTTGTTTGGACTTTAAATTACATTTTCACTTTCGTTTTGAATAAAAAGTTCGCTTTATATTTTAATCTTGATTTTCACTTTCATTAACATTTTTTTTTATTTTCAAATATAAATTTTTGAATCATTTTAGATTGAAACTTTTCGAAAATTACATTATTTTCTAAAAAATTACGACAAAAATTAATTTTTTTTCTTCGTTATAAAATATTTGAGAAAATTTAGTTATTAAAAAAAACTTTCAAAAAAAAAAAATTAAAATCGCATTTTTAACGTAATTGAATTTCTGCGAAGATTATTATTACCTTCGAAAATAATTGAATTTTGGAGAAGAGTTTTAACATTTTTAAAGACAATTGAAATTTTTACGGAAATTAAAAAAAACATTATTAACGTAATTGAATTTTTGTGAAGTTTTTCATTACCTTCGAAAATAATTGATTTATGGGAAAGAATTTTAATATTTTTTTAAAGAGATAATTGAAATTTGAACCAGAATTAAAAAAAAAAAATTCAACGTAATTAAATTAATGAGCGAGAAATTTTATTACTTTTAAAAATAATTGAAATTCGCAGAAGAAATTAAAGAAATTTTAAAGATAATTAAAATTTTGACGTAAATTTAAATGAATTAAATGAATGAATTTCCTAGAAGAATTTAAATTTTTTGAAAAATAATGGAAATTTTTATAAAAATTTAAAATTCTACTAAAAATAATTGTCTTTTTGCAAAGAATTTTACTATCTATAAATAGAAAGGTAAATTCTTTTGTAATATTTTATGTTGTTGTAAATTTAGAATTTCAATTATATTTAAAAAAAACTTTTAATTCTTCTCCGAAATTCAATTATTTTCAAAAGTAATAAAGTTTCTCGCCCATAAATTCAATTTCGTTGAAAAAATTTAAAAAACTTCTGATTCATATTTTAATTATCTTTTTTTTGGCAAAAATTCAATTATTTTTAAAAATATTAAAATTTTTCTTTAAAATTCAATTATTTTCTCAGGTAATACAATTCTTCACGAAAATTTAATTGTGTTAATAATGTTTTTTTTTAATTTTCGTAAAAATTTCAATTATTATTTAGAATTTCAATTATATTTAAAAAACTTTTAATTTTTCTACGAAATTCAATTATTTTCGAAGGTAATAAAGTTCCTCGCCCATAAATTCAATTTCGTTAAAAGTTTTTCTAAAATTTTCGTCAAAATTTCAATTTAATAAAATTTTTTAATTCTCCTCAAAAATTTAATAACTTTTCTTAAAATAATAAAAATCTTCGCGGAAATTCTATTATGTTAAAATTTTTTTTCAAATTTTCATCAAAATTTCAATTATTTTTTAAAATATTAAAACTTTTCTCCTAAATTCAATTTTTTATTTATAAATAGTAAAATTCTTTGCAAAAATTCAATTATGATTAATACATCCAATTTTCGTTAGATTTCATAAATGAATTAAATTTTTAAAAAAATTAATAATATTTTTTTCGAAATATTCAATTATTTACTAAAATTTAAATAAATCTTTCGAAACAATTCAATTGTATTCAAAACATTTTCACGAAAATATTTTCTAAAATTTCATTAAATCCTACGAAGCAATTCAATTATATTCATGAAAGATAAAAAATTTTTGCAGAAATTTAATTATATTTTAATACAATTTTAATACAATTTCATGACAGAATTCCATTTTTTGTTAATTTTTAATATTTTTCGAAATATTTACTTATTTTTGAAATTTTTTTAATAAATCCTTCCAAATAATTCAATTATTTGTTAATTATTATTAAAATTTTTGCAAAAGAATTCAATTGTTTTCTAAAATTTTAGTAAATCATTCAAAGCATTTCAATTATTTTTAGTAATAAAAGTAAAATTCGTCTTGAAAATTTAATTATGTTCTATATTTAAAGTTTCTTGAATAAATTAAATGATATTAGAAAATTGTAATAAAAATTGCGAAAACTATTATTATTATTATTATTATTATTATTATTATTATTATTATTATTATTATTATTATTTATATTAATATATTATTTTTTTCTAAAAATTTTAGTAAAATTCAATAATTTAATGTTGAATTTGAATTATTTTTAAAAACACGATTATTTTAAAAACTTTAAAAAAATTTTTAATTCAAATTACCGAAGAAAGTCAATTATTTTGAGAAAAAATTAAAAGAAATTTTTCAAAAATAATTTAATTAGGATTTTTAAAAAGTTTAACAAAATTCTTCGCAAAAATTCAATTATTGACTTTGACTTTAATTTTAATTTAAAATACCTAAGAACATTTTAAATTTTATTTTTAATTTCATTTCGATTTTTAATTTTTTTTAAATTAAAAGCAAAACTGAAAATTACACAGTAAACTGAATTTCAAAGTAAATATGAAAATTTAAATTAATGTGAAAATGAAAATTCGTTTAGAAATTCTGAGTCAAAATTGAAAATATGAAATTGAAAGTAAAAATGAAAGTAAAAATGAAAGTAAAACTGAAATTCAAAGTGAAAGTAAAATGCAAATCAAAATTTAAATTCAAATTCAAAATAAAAACTGAAGCAAAGATGAAATTCAAAATCAAAGTGAATGTAAAAATAAAAACCAAGTTGAAATCCACAACGTTGATCAACGAAAAAAAAATTGTTCATTTAGTAAATTAATTAAGAATAATGCATCAATATTGACACAAAAATATTTAAAGAAAAATATTGAAGTTTATGTTTTAAAAATAATTGTTTTACCTTTAAATATTAAAATAAAAATAATATTTTATTGCATTAAATAAATTTTTTTCATTGATAAACGTTGTGAACTTCACCTTTGTAAATAAAATTTAATTTCTTGACGAAAATTGAAAAAAATGTTAATTCAAAGTAAAATAACATAAAAAGCACACGGGATTGATAATCAAAGTGAAAAGTTAATATTTGAGTAAAAATGGAAGCTAAAATTTAAAAATAAAATTTCCATGCCTATTCTTTGTGTTAAAAAAATATTTCTTAAGCAAAAAATTTTTTTCTATTAATTTTTTTTGTATATCAATTTTCTCTGTAAATTTTTTTTTTTTGTAATATTTTTTGTTGGTAGAATTTTCTTTTATACACGTTTTTTACGTATTGCTTTTTTTGTATAAATTTTCTTCTGTAAAATTTTTTTGTGTATTAATTTTTTTTGTGTATAAATTTTCTTCTATAACATTTTTTTTTATTTTATTTTATTTAAAAATTTTCTTCTATAACATTTTTTTACTTTATTTTTTTTTTGTGTATAAATTTTCTTCTATAACATTTTTTTTATTTTATTTAAAAATTTTCTTCTATAACATTTTTTTTATTTTATTTAAAAATTTTCTTCTATAACATTTTTTTATTTTATTTTATTTTATTTGAACAATTTTTAAGTAAATTTCTTTATTTTCATTACGATATTTTGTTTCCTTCTTTTTGCGTCTAGATGTAAAAAATTTCAATAGTAATTTGTTTTTTCTAACTTTCGTTTAGAGGATGGATCTTGATGAATTTGAGGTAACTTGCGCGGAAAGTGGAGAAACATTTAGCGCTTCCCGACAAGCATTACCGCCAACACCGCCAAGTAGCGCGAGTTCCGACAGCGAAGGAACAGCTTCCGCTTCCTGTTCACCGGAGCGTCGAGAGCCACAAAGTTCCACACACGTTCAAAATCTTCGAGGTCTTCTAACTCCAAGGCTCTATGTCAGCAATGGAATTCACACGCACACAACCACCAGGCAACCAATACACACGCCACTCATTTCCTGTCAGCCGGTAAGAAATTGTCATTTTTACTTCGGCAGAATACTTTTTTTTTCTTTTATTTCCATGATCATTTCCTCCCCCTCCCAAAACAAGTGTGTAGTATAATTTTTTTAATTTCCAAAGGAAAAATTAGTTTCTCTATAGACTTTCTTTATTTAAAAATTTGTTAAATTTTATTACGAAAATGTTTCTGATAGAATTTTTTTCTAGAAGAAAATGTAAAATTTTTCTATTGAAATTAAAAAAAGTAAAATTTTTTAAATTTCAGAAAGGATCGACTGGAATTTTAACACTAACAGAAGAAGAGAAGAGGACACTAATAGCAGAAGGTTATCCTGTACCAACGAAACTACCTCTCACGAAACAAGAGGAAAAGTCTCTCAAGAAAGTCAGAAGGAAAATAAAAAATAAAGTGAGTCTTTTTTTAACACTTTTTTTTGTATTCTTTAGTATTATGAATTTCTAATACAGTTCTTTTTAAAAAAAAATGTTTCATATGCCCTAAAAATTTTTAATTTTCTAAAACACAAATTTTGACATAATACTTTGAAAATTAACGTTGGTGAAGTTTACAACGTTTATAGTCAACGATTTCTGACGAAAAATGATTTTTTATGGAATTTTTGATAAATTTTTGTACAAAAAATAATTCGTTTTATTTTTTTAATAATGATTTACAAAAAAATATTTGTGAACAATAATTTTTATTGTTTTTGGTAGAAAAATAATTTTTTTTCTTTCAATCGTTGATCATAAACGTTGCGAACTTCACCGACGTGAAAATTAAAAATGTTTTCTTAACTATTTAATTTAATAATAAAATAATTTTTAGTAATCTGAATAATCATAATTATTATTCTTTAAAATAATTTAATAATTATAAATAATTTAATTATTTTAATGGTAAAAAATTATCATCTATTTAAGTAGAGGATATAATTTTTGTTACAAACAATGAAAAAAGGGGGAAGGTTATTATTTTAATTATTATTACTAAATTATTATTTTTTTAATCGTTTTATATTATTTTATTTATTTTTTTATTTATTTTTTATTTATTTTTAACTGTTTATTTGTCTACTTATTTCATTGAATTTTCTTTATTTTATTTTATTTTATTTATTTAACAAATAAAAGAACATAAATATTAAGAGCTTGAGCTTTATGTGAAACTAATAAAAATAGAATTTTCACATTTAAAAACCATTTAGAAAATAATTGAAGAAGTCTCATGCTAATAATTGATTTTAATCTCTGAACATATTTCAAATTTTCATCTAAATGATGTTTTAAATGTCTCATTTCCTTCAAATTATAAGCAAATCACTGTCTACAAATTTGAAAAGCATTTTCATTATACAAAACTTGCAAACCCTGGATTTTACGTTTAATTTCACTCTCAATATTCTAGAAAATTTAGTTGGAAAGAGCAAAAAAAATTGACAAATTTTTGCTATGTAATAATTTTATTAAAAATCGAAATATCAGTTTAAAAATCTGATTCAAAATATTTTTTACAATTTATATATTTATAATAAACAAATAAATAATGAATAAATAAATAAATATTTACAGTAAATAAACAATTTCGGAAAATTACACTTTATACATTTATTATTTTGTTCGATAATAAAATTTTTTCAAATTTTTAATTTAGAAATATTTAATTAAATTAAAAGAATTGAAACAATTAATTAAAATTTGAAAATCGAAAATTAAAGGAATAAAATTATTAAAATATTAAAATCCTATTTATATTAAACTCTGATTAAGTTATTTTCTTTAAATTAACTTTTTTTAACTCTGACATTAAACAAATGAAGTTATTAAAAATATTTATTATTAAAGACTAATTAAAATTTAAAAAATGCAACAATATTGATTAAAAGTTAAACGAATGAAAATAATAAAATATTGAAATTATTTTTATAACATACTTTCATTTTGAAAATTTCTTTTTTATTATTTTTTTTAATTCTAAAAATTTAACAGAAGAAACTAAAAAAACACAAAATTTGAATTTTTTGTGAAAAAGATAAATATTGATTAATTTTATAAATTTGAATGAAATTTGCACTTTGTATATATCAATCGATTCGTTTTCTTGTCAGGAGTGTAGTTTTGAGAATAATTTATGAAAATATTAAGAAATAAAAAAGTTATTTTAAAAAATACAAAAAAATTTTTTTTTCAAATTTTGAAAAAATTGTATAAAATAAAATATTAAAAACCTACTTACATTCAATTTGATTAAATTAAAGTGAAATTAAAAACAAATTTTTTTTAGTTACAAAAAATTAGTGAACTATTGAAATATTAAACACTATTCAAATATTCCAAAATGAAAAATATTAATTGAAAATTAAACGAATGAAAATATTAAAATCCCATTTATATTCAACTTTTGATTAAATATGAAAAAATTTATATTTTTATTTTTTTTAATTCAAAAAGGAAAATATTAAAATATTTATATTAAGACACTAATTGAATTTTCAAAAAACCAAAATATTAATTAAAAATTAGAGGAATGAAAATATTAAAATCGTATTTATATTAAACTCTGATTAAATTTAAAAAAATGTATTTTAATTTTTTTTAAATTCAAAAAGTAGAATAAATGAAATTAGTAAATTGTTAAAATATTTGTACTAAACACTAATTAAATTTTAAAAATATTAATTAAAAATTAAACGAATGGAAATAGTGAAACTAAACAATAATTAAATTTAAAAAAAAATTTTTTAAATATTAAAATATTTGTACTAAACACTAATTAAATTTTCAAAATATTAATTAAAAATTAAGCAAATGGGAATATTGAAACTAAACAATAATTAAATTTTTTAAAAAATGCAAAGAATTTATTAAAATGAAAACTAATAATTAACAGTAGTTATTGTTTTTCCTCTATTATTTCTACGAATTCTCGTGTTGTTTTCCAATTTCCTGATGGAGAAAATTTATTATATTTCTATTTGGAAATTTGTTTTTTTTTCTATGGGAAAAATAATGTTTCTTACTGTTTTTTTTTCTTTTTTCTAGATATCAGCTCAAGAATCGCGTAGAAAGAAGAAGGAATATATGGATGGTCTAGAGAGGAGAGTAACAGTTTTAACAAATGAGAATTCCTCCTACAGAGACAGACTGAACGTCCTTGAGGATTCAAATCGCGAATTATTACAGGAATTACAACGCCTTCAAACACTTGTGCAAATGCAGGCTTCTTCCTAGTTATTCTTTTTATTTTTTTTTCATTTTTCCATTCTTTTCTTTTTATTTTTCTTTCAAGAAGAAAAGAATCAATGCGACCTTAATTACTTTAGTATTTTTTTTTTTAATTTTTTTCATTCCTCAACGATGACGAGATAGAAGATCAGTATCTTCCTCATAGTCTGACCAACCTACTTATGTTTGTCGACACGACGCGCCGACGGCCCTTAAAACCTCGACTATCTGCTTTATTCTTAGTATCAGTCATCGTCATTTTATATTAGAGTCAATTGTAAAAGCATCCTCATTAATATGAAATTCCATGAACTGGAAAGTCGTTTATAATATATATATATATATATATATACATTGTGTGCAATATATTTACAAGGAAAAAAAAATTGCGCTGAGAAGAAGAAAAGTCCAAAGAATATGCTTATTACTGTTATTTTTCTTTTTTAATTAATAATTAAAAATTATTCCTAGGCGATCGATTTTTTTTTCATTAATTTTTAAAACATTTGGAGAAAAATACGTTTTTTTGAAATGAATTTTCAAAAGATGAAAGGAAAATCAGGGTTGCCACAATTTAGTGAATTTTGGAAAAAGTCAGGAATTTTTTTTTATTAAAAGTAACTGAAAAGAATTCAATTTTTATAAATCATGAAAAAACGATGAATTTAGTTTTAATTTTTGTTTGCCTCGTAAACTACGAAATTGTCACGAATACAAAAACAAAAACTAAAATTCTTCCTATTTCTGACAATAATTTCTTTTTTGAAATGACTCAATTCTTGAAGAAGAATCACAAAATTATTTAATGAATAATTTTTGCTGAAATATTTGAAAATTCAGTGAATTTTAAAAGAGTTTTTTCCTTTTCAATTTTCATGAGGTTTCAATTTGGGAAATTTTTATGAAATTTCAATTTTGAATGAATTTCATTGACAACTTTAGAAAACTTAGATTTTTGTAAAATTTTAATAATTTAAATGCAGAAAATTTAGTTAATTATTAAAACTAATGGGTTTCTAGAAGACTTTTAGTTAAAAAGCATTAAAATAATGTTGCAATTTTTAGAAATAATTAACTTTCAAAAGGTTTTTTAATTAAAATTATTTGAAATTTTTATTCCTGGGAAAAAAGTAAATACGAATAAATTTTTGTTCAACAAAATGTATTGAAGCTTCGAATAATTTATTTTAGAAATTCTAAAAAAATTTGTATCTCGAAAAAATGTAATTAAAAATTTTGTTTGAAAATAATTTTATTTCCGAAAAGAATTTAAAAAAATTGAAACAATTAAAAATTTTCTGAAATTTCATTATTATTTTCTTTCAAGAAAAACTGTTAAAAACATTAATGTTTTTAAATAATTAACAATTTTTATTATAAGTTTGAAAAAAATGAATTTTTGTTAAAATTTTAGATAATTGAATATAAAAAAACTTACAATATGAACTTTTTATTATAGAATTAATTGAATTTGTAAAAGATTTTATATTAAAATCTTTGAAAATGTTAATTTTTCAAAGGGGTAAAAAATTAGATTTTTGTGGCAACCCTTAAAAAAAGGACTTTTAGATTTTTTTTTAATAGAAAAACAATTCGTAATTAAATATAAACTTTTATTTAATTTTGTGATGGGCAAAAAATTTCAGATATGGCATAACTATGGCAATGATTAAATTTAGAAAAAATGCAATTTTCCGTAGATTGAAGTTCTTGCAATTTAAATGTTTATGGTTTTTATTCGTAAGCGTCTAAAAAGAAAGTATATTTAGAAAATTTAATTAAAATAATTAGAAAATGGATCAAAGATTTTAGCATCCGTTATGACTGATTCCATTGTTTACAGGGTCTCGCTAAATATACGAATAGAAAAAAAAACAGTTTTCTAACTAAAAAAATGAAAACGACTAGAGAATTGTTTAGAAATTCCAAATGTTTCCTAGTGGAACCTAGTGGAAGTTTCAGATATAAAAAATTATTTAGTAGATATAAAGAAGTTTAAAAACAAACAAATTCGAATTTTATAGAAAAACAATTAAATTATAAATAAATAAATAAATACAAAAAGACTGAAGTAAAAAAAAAGTCGCCAGAACTGTTTTTTTTATATTTTAACTTTTAATACATTAATTTTAATTTTAATCCATTAATTTATTGCTTTATTCTTATTCTCTGGTGACATTGAAAAATTATCTGTGAAATAAAGTGTAGAAAAAGTGTATTTTTTCTAGAGATATTTTTTTAGAAAGTATTAATTGAACTGAAATGAAAATATTTCGAAATTTCCACTAGGTATTAAAGCAAAAAAAAATATATAAATATATATATGTGAAAGAAATTTTCGAGAATATTTTTTCTATTGTAAATGTAAGAATTATTTTTGGAAAAAAATATGAAAATATTACGAGAAATTTTTTCGAACACCAAATTTTTAATGTGAATTATTTTTCTTTTTGTTTAAAAAAAAAAATGAAGCAGAAAAAAGATTTTCCAATTTCTTTCGTTTTATTTGTGACTAATAATTATGTGTGTGGAATATATTATAGAATAAAAAATATATTTAGTAATTTTAAGAAGAAAAAAATTAATTTTAAAAATATTCGCGTAACGAAAAATATTTTTAATTATTATTCTCTTTAAATCATTCCAATATTTAGAAAGAATTTTGTTTTTTTTTTTGCAAAAATGATTGTTTTTACGAATATTTTTACTTTATAGAATATTATTTCTGCAAAATTCTTTCTGTTTAATTTTTATTTGTAATTTAAGAATTATCGAGAAATTAATTCGAAAATAGTTAAATACGTTTTAAAAATTATGAATAAAATAAGTAATGCGAAAAATGTGGATTTGTAAAAAGGTCAGAGACTTAAATATATATATTAAACAATGGCAAAGTGTGATAATTTTCAAATTTCGAGTCTTTTAATCTTTTTACATTTTATCACTGTGAAAGAAATACCGTAAAAATCGAAAACTTCGACTGCAAAATTGTCAAAATGCGAGAAAACGAGTTTTTTTCCGGCAAAAATGTATGTTTAGAAAAGTTTTTTAGGAAAAATTTGTGAGAAAAATGTGATGAAAAGTTTTTTAATTTAAGGACAAAGAAAACTGATGAAAATTGTGTAAACACCTTTTTTTATAGGTAAAAAATGATTTTTTTTTACTAAAATATGGGAACATGAAATTTTTGTTTCTCTTTAAAATATTAAAACTTCGTTTTGTTTCCTTTAATTTTCTTTATTAAAAGTAAAATAAGTATTTGAAAATATTAAAAAAATATTTTAAAAAAAAATTGTTTAAATTTCAAGCAAGTTTAAAAAAATATGAACAGTATTTTTTATTTAAAAAAATATAAATTTCAGGAATAAAATTTTAATAAAGAAAAGAAAGAAATTTTATACGGAAAGAGAAATTTTCGTTTGCAAAAATAAAAAAGGGTGTTTGCCAAAAATGACCTAAATTGTAAATTGTTACGTAAATTTATGTTTAATTTTTATTTTCGATAACTCATATTCAACAAAATTTTCATTTCTTTAAAAAATTCATTTGTCGATTTATCTTTAATTATAAATTTTTTTAAATCGAGAGAATGAATTTTTGTGTATTTATAACGTCTGGGGAAAAAATTTACCTCTAATTTTACACTATCAATTTTTTTTAACTTAAACATTGCTGTTAAAATATTTAAAAATATTAAAAATGTTTAGTTTTCTCTTTCTTTTTTTTTTTGTTTTTCTTTGTGAAATATTTTTCTTGTTTTATAAATTTAAAGAATTTTTTGACTTTTCCGGAAAGAAAGAAAAAAATGTTTTCCGCCAGAATGTCGAAATATATAAATGTTATAAAACAATATTGAATTATTAAGGTGCGTTCACAAAATTGGTTTGGTTACAATTACAAATTACATGTACAAATTTTTGCGTGAAAAATTATTTTTAAGAGACAAAAAAAAATTTTTTTTTAGATTTAAAATTCGATTTTAAAAGGAAATTTTATTTTAATGTTTGTTTTTATTGTATATAATTTTGCGATAATTGATAATTTAAATTGGTTGATTTTTATAAATTTATAAATTTCCTGGTTCATTTTGCAGGAAAAAATTGTAAATAAAATATATTAAAATTGATGTTAGAAATTCGAGGAAAGAAAATAAAAAAAAATGTCAACACCTTTCGAAATCTCGAATCGAATTTTTGCGACTAGTAAAAAAATGAAAAAGGTATTTTTTCTCTTTCTAATGTCAAAATTAATATTTTTTTTAGGTAATTTTTTCTTATATGATAAAAAAATTGTGTGTGTGAAATGTTTAAGAAACTATATAGATGTAAATGCGATTTTTAAATATGTGGTGCTTCCAGTATCGAATTATAAACGTGAAATTAAGAATGGGCTTGCATTTGAAAATAGTTTTAAGATTTTTATTCGTTCGATAAACTTTTTTTGTTTGTTTCATTCCTTTTTTTTCTATTATTCACAGTCATCTCTTCGTGTTGGTATTTTTTTTATTTAGTATCTAAGTTTTTTCACCAATTTTTTTTTATTTAGTGAGCACATCGAAAATTTGCTAGACAAGAAACAAAAATATTCTCACACTACTGTAAATTTTTCCTCAATTTCAAATAATTATACTGATACTTTTCTCATTGCAAAAAAAAAAAGAAAAAAAAATCGCACATGTCTTCAATTTTTTCTAAATACACAAAATAAAAATACTTGTCTAGCAAAATGAATAGATGTTAATGGCGTGATTAAAATTTTCCATTTCTGGAAAAGAAAACATCGATTTGTAAATGTAATTCGATTTCGATATTTTTAAGTCAGATTTTTTTTAAGTAAAGAAAAAAGAAAATCTGCTGAAATTGGATAAAACGGCAGATGTTGCTACCTCTTTTTTATTATATCGATATATTTATCTCATTAAGATCGGGATACTTAAGAAATGAAAAAAAAACTTTGTATCCTAATGATAAGGGAATTTTTTCGTCTGATAAGAAAAGTGTGCATAATATTGATATAGTCTTGAATTAAATATATATTATATATATAGAGAAAACTTGAGAAAAATGACTTTGCGCAGATTTAAAAAAAAATATTTATGCAACTGTTGTTATTTTTTAATATACAGTTATGCATATATTGTATAGTTACATTTATATTTTATTTCTCTTTCTAAACAGAGTTTAATATATTTATATATAGAAATCTTTAAAAACAAATATATATTTAGATATATACATCTTTACGTATATATAAATTATATATTCTATGAAAAATGTTTTTATGAACAGATTTATATACAAAAGATGGTTTTCTTCGGAAAATAATCTTTCTAAACATTTTTTTCTATTTTTCCAGACTCTTCATTTTTTATTTTTTAAAATTAAAAAAAAAATGTATTTTTACGTACAGTTAAAGGGATCAATACAATTAATGAAATTAATGAAATTAATAAAATTAATAAAATTAATAAAATTAATAAAATTAATAAAATTAATAAAATTAATAAAATTAATAAAATTGTATAAGCAAAAGTTGAATAATAAATTCTATAACAAAGTATAATAAAAAATTCTCCGCAAAAAAGTGTAACAAAAATGTGTTTATCAAAAAAAAAATTGGTTCAAAAAGAAAAAAAAATGTTTAGAGAGAATATTTGATTAGAATTAGAAATAAAGGAAAACTAAATGAGAGAAATATTTTATGAACTATTTTTAGTACATTATTGTATTTTACGATACAATAGATATTTGTCTATCTACTTGTGTCTATATTGTACATAACGAATTTAATGATTTTTTATGTCGCTAAGCAATATTATGATATAAGTTAATACGATATGTGAATTGTAAAAAAAAAATAAAATTTTCGAGTAGATGTGAACTTTTACCATCACGTATATATTTGATTATTATTCTTCTTCATTCATAGCGCATGGAAAGTATATTATACATATATATAAAATGGGACTTGTATGTGTAAGTTTTTTTTGTCACGTGATCATTATCACGTGTATAACTTTGGAAAAAAAAAGAAAACAGTTTGAATGACTTTTGTCTGATAACAATTTATTAATAATAAACACGTGTGACAAGAGAAAAATGTGTTTTATTTGTAACACCTTTTTTAACAATACTGTGCAGCGCAAATCGAAAAGATACATAATTTCCAGAGCATCAAAAAAGTCAAATTTACAATTTTATCCTATTCTAAAAAAAACTACCGCAAATATCTAACATGACAATCACGTTTAGTACAAACCTTGAACTTTTGTAACAAAAATGTAAAAAAAAACGATCGATTTTCTCATCCCTATGGAAACGAAAATTACAAACATAATATTATTTTTGAAACATAACTAAAATTCAATTTTTGGAGTGCTCTTAATAATAATTTGATTATCATTTTGCATAGCATGAAAAACATTAATGGTGAAGAAGGGACCGTTTTACAAATTTTGCAATTCTGAATTATTAATGTACAGTAAGTTAAGCTACAGCATCAAAACTTTCGTAAAAATTTATTCAAGATTTACTCGCAAACTTCGAAAAATTTACTTGCAAAGTTCAGTGAAAATTGTGTAAAGATTTAAATGTCCCACTTCAATAAATGTTTAGCGTAAAACTTTCCTAAAAATTTAAACAAAAAATTTTGCCTCATCTATAGAGTGGGAATTTTTTTTGAATCCTCATCAAAGTTTTGAGCTAAGTTTTTAGGAAAATTTAGAAAGAAAAACATTTATTGAAGTGGGAAATTTAAATATTTACAAAATTTCCACAAAACATTGCTGTATGAAGAAAAAAAAGCAACGACACTGAAGTACTTTTAGTGCATCAAATCTTATTGAAAATCTTAACACTCTTTTAATGTAGTTCTCCGACTGTAACTCTTGTAAAAACTGATTTTCAAAAGATTTTTTTTCAAATTTTGAGAAAATTCATCGGGTACCCTTTAAATGTGGAAAAAATTTCCAAACCCGTTGCCATGTTGAAAGAAGAATTTTAAATAACTCAAAATTTATAATCGTAAAGGGCTTCGAAATTATTACAACATTTAAAGGGTACCTGAAGAAATATTTTCTCAAAATTTAAAGAAATTTTATAGCGAAAATCAATTTTACAAGAGTAGCAGCTGGAGAACTACTACCTGCAGGGTTGCCACGCAACCTGGAAACCTGGAAAACCTGGAAATATCAGGGAATTTTATAAATCTTGAAAAAACCTGGAAAAGTCAGGGAATTTTGAACTAAATCCTGGAAAATTGTTGTTTTCTAAAGTTATTCTATATCTTATTCTTAAAAATCTAAATTTGGGTATTGAAATATTTCAAACATAATTATTCAATTTTAGAAGAACTGCGTTTATAATTTTTATAAGTTGATCGATTTCAAAAGGTTTCAATTTACATTTTTAGAAAATTTCGATTTTAACTGAATTTCATTAGAAATCTTCAGGGACGTAGATTTTTGAAAAATTTTAATAATTCAAGTTCTTCTAAAATTAGTTAAATTCTTTAATACATATTTAATTGATTATCCAAAATAATAGATTTACAGAAGAATTTTAGACAAAAACACTAAAAAAATATTAAATTTTGAAGCAATTACAAATGTATTTGTAAAAAAATCAATTTATTTAAAAAAATTTTAATTAAAATTCTTGACGAAAATTTAATCCTACTTTAAAAAACTTTCCTCTATTCAATAATTTCTAATATCAACTACTTTAATGAAAATTTCCAAAGGATTTATTTTTTTTTATTTTTTTAAAATTCAAAATACTTTCAGGAATTGTAATACAATTATTTGCAAAATTCAATTATTCTCAGGAGTTTATATAAAATTCTTTGTAGAATTCAATTTTCAGAAATTTTAATAAAATGCTTTGCAAAATTCAATAATTTTCAAGAATTTCAATAAAATACTTTAAAAAATTCAATTATTTTTAGAAATTTTAATAAAATTCTTCAATGAAATTTAATTATTTTCAAGATTTTCAATAAGATTTTTTGCAAATTTCAATTTTCTCCAGTAATTTTAATAAAATGCTTTAAAAAATTCAATTGTTTTTAGGAATTTTAATAAAATTCAATTATTTTCCGGAGTTTTTATAAAATTCTTTGTAGAATTTAATTTTCAGAAATTTTAATAAAATTCAATTATTTTTAGGATTTTTAATAAGATTTTGCAGAATTCAATTTTTTCCAAAAATTTTAATAAAATACTTTAAAAAATTCAATTATTTTTAGGAATTTTAATAAAATTCTTCAATGGAATTCAATTATTTTTAAGATTTTTAATAGGATTCTTTGCAAAATTACAAATGTATTTGTAAAAAATCAATTTATTTCACAAATTTTAATAAAATTCTTGACAAAATTTCATCTACTTTAAAAAACTTTTCTGTTTTCAATAATTTCTATTATTAACTACTTTAATAAAATTTACCCAAACAATTTAGTTATTTGAAAAATTTTTTAAAATTCAATTACTTTCAAAAATTGTAATAAATTTTTTTTGCAAAATTCAATTATTTTCCGGAGTTTTTATAAAATTCTTTGTAGAATTTAATTTTCAGAAATTTTAATAAAATTCAATTATTTTTAGGATTTTTAATAAGATTTTGCAAAATTCAATTTTTTCCAAGAATTTTAATAAAATATTTTTAAAAATTTAATTATTTTTAGGAATTTTAATAAAATTCTTCAATGGAATTCAATTATTTTCAAGATTTTTAATAGGATTCCTTGCAAAATTACAAATGTATTTGTAAAAAATCAATTTATTTCAAAAATTTTAATAAAATTCTTGACAAAATTTCATCTACTTTAAAAAACTTTCCTGTTTTCAATAATTTCTATTATCAACTACTTTAATAAAATTTACCAAAACAATTTAGTTTTTAACAAAATTTTTTAAAATTCAATTACTTTTAGAAATTGTAATAAATTTTTTTGCAAAATTCAATTATTTTCCGGAGTTTTTATAAAATTCTTTGTATAATTCAATTTTCAGAAATTTTAATAAAATGCTTTGCCAAATTCAATTATTGTTAGAAATTTGAATAAAATTCTTTAATGGAATTCCAGATTTTTTTTTTGTTTTATTTTATTGTATTTTATTATTATTATATTTATTTTTATTTTCTAATACATATAATATCTAACTGAATAATTTTCTAATAATTAAAATTTCACATAAAATTGAATTGTAAACAAATTAATTTGATAATTCTGAAAAAAAAACTTTTTTCAAAAATTATTTTAAAAAATCATTGATGTAAAGATGAATTTTAGTTGAACATTTTAGAAACGAATAATTGAATAAAAAATGTAAAAATTTTGACGGAAAATCAAGGAGTTATTTAATTGAATAAAATAAAAATGTTGTCTTAAAAACCTGGAAAAATTCCGTTTTTTAACCTGGAAAATCTGGAAAAGTCAGGGAATTTGAATGGAGCAAAAGCGTGGCAACCCTGTACCTTAATCTATGCAATTATTCTAAGAAAATAATGACACGTATCAAACATTATAATCGGAGAAGTAAGAAACCTTCAACTTCTTTCGCGGTGCAATAGGCACGTTCCTTAATCAATAAATTTTGAGACCAATCTCCTTAGAAAAGCAAAAATACTTTCACCAATAATACTTGCGAAAATCTCAAATAGAAATGCAAGAAGTGACATTGAAAATCCAATCGAAAGTACGTATAGAGAAATCAGCAATAACTTTTCTTTCTCGATTTCTGTAGGTGGCTCTAAATTCTGATGCTCTAATGCACCAGTTCTAAAAAGTTTTAATATGAAACCGTGTTCCGCTGCTTTCATAATAATCCCCCTAAATCGATCAATGAACGGAGAGTATCTTCTCACAATGAATGTTTCGTGTACAGAAGCAACCGGTTCTAACAACAATTTTCCATTAAATTCCCTTCTTAGCTGTCGCACACGATTAACATTCAGTATTGCATTAGCGCAAATACAAGATACATTTTGATAATCATGCAAATACTGAAGACATCCAAATTCTGATTTGTCATTAGAAAGTACAATTGATTTTCCTGACAATTTTTGAACATGAGGGTTTAAACTGCGTAGCATTGAGTACTTTAAAACCATATTGTTGACTACAGGTTGCAAAGACGATGCAGCGAGTTCTGCTAGAGTTGTTATCTCCGGTGGGGCTTGCAACGAAATGTCCAAGATGACCGAAAAGAAGTAGCCTGTGTAGACAAGGCAAGCAAGTACAAACGATCCAAACACTATTCTCTCCACCAATTTCACTGGCTCTTCAGTAATAGACATTCCCAATATGATTTGACAGATGTTCGACGTTGTCCAGGTACTTTCTCTGAACCGCATCGTAATTGCAGTTAACTTAAGTACGCATATCATACTAACAGTTCCTAGAATCATGAATAGAAACTCTTGTGAGAAGACAATGGCATTAGAAGATTTTGCACTTTTCGGTACTACAGCTCTTGCATCAGCTCTTATTAAATAACCCAATTCGAGCGTAGTAATTTCTACATTACCAATTAAGAAAAATGTGTTTGCAAACATTTCAGCTCTTTCCCTACTTAAAAGTATTGCTTTCTCCAATACAGATGAAGAAATTTTATGAATTTTGAGCTTGAAGTTCATCTCCCGTGCTAAAATTCCACTAAATTTCTTCGCAGTATTAAATTTAATTGCCATTGACCAATTTGAGTTGGCATACAAGAATTTTAAAGGATAGCCATGTAAATTCTCCAACTTATTTGGAAACCATTTGCTTTTAGCTGATAATAATCGAAGTACAGTGTATTTACTTGTAAACGGATTTAACCGATGCATAGCAGGTTGACAGTCTCTACTCTTGTTGATGTGCTTCAAGTCTTCTTGCTGATGGACCAAAATGGTAACGTCCAGAAAATCATTTTTCCATAAGTCCTCTAATGTTTTCCTAACATCCATGTCTGGTATTTTTCGAGAATGCACGATTAAACATTTCGACGTGGGTAACTGTTTTGATAAACTTTTAATCATAGAAAGAGATTTATGAACCCATTTAGTAGATACATAGTTCTGATTGTCTGTTACTACTACAAATAGCGTTGTCTTTCTTGGAGGTTCAAGTGATTTCAAATAGACATTGATCAGATTTCTTCTTCGTTTATTGTATTCGATACTTGAAGAAGGAAAGTTTTTAGTGATTGACTTGAGAAGAAAACTTACTGAATCATCTGTGTTATTCTTTTCATTATCAAAAACAAATACTACCCGGTGTAATTTCGATTCTTCCTTTAGATACTTTACTAATCCGTTATAATGCATTCCAATTGCACACATTTGCAAGAATACTTTCCAAATGAGAATGAGACGTAATGTCTGCACGATTAGATTCATTTTGTCAAAATAATTAAATAGTCTGCTAATGTTTCCAACATGTCAACTGATTAAAATTTAATTTTGATTAAAACTTTATTTTGTTAAGAGGATAATTCGAAAGTTTTGTGAGGATTCAAGAGTAGTTTCTATGTCATTATTGGTTTGAGAGTTGATAGGGGAGGTTTGTTCTGCCCTTTGATAAACAATTAAATTTACCTTATTATCATACAAGGCGTTTATCATACTTTTTTTAGGCACTTCACAAATGCATTAAACTAAATCGTAAGCTTAAAAATCACCAAGCCATTATCTCAACTAATTAATCAACACTAATTTGATACAAGATGCAAAGTTGATTATCAATCCTCCAAGTCAAAGATTGGACTTGAGGGATTGACAATCAACTTTGCATCTTACATTATCTTTTACTGAATGAAAAATCCAATTACTAGTTTTGTTGTGGCTGTAATTTTCACTGTTAATGATATAAATAAAGCTAGTCTAATACTTAGACAAGGTTATTGGTTTACACTGTGTAAATCACATTATGTCAATGTTTCATGAGAACTTTGTCGTGTTGCTAACAAGTGAGCCGATGAAAGTAGAATGACAAAGCCTTTCTTCAAACTAGTCACATTTTTAGAAATATCAAAGTAAATTATACGCTGATTTTTAGCGACAAGAATCCATCATAAAGTTTTGAAGCTACTCCTTACGAGGTATGTTCACTTAACTACAAGCATGCAGTTATCTTGTATCTAAGCTTAAGATACAAGATATCTTTAGTGATAAAAACAAATAATAGTTTGACTTTGCCATTGCACAAAAGCCGTTGATTATTTTTAAAAACTGATTATCGATTCAAAAAATCAATACTTTAACAGCGTTGTAACAAGAAAAGCTTTCAAAAATGTCCCATCAGAACTGATCTTTCAATATTGAAGTATAATGTACAATGTATTATGACAATATCATAAGAAAAGACTTACTTATTGTATTACTTATAATTAATTATTTCAAATTCAATTTGTATATTATTTATTTATTTATTTTATTTATTTATTTACTTTTTATAATATCACCCTTATAAAATTATTGTTCTGTTTCGGATACTTCCTCCTTCGTCAATTCCAATTCTTCTAAATTCTCCCCATCCACTTGATTGCTCAATGACACCAAACTCACTGGGGAATTAAAGTCTATTTCCTTAATTTTTTCCACACCCAACTCCATTTTCGACTCTCTTTTTGATTTGTACAATGGATTCTCAAATCTTCCTCCCGAAGACGAGGGTTCATTGTCATCCACGTCATCCTCCAACTTATCACTTCCTGACAATTGTACGCCTCCTTCGGAAAAATTCTGAAAGCGTGCAAACTTATAAGAGTTTTCTTTCGCATTGTCACTTTGAAAGCCCTCACGAATTGAAAACCAAATTTCTCTCGTTCCTTGCAGTATTCTGAAAAAAAACAAACATTTGTAATTGTTATTTTTCAAAAAAGAAAACATTTTTCTTATTATTGTGCCAAAAATTGTGTTTTTAAAATTTAATACTTCAGTTCTGCGTTGATAATGGTAAAAATATTTTTTTTCCCCATTTTACTGCAATTTTCGTCACAGGTTTATTGTCGTTAACTTTAATTTATTGGACAATTTTTCTTAACCGTAAAAAGTGTTATATAGCTTATGAGGCACAAATAGCACGTACAAGTTTCAGTAAATTGTGCGAATTCCTTAATTCCACTTCATTTGTCGACGAAACTCCTCGACTTCTCTCTAGTTAAAATAAATTTGAATATAACTTGACACACCTGTTAGCTCTCGCTGACGGCACTTCGTTATACGTGAAAATGAATATTTTTCCAACATTTCTATCAAAATGGGATAAAAATGACAAAGACCATTTTAGCGAAAGTGTCTCTCTATCTAAAATAAACATAGTTTTCGCACTTCTAAAACTAAACTAAATTCGTTTATTTAAAACAAAAAAATTTTTTTATTAAAATTGAAACTTACTTTTTCGCAAAAATGCCGAATGTAATAAAAATAATTAAATTTCTCCAAATATTTCAAATGAATAAAAAGGTGAGACGAGATAAAAAAAGTATGGAAAAATTTGAATAAAAATAAAGTTCAAAAAAGTTTATAAGTGTCAAAAAAAATGAATGGTTTTACATCAGATTCAATCATCAATACATTTTTTAAATAATTCGCTATTTTGTAAAAGAAAAGAATTATAGAAGGTCAATTTTGATTGAGGAAAAATATGTAGCATCACGTACGTTCAGATCAGCATTTTTATGGATGAGTTGGGATATTTTTGTAAATTATGTGTACAACTTTTTATTTCTATCAGCAAAACGTTTCTGACACGTATGTGATGCAGACCTTTCGGGAAAAAATTCGCTAAAAGAAACAGGAATGGATAAAAAAAAAATGTCGAATATGAATAATTCCTTTTGAATATCAAAACATTTTTGACATTAGAATTTGAGAAGATGCTAATAGAAAATTAACTCAATTTTACCCATTGGTAATTGTCCCATAAGGTAAAAAGTAAAAACCGAAAATATATATTCTCGAAATTTCAAAGTTTATTTCATATGAGATATTCTTAAAATAAATATTCTCTAAAAAATGCCATTTCTCGCTTTACAACTGGTTCACCTCCCTTAAGGAAGCTACCTACATTGTAGAGGGGCAAAAAAAATCGATTTGTTTTGCATAAAAATAGTTACTTGAAATATTCAAAAGTTTTGTGAATATATTTTCAAAGCGAAACACCGTAAAGCTAACAAAGAAGATAGGTAACGGTGGCACTGAGGTATTCCCTTTGTTGTTTGAATCAATTTGTGTATTATATAAAGAGGAAGAATTGATATATGAAGCTTGAATAGCAGATTAAAATGTAAGCACTTGAAAAAGTTATTTTAATATCATAAATTCCTAAAGTTTTAGATTCTAGCTTTTCTACAACCCTAGAAAAAAATGTGCCATCCTGAGCATTAATTACAAAATTTATTTTTTTAGATATGTACAATAGAAAATTAATGCAAGTTTTCAACTTTTATTAACTTTTTAATTTTTATTCATTTATATTCATTTATATTCATTTTTATTTATTTTTATTAATTTTTATTAATTTTTTAAAAATTTTTATTCATTTTTATTCATAGAAAGAAATGTCAAAATATTTTTCCTTATTTCGTTATTCAATTCTTGAATTACCTTAACAAATTCGAAAAAAATAAAACTTATTTCTAATATTAAAACCTGTTAACGATTGTATAAAAAGACATGAGTATTAATTAATATTGTATGGATTGATATACCAAATGCGTTCTTTTTCATTTTTGAAAATTGTGGTGTAAGCACACTTGTCGACCTGGGTGACACGGCAATGCTCCTTTTACGCTTTTAACATGCGATACTCAAAGCTTTTTAGTATATTGCATGTAAACCTCATGACATTCCATTAAAAAATATTGGACGATTTTTGAAAAACAGAACATTTTCTTGGCAATGATAAAAAACAGAAATGTGTTTAGAATAATATTGATAATTCTAAATCTTGATTTAAATTACCTAAGGTAATTTAATCATTTAAGTTGTCTTGATGAGTAAATCTAAACCAATACTCTAACTGAAAATTTTGACCGCTTTTCTAACTTTGCAAAAAATTTGATTTTTTAGCATCCAAATAATAAGTTGAATTCTAGAAAAATTATAACTGATTGCATAAATTCAATTATTTTCAAAAGTAATAAAATTCTTAGCAGAAATACAATTATGTTCAAAAATTTGTTAATATTCCTCTCAAAATTTGAATTCTTTTCAAAAATTCTCCTTAATATCTTATAAAATCTATTATTAACAAAATTTTTATAAAATTCTTCATAATAATTTAATTATTTTCATAAATAATAAAAATATTTTTAGGAATTCAATTATTTTCATAAGTAATAAAATTATTTTTAGAAATTTAATTATTTTCATAAATAATACAATTTTTATGAAGAATTCAATTATTTTTATAAATTGTAAAATACTTAGCAAATATTAAATTATTTTTAATACAATTAAATAACATTTCACAAAAAAATCAATCATTGTAAAATTTTTTTAAAATATTTTTTGAAAAAATTAAATTACATTATAAATTTTAAATGCATTCTATAATACTCTTTAATTATATTTATAAATACTAAATTTCTTTGCAAATATTTAATTATATTGAAAAAAATTTTACGAAAGAATTCAATTTTTTCTTAATTTGTTATAAATTTTTTCAAAAGAATTCAAGTATTTTCCAAAATTTTAATAAAATTCTATTGTTAAATAATTTATTTCAATTGTTAAGAAGCACAATAATTATAAAACTTGGAAGAAGTTGCTAATAAAATTCAATCAATCAGAGAAATTTTTCAAAAACATTTAATTAGAATTTTAAAAATTTTAACAAAAATTCTTCACGAAAATTAAATTTTTTTCCTAAACAATATAGATAATTGATTCCTAGAAGAATTTTAGTTAAAAACACTAAAAAATAGAATTTTAGAGAAGTCAGAAATTTAATAATTTTCAAATATAGAAAAATTCTTGTCAGAAATTCAACTATTTTCAAAAATGTTAATTAAGTTCTAGGCTAAATTTTAATTATCTTAACAATTAATAAAATTCTTCTCCGATGTTCAATTATTTTCCAAAAGTTTAATAAAAATCTGATCTAAATTTCAATTCATTTTAAAAAACTTTGTTAATGACATTCTTTATGAAAATTAAGTTTTACTACATGTTCAAGTACTGAATAATTTATTCATTTTTTGTATTTAAATAATTCAATTGTCGTAGAATTTTCTAATAAAAATTTATTTAAAAATCAATTTCAGTTAAACTTTTAGATAATAATGAATACTAAAAGAATTATAGCATGAATTTTAAGAAATAATTAAATTTTAAAAAGGTTTCAAATTGTTATAGTCAGCAAAAATATATATCCCCACCTGTATTGTTTCATATTCGACATGAGCTCCAAAACGTATTTGCAACTGAGCCTTATTTCTGCCTTTGAAGTGTATTATTAATTTCATTAATAAATTGTCACTCTCTGAAGTGAATAAAAGTAAATTGTGTCTATTTAATAAATTAGACCGTAACAAAATCAAATTCTTTGAAAAAATTTTTATTTCTCGTACCTTAACAGTTCTGACAAATTAATTATTTTGAAAATGTTTAATTTAATTTTTTTCTGAAATTATTTGAAGTATTTATTTTTTTAATATGTGTTCAATTGAAGGATTTGTGAATAATTAAAATTTACTAAAAGTGATTTGTCAACAAATGTATTTTAAAATTCTCAAAGAACTTTTTCAAAAACTATTAAAAATAATTGATTCCAAGGAGAGAATAATAATGATTGAATATTTATTTAGAAAAGAAGTTATTAATGTTTTTGAATAATTTTACTTTTGAAGAAATTTGCAAATATATGTAATAGAACATTTTTTGGTGTATATAATCATTTTTTGAGTGAATCAGAATATTTTTCAGGGTCAGGAAAGAAGTCACAATTTTGTAAAGTAATTAAACATCTCATATTAAAGAATGAAAAATATTTTGCAGGATTTACATTTGTCAATTATCTAAAAAATTTTTTTCACAAAATGCTAATTTTTTAGAAACAAAGGAAATAAGGAATAATATAATAACGTTAATAATTTTTTTTAGATTAATTACAAAAATTATTATTTAATTATTTGAGAAATAAAAATAATATTATTAAATTGAAAAAATAGTAAAAAGAAATCAGGATTGACTGAACAGAATACGATTATTATAGTTAATGATTTTAGAAGTATAGCAGAAAACAAAATTATTTTCTCTTAATTTTTCTATATGATGATTTTAAATAGTTATTTCTATCTTAAAAAAACATTTGAGTAGAGAAAAGTACTGAATGATTTTACAAGAGCACGTGCATGTGAGCACGTCAATAAAAGTGATATATTTTCCTGTTCATAAAGAGACAGTTTTATTGGTAAAAAGATCTTGGCTACCAAAGGGATACTGGCATTTCATACTGCTAAACATGACAACAGTTACAAATCGATGAACTAGACAAATAAAAGTCGATGTCAAGTCTAATAAAAAAAACTTGTGTTACGGCCGAACTCCGTAACTTTTTATATCATAAATAATTTTTATAATAAACTAAAAAACTAGAATCACACACAACATGAGATTTTGTAAACCTAACACAAACATTTTACACGAAAACAACCCTTTGTAATTTCACAAAGGAAACATTCTTCATTTTGAATATTTTAATCCAATGCATTTCAATTAGATAAAAATCGAAATGTATTTTAAATAAGTGATTTAATTGATTTTAACATTCCTTCGCGTTTTGCAATTTTCGGGGTGAAAACCTAAAAAAAACAATATCACATTTCTTGATAAATTCCTTTCCTTTGACAAACACTTTATTAACCTTTTTGGGAAATAGTTAGAAAATATTAAGGTAAAGTAAATTGCTCAATATAAGGAGTGGTACATCCAAGTCACTGAACTCGGATCATGCCACTGCCTAAATCAGCAAGCTTGCAGAATTGGCTTGGCAACAGTCAAGTGCAATAAACTTAACATACGATTTTCCCATTAAATCGTCTTTCAATATAATTGATTGACACAAGGAAATCTGGCAGTTGAGCTTAGGCCGTGTAGCCGACTTTTTTTGTAGTTTTCTGTCTAGGCAATAGAAGCCTGTGTTAGCCGTGTTAATGTGAAATAATCTCAGAAGTTTAAAGAATTTAATAAGAAGTTTGTTGAGAAAAGTGAATTTAATTGAGAAAAATATAAATGAATAATAATAAAGAAAAAAGGAAGGTTGAATTGAAAAAAAATATATGATAAAAATATTAAAGAATAAATAAAGTGATATAATTGAAAAGATAAAAAGTAAAAGATCATATTGATCTGTAAAATAAATAAAAAATAAATAAAGTCATTCATAATTTCATCGTGAAAAGAAACAACAACATTCGATTAAAGTGACGAATCGAAGGAAATACTGAGTAGTGAGTATTATTAAAAGAAACGTCATCAATTCTTAAATATCTGAACGAAAACAATTTCCTTGATAGAGTGTACCACCCAAACCAATTAACCTTGACTGACACTGTTTTAGCTAAAGCTTATGGACTTCCAAAAATACATAAAGGAAATATTCCACTCCATCCTATTATTTCCTTAATAAATAGTCCTACCCATCTCCTCGCAAAAATTCTATACAATTCTTTAAAAAATCTGTATCACTTTACCTTGATCACACATTAACAATAGCTTAGAACTCAAAAAGAAAATAGACAATGTTATTATGGACGACAGCTATACTTTTATCTCTCTTGACGTAAGTTCCATGTTTACAAATGTGTCCTGCGAATTAGTCATACAGAGCTTAGATCGACGTATAAACTGTATAAATCAAAATTGTAAAATTCCGTTTCCTGATATTATTGATTTCACCAAATTTGTATTTAATAACACATATTTTTCGTTTGACGGGAAATTCTACAGACAAATATATGGAACACCATTGGGTTCTCCAATTTCATCTTTCGTCTCAGATATTGTTATGGATGATCTGGAAACTGAATGTTTAAAAGTATTAAAAGAAAAACATAATTGTGTTCCACTTTTCTACTTTAGATATGTGGATGACACAATTTTGGCTATTAAAAAAGAACATGTTAACCTAGTTATTGACACCTCTAACTCTTATAACCAAAACCTATAATTTACCGTTGAAAAAAACAAGAAAATTAACTATTAATTTCCTTGATTTAAAGCTTATCAGAGATAACAATAAAATTATCACAAATTGGTACCAAAAACCGACCTCATCGGATAGACTCATTAAAATTACCTCTTAGGTCATTCAATTCAACAAAAAAAGAATACTGTGCATAAACTGGTGGATAGAGCGATTTCACTGTCTAATAAAAAATTCCAATTTGACAATTTGAAAAAAATTAAAAATATTTTAAAAAACAATAATTACCCTTCTGATTTTATTAAAAAACATATAAACATTCATATTAACAAAATAAAATTTTCTGACGTTAATAATAACAATAATAATAATAATAATAATAATAATAATAATAACAATAATAATAATAACCAAACTAATATACAGCCCAATTCCAAAAGTTTCCTTACCATTTACTGAAAAATGTTTTTTCAAGTTGTCAAATATTCTCAAAGAATTCAACTGTACTTTTATCCCTCTTATAAACAAAAATTCCAGTTCTATCATCAAACTAGGCAAAGATTCGACAAAAAAATGGGTAGAACAAATGTTGTATATAAATTTGATTGTAAAAACTGCCCTGCAACATATATTGGGGAGACGAAACGATCTTTACTAACTCGCATAAATGAATACAAAAAAAGTAAATGACAACTCTGTAGTCTATCGACATCGTACTAATTTTAATCGTGATTTTTATTGGGAAAATGTAAAAATTTTAGATAATGAACAAAATTTTATAAAACGACGAATATCTGAAATGATCCATATAAAAACAAATCGTTCCACTATTAACAGAAAGGAAGATATTCTCACTCTAAATAAAACGTTCTTTCCTCTTCTAAGACGTCTACTTATGTCTATAACTACAAAACAATAACATATCTTAGTGATCACCTGTGTTTCCATACCAGTTCATTGACTTTTCTAGTCTTCACCATTTTAATTTCTTATATCAGTTTTAATTTTATTTCAGTTGACACTGAGAAAGTGGAGAGGAATGTCTTCCTTTTTAATTTATAACTATAATTTTAATCCTTTTTGTGTGAATATGTATCGTGTTTGTTTTTTTAATTAATTTATTTCATTTCATTCCGGAATGAAATAAGTCATAAGGAATTCCTTATGACATACTTAAAGCGTATTTTTATGTTTTAACGAACTAGGTAAAAAATATTACTAGTTGTTTACTACCGTAACGAAAAATAGTGTTGAAGACCTTTTATAAATATTGAAGTGCCTCATATGTTGGCAAACCTTAGCCAACGAAACGTCGCACTATTGACGAAACACATTGGATTGTTTTATTCAATTGCTACCTTCTCATGATCATTTATTTAACAAATATCAACTAAACCATGAAAGGATATAATTCTACTCAATTATTATTATTTTTCTACGCTACGATTTACACATATTGCACTTTTCATTCACACATATATAAATACTCTTTTTACACATACATCATTTTATTTTCTTGCACACATAAAAATTAGAATTTATTTGTATTAGGTAATTTCTCGGATAAAATATAATTATTGTTATTTTCATCTTAATTTGTTCATACTTTTTATAATCTAAAAATTATCTTTCCTTTTTCTTAGAATAAGGATCTCAACCTATTAACTGAATAATAGTTAAGTAGAGAGGAGATCCACTACCTTTTACGTTTTTCGTCCGAAGGACACGTTTAGTTGGAGTCAAAATAACATCTTTTTATAAAATAGTTAATTTTCATTAATTCCTACTTTAACAAGTTGTCCTGCCATTTCGAAAGCACAAGAAAGATTTCTGGAGAATGTACAAAATTATTAGGAAGAAAATTAATAATGCAGATAGACTAATAATTCTGAATGACTGAATGCTGTTAGGGTCCTCTATAAACACTTCAAGAAAAAAATGTTATTTTCCTTCCTTAAACATAAATCTTCTGCTTTAATTACTTGCATTCACAAGGAAACGAGTAAGAATAGTCGATATTTAAGTTGCAAGCTTCTTGTTAAGTTCATAAGCTTATCGCGTCATTTGAACTAACTTTATAATGTTTGTCGGAAGAGAGAACGGAGAAATAGGTCTGGAAATAAATTGTTAGAATGTCAGCGAACTGGACTAATTAAATATTACAACCACTGTTTTCGAGCTCGCTTCAAAGTGCAAACTTCGTCACTACAAAAGGGGAGTTTTGGGAAGGAAGCGCGAGGTTTATGAAGAGTAGTACCGCGGATGCAATGTTCAAAGGAAGAAATAGGCAAAGTGAGAAGAAATTACCAACACAAGCAAACAAAATTCGAAATGGCAAATGAGACCAAGCTGTGAGTGCCAGTGCAAATTAAATTACTCTGCAACTGACACTAAACACACCACTTTCTTATCCTATATCTTTCCAATCATTTTCTTGCTCCCCTAGTTTTCTCTCCCGTCTTTTACGTCCCATTTTCTGAATGAAAGTAAAAACATTTTAGATAACTTCAATTAATTGCTATTTCAAGTACTTTAATTAGTTTGCTCAAGTCTTAATATTCTCTTATATTCTGAATTTAAAATTGAATCACCCAATTTATTTAATATCTTATTTAATATTATCGTAATTAGATCAATTTATATTCCCGCATCAATTTATAAATAACATTCTCTTATTTATTTACAATCTTTAATATCAGTTTTCGTGCAATTGTCCCAACAATCAATTTCAAAGATTACTAGGATTAATTTTATAAAGAAAAAATGATACAAAAATGGGTAAACATTACATAATTGGTTCTTACCTCCAAAGCATTTGAACTTGCATCAGGGTCAGAATTCGAGAAATTTTTACAGAAAATAAAAATTATTTTAAAAAAATTTTTGAAAATAATGAAATTTTGCAAAGAATTTTATTAAAATTTTTGAAAATGATTAAATTTATTAGCAAAATGTTAATATTATATCAAAATAATTGAATCTCTATGAAAAAATTGAATTATTCACAAAGAAATTTATAAAAAAAATTGTAAATAATTAAATTCCTGTGAAATTTAAAAACTTTGATTGTTTAGATATGAAAATAATTAAATGTTAGCCTATGATTTTATTAAAAAAATTTTTAAATAATTGATTTATTATTTATTTTGAAAATTTTATTAAAATAGTAAATATTGAACATTTATTGAAAATTATAAGAGAAATTCTTGGAAATAATTAAAATTTTGCTAAGAATTGTTTAAAAATTTTTGTAAATAACTGAATTTCGAAAAAGAAGAATTTGTATATTTTTAAAGATAGTTGAAATTTTGACGAAAATTTTAGACAAATTTTTAACGATATTGAATTTCTGCGACGATTTTTATTACTTTAGAAAATAATTGAATTTTGGAGAAGAATTTTTACATTTTTAAAAATAATTGAAATTTTGACTAAATTTTTTTAAGATTCATAAACGTAACTGAATTTTTGCGGAATATTTTACTAATTCTGGAAATAATTGAATTTTGGAGAAGAGAGATTTAAATATTTTTAAAGATAATTGAAATTTTGACTTAAATTTGAGAAAAATATTGAAAGTAATTGAATTTTGGAGAAGAGAGATTTTAATATTTTTAAAGATAATTGAAATTTTGACTTAAAATTGAGAAAAATTTTGAAAGTAATTGAATTTTTCGGAAGAATTTTAACATTTTTAAAGATAATTGAAATTTTGACGTAAATTTGAGAAGAATTTTGAAAGTAATTGAATTTTTGGGAAGAATTTTAACATTTTTAAAGATAATTGAAATTTTGACGTAAATTTGAGAAAAATTTTGAAGGTAATTGAATTTTGGAGAAGAGAGACTTTAATATTTTTAAAGATAATTGAAATTTGGACTTAAATTTGAGAAAAATTTTGAAGGTAATTCAATTTTTGGGAAGAATTGTAACATTTTTAAAGATTATTTAAATTTTGACGTAAATTTGAGAAAAATTTTGAAAGTAATTGAATTTTTTGGAAGAATTGTAACATTTTTAAAGATTATTTAAATTTTGACGTAAATTTGAGAAAAATTTTGAAAGTAATTGAATTTTTGGGAAGAATTTTAACATTTTTAAAGATAATTGAAATTTTGACGTAAATTTGAGAATAATTTTGAAAGTAATTGAACTTTTGGGAAGAATTTTAATATTTTTAAAGATAATTGAAATTTTGACGTAAATTTTAAAAAAATTTTGGAAATAATTGAATTTTAAAGAAGAATTTTAATATGTTGAAAGATAATGAAAATTTTGACTTAAATTTAAGAAAAATTTTGAAAGTAATTGAATTTTTGGAAAGAATTTTAACATTTTTAAAGATAATTTAAATTTTGACTTAAATTTGAGAAATATTTTGAAAGTAATGGCATTTTTGGGATAAGAATTTTTAAAAGTTTTCAACGCATATAATTGAACTTATAGTTGAAAAATTTTATTATTTTTGAAAATAATTGAATTTCTACAACCGTTTGTAGAATTTCTCTAAAATTCTCCAAATTATATATCGTACAACTTACTTTTCGTCCTTTATCCGTCAAATTACGAGATATAGGATCGCTGATTACGAATCAAATATCGGTTTTTAAAAATTCATAATGGCGGATCCAAAATGGCCTCATATTTTTAAATTGATTTGATTCGCTTGAATCTATTTACACGGGGGTTTTCGGGGTCGCAAATTACGAATTACTTATTAGTTTTTGGAAATTCAAAATGGCGGATTCAATATGGCGGATTGAGTTTGTGATTTTTAATTTTGATTTACTTTAAATTTGTTACTCGGGGGTTTTTGGGATCGCTAATTACGAATATGATGAATAGTTATTTGGCCATAATTCATTCAAATTAAGAGTTAAACGAATAATAATTGAAATAATTATCTACCAAACAAAATTTTTCATATTTTTTCTGCGATATAATATATTTATAAAAAAAATTTTTTAATTGCTGTCACATAGAATTTTGTTTAGAATAACTGAAAAAAAATAATGAAATCAACATTTTCAAGTTCAAATGCTGTCGGTGGTGAAAACTATTTGATAAAAAAAAAATTTAAAGGCATACTCACTGTAAATAGGAATATCCATTGTAAAGAAATACAATTATGAGAGAAATAAGGGCGAACAACAGTCCACCAAATATGGGCCCAAGAACTCCAGCAAGTCGATTATCATTTACAGGTCCTCCAGAGTTCTCAATCTTTAACACTTGAATACCCTCATCTGCATTGAAAATAAAAATTATTTTTTACTTTTTAACTACTAGAAGTATTTTAACTATTAATGTGTAATTCTTACTATAAAAAGAAGTGTATTAAAATTACAAGAAGAAATTAATTTCAGAAATATAGTCCTTTAGAAAATATTTTCGCCTCAACCTATTTGGATAAACTTTTGATTTGGAAAATTAATAAAAAGTTTAATAAAGAAGTCAGGATTTGATTAAAAATCAGAATGGAAAATTTTATCCTGAAGCATTTGTAATAAAATTTAATTTATTAAACAAGAATAGTGTTTTATTGAAAAAAGAGAAACGAGATGAGAAATAGAATTTTATTAATAAATTCACAAGGGAAAATGAAGTTAATAAAAAAACATGATTACGCGTTTTCAAATTATTTGCATTTCAGTGAAAATAAGTAAAAATATTCGTAATATTTTGAAATGCATGGTGAATAAAACTTTTATAGAAAACTTTTCACAATAAAGGAGTACTTATCTTCCATTATAATTTATAACAAAAATATTTTCACATGATAACATTTTTGATATAGTAGAAGATTAACAAATTTGCTTTTACAAATTTAATGAAAATTCCTAATTTAAAAAAAAATAATTTTTCATACGGTCTTTCATCAAATGTAATTATTTGAATAACTCCTATAGTAAATGCCAAAATATTTCTAACAGCAACTTGAATTAAAATTCAAAATTTATTTCAATAAAAGTCGGTAAATTGATAGCTTCTTCTCATTTAAAAGTCGGTAAATTTTTCGATTATTTCAATTTTTTAAAAATCATTTTCGGAAGTAGAAGTATTTTTAAAGAAATTTTAGTTTTATTTTTTCAGAAAACAATTTTACGAAATTTCTGAATTAAATTTTTCAAAAACTTTAATACTTTTTGTTAAACGAAAATAGAAAGTCTGAGTCTGATTTATTTTTCCCAGAGGAATTAAAATTTCAAATAATTTTAATAAAAAACCTTATGAAATATAATTATTTCTAAAACTTGCAACTGTAATTCATCCAAAATTCAATTATATTTTTAGAATTTTTTAATAAAATTATTGAAAAACCTTACTAACTTTTAAAGAAAAATAATGTTATTAATATTATTTTAAAATAAAATTTTTAATCTTTTTATACTTCTGCTTCCATTAAAGTTTCAAGGGATTTAATTTAAAAATCTTTTAAAATTTAATTAATTCCTTAAAGTCATGTTATAACAGTTTAAAAATTCAATTATTTTCCGAAATTTCTACTGAAAATTTCGTTAAATCAATCCCTATCAGAATTCAACAACGAGAATTGAATTATTTAAATAGAATAATTTTTTGTAAATTTATAAATCATAAAATGATATAATTTCGAAAATATAATTATGTTTATAGACAATTTTTAAAGAGGAAAAAATAAAATTCTTTATAAAATATAAAATTTTACAGAAATTCTAATTGTTTCAATTTTTGAAAAGTATTATTTTTAATTCAAATACCTTTTTCTTAAAAAAATTACTTTTTTCTTTAATTGTAATTACTATTATTCGAAAACCTAATTTTTCAAAAATTTCCAAATTAACTTTTTTAAATTTCAATAACTTTTGTAAAGCAAATATTTAAATAATTATTACATTTTATTTGCTTAAATTCTTAAAATTTCGAAATACTAAAAAATTTCAACTGCAAGTCTTCCAAAATTTAATTAATTTTCTAGAACATAACAATTTAAACTACAAAAGAAAACATTGTAATAAAACAACACTAACTTTAGGCGAGGATATATTTTGTCGATTATTATAATATAATAGTAATCATCACTTAACTTATTGCCCAAATAATTAGTTTAATGTAATTTCATATTTTTTTCTGTCAAAGAAATCTCTAATACAAATTTATCTTTGAAAATTAAATTTAAAAAATGTAAATTGTTTTCGGTGCAATTAGCAAATTAGCGCAATTAGCAAATTGATAATTTAGAGTATTAAGGTTATGTTCTAAAAAATTCTCTACATAAAACAGTTGAAATGATTCTGCAAACAAAGGACATTTTAACATTTTTTTACGTCGCACATTATGCGATTAAAAAAAAAATTATTAATTTTCTTCAATATGTCAAGAAACAAAAATTAAATATCGAAATCTACGTGGAAAATTATTTCTATTGTTTGAATATAGCTTAGAAGGCTTTAGGAGGTAAAATTTTCTTCTATTTATCGTTCAATTTGAATTCATATTGTTATAGTACCTATCAAGTAGGATTCCAAAGTTCTCAAGGCTTCCAAGCTGCCTTCTCCAGTATATTGGCCTTTTTCTGCTATAAGAACTTCCACTCCACCTTCCCACGTCGTTCTTATGTACCAGGAAATTGAAGCGTGATACGATTTCAGTGCTTCATTTGTAAATCGACTTAGAGAACGAGTATAGACAATACTCGAAAATGATAAACGTGCTCCACAATAAGGACAACAATGACCTTCCACCTTTTAAAATAGAATATAAAAAGTAAATACTAATAAGCAGTTTTAATGATTTGTTTGTTCTTCAGATTTTTTATCTTCTTTAATTGTGGAAAAACTCAGGAAATTTTTTCTATAACGATTTTTGAATTAGTCTGGCAAATGTTTAAAATCAAAATAATAAAATCATCTTTTCGCTATTTTCAATTAATTATCAAATTAAATTTTTTTTTACTTGGATCAGAATTCGTGAAATTTTCACAGAAAACAAAAAGTATTTTTTTTTTTAAATCAAAATGATGAAAAAACATTTCTACTTGGTCTTAGGAATGTGTCCACCAAAGAACAGAAAAAATATTATTTTTTTATAAAAGTTATTGCAAAATTAATTTGTTTGCAACTTTTTAAACAAAACCATATTTCTCCTAAATGAATGAACCGATTTAAGAAATGAATGAACCAACCGGGAATATAAAGGGAATGAAAAATACTTTCGTTCAGAATTAGAAAACTCTTTAAAAGTTTATATTTTAATCATTATTTAATAAATTTTTTATAATCAATTAATTTTTTTTAATGTTCTGCGCCTTTTAAAGATTTAAAAAAAACATCTACATACAATTAAAACTATAAGAAATCAAAATCCGTTGAGAAAATTTATGAGCGACCATTATTTTAAAAGTTATAATGGAATTTAAAAACATTTCATTTTAAATAACTAATTCTTGACAAACAATCATAAAATTATTACTTGGAAATTATTTAATGAAAATTGAACTTAAACATATAAAAATTAAATAATTCAATTTTAAATAAATTGTGTTCATAATATTAATAAATAAATCAACTTCAAAAGGTTTTAATTTGGAATTTTATAAATGTTCAATTTTTCATTAATTTAGTTAGAAAATTTAAAGAACATTAAGAACATTAAGAATATTAAGAACATTAAAGAACATTTTAACAACTGGAAAAATATTAATATTTTGCAAAATATTAATAATTCAAATTCTTCTCGAAATTTGTTAAATTTGACAATATATATTTAATTAATTAATAAAAATAATTAATTATCACAAATATTTTAGTTGAAAAGCATTTCAAAAATTAAATTTTGAAGAAGTTACAAATGATTCCAGAAGTTCAATTATTTCCAATCGTAATAAAATTCTTCTTAGAAAAGTTCAATTATGTTCAAATTTTGAAGAAAAATTCTCGTCAAAATCAAAACTATCCTTATAAATAACATAATTTTTCTCCAAAATTCAATTATTTTAAAAAAATTTCCTCATTTGATTTTCAATCAATATCTACTATTTTATTACATTTCCTAAAAGAATTCAATTATTCAAAAAAATTAATAAAATTAAACTAGAAAATTGATTATTTTCATAAATAAAATAAAAATTGCAAAGAAATTCAATTAATAAAATTTTTTTATAAATTTCATTGCAATAATTTAATTAATTTTATAAATAATGCCTTGTTTATGAATTCAATTACTTTTTTAAATAATAAATTTGTTTTAGGAATTCAATTATTTTCATAAACTAGGTGCTTAATCAGAAAAAGTCTTTAAAAACCCATTCTTTTTTTGTTCAAATTTTTTTTGTAGCCAATTATGATCACAAGGATGAATATTTTTCAAAATAATTGAATCTCTACATTGTGCGTGTTAAAAAAACAAGAATAGAAATTATTTTCAATCCCTAATGCTGTCCATTAGAATCTATCAATTTTTACTAAAATCTATTATAAAAATATTTTAGTTAATAATATTTTTAAAAAATTAAATTTTGGAGAAGTTACAAATGATTGGAGAAAATTAATTATTTTCAATCGTAGTAAAATTCTTCTTACAAAAGTTCAATTATGTTCAAAATTTAATGAAAAATCCCCATCAAAATCACAACAATCATTATGAATCACAAAATTCTTCTTCAAAAAATAAATTATTTTCCAAAAATATTTTTATTCAGTTTTCAATCTTTACTATTTTAATACATTTCCTAAAAGAATTCACTTGTTAAAAATAAATTAATAAAATTGAAATGAAACATTGAATTATTTTTATAAGTAAAAAAAAATTGCAGAGGGATTGAAATTTTTTTTATATATTTAATTGAAATAATTCAATTAATTTCATAAATAATGTATTTTTTATGAAGTCAATTATTTTTGTAAATAATAAATTTGTTTCAGGAATTCAATTATTTTCGATTATTTTTATATATTTTAAAGTTCATCGCAGAATTTTAATTGTTTTTAGTACAAATTTAATGCAAGTCTTGGAAAAATGTTATTATTTTTAACAATTTTTTTTTAAATTCACCAAAAGAATTCAATTATCCAAAAATTTTTGATAAAATTCTTTACAAAAATTAAATTTTAAAAATCATTCACTTATTTAATAAATTATTAACTGTTGTATTTAAATAATATAATGTTACGTAAAATCCTTTGAAAATGTAATTATTCTTTAAAACTGTATTAAAAATTTAAAATTCGTCATAAAAATGCAATTATATGATAAAACTATTTGTTTGTAAAATTTTTTATGAGAATTCAATTTTTAGATGCATTCAATTCTTCAGTAAATTATCTACTCTTGTATTGAAATAATTAAATAATTAATTTTGAAATAGTTTCAATTTAAAATATTAAAAACTTTCAATTTTCCATATACTTGTAACTGTTATATTTTTTAAATCTTTAATAGGGGCAGAACATTAAAAAAATGAATTGTTTAAAAGGTTTCAAAAAAATTAATTTTACAATAACTTTTATAAAAAATAATATTTTTTTTCTGTTCTTTGGTGGACACATTCCTAAGGCCAAATAGAAATATTTTTTCATCATTTTGAAATAAAAAAATTCTTTTTGTTTTCTTTAATAATTTCACGAATTCTGACCATATTAAAAATTTTTTTTTAAAATATAAAATATGAAATAGAATGTAGATTATATTATAACCACAATAATCATGTTGGGATTCAGAAACAGGCGATTCAAGGAATATTCAGTAAATGTACTTGGAAAAAATTAAAATTCATAAGAAAATTCTGAATTTTTGTGTTTTTTTGCCTCCTATACTATATGAAAACACTACACATTCTAATACAATTAATTTTTTCTATTTGTGACAATAATTTCATTTGAAATAATTCTAATATAAAAAAAATTCATTCTAAATAACTAATTCTTGAAAAACAATCATAAAATTATGACTTGGAAATTATTTAATAAAAACTTAACTTAAATATTTCAAAATTAAATATTATAAAAAATTTATCAAAAATTGCAGTATTATAGGGCTAAGAAAGCAGATGAGAGTTGGTGTACCGTTTTACGATATGATAAAACAGCAATATTTTTTTAAACCCTTTAAAATATTTGACGATTTAATGTCAAAATTTTTTGATAATTTAAACATCGTTAAGTACATATAATCTGTGCGCTACAAGCGTATGTATTTCATCATAATCTGCATATACATTAAAGTTTCCCTACACCAAGAAACTTTCTGAGCGAATAAGTAATAAGTATATAACAAAGTTTATGACCCTAGCGTTTCATATTAGGCAAATTCCTGACTTTATATGTTATTAAATAAACTTCGTATATGCAATGTTACACTCTAGCATCTAAACAGTAAATAATACTATTAGATTGTTATTAAAAATTTATATTCTTTTTTTGAAAATAGATTTCAAAAGTCCATATGCTTTTTAAAAAAGGGGCAAAATTTAAAAGTGTTTAAAATTTAAATTCTTATAAAATTGGGTGATTCTATGAGTAAAGATGAAATTAAGAATTGAATATTCAGAGTTGGAGATATAATGGAAAGGTGACACTGTTAGCGAATGCATAAAGTTTATCATAAACCAACCTTTAATGGGTTTTCACATTTTGGATACCCACATCTTGGCCTTTGTATATCACAAACTTCTTCAAGATAATCTTCTTGTTTTCCCTCCTGACATAAGCAACGTTCACAACTTGTTAATTCGCTGTAACTATAAAAAATACGGTTTGAAAGCAGTAAGCACTTAAAAATTATTATTATTATTATTATTATTATTATTATTATTATACTATAATAATCTTCTTATTCATTCTGTCCAGTCTGTCCACACCTGAAGTTAGTCATGATTATGCATTTGTTTTATTGATATGTTTTGATAGATAATATTATTTTTCTTTATTTTTCACTCTTACTTTTTAAATTTAATAATAGGAATTATTTATTTTATTTAGAAATATTATTTTTATTTTTTCAAATAATACAAAACTATTTTTATTAATCTACAAAAATTATTGTTATTTTTCAATATTTCTCTTCTTTTTAGAATAATTAGCACTTTGTAAAAAACATTTTTGGAACAGGTAATTACCTATTTTATTTAATTCTTTTTTTTTATTTTTTATTACCTATTTTTAATCTTTTCATTTTTTCTAAAAAAAAATTGAAAAAACAGTCAAAAAATTAAAATTAGCAAATATTTTGCACATTTTCTACTTCTCAATGACAATTTATAAACAAAAGTAGAAAAAAGTTATAAATCAAATTTTGATTAAGAAATTTGATATTTACTTTGGAAAAAATATTTACAGAATTTCTGTTTGTTAAAAACTATATTATCGAAATTACAATAAAAAATAAATTAATAAAACAATTTTTATTTTATAAAACAATTTTTGGATAACCAAATTTTTTAATAATATTTTCAGTTCTTTTCAAATAATTTAAATATATTACGATTATTCTTATTCTGACTTTTGGGCAGAAATATTTTTATTTTATTCTTTGTTTTGCTTGAGAAATTTATTGAACACTTGATCAGGGTTGTCACGCATTTGTTCATTTGAAAGTTCCTGATTTTTTCAGTTAAAAAATTGGAAATTTTCCAGGTTTTTAAAATAACATTATTTTTTACCACATTAATAATACGAAATAATTGATTTCGTTTGACGATTTTTAATAACATTTTTAAGAAGAAAGAAATTTATAAAAAAATTGTAAATAATAGAATTTACATGAAATTGAGGAATATTTTTTGAATGTAATTGAATTTTTGGCAAGAATTTTATTAAAATTTTTGAAGTAATTAAATTTTGCCAAAAATTTTGTTAAGAATTTTTGAAGTAATTGAATTTTCGACGAGAATATTAAACAACTTTTGAACATAATTGAGTATTAAGGAATCATTTATAATTTTTGTGAAATTAAATTTTTTTAGTTTTTTAAGTAAAATTCATCCATAAAGCCATTATTATTTTTAATAATGAATGAAATGTACGTTAAAAAATATAACGAATTTTATCAGAATTTGAATAAAGTTTTTTATAAACCTAAATTATCTTTAACATCTGTAAAGTTCAATTGTTGTTAAAAATAGAAAAAGTTTGAAATAAATCAAATATTTTTAATGATGAGGAATCAAATATTCAGAATTTTCTTATGTATTTTCGAAATTGAATATTGTTTCAGTACTTTTGACAAAATTTTCAGACTTTTTTACGATTTTCTTGAATATATTTAGAGAAATTGAATTATATCATTTTATGATTTATGAATTTACAAAAAATTATTCTATTTAAATAATTCAATTCTCCTTGTTAAATTCTGATAGGAATTGATTTAACGAAAATTTCAGTAGAAATTTCGGAAAATAATTGAATATTTAAACTGTTATAACATGACTTTAAGGAATTAATTAAATTTTAAAAGGTTTTTTAAATTAAATACCTTGAAACTCTAAAGGAAGCAGAAGTATAAAAAGATTAAAATTTTTATTTTAAAAAATTATTAACAACATTATTTTTCTTCAAAAATTATTGAGGTTTTTTAATAATTTTATTAAAAGATTCTAAAACAAATAATTGAATTTCGGATGAATTACAGTTGCAAATTTTAAAAATAATTATATTTCATAAGGTTTTTCATTAAAATTATTTGAAATTTTAATTCCTCGGAAAAATAAATATGAATAAGCCTTTCGATTTTTGTTTAACAAAAAGTATATTAAAGTTTGGAAAAATTTAATTCAGATATTTAGAAAAATTGTTTCTTGAAGAAATGAAACTGAAATTTTTTAAAAATACTTCTACTTCCGAAAATGATTTTTAAAAAATTGAAATAATTGAAAATTTTTCCAACATTTAATAAACTAAATTTTGTATAACAATAAGGAATATTGTTAATTTCAAGTGTACACATCAAATTTGAATTTTTTAAGGTTATGTATTGTTGCGATGTTGCCACATTTTCATGTGTTTTTATTATCGCTTTGAAAACTAAAATTAAAACAATTATTTATTCATTAAATCTGTGGTAAACATTCTCTAAACTTTGCTAGTTTTAACTTTTTGCTGTTGTCTATCTGTACACAAAATCATAGATTTTTCTCTCATTTCCTTCAGTCTTTTTTTCTAAGATTTATCTAAGCTCCCATAAGAGGCCATGTTAATTTGCAAATTTATTTTATTAAAAAAAAAAATAAGTGGTGAAAAATTCTGAAAAAAATCATATGTTTCTAAAATAATCCAAAGAACAAACTGTCAAATTTTTATAAGTTTCTCTCATTTCCTTAATTTACAGGTGACAAATCCTTAAACGAAAGTGTTTTAGTAAACATTTATATTACACTTTTTTAACTTCGGAAACTGAGGTTGAATTTCAAATTACTAAATAATTATTCATATCAAAGACGTCAGAATTGCTACTGCTTTTGAAAGTTAGGGAGTTTCTAACTGAGAGCTTAGAAATTAGAATATCTAATAGACCGAATTTCCAAAAGTCCAAATGAAGCGTTTTGTATAGAAACAGCATAAGTCCATAAATCGAAAATGTTCAGGAATCAATAAAAACTGTTTTACTCGTAAATGTTGGGATTTTTTCTAATTCTACTTTTTGCATTACATTCTAGTAACCTATAAGTTAAAAAAATGCAATGTGATTAATTGTTTATCTACTTATAATATAAGAAACTAAAAAAAATTATCATTTGGTCTTATGCTGTTTTTGCACAAAATGGAATGAAAAGCACAGAAAATTTTTTGAATCGAGTAAAGTATCAAAGTTTTATTAAATATTAAATAACATTGATTTAAAATACTGAATTTGGATAATTTTTAGTGATATTTTATAAATAAGAAAATTGTTTTGAGAATAAATTTAAATAATTTTCAATGTTTTCTAATTTTAAATTAATTCAGTCAGCAATATCACTTTTCGCTTTATTTAAGTGAATTTTATTTATAATGCAAACTGTTTAATATATATTACAACATGTCAAGAATTAAAAATTAAAATTATTAAAAATATCACAATTTTTTGCACAAACTGGTAATTCAATTATTTTTTAAAAGGATTTTGAGTTCAGTCACTTATTTAATATTTTACAAAGGCAATTATATATTTATTTCTAAAATTTCAAGTTAAATTTATTCAAAATCGAAAATTTTTTAAAGTTCAAATTAAATTCACTCATAATTGAAATTTTCTAAAATTTCAAATTAAATTCACTCAAAATTGAAATTTTTTACAATTTCAAGTTAAATTCATTCAAAATTGCAATTTTGGTTAAATTTCAGATTAAATTCATTCAAAATTAAACTTTTCTAAAATTTCAAGTTAAATTCATTCAAAATTGAAATTTTTGTAAAATTTCAAATTAAATTCATTCAAAATTAAAGTTTTCTAAAATTTAAAGTTAAATTCATTCAAAATTGAAAATTTCTAAAATTTCAAATTGAATTTATTTAAAATTAAACTTTTCTAAAATTTCAATTTAAATTCACTTAAATTAAAATTATGTAAAATTTTAAATTAAATTCTCTCAAAATTGAAATTTTCTAAAATTTCAAGTTAAATTTATTCAAAAATTGCAATTTTTGTAAAATTTCAAATTGAATTAATTCAAAATTGCAATTTTGGTTAAATTTTAGATTAAATTCATTCAAAATTGAACTTTTTTAAAATTTCAGATCAAATTCATTCAAAATTAAACTTTTTTAAAATTTCAGATTAAATTCATTCAAAATTGAATTTTTCTAAAATTTCAAATTTAATTCATTTAAAATTGAAATTTTCTAAAATTTTAAATTAAATTTATTTAAAAATGAAATTTTCTAAAATTTCAAATTAAATTTTATTTAAAACTGAATTTTTCTAAAATTTCAATTTAAATTCATTTAAATTAAAATTATGTAAAATTTTAAATTAAATTCACTCAATATTGAAATTTTCTAAAATTTCAAGTTAAATTAATTCAAAATTGAAATTTTTGTAAAATTTAAAATTAAATTCGTTCAAAATTGAAAATTTTTAAAAGTTCAAATTAATTCATTAAAAATCGAAAATTTTTAAAATTTCAAATTAAATTCACTCAAAATTGAAATTTTTTACAATTTCAAGTTAAATTCATTCAAAATTGAAATTTTCTAAAATTTCTAATTGAATTTATTTAAAATTGAACTTTTCTAAAATTTCAAATTTAATTTTTAAAAAATTGAAATTTTCTAAAATTTCAATTTTAAATGAATTAAATTTGAAATTTTTTAAAATTTCAAATTAAATTTATTTAAAATTGAAGTTTTCTAAAATTTCAATTTAAATTCATTTAAATTAAAATTATGTAAAATTTTAAATTAAATTCTCTCAAAATTGAAATTTTCTAAAATTTCCAGATAAATTTATTCAAGAATTGCAATTTTTGTAAAAATTCAAATTAAATTATTTCAAAATTGCAATTTTGGTTTAATTTCAGGTTAAATTTATTCAAAATTGAACTTTTCTAAAATTTAAAATTCAATTCATTTAAAATTTAAATTTTCTAAACATTCAAATTATATTCATTCCAAATTTTCATTTTCTAAAATTTTAAATTAAATTAATTTAAAATTGCAATCTTCTAAAATTTCCAATTAAATTTGGAATAAAAGAAAGAATTTGATATTTTCTAATATTTGTGATTAATTTTTTATCTATAAGAAACCAAAAGTAAATGAAAAACACAGAAAATTTATTAAATCGAGTTAAGTATCAAAGTTTTATTAAATATTTAATAACATTTATTTAAAATATTGAATTTGGATAATTTTTAGTAACATTTTATAAACAATAAAATTGTTTTAGGAACCAATTTAACCAATTTTCAATATTTTCTAATTTCATATTAATTCTGTCAGCAGTATCACTTTTTGCTTTCTTTAAGTGAATTTCATTTTTGATAGAAACTGTTTAATATAAATTACAACACGTCAAGAATTAAAAATTAAATTTATTAAAGAATATCACAAGTTTTTACACGAAATGATAATTTAATTAGTTTGTTCTAAAGCATTTTGAGTTTAGTCACTTATTGAATATTTTACCAGATTGTAAAGCTTTGTTTAAAGATAAATTTTCAATAAAAAAGTGATTTTCGAAAATAATGGACTTATGCGGTTTCTGCACAAAACGCTTCAAATATTCAGCTATGAAACTCAGGAGGCCAAACTCAGGATTTTTTAGGATTGCTGCTTCGGAATCCGATGTTCAAAATTATAATATAACCCCGACTTACCGGACACTTCTTCTTGCACTCGAAAATTCCTTATCGTCCAAGTGATAATTCCATTCAGATAGTGGAATTTCTTTACTCTCTAGGAAAACGCCTTTGACTTTAACTGCTTGCATTGGCAAATGAATATTAAAAACTCGATTCTCAGATGGAAGAACAACCATATCTACTTGACAGGGAATTCTCTCCAAATGTGGAACTGCTTCTGATGTCGAATTCCAATTTTGTGGATCGGCCCAAAACAGTGGTCCTTTCTTAGACCATGTTCCAATTTTTTCACTTTTCTCCAATCTATCGACTATCTGCATTTTATTAAAAAAAAATTCTTAATATCTTTGTTCATTTTTCATTTTAATTTCTTTTCAAATTATAACTATATAACCAAATTACGAGTTTCATTTAAGAATTCTCCTCCTTTACTTGATTATTTTCTCAAACTACGTAAAGTGAAAAAAATTTTTTACCTTGAAATTAATTTAAGAGCGCACGAGTTAAGACTAAAACTTGTTAAGCATTTTCTGCATAAAATTTTAATTAAAATAAAATTATGTCGCCTTTTTTTAGGTATTAATATCAACTTTTTGAAAAAAAAATTTTTTTACCTAGAAATTTTTATTTCTCAAAAAAAAATTGTTAGTGGGGATTCTAATATAAAAATATAATTATGATATTTCGAATTTTGAAAATCTGTCTTTAGCTTCGTATACTTAAAGCTCAATAAATAGTTGACAAGTTTCATAAAAATCCAACTAGTTTTCAAAAATTTGTTCGCCATTTTGGATCAGCCATTTTGAATTTTATAAATCTGACTTATTCGCAATCAGTGATTCCAAGAACCGTCGTATAAGGAATATTAGGATATTTGAAATACTTCGTTTGGTTTTTAAACATTTTATTCTCTTTATTTTCTTTATTTTCTTTAATTTCTTTAATTTTCTTAATTTTCTTAATTTAGCAAATTTTAAATACTGCTTTTGCTTTTTAAATAATTTTTCTTTAATTCTGTTAATTGTGTAATGTTGAAAAGTTTTTTTCTGTCTTGCAATACGAGATTTATTTAGTCATTTTCTTTTTTACAATTCCCTATTGTGTTAATTTTGTTTTCGCGATTTCGTATTTTACCGTTTAGTAGTTTAATACGGATTTTAATTCTCTCATGTAGAAGGATTTCCCTGGGGTCACTTCAGAATAACTTCCACAAGTGGTTGCAGGAAATCTTACCACATGGGCTTTTTAAAAATTCAAGTTTAGATAATTTATCACTTAAATTGAAGTTTTAAAAAATGTTTCTGTATAGTGTCTCTACTTTAAAAGCGATATTAAAGAATTATTTAAAAAGAAATGTATTTCAATTTTTTAAATTATCCCGAAATTATCAGTTTTCTAAGAAAAATTAAATTTCGTTAGAGAAAAATAATAAAATTGACATTTTTTAAAATAAAGATTGTAATATTTTTATACTTTTGCTTTCGTTAGATTTTCAATGAGAATTTAATTAAGAAAAATTTAAATTTAATTCAGTCTTTAAATTCCTATGATAACGTTTTAAATATTCATTTTTCTAAAATTTTAACAGAAACAATTTTTTTATATTAAAAAAATTTTTTTTTTAATCAATTCCTATTAGAATTTAACAATGAGAATCGAATTTATTAAAAAATGTGTTCTCAAGAATAGAATTTATTAAAAAAATGTGTTCTCAAGAATAGAATTTATTAGAAAATGTGTTCTCAAGAATATTTGCAGATGATTTTAAAAGATGCAAAAATAAAATTCTTTAAATAAAAAATATTACAAAATTTCTAATTGTTTCTACTTTTTTAAAAATTATTTTTCGGAATTCAAGTATATGTTCAAAAATTTTCATTTCTTTTTTCCAAAACCCAATTTTTTCAGAATTTCCAAAATTTAAATGATTCAATTATCAATAATTTTTGTAAAATAAGTATTTAAATACTTATTTTTTGTTTTTTATTTGCTTAAAATTGCGAAATTTCAATGTAAAAGTGTTTAAAAAATATTTTATGAAAATTTGAACAGCAAGTCAATTAAAATTCAATTATTTAAATACAATAATATTATAGTTCATAAAATAATTATTTTTAAATTTTTTTTATTTTTAAATATGATTTTTTGAATAATTTTAAGTTCAAACTTTAAAAAAATTCCAATGTTAACTAATTTGCTAATTAATTAGTCTGCTTTATTAATTTTAACTATTTTGATAAATAATAACATTTTTCTTAAAAATAATACAATTATTTTTATAAAATATAAATAGACAAATTTTTTGTATAAATTCAATTATTTTTAAAAAAAATTTTAATAGCTTTTCACGAACGAATTCAATTATTTTCTGAAATTTCAAAAAATCTATGAAAACAATTTAATTATATTTTTTATATAGTATTTAAAGTCTTTGCAAAAATTTAATTAATTTCGAAAAAATTTCACAAAAGAATTCATTTTTTTTCTTAATTAGTTAAAAAATATTACGAAAAAATTCAATTATTTTCTATAAACAAATAATAAACCCTTCGAAAAAATTCAATTATTTTCTAATATTTTTATATATTCTATGAAACAATTTAATTATATTTATAAATAGAAAATTCTTTGCAAAAATTCAATAATATTCTAAACATAAGTAAAATTTTAATAAAATTTCATGAAAGAATTAAATTGTTTTTTAATTTTTAATATTTTTCGAAAAAATTTAATTATTTTCTATAAACAAATAATAAACCCTTCGAAAAAATTCAATTATTTTCTAATATTTTTATCAATTCTATGAAAGAATTTAATTATATTTATAATTAGTAAAATTCTTAGCAAAAATTCAATTATATTCAAAACGATAAATTGAATCTTAATAAAATTTCATGAAAGAATTAAATTGTTTTTTAATTTTTAATATTTTTCGAAAAAATTCAATTATTTTCTAATATTTTTATAAATTCTATGAAACAATTTAATTATATTTATAAATAGCAAAATTCTTTGCAAAAATTCAATAATATTCTAAACAATAAGTAAAATTTTAATAAAATTTCATGAAAGAATTAAATTGTTTTTTAATTTTTAATATTTTTCGAAAAAATTCCATTATTCTCTATAAACATTTAATAAATTCTTGGAAGAAATTCAATTATTTTTATAAATACTTAAATTTGTTTGCAAAAATTAATTTATTTTCAAAATTGTTAGTTAAAATTATTAGAGAAAGAATTATTTCTACCAAAAGAAATCTAATGAGAATTTTCAAATATTTTAACAAAATTCTTGGTGAGAATAAAATTATTTTCCTTGATAATAAAAATTCTTCGAAGTAATTAAATTATTATAGATTTTTTTTTTAAATAAAATATAGGTACTAAATAAACATATAAATAAATTTCTTTACAACAATTATTCGAATTTATTTTTTCAATAAATTACTTTTGAAATGGAAAATATTTGAAGAGGGAAATTTATTTAAAAAAAGTTAATAAACAAAAAAGCAAACAATTAACTTCAAAGTACGAACAAATTACTGATACAACGAGTAATGATTATTTTAAAAAAAATTTTTTTTTTAAATTATTCGGAATTATAAATTCTTTTTCCTTTTTTTAAATGTATATATTTAGAAAAAATCTTTACCTGAAGACCACCATTTTTTGCCAGAATCAAGACACCATCAGCTGGCAAATTTATTGTCGACATTCGTAAGTCACCCTCAGGCGGTAGACCAACAACATTTCTCATTTCAAGGGGAAAAATTATATGACTACCTAAATCTGGAACACGTCCCTCCGCCCAATTATATTCACTATTCCATTCTTGATTTGGCAGCCAATGTTTATTTAATCCAAATGAAAATTTATTTACACCAATAAATAGAAGAATCAGAAGAATTTTCATTTTCTTCTTCTTCTAAAAAAAAAAAAAAAAAATATTCAAACACAAAAATATTTTAATTAAAAAAAAATTGTTTCAAAACAAAAACACACTGTTCATCATTTGCCAAATGTTGCCGATTTATTAGAATTTCTAAACACAAATCAGTTATATAAATGAATGATTTTCATGAACTAAAGGAAATTCAATTAACTCCCTATCACTATGCCTGTGGTTCATTATATTACGAAAAACAAAATTCAACGAGAGATACATTTAATCCGGATTTAAGGGGGGCGTTTCACCGCTGATTGTAGTGGGAGTAATGCGGTATGTGTTTATAGAGATTATATGCATTTAAGGAATTAAGGTGATTCTACGCAATGTAGAGAAACTACTTCAAATTAATTAAATTCTACGTCTATGCTTTTCTGATTAACAAAAAAAACCAAAAGAATTATTAGTTTTTTAAAAAGTTTTGAATATTAGTTTTGAAAAATAGTTTGAAAAATAGTTTTCTATTCCCTCCTTATCAATTTCGTAAAAAAAAATTTAACTCGCTTTGACAAATTTTTTTTTTAATTTTCGACTTTTGTATTATAAAAAAAAAATTTTTTAAATAACGTTCGTTGTAATTTTTTTAGAAGTTAAAAAAATTAAAATCGGAGAAACTGTAGGAGGAAATAGAACAATTTTTATTCTGCGATATTCGAATGGTTTTTTATTTCCATTCGCAGCCATTCGTGTCCTCAAAGTTTGCAATGAAATTGTATTCCCTTCTTTTTCGGAATAAAGTCTTTTGTAACTTTAGATAATATCAAAGGGCGGGAAATACGTGAAATCTCTGGAATTGAATAAAACACATTGATTAAAGAAAATACATTTATTTTAACATGAAGATTTTTTTTTTTTAGGAAAAAGAACCAAATTACTCGGAAATTATACAGAAATTTTTTAAAAACATAAAGAAAATAACGAAAAAATATAACTAATTTATAATTCAATATTTATAGAAAACTTTCTACAATATAACAAGATTTTCTATTTAGTACAATTAAAAAAGTTTTTTCCCCTTTCGCCTCACTGAACAATACACATATATATATAATAATGTACGGATATGTAGCTTTTAAATTTCGCATATTGTTTAGTGAACATACTTATTAAATAATAATAATAACATATGAATAATTCATTGGAATTAATTTATTATTTTCACTCTGCGTATTTTAATTCAAAAAAACTTTGTTTCATATTGAAGTTAAATATTATAAATTCAATTCAAATTTTCTACATTATACATTATATATAATTTAGTTTTACAATGCAATTATGTGAAATGTATTTTGGAAAATTTTTTAATAAGTCCTTTTTTGAAGAGAATTATTTACAGTTTTGTTTAAAGGATAAAATGATGACAAAAAGGAGAAATAATAGAGAGAGAGAGAGTATTCAATCGTTAAATTGAATTTCAAGAACTGGCCAAAATTACCTCAGAGATTTGCGCATAAATTATTGCTTTTAGCCCCAAGCTTTTATACGCAAACAAATATATAATTTTTCCTCTCATTCTCACATAAATCGATAAACATTTTTCTTCTTTTGTGCATAAAGAAAAGTAAAACAGACAAAAAAAAAATTATTGCATATTCAGAAATTGTTGTGCAAAGGTTACATTTTTACGCTTTTGGAGAATTTTCACGAATATTGACGAAAGAAATTTTTAAACCAAATTCGTAGAAAATTTGGATTTGGAAAGGAAAATTATAAAAAATTCCTGAGAAACGAATTTGAATTAAATTCAATTAATTTTAAAATTTAACCTCTGCTATTTTAATTTTTTTAAGTAAGACATAAAATATATTTGTATTTAAAATTAAAAAAAAAACCCGAGCATAACATTTTAAACAAATTCGTTCCATGTTTAATTTTACATCCGCCATATTGGATCATCCATTTTGAATATTAAACAAATCCGATTGATTATAAATTTAACCTCCGTTAAATTGGTTCCGCCATTTTGAATTTTAAAAATCAGACATCAAATTCGTAATCAGCGACCCCAAAAACCCCCGAGTATGAAATTCGAATCCCATCCGATTAATTTTCAATTTTACTTCCGCCATATTGGATCCGCCATTTTGAATTTTAAAAATCTGACATCAAATTCGTAATCAGCAACTCCGAAAACCCCCGAATATGAAATTTGAATCCCATCCGAATAATTTTCAATTTTACTTCCGCCATATTGGATCCGCCATTTTGAATTTTAAAAATTTGACATCAAATTCGTAATCAGCGACCCCAAAAACCGCCTAATATGAATTTTTAATCATAACCGAATGATTTTCATTTTAACCTCCGCCATATTGGATCCGCCATTTTGAATTTTAAAAATCTGACATCAAATTCATAATCAACAATTCCAAACAACCCCCGATTATATAATTTTATGGAAATCTAATTGATTTTTAATGTAAATTCCGCCATATTGGATCGGCCATTTTGAATTTTTTAACTTTAACCTTATTTTCGTATTTACCAACCCCCCAAACCCCCTTTGTATGAAATTTTATGGAAATCCAATTGATTTTCAATGTAACTTCCGCCATATTGGATCCGCCATTTTGAATTTTGAAAACGATGTTTGTATCAAATTTTTTTTGTCAAATACGAAAAATATTAAAAAATTACGACAAACTTTTGTTTCGTCTCTGTCGACTATATTTGCACGAAAAATTTAACAATATTTACAATTCCTTTTTTTTCAATTTTTCATATTTTTTCAGCAATATTGTGTAATTTAAAAGAAAAATTTAAATAAAACCTACGATTGCCTTATAAAGTGTCACTATTTTTAATACAGGAAGTAACATGTTTTCATATATACAATTAAAATTTTCATGATTTGAAATTAAATTCAGTTTATTTTATAACGTACTCTGTAGTATATATATATATATATATATATAATGGAAAATTGGAGTGAATTTTAATTACTTTTGCTTAATGCGACTTGTAATTATTCCTATTTAATGCGAATTATATTATTAAATTCTGTGCTTTCAAAATTGTCAATTTTTTTGCAAAGTTTTTTGTTTGCGAAATTTTTTTCAATTCGCATTTTACAGATTTTTCAATAGATTTAAAAAAAAGATTCTTTAGATTATTGAATTTAATTTCATCATCAGAATTCAAAAATTTTAAATGGTGGATAGAAAATGTAGGACAAATTTTTTTTACCATATGACCTAATTGTCGAAAACTATTTATTCGATGGTTTTTGGGGTTATTAAATCGAATTTTGTATTTTTGATTAAAAAAATCGAAATAGCAGATAAAAATAACGACCTTCAAATAAAAAATTCGTCATATATTAAAGGTTATTAAATGTTTTATAGTTTTTTGAAAATTTAGTCATTGAAAATATTTATTTGTTTTTTCGAATTCGATATCAAATTTAAATTTACTGATAACTTAAAAATCTTCCAGTATAATTTATTTTTATTGAAACGAATCGATTTTAAAAAATATTCGCCATATTGTATCAGCCATTTTGAATATGTAAAAGTTGACACGAAATTGTTAATCAATCGACCTTGAAAAATAAAAATAATAAACTTTCCCTTTAGTTATTTGCAAAATTATTATTCTAATTTTAATTAGATGTTTTGGCAAACAAGGAGCACGGAAAATTTTATCGACTCCTTAACAGAACATTTTTTCCAATTTTACAATCGACTGTAATATTTTTCCAAAAATCCAAATCAAATATGTTAGTGAGTAATAAGGAAATAATTTTTAGACTTGATTATGCGAAGAGTTTGTTCTTTAACGATTTCGCCAAAAAAATATATCTTAATTACAATGTATGTATGTTTATGATTATTATAGAATTTTCTGTAATAATTTGAAGCGTTTCATAGAGTTAAGTTTTAATTTATTATTTTTGTTTTTATTCTTATGACATTGATATGAGAATAATGTGTATTGTATTATGTCTAAAAGTAAAAAGGGAGACATCAAATTTATCAAATATGAATAATCTAATTAACAATATAATTGTGTCATGCTCCGAAGATAGGTGCATAAGAAGCAAAAAGTTTGAGGTTATGTTTTCAATTTTTTGCGTAAAAATACAGATAGAGAATTAATTATTAATTAAAACTTATTGATCTTCGTGTCTTTATATTAAATCCAAAATATTCCATGAAACTTAGTTTCAAATTGAAAGAATTAAAAATAAACTTTTTTAGATAAATCTAACACTAAAGTAACCTATAATTCGTTTGCTTCATAGGTACCTTTGTAAGGAGCGCATCACAATCATATGTGTGATAATAATTTAATAATTTACTTATTTAATTCAGTGGCAATTTTGTGTGAGAAATTCAATTTTACTCCTTGCCATCAAATATGTCCAATATCTACACAATAAATAAGGCGTTAAAAAATTTCTTTTCTAAATGAAATAATAATTTCAAATCAATAGTATTTGCCAATTGATATAATCATTTTCCTTAAGTCATGTTTCGAATCAAGAAAATCCCTTTTTATAACCAACAACTAATTTACAAAAAAGGAATTTACAAAATTTCGAAACAATTACCATAATACTGTTTTGTTACAAAAAAAAAAAACGATTTTTGACAAAGAAAAAGGAAAATTGAGTTTAAGATGATTTAAGGATTTTGCGAAACAGCATCGCCCTTATTGAGTCTTCTCATTAAATCGTAAACTTCGTATAAATTAAGATCGTGTGTGTTGTTCTTTTCTTTTTTAATATTGTTGACCAATGATTCGGGATATGATGATTCACTTGATCTTTTTCCAACTCCAAATGAAAATCGTTGAGGACTGCGTTTATATTGTGCTTGGCCATCTTCAAAATCGTTGATCGTAGGATCGTAGGATGCATCAGACAAATAGTCCATTGATTGATCGTCGTAATTAAATCTCTTACCAACGCCAAATCCATAGGTTTTGCTTCGTCTACCAACACCGAATTCATATGGACGTGATCTCTAAATTTAGTGCAAAAAATACAAAAAAAGAACGGTAAGTTTTGATTAAATTCTTATCATGTGGGGAATTCTGTTTTTTGCAAAATTAAAATCGATTTTTGGTTTTCTCTTCGATTGTTAGAAACCGGTTACTTATGAAGGTGTTTATAAGTGGAGTATACACTTAGGATGATAAAAAATTAAATGACATTTTTTTAATTTAATAACATTATTTTTATTTCTCAAATAGTTCAAAAATATTTCTATTAATCTAAAAAAATTATTAATGGTACTATTATATTAATTATTTCTTTTGTTTTCAAAAAATTAGCTTTTTGTGACAAACATTATAAATAATTAACAAATGTAAATCCTATAAAATATTTTCCTATCTTTAATATGAAAAACTTAATTGGTTGACAAAATTTTCACTTCTTCTCTGAACCTAGGGAATATTATGATTCACTCTAAACATAATTAGATACTGAAAAAATGATTAGATACACCAAAAAATGTTCCATCACATTTATTTACAAATTTCTTCAAAAGTAAAATTATTCAAAAACATCAACAACTTCTTTTCGAAATGAATATTTAATCATTATTATTCTCTCCTTGGAATCAATTATTTTTAAAAATTTTTCTAAAAAGTTTTTGGAGAATTTTAAAATTCATTTGTTTACTAATCAATTTTAGAAAATTTGAATTATTCACAAATTCGTCAATTGAATACGTAATTAAAAATTAAACACTTGAAACAATTTCAGAAAAAATTCAAACAAACTTTTTTAATATAATTATAATTCAACGGAATTGTTAGTTGTAGGTATGAAAAATAAAAACTTTCCAAAGAATTTTATTTTAAACCTTATTAAAATTTGATTCTTTCTTCAAATTCATGCTATAATTCCTCTAGTGTGAATTATCTAAAAGTTTTACTAAAATTGATTTTTAAAAAAAATTTTTATTACAGAATTCAATAATTTAAATGCAAAATAAAATAGTTGTAGGTATGAAAAATAAAAACTTTCCAAAGAATTTCATTTGAAACCTTCTTAAAATTTAATTATTTCTTCAAATTCATGCTATAATTCCTCTAGTCTGAATTATCTAAAAGTTTAACTAAAATTGATTTTTCAATAAATTTTTATTAGAGAATTCAATAATTTAAATGCGAAATTAAATAATTTATTGAGTAATTAATATTTCTTAAAATTGAATTTTCATAAAGAATTTTTTCGAAACATTTTTAAATATTAATTAATTTCTTTTAATGATTTTTCATAAAATTTTTAAGAACAATTACATTTTTTGATGAATTTGATTAAAATTGTTTAAAAAAAATTAAAAATTTATAAAAATTTTATAAATAAATCAATTTCATATAAAATTAAGAAAATTTTTTAAAAATAATTAATAATGAATTTTATAAATATATAAATTTCATATGAAATTAAGGGAATTTTTTTTAAATAATTAAAATTTTGACGAGAATATTAAAAAAGTTCTTGAAAATAATTGAGCAAACATATTTGCAAATTCTCAAAGAACTTTTTTAAAAAATATTAAAAATAATTGAATTAGAAAGGAATTTTAGTTGAAAATTCTAAAAAAAATTAATTTAAAAAAATGAAAATAATTTTTAGAAGTTATTTATCCCTAACCCTAAAGAATATAATATTCATTTACGAATTACTTTCATTTATTTACGACTTTTATATAAACAAAGATTTCTTTGAAAATTTTAAAATCCATTTGTTAACGAATCAACTTTACGAAATTTGAATTATTCAGAAATTCTTCAATTGAATACGTATTCAAAAATACACATTTCAAATAATTTTACAAAAAAAACGAATTACATTTTTTACAAATAAATAATTTTACGAAATTGTTAGTTAAAGTATTAAAAATACAAATTTTCCAAGAATTTATTTTGAAATCTTTTTAAAATTTAATTATTTCATAAAATTTATGCTATAATGCTTTAATATTTATTATTATCTAAAAGTTCAATTGAAATTCATTTTTAAATAAATTTTTATTTGAGAATTCAATAATTTAAATGCAAAAATAAATCATTTATTGAATAATTACAATTTCTTGAAATTGAATTCTCATAAAAAATTTTGTCATGAAATATTTTTTAATAATTGACATTTCTTTTAACGATTTTTCATAAAATTTTTAAGATCAATTACATTTTTTCAAATTTTTATTTGATAATTTAATAATTTAAATGCAAGAATAAATAATTTATTGAATAATTAAAATTTCTTGAAATAGAATTCTCATGCAGATGAATTTTGTCATTAAACATTTTTAAATAATTGATTTCTTTTAACAATTTTTCATAAAATTTTCAATAACAATTGCATTTTTCGATGAATTTGATTAAAATTGTATTAAAAATAATTAAATCTCTGCGATAAGTTTTATTTATATGAAAATAATTTAACTTCTAAAAAGAATTTTATTATTTATGGAAAAATTTAAATTTTTGCGAAGAAATTTACAAAAATTTTGTAAATGAATAAATTTCATATGAAATTAAGGAAAATTTTTTTAAATAATTAAAATTTTGATGAGAATATTAAAAAGTTGTAGAAAATAATTGAATTTCAGAAAAAATTGCTTTCTTTTGAAAAGAATTGAATTTACGCAATCCCAGTTATAATTTTTCCAAAATTTATTTATTTATTATTTAATTATAATTTATTAATTTATTTTATTAATTATTATAATTTATTTATTTCCAAAATTATTAAGAGGCTAAGAAATGAAATTTTGTGCAAAGTTAGCAAAGAAGTAAAAATTTTTGTGAGACTTTTTTTTTATTTTTGTGTTATTTGCAAGAGAAATTTGTCTTAACAAAGTGATTGAATCATTCGTAAAGTAAAACTGAAGTAGTATTACAAAAAACTTTAATTAATTCACTTTTTGAAGGGACAAGTATGAAATTTTATGCAAAGTTAGCAAAACGGTGATTAATTTTGTACAATTTTTAACGAAATCCATTTTCCTTAGTAATCTAAAAAATACGCATAATTTTTGCAGAAAATTTTGTTTTTTTAATATTTGAATTATTTTTTGTGACTGCACGTGTATTGTTAATGGTACAATAAACTGGCACAATATTGGTTTAGATTTACTCATCAAGACAACTTAAATGATTAAATTGCGCTCTTAGAAGAGATCGCAACTTTATGAACTGGTAGTTGGATCACATGGATACTTCAGTGGTTTTAGTGGCAAGTGGACAAACTAATAATTCGTTGCCATATTTCTCATGATTGAAGACTTCTCTAGAATTTGAACGTTACAATAATAAAATACTATTGTTAAACGTTAAAAAAGTACAAATAATTTTTTTCCAATCCTTTAAGTGTATTCCTCCGCTTAACTAAATTTACTGTACCTTACAGTACTAAAAGGGTCAGCATCTACTATTGATTTAAACAATGTTGAATAATTTTCTACAACAAAAAATATTAAATACCTTTCCAATACCAAAATTGTAAAGAGGTAATCTCTTATATTCGGAAACGTATGTATATCTCTTCATGGGTAAATATTGTGAAGAACGACTATTAGCAGCGTAATCTAAATTGGCATTATTATCCCTGTCAGTGTATGTACTTGCTTCCAGTGCCGAACAAAAGAAACCCAATGTGCTCAGTAGAGAAAAAATTATTACTGTCATCTTCATTATTCTGCTATATATTTTCCTGCTTCTTCGAAAGCTGATAAAAATGCCTGAAACATTATTTAAAACAAAACAATAATTAATATTCAACCACGACATTCAGATTTATTGTTTAAAATAAGATGAAAAATTATATTAATTAATTCAATGTATTTTAATTCACTCGAATGCACGGGAAAAAATTTCTACTAATTCGATTTAAATAATTTATTCATAAAAACTTTTTTTTATATACATAAAATATGAAACTTATTTTGCAAATTATTAAATTATTGAATTAAAATTCTAGCATTATTAAATTATTGAAGTGAAATTGTAATTTGTAATTGTGTGTACCACAATAATATCACTTCCAACCGGAAGGGGGTAAACTTTATCGCATAAACAGAGATTGAAATATTTTAACGATGATATGCCTTTGGGCATTTTCGGAAAGTTTGTTAATTGTTGTGTAATGAGTTTCCCTTACACACACTGCGCGCTATTTGAAATAAATTTTATTTTTATAAATTATTCACAAGGCTTTTTTGCATTGCAAATGTATAATTGTCAATTAAAGTAATTTTCTAAAAATACATTGAATTGAAAATGAAAAATAAATTCCTGTTTTGTAAATATTTGACTTTTGGGGAATTATAAACTTTGTTTCGACATTATACAACTAGGAATTATAGAATTGTTTAAAATAGAGTTTAAAAGTTTCTAATGTATACTATATCTGTAGCTTTCATTTTCATCATTAAAACTTTTCACTATTAAATTGGGCAGAAAAAAATGAAAAATTGTATTTCACATTTTTATGCAAGCTTTAAAAAAAATAAAAGAATTAGACCGACGGATTGGAATATACTTTAGTGATGGCAATTGTATGTTCGGATCGACTGAAAGGGATAAAAAATTTTTAACTATATTAATTTTAAAATACTTCTTATCATGATTTAATTTTAACAAAAATCCAGGCAAACTATTAACTAATGTAATGTAACAACGAATCCCTTTGAGAATTGAATTAAATTTTAGAAAAATTCTGACATAATTTCACTAACCATAAGGTTTTATTTTTAACTTTAAGTGAAATATCGATTTGTTATAAAAAAAAATGGTTTTGCACATATTTTTCCAAGTTAACTTAGCAAAAATAGTAATTTACTTTTTTTCTTAAACTTGAATGTATAGAAATAAAATATTTTCGGAATTACATCTACAGGGCTCGGATCGTCTTTAACATCAAACAATCTGGAATAATATTTAATAAAATTGAATAAAATCCATGACAAGAATTTAAATAGGTATTTTTAACATTTTTTTAAAAATCTGTTCAAAATTTCAATTATTTTTATAAATAATAAAATTCTTTTCCAAAATTCGATTATTTAAAAAAAAATTTAATAAAATGCCTGTCATAATTTCAATTATCTTTATAAATAATAAAATCCTTTTTAAAATTAATTTATTATTTCAAAAATAATGAAATTCTTCGCAAAAATTCAATTACATTCAAAAAATTGTTTTTAATTTCTTGTCAAATATTTACAAACAATAAAATTCATCACGAAAATTCAATTATTTTTAAAAGTAATAAAATCCTCCGAAGAATTTCAATTATTTTCAAATTTTTTTAAATTTCTCGTCAAATTATCTTCATAAATAAAAAAATTCATCATGTAAATTTAATTATTTTTAAAAATTCTGATAAAATTCTTTGCAAAATTCAATTATTTTCAAATTTTTTTTTAAATTCTCAAAATTTCAATTATCTTTACAAATATCAAAATTCAATTTCAATTATTTATTAATTTATTTCTGTACATTTGTAATTATCTTCATAAATAATAAAATTCATCCTAGAAATTCATTTATTTTCAAAAGTAATAAAATTCTTCGCAGAAATTCAATTATTTTCAAAATTTTTTTTTAATTTCTCGTCAAGATTTTAATTATCCTTATGAATAATAAACACAATTTCAACTATTTTTAAAAATATCAAAATTCTTCTTTAAAATTCAATTACTTTTAAACATTTTTTAAAAAAATCTGTTCAAAATTTTAATTATCCTTATAAATAATAAAATTCTTCTCTGAAATTCAATTATTTTCAAAGAATTTTAATAAAATTCTTGTCAGAATTTCAATTATTTATTTATTTCTGCACATTTGTAATTATCATTAGAAATAATAAAATTCACCCTATAAATTCATTTATTTTCAATACTAATAAAATTTTTCGCAGATATTCAATTATTTTCAAAATTTTTTAAAAATTTTTTCGTCAATATTATCATTATTTTCAGAAATATGAAAATTCATCATGGAAATTTAATTATTTTCAAATGTTCTGATAAAATTCTTTACAAAATTCAATTATCTTAATAAATAAGAAAATTCATCGCGGAAATTCAATTATTTTCAAATTTTTTTTTTTAATTTCTCAAAATTTCAACTATTTTTAAAAATATTAAAATTCTTCTTCAAACTTCAATTAATTTTAATACATTTAAAAAAAACTGTTCAAAAATTCAATTATCTTTATAAATATTAAAATTTTTCTCTGTAATTCAATTATTTTTAATGAATTTTAATAAAATTCTTGTCAAAATGTTAATTATTTTTTTTTACATTTGTAATTATCTTTATAAATAATAAAATTCATCATAAAAATTAATTTATTTTCAAAAGTAATAAAAATCTTCGCAGAAATTCAATAATTTTCAAAAATTTTTTTAAATTTCTTGTCAAAATTATCATTATTTTCAGAAATAAGAAAATTCATCATGGAAATTTAATTATTTTCAAATGTTCTGATAAAATTCTTTACAAAATTCAATTATCTTAATAAATAAGAAAATTCATCGCAGAAATTCAATTATTTTCAAATTTTTTTAAATTCCCCCCACAATTTCAATTATTTTTATCAATATCAAAATTCTTTTTCAAAATTCAATTACTTTTAAACATTTTTAAAAAAAATCTGTTTAAAATTTTAATTATCCTTATAAATAATAAAATTCTTCTCTGAAATTCAATTATTAGCAAAGAATTTAAATAAAATTATTGTTAAAATTTTAATTATCTTTATAAATAAAAAAATTCATCTTAGAAATTCAATTATTTTCAATTTGTTTTATAAAATCTTAAAATATATTATAAGTAGTTTAATATTTTAAAAAGGTTTGAATTTGAATCTTTTGAAGAATTTTAATTCTCATGGAAAAATAATAATTGAATATTTATTTAAAAAAGAAGTTATTGATGTTTTTTTGAAAATTTTTTGAAAATCTGTAAATAAACTTAACAGAACATTTATTTGAATAAAATTTTTTCCTTTAACTTTAATTTTCTGAAAATTTAAAAAATTTCAGTCGCATTTTACTAAAAAAAATCTCGAAAAAGTCGATTAGTCGCATTTTTTCACAAATAACGTCGAAAAAAGTCATGTTTCCTTAGAAAAGTCGGAAAAAGTCGAAAAAGTTGCACATTCCGAGCCCTGAATCTAGTTATTTAATTATTTTTCGCGATAAATATCAAGTAATTAAGTAATTGAATAATATTTACCTAAGAAACTATCTACTACCTTTAATTAATTACAGTACTTGATGAATGTTATTTGTTGTCCATAAACAATTTATTTCTCAACACTAATAATTCAGAATTGAAAATTTATTAAAGTAAGCATTTCATTGATGAAATAAGAAACGCTATATTTCCTTATTTGGTCATTTGTCTCATAACTTCGTAGTGACTTTTAAGCCGCAGGCAAAAGATCCGCTTTATTGATCGCAATTTAGTAGATTTTTCTTCTCCTCAAATATTTACACACATTCTACCAAATACTTTTCAAAAATTTTCATTGTCTTAATGTTAATTGTAGTAAACAAATTAAAGATTTATTTTAATCGTTACAATGAAAAGAACTTAAGGAATGTTACACGGAAATGTTCCGAAACCTTAGTTTCCGTTGGTAGTAAGACCTCCTTCTTCCAGACTATTAGTTCTGTCTGTGGGGTGAGAATTCCTATTTTTAAGGCGTAGTGACAATTTGGGAAACAGAGGTTGTCAATTATAAAACAATAATCTGATTTGACTTTGAACAAAATGTTTATATATTTAACAATTGGTTATATAATTCATACAATAAATAAATTGCCCACGGATTTGATTTTTGTTCCTTTAGTATTTTAACAACATAAACTTTAAGGATATTATGAACAAATTATGTGTTTAGAAATTATTGCTTATGTATTTTGAGTGGTGTAGTGTTTCAATATTTAAATGTATTGCTCACCAATCAATTTGAATTCTCTCATTGCTCTTTCCAAAATTGCACCACTTAGTTTTCATTTGAACTTTTCACCTAATTATTCTTTATATATTTGTCAATTAAAACCTGGTTTTGTAAAACAGCTTTTCAAATGTAATACTACACAAAAATAGTTAGACTTTTCTAGACTCAACCTTTACGACCTATTTATTTCAGGTCTCAAACTCAAGACAATCCTAATGCGACTTTCCTCTAAGGAAGTACTATTCAAACTCCCCGATCTCCAATTTTTTTATCGATTTCGATCCTAGATTATTGAACTCGGACACGTCAATTTTAAGTATTTTTATTGAAAGTTGTGAAATACAAATTCCACAGGTGTTAATGACATCGGTTGTGAATAATTATTTTAATTTGCTCTCTGCTTTATTTTATTTTGAGCAACCAGGGTTGTTTTCAATTTGGTTTTGGTTTTACATCCAGTTCGTCACATTAATATTTTTTTATTTCTTAATTTCGAATTATCCTTTTTATTTGCGGGAAATTATTCTCAACTTAGTGTTATCATGATAATAAAAAAGTGATGATGATGATGAAATATTAAATGGACTGCAAATGGATTTAAAACGGTTATTAAAATTAAAATGTTGATTCCATTAGGAGTGGTAATAAGCATTTTCGACGGAGGAGATTTGAGCTGTCGTAATAGTTATGGCAGTAGCTTTAAGCCACAGATTTTATCACTCTGCAGTGACATCGGAGAGCCAGGACAAGATAGCAGCAATATAACTGCGAGTGAGAAGTGAAGTGTAAGAGAGAGGAAAAGTCGAATAAATAAGCTTTCAGGAAGTGGGTGGGAAAAAGATGGAAAAGCAGTTCTATTACAGGAGAAAATTTCTGAACAGGTGCTTCTCGAGTCAATAATGACCCTCAACGCCCACCACCCTCACAAAGCTGTGTTTATTGGCTGAGAAAAAAAATTCATATCATATTTTACAATTTGAAAAAAAAACCTTTTTCACACTACCGCTAATGCAAAAATTCTCAACCGGAAATAAAAACATTTTATTCTCTTCATTAACAGAAGATAAATTTTACAATTCTCAGAATAGACCCCTTGGCTTTTTTGAAAACACATTTTTTTTAATTCGCAATATTTCTTCATTACTCACGAAAAAAAAATTCTCATTCTCTTTTCTGAGGTGAAAATATAAAGAATGTTTTAATGCCCATTTCTTTATGCTCCAATTAAGAAGTTAAATTAGTTTTTCCGAATATTTGTTGTTCTCGAAAATAATATTTAACATACAGTAAGCTTGGGAGATTAACGAATTGTAAATGAGAGAAAGAAAATTATTTCACATTCGTTAAAATTTATAGAAGTAATGTTAAAGTTTTCTACTTTTTTCTCAAGGCAGAATAAAAAATGAACATGAGATGAATGATAAACGGAATGGTTCATCTTTTTTTCAAATAGTGTAGGTATAGCAATTCAAACTCTCCCCTTGTTATATGTAATGTGTTTAAAATTGAATTTATGTCTTTGGGGGTAGAAAACCGCTGGTGCTTGTAGATTTTAAATTCACTCTCTTGCACGCACTCCTTTTTTTTAAAAATGAGAAAACTTCATAATTTTACAATTTTTTCTGAAAAAAAAGAAAAATTTAATCAGAACGAATGTATTTATTTTTGAAACTATTCACAGAATGTAATGAAAATAAGAACACAGTCATTAAATCATAAAAAACAAATTTTATTTAACACTCAAATACATTAAATCAAATGAATAAGGTGAGACTCATAACATATTTTTAAAAATACATAACTTTGATTAACAAACTTGAAAAAGGGTAAAAAGATTATTTTTTAGAATTTTGTTTCGTAGCAAACAACTGATGTCGTCTGTAGCGAATTTTTGATATGAAATAATTTTTCTCCAAGCTTAAAAAATTGTGCAAGGAAGAAAAATTAAAGAAATTTCTAGTGGAGCAAAAATTTAAATGTTTAACACTTAAAATTATGCCTATTCTAAGAAAATTACCACACGTATCCAAAACACGATAATAACGAATGTAAAAACCTTGAACTTTATAAAAATAATTTTAAAAAATCGATTTTGTCAACACTATAGAAACAAGAATGTAAAAATACAAACATACTATGATTTTGAAATCTTAAGAAAATAACAATTTTCAGAGTACATTCGTTTATAATTTGATTTAAAATACACATAAAATACTTTACTTAACACTTGACTTAACTAGAAATTTTAATAATTTAAGCAATGATTGCATCAATCAACAAATTTGACAAAAAACTAAATTTGTTTTGAAATTTTTTCAACTGCTGCATATTTTTTTTTTAAATTGCAGAAAGAATTTGAATTTTATATACGTGTAATCATTCAAGTCTCATCTTTAAATTAAGATCAAAAGAGTTTTAAACTCTTAATCAGTTCACTTCGATTATTCTACCTATATGTACAGTTTTAATTTTTTTCTCCAATTTTTAAAAAATATGCAAAAGTTGAAAACATTTCAAAAAACAATTATTTTTTGCAATTTTTTTATCAAATTTATCGATTGCTACAATCTTTGCATAAATGGTTAAAATTTCTAGTTATGTATCATTAATCGTAGAATTTAACAATCTTCTGAATGGTATATTTAGGACCGTGCGCGTGCATATATTTTTTAAGTTTTATTTATTTAAACATTTATATTAATGAAGAAGAGGTGCAGGTGATGCACTTGTACCATAAATAACTATTTTTTCACATTTATTTACATTAAGGCGCAATTAAAATATGTTTTTTAGTAAAATATACAAATCTCACACCCTCATTTTATATTACCATCGAAATATTCTGTTAAATTTACTTCTACATTCAGTTATTTATTAAAAAGGAAGGCTTCGAAGATGAAATTAATTTTTACTCGGAGTAAATGTAAATTTCGATTATTTATAACAGCAATAATTTTTCTCCTTTTTGTAGATAAAATATAGGAAAATTTAACGTCAGATTCTCAGCTTTATTTTAATGTGCATTAAAATTTTGTTTAAGATATTTTTAAAGTATAAAATGTCAGTAATCATTGTAAAGTAATTTTAACCTAAAACTGAAGACAAAGTTTAAACATTTTTATGAAAAATAAAAGTGAGGTGTACAAATTTTTCAAATGCACATAATGATAGAAAAAACATTGTACTTTCTGACAATATTTTTAAAAAATTTCTGAGAATTTGAAAAAAACCATGAAAATTTAATTTTATCGTAGAAGTCCTATTGGAGACATGTTGAAAAGGCTTCGGAGATGAAAGTATTTTAGTTATTACGTAAATTAAGTTGAATAAAATTATTTAATTTTCTTTTAAAAATGATAAATAAGTGCTAAATTTTCACTATGGAAATTTATAATAATTATTAAAGAGTAGATTTTATGAAATTAATCGAGACATCAAAAATAAAAGAAAAATTAGAGGAATTACACATGTATGAGGAAAATATGCATTTAGTTTAGAAAAATCCGCATCAAATCAAGATTACATTTTTTAAAGTAAACTCCAGTTAAAATTGGTAATAGTGTAACAGTTTTTTTTTAATTTATCGAAAACTACAAAACAATGCAATGTGAAATTTCGATAGAGTGGTTTCCGCAGAATCGTTTGCCATGAGTGACTATGTACACTGAGAAAACATCCTTACTTTAAATACATTATAACAATCGAAAGTTTCCTTTCCGTTAGCAAATTATCTGTATTCATTTTTTTTTTTTTTTGAAAATTCATTTTTGTGGGTTATTGTCATTTTTTTAAAGTAAAAAAGAAACAAAAAAAAACTCGTTTTATTTACTTCACAAAATTGACAAAAATTCTATTCCATATTTTTTATTTTCCTGACTTTTTCCTAATTTCCATCAAAAATATTTACTTTTTTCTTATCCTGCTAATAAATTGAATTTATGCTGCGAATTTTATTATTTATGAAAGAATTTAAAATAATTCAATTCTTGCGAAGAATTTTAAAAAAATATTTGAAAATAATTGAATTTTCAATGAAAAATGTTATTATTTATAAAAATAATTGAATTTTTCAGAAGAATTTTATTATTAACAAAAATAATTGATTTCTTTAGGCAAATTTTGTTATTTATGAAAATAATTGAATTTTCTTGAAATATTTTATTATTTTGTAATTTATGAAAATAATTGAATTCTTTCGAGAAATTTTATTAATAATTGAAAAAATAATTTAATTGCTTTCGAAGAATTTTATTATTTATAAAAATAATTTAATTCTTTCAAAGAATTTTATTAATTAGGGAAATGATTAAATTTTTGCATCGAATTTTATTAAAATTGATGAAAATAATTGAATTTTTTCCTAGAATTTTATCATAAATTTTTTGAATAATTGAATTCTGTTCGGTTATTTTATAAAAATAGTAGATATTGAAAATCATTGAAATGTGAAAAATTTTTAAAGATAATTAAATTTTACAAAGAATTCTATTAAAAAATTTGGCAATAATTGAATGTCGGTGGAAAATTTTATTAAATTTTTTTGAAAATAATTGGATTTTCCAAAAAAAACCTTTTATTATTTATGAAAATAATTGAATTCTTGCAAACGATTTATTAGAATTTTTTAAAATAATGTAGTTTCCAAGAAATTTATTACTTTTAATAATAATTAAATTATTGTAATAAATATTGTTATTTATGCATTTGTAAGATAATGAAATTTTAATTTTTTAATTTTTTAAATTGTTATTTATGAATTAAATTTTGAAAAGAATAATATTAACATACCTCAAAATAATTAAATTTTCGAGTGTAATTTTTTTTCTAATTATTTTAAAAATTTATTTATTATTTAAAAAACAATTTTATTAAAATTATATTTAAAACAATTAATTTCTTCCCAATAATTTTATTAAATTTTTGGAAATAACTGAATTATTGCGGAAAAGTTTATGAGAATGTTTAAAAAGAATTGATTTTTTGTTGAAAATTTTATTACTTTTGAAAGGAATTGAAATATTCATAAGAATTTTATGAACATTGTTTTAAATAATGAATTTTTAAATGTTATGAAAATTTTATTAGTTTAAATAATTGAATTCTTGTCAAAAACTTTATTTGTGAAATTCAATTTTCCTCGTACAAGAAAGTTTAATTATTTTCAATTTTGAAAATCTGATGCCAAATTTGAAATTAGTATCGAAATTTGTTAACGTTTTTTTTATATAATTTAAAGTTTAAAAATATAATATATTTTGAAAATTTAATTTCAATTAGTTTTTAAGTTATGTTTCATAATAAGTATTTTTTTCAAAATTACTTAAATTAAAATGACTTGAAATTGTTTACAATAAATATTGTAGCACTACATTCCCGCTTGCTTGTGCGCGGATAATTTGGCTAGTAGAAAAATAATTTTATGCGATTTTGCTTAATTGAAATTAATTTATAAGCTTAATAATTTGCATATTTTAATACCAAATAGAATCAATTCGGTTATTTAATATACAAAAAATATCTATTGCTTATTGATTTGAAAATATTATTTGTTTGAATAATTATTTTCAACTCAAACATATTTTTTGTTTCGATTTAAACGAAAAACATGTTTAAAAATGTTATGTTTGATTCAAATTTAAAAGTTGATTATAAAGAATTCACAATCAACAACTTCTGTTTAAATTAAACATAATACTTATTTAAACGAATCGAAACATATGTTTCAATTAAACTCAAATATGTTTGCATGTATAGCAAATATATTTTGAGTTTGATTTAAGCAAAATATGTTTCAACCAAATGGATCGTTTTCTGAGTGTACATTCCGATATATTTAACAAAATCTCTTTAGAAAAGCAAAAATCCTTGCACCAATAATACTTGCAATAATTTCAAATAAAAATGCAAGAAGTGACAATGAAAATCCTATCGTGAGTACGTACAAAGAAATCAGCAATAACTTTTCTTTCTCAATTTTTGAAGGTGGCTCTAAAATCTGATGCTCTAATACAATACTTTTAAAGAGTTTTGATATGAAACCGTGTTCTGCTGCTTTTATAATAATGTCCCTAAAGCGATAAGTAAACGGCGAGTTACGTCTTACAAAGAATCCTTCATATATAGGAGCAACCGATTCTATCAATAATTTACCATTAAATTTTCCTCTTACCTGTCGTAGACGATTAACATTCTGTATTGCATTACCGCAAATACAAGAGACATTTTGATAATCATGCAAATACTGAAGACATCCAAATTCTGATTTGTCATTAGAAAGTACAATAGATTTTTCTGACAATTTTTGAGCATGAGGATTTAAACTGTGTAGCATTGAATTCTTTAAAACTATACTGTTGACTACAGGTTGCAAAGATGATGCAACGAGTTCTGCGAGAGTTGTTATTTCCGGTTGGGCTTGCAACGAAATGTCCAAGATGACGGAAAAAAAGTAGCCTGTGTAGACAAGGCAAGCAAGTACAAACGATCCAAACACTATTCTCTCCACCAATTTCACTGGCTCCTCAATAATAGACATTCCCATTATGATTTGACTGATGTTCAACGTTGTCCAGGTACTTTGTCTGAATCGCATCATAATTGCAGTTAATTTAAGTACGCATATCATACTAACAGTTCCTAGAATCATGAATAGAAACTCTTGTGAAAGAACAATAACATTGGAAGATTTTGCAATTTTCGGTATTGCAGCTTTTACGTCAGATCGTATTAAATAACCCAATTCCAGCATAGCGTTGTCTACACCATTAACTAAGAAAAATGTGTTTGCAAACATTTCAGCTCTTTCCCTACTTAAAAGTATTACTTTTTCCAATGCAGATGAAGAAGTTTTATGAATTTCGACTTTGAAGTTCATTTCTCGTGCTAAAATTCCAGTAAATTTCTTTGCAGTATTAAATTTAGTTGCCATTGACCAATTTGAGTTGGAATACAAGAATTTTAAAGGATAGCCATGTAAATTCTCCAACTTATTTGGAAACCATTTGCTTTTAGCTGATAATAATCGAAGCACAGTGTATTTACTTGTAAACGGATTTAACCGATGCATAGCAGGTTGACAGTCTCTACTCTTGTTGATGTGCTTCAAGTCTTCTTGCTGACAGACCAAAATGGTAACGTCCAAAAAATCATTTTTCCATAAAACCTCTAATGTTTTCCTAACATCCAATTTAGATATCTTTCGAGAATACACGACTAAACATTTTGGCATGGGTGAATGCTTCGATAACGCTTTAATCGAAAGAAGAGATATATCAATCGTTCTGGAGGATACATAGTTTAGTCTGTCTGTTACCACAACAAAAAGCGTTGACTTTTTGAAAACGTTGAAGTTGTTTCAAATGATCCTTGAGGTGTGCACTTCTCCATTCACTGTATTCGATACTTAAAGACGGAAAGTTTTTATTTACTGATTTGACAAGCAAACTTACCGAATCGTCTTTGTTGTTTTTGTCTTTATTAAAAATAAATACTACCTGGTGCAATTTCGATTCCTCCTTTAGATACTTTACTAACCCGTCATAATGCTTTCCAATTGCAGTTGTTTGCAAGATTACTTTCCAAATGAGAATGAGACGTAATGTCTGCACGATTAGATTCATTTTGTTAAAATGATTAAATAGTCTGTTAATGTTTCCACCATGTCAACTGATTGTTATTACATTAAGAGGATAATTCGAAAGTTTTGTGAGGTTTCGACAGTAATTTCTATGTCATTTTTGGTTTTAGAGTAGATAGGGGAGGTTTGTTCTGGCCCTTGATATATAATTAAATTTACCTTGTACCTATAATTATTACACAAGGCGTTTATTATACTTTTTTAGGCACTTCACTAATGCATTAAACTAAATCGTAAGCTTAAAAATCACTAAGCCATTACCTCATAACTAATTAATCAACACTAATTTGATACAAGATGCAAAGTTGATTATCAATCCTCCAAGTCAAAGATTGGACTTGAGGGATTGAAAATCAACTTTGCATCTTACATTATCGTTTTACTGAATGAAAAATCCAATTACTAGTTTTGTTGTAGCTATAATTTTCACTGCTAACGATATAAATAAAGCAAGTCTAATACTTAAACAAGGTTATTGTTTTATACTGTTTAAATCACATTATGTCAATGTTTCATGAGAACTTTGTCGTTGTGTTGCTAACAAGTGAGCCGATGGAAGTACAATGGCAAAGCCTTCCTTAAAAATTGTCTCATTTTTAGAACTTACAAAGTAAATTACACGTTCATTTTGAGCGTTAATAATCCACCATAAAGGTTTGAACCTATTCTTTACATAGGAGCGAGTAATTTTTATATAATGCTTACAAGCAAGATATCTTGGTGATAAAAAAATAAACAGCCATTACTGAGTAAAAAGGCCGTTGCTTATTTTTAAAAACTGATTCTCCATATAAGAAAATCAATTATTTAACGGTGTTGTATCAAGAACAGCTTTTAAAAATTTCCTTTAGAACTCAAGCTTCATAATATTCTACAGCTTACAAATCACTTTAAATTTATTTTTTTTCGAAAATCTGTGGCGGTCCCACAACGAAATTTACAGATCATGTAAAAGACAAGTTTTGGGTATCTTTTGAGAAAAAGAAAATAAAATTAAAAACCCGTATTTTAAAAATGGCCATTTTCATGTTTCTTATTATCAAATCAAGTTGAACCCTATAGCAAAAATACAAAAAATATCGATTTTGTTATCACTATAGAAACAAAAATTACAAACATTGTGGTATTCTTAAACTACAAGCAAAATTCAATACTTTTTACTCATCTATTTATAATTTGATTTTAATAAAACTTTAATACTATGCTGTCGATATTAATTTGATTTTAAAAATATATAAACACTTTACTTGATAAAACTAATATGTGGACCTCTACATGAAAAGGGCCCATTTTGTCGGTTCTCTGCAGAAGTATTCCATATTTTCAAAATAGAGGGAACAAAAAATTTAAAACCTATTGGTTATTCATCTTTAAGGTACGCTAGACTGAAAACAATTCTCATGTGAATAACTTCCCAGAAGAACCACAGATATGATAATTAATTGGCATTGCAATCTTCAATTCCGTTTAATTCCCCATTCCGATCGGAATGAGGGCTGAATTTTAAACTTTGACATTCTGTAAAAAAGTTGTAAGACCACTCAAAATTTTCCAAATATAGATATGTCCAATAGTGCTAAAATGGGCCCTTTCTATGTGGACATCAACATATAGGTCCTTGTATGGCTCTCGTAATAATTTCCTTTTCAAAATTTTTAACAAGATATCAGCCTCACCTTAAATGTAAGGGTCTAAACAGTTTCCCATATTTTTTTCTACTAGAAACCTAGCAACGACCTTCGAAATTTAAAATATATAATACTCTTTTAATTTATGACTATTTTAAGAAAATTACCATATGTATCAAACATGCTGAATAAATTACGGATTAAATAAGTGAGAGTAAATAAATTAATAAGATAGGGGAGAGAATTCAGGAGAAACATCTTTTTGAAAATACATAACCTTATTTAACAAAACTTAAAAAAGAGCAAAAAAATTGTTTTTGATAATTCTGTTTGCTAACAAAAAACTGAAATGGTGTCATTTGAAACGAATTCTTAATTTGTCAAATAAAAGACATTTCTAGCAAATCAAAAATTTAAATGTACAACACTCTTAATTTGAGCCTATTCTATAAGAAAATTACTACACGTATCCATATGAAGATAATCACGAAAGGAAAAACCTTGAACTTTATAAAAATAATGTAAAAAAATCGATTTTGTCATCACTATAGAAACAAAAATGTAAATAAAATCGGTTTTGTCAGCACTATATAGAAACAAAAATTACAAACATAATATGACTTTTAAACCAGAAGAAAATTACAATTTTCGGAGTACATTCATTTATAATTTGATTTAAAACACACATAAAATACTTTACTTAATACTTGACTAACATTCTTATATTAGATAAATTTTTTTTTATTTTCGATTTTTAAAATTTTTGTAACAGTCTTTTTAAAATGTATTCATAACTTTTAAACAATAAATTCAAAAAATTTTATTTTCATAAGCAATATTGGTGAAAAAAATGTATTTTAAGATGCATGTTTGTTACAACAAATTTATTAATTTCTTGTTATTTATAAGTTAAGGACAAAACAAAAAGACTGTTACATTAAATGCTTCGCGATGTTGACCCTTTGTATAAATTATTAGAATTTTCATTTATGTTTCACTAATTGTCGAATTTAATAATCTTTTGAATGGTATATTATTGTTAATTTTCTGACATTATATTTACAAAAAAATCGTGTATTATGGCAAATCCTATTCACGGTAAGTTACTCCAATACTTTTTTCGACTCTATACTTTTTTACTCGGAGTGTAGATTAACAGTTTTTTCATCAACGAAGCAGTTTTTTCCGTGTAAAATTAATAAAAAAAGAATTAGAAATTATACGAAAATAATATTAAAAATAGTAGAAAAACTGTTACCAACACCAAAAAAAAAGTAATATCAGAGTTCGAGGAAAAATCCTCTTCTAATATTCCCTCAAGTTTTCCTCTGAAGACAAAAGTACACTCGACTCTCGAATCTTTTGCACTTATGGGACCAAATCCTCTTTCACTTTTTACCAAAACAAATGCCATGGCAACGCAAAACAATAAAATATGTATAACTAAATATATTTATAATGACAGTATTTATGTTTTAGTTTTAATATTTACATTAATAATAATTAAAATTTTAATATAATTTCAATCACATAATGCAGGAACGGTTGTAAATTACTTTAGATAACCAAAGTTATCGTGAAATAAATGTTTTGACACTCTGATAGTCATTTATTTATTTAATGTAAAAGGTGCGGGAGAAAAATTGCAAAAGACTCGAGACTGTAAAAGAACTGAATGCAAAAGATCCAAGAGTCGAGTGTAATCAACTTAAATGTATATTATTTTTATTCTTTAATGGTTAATAATAATACAAAACAATTTTTTGCATTTTAGATGTCAAAAACACTGAATTTAAATGAAGTATATCAGCAAATAAATATGTTAATTAATGTAAGTATATAATTAATTAATAATAATTAGTTACATTTATTTCATTAAAAACGTTTAATTCAGTGAATAAAAACAGCTTTTCTTCATTAATGAATAACCATAATTTGCAAATAATATGAGAGAGGAATATCCTCTAAAGTAAAGTGTATTATTTTTGATACCGCATTTATAAAAGAAAATGTGCATTCAGTTTAGAGAAATCCACATCAAATCAAGATTACTTTTTGTTTTAAGTGAACTACAATTGAAATTGGTAACAGTTTAACAGTTTTTTTTTAAATTTATCGAAAACTCTACAAAAGTATACAATGTGTAATTTCGAGAGAGTGGTTCCAGGAGATTCGTTTGGCATGAGTGATTATGTACACTTAGAAAACATACTTAATTTAAATTGAAAAATAATTTTATGTGATTTTGTTTAATTGAAATTAGTTTGTAAGCTTAATCTCCAAATATGGAAAACATCAACTGCTTTGATTTAAGGGGACATTCTAATTCAAAATGTCAAAAAATCGATTTTTTTGTTTTTATTTTCGGATTTCTTATAGTGTCAAGAATACTCTCCTAAAATATTATTGCAAAATTCAAAGTAAAACAAAAGTTAGACATTTTTATTCTTCGCCATGTCAAAGATGTTTCTGTATGCGGATAAGCAATCGAATGATTTAAATGTTTTCTCATTTGCATTTTTTTAAAAAAGACAAACAAAAATGTATTTGGTGTTGCTGATCACAAATTATATATCACATTTTCAAAATTCAAAATGGCGGAACCAATACGACGGAAATAGAAATTTTTTTAATTTATTTTTTTGTCGTTTAATTTTTTTTCGTCCAGTAAATTGCATCCGCCATTTTTAATTTTGAAAAAATTATGTCATATTCGTAATCAGCGACCCCAAAAACCCCCCGTAACGATTTTCAAGCAAATCCAATGATTTTGAAAAATAATGTCCGCCATATTGGATCCGCCATTTTGAATTTTAAAAATCTGTTTCCATATTCGTGATTAGGGACCTCGAAAAATCCCGAGTAATGATTTTCAAGCAAATTTAATGATTTTTTAAAAACAAAAACTTTAAATGCGTTTTTCTCAAAATGTCTCTTTTTGATCGGGTAAGACTGATATTTCGAGAAATCTATCGTACCACCGAAAATGGGCATTTTCGAAAATGGTTTATATTGCCGCCATTTTGAAATGAAAATGAAAAAAATTTGTTTGTACAAATTCTTAAATAAATAATTTATCACATGAAATAGAATTTTTTTAAATAAATGTCATAGTTATTTGAATAATATGTACTAAAAAAGCCTTCTTTTTGCCTGTTTTGAACTGGAATGCCTCCTTAAAAATATTATTTGTTTGAATAATTACATTTAATTCAAACATATTTTCCGCTTCGATTTAAACGAAAAATACGTTTAAAAATGTTATGTTCGATGCAAATTTAAAATATGATTATAAATAATTTACAATCAACAACAACTTCTGTTTAAATTAAGGGGTCTTGTAACTTTTTTAGCACTAAAATCGGATAATTTAAAAAAATTGTTTGCTCATAAGTTTTAAAATATAATTGATCAAAAGTTTTTACATGTCATTGTGTATGTTAAGAAGCTTTAAAAAAAGGATTTCAGATTGGAAAAAATATAAATACCGTCCTTCTACAGAGGGCGCTTTGTCTACTGGTAAAAATTACTTTCAATTACGGTTGTCACTATAGCTCATAGCAGAATCATCTAAAATAAAAAAATAAAAAATAATTTCAAAATAGATGACTTAATACAGGACCTAAATCTCGAAATACTTAAAAATATTAAAAATTAAGAAAATGGTAAGTTTTCGAATCTAAAAATCTGAAAAAACACAATTTTTTAAAACAACAATGATACACAAAAAGAGTAATTTTTAACATTAGTAGTAAATCAGAGGTTTAGGTCCTGCATTAAGTCGTCCATTTTGGAATAAAGTTTGATTTTTTGATTTTAGACGATTCTGCTATGAGCTACAATGACAACCAATAATTTTTACCACTGGCCAAAGCACCCTCTGTAGAAGGAAGATACTTATGTTTTTTCAAATATGAAATTCTTTTTCTAAGACTTCTTAACATACACAATGATATGTAAAAACTTTTGATCAATTATATTTTAAAACTTATGAGCAAAATATTTTTTAAAAACTTCCGATTTTAATTCCTAAAAAAGTTACAAGACCCCTTAAATATCATATTTATTTAAACGAACCAAAACATGTATGTTTCAATTAAACTCAAATATGTTTGCATGTATAGCAAATATATTTTGAGTTTGATTTAAGCAAAATATGTTTCAACCAAATGGATCGTTTTCCGAGTGTACATTCCGATATATTTAACAAAATCTCTTTAGAAAAGCAAAAATCCTTGCACCAATAATACTTGCAATAATTTCAAATAGAAACGCAAGAATGGACAATGAAAATCCAATCGACAGTACGTACAAGGAAATCATCAACAACTTTTCTTTCTCTATTTCCTCTAGTCGCTCTAAACCTTGATGCTCTACAGTACCACTTTTAAAGAGTTTTGATATGAAACCGTGTTCTGCTACTTTTCTAATAATCTCCCCAAACCGGCCTGTAAACGGCGAATAATATCTTAATAAGAATCCTTCATATATAGGAGCAACCGATTCTAATAACAATTTTCCATTAAATTCTCTTCTTAACTCCCTTACATGATTAACATTCTCTATTGCATTAGCGCAAATACAAGACACATTTTGATAATCATTCAAATACAGAAGACAACCTACTTCTGATTTGTCATTAGAAAGTACAATTGATTTTCCTGACAATTTTTGAATATGAGGGTTTAAACTGTGTAGCATTGACTTCTTTAAAATCATATTGTTCACTACAGGTTGCAAAGACGATGCAGCGAGTTCTGCGAGAGTTGTTATCTCTGGTGGGGATTGCAACGAAATGTCCAAGATGACGGAAAAAAAGTAGCCTGTGTAGACAAGGCAAGCAAGTAGCAACGATCCAAACACTATTCTCTCCACCAATTTCACTGGCTCCTCAATAATAGACATTCCCATTATGATTTGACTGATGTTCAACGTTGTCCAGGTACTTTCTCTGAACTGCATCATAATTGCAGTTAATTTAAGTACGCATATCATACTAACAGTTCCTAGAATCATGAATAGAAACTCTTGTGAAAGAACAATAACATTGGAAGATTTTGCAATAATCGGTACTACAGCTTTGGCGTCAGATTGTATTACATAACCCAATTCCAGCGTAGTACTGTCTACACCATCAATTAAGAAAAATGTGTTTGCAAACATTTCAGCTCTTTCCCTATGTAAAAGTTTTAATTTACTTTCTGTAGATGGAGAAATTTTATAAATTTCGGATTTGAAATTCATTTTGCGTGCTAAAATTTCAGTAAATTTCTTCGCTGCATTAAGTTCAGTTATCATTAGGTCATTTTTATTGAAATACAAAAATCTTAATTGATAGCCATGTAAATTATCCAGCTTATTGGGAAACCATTGGCTTTTAGCTGACGATTTAAGGACAGTGTATTTGTCTATAAATGGATTTAACCGATGCATAACAGGTGGATTGTCTCTTTTCTTGTTGATTTGCTTCGAGTCTTCTTGCTGACAGACCAAAATGGTAACGTCCAAAAAATCATTTTGCCATAAAACCTCTAATGTTTTCCTAACATCCATTTTAGATATCTTTCGAGAATACACAATTAAACATTTTGGCGTGGGTGAATGCTTCAATAACGCTTTAATCGAAATAAGAGATTTATCAATTTTTTTGGTGGATACATTGTTCGGTCTATCTGTTATCACTACAAAAAGTGTTGACTTTTTGAGATGTTCAAGTTGTTTCAAAAAAACCTTGAGGTGTGCACTTCTCCATTCACTGTATTCGATACTTGAGGACGGAAAGTTTTCATTGATTGATTTGACAAGTAAACTTACCGAATCGTCTTCATTGTTTTTGTCTTTATTAAAAATAAATACTACCTGGTGCAATTTCGATTCTTCCTTTAGATACTTTACTAACCCGTCATAATGCATTCCAATTGCACACATTTGCAAGATTACTTTCCAAATGAGAATGAGACGTAATGTCTGCACGATTAGATTCATTTTGTTAAAATAATTAAATAGTCTGTTAATGTTTCCACCATGTCAACTGATTGTTATTTTGCAAGGAGGATAATTCGAAAGTTTTGTGAGGTTTCGACAGTAGTTTCTATGTCATTGAACTTTCTACATTCTCAGTTGATTGTTACTTTGTAATAATTCGAAAGTTTACATACTTTATGAATACTACATGTTAGAGTTTCAGTTTCTTTTTTACGCATTTGACCAATTCATTGTTATAATTTTCCTTTGCAGGTAATCCCAAGATTAGAAACCTCATGACTAATTTAATGTAAGATGCAAAGTTGATTATTAATCCTCGAAGACAATGTTTGGCCTTGAGGGATTGATAATCAACTTTGCATCTTACATTATCTTTACTCTATGTTGAATTCTTTTAATAGTCTCGTTATAGATATAATTTCACTGTAAATGAATGAATCATGTCTAATACTATCACAATATTTTTAGTTTAAATGTTGAAATCACATTACGGTAATGTTGCATGAAAATTTTTGTAATAGTATTGCCAACAAGTGAGCCGACGGAGGTGTAATGGCATAGCCTCTTTTTTAAATTATCACATTTTTAGAACTTAATAATCACTTTGATTTTTAGGGCTAATAATTCACTTGAATTTAAATGCAGGAAAAACTAAATCTGTTCCATCATCTATAAATGAAAACACAAAATGCCTTAACGATTAGACAAGAAAGTAAATTTAATTTACTTTGTGTTTGTACTTATCACAGAAAACGAATAAAACATTTAGGTATGATCTCGCCAAACGCAATTAAAAGTTAATTAATGATTATAAAGTTCGTTTAAAGGCTTGTAAATTTTGTAAATTGGTTGATTCAGGACGTAATAACTGATTAACTTTTAATCGTCATTGGTGAAACTGTCACTTAGAATTTTATCTTCTTTTCAGGTATTTTATGCACTAATCAATAGCAGATCTGATCAATAGTAGTAACTATTCTTTGAATAGAATCCAACGATTGAAAATCACTTAGCCATTGCTTTCTTAAATTTTAATATTTTCGTTGGTAGAATTGTCACTTTGAAAGATGTAAGTGAAGTATGTCAACACTGAGAGCCTGTCTAGTGAGCAATGCTGAAATGTTTGTCACTCGAAATGCATAGAACTTCTGATCTAATACTGCTAACAAACAAACATTTAAGTGGGGGTTGTAATTGCTTCAATACCACTTGAAAACAAGATGTCCTAATGATAAAGAGTCAGTAATTGTTTGACTGTTCTAGGAAAAAAAGTTGTTGGTTATTTCTAAACACTTATACATAGAAAAATCAATTGTTTAACACTTTGAGGGTTAAAAAGTATATATATATAGAAAAGGACTGGTAAAGCAGAACATTGTAATAAAAGTGATGAAAACAAACATTAGGGAACCTAAACATTGATACGATACGAGAGAGGAGAGATTAAAATATAAAATAGAAATTTAGGGAAAGAAAAGTATGATAACTTATGATATGAGATGAAACTCAGAGAACCTTTCATAATTTTCACGAGACAGTAGAGTCTCAACGGGGGGTTGTTTGCTCAAGATTACATTCTCCACAAGTAGAAGGGTCACGCTTCTGGGATTTCTCTCTCCGGAAATCCTGGGTAATTTCTTGTCAAGTTTTAGCGTCTCATCTCCGGAATCTCAAAATCTTGTATTAAGTTTTGCAGGCATTTCCGATTTCATCACATCTGTCGCTCAAATATATTGCCTGCTTTCAACATTTCAATCCGCCAAGTGTTCTCAGTTCAGTCTTTGTAGGGATCATTTTTCTCTTCACTCTAATACTTATTGACATTTCCTATTAATTATATCATGAAGAAGGAGAAAAATTCAGCATTAAATTTACGACTTCAACATTCATTTTATCAAATGGAACATTTTATGATTTAAATTAAATTTTTCTATTAAAAATTGTTCAAATTTTATTGTAAATCATCGAAAGGTTCAATTATACCTTTCCTCCTTTCTCTCAATTTTTCAATTTTAATAAAATTAAAAAATAAATGAATTAAGCGAAGTCCCGGATGTTTTCTATAAAAAACAATTGTTTTTGATATTCTCTCTTTTTGTTATTATTATTATGCTGCTGACGAACTTTCATATTTGAAATATGTGAATTCATTTTTTGACCTTATTAGATCTGGAACGATGCGAGAGAATCTCAACAAGAGCGAGGTACTTCTAGGAACAATATGAACTTGTACAGCTTTCATCTCAGAGGTCATAACAATTTTTCACCCTTGGATTATTAGTAGTCACTGGTACAAAAAAAAAAGATCTCAGGAAAACTTTATTGCACGACATCAGAACAATTGTAATAAGTGGAAGAAATGCAAAGAGTATATTTGAAAGGGTAAGAGTTGCTTTATTTTATTTTTTTTATCCACCCTGTGAAACTGATTTCTACACGATACCTCACAAGTTCATGAAACCTACTGACCCTCGAGTATCTAACAATAGATTTCAAACAATGTTTCTCTTATTAAATATCACGTGATTTCACTTTATGGAGATGTCGATTATCATTATTTAAAGGAATCATTGAATCGATTGTAAAATATAAGAAATATGGAGATTTTAAATGTTGAAAACATAAATTTTTTATGCGCATCAACTTTTACCTAATAGGGAAAATTATTTTTCGCAAAATCCCGGCTATAGTTGAAAGACAAGTGATCAATCTTCCCTTGACTTACCCTATGACACGAAAGGCATACATTATTTGATGACCATCATCGTTTATGGCGATATTTTGAACTGACAGTCCAAAGAATTTTAAATATTTCGTATGCGTGTTTGTGAAAGTATTGAATTTTCTTAAGCGACGATTAAGAATATATGGAGCGTATCATATGAAAACGACACATGATGTCTCAGATTTTTCTCATATTATGAGAATTGAAAGTGATTAGGGTCCTAATAAAGTATACCAAATATTAATACAAAAATTTGATTATTTTTTTATATTTGCATTAAAAACTTTTTACAACATTTTTTTATTTTAATAATAACTTTTCTTGGCTTCGAAATACAAAAATTGTTCTCAACATTTGTTATACATAAAATACTTAACTTTCAGAAAAAAATTACTATAAATGAAAATTGTTAATTTTAGGTTAATTTGTTTAAATAATAAAATTTGTTTTTAATGTTTAAACCCTTTCTCCCTGTTTCTCAGGTCTGAAAAAAATCATGAATAATGTTGACAATATAATAAAACTTTCCTGAAATTTTCAGCTTGGCGTTATTTTTCATTTTTGAAATAAAAATACTTGAACATTACAATGCAGGCGATTCGTCCGCCAGGTACGAAGTGCCGCCACTATTGGAATTCCTTCAAATTTTCTTTAATTACTTTTTAATGTACGTTTCGGCGTCTGAAAAATTGCAAAAAAGGAGTGGGGTTAAAACAGGTGACGACCCTGTTTTCTCACACTTTTTTCTTTGACCAAATTCTATCAAATCTATCATTCATTTTGTCTCTAGCTTTCAGCCAAGAGGTTTCGAAGAAATTATTTGAAAAATTACTCTGTTTTCATATACGCCTTTTACACTTTTTCTTAAAAACGTGTCTTGTGAATAATTTAAAATGGTTAACTCTATTAAAGTTTGTTGCAACCCGTTTAATTTGGAGAAACATAAAAAAAGTTATGAAAAATTTAAAAGTGATAACTCGGAGTATGTAAAAATAATATTTTAAATTTGTCCGAGGATAATAAAGAATTAGTTTCAAATAGAATAACAAGTAGTGATTCAGATAGTGATGAAAAAGTCGTTGATTCTTCTGATAGTTTTCCAGAAAGTGTTGTTGATTTTAAAGAAAGTAATAGTGAAAATGAAATTCTATTAAATTTAAAACAACAAATTTTAAAAGTTAATAAATTCCATGATAAAATTCATTATTTAACATTAGTTCCTCAATCCTGGTCAGCATATAAAATAGTTAACTTTTTTAACGTGTCTTTTCATGTAGCTAGAAAAGCCAAAAGTTTACAATTAAAATTTGGTGCCAGTGCACATCCTGAAAAAATATTATCGCAAAAATTTAGTGAAATTGATTTAATTCATGTTAAATAATTTTATTATAGTGATGAGTGTAGTAGAATTCTGCCTGGGCAAAAAGATTGCATTTCTGTTAAAGATACTATTACTGGAAAACGTCAATGTCTTCAAAAGCGATTGTTATTATGTAATTTAAAGGAAGCTTATGTGCAGTTTAAAGTTTAACATCAAGTTTTAAAAATTTGTTCTAGTAAATTCACTCAATTACGCCCGAAAGAATGTATTTTAACTGATCACAACGGAAAGCATAACATCTGTGTTTGTGAAAACAATCAAAATTTTAAAGTAATGTTTAATGAAGGACCAAAGCCTATTCTAAGGCAATTTTCAGTATCTTCTTATCAAGAATTATTACATCAAATGTTATGCGAATCTCCTGCCACGTAATGTTATTTTTCTCAGTGCAAAAATTGTCCAGGTTTTTTAGAAATTGGGAAAGAGATTAGTGCTTTATGAAATGAATTTTCAATTTCATCCGTTTCTTATTCACAGTGGACTAATGCAGATCGTTGTTCTTTAGAAAACATCATTATCGGGGTATCAGACTTGATTACTAAATTCAACCAACAAGCCAAAAAACTTCAGCAATACCACTTCATAGCCAAAAGTCAAAGTAGCTTTTTAAAAAAATTTTTTTTTAAATCTTCCACAAGAACAATTTACAGTTATTGGCGACTTCTGTCAAAATTATCTTCCCATTGTACAGGATTCGATTCAAAAACAATATTGGAATAATCAACAAATTACAGTTCATCCATTTGTAATATATATATATATATATATATATATATATATATATATTTAATATATTTAATATATTTAATATATAATAATATATTTAAGTAATTTTGATGAAAACGACCAACCAAAATGCGATAGGTTTGTTGTAATTTCGGAATGTACTGATCACAATGCAGTTTCCGTTCATCTCTTTATAAAAAGAATTAATCAATAAACTTGTATCACTTTATGAATTAACAAATATTAAGAAATTTTTTAATTTGTCCAACGGAGCAGCCTCGCAATACAAAAATAAAAGTAATTTTATTAATTTAGTTAATCATACACAAGATTTCTTTGAAACTAAATTAGAATGACATTTTTTGCAACTTCCCACGGAAAAAATGCTTGTGACGGAAATGGTGGTACTGTAAACCGATATACTGCCCGCGAAATTTTAACACGAATTAATTCAATTTCACTAAATTTTTGCGATAATCTTTTTTCAGAATCTGCACCGGTACCAAATTTTAATTGTAAACTTTTGGCTTTTCTAGCTACATGAAAAGACACGTTAAAAAAGTTAACTATTTTTTATGCTGACCAGGATTGAGGAACCAATGTTAAATAATGAATTTTATCATGAAAATTATTAACTTTTAAAATTCGTTGTTTTAAATTTAATAGAATTTCATTTTCACTATTACTTTCTTTAAAATCAACAACACTTTCTGGAAAACTATCAGAAGAATCAACTAATTTTTCATCACTATCTGAATCACTACTTGTTATTCTATTTGAAACTAATTCTTTATTATCCTCGGACAAATTTATATTATTATCTTTACATACTCCGAGTTATCACTCTTAAATTTTTCATAACTTTTTTTATGTTTCTCAAAATTAAACGGGTTGCAACAAACTTTAATAGGGTTAACCATTTTAAATTATTCACAAGACACGTTTTTTAAGAAAAAGTGCAAAAGGCGTATATGAAAATAGAGTAATTTTTGAAATGATTTCTCCGAAACCTCTTGGCTGAAAGCTAGAGACAAAGTGAATGATAGATTTGACCGAATTTGGTCAAAGAAGAAAGTGGGAGAAAACAGGGTCACCTGTTTTAACCCCACTCATTTTTGCAATTTTTCAGATGCCAAAACGTACATTAAAAAGTAATTAAAGAAAATTTGAAGGAATTCCAATAGTGTCGGCACTTTGTATCTGTCGGACGACGTCCCGCCGGACGAAGCGCCAGCATTGTAATGTTTAAGAATTTTTTCCTCAAAAACGAAAAATAACGCCAAGCTGAAAATTTCAGGAAAGTTTTATTATATTATCAACATTATTCATGATTTTTTTCAGACCTGAGAAACAGGGTGAAAGGGTTTAAACATTAAAAACAAATTTTATTATTTAAACCAATTAACCTAAAATTAATAATTTTTGTTTATAGTAATTTTTTCTGAAAGTTAAGTATTTTATGTATAAAAAATGTTCAGAACAATTTTTTGTATTTCGAAGTCAAGAATAGTTATTATCAAAATAAAAAGATGTAAACATTTTTTAATGCAAATGTATAAAAAATAATAAAAATTTTGTATTAATATTTGGTATACTTTATTAGGACCCTAATCACTTTCAATTCTCATAATATGAGAAAAGTCTGAGACATCATGTGTCGTTTTCATATGATACGCCCCATATACTTCAGTAAGGAAAAACATTTTTGAAAATATAGTGTGAATTATTAATTTTGAAGTATTAAACATAAAAAGTTACTACATATGTTAAAATACCAGTTCTTGATGATCGGAAAAATGAAGTAAAAATATTTGATTCTTAATCCAACAACATAAAATGGAATCAAATTTATATTTAATGAACAAGGGGTGAAAAATTAAAAATTATACATGACGGAATAATAATAATTATAGTATTTCAAGAAATGAACAATTCTATGTTACAATTTTTTCCACATTTTCATTAAATTACCGAATTTAATTGACAAAAAATTTTTTAAAAAATGTAATAACTTTTTTAAATCACTGTAACATTTTTCATATTCTTAAACGTAAAACAGTTAGTTTTTTTAATTGCAATTTTTACTTAATTATTAATTTGTTCTTCTCTACTTGCAGCTTTGTCAGAATTTTAATTAATATAAAATGTTTTTATCACTACAGCACTTTTTGTAGTGTCTCCTCCTCTTTTATGTCACTTCGTATTTGAAGATGCACTCCGCTTGAGAGAACAAACGAAAATGAAGTAATACGTTAAAAAATTATTATTTTTGGTAAACTTTTTAAAAATCGAGATAGCCAAAAAGTTGAATGTTTTACATTTTTCCAAAGTGCTTTTTCAAAAATGAATCCGCAAGTTCTTAAGTTGATCAGATGAAAATTTCATCAGATACACATGTAGTTTAAAATAAAGAGGGGAAAGCGCGTCAGGTCGCTCGATATTTGGCTAACGTGCCACCTGGCACTTGTTGCAGACAGCAGCAAATTGGGATATTGGAATCAGCAACATCTGCGGAAGAATTATTGCATAGTTTGGGAATAGATTAATTCTTTCTGATTATTGGAAAAATTTTAACCCTTTCTAATACTGCTAATGACATTTCTTGTCAAAAATTGTTAAATTAGATAATTAGAAGTAGAATCTGTTTGCAAAACTTTTTCAATTATTGATCAAAAACTGTAGTAACTTAATGCTTCGAGAATCTTTTTTTTCACCTCAAGGATTGCCATGTTTCTACTCTTTTCCAATTTCCTGACTTTTCCAAGTCATCCAGGTTAAAAAATGGATTTAAAAATAAAAAGTTAAAAATAAAAATTCCAGGTTTTTAAAACCACATTTATTATTAATTAGAAACTTATTCGAAAACATCAATAACTTCATTTTAAGAATAAATATTTATTCAATATTATTTTTTTATATAAAAATTAGGATTTAAAAAAAATTATTTTTTTATTTATTCTTAAAAGACTTCAATTATTTTCAAAAGTATTTAAGTTTTTCATTTGTTTCCTTTTTATCAAAATCATTTGTCGAAATTCAATTATTTTCCATGTCTACTATTTCAAAAAAATTTAGGACAAAAATTCAATTATTTTAAAACGAAATTTTAATTAAATTCTTCAAAAAATTCAATTATTTTCAAAAATATTTAATTTTTTCATTTGTTTTCATTTTATTTTCAAAATAATTTGTCGAAATTCAATAATTTTCAATGTCTACTATTTCAAAAAATTTTAACAAAAGATTTCAATGTTTTCAAAAGAAATTTTTATAAAATTTGTCTCAATAATTCAATTAATTTCAAACGTAATGTAATTATTCTTTGCAAAAATCCAATTATGTTCAAGAAACTATCAAAATTCTTGCCAATTTTCAATTACTTTTATAAATAATAAAATTTTTCTTCGACTTTCAAAGATTACTGTAAAAATTTTAATAAAATTCATAGCAGAATTTCAATTATTTTTAATACATGTAAAATTTTTATCAAATATCTCGAAAAATGAAATTATTTCTAAAAAATTTATTAAAATTTGTCAAGAAACATCAATTATATTAAAATTTGTTGATAAAATTCTTTATGCAATTTCAATCTTAAAAAAATTTTAATTAATAAATCAAATATTTATTTTCACAGTCAAAAAACTTAATTATTAAAGAAATATTTTCAAAATATTCTATACAAGCATTGAATTATTTTTCCAAAAAATAAAAATTTCAAAAAATCATTCCAGAATTTCAATTATGATTAATACAATTTTAATCGAATTTCTCGAACAATCAAATTATTGCTAAAAATTTTATTAAAATTTGTCAAGAGAATTTAATTATTTCAATATTTGTTGATACAATTTTTTATGAAATTTCAATCTTAAGAAAAATTCAATTATTTAATAAAATATTCATTTTCATAGTAAAAAAATTCAATTATTTAACAAAAATTTTCAAAATTTTCTTCACGAACATTCGATTATTCTTCCAGAAAATAAAAATTTTCAAAAATCATTTCAGAATTTCAATTATTTTTAATACAATTTTACTCGAATTTCGCAAAAAATATAATTAGTCAGTAGAACATTTTTCAAATTTATCGAAAGAATTGTATTATTTAAAAGGGTTTGTTAATAAAATTCTTCACCAGAATTAAGTCTTAAGAAAAATTGAATTTTTCAATAAATTATCATTGTTTGTATTTAAATAATTGAATTCTCTGAGAATTTTCTGATAATAATTGTTTTTTAAAATGATTTTTAATTAAAATTTTAGATAAAATTTCAAGTTTTTATTTCCCTACATATATTTAATTGAAGAATTTACAAATAATTGAAATTTCGTAAAATCGAATACAATTGGAATACAAATGGATTTGAAGATAATCAAGAATTCTTTTCGAAAATTATTAAAATTAATTGATTGAAAGAAGAATTTTCGTTAAAATTTGTAAAAATAATAAAAGTAATGATGAAAATAATTTTTAAAAAAGTTACAGTAAAAATGTATTTAGTAAACATTGAAAAACAAAATAATTCTACAGAATTATTCATTAAAGGTATAAAACAACTAAATTTCCAAAGATTTTAATTTAAAACCTTTTGAAAATTTGATTATTTTTTCCAAAAATTTAAATAAAAATTGTATTCTCAGAACAAATTTTAATAAAATTTTTAAGAATAATTTCAGTTTTCGCGAAATTTGATAAAACAAATTTTATAAAATATATTAAAAAGTAATTAAAATTCTACTAACAAGAATTTTACTAAAATTTTTCTAAATAATTCAATTCCGGAGAAAAAATATGTATTATTTAGGTATAAAAATAATTGAAATTTTGACTAAAATTGTATTATTTATAATGATAATTGAAATTTTGTTGAAATTTTAACTAAAATTGTGTTTAAATGGAGATAATTGAAATTTTGACTAAAATTTTTGTAAATTACTTTTGAAAATAATTGAATTCTTGAAACAATTTTTATTAAAATTCGTTTTAAATAATTGAATTCTTTGGTGAAATTTCATTAAAATAGTAAAAATTTTAAATAATTGAATTTTAAAAAAAAATTTAAAATTGATAAGGTTTCTACGAAGAATTTTATTTTGAAAAGAATTAAATTCTTGAGACCACTTTTATTAAAATTCGTTTTAAATAATTGAATTCTTTGGTGAAATTTCATTAAAATAGTAAAAATTTAAAATAATTTAATTTTGAAAAAATTTTGAAATTAATTAAGTTTCTACGAAAAATTTTATTAACATTATTTTGAAAAAAAATTATATTCTTGAGACAATTTTTATTAAAATTCGTTTTAAATAATTGACTTCTTTGGTAAAATTTTATTAAAATAGTAAAAATTGAAAATTATTGAATTTTGACAAATTATTTTGAAAATGAAATGGAAACAAATGAAAAAATTAAATATTTTTGAAATTAATTAAGTTTCTACAAAGAATTTTATTAAAATTATTTTGAAAAAAATTGAATACTTGAGACAATTTTTATTAAAATTCGTTTTAAATAATTGACTTCTTTGGTGAAATTTTATTAAAATAGTAAAAATTGAAAATTATTGAATTTTGACAAATTATTTTGAAAATAAAATGGAAGCAAATGAAAAAATTAAATATTTTTGAAATTAATTAAGTTTCTTTAAATTTTATTAAAATTATTATGAAAAAAATTGAAATGTCTCAAAAGAATTTCTTTAAAATTTTAGCAAATAATTTTATTCTTTGATGAAAAATATAATAATTGAATTTTTGCGAAGAATTTTACTACTTTTAAAAATAACTGAATACCTGTAATAATATCTAATTTCTGCACAATTTTAATTTCTTTTACTATTTTTGACTAAAATGCTTCTACAAATCCATTATTTTAAAAAATCAATTAAATATACGATAAAAATTTAATTTTAGAACAAATTTAGTTTTTAATTCTTTTTTTTCAAAAATCTAGGTTTTTGAAAAAATCTCTCATGAAATTCATTTAAAATTGAAATTTTACAAAATTTCAAATGAAAATCCTTTCAAGTTCGTTTAATTATAAAAGTCGTAAACGTAACTCTTTTCAAATGAATATTGAACGAAATGTCAAAATAATTTTTTTTCCATTCGCATTCTACAATTGCGTGTCAAATTCTCCTGTTTTTTTTTTATATTCATCCTCGGAATCCTGAAATCTGTGTAAAGAACTTGGTGAGCTCTCTCGCGTATTCATCAATTCAACGCCCCCTTTCCTTATCTCGCTTTGTTAGAAATGGCTTTTGCAAACCGGAAGTGACGAAAAAAGTTCTTTTGTGAATTGAAATGATCACGTTTCATTCAAATCCCCTTGACTTAAGTAAAATGTTATTTATTCAAAAGAAAAAAGTCTGCAGCGTTACGGCAATGAAATTTATTTCAAATATCGAATCTCTCTTGGATTAGAGGGTAAAGAGTCAGTCCACAAAAACTTAATATCTATATGTGTGTTTGCTCAACAATAGAAATTCTTTATAATATGAAAAGACTAAACATTCTTTTATAATTTTTAAGAATAAACATTTTTTTAAAGTAAAAAAAAATTTTTTTTTACAAAAAGTTATTATTAATAATAATTAATAATAAATAAAAATAAAATAAATTTACTTATTTAGAAAGTTCTTTTTTTTATTAGATTCTTTTATTCAAAATTTTGAAACCCATTTTTATTATTCCTGTCGATTGATAATTTATTGTTTTCACATAAAGTTGTTGCATTATTTTGAAGTTGATTAAATTATAATTATTAAGTACCTTATTAGAATGATTTAAAATGTAAAATTGAAATTAATTCATAATTAATTAGTGGAAATTGATACCACAAAGTATCATCAAAAACTGTTGGGTGCATGTAATTTCATTTTGACATTGATTGTAGCGTTTTCATTATTTTAAAATTTTTCACTTTCATTTTTCTCTCAAAGCTCTCAGATAAACGAAGCACTGGGAAATTCAAAGTCAATAATTGTGCAGTAGCTCAGAAAAAAAAATTAATAACTTTTTCCATTATTATTATAATTAATTTTCCTTTTTTAATGTCAGTCGGACATTAAAGTACGAGTTTCCTTTTAGTTTGATTAAAAAAAATGTGAAAAATTCGAAAATACAATTAAATTTTTATTTTTTTGGAAAGAGATGCAAGTCTATAATTATTTATCGTTACAAAATCAAATTATAATTATTAAAATATTTTACATTTTGTATTAAAAAATTTGCACTGCAAATAAATGTAATAAATAGAACTACTAAAAAAGGAAAAATTTTGAAATTATTTATTAATTTGAATTAACGTTAAATTTTTTTTATTGAACAGAAACGATGATGATCATAAAAAGAGTCATTTTATGCGTATAATAAAATTTAGTAGACTTCGATTTTTTTACAATTATGACTTCAATTACAATCCGAAAATATTGAATAATTAAATTTTAATTACAAACAAAGTAATGAGAAAAAAGGAGGAGAATTATTACGTTACTAGATACGAACTTTTATATTATTTTCAAAAAAAAGCTCTTTTGTTCTATTTTCATTTAGCAGACGGACATTAAATGTCTTCTCGATGTTTCATTTAGAGAAAAAAGAATGAAATGACATAATATATTTCATTTCTATGTATAATGACATATTTGCAGTGTATGTAGGGACCTAATTATGACCTTGTTTATTTATATTAGAAAATAGCATTTGCAAAACATGAATGCAATTATTGAATTTACATAATAGTACATTTTCCATGAATTTCAATAAGACGTCTTTACTATTTCTTTCTTATAAATAATTTTCATTAAATGTCAAAATAACTCTCGGATAAAATTAGTCGACGTAAATAAATTTCGTCTTTACAAAAGAAATGAGGAAAAGAACTTTTAATTAATTATTTTAATATTATTCTCCATTTCTTCTAATTAGCATAAATTAAATATTAATAACAAGCAGAAAAATAAGGAGCAAGAAATATTTTTAAAAATACTAAATTTTATTGAATTGAATAATAATTTTCACGAAATGTTGAATAATAATTTATAATAATTTATATTAATTTATATTAATTGAATAATAATTTATAATAATTTATATTAATTTACATTAATTTACATTAATTTATATTAATTTACATTAATTTATATTAATTTATATATAATTTATATTAATTTAAATTATTAATTTATATTAATTTAAATTACTAATTTAAATTATTAATTTATTAACATAATTTGTCATCTACGACGTTTCGATATCAACATTCATATACCCATAAGATGAAGAAAAAATCTCTTAAATTTAAAAAATTTAAATAACTCAGCATTTTTAAAACTTATTTTATTCAATAAATATAATAATTGGATGTAATGGAAGAAAAATAATCTCACAATATCAAAAACTCATATTTATCTTGTTCGTCAATTAGCAAAAAATTATTACAATTTTGAAATTAAAATTAAAGTTCAAACAATGTGATGTATGAGGATATAAAAGTAAAGTTAAAATTAATTGCACTTTCTATACTGACTATGGAGCAATATCTCATTACAGAAAAGCAAATATAATATGAATTAAGTAAAATAATATTTGTCTCTGTAGAACTCATTTAAACTCGAGAAATATTTAATATTTTTTATTTTGATAGCAGAAATATTTTAAAAGGAAGAAAATATTTTATTAAATATTCATTGATATATAGTAGAAAATTCAGGAAAAAATTTCTCCCCTAAAAAGGAAGGAAAATTTTTTTTTTTTAAGTAAAAAGTTTTATTAAAAATTTCTGAATATTATTTAACTAACTAGTTGAATTAGATGATTTTAGTATAAATTTATAAATATTAACAATTATCTTTGAAAAAAGGTACACGAAATTTAAAAAAAAAATTGAATTTTCGATGAATTACAGTTGCGCAATGTTTAGAAATAATTACATTTCATGAGGTTTTTGATTGAAATTATTTGAAAATTTAATTCCTCAGGGAAAATAAATATGAATAAGTTTTAAAACTTTTTATGTAACGAAAAGTATTTAAAGTTTTGAAAAATTTTATTCAGAAATTTCGAAAAATTGTTTCTTGAAAAAACTAAAATTTTGTTAAAATACTTTTATCTACGAAAATAATTTTAAAGAATTTAATTTTTTTAAAAAAATTTTCCAACTTTTATTGAAAAAAATTTTGTATTTTAATTCAAGTTAGTGTCAGAAATATTTTGGCATTTACTATACTAGTCGTTCAAACAATGGAATTTAATGAAAAACCGTAAAAAAATTATATTTTTTAAGAAAATAAGAATTTTTATTAAATTTAGAAAAGCAAATTTTGAAAAAAACAATACAAAAGAAAATTCTACGCGCGCGCCTTTCAAGTTTTTTTTATTATAAATGATGTGTCAAAATTCAATTATTTCCAATGTCTCCTATTTCAAAAAATTTTAACAAAAAAATTCAATGTTTCGAAAAGAAATTTTTATAAATTATTCTTTGCAAAAATCCAATTATGTTGAAAAATTTACAAAAATTCTCGTCAATTTTCAATGACTTTTATAAATAATAACATTTTTCTCCGACATTCAAACATTTTTGAAAAATTTTAATAAAATTCTTGGCAGAATTTCAATTATTTTTAATAAATGTAAAATTTTTATCAAATTTCTCGAAAAATGAAATTATTCCTGAAAGTGTTTTTTAAAATTTATCAAAGAGAATTCAATTATTTAAAAATTTATTAACAAAATTCTTTATAAAAATTCAATTATTTAATAAAATATTTACTTTCATAGTTCAAAAATTCAATTATTAAAGAAATTTTTTTACAATATTTAACACGAAAATTCAATTATTTTTTCAAAAAATATAAATTTCCAAAAATCATTGCAGAATGATTTCTCAAAAAATGAAATTATTACTAAAAATATTTTTTGAAATTTGTCAAGAGAATTCAAATATTTAAAAATTTGTTGATAAAATTCTTTATGAAATTTCAATTGTAAGAAAAATTCAGTTATTTGATAAAATATTCATTTTCATAGTCATAAAATTCAATTAAAACAAACATTTTCTACACTAACATTCAATTGTTCTTCCAGAAAATAAAAATTTCTAAAAATTATTGCAGAATTTCAATTACTTTTAATAAAATTTTACTCAAATTTCGCAAAAAATGTAATTAGTCTGTAGAACATTTTTCAAATTCGTCGAAAGAATTCTATTATTTAAAAGGGTTTGTTAATAAAATTCTTCACCAGAATTAATTTTTAAGAAAAATTGAATTTTTCAATAAATTATCTTTGTTTGTATTTAAATCTTAGAATTCTCGTAGAATTTTCTCATAATAATTGATTTTTAAACTGAATTTCGGTTATAATTTTAGATAAAATTTCAAGTTTTTCTTTCCTTACATATATTTAATTAAAGAATTGAAAAATAATTGAAATTTCGTAAAATCAAATAAAACTCTAAACAAATGAATTTGAAGATTGAATTTTAAGAAAAATTAAATTATTCGATAAATTTTCTTTGTTTGCATTTAAATACAAACAAAATTAAATTGAATTCTCTTAGAATTTTCCGATAATATGTAATAGATTTTTTATAGAAATTTTGTAAAAATATTCGAATTCTTTTGAGTAAAAGTAATAAATTAAATACTTCTTTTGATAGGCGTGACATTTGTTACTTATTATACAATTATGTTTTTAATTTTCAAATAAAAAAATATTCCAAAATAATTCATAAAAAATAATCTTATCTTGATAGTTTTTCAAAAAGTAAATTATTTCAAAAAATCAATTTTCAATCTGTAGAGTCCGATTATTTGTTAAAAAACGGAAGAGTTTGAATTTTGAAATAAGTAAAATGTTTGCAATGAATAAATTCAATAAATTCACATTCAGAATTTTCTAATGAATTACCTTAAAATTGAATATTATTCCAGCTCTTTTGAGACAAAATTCCCTGACTTTTTCCTGATTTCCCTGAATAAATTTAGAAAAATAGTGAATTTGTGTGGAACTCTTTTGAATAATTAAATTTCTGAATGTTAATGACGTGAAAATAATATCAATTAATTTCGGCTAGAGAACAAAAAAAAACAGACTTTCAATTGAAAGTAATAAAAGTTTAGTGTCCACAAAATTAAATATAAACAAATAAACAAATATTATTGAAAATGTATTGTCTTCTAACTGTAATTTAAAAACCTGAATTTAGTTCCTTAGGGAAAAAGAAGTACAACCAAAGACGAGAGTGGCTTTTTAGTGGATCAACCCCACAATCTCTATTTAAGGCTTTGATTATAAGAAATGTGCGGTGTATATAAATAACAATTTTTTGTAAACATTTCTGGATTTTGCCAGAAGAAATCAAAGTCAAAGTCGCATGGTATAGGGTCGGAATTCGTGAAATTTTCACAGAAAACAAAAAGTATTTTTTTAAAATCAAAATTATGAAAAAATATTTCTATTCGGTCTTAGGAATGTGTCCACCAAAGAACAGAAAAAAATATTATTTTTCATAAAAGTTATTGCAAAATTTATTTCATTTTGCAACTTTTTAAACTAAATGTTATTTCTCCTAAATGAATGAACCGATTTAACTTGTTTTAAAAGTTGCAAAAAATTAAATCTTGCAATAACTTTTATAAAAAATAACGTTTTTTTCCGTTCTTTGGTTCTTTTCCTAAGACCAAATAGAAATGTTTTTGTTCATCATTTTGATTTTAAAAAAATACTTTTTGTTTTCTGTGTAAATTTCACGAATTCTGAACATATTCAATTTTTTTTTAAATATAAAATATGAAATAGAATGTACATTATATTATAACGACAATAATAACAAAATCGCCAAATTTTTCTTAAACTCTAATAAAAATTTACTAATGTAGATATTTATTAAAATTTGTAAATAAATTTGGCAATATAAGCTTTTTTATAAGCTTTTGGCTCTTTTCTAAATTCGAAATTGTATTGTTATGTCACTAATGTTTTCCAGTGCAAAAAAAAATTCATTCATTAAAATTGCAAAGAAGAAACAATTTTTCTTTATACAGAATATCAAATATTCTTTGTTATCAATAGAAAATAGGTATACTTTGATAAAAAAAAATTAATGATTCTAGTCGTTTTCTTCCTCCATGCGAAATTCCTTGTCTGACAAAGGAATTTTTAATATTTCATAGCCCTAAACTTAGATGCGAACATTAATCTATCGTCGAGAGGAAAAATTGTATTTAACAATCTTGTGCGATTAATTATTTAATTCTATAATTCTGCTACAAAAAGATAATTAAAATGAGAACTAATTTTATTGTAATATAATGCAAAATTAGAAAATATTCGCCAATCAAAAAAAAAAAATAATGCCTTGATAGTGCGTATAGACCATTAGAGAATGTTAATAATAATTCAAATTCTTCTCGAAATTTGTTAAATTTTGACAATCTATATTTCATTAATTAATAAAAATATTTACTTTATACAAAAAATGTTAGTTAAAAAGCATTTCAAAAATTGGATTTTGGAGAAATGAGGGCAGAAATTTAATTATATTTTCAATCGTAGTAAAATTCTTCTTACAAAAGTTTAAATATGTTCAAAATTTAATAAAAAATTTCCGTCAAAATCACAACTATTTCTATAAATAACAAACTTCTCGTAAATTTAATTATTTAAAAAAAATTCCTTATTTCATTTTCATAATACTCAGTCTGGTAACAAGTTTCAGTTTATCAATTTCCCTGACAATTTACTGACAATAAAATTCTTCCAAAGTTGAATTTCAAAAATTGAAAAAACTACTACAAACTACTTGAAAGAAATTAATTATTTTCGCAATTTTACATAATTTTGACTATTCAAAAACAATTTTTGAAAGATTTGTTTATAATTACTTTTCGCATTGAAAAAATCAAAATAAGTTGCACTTTTAAACTAAAAATTGTTCTATTTTGTTGCAATGTTGGAAAAAAATACAAATTCTAAATTCCCTTCCTGAATTCAATGATATTTTATACAATTTTCAACAAAACTTCATCTTTTAATCAAGGAATTTAAATAATTTTCCAAAATTTCTTCTAGAATTCAATTATTTAAATAAATAAATTCAATGTTTTTATAATAATTCTGACTTTCCATAGTTTTTTCTCAAGTTATTAAGGAATGATATTTTCAAAAAAATTATACAAAAATATTTACAATTGTTTTTTCAAAATATTTTTACATAATTTTTCAACGCGATAATAGTTTTTCAATTTTGAAAAATTTTCAAAATAATTAAAATTTGGTAAAATTTTTTAAAAATAATTGAATTTTTGAAAAATAATTGAACTTTTGAAAACTGTAAATAAAAATGATGAAACTTCTGATGAATTTGAATTATAAACAGGAACATGATTTGTCAAAAATTTAAATAAGTTCACAGAAAGTAAATTTTGAATCTTAAAAAAATTATCACTGAACAATTGTAATAATTAGTTTTTAAAAATATTTTAATGCAGTTTTTCGAAAATAATTGTATCAGATACTTAGAAAAATTTTTATATATAATTGAAAAAACTAAAAAATTTTTTTATGAACTTTAATTAAAAATTTTGAACATGATTGCTTTTGTTCCAAAATGTTTAAAATAATTTTAAAATATTATCATTTTTCGAAATACTTATGTAATTAAAAATATTAAATTTTGAAACATTAGAAGCCAATCTTTATTTTTAAATTTGATTTTTAAGATTTTAAAGATTTTTCATAACAATTTTTAATTCCTTAATAAGAGAATTTTTCTAAACGTTTAAGAGAATTTTTTCAAACTTACTTTATGGGAATGTTTTTAAAATCATAATAACTTTTCAATTTCAAATTGTCAAAGAACATTGTTAAAAAATATTTTTAAAAAATTGATTTAAAGAAGAATTTAAGTTAAAAATTCTTGAAAATAATAATTAAATTGAAATGATGAAAATAATTTTTAAGAAAGTTACACTTAGAATATTCTAAATATAAAATAAAAATACCTTCATAAGTTGTTTAATTTAAAAAATGTTTGAATTTTAATGTTTCGAAAAATTTTCATTCCTGTGGAAAAATAGTAATTAAATATTTATTTAAAGAAGAAGTTCTTAATGTTCTTAATTTTGCGATTAAGACAATTTTTTAGAAAAATATGTAACAGAAAATGTTTTTAAGTATAAATTTTTCCACTATTTTCCAAAAAAATTTTCAATTTAAATTAACATTTTTACTTGAGAAATGCAATTATTCTTAAAAAATTGATTAATACTGGTCAAAAGAATTTAATTATTTAAAAATTTGTTGATATAATTCATTACAAGAGTTAAATTATAAAAATCATTAAATTATTCAATAAATTATTAACTTTTGTATTTAAATGATACATCTTTATAAAAAGTCCTTTAAAAAATGTAATGATTCTTAAAAAATTTATTAAAATTCGTCAAAAGAATACAATTATTTGATAAAAATTTTCTCTGTAAAATTCTTTATGAGAATTCAATGTTAAGAAACATTCGAATCTTTAGTAAAATATTTACTTTATTGAATTAATTCGATAATTTATATTGAAAAGGTTTCACATTCAATTATGGTCAAAATTAGAAGAAAAATTACCGTCAAAATCACCACTTTCTTTATAAATATCAAACTTCTTCTCCAAAATTCAAATATTTAAAAAAAATCGTCGTTTCATTTTTAATATCTACTATTTTAATGAATTTTCTGAAAAAATTAATTATTTAAAAAGAAGTAATGAAATTGAACTCAAATATTTTATTGTTTGTTTATGTTGTTTATGTTTTTTGATAAATAAAATAGAAATTGCAGAGGAATTCAAGTAACAAAATTTTTTTATAAATTTTATTACAATAATTCAATTGATTTCATAAATAATGCATGTTTTCATTAAATTTAATTATTTTTATAAATAATAAGTTTGTTTTAGGTATTTAATTATTTTCGATTATTTTCATAAATTTTAAAGCTCAGCACAGAATTTAAATTGTTTTTAGTACAGTTTTAATGCAAGTCTTGAAAAAATGTAATTATTCTTAATAATTTGATAAAAATTCATCAGAAGAATTCAATTATTCGAAAATGTCAAATTTGTTGATAAAATTCTTTAAAAGAATTAAATTTTAAAAATCATTCAATTATTTAATAAATTATTAACTTTTGTATTTAAATAATGTAATGTTATGTAAAATCCTTTGAAAAATGTAATGATTCTTAAAAACTGTATTAAAATCGTCAAAAGAATGCAATTATTTGATAAAAATTTAATTTAATAAATTTAATTAATTATTATATTAATTATTATTATTATTATTTTATTATTTTTTAATTTAAAATTTAATTTTTTTAATTTTGTTTGTAAAATTCTTTATGGGAATTCAATTTTAAGAAACAAAAAGTTTAATTTGATTTTTTTAAAAATAATTTTAAGTAAAATGGACATTTTTCCGAATATTGGAATTTTTTCAAAAAAACTAACTTCAAAGTGTGGACAGTAGACAGAATGAATGAATGAAATACGAAGATTGTTATAGTTAATTAATAATTATAAAATCAGTTTTTACAATTTACAATTTACAATTCTTTTTAAATTCACCAAAAGAATTTAATTATTTGATAAAAGAAAATAACTTTTTCTAAAATTCTGCTATAAAGATTAGAATATTAAAGAATGAAAAACTAATTTTATTTGTAATATCAATTTTAATTATATATATAATTTTAGTTTATGTTAAAAAGTATTCGACAGTTAAAAAAAATAATATATACTTGGTAGTGCGGATTTTCATTGAAAATTATTTTTTTAATTTTCTCAAAAAAAAGTCATCTATCTGAAATGAATGGTGTGAAAGGAAAATCTCCCTTTTGACTTATATATATACAATATTGATTTTTTCTTGGGTTGGATGATATGAGAAGCAAGTGATAGGATCGCATTATAAAGATACGTCCGTCTGAAGAGGTTGACGTTTGGCACCTATAATTTGTTGATTCATTTCGCCTATCAATTTGGATTTCGTGAAGGAATTTGCAAATTACTATTATTAGAATTTTAAATCAATATCCAAAGGGACGTCAGATTTATCTCAAATTTCAATTAGAAATTAGAATACACGATAAAAGAAAGTAGGAATTAAATTTATATTTTCATATAATTTTTTTTATATTTTAATTTTTACATGTTTTACAATATAAATAAAATTAATACAATTAAATTAGTGGTCTTCTGATCTTTTTATAAAATAACAAAATTATTCCAAGCAATTAAAGAGGTATTCAGAAATTGAATAAACAACAAACATGAAAACGTAATTAACAAAAAGGAACATCAATCAACCCTTTGTTTTGTATAAAACCGACCGCATTCAATATTCTTAACATAAAATATCTAGTCATTATTTTCAAATAAATTTTATTACAAATTGATTGTGAGCAATGTATATAGTGGAAATTGTGGGCAGTATTATAATTTGTAATTAAGAGAAGAAATTATATTTAATTACTCTAATTATTTTAATGCAATTAAATCTGGAATTTTTAAAAAATATTTGCATGTTTGTTGTTACGATGTTGCCACATTTTCATGTGTTTTTATTATCGCTTTGAAAACTAAAATTAAAATAATTATTCATTAAATCTGTGGTAAACATTCTCTAAACTTTCCTACGTTTAACTTTTTGACATTTTCTATCCGTACACAAAATCACAGATTTTTCTCTCATTTCCTTCATACTTTTTTTCTAAGATTTATCTAACCTCCCATAACAGCCCGCATGTTAAATTGCAAATTTATTATTTGCAATATTTTTATTATTTATAATTATTTTTTTTTTAAGAAAAAGATATGACAAATTCCGACATTAATTGAATATTTTATATCTCTATTTAGAGATGATTTTCATAATATCTAAAAATTGTATTATTATATTTTTCACAGGCATTAAATAGATATATTGGTGCGAAATACACATTTTGCCGCACAGCAAGGGATCTAAATCTATACGGTTTTGGAAATCTGGAATTTTTTGTTCGTCATCAGTTATATAAGTGCTACTAAAACTGATATGGTTTACTTTAACATCATAAAAGTAGGGTCATCTGTATGATTACGAGTTTCCAGTGCCGCAGCCAAGGGCATTATTTTTCTTTGGGGGGAAAAAGAATAATCTAAACGTTAAGGATATGAAGCGAGGTTAGAAAAAAGTCCATTACAAGATAGACTGTCTCTACGCTGGTATTTTGTGGAAATTACTATTTTAGACCAAATAGTATTATTTTCTTTATAAATTAAAAATTATAATAATAACTTAGTCTTGCACGCTCCACGCGCTCTTATTTCTTTGTGGTTCAAAAAAATATTTAAACTTCAAAGAGTTTTCTAACCAATTTTTCAACTTTTACCCTATTTACAATTTAACCATTTTCCAACTTTGTCTTTTATCCAATACAACCAATTTCAAACATTGACCTAATTACAATTTAACCAGTTTCCACCGTTGTCTTTTCAATTTTTTTCTTTTTTTAATTTTCTAATTTCTTAATTTCTTTTTTTTGGCTTCTGTATTTTTTAACTTTTTCTTTTCTTTGTCTTTTTTTTGGCTTCTGTATTTTTTAACTTTTTCTTTTCTTTGTCTTTTTTTTTGTTTTTAACCAATTTCCATTTTTGATGCCAATCTAATATTTTCCTTCTTCCTTCATCGCATGGAAGACTATAAGGAAATGAAAGCTAAAAGGAATTTTAAAAAAACATTTTTTAATTTTTATTTGTGTGATTAGATAATTATAGTGAATTCCATCGTTATTGCGACCGTTAAGATGTGAACCATGCGATTAATTAACCAGCGAATCTAAAATCCCATGAGATTTCGAGTTTTAGTAAAATTGAATCGATTTGAAAAAAAATTCGTCGGCTATATTGGAACCGCCATTTTGAATTTTGAAATTCTGATATCATATTCCAAATCAACGAACCCGAATTTAGTTTTTGAATTTTATTCTCCTCAATACAAAATAAAACTAATTTTATAATTATTAATTAACTATAACAATCTTCGTATTTCATTCATTCATTCTGTCTACTGTCCACACTTTGAAGTTAGTTTTTGTGAAAAAATTCCGATATTCGGAAAAATTTCCATTTTACTTAAAATTATTTTTAAAAAATCAAATTAAACTTTTTGTTTCTTAAAATTGAATTCTCATAAAGAATTTTACAAAAAAAATTTTAAAAATTAAATTTTAAATTAAAAAATAATAAAATAATAATAATAATAATTAATATAATAATTAATTAAATTTTTATCATATAATTGCATTCTTTTGACGAATTTTAATACATTTTTCAAGAATCATTACATTTTTCAAAGGATTTTACATAACATTATATTATTTAAATACAAAAGTTAATAATTTATTAAATAATTGAATGATTTTTAAAATTTAATTCTTTTAGAGAATTTTATGAACAAATTTGAGATTTTCTAATAATTGAATTATTCTGATGAATTTTTATCAAATTATTAAGAATAATTACATTTTTTCAAGACTTGCATTAAAACTGTACTAAAAACAATTAAAAATCTGCAATAAGCTTTAAAATTTATGAAAATAATCGAAAATAATTGAATACCTAAAACAAACTTATTATTTATAAAAATAATTAAATTTGTTAAAAACATGCATTATTTATGAAATTAATGACTTATTGTAATAAAATTTATAAAAAAATTTTGTTACTTGAATTCCTCTGCAATTTCTATTTTATTTATAAAAAAAACATAAACAACAACATAAACAAACAATAAAATATTTTAGTTCAATTTCATTACTTTTTTTTAATTAATTTTTTCGGAAAATTCATTAAAATAGTAGATATTAAAAATGAAATGAGGATTTTTTTTTTAATATTTGAATTTTGGAGAAGAAGTTTGATATTTATATAGAAAGTGGTGATTTTGACGGTAATTTTTCTTCTAATTTTGACCATAATTGAATGTGAAACCTTTCAATATAAATTATCGAATTAATTTAATAAAGTAAATATTTTACTAAAGATTCGAATGTTTCTTAACATTGAATTCTCATAAAGAATTTTACAGAGAAAATTTTTATCAAATAATTGTATTCTTTTGACGAATTTTAATAAATTTTTTAAGAATCATTACATTTTTTAAAGGACTTTTTATAAAGATGTATCATTTAAATGCAAAAGTTAATAATTTATTGAATAATTAAATGATTTTTATAATTTAACTCTTGTAATAAATTATATCAACAAGTTTTTAAAAATTAAATTCTTTTGACCAGTTTTAATCAAATTTTTAAGAATAATTACATTTCTCAATTGAAAATTTTAATTGAAATTGAAATTTTTTTGGAAAATAGTGGAAAAATTTATACTTAAAAACATTTTCTGCTACATATTTTTCTAAAAAATTTTCTTAATCGCAAAATTATTTGAAAACATTAGGAACTTCTTCTTTAAATAAATATTTAATTACTATTTCTCCCCTGGAATTAAAATTTTTCGAAACATTAAAATTCAAACATTTTTGAAATTAAACAACTTATGAAGGTATTTTTATTTTATATTAAGAATATTGTAAGTGTTACTTTCTTAAATATTATTTCCATCATTTCAATTTAATTATTATTTTCACGAATTTTTAACTTAAATTCTTTTTTAAATCAATTTGTTAAAAATATTTTTTAACAATGTTTCTTTGAGAATTTTAAATTGAAAAGTTATTATGATTTTAAAAACATTCCCATAAAGTAAGTTTGAAAAAATTCTCTTAAACGTTTAGAAAAATTCCCTTATTAAGGAATTAAATTGTTATTATTATTAATTGTTATGAAAAATCTTTAAAATCTTAAAAATCAAATTTAAAAATAAAGGTTAGCTTCAAATTCTTCAAAATTTAATATTTTTAATTACATAAGTATTTCGAAAAATGATAATATTTTAAAATTATTTTAAACATAATTAAATGTTTGATTTTAATTTTATTAATTTTTTTTAATAAATGAATTCTTTTAGAAAATGTATTAAAATAGTAGATATTGAAAATTAAATAAAAAACATTTATAAAGTATGTTGTGATTTTTGTGGATATTTTTTATTAAATTTTGAACATAATAGAACTTTCGTAAGAAAAATTTTACTACGATTGAAAATAATTGAATTTCTCCAATCATTTGTAACTTCTCCAAAATTCAATTTTTTAAAATATTATTAACTAAAATATTTATATAATAGATTTTAGTAAAAATTGACAGATTCTAATGGAGAGCATTAGGGATTGAAAATAATTTCTATTCTTGTTTTTTTTTAAACGCATAGACTAAAGGTTAAATTATTTTTGAAAAATATTTATCCTTGTGATCATAATTAGACAAAAAAAAATTTGAACAAAAAAGAATATGTTTTTTACAGACTTTTTCTGATTGAGCACCTAGTTTATGAAAATAATTGAATTCCTAAAACAAATTTATTATTTAAAAATGTAATTGAATTCATTAAAAAGGCATTATTTATGAAATTTATTAAATTATTCCGATAAAATTTATAGAAATTTTTTAATAATTGAATTTCTTTGGAATTTTTATTTTATTTATGAAAATAATTAAAGTTTAAGTTCAGTATTAATTTATTAATTTTTTTAAATAATTGAATTCTTTTAGGAAATGTAATAAAATAGTGGATATTTATTGAAAATGAAATGAGGAATTTTTTTGAAAATAATTGAATTTTTGAGAAGAATTTTGTTATTTATAAAGATAGTTTTGATTTTAACGATATTTTTTCTTGAAATTTTGAACATAATTGAGGGCTCGGATCGAAGAACCGACGCTTCGCAATGTTCTGTGCGTTTACAAGCGTCGGTTCTTTGATCCGAGCCCTCAAGTCAACTTTTCTAAGAAGAGTTTTATTTCGATTGAAAATAATTGAATTTCTGCAATAATTTGTAACTTCTTTAAAATTCAATTTTTGAAATGCTTTTGAACTAAAATTTTTGTATAAAGTAATTATTTTTAATAATTATTTAAATATACATTGTCAAATTCAACAAATTTCCAGAAGAATTTGAATTATTAATATTTTGCAAACCATTAATATTTTTCCAGTTGTTAAAGTTAATAGTTCTTTAAATTTTCTAACCAAATTAATGAAAAATTGAACATTTATAAAATTTCACATTAAAACCTTTTGAAGTTGATTTATTTGTTAGTACTATAAACACAATTTATTTAAAATTCAATTAATATTAATTTTTGAAATATTTAAGTGAAATTTCCATTAAATAATTTCCAAATAATAATTTTATAATTGTTTTTCAAGAATTAGTTATTCAGAATGAATGTTTTTTTAAATTAAAATGATTTAAAATGAAATTATTGTCACAAATAGAAAAAATTGATTGTATTAGAGTGTGTAGTGTTTTCATATATAGTATGGAAGGCAAAAAAACACAAAAATTCAGAATTTTCTTATGAATTTTAATTTTTTCCAAGTACATTTACTGAATATTCCTTGAATCGCCTGTTTCTGAATCCCAACATGATTATTGTGGTTATAATATAATCTACATTCTATTTCATATTTTATATTTCAAAAAAACATTTTAATATGGTCACAATTCGTGAAATTTTTACAGAAAACAAAAAGAATTTTTTTTTATTTCAAAATGATGAAAAAATATTTCTATTTGGCCTTAGGAATGTGTCCACCATAAAACAGAAAAAAATATTATTTTTTATAAAAGTTATTGTAAAATTAATTTTTTTGCAACTTTTTAAACAAAATGTTACTTCTCCTAAATGAATGAATTAATTCAAGTGAACCTAGCGGAAATATAAAGGGAATGAAAAATACTTTTGTTCAGAATTAGAAAACTTTTAAAAAGTTTATATTTTAATAATTAAATTTTTACAAACAATTAATTTTTTGTAATGTTCTGCGTCTTTTAAAAATTAAAAAAAATATCTACATACACTTAAAACTATAAGAAATCAAAATCGGTTGAGAAAATTTATGAGCGACAATTATTTTAAATGTTATAATGGAAATTATATTTGCGCGGTGAAGTGCATCAACACTGCACTTAGTTTTTGATAATTTTTATGGTTACATAACTGAATAAAAATATTAATTCGACTGTTCATTTCGTAGTTAAAAATAATGTTTTAATTCTGAAAATCATCAAAATAGCATCTCCGTTCAATATAATTTCCACTATATCTTTTAAAATAATTGTCGCTCCAAAATTTTCTCAACGGATTTTGATTTCTTATAGTTTTAAGTGTATGTAGATATTTTTTTAAAAGATTTTAAAAGGCGCAGAACATTAAAAAAATTAATTGTTTATAAAAAATGTATTGAATAATTATTAAAATATAAACTTTTTAAAAATTTTCTAATTCTAACCGAAAGTATTTTTTATTCCTTTTTATATTCCCGCTTGATTCACTTGAATCGGTTCATTCATTTAGGAGAAATAACATTTTGTTTAAAAAGTTGCAAACAAATTAATTTTGCAATAACTTTTATAAAAAATAATTTTTTTTTCTCTTCTTTGGTGGACACATTCCTAAGACCAAAATAGAAATGTTTTTTCATTATTTTGATTAAAGAAAAAAAATACTTTTTGTTTTCTGTGGAAATTTCACGAATTCCGACCCTATAAGAAAATTTTTAATTCTATTTTTTTAAGTTTGCTAACTTTATCAAAAAAAGTATTATCTGTAATGTTACATCACAATACATTGACATTTACCCGCGTGGGTGATACAATGTAAACAAAAAAAAAATTTTGTTTTACATACAAATGTTCGGAAAGACATTGAATAGAAAAGTGCAAGTGTCAATAGGAAGATTATAGTCACCCGTTGATCCCCAATCATCTCTTCCATAATATTATCGAAGATTGCGGATTCACTAAAGGCTTTAGACTGATTCAAATTCTCTAAACGGTTTCTTGCTCCCGGATATAGCGACTAAAGGTGTTAAATGCCAATTTTCAATCGTGCACAATATCGCAGGATATGAACATAAAGAGAACAATCAACAACAAGTTATTTATTTAAATCCCTTAATCCCTTTTTTCTATTGGAAAAATATTATTAATTTATGTATTTATTATTAAATTGATATTATTATCAATTATTTTATCATTCATTAGCACTGGGTCAGAATTCGTCAAGTATTCAGAAAAAATAAACGTATTTTATCGAAATGTTGAAAAAAAATTTGTATTTTTGAAAAAAAATTAATTTTGCAATCACTTTTATAAAAAAATATGTTTATTTCTATTTTTTTGGTACACACATTCCTAAGGCGAAATAAAAATGTTTTTTCAACATTTCGATTTATAAATTTTTATATTCTTTACTTTACTTTATATTCTTCGTGAAAATTTCACGAATTCTGACCTAGTACTCTAGTTTTGTAAAAAAAAGACTTTGATTCGTAACTATGAATGGTGCATTTATCGTTCGATTCTCGTTAATAATTAAACATGTATATCAATGACTCTGTGTGATCATTATCTTCGTATTTTATTATTAATTCGTAAATATTAAAAAAAAAAATACAATTCATAAACGAGTTTTATCATAAATATTTCGTTTTGATAGAGTGAGAAGAAAATTTTGTTATTAACTTCTTATCTCTATTGAAGATTTTTTTATTCTATTGCACGTGTTAGGTCAATGGATAATAGATTTTTAATCGAAAAATTGTTTTCTACACATGGAAATATTTCGCTGTAATTCGCTAAAAAATTTTTTGTAAATTGATCGCATGAAATTTATTGCAATTACGGAAATATTGCCGAGCGAAATTCACAGGTGGTTAATTATGTCAAATTTTAAATTATTAATTTTTTAAATAATAAAGTATTTCTTGGAACTAGCAAAAATTTGTGAGCTAAGTTCTTACGTACTTTCTTAAAAATGAAATTAGCTAATTCAAGAAAAAAAGATTTTAAAAATTTTTAATTCAAATTTTTTTTAATAAACGTTAAATATAAATTATGAATTAGAATGTAGATTATAATATAACCACAATAATCATGTTGGTATTCTGAAACAGGGGATTTAAGAAATGGACATAGAATTCATACGAAAACTCTGAATTTTTGCGTTTTTTTGCCTCATAAACTATGAAAAGACTACGAATTCTTGTACAAAATTTTTTTTCTATTTGTGACAATAATTTTATTTTAAATAATTCTAATTTAAAAAAAATTTAATTTTAAATAACTAATTCTTGAAAAACAATCATAAAATTATTACTTTGAAATTATTTAATGGTAATTTGACTTAAATATTTAAAAAGTAAATATTAATTTTATTTTAAATAAATTGTGTTTATAATATTAACAAATAAATCAACTTCAAAAGGTTTGAATTTTAAATTTTATAAAATTTCAATTTTTCATTAATTTAATTAGAAATTTTAAAGAACTATTAATTTTAACAACTGGAAAAATATTAATAGTTTGCAAAATATTAATAATTCAAATTCTTCTCGAAATTTGTTAAATTTGACAATATATATTTAAATAATAATTAAAAATAATTACTTTATACAAAAATTTTAGTTCAAAAGCATTTCAAAAATTGAATTTTGAAGAACTTACAAATTATTGTAGAAATTCAATTATTTTCAATCGAAATAAAACTCTTCTTAGAAAAGTTCAATTATGTTCAAAATTTCAAGAAAAATTATCGTTAAAATCAAATCTATCTTTATAAATAACAAAATTCTTCTCAAAAATTTAATTATTTTCAAAAAATTTACTCATTTTATTTTCAATCAATATCTACTATTTTATTACTTTTCCTAAAAGAATTCAATTATTCAAAAAAATTAATAAATTAATATTGAACTTAAACTTTAATTATTTTTATAAATAAAATAAAAATTACAAAGAAATTTAATTATTAAAAATTTTTTATAAATTTCATCGCAATAATTTAATTAATTTTATAAATAATTCCTTTTTCATGAATTCAATTACTTTTTTAAATAATAAATTTGTTTTAGGAATTCAATTATTTTAATAAACTAGGTGCTTAATCAGAAAAAGTCTTAAAAAAACACATTCTTTTTTGTTCAAATTTTTTTTGTGTCTAATTATGATCAAAAGGAGAAATATTTTTCAAAATAATTTAACCTTTAGTCTATGCGTCTTAAAAAAAACAAGAATAGAAATTATTTTCAATCCCTTATGCTGTCCATTAGAATCTATCAATTTTTACTAAAATCTTTTATAAAAATATTTTAGTTAATAATATTTTTAAAAAATTAAATTTTCGAGAAGTTACAAATGATTAGAGAAATTCAATTATTTTCAATCGTAGTAAAATTCTTATTACAAAAGTTCAATTATGTTCAAAATTTAATAAAAAATCTCCAAAAATCACGACAATCTTTACAAATCACAAAATTCTTCTTCAAAAATTTAATTATTTTCAAAAAATATTTTTATTTAATTTTCAATATCTACTATTTTAATATATTTCCTAAAAGAATTCATTTATTAAAAAAAAATTAATAAAATTGAAATCAATTATTTAATTATTTTCATTAATAAAATAAAAAATGTAGAAGAATAATTCAATTAATAAATGTTTTTTAATAAATTTCATTGTAATAATTCAATAAATTGGATGAATAATGTATTTTTTCATGAATTCAATTACTTTCTTAAATAATACCTAAATTTGTTATAGGAATTGAATTATTTTCATAAATTATAAAGCTTATTATAGAATTTCTATTATTTTTAGTACAATTTTTAATGAAATTCTTGGCAAAATGTAATCTTAAAAATTTGATTAAAATTCGTCAAAAAAATTCAATTACTTAAAAATTTGTTGATAAAATTTTTTACAATAATTAGGTATTAAAAATTATTGAATTAATTAATGAGTTATTAACTTTAGTATTTATTATTTAAATAATACAATTTTATGTAAATTCATCGAAAAATATAATAAATCATACAAGTTTTATTAAAATTCGTCATAAGAATTTAATTATTTAATAAAAATTTTGTTCGTTAAATACATTTTTTTAAAGAATTCATTTTTAAGAAACACTTAATTTTTCAATAAATTGTATAAATACCAACTTTTCAATTGCAAATTCTCAAAGAACTTTTTCAAAAAATATTTTACAAAACTTGACTTAGAGAAGAACTTAAGTTAAAAATTCCAGAAAATAATAATTAAAATTGAAATGTTGGAAATAATTTTTAAGGAAGTTACACTTACAATATTCTTAATATAAAATAAAAATACCTTTTTAAATAGTTTAATTTCAAAAAGGTTTTCAAATTTTTATGTTTTGAAAAATCTTTATTCCTGTGAAAAAAGAATAATTAAATATTGATTTAAAAAAGAAGTTATTAATGTTTTCGAATAATTTTACGATCAAAAAAATTCGTAGAAAAATCCAACAGAACATGTTTTTGAGTAAAATTTTTTTTCTTCATTTTCTAAAAAATTAAAAATTTTCAATTTCAATTAAAATTTTCAATTGACAAGTAAAATTTTTAAACATTTTTTCTTTTATTGTTAGAAAACTTTAAATTCTATTAAATCATTTGTAAATATGAAAAAGAAATGATGGAAATTATTTTCGTATAAAAATTGAGAATTTTCGAAAAAAATATTAGGAAACGAGAATATGTAATGTTTTTTCCGAAAGAAAAGAATAAATTTCTGAACAATATTGTTATTTAGAAATAAAAAATCATGCACAAAATGAATATATTTTCTATTTCTTCATCATAATTTTCAAACTGTAAACAATTTTCTAATATTCTAAATAAATTTAAAGAAAAAAATTTGCATGAATTAAATCAGTGAAATGAAATTTGTTATAAAAAAACATAAAAAACAAAATTAATTTCTTAAGCAGAATTTTTTTAAAGTTTAAAATTAAAAAATTTTTTTATTATAAATCATGAAAAATACCTGCATTTATTTTTAAATTGTCATGCAATATTTTCTAATGAAAAAAAACAAAATCATACACAAAAATTAACTTTAAAGTGTGGACAGACAGAATGAAAAACTGTAATTCGAAAATAATTATAGTTAATTATAGTTAATTAATTGTGATTTCTATTTTTCTAAATTTGGCTAATGCGATTTTTGTTCCTTTCTTTGATTTTAATTTTAAACATTAGTTTTCCTCTACTAAATTTTCATTATTATTAATATTCTTTTTTGTTAATTTAAATACTACCATGTGTTTCAATTATGAATATTATGATTTTTCCCCAATTATGTTTTTTATGTGATGTTTAATTTTTTACAAGCTTCGTAATATTAGGTATTAAAAAAACGTAATTTCAATGTCAAACTAAAATCGATCTAAAAAATAAATTTCACGACTAGGTGCTTAATCAGAAGAAGTCTTAAAAAAACATTCTTTTATTTTTTTTTATTTTTTTTCCATTCTTTATTTGTTCAAATTTTTTTTTGTGGCCAATTATGATCACAAGGATGAATATTTTTCAAAATAATTTAACCTCTACTCTGTGGTGTTAAAAATATAAGAATAGAAATTATTTTCAATACCTAATGCTTACTATTAGAATATATATATATATCAATTTTTACTAAAATTTCTATTAGAGAATACTTCTCGCCAGGGCTTTTAGATTTTTATCCATAGATTTATAGAAAATAGAAATATTTCCTGACATTAATGTCAGTTCTGACATTTGAGGAAGTTGCGCTCTCTGCATTAATAATAATAATGTCAAGAATATTTGAGGTGAAAAACTGCTGACTTCCATAAATAGAAGAATATTTATTTCTTTTCTACCTCATGATACTCGACGAGAAGCGCAGAAGAAATATTGTTAGGGTGATATTTTTTTATGTACTATGGGGAATCCTCGACAATAGTTTCATTTACAGAAACCTATTTAACTTTAATATCAACCTGTAATTTTGGAAATTTAAGATACAATAACTTGACGAAAAATTAATACTATTAATTTTTTTATTAATTAGTATTTATAAGTATTTATTAGAATTTATTAGTATTTATTAGTATTTATTAGTATTTATTAGTATTTATTAGTATTTATTAGTATTTATTAGTATTTATTAGTATTTATTAGTATTTATTAGTATTTATTAGTATTTATTTGTATTTATTTGTATTTATTAGTATTTATTAGTATTTATTTTGTTTATTATTTTTTTATTGTTAATTTTTATTTTTTTCGATTCTAAAATAGTATTTTTATGTTTTTAAAATTTTTTCTATTATTATTCTTGACAATGTTTAATTGGTAATTTAAAAAATAAAATGTTTTGGCAAAGTTGTCGAAAATTGTCAACTTTAAATAATTGCACGATGCAAAAATCTGTTACAGAACGTGTATAGTTCCATTTGTTATGGGTAGCATCCTTATGATTGTATAGTTATCTACATCAAGATTGATGGTACCGTTTAGAAAAAATTATTATGAAAAGTTTCCCCAGCCGGCAACTTTTCTCGAATAAAAAATGATGATATAAGAGAATGTCCCTCGCAGTTGGATTCATTTTACAGATTTGCTTTTTGTGCTCTTATTACTCTCAAGAAAAGTCGTTGTATTGTAGTACTTTTTTTTATTTTACAATTAATATTGATAAATACTATCCTAGTATTTACGTTAATTCAAAAATGTGAAATATTATTTACTATTAAAAGTCATCATAGGAACGGAATTTTAATTTTTAGAAAATTTTACCTCAAAAAAAAGAAAAAAAGAGAGAATCTGAAAATCGATCGGAAATTTCTGGAATTCTATTGTTATCTCCGAGAAATCTCCAAGAATTCACCTTTGAAATCTCTAATAAATAAAAATGAATGAATGAATAATTTTGTCTTTTCGGAATTCTACTATAGAAATTCATTAAAATGCATTTTTGAATTTTATTCTAATTCCATTGGATTTCATTTGGAGTTTCCTTAAGTTTTCTCTCTTCTTTTCACTTGAACCTCATTAGAATTGTATTAATTTTTTTTTTGGAATAGTTAATAGAATTTTTTTTTGGATAACCAATCGAATTATTAAATTTTCTTGCAATCATTGCTGAATTCTACTGGAAACAGGCAGAAACACTCTTTCAAATTCATTCGAAATTCCTTTAGAATTCTACAAAAATCATTTTTTCTAATTATCAGAAGATGTATCTATTCCAATAATTTCCAATAGAATTCCAAAAAGTATTTCAAATCTCCTACGGTCATATTCCAGAAGAATTCCAATAAATTTCCAAAGAGAATTTTTATAAATCTCTAACGGAATTCATACTTCTTTAAAGTTCCATTAAGAGAATTCTTAAAAAATTTTTCATGCAACTCCAATGGAATTCCAATAGAATTCCAAAGAATATTCTTATGAAATTTTAATAGAATTCAGAGAAGATTTCTTTAAAATTCCATAAAGAAATTCAAAAAATTTTCTATTCAATATTCTACTAAGATTTCTTTGAAATTACAACGGAATTTCATAAAAATTCTTCTTTGTAATTTTGTAGAAATTCTTTTGGAAATTAAAAAAATTAATTTACTGCAAAAATTTTCATCGAAACATTTTTTAATTACATTAAAATTGCTTTTGAAATTGCTTTTGAGTTCTCTTGGAATTTCACAGAAATTCATTACGAAAATTCACTGTAAATCCCTTTGGAATGTTTTTAAGAAGTCCTTCAGAACACTTTTAGGAGTTGAAGTTATTTGAGTTCACTTGGAATTTCACAGAAATTCATTACGAAAATTTACTGTAAATCCCTTTGGAATGTTTTTAAGAAGTCCTTCAGAACACTTTTATTAAAGTTGCATGAAAATTTTTTAAGAATTCCTTTACGGAATTTTACAAAAATCTTTTTAGAATTCCATTAAAGTTTCATAAAAATACCCTTTGGAATTCTATTGAAAATTATTGGAATAAACATCTTCTGAATTCTATTGGAATTTTGTAAAAATGCTCTTTGCATCTCTTTAAAATCTAATTTTTGAAACTGAAATTTAGAATCTCCTTGAAATTAAATTGGAATTTCGTAAAAATGTTCTTTGCAATTTTAATGTATAATTAATTTCGAATTTTTTCGGAATTCATTTGGAATACTTTTTGGAATTACATTGAAACTTATTAAAAAAGAATTAAATTACTTTGGAAATTTTAATCGAAACTTTTTGAAATATTACTTAAATTATTTAAAATTTTTTTTAAATTCTAAGGTCGCACTTTTCACTTTTATTGCAAATCACTTTAAAATGCTTTTAACAAGTTCTTTAAAATTTTTTTGGAATTCTATGAAAGTTACTTAAAAAATTTTTTAGAATTTTTTTCTCCAATCTCAATTAAACCTTTTTTTAATTATATTTCATTTTATATGAAATAATTTTGAAAACCCTCAATAATTTTTTTTTGTAATCTATTTTGGAATTATTTTGAAATCCGATTGCACTAAATTTTATAATTTTATGGCATTTCTTTTTGGAATTCTAATGAAAATTTTTAAGAATTTTTTTTTTTACATGAAAATGAATAAATTTTCATGTAATATTTGGAATTCTATTAGAATTCATATAGTAAGTTGAATAATAAAAATATTTTTTGTTGTTTTTATTGTAACATATTTGGAATATATTTGGAATTTTTGAGGAATCCGTTTGAAATACTCTTTGGAGTTTCATTGCAATTTTTTTCATATTCTTCTGTATTTTTTTGAAATTCCGTTGAAATTTAGTTGAAATTCCTTTTGAAATTGTATTGAAATTTCCATTGAATACTTTTTGGACACTTATTCTAATTCTTTTAAAATTAGAATTAGTTTTAGAAATTCTTTTGGAATTCCATTAAAATTCTCTAGGAATTTCTTTGCAATTTTATTAAAATTCCTGTTGCATTTATATTAAAATCCCTTTAAAATATTTTTTGGAAATTTAGTGTAATCCTCTTAGAAATATTTTTAAAATTGTTTTTAGAATTCATTGATAAATTCTTTTAATTTCATTAAAATTCTATTGAATTTCCTTTTGTAAATCTATTAAAATCACTTTGGAATATTCTTTTTAGAAAATTATTCTAATCCTTTTAGAATTATCTTAAAAATTTTGTTTTGAAATTCATTGATAAATTTTTGGAAATTTTTTGGAATTTCTTTGAAATGCTTTTGAAATTCCTTTGGCACTTTTATTAAAATCCCTTTAGAATACTCTTTAGAAATTTGTTGTAATTCTTTTAGAATTATCTTGAAAGTTTTGTTTTGAAATTCATTGATAAATTTTTGGAAATTTTTTGGAATTTCTTTTTAAATTCTTTTGGAATTCTTTTGGAATTCCTTTTGCAATTTTATTAAAATACTTTTGGAATACTTTTTGGAAATTTATTGTAATCCTCTTAGAAATAATTTGAAAATTGTTTTTGAAATTCATTAATAAATTTTTTGAATTTCTTTAAAATTCTGTTCAAATTCTTTTTGCAAATCTATTAAAATCACTTTGAAATTCTTTTTGAGCATTTATTGTTATCCTTTTAGAAATAAAATTGGAAAATATTTTTGAAATTTATTGAAATTCTTTTGGAATTTCTTTAAAATTCTGTTGGAATTCCTTTAAAATACTTTATAGACTTTCAATGCAATATTTTTTAAATGAATTCGTATTTTTTTTAATGAAATTCCATTGGAATTCCTTTAAATTGTATTTTTCATTTTTATTCTCATCCCTTGAGAAATAACATTGGAATTATTTTTCGAAATTCTCTTGCAATTTCTTTGAAATTCTTTTGGAATTTAAATTCATTTTAAATTCTACTTGAATCTATTAGGAATTTAAATTCATTTTAAATTCTACTTGAATCTATTTGGAATTTAATTAGAATTCTACCTGAATTCTAACAAATTAGAAGTAAATAATTAATTTAGAATCTAATTATTAACATTCCATCTGAATTCTAATAAAATTTTACCGCAATTTCAATCAAAAAAAAATTATTGCAACGGAATTTAACAGAAATTTTTAGAATTCCAAGAAAATTTTCAACTGCCTTATTAAAAAACAGTTTTTTAATTCAAGAAACAAATAATTACACAAATATTCACAATTAAGAAAAAAAACCTATTAAATATTAATTTTTCCAATAAGAAAACAATTTTGAGTCACCATCACTTCTTTTTGCGCGTAACCAACAAAATGTGTTAAAATAATAATGAAGCAAGTGGAGGGGGTATTGGAATATAAATTTAAAAATGTAATTACCAGAAGATATTGGACAGTAAAATGGTAAAATTGAGCTTGGAATATGAGCTTTAGCTCGTAAAAATGTACTATTATATAATCCTGGTGTTACATCCGTTATTATTATATTTTTTCCGTTTCTTTTTATTTTTATTATTTTCTTTTTTTTTGAATTTCTGGTTCCTATTTATGCTTTATACTTAAAAAAAATGGAGAGAAAAAACAATGAGATAGTTATTAGAATTTAAAAAATAAGTGCATTTAGTTGGTAGGTAGATAGAGTTATAAATATGTGGGGGTTTGGGAACGACGCGTTTTTAAGCTGTAAACAAGTTTGCAATAAGCGACGATTAAAATGCACATCCCTTATAATATGTATATTATTCAGCGTGCCTGCAAGATTCATTCTACTGGATTTTTTTCTTCGCATAGAACAAAGTAAATAACTTTGAAGCATTTTTAATTACTTTCTTTTTTTAATGATGCGAATCAATATTCAAATTCACTTTGAAAGCTATAAATTAAATTTTTTTCTATAAATAGTACTTTGGAAAAATACAATTTACAATATTATCATTTTATTTTTAAATTTACTTTTTTGGTTTCACTTTTTAAACTGTTCTTTTAATTTTGAAATAAGTGTTAATAAATTAACTATTGAAGTAAATAATGCAAATAATGTTATAATTATTGTAAATATTACAAATATTATAAATATTGCAAATATTGCAAATATTACAAATATTGCAAATATTACAAATATTATAAATATTATAAATATTATAAATATTATAAATGTTACAAATATTATAAATATTACAAATATTATAAATATTACAAATATTATAAATATTACAAATATTATAAATATTACAAATATTACAAATATTATGAATATTATAAATATTACAAATATTACAAATATTATAAATATTATAAATATTATCAATAAATTTTTAATTCAATTATATATTTTTATTTAGTACCAAAGTACAAAAGACAATTTTTTTTCTGTAAGTCCGTTTATGCGATTGAATAAATAAATAAATAAATAAAATAAAATAAATAAATGAATTAAATTAAAATAAATAAAAACTTTAAATAGAAATACCATAAATAATAATTTTCATAAAAGGCAATAAATAAATTAAGGTGCGAATGCAAAAAATAAATTATAGTAAATAATAAACAATTATTTGTGCCAAACAGTAGAAAAAAATAAAAAAATTTTTTTTAAAATTTTACATCAATGCAACAATAAATATTAATCAAATGAACGTCATTCGAAAAAAAGTTCTCTCTCTGTAAGTGTAAACCATTTTAATTGAATATAAAATTGTAATTCGAGGGGAAATAATAAAACATTGATATTCAATAAATGTTGCATTGTTCGAAAAAACTTGTTTAATTGCAAAAAATTTGTTTTTATAAAAATGAAAAAATAGAATTAAATTTAAAGAACAGTTACGAATGTATCGTCGTATATAATTAGAAATATATAATAATCAAAATATTGTATAATAAATTACAATTATTATAATATAATAAATTATAATATAATTATAATGATAATTAATGAAACAACTAAATAATTAATACCATGTAAATATTATTTTTGTCAATAAATAAAATGAAATAAAAACAAAAACTAAAGAAATATTAAATATCCCTACTTAATTATTTTAAGATTATTATATATTATAATTATATATTTATTCTAAATTAAAAAGCCTTTTTTAAAGTAAAAAAAAGTTACAAAGAAAAAATTAAAATAATAAATTAAAAATAAGTTTTTTGTACTATTTGTATTTTTTATTATCAATTTCACATGTAAAAAGTAATAATTATTATTTAAATTTATTTACCTTAATTTAAAAAATGTAATAAAAATATTGAATATTTGAAGAAAAAAAATATTACTAAAGAAGTATTATTAAATGAATTAAAGAGCAAAAAATAAAAAAATTAAATAATAAATTAAATAACCAAATAATTAATACTATGTAAATATTATTTTTGTCAATAAATAAAATGAAATAAAAACAAGTACTAAAGAAATATTTAATATCCCCACTTAATTATTTTTTTATTATTATTTATTTTACGTTTTTTACTATAATATGAAAAACAAAAATTTTTTATCTTTATTTATTTATTACTATCAATTTTTTCTATTTTTATTTGTTATAAAAATTAAAAATTGTAATAAATCATAAAATTATTAATTTAATAAAAAAAAAGTTAAAAACAGTAGAGAGTAAATAATTTATCAATGAAGAGATTTTCAAAAAAAAAAAAAAAAATTTTAAAAGAGACCCCAATATTTTCAACATTTTCTATTTAAAAGCAATTTTACTTTTTTGCAACTTTCACATTTTATTTGCGCAGTAAGAGTAATCTACAAAAAATGAAAAAGAATTTTTGTTGTAAAATTGATTGAAAAAGGTTGTAATTTAAAAAAAAATGGAGTATAAATATTTTACAACACATGAAGATTAATTTTCTGAAGTAAATAATATTTTTCGTTTGTAATAAATTATATTTAAAAAAAATAATAATGGTAACAATAATAATAATAGTAGAAGAAATATACAATATAATAACAACAATAATAATAATTATAATAATAATTATAATAATAATAAAAATAATAAAAATAATAAAATAATTAGTAATAAAATAATAATTAATAATTTTTAATAATTTAATAATATTAAATACATTTCAATTTATATATTAATATTATTATAATTATTAATATTGTTAATATATTATAATATATATATATATATAAATAAAATATATATATTTACTTCAATAGTTAATTTATTTATACTTATTTCAAAATTAAAAAAACAGTTAAAAAAATGAAACCAAAAAAGTAAATTTAAAAATAAAGTATTAATATTGTAAATATTGTCTATATAATGTATAATATATAATATTAAATATAGTAATATGTAATATTAAATATAATAACATTAATAGTAATATAATAGTAATAATATTAATAATTAATAATTTTTTAATAATTTTAAATATATTCAAAGTTTCCATTCTAAAAAATGATAAAAATTATTATTACAACAATGTTAATAAAAAGAAAATTAACATTTCAGTGACTGAAAATGAGATTTCCAAAAAAGTAAATATTTTCACTGTAAATTGTAACATTTAAATGAGAATTACAGCAATTCACCTGTTGCTCATTTCTCACTCGAGACATGCTCTTAGAAAAAAGTTTACATTCTAATCTTACCTGTTAAGTTTTTTTTGTGAAAACAAACATCACAATGGGAAAATTGAGTCTTCTCTTTGCAAAAAAAATAAAAAAAAAACAACAATTTTGACTCACTGAAAATTTTTTTTAATCTCAGTAATCAAATAAATTTCCAAAAAGTAAACAAATTTTTAATAATTTCAAAAATGATGACTTATTTTCAAATAGAGAAAAAATTTATCCTCTTTTTCAAAATATAGAAAAAAATTTTTTTGAAACACTTTGCGAAAATCACGTCAAAAAATTTAAACTATTATATTATATTGAAAAGAATAAAAAAGAAGGAAGGAAAAAAAATTATTTTGAAGAAAAAAGGAAAATATTGAATATTAAATACTTTAGGTTAAAATTTTGACTAAATTAAAAATTTTAGTTTGAAAAAAATGATGATAAGCGGAAGATTGCAATAATTATTGTGATTATCACCTGTTGCCGAAGTAAAGTGTCGCGTGCGTTTGAAGTCTGCGCGAGAATGACAACGGGAGCGTCGCGACGCCTTCCTATATAGTATTAGACGTGAACTCAGCCCCCACTTTCCATGGGGGATGTTGCATACGGATTGGATAATATGGAACAATTGCATGATTTTGACCTTTTGCGCAGATTATTAACTTTATTCCATTCTAAGGAACAAATATGAGAATCATCAAAAATATATATTTCAATTTCAATATTAATTTTAATTTATCATTTTTCAATCTATAATCGCATATTGTCGCAGGTTGTCAAAGAAAACAAAAATTGTAATTGTTACAATTCAAAATAAAACGAGAAATATTGACTCAATTCGAAAAACCGTAATTAGAAATATTAATAAAATCAATTGAGGGAAAATAAAATTTGTGTAAAAGTTTTTATTTCGTTCTCAACTTTCTTAATCAATGTTTTTATTTTTAAAATTAATGCATCGAAAGTTACTAAATTTTTGTAAAGTTTTGTTAAAAAAATTTTTTAAATAATTTAAATCATCTGAAGAAATTTAGCAAAAAAATTTTTAAATAATTTAATTCTTCCAAGAAAATATAATTAAAATTGTATTACAAATAATTGAATTCTCACAAAAAATTTGTCCAAACTTACTAGTGAGCTTCGTTCAATAATTTTAGGCTAATTAATTCACTGTATTTATACGACCGATTCAATTTAATTCTTCTTTCTCTTCATTCTGTTATTGATTAACTAAAAATTTTTGTTTTTCATTCATTTTCATTTTTTTGATTTGAAATAATAAGTTTGTAAAATTTTAGAGCTTATATGCACGAAAGGGCGTTTTTATTTTGCGAGCTCGTACATTGTTACAAATAAATAAATAAAATATTATATTTGTAAAAAGAATCGAATTTTTCTAAAAAATGTTACAATATTATAATTGTTAACAAAAAAATTTAATTCTTAACGAAAAATTTTTAAAAAATTTAAATAATAGAATTTTACTTTTACTATTTATAAAAATAATAGATTTTTCCAAAAGAATGTTTTATTAAAATTTTTCAAAATAGCTTAACTCTTATCAAGAATTTTATTAAAAATTATTAAGCAATTTACAAAATATAAAAAACTTTAATAGAATTCTTCACAAAAATTCAATTATTTTAACAATTATTTATAATTATTTAAAATAAATAATAATAGTTTGCATAAGAATTCGACTATTTTTATAGATATGTAAAATTATTTCGAAAGCTCAATTATTTTTAAACAAAATTTTAATATTTTACCAATTATTTTCCAAAAATTTTAATAAATCCTTCGAAACATAGTTCCATTACAATTATAAATAGTAAAATCTATGGGAAAATTGAATTCTATTCAATAAATTTTATAAATTTTTCATTTTGACGAAAGAAATCAATTTTTCTTCACTTCTTTATAAATTTTGTCTAAAGAATTCAATTCTTTTCTAAAATTTTAATAAATTCTTTGAAACAATTTGTTTTTTTTTAAATAATAATATCATTGCAAAAAAGTGCAAACATTGCAATTATAGTTTTTAAATTTCTTAAATTTTTTCTTAACGAAATTATTCAGTAATTGACGTTTATATTTGGAAATAAGAAATTTTTTTATTTGTAAAATAATAAATGACACAGTAACATTTACTGCGTAGTAATTAATAATTATTACATTTATTATTGTAATCATAAGAATGTAAAGAACAAAATTTATTTTCAAAAAATAGTTTTTTTATATTATTTTTAAGACGACCTTGAAATTCAAGGTCAAATTCTTAGTTTTTAATATATCTGAAAATAGGTTTTTTTTAAATAAAATTTTCAAACCTATCCCAATGGAAAAATTACCTTTTTCCCTATAAGCCATGTTATAATTAGAGTGGTACTTTAAAACTTTTTTGAAGAAAATAATAATTTATCATGATTTCATAAGAAAAATGATGATTTAGAATTATTTTCTTCAAAAATTTTCAAGGTCCCACTCTGAGTTTTATTTACATGACTCACAGGAAAAAAGTTAAGTTTTCCAGTGGAATGGTTTAGAAATTTTTTTTAAAAAAACCATTTTTGTGATATATTGAAAATAAAAATTTGACTTTGAATTTCAAGATCAACTTGAAAAAAAAGAAATTTTTTCAATAATAGATTGTAGATGGTGAAAAACCAATTTAAAAGTCACTATTTACCCTTTTCATGTGATTACTTTAAATTATCAATATATTAAATGCAAAAATAAATAATTTGTTGAATAATTACAATTTTAAAATTGAATTCTCATAAAGAATTTTTATCAAAACATTATAAGATAATTGATCCCTTTTAACGATTTTTCATAAAATGTTGAATAACAATTACATTTTTCGATAAATTCGATTAAAATATTGTGTTAAAAATAATTAAAACTCTGCGATGAGTTAATTTCGAGTTATGTTTAAGGAAATAATTGAATTCCTAAAAAGAATTTTATAATTTAGGAAAGTAATTAAATTATTGTAAAGAAATTTGTTTTATTTATCTTGTAAATAATATATTTCCTATAAAATTAAGTAAAATTTTAGAAAATAATTGAAATTTTGACGAGAATATTAAAAAATTTTTGAACAAAATTGAATTTCAGAAAAAATTGATTTCTTTTAAAAATAATTAAATTTATGCATTCGCAGTTATAATTTTTCCAAAATTTAATTTACTATTAAGAGGCTAAGAATGAAATTTTGTGCAAAGTTAGCAAAGAAGTAAAAATTGTTGAAAGAATTTTTTTTAATTTTTATGTTATTTGCTAAAGGAATTTGTTGTAACAAAGTGATTGAATCATTCGTAAAGTGAAACTGAAGTAACATTTCAAAAAACTTTAATTAATTCACTTTTTGAGGACACAAATATAAAATTTTATGCAAAAGTTAGCAAAGCAGTGATAAATTTTGTACAATTTTTCAACGAAATCCAATTTTCTTACTTAAACTAAAAATAGGCATAATTTTTACACAAGAATTTTGTTTTCTTAATATTTAAATTATTTTTTGTGATTGCACGTGTATTGTTAATGGTACAATAAACTGGCACAATATTGGTTTAGATTTACTCATCAAGACAACTTAAATGATTAAATTGCGCTCTTAGAAGAGATCGCAACTTTATGAATTGGTAGCTGGATCACATGGATACTTCAGTGGTTTCAGTGGCAAGTGGACAAACTAATGATTCGTTGCCATATTTCTCATAATTGAAGACTTCTCTAGAATTTGAACGTTACAATAATAAAACACTATTGTTAAACGTTAAAAAAGTACAAATAATTTTTTTTCTAATCCTTGAAGTGTATACCTCCTTTACTGTACCGTACAGTACTGAAGAGTCAACATCTGCTATTGATTTAAACAGTGTTCAATTTTTTATTTTATTGTTTTAAAAAATATATTTTTTTAATAATACGCTTCAAGGGGATAACTTTTTATTTATTTTTTTAAATATTTTTTTCGAAAATCACTTTTTTATTGAAAATTAATTTTTAAATGAAATTTCACAATCTGGTAAAATATTAAATAAGTGACTAAACTCTAAATGCTTTAAAAAAAAGAAATTAAATTATCATTTCGTACAGAAACTTGTGATATTCTTTAATAAACTTAATTTTCTTATGGTATTCTTGACGTGTATTAGGAAAAGTTTTTTTAGTACTTTTGTTATTTGCAAGAGGAATTTATCGTAACAAAGTGATTGAATTATTTCTAAAGTAAAATTTGAAAATGCTTTAATTAATTTATTTTTTGATGACACAAATATGAATTTTTTATGCAAAGTTAGCAAAGCAGTGATAAATTTTGTAAATTTTAATTTTTAACGCAATTCATTTTTCCTAGTAAATGAAAAAATAGGCACTTAAAATGTTTTTTTAATTAATTAATTTTTGTTCCTTCTATACGACCCCCCAATGTAACCTTGGATTACGGAATCCATATAGGGTATGATAGAAAGGTAACATCATTATTATTTTCTTTGATTTCAGCAAGCTTTCTGATATGGTACCACGTAAACATTTGTTAATGAAATTAACCCCTAGACAGTCGATGACTTGTTATGAAATAGGTGAGGGCTCGATAGCGTGTACACACGCAAAGAAGTTTTTAGTTCAATTAACAAACGATTTTTTATTAAATTTGTCACTTTGGCGATTTTTGAGGTCGCCGAATCTGATTCTGTTGGCAAAATTAAAAATTTTAACTGTCGAATCCAAATTAGCATTCCAAAATTTAAAAAAAAATTAACTACGATACAATATTGTTTTTGTCAGGTCACTGAATTCGAATCTAATGTTCAATTTAAAATCCAAAATGGCGGATTCAAAATGGCGATTAAAAATTAAAATAAGTTTAGAATGTTTTTTTTTTAAATTTGTGAATTGCAGTTTTTGGTGTCGCTGATTCAAAATGGGCGCCAAGATTTTTAAATATTTAACAAATTGAGTAGAAAATTATTCCTTGTGGGTTTTTGGGTATATGTTTAAGCTTCACGTAGGCGTAATGGAATAGGACATTTTGTTGGGTCATTATATAGTAATGTCGAAGGTGATGCGATTTTTCCGTTGATGCTCTTTGTAAAAATAGAATCGACTTTTTTCTATCCCCTTATTGTTTGAATACATTAAAATTCTTTTTTTCATTCATAAAAGAATCTCTCAAACTTTTTTCGATAAAATCTACATTCACGTATTAAATGTAATTATTGATTGACATAATGGCTTTATAAGGGGGAGATCTTGTCAGAAATATATATATATATATATATATATATATATATATAAAAACTATAATCATATATAAGAAACTATAATCAACAATTTGCATATACTCGTCCTCTATTGTCTCTGAAATTTATTAATGATATCTCGCAAGGTTTTTAAAAAATAGTTTTTTCTTCCTGTAGATATAGTAAATTTTTTACTTTTCAAAGAAATTATCTATATAATAACAAAAGTTTTAGAAATTTAAAGTTTGAAACTGATTATTGTCAGCTGCAAACAAACTTTTTCTAAACAGCAATAATTTTTGTTAATCAAAAAATTTTTTTGAATAAAATCTTTTGCTAAAAGTATTTATTAACATTTAGTATTTATTCGGTATTAGTATTTATTTAGTAATGGTATTTATTAATATTGTTGTCAAATGAAAAAAAATAATTTAATATTAATTAATAACAGTTATCGTCTGCTTAAAAAAAAATTAGAATTTACTATGTCGCGCTAAGTGGAATTTTTTGTGCGCTAACAAACATGGTTAAACTGAAAATCACACTGAAACTATAGTTATTTACTTTTCTTTTATCCTAATTCGCAGTGACCTTTAAACCGCATCGGTTTAGTAAACAACATGTACAAATTCATTGCTCCCTTAACACGTTAGTTTACATTTACTACTTTTATTTGTCACCGGTCATTGAGGTTAGTCTATACAATGGAGCAGAAAACTGTAATTTCCAATTTTGCCTTTTATTCAAATTCGCCAATTTCCAATTTTGCCTTTTGTACAATTTAACCATTTTCCAACTTTGTCTTTATGCAATTTAACCATTTTCTAATTTTTGTATGCATTTTATCCAATTTCATCTATTTCCAATTCTTTCTTTATTCCAACTTTAAAATTCACATTAAATAAATATTATTGGCATTTTCATTGCACACAAAAAACCAATTAACATTAAAATCATTTGACGTAAAATTTATTTAACACATATTTTTTTATTATATAAAACTCATATAACATAAAATTCTCATTTGACATAAAATTCCATTGACATAGGTTACATTTTACGGAAAGATCATTTAATATGAAAATAATGGCGGGAATTTCAAAAATTGTCGAAACACAGGTCAGGGAATTCAGGGAAAAGTCAGGGATTTTTGGTAAAAGTACTGGAAAAAATCAAATTTCAAAAATTTATGAAAAAACTCTAAATTTTGATGTTTTTTTTTGGTTGGCTCGTAAACTATAAAAATAACCAGGAATTTTAATACAAAACCTTGAATTTTTTCTATTTTAGATAATAATTTCTTTTTAAATAACTTAATTTTTAAAGAACTATCATAAAATTATGACTAATAAATTATGTAATGAATAATTTTTACAATTTTCATAAATACTAGATTGATAAAAGAATTTTAGTTAAAAATACTAAAAAAAAATAATTTTAGAAAAGTTACAAATAATTACAAAAATTCAATTATTTTCAAAAGTAATAAAATTTTTCGCAGAAATTCAATTATATTAAAAAATTAAACAAGTTCTTGTCATTTTAATTATATATTTAAAAATAAAAAAAATTCTTCTCCAAAATTCTATTATGTTCAAAATTTTTTAAAAAATTCTTGTCAAAATTTCAATTATCTTTATAAATAATACAATTCTTCGAAATTCAATTATTTTTAAAAACTTTAATAAAATTCTTGGAAAAATTTCACAGGAATTCAATAATTTACAAAATTTTTAATGAATTTCTTCTAAATAAACCAATTATTTTCATAAATAATAAAATTTTCACAGGAATTCAATTATTTAATATAAAAAATTTCAAATAATTATTCGAAAAATATCAATTATTTTAAAAGAATTTTATAAAATTCGACGCAAGAGTTCAGTTATTGAAAACAATTAAACAAAGTTCTTTTAAAGAATTCAATTATTATTAGAAATAGTAAAATTCTTCACCGAAATTCAATTATTTTTATAATCTGGAATAAAATTTGTTGAAAGAATTAAATTATTTTCAAAATTAATAAAATTCTTCGCAGAAATTCAATTATGTTCAAAAATTTTTTGTCAAAATGTTTAATTATCTTTATAAACAATAAAATTCTTCAATATTCAATTATTTAAAACAAATTTTTTAAATTCTCGTCAAAATTTCAATTATTGTTATAAATAATACAATTATTTTTCAAAATTAAAATATAGTTAAAAACTTGAATAAAATTCTTGTTAAAATTTCACAGAAATTCAATAATTTGTGAAATTTTTAATGAATTTCTTTGAAATAATTCAATTATTTTCATAAATAATAAAATTTTTACGTGAGTTCAATTATTTAATTTCCAAAATTTTATAAAAATTTTTTAAAAATATCAATTATTTAAAAAGATTTTTATAAAATTCCTGATATGAATCAATTATTTTAAAAAAATTTAACAAAGTTCTTTACAAGAATTTAATTATTTTTATAAATAATAAAATTCTTCACCGAAATTCAATTATTTTAGAAAAATTTTAATAACATTATTGGAAATTTTTAGAAATTACTTTCATGAGTAATAAAACTCATGGCAAGATTTTTATTAATTTTGAATACAATATTTTAAACAAATTCCTCGTAAAATGTAATTATTCTTCAAAATTTTATTAAAATTTGTCAAATGAATTCAATTATTTAAAAATTTGTGGATAAAATTTTTTATGAGGATTCAATTTTAACAAACATTCAATTCTTCAATAAATTATTTATTTTTCAATTTAAATAATTGAATTTTTTTAGAATTTTCTAATAAAAATTGATTGAAAAATGAAATTACCAAATAATAGATTTATTGTTTATGAAAATAATTGAATTATTGCAACGAATTTTATTACAATTTTTTCAAATAATTGAATTTTTTCGAGAAAATTTACTACTTTTAAAAATAATTGAATTCTTGCGAAGGATTTTATTAAGATTTTTGTAAATAATTAAATTTTTGTTGAAAAATTTCATGGTTATTTAAATTATAAGAAAACATTAAGAATTCTTTATGTTTTGTAATAATATTCTTATAAATTGTTGAGTTTTAAAAAGGTTTGAATTTGAGTGTTCTGAAGAATTTTAATTCCTGTGGAAAAGTAATAATTAAATACTTGTTTAAAAATTTAGTTATTGGTGTTTTTGAATAATTTTACAATTAATGAAATTTGTAAATAAATTTAATAGAACATTTTTTTGAGTATCTAATAATTTTTTGATTGAATCAGAATATTTTTTATGGTCAGGGAAACAGTGAGAATTTTGTGTGGAAATCAGGGAAAAGTCAGGGAAAAATAAAATTAAATATTTGTGGCAACCCTGAAAATGAATTTTATGTCAAATGAGAATTCTGTTGAATGACTTTGATGTCAAATGAAACTTATGTTAAATGACATTTATGTCAAATGAAAATTATGTTAAACGAAATTTATGTTAAATGAACCTTATGTCAAATGAAATTTATGTCAAATGAGAATTAATTGAAATGACATTTAACACCAAATAAACTTTATGTCTATTGAAATGTATGTTTAATGAAATTTATATTAAAAATGATATTATTGCAAATGAGTATTATGTCAAATAAGATTTCGAGAGTAGTCAATGCGTCTCAGAATTTTTAAATGAGGATTAACTTCGAGACCGGAAATTATTCTTTCTCACAGCAAAACAGAATAAATAAGAATGAATTTCTACGCATTAAATGAATATATAACAAAAAAATAATAAACAAGATATCTGTGCTGAGAGTTCGTCAATCTTTAATTTAATCATGCATTCAGCTGGGTCAGTGTCTTCATTTTTGACCACGCGACTTATTACAAAAAACATAGTCCCACCAAAATTGTTTACATTTATGAAAATAATCATTCACCCACCATTAATAAAAAAAAGAGGATATCTACTGAAATAGAATTTTTTTTACTAACATCATAAAAAGTTAGATTTATGATTAAATTTTTTTCGAAAAGTGAAATGACCGCGTCTTCTGTATACATCATAGTTCATCGACTTCGCTATCTCTGCTAGAAATTTCGATTTGACTGGTCAGAGGGTCAATTATGTGTAATTTTAATTTAACATTGGACACTGAATTCGCATTTATTTTTCTATATATACATATGCACAGTTTAGGATGTTTCTTATTTTGGCGAAGTTTATAAATCTTTGGTTTCCAAACAAAAAATTAATCAAGGTATTAAAAAAAAAATTTAAACAAAGTTGAGAAATATTAACACGTGCCTCTATCCCCTTCACAATGATGATAATGATTAATTTAATCAAATGAATCGAAGAAAATAGGGAAATAATAATCTTGATTTCGAAAGAGATATAAAGTTAAGGGAGGAATCGTTAAAAATGACTTTCATAAAAATAAATCAATTTTTTAATAATTATTATTCACTTAAAAACGTATTTTAATAATTACTGTTCGATACCTAAAGGGAAAAGTGATTATTCAAAAGAACTCTAACAAATATATATATATTGCGTGATATCAATAATTGCTTCTCTCTACCCTATGTCACATTCTGTCACATCTGATCAAGACCCCTTCCTACAACTATTTGATGCCTAATGTTGTATATGTGAACTTTTCCTGATGAAAATTGCTTCCCTAAAATATTAAGACAACTATTACTATTATTACAACTATTACAACTATTACAGGTTTAAATAATTAAACAAATTTCTTTATATTTCTAATTTTTATGATTTGACAAGAGGTTTTTTTTTGTTACATATCTGTAAGCATATAGTCATTTTATCTTAACTTTGAAAAAAATAAATAGACGGTTCAAAAATCGCATTTTTCTTAATATCATTAATACCGAAAATCTAGTCTAATTTTGTGATTATAATTTTAATAAAAAAAAAACTTTTAACTTTAATCTACAGGAGCAAAGAACTGTGTCATTGACACAACATTGTATTAAGACGAATAGTTCATATTCGCGTGCGAGCATTAGCTGTCATTGCCCCTGTGATTTGATATTAAGTATTATAATTGAATTAATACTCCTACATTCATATAGATATAAATTAAATTTACACTAGTTTGTGAGATTAATCTTTTTATTACTCAAGGGTGTATAAATATAAGGATTTACAAATATAAAAGTACTTTTTTGCAAGGGGCCTCAATGAACGTATGGCTATAGACCTTATAAATATATTTTTTAATAAATATTTTACAGTGTACTTTAATATAAGAAAATACTGAAATAAATTAATTTGTTTTATCGAACAACAACAAAATTACAAATCGTTATTTATTTTTACAGAAATTGGAAAAAATAGTTTGAATCCTTTTTAGAGCCATTCTTTTTAATGATTTAAGGTTATGCGATTTGTAAATTGTTTGTATAATATCATTATCTTTGTTCAATGATAACGTTTAGTTTTAAGGTATCACGTGTTAACGTGAATACGTGATGATCCTTTAAAACAACCGCCGATAACAGTTGTACGTTCTCACAGAGATTAAGACTTGATAATGCACTCCGACGTCAATGTTTACACTTTCTTTATTAATTTCTCACATTCACACAATTTTACAAATAGTGTATAAAATACAATAGATAAAAAAGAGCTATTTTCAATATGATCTAATATCATTACGGAAACTAATGACAAATAATAATCGAATAATCAACATGTCAATCGATAGATTTTTTTTTATTTTTGCTATATAGAGTTCAAGGTTTTTTTTTTAAAAACGTTGTTTTCTATAACTCCTACATTAAAAGACATAGTTAGGAAAAAAATTGGCACACTATTGTATGTAGTTTTATACGCTGATCACATAAAATTTATTTACAAAAATTTCTTAATTTAAGGGAATCGAAACATTTTTAGATTATTTATGAAACTGTATTCTTCGAACACTAAAGGAGAGTACATTTTTTAATATTTAATACAAGATTGTTTGGACAATTTACAAAAAGCTTTAAATCCGCTTCGAAAGATTTATTCAGAATTAAGTGATGAATGTTTTAAAAAAGTAAAATTTTATATAATTTATTAAGATTTATAGGCTGTGGATTATTTTGAAGCTTCAGTTATGTCGGACATTTTTAAAAGACAGTTAAAAAATCGATTTTTTTGAATGGCCTTCTTACTCAGTAATGTCTAACTATTTCTATTATTACCAAGATATCGTGCTTGTAAGCAAGATTACTTTGAAAGATTATTTTGAAATTTCTAGAAATGTGACAATTTTTAAGGAAGGCTTGCCATTGTACATTCATCGGCTCACTTATTAGCAGCACAACGACAAAGTTCTCATGAAACATTGACATAATGTGATTTAAACAGTGTAAAACAATAACCTTGTTTAAGTATTAGACTTGCTTTATTTATAACGTTAACAGTGAAAATTATAGCTACAACAAAACTAGTAATTGGATTTTTCATTCAGTAAACGATAATGTAAGATGCAAAGTTGATTGTCAATCCCTCAAGTCCAATCTTTGACTTGGAGGATTGATAATCAACTTTGCATCTTGTATCAAATTAGTGTTGATTAATTAGTTATGAGGTAATGGCTTAGTGATTTTTAAGCTTACGATTTACTTTAATGCATTAGTGAAGTGCCTAAAAAAGTATAATAAACGCCTTGTGTAATAATTATAGGTACAAGGTAAATTTAATTATATATCAAGGGCCAGAACAAACCTCCCCTATCTACTCTAAAACCAAAAATGACTTAGAAACTACTGTCGAAACCTCACAAAACTTTCGAATTATCCTCTTAATATAATAACAATCAGTTGACATGGTGGAAATATTAACAGACTATTTAATCATTTTAACAAAATGAATCTAATCGTGCAGACATTACGTCTCATTCTCATTTGGAAAGTAATCTTGCAAACAACTGCAATTGGAAAGAATTATGACGGGTTAGTAAAGTATCTAAAGGAAGAATCGAAATTGCACCAGGTAGTATTTATTTTTAATAAAGACAAAAACAACAAAGACGATTCGGTAAGTTTACTTGTCAAATCAGTCAATAAAAACTTTCCGTCTTCAAGTATCGATTACAGTAAATGGAGAAGCGCACAGATCAAGGATCATTTGAAACAACTTCAACGTTTCAAAAAGTCAACGCTTTTTGTTGTGGTAACAGACAGACTAAACTATGTATCCTCCAGAACGATTGATATATCTCTTTTTTCGATTAAAGCGTTATCGAAGCATTCACCCATGCCAAAATGTTTAATCGTGTACTCTCGAAAGATATCTAAAATGGATGTTAGGAAAACATTAGAGGTTTTATGGCAAAATGATTTTTTGGACGTTACCATTTTGGTCAGTGAGCAAGAAGACTCGAAGCAAATCAACAAGAAAAGAGACTATCCACCTGTTGTGCATCGGTTAAATCCATTTATAGACAAATACACTGTCCTTAAATCGTCAGCTAAAAGCCAATGGTTTCCAAATAAGCTGCTAAATTTACATGGCTATCAATTAAGATTTTTGTATTCCAATGGAAGTGACCTAATGATAACTGAACATAATGCAGCGAAGAAATTTACTGAAATTTTAGCACGCGAAATGAATTTCAAATCCGAAATTTATCAAATTTCTCCATCTACAGAAAGTAAATTCAAACTTTTACATACGGAAAAAGCTGAAATGTTTGCAAACACATTTTTCTTAGTTAATGGTGTAGACAACGCTATGCTGGAATTGGGTTATTTAATACGATCTGACGTAAAAGCTGCAATACCGAAAATTGCAAAATCTTCCAATGTTATTGTTCTTTCACAAGAGTTTCTATTCATGATTCTAGGAACTGTTAGTATGATATGCGTACTTAAATTAACTGCAATTATGATGCGATTCAGACAAAGTACCTGGACAACGTTGAACATCAATCAAATCATAATGGGAATGTCTATCATTGAGGAGCCAGTGAAATTGGTGGAGAGAATAGTGTTTGGATCGTTGCTACTTGCTTGCCTTGTCTACACAGGCTACTTCTTTTCCGTCATCTTGGACATTTCGTTGCAAGCCCCACCGGAGATAACAACTCTCGCAGAACTCGTTGCATCATCTTTGCAACCTGTAGTCAACAGTATAGTTTTAAAGAATTCAATGCTACACAGTTTAAATCCTCATGCTCAAAAATTGTCAGAAAAATCTATTGTACTTTCTAATGACAAATCAGAATTTGGATGTCTTCAGTATTTGCATGATTATCAAAATGTATCTTGTATTTGCGGTAATGCAATACAGAATGTTAATCATGTAAGGGAGTTAAGAAGAGAATTTAATGGAAAATTGTTATTAGAATCGGTTGCTCCTATATATGAAGGATTCTTTGTAAGACGTAACTCGCCGTTTACTTATCGCTTTAGGGACATTATTATAAAAGCAGCAGAACACGGTTTCATATCAAAACTCTTTAAAAGTGGTGCATTAGAGCATCAGATTATAGAGCCACCTTCAAAAATTGAGAAAGAAAAGTTATTGCTGATTTCTTTGTACGTACTCACGGTAGGATTTTCATTGTCACTTCTTGCATTTCTATTTGAAATTATTGCAAGTATTATTGGTGCAAAGATTTTTGCTTTTCTAAAAAGATTTTATTAAATATATTGAAATGTACAGTCAGGATTTATTTGATTTAAACATATATTTTGTTTAAGTCAACCTGAAAATATCTTTGCTGTACATTCAAACATATTTGAGATTAATTGAATCATATGTTTTAGTTTTTTTTAAGATTTATTAAATTTAATTCAAACATAAGTTGTGTTTGATTGTAAATTGTTTGTATAAATATTACTTATAGTTTTTTTTATAGAACAATATGTTTTTGGAAAAATGCAAGATGAGGAATTTCGCCTCCGGCCGGGGCGTAATGGATCAGCAATGAAATTATAAATTAGATCATTAAATATTATTACGGTATTGACAATTTTGGTTTCTATTGTATATTTATAACAGAGAATATTGAAAATGGAACATATTTTATTTAAACTAAACATTTTCATACAATTTTCAAATTTTTAAAAGTTGTAACGAAGTGCAAAATCCATTTACTTAAAAAAATCTGTTCTCCAGTTATTTTTTTTTATAAAGGGTTAAAATTGGTTATCATTTTATTCGTATTTTAAATATATTAGGTTTTTCTTAATAAAATATGCGAGTCAATACGCCCCGGTCAAAGTGATCCATTACGCCCCGGAGGTTTTTGTTGAAAATTTTGTTATTTGTAATCAATACCGTAAGTATTAAACAAAAATTGTCCATTGTTTTTTAAAAACAAATGTTTAAAGCTCAAAACCTGATAAACAAAAATTTCTTACAAGTAATTTTGAAAAAGATATAACAAAAGATATAACAAAGATTTCAAAAATTTCTTTTCGAGCGTCAAAATCACTTGGTACATACTTACTGTTTTCCTAAGTTCATTATTTTGATCAAAAACCGAAATTACTCTGATTTACCACTTTTGAATAAATTAAAGTGATCCATTAGGCCCTCGGTCTCCCTTAATCATCTTTTAAATTTGAATCAAACATAAACTTTTTAGGCATGTTTTTCGTTTATACTTTATATCGAAACAGAAAATATGTTTGAATTAAATGTAATTATTCAAACAAATATTTTTTTTTTTTTTAATCAAAGCAGTGGATAAAGTTTATATTGAGATAAAGCTTAAAAACTGATTTCAATTAAACAAAATTACATTGAATTATTTTTCTATTTAAATTAAGTATGTTTTCTCAGTGTACATAATCACTCATGACAAAAGATTCTGCCAAAACCACTCTATCGAAATTACACATTGTATACTTAGGTACAGTTTTCGATAAATTAAAAAAAACTGTTAAACTGTAACCAATTTCAATTGTAGTTCACTTTAAAAAAAAGTAATCTTGATTTGATGTGGATTTCTCTAAACTGAATGCATATTTCAGTGTTTTAGACATTTGAACCTCAAAAAAATTGTTTTGATTTAATATTAACCAACAAGGAATAAAATTAATATGGTCAACATCTCGGAAAACGAAACTTTTGTAACGTAACAGTCTTTTTAAAATGTTCATAACTTTCAAATAGTAAATTCTAAAAATTTTATATAAGCAATATTGGTAAAAAAAATATATTTTAAGATGCATATAAACAAATTTCTGAAATATTTGCTATTTAAAAGTTATGGACAACAAAAAAGGAATGTTACGTTACATGTTTCGCGATGTTGACTATGTTGACATTTAAGCTGAATACTTTTGTTTTGAGAGGAAAACTTGAGAGAATATTAGAAGAGGATTTCTCCTCTCACTCTGAGATTACTTTTTTTAGGGCGTTGGTAACAGTATTTATATTTCTTAATATTATTTTTTTTTATAATTAGTAGGTTACGATGAATACATTTTGCTTACTGTGAATACATTTTTTTCTTAAACATTCGAATGAAATATTTCTAAGCATAGTTGAGAATATTTATGATGAGCGTGAGTGACCTGGAGTATAAAAATACTGATTGCGGATGGGTACCAGTATTTTATATGTGTGTTTTAAATCAAACTGTAAATTAATGTAATCCAAAAACTGTGATTTTCTTATTGTTTAGAAATCATAGTGTGTTTGTCTTTTTTGTTTCTATACAGTGATGACAAAATCGATTTTTTTCCATTAATTTTAGAAAGTTCAAGGTTTTTACTTTCGTGATTATCGTGTTTTGGATACGAGTGGTAATTTTCTTAGAATAGGCAAAAATTTAAGAGTGTTATAAATATTTAAATTTTTGATCCAATAGAAGTGTCTTTGATTTTGCTTTCTTGCACAATATCGTAAGCTTGGTGAAAAATTAAATTCCACATTAAGAATTTGTTATAAACGACACTATCTCCGTTATTTTTTATAAAACAGAATTATTGTCAAACATAATTTTTTTTTGCTCTTTTTCAAATTTTGTTAAATAAGGTTATGCAGTTTTAAGAGGATGTTTCTTATGAAACATGAATTATGAATTATCTCCCCTATCTTATTAATTTATTTACTTTAACTTATTTAATCTGTAATTTATTCATCATGTTTGATACAGATGGTAATTTTCTTAAAATATAATCATAGATTAAAACAGTGTTATATATTTAAAATTGCGATGCACTAAAAGTACTCCACGATCGTTGCTTTCTTTCTTCCTGCACAATATCGTTGCAACAGAAGAATTCCAAATAAAAAGTAATTTTCCATTCACTGATCCCTTGAGGAAGATTATTGTAAAAGCTCTTTAAAAGTGAAGAACAAGATCTTAATATTTTGGAACTACCTACAGAAATCGGCAGTAGAGAAATTTTCCTAATTTTTCTTATCTAATGTAAAAATTGCATTTTAGTTATGATTTAAAAATAATATTGTGTTTGTAATTTTCGTTTCTATAGTGATGAGAAAATCGATAGTTTTTTCCATTTTTGTTATAAAGTTCAGGGTTTATACTAACATGATTGTGATGTTAGATATGTGTGGTATTTTTTTAAAATAGGCACAATTAAATTTGCGTTTTGTTGTAAATTTGCGTTGTTTGATGCTCTGAAAATGATGTAACTATTTTTTTCTTTTATTTCACTTTGCAAAATTTGGTTAAGAAGGTGTTACAATAAAATATCTTACATTTAACACGATGACTTTGCCTTTTATATTCTTTGCCTTCGTCCATTTATTCCCCCCCCCCTTAATGGCCAGTAGAACAAAAATTTCTTTTTTTTCCATATAAATCCAATGTTTTGAAAAATTCTATCAAACACACTTGAAAGATTTTCGAAATCATTGAATTAAAAAGTGTTAAATTTTTCCTAAAAATCAATGTTACCATTAGGTTTGTCAATTTTTCTAAACTTTGGTTATAAATGTAGTGTTGTACAATAGAAGAAAGACGAAAGGAAAATTTTTTCAAAATACCAAAGGGTGTAATGTTTTCTTATTGATTTATTATTTTTCTATTATTCGTGACAAAGTAAAAGGTGCAAAAGGGAGAAAAGCAAGTAATATATGAATGGGGTCTTTTACTTTGACGCGAATCTTTTTATTAAACAATCTTTTGAATATAGAATGTAAAATGCAATTTTTTTTCATACAAAAAAATGTTATTCAAATGAAATTTATGATTTTTGTCCCAAACAGAATTTAAGATTTGTGATATTTTATTTAAAATACTATACAAAATTTGTCATGAAAAAAATAATTATAAACCATTTTCTTTTTTTTATTTATTACAAAAAATAATATTTCTCTAAAAAGAAATAAAATTAAAAATAAATTTTCGTTTTGGCCAATTTTTGAATTTTTTAAATATATATTTTGGCACATTAAAAGAACATTACGAAAAATAAATAAAATTGTAAGTTTAGAACATTTTTAACACCTACGCAATTCAAAAAAGATTTTAAAAATTCTCTTTTCATAAATTGTGTGTAAAATTTTTAATTAAATTTTTCTTCTAATACAAAACATTCGTTGAAAAAAAATCCTTTGTACGTGATACTCTTTTACGATGAATAGGTTTGAAATTGGATGCAGAGCGAACATATAAATTAAAAACTCGAGTTAAAAAAGTTGAAGAAAGATGGAAATCTCTTTAAAAAATTATTTTTGAATAGCGTATACTAGGGGCTATACTCTTAAATTTCTGCAGCAAATGATAATTATGTGCATTTACAATGCCAAATATTTCGATGAACCCATAGTTATTTCGTTTAATTAAATAATTTTCTAATTATAGATTTCTGATTTGAATATTTTATCGAATTTAAAAATTCTCTTTTTCAATTTGTTTAAAAAAATGTTTCAATTCAAAAAAATTTTCTCTGTCTCGGCTTGTATTTCTCTATGTGGACCTTTTTTCCTCAAAAAAATATATTGATATCAAGATAAAATTTTTTTTTTAATTTCATAAATAAAATTTCGCGCTACGCGGAGAATCACCCAGATATATACCAGAAAACTAATCAAGAAATTGAATTTAAAATAGGTATTTAATTAGTGTTTAATTGAATATAATACAATAGTTCTATAATTGGAACTACTCGTTTCGCCCAGTCTATTTAGAAAACGCACTCATTTTACGATGTCATTTCGAAAACTCTCAACACTATATTTGGTGACATTCGAGGAAAACTTCCGGTTAATTTTCCTCTGCTAGTAATAATAATTTCTACCAGAACCAAATTTTTCGATTTTTGACAAAAATTTCTTCTTAAGTAACTTCAATCTCAAACATTCAGAAAATAAATAAATTACTTAATGAATAATTTTACTTAAATATTTCAAAATTAATTCAGTTTTAATAAACTTTCGTTTACAATTTTCATAAATAAAACTAAACTTCAAACGGTTTTAATTTGAAATTTTATGAAATTTTAATGTTGAATGAATTCAATTCAAATTTTCAATGAATTGAGATTTTTGAAAAATGTTAATAATTCATATTCTTCTTGAAAATAGTTTTTGTCAATATTTATTTAATTAACTATTAAAAGCAGTGGATTTATTGAAGAAATATTATAATAAAAAGAACTTAAAAATTAAATATTGAAGAAATCTCGATAAAATCACAATTATTTATGTTTATAATTAAGAGAAATTTTTTTTCGAAAATTAATTATTTTCAAAAATTTTAATAAAATTCTTGTCAAAATTTCAATTATTTAAATCGAATTTTCTCATTTCAATGATTTTTCAATATCTACTACTTAAAATAAAATTAATTAATTAATTACACCCGAAAAATTAATTTCAAAAACAATTTTAACAGATTTGTAAGTAAACATTTAATTTTTGTCATAAATAATAAAAATTTCACAAAAATTCAAATATTTAGAATTTACAAATTTTTTATAAGTTTTTCTTCTTAATAATTAAATTATTTATTCAGAAATAAATTTATTAATTAATATTAATGAAATTATTTATTCATCATCGCAGATTTTCAATTATTTTTAATAAAAGTTTCATCAAATTCCTTGAAAGTTGAAACTATTCTAATTTTTTTCATTAACATTCGTCAAAAGAATTCAATTATTTAAAAATTTGTTTTAAAAAATCTTTTTAAGAATTTTGTTTTTAAAAAATTCAATATTTGTTATAAATTTCATCGCAATAATTCAATTCATTTCATAAATAATGCATTTTTTAAATAAATTCAATTATTTTTATAAATAATAAATTTTGTCAAAGGAATTTAATTATTTTCATAAATTATAAAGTTCATCGGAGAATTTTTATTATTTTTATTACACTTTTAGTGGAATTCTCGAAAAAATGTAATTTTTCTTCAATATTTGATAAAAATTCGTCAAAAGAATTCAATTACTTGAAAATTTGTTGATAAAATTTATTACAAAAATTAAATTTTAAAAATCATTCAATTATTAAATAAATTATTAACTTTTGTATTTCAATAATACAATTTTATACAAATTCCTTGAAAAATGTATAATGATTCTTAAAAAATTTATTAAAACTCTTGAAAAAGAATGCAATTGTTTAATAAAACTTTTGTTTTTTATATAAATTCTTTATGATAATTCTATTTTAAGAAATATTCAATTTTTTAATAAGTTATTTATTGTTGTATTGAAATAATTGAATAATTTATGTTGAAAAGGTTTCAAATTAAAATATTCGAAAATTTGAAGTTTCTATACTTTGAACTGTCAATTTAAAAAAAATATTTTTTTAAAAAAAGTGTAATTTAATTTTTTTTAAATAATTTAAAGTTAAATGTAAATATTTCCGAATATGGAAATTTTTTCGAATATGGAAATTTTTCCAACATTTCAGAAATTTTTCTAAACGTTTAAGGAAGAATCTGACGTACAGTCAAAAGAAAAGTTAGTGAAATGTAATAATTTCGTAATTTAAAAGAAAAAGACAAATTAAATTTTAAATTCGCCTCGATGGAAAGGCGATGAATTTAATTTTTAATATTTAAAACGATTAAAAATGGCATTTGAATAAAAATTACAATTGTCAATAAGAAACATTAACTGATTTTTAGGTTATGTTACATGAATAATTTTTTATTGACAAAAAAATATTATTTTTATTCAAATATAACTTTAAAATGTTCAAAATGTAGAAAATTAAATTCCCTATACTTCTACCGAAAAGAATTTAAAATTTAATTTCATAATTTAACATTATGAAATATTGAAAAATTATGACATATTGAACTAACTTTTGATTCGATTGTTTGTCAGATTTTTCATTAAGAGACTTTTTTCAAACTTTTACTATTTTTCTACATTATTTTATGGGAATGTTTCTAAATTCATAAAAACTTTTCAATTGCAAATTCACAAAGAACTTTTTCAGAAAATATAAAACAATTTTCTATTATTTTAGTATAATGATAATATTCCCTTCCGAAATTTTTTTATATTGAAAGTAAGTAGGAAATTCGATCCGTGGAAGGTAAAAGTATTGACATATTGGTTTTATGTCATATTTTATTGATGTCAAATAATTAAAAACATAGCGACGTTTCGATGACTTGGTTTGTCATCATCATCAGGCTAGGCCTTAAATAAATAAACAAAAATTTTTTTTTTTTACATCAAAAATAAAAACGAACCAAAAAAAAAGGATGAAAAGAATAAATTATAAAAATTAAAAAAAATTTAATTTAAAAGTAATAAATTTAAAAAAGTTATTTACCACATCACAAAAACACGTTACATATTAAATTCGCACAGTAATAACTGGCACGTCGAGTTTTAGAGAGCGTTTCGTCAAGACTAAAATCGTTTTTACAGAAAAATAGAACTCTAGGTAAATTGGAGAAGTCAATGAACTTAGATGTAAACAGCACGTGGCGATGACAAGGTGACAATATTTTGAAGAAAGAAATCAATCATGAATTTAATTTGCTTATTAAGGGAAAATAAATTTTATTTAGGTATAAAATATCCTCTTTTTTATTAATTGTATGTTTGTTAATTTTTATGTGAAGCATTTCAGAAAAACATCGTTTATTGAAATTTGGTTCACGATCAAGAATTTTTGCATTTTCCTAGTCAAATTCATGATTGAATTTAGTTTGATGTGCTTTGACTACAGTTTTGGTGTTGTTTTTATTATTTTTGTGTTCGTTAATGCGTGTTTTTAGAGCACGTTTTGATTCGCCAATATAATTCGCAGGACAATTTTTGCAATTAAATTTATAGACAATATTCGTTTCTTTCCATTTTTCTAATTGGTCTTTACCCAATTTGACAATAGATCTTAAGGATTTGTCGACAATAGGAATACTAAGAATATTGTGAGCTTTTAAGATTTTTGTCAATTTAATGAAATTATGATCATTATAAGGTAAACAAATTTTAGGAATTTGTTTGTATAACAAACTTTTTGCATTAATAATTTTTAAATTTATATTTTTATTACGATATTTTAAATAGTTTAAACGAGTTTTTATATGTTTTTTAATAAATTCAAGGGGGTAATCATTATTAATTAAATTTTTATTGACTTTCATTAGATTGTCTTTGTGAAAAGAATGGTGTGATAATAGGGTAGCTCTGTCCACGAGATTATAAACTATATTTATTTTTTGTTGTGATGGACGACTTGAAAAGAAATTGATAAGTCTGCCAGAGGAAGATGGTTTTTGATACCAATTATAAGTAATTTTATTATTTTTGTTAATTATAGAAATATCTAAATAGTTAATTAGATTATTTACTTGAAGTTCATAAGTGAATTTTAATTTTGGATGATAAGAGTTAAATGTGTCGACTACCATATCAATATGGTCTTTATGTATACACAATATAGTATCGTCCACATAACGGAAATAAAAAATTGGTTTGCAATTATGTTCTAATTTAAGTTTTTTAAGGCAGTCACTTTCCAAGTCGTCCATAACAATATCAGCAAAAAATGAAGAAATTGGAGAACCCATAGGGGTACCTTCAATTTGTTGATAATATTTACCATCGAAGACAAAAAATGTGTTTTCGTAGAGAAATTTAGTACAATGTAGAATGTCGTTAAACGGAATTTTACAATTATTGATTGACGTAGTTCTACGTTCGAGACTTTGTGTAACGAGTTCAAGGGGTACATTTGTGAAAAGTGATGCTACATCAAGAGAAACAAATATGTGGTCGTCTGGAATTTTTATATTTTTAATTTTTTCGATAAGGTCAAAGCTATTGTCAATATGAGATTTAGGAGTATGAATATTATCTTGAAGTTCTTTATTTAATGTTTTTGCTAAAAAATGCGTTGGACTATTAATAAGAGACACAATAGGACGGAATGGTACATCCTTTTTATGGATTTTTGGTAATCCGTAAAATCTTGGTAAAGTAGTATTTTTTGTTTATTTATTTAAGGCCTAGCCTGATGATGATGACAAACCAAGTCATCGAAACGTCGCTATCTTTTTAATTATTTGACATCAATAAAATATGACATAAAACCAATATGTCTATACTTTTACCTTCCACGGATCGAATTTCCTACTTACTTTCTATTATTTTAAGTAAATTAAAAGGGAAAAAATTTGCATAATCAGTCAAACGAAATTTTGTTTAAAAAGTTGCAAAAAAATTAATCTTGCAATAACTTTTATAGAAAATAATATTTTTTTCTGTTCTTTGGTGGACACATTCCTAAGACCAAATAGAAATGTTTGTTCATAATTTTGATTTAAAAAAAAATACTCTTTGTTTCCTGTGTAAATTTAACGAATTCTGACCCAATTACAAATATTATTTCCCCAATTGCCAACCTATAACAGCTGCCTTTTTTTAATATTCCATAAATTCGAATAGTTGCACATCTCTCTTTCCTATAAATAGATTTCTCTTAAGATTTATTTGACGAAAAGAATCTGAGAAATTTTCAACTAGGTAGTTTACGAGAAAGAGGATTGGAGAATAAACTATAATCCACTGTCCTTTATAGGCACTTAAGAAAAGAATGGATCACACTAAAACCGCAGAACCACGTGGATCTTGTAAATCTGACGCATCTGAGTCTATAAGAGAGTGAGTAAAATACTTTTAAAATGAGAACTAAACATAAACTGCTGGATTTACATCTTATTCTTTCGTCATTACCATTCAGTTATTAAAATTAAATTACGAGTGCGAGTGTAAAAATCCGAATAAAAAGCAATACTAAAACCATCGTCTCAAGATTGAAGCTATATTTTTAAATAATTTAAATTAATTTTATTCCCATAATGGTTGACAAAATAAAATATTCCTTTTTTTAAGATTCATTAACTATAAAATTACCACGAATTCCAAAACAAAGGCTATTCAATTTTTTCAATTTCTGACAAAAATTTCTTTTTAAAGAATACTTAAATATTAAATAACCTATCAGAAAATAAATAAATTATTTAATGAATAATAATAATAATAATAATAATAATATTTAATTTTTCTTAAATATTTCAAAATTAATTCAATTTTAAAAGAATTGCGTTTTTAATATTTAAATAAATTAAAAATTTAATATTTAAATTTTCGTCAATAAATTAACTTCAAACGCAGTTTCAATTTAGAGTTTTAGAAAATTTTAATCTTCTCATAAATTAGTTTTTGTCAAATATATAAATGTAATTGATTATTAAAAACAATGGATTTATAGGAGAATTTTAATTGAAAACACTATAGAAATTGAATTTTGAAGACTGTAAAAATGATTGCAGAATTTTTTTTTAAAATTCTACCCAATAAAATTTTTGGCAAAATAGGAAATTATTTAAAATTTTTTTTTATATTTTCGTCAAAATTTGAATTATCTTATTAAAAATAATGAAATTCTTCTCAAAAACTCAATTATTTTCAAAAATTTTAATGAAATTCATGTTAAATTTTCAATTATGTTTAAAAATAATTTTATTGTCCCGTCAAAATTTCAATAATCTTTAAAAATAATAAAATTCTTCTCCAAAATTCAATTATTTTCAAAAAAATTAATAAAATAAATTTTTACGGAAAAATTTCAATTATTTTCAAAAAATTTCAATATCTACTATTAGAGTTTTTTTAAAAACAGAATTCAATTATATTTATTAATAATAAAACTCATCGCAGAATTTTAATTATTTATAGTACAATTTTTATCGAATTCCTTGAAAAATCTAATAATTCTTCAAATTTTTATTAAAATTCCTCGAAAGAATTCAATTATTTAAAAATTTGTTAATAAAATTCTTCATAAGAATTAAATTTTAAGAAACATTTGAATTTTTCATTAAATAATGTACCTTTGAATTTAAATAATAATTCAATTCTCGGAGAATTTTCAAATAAAGATTGATTTGAAAATGAATATTTTTTATTCATGATTTTTTTTTAATTTTCAAATTTGTAATATTATTTTATTATCAATTATAATAAAAATACTTGCGTAGTTTCGATTTATCAACCAATATTTTTTAAAGAAAAAAAACAAACAGCATTTTAAAATTTTTAATTAAACTCTCAAAATTAATTCAGTTTTCAAAAAATTGCTTTTATTGTATTCATAAATAAATCAACTTCAAAAGGTTTTAATTTGAAATTTTATAAAATTTAAATTTTTAATGAAAAATTTAAAAAAATTTTTAATGAAGAAATTTTAAAAAACTTAAATTATTGCAAAATTATTAGAATTCAAATTCTTATTGAAATTTGTAATATCTGTCGATACGTATTTTATTAATTATTAAGAATAATTACTATATAAAAAAATTGTAGTTAAAAGTATTTTTAAAAATTGAATTTTGGACATATTACAAATCATTGCAGAAATTGAAATATTTTTAATCGTAATAAAATTCTTCTTCAAAAAGTTCAATTATGTTTAAAATTTAAAGAAAAATTACCTTCAAAATCATAACTATCTTTATAAATAACAAAAATCTTCTCCAAAATGAAATTATTTTTAAAAAACTTTCTAAATTGATTTTAAAATCTACTATATTAATAAATTTCCTGAATAAAATTAATTATTTAAAAAAATTTAATATAATTGAACCCAAACATTTCACTATTTTCATAAATAAAATAAAAATTGCAGAAGAATTCAATTAATTTCGGAATTCAATTATTTTCATTAATTATAAAGCTCATCGCAGAATTTTAATTATTTTTAGTACAATTTTAATAGAATTCTTGGAAAAATGTAATTATTCTTAAAAAAAAATTAAAAAATTTGATTAAAATTTGTCAAAAGAATTCAATTACTTAAAAAATTTGCTGACAAACTTCATAACAAGAACTATTTTTAAAAAATTAATTAATTATTTAATAAATTGTTAACTTTTGTATTTAAATAATACAATTTTATACAAATTCCTCGAAAAATTTGATGATTCTTAAAAAATTTATTAAAACTCTGAAAAAAGAATGCAATTATTTACTCTTGTATCGAAATAATTGAATAATTTATTTAAAAAAAGGTTTCAAATTAAAATAGTTGAAAATTTGAAGTTTCTATAATTTTAACTGGCAATTTAAAAAAATTATTTTCTTAAAAAGTGTAATTTAATTTTTTGAAAATAATTTGAAGTTAAATGGAAATATTTCCGAATATGGGAATTTTTCCAACTTTTCAGAAATTTTTCTTTATTTTCATAAGGACATTTTTCTTAATTTTTTTGAGGATAATTTCTTTTTTTTATAAGGACATTTTTTTTTTATTTTCATAAGGAAATTTTTCTAAACGTTTAAGTGAATTTTTCCAAACTTTTATAATATTTTTCTCCATTACTTTATAGGAATGTCTCTGAATTCATTGTAATTTTTCATTTGCAAATTCTCAAAGAACTTTTTCGAAAATTATTGAAAATAGTTGATTTTCAGAAGATACCAATATTGAAATACTGAATATCCTGTTGAAATTCATGCAGAAAAGAAAAGTTCATTGCGATTTTTCCCTTGGGTTTTGACGAAAGACATTGCTGAGAATTTGTTCTTCAATAACACAGTTATAGATATTTTTATCTCGCGCCTTTCACAAATCTCTAACTATTCTCGAAATCTCGGCACGCTTAAACGAAAACGTGCCTGCAAAACATGACACCTAGAATGGCACTTGTAAGAAATAGAAATAAAAATAACCAAAAAAAAATGGGGGGATGAAAAAAAGAATTGTCCACTATATTGGTGAGGGATAAATAAAAAAAAGCACCTAAAAAAGTTGGTCCCCTGGGTTTTGAACACGTCCTCGAATTATCCCCTCTGTCAAATATCAATAAATATAACATCTTGAATATTTCAATTCCAAAGTTATTTACATATTACCAAATATTTGGCGTGCGAAACGCGCATTTTCTATTTTTCTAACATTTCTATTGATAATTACGTAGTTTAGAATCAAAAAATGAGACACAATAAAATTTTCAAAAAAATTATCTGAAACCCTTCTTTTTTTTCATCTGGCGTAAAATTAGAAAATTTTTTTGTCCTTCAAGCGACATTTTAAATTCAAAATAAAAAAAAAGAAAAATTGGAAATGGATATTTTAAGTACAACTATCAGGAACAGGTTCCTGACAATTTTTGTTATATTTTAAAAGCGTTATAATAGAGAAAAAATTTTTTGGATAATAAATTTCATTGAAAAAACTCAATTTATTTTTCTTGAACAACTGTCATAAAATTACAACTTAGAAATTAATTAAAGGAAATTTTACCTAAGTAACCTAAATTTCATATTGAAAAAACTTAATTTATTTTTCTTGAACAACTATCATAAAAATATTACTTAGAAATTATTCAAAGAAAATTTTACCTAAACATCGCAAAATTAATACAATTTTAAGAGTTGAATAGAATATAATATTCATAAATAAATCAAGTTCAAAAGGTTTCAATTTGAAATATTTTATAAAAACACAATTTTTAATAAATTTAATCAAAAATTTTGAAAAAACTTAGATTTTTGGAAAAATTTTAGTTAAAAACATTTTTAAAAATTGCATTTTGGAGAAGGTATAAATGATATCAGACACTCAATTATTTTCAAAAGTAAAAAAATGTTCTTTTTCAAAAAGTTTCATTATAAATTTAATTATAAATTAATTATAAATTAATTATAAATTAATTATAAATTATTATATTATTAATTTATTAAATAAAATTATGTTCAAAATTTAAAGAAAAATTCTCGTCAAAATCACAATAAAAAAATCTTTATAAATAACAAAATTCTTCTCTAAAATTCAATTATTTTCAACAGTTTTCCTCATTTCATTTTCAATATCTACTATTTTAATAAATTTTTCCAAATGAATTCAATTACTTAAAAAAAAATTTAATAAAATTGTACTTACTTAAATCTTTAATTATTTGCATAAATAATAAAAATTGCTCAGGAATTCACATATTAAAATTTCGTTTATAAATTTCTTCTCAACAATTCATTTAATTTTACAAATAATAATATTTTTTATGAATTCAACTATTTTTATTCGAATAATAAGTAAAAAATTACTCGAATACATTTGGACAAGTGGTTTTTTTTAAATATAAAAATTACTCCAAAGTTTCGAAATTATTATTTTTATAAATAATAATTTTTTTTAGTAATCCAATTATTTTCATAAATAAATAAAGTTCATTGCAGAATTGAAATAATTTTTGGTGCAATTTTAATCGAATTTCTCGAAAAATGTAATTATTCTTAAAAATTTAATTAAAACTCATAAAAAAATTACAAATATTTGCAGAAATTCAATTATGTTCAGAAATTTTTTTTTAAATTTTCCTCACAATTGCAATTATTATTATAAAAGAATAAAATTCTTCTCCGATATTCAAATATTTTCAAAAATTCAAATAAAATTCTAAAGGGAAAATTTCAATTATTTTCAAAAAAATTTCTAAATTAAATAATTTTCAATTTCTATTATTTTAATTAAATTCTCCAAAAGAGATTTTTAAAAAAGTGAAGAAAATTCTACCTTAATATTTTATTATTTTCATAAACAATAAAAAATTCGCATAAATTCGTTTATTTACAATTTTTTTTATGAATTTCTTCGCAATAATTAAATTATTTTCATAAATATTAAAATTTTCGAAAGAGATTAAATTTTGTTTTTATAAATAATAAAGTTCACCTTAGAATTTTAATTGTTTTTAGTACAATTTTAATCGAATTCCTTTGAAAATTGTAACTATGCTTAAAAATTTCATTAAAATTCGTCGATAGAATTCAATTATTATTTTTGATAAGTTTTCAAAAAAATTCCCTTATATAAATAAGGGAATTTTTCATTGAATTCTTTTTTGTATGTAAATTTTTCTAAATAATTAGTGGAATTTGCTTCGTAAATTTTTTTGGGGAAAATTTCTCTAAAATTTCAGTTCTGTTAGTATTTAATTAAAGAATTTTCCGAATTTAATAAAAATTTCGTAAAAATTGAATATTTAAGAAATGTTTTTTTATTTGTAAATTCTCAAAGAACTTTTTTAGAAATTATTAAAAATAGTTGATTTAGAAAAGAAATTTTGTTTAAATATTTCTAGAAAATTTTAATTGAATTGAAATGATCTGAAAATAATTTTTTAGAAGTTACATTGTAATAATATTTTTAATATAAAATAATGATAAAACTTTTATAAGCTGTTTAATTTCAAAAAAGGCTCGAATTTGAATCTTCTGAAGAATCTTAATTCCTGTGGAAAAATAATAATAATAATAATTAAATATTGATTTAAAAAAGAAGTTATTGATGTTTTCGAATAATTTTACAATATTCAAGAAATTCTTAACTAAATGTATAACATTTTATTAAAAAATAAATAAATGCATAACATTTTTTTGAGCAAAATGTTTTTTCTTTATTTTCTAAAAATTAAAAAATTTTTAATTTCATCTTCAATTAAAATTTGCAATTAAAATTTGCAATTGACAATGAGAATTTATAAACATTTTTTCTTTTATTTTTAAAAAACTTTGGCTTTTATTAAAGTAATAATTGTAAACAATATTCTTATCGAGAAATAAAAATTGTGCACAAAATGTATATTTTTCCTATTTCTTAAACCTTAGTTTATTAACAATTATCAATTTTCTAATATTTTTTTATAAACAAAAAGCAAAATAATTTGCATAATTTAGATCAGTCAAACAAAATTTGTTATAAAAAAAACTTATCAAAATGAAAATTTATATGTTAATCACATTTTTTTTTAATTTTCTAAATTAAATTAAATAATTAGTTAATTAAAATAATAATAATAATAATATTAATTTAATTATTAAATTAAATTTAATTAATTAATTAATTATTAAATTAATTTATTAATTAGTTAATTAATTAATTATTATTTTTTTTAACTATAAATCATAAAAAATATATTTTCGATTTGTCAAACAATATTTTCTAGAGAAAAAAGAAACTTTTTATTTCAACTTGCGATGTTAAAATATTTTTATTTTCAACAGCAAAGAAATCAATGGCGCTCAAGTATTACTAGTATTGAACTAAAAAAAACAATATTAAATAATTTTCGAAATACGGAAGAAACGAAATTAATTAAGTCAACGCTTTTTTTAAATTATTGCAAAAAATCGCCAAATGACGTTTTCCTTTATTCAAACAAAATTTTGACTTCCAAAGATAACACAACAGGAAGATTATTGTCTATAGTCATTTTCAAGGTCCTGTTTACAATACTTTTATTTATTTCAAATTTAAATAATACATATGCCAGTTTCTTTTTTTTTTTAAACAAATGCATTAGGTGAAAATAAATTAAAAATTAAAGATAAAAATATATCAATGTTGATCTTTCAATTTTTACGTTAATAATTAATATTCGCATTCATTTTCCCTAATATGGTGATTTTCCATAATTTTAATTCATTAACGGGCGGAACTTTTTCATACATATGGCATTGTTTGTAAATACGCCATTTATCATTCCTTCTTCAAATAAAAAAAAACTTCTGTTTAAACATGACATTCGACTACATAAATGATGAAGAATTAACAAAAATTTTACATTAATACAATAATGTTGTCCAAAAACGCAGCTCTGTGTGCTTTTTTTGTCTTCTACAATATTATTTGTGGTGAGGTTTATATTTTTGTAAATTTATTCTTTTCTTTAAATTTTAATGAATAGAAATGTAAAATTTTTCCAACTTTTTCACGTAGCTTTGCTGTTGAAACGTTAAACAATTTTTTTTATTTCATTAATTTTATCCTCATTTGCAAAATGATCGTTGACTTCATTTAGTTTTTCAAAAAAAAAAAATTTATTTTTCTATTTTTTTAATCGAAAACTAGTTGAACTCTTGCGTTTTCTTTTGATTAAAGGACATGGAGGACCACCACAAAAAATTACTGGCGGTTTCTACACAATTGAAGACGAATTTCCTTATATTGTTTCACTGCAAAATAATGGACAACATACTTGTGGTGGAGCAATTATAAGTGATCAACATATATTAACAGCAGCACATTGCGTTTATAGGGCAGTCTATCCGTACAGTAATTTAGTTGTAGTTTCGGGAACAAAAAGTTTATTGGAGGGTGGACAAAGGCACGCGATAAGTCAAGTAATTGTTCATCCTTCGTTCATAATGAGTGGGCAGTATTCTTTTCCTAATGACGTTGCAGTTTTAAAGGTGAAGAACAATTATTTTTTCATTTATGATGATAATTCGACATTCGTTAATTTAAACTTGCAGAAGTATCTTGAGGACAATCTTAGAATGTCCTAGGTTATCCCTAGGATATATTTAAATTATGCCATGAAATTTAAAAAAAAAATGTTTTATTATCTAAAACAACATTAAAAAAATGGCAAAAAATTTTTCATTACCTAAAACAGTAATAAATTTTTGAAAAAAGGTTTCAGTACCAAAAACAATATTAAAAAAATTTCACTTAAATGTTGCATTACCTAAAACAAGATTAAAAAAAATTTTATTTAAAAGTTTCATTACCTAAAACATTAACAAATTTTTGAAAAAATCTTTCAATACCTAAAACAATATTTAAAAACTTTTATTTAAAAATTTCATTACCTAAAACATTAACAATTTTTTAAGAAATGTTTCAATCCCTAAAAAAACATTAAAAAACTTTTTAAAAAATGTTTCTTTATCTAAAACATTTAAAAATATTTCGTTACTTAAAACTTAAAAAAATGTTTCATTACCTAAAACATTCAAACAAATTTTTATAAATGTTTTAATAAGTAAAATAATATTTATAAAATTGTATTTAAATATTTTATTATCTAAAAAATATTGTAAATTTTTTTTAAAATGTTTCATTACCTAAAACATTATAAACTTTTATGAAAAAGGTTTCATTACTTACAACAACATTAAAAAACTTTTTAAAAAATGTTTGCTTACCTGAAACATTAAAAAAAATGTTAAATGTTTCATTACCTAAAACATTAACAAATTTTTGAAAAAATGTTTCTATACATAAAACAACATTAGAAAAATTTTATTTAAAAGTTTCATTACCTAAAACACTAACAAATTTTTAAAAAAATGTTTCAATACCTTAAACAACATTAAAAAATTTTATTTTTATGTTTTATTACCTACAACATTAACAAATTTTTGCAAAAATGTTCCAATACCTAAAACAACATTAAAAAAATTTTATTTTAATTTTTTATTACCTAAAACATTAACGAATTTTTTAAAAAATATTTCAAAACCTTAAACAACATTCAAAATTTTTTATTTAAATGTTTCTTTTCCTAAAACATTAAAAAATGTTTCTTTTTCTAAAACATTATAATTGTTTCATTACCTAAAAGCTAAAACATAATTTAAAAACTTTTTAAATTTTTCATTGCCTAAAACATTGACAAATTTTTAAAAAAATGTTTCAATACCTAAAACAACATTAAAAAATGTTTATTTAAATGTTTCATCATCTAAAACATTAACAATTTTTTAAGAAATATTTCAATCCCTAAAAAAACATAAAAAAACTTTTTAAAAAATGTTTCTTTATCTAAAACATTTAAAAATGTTTCGTTACTTAAAACTTAAAAAAATTTTTCATTACCTAAAACATTCAAACAAATTTTTATAAATGTTTTAATAAGTAAAACATTATTTATAAACTTTTATTTAAATATTACATTATTTAAAACAACATTGTAAATTTTTTAAAAAATGTTTCATTACATAAAACATTATAAACTTTTATGAAAAAGGTTTCATTACTTAAAACAACATTAAAAAGCTTTATAAAAAATGTTTGCTTACCTGAAACATTAAAAAAAATGTTAAATGTTTCATTACCTAAAACATTAACAAATTTTTGAAAAAATGTTTCTATACATAAAACAACATTAGAAAAATTTTATTTAAAAGTTTCATTACCTAAAACACTAACAAATTTTTAAAAAAATGTTTCAATACCTTAAACAACATTAAAAAATTTTATTTTTATGTTTTATTACCTACAACATTAACAAATTTTTGCAAAAATGTTCCAATACCTAAAACAACATTAAAAAAATTTTATTTTAATTTTTTATTACCTAAAACATTAACGAATTTTTTAAAAAATATTTCAAAACCTTAAACAACATTCAAAATTTTTTATTTAAATGTTTCTTTTCCTAAAACATTAAAAAATGTTTCTTTTTCTAAAACATTATAATTGTTTCATTACCTAAAAGCTAAAACATAATTTAAAAACTTTTTAAATTTTTCATTGCCTAAAACATTGACAAATTTTTAAAAAAATGTTTCAATACCTAAAACAACATTAAAAAATGTTTATTTAAATGTTTCATCATCTAAAACATTAACAATTTTTTAAGAAATATTTCAATCCCTAAAAAAACATAAAAAAACTTTTTAAAAAATGTTTCTTTATCTAAAACATTTAAAAATGTTTCGTTACTTAAAACTTAAAAAAAATTTTCATTACCTAAAACATTCAAACAAATTTTTATAAATGTTTTAATAAGTAAAACATTATTTATAAACTTTTATTTAAATATTACATTATTTAAAACAACATTGTAAATTTTTTAAAAAATGTTTCATTACATAAAACATTATAAACTTTTATGAAAAAGGTTTCATTACTTAAAACAACATTAAAAAGCTTTATAAAAAATGTTTCAATACCTGAAACAACATTAAAAAATTTTTTTTTAAATGTTTCATTACCTAAAACATTAACGAATTTTATAAAAAAAGTTTTAATACCTAAAACAACATTAAAAAACGTTTTAAAAAATGTTTCTTTATCTGAAACATTTAAAAATGTTTTATGACCGAAAACAACATTAAAAAACTTTTTAAATGTTTCATTACCTAAAACATTGAAAAATGTTTCTTTACCTAAAATATTTAAAAATTTTTCATTACCTTAAACATTAAAAAATTTTTTAATCGTTTTAAAGTTTTTTACATTCAAAGTAAAAGTATTATTAATTTGACTTTTATTTCAGTAGACATAAATGTTATTTGTCGTTAAATATCATTTAATATAATTCTCAAGTGACATAAATTTCATTTGATATAATATCTATTTAACACAAAAGAGATTTAACATAATTTTTATTGAACATAAATGTCATTTAACATAAATTCCATTTGTCATAAAAGTCATTCATCAAAATTCTCATTTGACATAAAATTCATTTTACCCATAATTACATTTTACATAGATATATCGGCGCGAATTTAAAAAGTAACGATTTTAAAAAGTAAAAGTAACTAAAGGTGAATTACATAAAATTTAATCTATGTCAACTGAATTTTATGTCAGTTGAGAATTATGTGTAATGACTTATCCGTTAAATGAAATATATGTCCAGTGAATTTTATGCCAAATGAGAATTACGTTAAATGGAATTTACACCAAATGAAATTTATGTAAAGTAAACCTTACGTCAAATGAGAATTATGTTAAATGGAATTTATGCCAAATTAAATTTTATATAAAGTGAATTTTATGTTAAGTAAGAATTATGTTAAAATATATTTACGTAAACGAAACAAAACATAAACGAAATTTATGTCAGGTGAATTTTAAAATAAAATTCTATCTAAAATGATATTTATGTCAAATAGATTGTGTGTCAAATGAGAATTATGTTAAATGACTTTTTTGCCAAATGAAATTCTTGACAAATGAATTTTATGTGAAATAAATTTTATAACAATTAAAATTTACGTTAAATGAATTTTTTGTCAAAAGGAAATTTATGTTAAATGATTTTTATGTGAAAAGAAATTTATGATACGTGATTTTTATGTCAAATGGGAATTATGTTACATGAGTTTTATGTAACATAAAAATTGTGTTAAATGAATTTTATGTAACATAAAATTTGTGTTAAATGAATTTTATGACCAATTATATTTATACTTATACTTCCGAAAAACTTGATTTTTTTTTTAAATAATTATGACTTCATTTTTCAGTTGTCAGAACCTATGGTATTCAATGCCCACCAATCGAAGGTACAACTACCCAGTTATAGTGTAGTTGAAGGAACTTATGGAACAATTGCTGGTTGGGGCTATCGAACAAATTATTCAAAGCAACCATCCCTCTTTCTCAACAAAGTCATTGTAGAAATATTGCATACTGCAAAATGCCAAAAATACGTGGGAAATCAATTATATTTCGAACAAATATGTGGAATTTATTCCCAAGGGCAAGGAACTTGTAACGTAAGTTATTCGAATTCTTTTTCAATTTTAATTTTAAAAAAATGTTCTGTTACATTTATCTACCAATTTATTTAGTTATAAAATTATTCGAAAGCATCAATAACTTCTTTTCTCAATAAATATTTAATTATTATTTTTTTCTATAGGAATTAAGATTTTTAAAAATGTTAAATTCAAACTTTTTTGAAATTAACCCTTTAACGCCCAGCATTTTCAATCGAGACCACTTTGACTTTTAACCTTCATAATTTTAACAAAAATAAAATATTTTTTGATTTACAAACAATCAACACCCACAAATTTATTCTACTTTGTGAAAAAAATTCATATCGCAATAAAAAATTAACAATTTTTTAATTATATAACAATAATAAAAAATGAATGTTTATGACAGGATTTATGATTAAAATTGCAAAATCGAAAATTAAATAAAACTTAGCTAATGAAACTATTTAGGCAGTATTTACAAAAATTATTTATTCAGAAATAATAAATCTCATCGCAAAATTAATAAAATAATTAATAATAATTAATAATAATAATATTTAATAATATTAATTATTAATAATTATAATAATAATTAATAATATATTTATTTATCAATAAAAAAAAATATAACATTTTATATTTTGTAAATACTTAGGCGGGTTTTTTAAAAATATTTTAAACATTTAATTATTATTTTTCCATAGGAAATAAAATTTTAAAAAATATCTAATTCAAACCTTTTTTTAAAATTAATAAACATTAAAAATATTGTAACTACTTAAACATTATTTACATATTGTATTATTAATTAAAATTTAAACTAAAAATTATTTTGAAATCAATTATTATTAAAGGAAATTCTCCAAAAAAAACATTATTTAAATACAAAAGTAAATGTGACGTGCTCCGATGAAACCTAAGAAGCAAACGAATTATAGGTTAGGGTCGTGTTAGATTTATCTAAAAAAGTTTATTTTTAATTGTTTGAATTTGAAACAAATTTTTATTGAATATTTTGGATGTAATGAAGACTTGAAGATCAATAATTTTAAATTAATAATTGATTTTCTGTATTTTTACTTGAAAAATTAAAAGCATAACCTCAAAGTTTTTGCTTCTTAGTTTACCTTTCTTCGGAGCGCGTCACAAATTATTAATAAATAATATTATTTATTATTTATTTTTTATTTATTTTTATTCATTTATTAATAATAATAATTTATTATTTATTATTATTGAATAATTAAATTTTTTTAAATTTAATTTTTATAAAGAATTTTATTAACAAACTTTTAAATAATTGAATTTTTTTGACAAATGTTCATAAAATTTTTTAAAATAGTTCCAACTTTCAAGAAAATTTATTAAAATTAAAATTTTTCGATGAGATTTATTATTTCTGAATTAATAATTTTTGTGAAATTTTATTATTTATGACAATAATTAAATGTTTGGGTACAAATTTATTAAAATTGTTTCTAAATAATGGAATTCTTTTGGATTATTTCATTATAATATAGTTGATATTGAGAATCATTCAAGTGGGAAAAATTTTTTGAAATAATTAAAATTTTGGCAAGAATTTTATTAAAATTTTTGACAATAATTGAATTGTGAAAAAAAAATTTATTATATATAAAGAGAATTTGAATTTTGACGAGACTTTTTGTTCAATTTCGCACATAATTAAATATTGTTATAAGAATTTGTTCTACTTTTGAATTAATTGAATTTCTGCAATAATTTTTATTATTTATAAAAATAATAATTAGGATTTTGTTCAAATTTTTTTTAAATGTTGAACACAATTAAATTTTGTAATAAGAATTTAATTACGAAAATAATTCAATCTCTGTAATTATTTGTAACTTTTTCAAAATTCAAGTTTTCAACTATTTTTAAGTAAAATTATTTTATAAATCCATTATTTTAAATAATTAATTAAATGTATATTGATAAATTTAAGTAATTTCAAGAAGAATTTGATTTATTAATATTTTGCAAAAAATCTAAGTTTTTTAAAATTTCTAATTAAATTCATTAAAAATTTAAATTTTCTTAAATTTTAAATTGAAACCGTTTTGAAGTTAATTTATTCATAAAAATTGTGAACGCAACTCTTTTAAAATTGAAATAATTTTGAAATATTTAAATAAAATTATTCGTTAAATAATTTATTTATTTTCTGATAGATTGTTTAAGATTTAAGTTATTTAAAAATAATTTTTGTCTAAAATTTATTTATTTAATTTAATTTTTTTTTAATTTAATTTTATTTTTTTAAATATAATTTTATTTTTTGTTATAAAAAAATGAATTAAACATTTTTACGTTCTATTATGTTTAAAATTGCTAATTTTATTTTAAAAAATAAGTGATTATAAACATTAATTATTCTGCAAAAAAATTATTTTTTTCCATGTCCTTAAAATATAATAAAATGTTTCTGTAAATATTTTACAGGGAGATAGTGGAGGTCCTTTAGTGGCAAATGGACAAGTCGTTGGTATTGTATCGTGGGGTGGTGAATTATGCGGTGTTGGTAATCCAGACATCTACACTAATGTTTATTCCTATCTAAACTTTATTCGCCAACAATTGATATGATTTTATTGATCAAAAAAATACATTAGATATAATAATAATCAATAATTTATTTGAAACAATTTTAACCGCCACTGTAAATATATGAAATTGTAATAAACGAAATTAGAGAATTTATTAAAATTAAATGTTATTCTGATTTCGTAGACGATCCTCCTATTAAGAAAAAGTTGTAACTAATAAAATTAAAGAAAAAAGGTCAAATATACGAAGCCGATTGAGCCAAAAAGTAGCATTAATTTTTCAAGCAATATTTTCAACAAAAGCTCTTGGAAAATTTTATTTTAGGTATATCGATTAAAAATAATATTACAGGTAAGTTAAATGTTTACACTTTTCGTTTCTATAGTAACTTCAAAATCAATAATATTTTTAAATTTTTTTCTCAAAGTTCAAGGTTTCTATAAACTTTGTTGTCAAGTTGTCTATTTAGAATATAGACATACTTTAAAAATTTTAAGTATTATATACAGTAAAATATCTTCAATTCATGACAATAAAATATTCTTTTATATTTTATTCCTCTTTCTAATTTAACAAAAGATAAATTTTAGGCTCAGTTAATTTAATATTTATAAAAAAAATATGTCAAATTCTACACAATAATTTTTTTTTAAAACTATTTGCTTTTTTTTAAAACTTGTTCCTAGAGGTTTTTTGCGTCCATTGATAACGAATCTACACTAAATTTTAAAAAAAATTTTAAGGAATCCAATATTAAGAAAAATTTTTTAAATTTACTTGAATTTTTTTATACTTCAGTCAAATTTTCTAAAAAAAATCAATACTGACTTTGCGTCTGTCAAGTTTTTCAAAATTTCATATAAATGTAGCGTTACGTAAGAGAAAAAAAAGTTGTACAAAAAAATTTTCAAAATTTTATGTTTTTCCGAGCAATAATGTAACAAGTAATTTTTTTCCAAAAATGCATAACTTTGAGACTTTTGAATCGAATTTTTTCATATTAATGTCACTAATAATTGTCATACCAACAATTTTAATGCATCACTCAATGCAATAAAAAACATAAAATTTGTTTCAAAATTCGACCTAAAAAAAATTTTTCAAGATTTGTGACTTCGCTTTTTTGGGCAAAAGCACTATTTTAAATTTTTTTGTAACTATATGACATTCGAATTCTCATATCTTCTCCGGAACGGTTGACAAAATATAAATATCCCTCTTTTTAAGACTCATAAGCTACAAAATTACCACGAATTCTACTACAAAAGAAAATGAATAAAAACAAATGAAAAAAATGAATAAATTATTTAATGACTAATTTAATTTAAATATTTCAAAATTATTTCCAGTTTAAAAGAGTTGCGTTCATAATTTTTATGAATAATTGAACTTCAAACGGTTTTAATTTGAAATTTTATAAAATTTCATTTTTTAATGAATTTAATTAGAAATTTTTAAAGACTTAAATTTTTTGCAAAATTTTAAAAATTCAAATTCTTCTTGAAATTACTTAAATTTATCAATGCATTTTTAATTAATTATTTAAAATAATGGATTTATAGAAAAATTTTAGTTAAACATAGTTGAAAAATTGAATTTTGAAAAAGTTACAAATGATTGCAGAGATGGAATTATTTTCGTAATTAAATTCTTATTACAAAATTTAATTGTGTTCAAAATTTAAAAAAAATATCTCGACGAATTCCCAATTATTATTTTTATAAATAATAAAAATTATTGCAAAAATTCAATTAATTCAAAAGTAGATAAAATTCTTATAACAATATTTAATTATGTGCGAAATTGAACAAAAAGTCTCGTCAAAATTTAAATTCTCTTTATAAATAATAAATTTTTTTTTCACAATTCAATTATTGTCAAAAATTTTAATAAAATTCTTGCCAAAATTTTAATTATTTCAAAAAATTTTTCCCACTTGAATGATTCTCAATATCAACTATATTATAATGAAATAATCCAAAAGAATTCCATTATTTAGAAACAATTTTAATAAATTTGTACCCAAACATTTAATTATTGTCATAAATAATAAAATTTTACGAAAATTATTTATTCAGAAATAATAAATCTCATCGCAAAATTTTAATTTTAATATATTTTCTTGAATGTTGGAACTATTTTAAAAAATTTTCTGAACATTTGTCAAAAAAATTCAATTATTTAAAATTTGTTAATAAAATTCTTTATCGGAATTTAATTTTAAGAAATATTCAATTATTCAATAATTCAATTTTCGTAATAAAATTCTTATTGCAAAATTTAATTGTGTTCAAAATTAAAAAAAAATATCTCGACAAAATCACAATTATTATTTTTATAAATAATAAAATTATTGCAGAAATTCAATTATTTCAAAAGTTAAAAAAATTCTTATAACAACATTCAATTATGTTCAAAATTGAATAAAGTCTCGTCAAAATTCAAATTAACTTCATGAATAATTAAATTCTTTTTCATAACTTTAATTATTTTCAAAAATTTTCATAAAAATTTTGTCGAAATTTAGATTATTTTCAAAAATTTTCCTCATTTTAATAATTTTCAATATATTTACTGTGATATTTAAATTTCTTTCAATAAAACTTTTAATTGTATTTCTCGAAAAATGCAATTATTCTTAAAAATTTCGTTATAAATTTATAGTTCTTTTAAAAGACTTCAATTATTTTCAAAAATTTTAATAAAATTCTTGTCAAAATTTTACTTATTTTTAAAAAGTTTCCTTATTTTAATGATTTTTACTTTCAACTATTAATAATAAAATTACCAAAAAAAATTTTATTATTTAAAAATAGTTTTAACAAATTTGTACACCCGAAATATTTAATTATTGTCTTAAATAATAAAAAATTTTCCTATTAATTTAGAGATTTACAAATTTTTTGTAAACTTTTTCTTAATAGTAAATTAGATTCTGAAATAATAAAACTCATCGCATAATTTTAATTATTTTTAATACAATTTTAATCAAATTCCTTTAAAATTGAAACTATTCTAAAAAAATTTACTAAAATTCCTCAAAAGAATTCAATTATTTAAAAATTTGTTAATAAAAATCTTTATAAAAATTAAATTTTTAAAAAACATTCAATTATTCAATAAATAATTTATTTTTGTATTTAAATAATGGATTTCTCCTAGAATTTTCTAATCATAAATATTAATTTCAAAAATTAATTTTAGTTAATAATGCAATATGAAGATAATTTTTAGCTTACAGTAACAACTGCAACAAGATTCTTATAACATAAAATAATTTTAAAACTCGATTTTTATAATTATTATAAAACATGAAAAAATATTCATCATCTTTATTAAAGCAAAATTATAATTAAGATGAGAAATAATGGAAATTGTTTTCTTATAAAAATTCAAAATTTTCTACGAAAACATTAAGAAACCGGAATATGTATTGTTTTTTTTTCTATTTCTTAATCATAATTTTTTTAAAAACGAACAATTTTCTAACATTTTTTATAAAGTTTATTTTTATTAATTTAAGTATAATTTTTTGTTATTTTAATACTTTGCACGAAAGGGCTTTGACCGTTAACATTTTGAATTCATAAATAAATAAATAAAAGGAAATATATTTAGTATAATAACTTAAATAATTTAAATAAATAATTCAAATGAAATGAAAAAATGAAAAAAAAGAAATGAAAAAGCATATTACAAATAAAATGGATATATTTTTTATTTGTTAATGAATATTGAGATCAATATGTATAGTAAATTTTATAAACAGTTATATAAACATTCGAGTAGGTTGAAAAAATATGACCTGTAGAGCAAAAAATCGAAATTTCGATTAATTTTAAAGTCTCCAGGAATTTCTATTTTGTAAAAAAATTTAGAGACGATAAGGAATTCAAATATCGTATTTACTAGAAAATCAAAATGTTGCTTTTGTCCGCAAAAATAAAGTCAAAATTTGTTTTACATTTTTTTTTGGTTCAAATTTTGAAATTTTGTTCTGTTTTTTGATTGCATCAAAATTGTTGTTATAAGAATTGTCAGTCACATAAATATGAACAACAGCGAATGAAAAGTTTCAGTTTTATGCATTTTTGAAGAAAAACTTTAAACTTTGATATGCCTGGTAAAACACAAAATTTTGGAAATTAAAAAAATTTTTTTTCTACCTTCTCTTCTTTTAGACAATACATTTACACGAAATTTGAAAAGAAATTGACAGACCCAATGCCAATACTGATTTTTTTGAGAAATTTCGACTCAAGTGGAATAAAAATTCAAGAAAATTAAAAAATTTTCTCCTCATTTTTGATTGCATAAAATTTTTTTTAAATTTTACTTCAGATTTGTAATCAGCAACCGTTACAAAATTTTCTGATTTCGATTTTTGATTTCTTTATACAATTCTGAAGAATCGCTTACAAGTAAAAATGACTTTACGCCAATTAATCACGCTTATAACTTCCATAATAAAAACTGAGATTGCAAGAGAAAATCCGATAAGTAACAAGTACGAGACGATTAAAAGTAATTTTTCCTTCTTAATTTCTTCTGGAGGCGAAAAGATTTTTGAAACCTTCGTAAATCTGTCCATAGGCAATAAACCGTGTTCTGATGCTCTCAGTATCAGCTCATTAAAACGATCAAGATAAGGAGATCCTTCTCTTGCCATCCAGGATGCAATACAATGGTCCATTGCTTCCTCCAAAAGTTTTCCTTGAAGTTCTGATTTTATTTTAAAGTCATTTATATTTGATTGATATGAAATACAACTAACATTTTCATATTTCGATAACCAAACGAAGCAATTTTTATCTGATCCTAAAATAGAAGTATCTATTTTTGCGCCTATCTTCTGGACGTAAGAGATGGGACTTTGAAGCAATAATTGTTTTACAAATGGACGCCCAACTGGCGTTATAGATGAATTCGCAAGTTCTTCGAGATTTGAAATTTGTGGTTCAGTTCGGAAAGACAAGTCCAAGATGACTGAGTAGAAATAGCTTGAATAGACAATGCAACTCAACATCAGTGAACCAAAAACAATTCTTTCTGTCAACTTCTCAGGCTCTCTGGTCACGGACATTCCCATTATAATTTTAGTAATGTTGAATATTTGCCAAGTTGTTTTATTGAATTTTAAAATCCTCGAGGCAATTCGAACACCAACAATTGCAAAAGTGGTTGCAAAGATCATATAAAGAAATTCTTTTGAAATTACGATCACTTTAATAAATCTTGAACTGATTGGAACAACTGCATTTATACTTGCAAAGCTCATAACACGTAGCAGTGGACTTCTTGACAATGTTTTACGATTTGAACTCGAAGAATAAAAGACATTTAACAACATCTCAGCTTTTATGAGCACAAAGTTTTTGTAAACTGCTTGGAGTTTTGTTGACTTCACGTACCCAATTTTAACCGAACAATTCATTTTTGATGAAAATATAGCCAAATATCTAATGTGGTTTTTGGATTCCTTCTCATATTTCCCTTTATTGACAGCAAAGAAAAATTTTATCATATATCCGTGCAGATTTTGAAGTTTGTTGGGGAACCATTTGGTATGTAATGTTACTTGTTGTGAGCCGTAAGTCTTTGCAAAAAGATTTATTTCATGTAGAATCGGCTGTTTAACCAAATCCAAAGTTAATTCCTCATACTCTCCAAAGTGTTCCAGTATTGCAATATCTAGAAAATCTTGAGACCAAAAGTATTCAAGAACTTTCTTTTCGAATTGAGTTTTTCTTTGAGGAATGAAGTTAATCAAACATTTCGGATATGAATGTCCCATTGACAATCCTTTCAGTTGCATAAGTATATATAACGCATTACCCAAAATGTGATCTTGATTGCCAACAAAAATCATAATGAATAACGTCGTTCGTCTTGGTGGACGTGATGACAGTGGAAAGTGCTGTTGCAAAGCAGTTTTCAGATTCGTGAAACTCGTACTGAAGGATGGAAAGTGTTTAGAAACATCCGTGATAAGAATGTTGACGGTTGAACTTGAATTCACGAGTGTGTGATTATCAATGATAAACATTACCTGATGCAGTTTCGATTCTCTTTTTAGAAACTCTATTAGACCATGAGTGTAACTGCCGCTGACTGTCGTTCCAAGAATGACTACACCAACAAATGTTAAACAGAATATATCCAACAACTTCATCATTATCTATCTAGCAAATTTCAACACTTTACGAAATGCACCTTTCCAATGGAGTGTAGAAATCGTTATGAAACTTGTTTGGAATTGTAAGCGGAGCTTATTTGGTTTTTTTTGCAAGTTGTCAAGGAGACTATTACCTCAAAATGTAAAAACAAAAGATATTCTTAGTGGTAGATTTGCAATAAGAGATTGTGTCCTATTACAAGAGAAAATGTTTTTTTACTAAAGTAGGTCATCATTAATTGTCACTACTCTACTAGGCTTGTAGTCGTAGAAATTATTTGCCGAACATCAAAATCAATATACGGGTTTTTTCGTTTGTAAATGTACGGACTTGAGATGATCACAGTCCTTAGTAAAATTAGTGGCTTTAAGTAATTTAATAACTTCGGTATATAATCATTTATGATCATTGTATCCTTACAATCTGGTTTTCGTGCTAATCACAGCACATGTACAGCATCGTTCAAAATTCACAATGGGCATTAAGCTTGCTATGGATTTAAAAATTATTACTATCGTTGTATTTTTTGATTTTTCTAAGACGATCCGGTCAGTAGATCATAACTTATTAAAACATAAACTAAGTTCATTTAAATTATCTAAATCAGTCTGTAATTGATTTCGGTCTTACCTTGGTCCTAGATTTCAAAGAGTTTATAATGGAAATGGTGATTATTCAGAACGGGATAAACTTAAATGTGCCCCAAGGCGCATCACTTTCTTCAATGATTTTTAACTTCTTTATATCAGATCTTGGGGATCAGCTTCAATACTGTAAATACCATAAATATGCAGACGATTTTAAGTTTTATCTTTCAGGTCCACTGTCATCGCTTACTGATTTAATTCCAATGATTCAAACAGATATTGATTATTGATATTGATTTATTATTGATTATTATTAATCGGTGAAATTACTGCATCATTTTAGAAAATTGGGGCTAAGGTTTCTTAAGTCTTCGGATCTCTCTGCAACATTAAAAAATACATTATTAATAGAATAGGTGCGATATAAAGTGTAATTTTACTGTCAGTGTTGTTCGTTTCATATGGTATTGAATAAGATAGTAATGGAATGAATAAAACGGATTATTAAAAAAAATTTATTATTTAAAGTTACTTGTCCAAGTTTGATTATTGAATGAGGTAGATGCACCAAACTGTTGATCCTGTGGTAGATTAACGACGATAAGAAGCTCAACAATGTATTGATGGGGTTCTAAGTAAATAAACCGCAAATACCAGTGATCATAGAGGAAATGGCGTGAATCTACGTATCAAACTATAATACAATTTGTACAAGTTGGCACCATTATTTATAAATATAACGCTAGTCTAATATATTCATCCGAACAATAAAATTTGGAAATATTAATTAAAAATTTTGTTATATAGATATAAAAAGAAACGTATTAAACAAAATTATACAAATTGTTTTGTTTGTGCAAGCAACTATGGATCTAGAGAAGAATAACTCCATAAAAATGATTATGTAATTACTAATTCACAGTAGTGATAACATTATTCAGAATCGTCAAAACAGAATTGTAATTGTTGGGTCACGTGATCACTGCAATGTTTATTTCTCAACATACTGAATGGATTGTCTTATTTGAGGTCAATTATTAATTTGAAATTGATAAAAACAACAAATATTCTTTATCGATGTTTCATAAAAGGTGTAGAATGCTTTTTAAAGCAATAGTTAAGGTTTATTTTTTTACTAACATATTCTGTTTGATTAAATATTCTATATGCAGCTGAAAATTATGGAACTTTGATCACATGTTAGCTGGGACCTAGATCTAATTGTTTAGTAGTCTCTATTGATCATCAATTATCTAGGAAAGTCAATAATATAGCGAACTTAACCCCGTTCCGGTCTACAGGGGTCCCTGTTTCACCCTCGGTTCACCGATTTCTAACAATTGGCCGATCGAAGTCTAGCTCTATTATTTTCACTTGTATTATCAAGTATTGATGCAAAAAAAAATCGAACAGGGAAAGAGAGATAAATGGAAGAATGATTTCAGAAACTTAATTCTATTAATAATGCAATTACAATGAGACCTATCGCAATAATAAAGTGAACAATAATTATATCTATGTGTGTATATATACATATACTTTTTTAAGATAAATAATGAATGCGAATTTTGTTTGTTTTCTGAATATATAAAATACAAAATAAATCACTATATTATATGTAAAAAAATAGGTGATATGTAATAAAACGAAAAAAGTTCTTTGAAATTAGAATAGGGAGAATTGAATTATAATAACAAAAAAAAAAGGTTGAGAAGGAAAGTTTAAAAATTTTCGCTTATGTTTTTACGAAAAAAAGTCTTCAGATTCGTGGTCAGTGACTTCGAAATCCACCGAGAAAGGCAACTTTCATAAATATTTATGCATTTTTTAACTGCATTATCAGAAATTTTGAATTTTAAAAAACTTGTTTTAAAGCAAGAATCATTTCATATTTCCAAAAAAATGAAAATTAGAATTAGTATTTTGAATTCTTAACGGCGTTGAAAGGTTTTGTGAAATTTCTAGGTTACGTGAGACCTTATATTATCACCCCAACAGAATACGGCACTGACTGGTTTAAATAACTTGAAATAGGTAAACAAACATTTTTCAACTAATTTTTCTCTAAACACAAACATGTTTACAATAATTTCTGAATATTCAAGAGCACCATGAAGACGAAAATCATTTTTTTGCTTTTGTCTTGTCAAATAACACTGTCGGTGGCCATTTTGAATTCAAGACCCTAAGTGAATTACTGATAACTATAGATAATAAGGCGTTCTGTTTTATCGGCCGAAGGTAATTATCTAGCGCGGATAAGTGAAAACTGTAAAAATTAAAAATTTTGTAGTACTTCTTGGACTCACCATGACAAATACGAAAGTCACATTGTAAATACGCGTTAATGGCCCAGTGCACGGCTATTTAATTCATTCTCGTCCATGGGAATTAAGATTTTAAAAAATTTTAAAGTCAAATTTTTTTGAAATTAATCAACTTTAATAATATTCTAATAAAACATTATGATAACAATTAATTAACGATCGATTTCTTCATGTTTTATAATAATTAAAGTTGATCGAGTGTTAAAGTCATTATTTTATATTATAAAAATATTGTTACTCTTATGTAACTTCTTAAAAATTATTTTCATATTCTATTATCTGAAATTTAAACTAAAATTCATTTTTAAATCAATTTTCATTAGTAAATTCTACGAGAATTCAATATTTAAATACAAAGGTAAATTATACATTAAATAATTGAAGGTTTCATAAAATTTAATTCTTATACAGAAAATTTATTAGCAAATTTAAAATAATTGAATTCTTTTAACGATTTTTAATAAAAATTTGTAGAGTAGTTAAATTTTTCAAGAAATTTAATAAAAATTGTATTAAAAATAATTGAAATTCTACGATGTGTTTTATAAAATTCAAGAAAATAATTGAATTAGTGCGAAGAAATTTATAAAAAATTTATAAGTATTTGAATTCCTGTGAAATTTTTATTATTTACGAAAATAGTTAAACTTTTGTGTAGTATTTTTTTAAAATTGTTTTTAAATAATTTAATTCTTTTGAAAAACTCTAATAGTAGATATTAAAAATCTTCTAATTGAAAACATTTTTTGAAAATAATCGAAATTTTTCCAATAATTTATATTATTAAAGTTCTTGAAAATAATTGAAATTTGAAGAAAAGTTTTATTATTTTTAATGATATTTCAAAGTTTGACGTGAATGTAAAAAAATTATTGAACATAATTGAAATTTTGACAAAAATGTTTTCAGGTAAGTAACATTTAAAAAAAGAATTAAGTTTCTTTAATCATTAGTAACGTCTTCAATATTCCACTTGTTTAGTGTTTGTAATTATTGAAATTCTTCTCTAAATCCATTATTTTTAATAATTAATGAGTTAAAAAAAAGAAACAAAAATTTAGAATTTTCTTATGAATTTTAAAAATTGAATTTTTTTCAGTAATTTTAATAAAAATTTCAAAGTTTTTCCTAAATTCCCTATGTCAGATTATAATTATAGTAATATTAAAACTGTATTTTCAAATTTACATTTTATTTTTATGCAAAAAATTTGTATTAAAAATTCGGACATTCTGTTATTTTTAAAATTGCTAATTGTATTTCAAAAAGTAAGCGGAAAGTCAGCCTCGTGACATACCTCAGATAAGTAACCCTAGATCGTTAATTATCCAATAATTAATATAAATAATAACATACAATAATTAATATAAACAATTTACAATAGAAAAAATTAATTCCCAATTTCTCGAAAAGTTGTCTCTTATTTCTCATCTCATTTTAAAAAAAAGTATATTTCCTGTTTGAAAATCGTTTTATGAAAACAGCTCAATTACTCAATGCGTGACAGTTTGAGTGTGGTAAAAAAAAATTTATAATTTTTTTTTTCTATTTCAATTGACGGGAAATTTATTACATTTTCGGGGTGTCATTAACATCAGAAATGATTAATACAATTTTTTTTTTTAGTCAAGGCTTCATTACCTCGTGTCGAGTAAATAGCCGTGATGATATCTCAGAAACGTGGAGTAAGTTATGAAAGCGCCTGTCTGCAATGTGCTTTTTGAATAACAGTGGCAGTGACCTAAAGAGAACATCCTTCTGTATTTGACCCGCATTGACATTAGCTTTATACTGGAAAAGGGGAATGATCTTTTAATTTCGTAACATTTGAGTCTTGATTCTGGTAATTGTGTTTATACATTATCTGATTAACCATCTGCGGCATACACATGAATAACATTCAGTTATGTATATTATTGTTATTTTTTAAAAATTCTTTTATACCTATCGATGGTCTTTTTTATTGAACATGCGAAAATTTTTTTTTTTACATTCGTCGATATTTTATTAATACGTTACAAAAATTCTGTTTTGTGCGAATCCGAAGAGTCTTCAAAAGTTCGGCTGTTATATTGGATCAACTATTTTGAATTTTGCAAGTCTGACTTCAAGTATAAACTGTCCAACGAAGCAAATCTGTAATTTCACTCAAATATTGTATTTTCAAAGGGCTTTCATTCTGACAGAAATTTTTTTTCCAAAACCGATAAATCACTCTGTAGATAATTTATTCGACTTTAAAAAAAATTGGTTTATTTGTTTCAGATAAAAGTTAGCAGCTGAATCACACCCCTACCATCAATGAAAATCAAGCGACAAAATTCATACCAGAAAATTTAAATTTTTTTGAAAATATAATATATTTTTAAAGCTGGATATGTGATTTCATTCCATGAAAACTTGAAAGTTCCGACCCTGATAGTTTTTTAAAATCTTTCTCCCTGAATATCGTGGTATAACCCCTTGAAGCTTTAATTAAAAAGGGAAAAAAAATTCTTTTATCGAAAACTTTATGAGTAATGAACCATTGAAGTGGCGCTAGGTAACAAATTCTAGAAGAGGACCTAATTCAATTATTGAAAGTCTATCGAGATGTGAGAATATAAAAAATATTCTCACATCTCGATAGACTTTCAATAATTCAATTACAACTTAAAATATCTAAATATTTAACTATTGTTATTTTACCTTTTATTTTTATTTCACATTGTTAATAACTTTGCAAAATGTAATAGAACAATAATAAAGTCATTTGCTCTTTCTTCAAAAATTAGAAACAATTTTTTAAAACAGCAAAAAATGAAATCCGATGCACAAGGCCTATTTTTAAAATTTTTGAACTATAAAAAAATTTAGCGATTTCTCGAAATGTTAAAAATAGTATATTTCTCATATTGGATATATATATATGTGTATATCAAAAAATTTATCAGCAGATATATCATCTTTGTATAAAAGTCATAACCTACTCGTGTTCGTGCGGTTAGTTGTTTTCAGAAAAAGTATATAGAAAGCACGTTGATAACATTTGCTTTGGCCTTTAGCCTCTAATTAGGTATAGTAGCACTTCAATAAACCAACTTTGCTTTACATAACTAATAGTATAATTATATTATGTTCTCTCATTTCTCATGCTTTTTGCCTCTGATCTCTAATATATACGTATATAATTCGGATAAACGAAAATTCGATAAATAATTGCTCATTTTAAGTTGACAAATTAAAAAAAATTTTTTTTTTAATTTAACTACAATGTTGAGTATGAAGAGATTTTGGAAATCCCCCCCTCAAAAAACGAGTTTTTCAGATTCTTCAGTATTATTTTCTCCTAGTTAGGCTTAAAATAAATCTGAATCTTAAACTACAAGATGAAAAACTTAAAAAAAAATTAAATTTTTAAAAGCTTTTGAAAGTGAAAATCTCAAAAAAAAATTTTGTTATTTTTAACACCATTTATTCAAAAAAATTTAATTTTTTCACACTTTTACGAAAGTGGGTCTTGTAGTATATAATTTAAACTTTAATTTAAGCTTAATTAGAAGTTTCCAGCACGTCAGATTTAGAAGAGAGAAAATATGGAAAAACCCCCAAAAACTCGTTTTTTGGTGTCTTTAACCGCTTAAAGTTTATTTGAAAAAAAAATATTTTTTTAATTTTCCGGATATGGGTTTTGTGTAGGATTTAAGCATCAAATGAAACCCAACTAGAAGTTTCTAACATGTCACGTGTATGAGAAATAAAATACTTAAAATGTACAAAAACAACTTTTTTTAGGGGTCTTTACCCCCACTTTTCTCAAAATTCTGACGTGATTCACAATTTTGGATCTCGGGATCGTGTTCAGCGCAGAAAAATACATTAAAAACGACTCTAATATCTATAATATGAAAAATTATATTTTGTAGACTTGTGTTATTAGTAAAAACGGTAAAAACAGTGAAATTTGTAAAACATAACCTCACTTTTTCGTCGATTATATTATTATTATTACCTTTAACATTTTTGTTCTTGAAAAATTTGCAATTTCTATTGTAAACATAAAAATAAGAATCCAATGCACTTTATCACTGTCGGCTTTATTCGATAAATTAGAAATAATGTATTTTTTTATGAGTGTATCTTTCAATCACGCGTGTAAGCACAGTTTTACAGTTCAGCAATTTTCAATCTCTCGCCATCTTTGCATTCTTGAACTTTTGCTGGATTTAATTTTATCACTTTTGATTTTTATTATATATATTTTTTATTATACATTTTACAATATTAACATAAACATTGTAAAAGTAGTCGCAGTGTTATAGAAAATAAAAATAATTAATGCTCTCAAAATTTGACGTAGGACGTAATAAGCATAACCTTTAGATGCAAACTTTAGAAACTACACGGAAAAAAATAGTTCACGAATGTCTCGTGAACTAGTATATCACTTTTGGATGGGACACAAAATTTCAAAATTTTCATTCACTTTTGATTAGAAATGGCGAACGTCAACGAAAAACTGAAACAAAGTTAATGAATTTTTGATGAACGTGTTAAGGATGAGTAGTTCGTCAAAAGTAGAGGTACAAGTTGACGAAAAAGTCGTGAACTCGCGAGTCTCAGTAGTATGCGCAGTTCGCAATGCGCATCAAATATGGCTGATCAAGAATTCATCTGTCATAATTCAGTCGGTGTCATCAGTGTTTACACTCGGACAAATTCTTTGTTTGATTAAATTTATTATTTAGAATCAATGTTTTTATTATTCCTTGAATATTTTTGTGTGCTAATTTCTTTTGTGAAACAAATAATTCATAAAATAAATTAGAAGTTACGACAAGGATCGCTTTATACTTTGCACGGTCCTGAGTTTTGTAGCAGACAACAGCAGACAAAGCTAATCGTGTCGTTTGCAGGAGTACTGTCAGTGTATATAGATTTAGCCGTGTGGGTTAGTTGTTAGGAATATTATTAGGGTACTAGGTTCGAATCCCGTGAAGCGAGTTGCGAATTTTAATGGCGATAAAATTGTGTATTCTGTGTAGTTGGGTACGTATAGGCGTCAAGTTATCAAATTAAATGAAATACTATCAAAAAAGTAGTGTCTAGAAATTTTTTTTTGTTTTTAACATTTTTTAAAAGTTCACGAATTTTTCGTCAACTTTGACGAAAAGTTCAGAAACCGTTCTACGTTTCTAGTGAAGGAGTTGATGAAATTTTGATGAACTGTGTTTATAGATTTTGAAGAATTTTGTGTCCCATCCAAAAGTGATATACTAGTTCACGAGAGATTCGTGAACTTTTTTTTTCCGTGTAGTTTGTATTCCCTACAAGTATAATAAGTATAAATTCCACTCACCTCTAATAAAATGACTAATTTTTACATTTCGAGATTTTATTTCTGTCTAAACACTTCTAAATTTCTTTTCAAGACTCTCTGAATATTAACGTAACAGTTGTCAAAAAGGGCAAAAACTCGAAATTTTGTTTTGCATGGCAGGCATGGAAGTGATGTGATTGGACGTCGTAGAAATTATCCCCTCTCATTGACGAGTCGAGTCAAGTGGCTATTGGCGATTTCAACCATGCCAACAGTTCAACCGCAGCGCTCCGCCGGTAAAAAGTTGAATACTAGTTCACTATAAGTGCGTGACACTCTCATAATAAAAACATGGCTCAGAGTCGCCAAAATCGAGTTTTCGTCAAATTTAATTCATTATTCTATAATAGTTTTATTCGTGTAATAAAACTTGAACATGTCAACATCCTCTTAAAGAATTTTTCTATTTTTCTTTATAAATATAAGGGAAGATGTAAAAAAATTAGTCAACGCATATTTAACGGTGTTGAAAGGTCTGTGAATTTTCAAAGTTATGTTTCTACACAACAATTTAAACGATTTAAACAATCTTTCGGATTATTGTATTTTAAAAGATGCTTACCCGCTGTACGTTGGCATGTTTTATTATAAAAAGTGTCTATGTTTAAATAGAAAGTGTTTGAGAAAATCTTTACCTATTTCACGTCATTTAATTTTGAAAAAATCAGTGGTATTTCTGGTAGGCGATAATCATTCTCCTTGTCGCAGTTAACAGCGTTGGAAGGTCTCTAAAATTTCTAGGTTATATTTATGCAAAATTTACATTGGAGTAAGAGATATAAACTGTGTATCTGTGTATCGAATTTTAAAAATTCATGAAAAAACTCTAAATTTTGATGTTTTTTTTGTTTGACTCCTAAACTATAAAAATAACCACGAATTTTAATACAAAACCTTGAATTTTTTCTACTTCAGACAATAATTTCTTTTTGAATAACTTAATTTTTAAAGAACTATCATAAACTTATGAATAATAAATTATGTAATGAATAATTTTTACAATTTTCATAAATACTAGATTGATAAAAGAATTTTAGTTAAAAATACTAAAAAAAAATTAATTTTGGAAAAGTTACAAATAATTACAGAAATTCAATTATTTTCAAAAGTAATAAAATTTTTCGCACAAATTCAATTATATTCAAAAATTAACAAAAATCCGGTCATTTCATTTATATATTTAAAAATAAAAAGTTTCTTCTCCAAAATTCTATTATGTTCAAAAATTTTTTAAAAATTCTCGTCAAAATTTCAATTATCTTTATAAATAATACAAATCTTCTTCGAAATTTAATTATTTTCAAAAACTTTAATAAAGTACTTGGAAAAATTTCACAGGAATTCAATTATTATTTAATATAAAAAATTTCAAATAATCATTTTTCGAAAAATATCAACTATTTAAAAAGAATTTTATAAAATTCGTCGCAAGAGTTTAGTTATTGGAAAAAATTTAACAAAGTTCTTTTTAAGAATTCAATTATTTTTAGAAATAGTAAAATTCTTCACCAAAATTCAATTATTTTTATAAATTTGAATAAAATTCTTGGAAGAATTAAATTATTTTCAAAAGTAATAAAATTCTTCACAGAAATTCAATTACATTCAAAAATTCTTGTCAAAATTTCAATTATTGTTATAAATAATACAATTCTTCTTCAAAATTCAAATATATTTAAAAACTAGAATAAAATTCTTGTTAAAATTTCACATAAATCCAATAATTTATGAAATTTTTAATAAATTTCTTTAAAATAATTCAATTATTTTCATAAATAATAAAATTTTCACGTGAGTTCAATTATTTAATATACAAAATTTTATAAAATTTTTTGAAAAATATATCAATTATTTAAAAAAAATTTTTTTAAATTCGTCGCATAAATCAATTATTTAAAAAAAATTAACAAAGTTGTTTTCAAGAATTCAATTATTTTTATAAATAATAAAATTCTTCATCGAAATTCAATTATTTTAGAAAAATTTTAATAACATTTTTGGAAATTTTTTAAAATTATTTTCATGAATAATAAAACTTATCGCAAGACTTTTATTAATTTTGGACACAATATTTTAATCAAATTCCTCGTAAAATGTAATTATTCTTAAAAATTTTATTAAAATTTGTCAAAAGAATTCAATTATTTAAAAATTTGTTGATAATATTTCTTATGAAAATTCAATTTTAACAAAAATTCAGTTATTGAATAAATGATTTATTTTTCAATTTAAATAATTGAATTTTTCTAGAATTTTCTAATAAATATTGATTAAAAAAATGAATTTACCGAATAATTGATTTATTGGTTATGAAAATAATTGAATTGTTGCAACGAATCTTATCACAATTTTTTCAAATAATTGAATTTTTTTGAGAAAATTTGCTACTTTTAAAAATAATTAAATTCTTGCGAAGGATTTTATTATGATTATTGTAAATAATTAAATTTTTATTGAAAAATTTCATGGTTATTTAAATTATAACAAAACATTAAGAATTTTTTATGTTTTGTAATAATATTCTTATAAATTGTTGAGTTTCAAAAAGGTTTGAATTTGAATGTTCTGAAGAATTTTAATTCTTGTGGAAAAGTAATAACTAAATACTTTTTTGAAAATTTAGTTATTGATGTTTTTGAAAAATTTTACAATTAATGAAATTTGTAAATAAATTTAATAGAACATTTTTTTGAGCATCTAATAATTTTTAGAGTGAATCAGAATATTTTTTATGTTCAGGGAAAAAGTGAGAATTTTGTCTGGAAATCAGGGAGAAGTCAGGGAAAAATAAAATTAAATATTTGTGTCAATCCTGTTAGAGTTTTAAGAATTAAAAATGGCGAAACCAAAATGGTGGACAATTTTTAAAACTATTTGAAATCAGTCAAAAATGGTTATTCGGGGATTTTCAGGGTCACTGATTACAAATGTAGTCTTAGTTTTTAAAAATTCAAAATGGCGGTCACTTTTTTTCATCGGATTTTTTAAAACTTATTAAACAGTTTTATGACAAAATAAAATTAATGAAGAATTAAATTAAAATTATAAATGAAAAAAGGATAATTTTTTGATTTTTTTTTTTAATTTTTTTAACTTTTGTACAAATATTAAAAAAGTGTTATTGTGTCGAAAAATTTCTAGACAGATTGAACTTGGTAATTAAGTGAAAATTGTGATTAAAAACCGAAAATTGATTTAAAAACGCCAAAAATATTATTTAACGACAATTTCAATTTTTAGGTTATGTTGAACCCCAATTGACCAGAAAGTAAAAAGAAAAAAAGAAAAATTGCTCAATTAAATTGCGTATATATTAGAAATAATTCATATATACACAGTCACTAGCCAATTAATTTACAAATTTTTAATTTAATCATGATGAATCAATTTTAAAGTAGAATATTATGCTCCAATTATATAGTTATTGTAATTTAAACACTGTTTATTGTTATGAATATGTAAAAATGCGATTAACCAGGCTTAAATCATAATCGTGAATGACCGCAATCTTCAGGGACTTTTGACGAGGCCTCCCTCATTGCTTATCACAAAAACCTTTCTTAATGCATCGAAGGGGAATATTGAAAGCCGCACACTGAAGAAAACTTGTCAAAGTGTCAGTAACATCGAGGAAGTTCATAAAGTAGGAACAATTTATTTTCAATTCTCTCAAAGAAAATTTTAACAATAACTCTCCTCAATATATAGAACTATATATATAGTATTGCAATCTCATTCGAAAAAATATTCCTAAAAATAGTTACAAAAGAAGATATTTTTAAATTTTACCAAAAAAAAAGGAAGATTGTAAATTTTCATCCATTTAAGTATATGAAGTGCATTTACCCTTATTGATAAGTGAGAATTATATTTATATATAGATTAATTATAATTAATACAATCTCTCGTTTAAAAGAGGTGAAGTTCATCAGACTTTTAAAGAGAATAATAATAGAATATTATGATAAATATTTAATTATACGTGGTTTAGAATGTAAAAAGAAGACAAGAGGAGAAAATTGTTAATAAATATGTATTTTTAGATTTTTGAAAAATACGATCTTGATTTATTGTCTACCCTTAAAAAAAAAGAAATTGTGTGCACCCCCACCCCCTTCGCCCCACCCAGTAGCGTTGTTTGGAACCGCGCGCTATATAAAAGGCGTCGTCATGCTAGATGGCCGTTGATCTACAATGAAGTCGAGCATCGCGACAAGAACCTGTGGTGCGTGGACTTGCGTCTTCGTAACCTTAGTGGTACTACAAATTTTCGGTTTTTCTTATTCGATGCCCTTCGGTACCGGTCAACAAACAATTCGACTCTGTTCTAGGAGTCTCAGTGATGCCCTATACCTCATTTGTCAGGGTAGAGGATATAACAGTCCATTTTCTTATAGTAGCGAAGACGATACAAGAACAACGAATACAAATGGTCCTGGCCTCGTTGATGAGTGTTGTCTGCAATCCTGCAACATCAAACAACTTGAATTGTACTGTAAACCGCCGAATGACGATAGTACATCCCAGGATGGCATGTGAGTAAGGACCTTTTCTACCTCTATTTTCTTTTAATCTTTCAATTTTTTCCCAATCTTCAATAATCACATCTTTTTTTTTGCTCCTTTTCCGCACGAAGTTAAAGTCCACGTTTTTAAAAACGAAAAATCTATAAAGAATTTTTTAAAAAATAAATTCATCTCTAATTTTCTTGTATTTTGATTTTTAAGAAGTCAATTGACGCTAAGGATACAATTATTAAAAATGAACATGATTTAGAATCAAAAATAAAAATACCGTACCATTATTTTTTTGTTTTCGTTTTTAAAAACATCGTGGACTTCAGCCTCATCTTTTTCTTATTCTAATAAAAATTGTTTCTTTAGTAAACTTTATATATTTTTAACGTCAATGGCCAAAATTTACTTTTATGAAGTTAAGATAAGTTATTTTCAAAATCAATTTTCATTTTTTAATATTTACTTTCTGTTTAAATTGGAAAAAAATTCTGTTTCAATTAAAATAATTAGAATCAATCCTTTTTGCTTAATAATAAAAATATGTTACTTTAAAAAATAAAAGTTTCACTTAAAAGTAGTTCTTTACTGCATATTGCTTTTACTATTAGAAACATCTTTAATAAAATAAAACCAGAAGTTTTAAGTCATTTCAAACACACGCCGATTTTTATTACTTTACCGATTATTAAAAAGTATTAAAACTTAAAATTAAAATTTTTAAAATTTCACTAAAGTTGGCCAAATATTTCATGGAAATTATTAAATATAATTAATTACTAAACCGTCTGTTCAAGATAGAAACCTAGAAAATCGCAATTTCCTTAAGGTCGAAAGTCGCGTACGTGCTAAGCGACTTTCGACCTTATGGAAAGATTACTAGGTTTCAATTCTGGCATAAACGATTTTTTTTCTTTTAAATTCATTTTTTAAATTCTGATTAAAATAATATTATTCAAACAAAAATGAAAATTTAAATTATTATTTAAATAAAATCGTGTTGGTTTTTATATCTATTTTTTTGAAAATATAAAAAAAATTTAGTAATATTTACTAATAATTGCCTGCATTATTACTAACTGCAAAAACAAGGTCAATAAAGGTGGAAACTAAGTTTAATATAAAAACCTTTTTTGTTACTAAGAATTTGTTAATTTAACTAAAATTAGGAATTGTAACTAAAAATTGGTACTTTTAACTAAACGTTAGTGATTTTAAATAAAAATTAGTAATTGTAACTAAACATTAGTATTTTCAAAAAAAAATTCGTAATTTTCTCTAATAAAAATTAGCAATTGTAACTGAAAATTATTATTTTCAACTGAAAATTACAAGTAATTTAAACATAAAATATAATTTCAACTAAAAATTATTATTTTCAATTAAAAATCAGTATTTTTTAAATAAAAATTTTGTAATTTTAATTAAAAATTAGTCATTTTAACTAAAACTTTGCAATTTTAGCTAAAAATAGGTAGTTTTAAATAATTAGTAATTGTAACTAAAACTTTTTAATTTTAACTAAAAGTTAGTAATTTTAACTAAAAATTAGTATTTTTCAACTAAAAAAACAGTAATTTTTACATAAAAATTAGTCGTTTTTGCTTAAACATTGTAATTTGAACTAAAAGTTAGTAATTTTTATTAAAAATTAGTATTTTTCAACTAAAAAACAGTAATTTTTACATAAAAATTAGTCGTTTTTGCTTAAACATTGTAATTTTAACTAAAAGTTAGTAATTTTAACTAAAAATTAGTATTTTTAACTAAAAATTAGTATTTTTAACTAAAAATTAGTATTTTTCAACGTAAAAAACAGTAATTTTTACATAAAAATTAGTCGTTTTGCTTAAACATTGTAATTTTAACTATAAGTTAGTAATTTTAACTGAAAATGGGTAATTTTCAACTAAAAAACAGTAATTTTTACATAAAAATTAGTCGTTTTTGCATAAACATTGTAATTTTAACTAAAAGTTAGTAATTTTAACTAAAAATTGGTATTTTTCAATTTAAAAACGGTAACTTTTACTTAGAAAATAGTCGTTTTTGCTTAAATTTTGCAATTTTAACTAGAACTTAGTAATTTTAACTAAAAATTTGTATTCTTAAATAATTAGTAATTTTAACTAAAAATTTGTATTCTTAAATAATTAGTAATTTTAACGAAAACTTTAATTTTAAGTAAAAATTAGTATTTTCAACTAAAAATGAGTAAATTTAAATTAAAACTTTCTAATTTTAAGTAAAAAGTAGTATTTTTTAATAATTAGTAATTTTAACTACAACTTGGTAATTTTAACTAAAAGTTATTAATATTAAATAAAAATTGACATTCTTAAGTAATTAATAATTTTAACTACAAGTTCGTATTTTCAACTAAAAATCAGTAAGTTGAACTTAAACTTTGTAATTTATCTAAAAATTAGTATTTTTCAACTGATAAACAGTAATTTGAACTAAAAAATAGTCGTTTTTACTTAATATTTGTAATTTTAACTAAAAGTTAGTAATTTTAAGGAAAACTTTAATTTTATGTAAAAATTAGTATTTTCAACTAAAAATGAGTAATACAAATTAAAACTTTCTAGTTTTAATTTTTAGTAGTAGTAGTTCTAGTTTAGTATTTTTTAATAATTAGTAATTTTAACTAAAAGTTATTAATTTTAAATAAAAATTGATATTCATAAGTAATTATTAATTTTAACCAAAACATTGTAATTTTAACTAAAAATTAGTATTTTTATCTAAAAATCAGTAAGTTTAACTTGAACTTTGTAATTTAACTGGAAATTGGTATTTTTAAATAATTTAGTAATTTTAACCAAAAGTTTGTAATTATATGTAAAAATTAGTATTTTTAAATAATTATTAATTTATACTAAAAAATTAGTATTTTTAAATAATAATTAGTAATTTTAACTAAAAAATTACTTTTTTTATATAATTAGTAATTTTACTTAAAAAAATTAGTATTTTTAAAATAATTAGTACGTTTTCTCTAAAAATATCGATAAATAATTGATAAATTGATGTAACAAATTCGCAAAGCCTTTTTGAAAAGTTAGAAAAATTTTTGCAAATATTCAGTTAAGTTTTTATTAATTTTACTAATTCTAAAAGCTAAGTCAGAAAAAATTTTATTGAAAATGAACTTTTACCAACAATTAGCAATTGTTTAGTAATTTTAAATTGGAGGTTAAAAATTAACAATGATTTCACTAGAAATTATACATTTTTTTAAGTTAAGTAATAAAAATTGTGAAATTGACCAGTCAGCAAATTTTCACTAGTAATTACTAATTTTTAACTAATAATTATATTCCAGTTAAAAATAAAAAAGTAATTGGCGGATCAGCTTTCACTAAGAATTAAAAGTTTTTTACTAATAATTATTTTTAGTTGTTGTATATAGAAGCAATAGGCAAAAGTTTATTTTAAAAATATTAATTTTTTTCCAAAACAGGTAAAATTTTCAAATTATTTAGTTATTTTTTATTGAGAAACTATAGAAGGTGAAATGCAAAAGTTTTCATTAAAAAATTTGTTTTTTAATCATTGTTTTAATAATAATTAGTTTTCTAGTAACTATAATTGTTTTTTAATAACATACTTACCTCGGATTTTACTAAAACAGTTTCTAATTATCGACTAATTGTATTTTTAAAACATAATTTAAAATACTATTAAATTTAAAAATTTCAAATTTTCAAACATTTAGAAAAAAGTTTTACTAAGAATTAAGCACTCTTTAATTTTTTACAATTTTTTGTCTATTAACAACCAGTTTTATATTTTGCTGGAAATTAGTATTTTTTTACCAATTCATGTACACAATATATACAGGATCTTGTATCAATAAATAAAATAATCGGTAAAGTAATGTTGATAATAAATTAAAAAATAAAGTATTTTTAAAAATACGTTATTGTGCGGAAAATTTTTTATCACACTAAAGAAATTTAATTACTTTGTACTTTAAAACCCCAAATAATGCAGAAAAATATTGAAATCTTTTTTTAAAAAAAAAATAGTGATAATTCATTTTTCTCTCAAGATATGTTTCATCTTTGAAAAAATTCTGTCTAAATTTTTATATTTATAATATTTATTTCATTTTATAATAATTTTTATTAATTTTGATACATTAAATTTTAATGAACTTTGATAAAATTACTATATATAATCGACAATTATATTAAGTAATAATTTAGTAGCTTAAAAATTTCTCACGATTAAAATATTTGCCTAAAAGAATTATCGATATTCAAATCTGTCGGGGTACAACAGCAAAACTTACATAATATTTAAACGTATTTTTTTCTGTAGTATCAACGATCACGCTCTCAATAAGTGACTTCTTAATATTCATTTCAATTTTCATATATGCCGTGTACATTTGAAAAAGTTGCAAAATCACATTTATTTTTATAAAGTTTTCCAGATTAATGCATTTATATGAGTTTAAATTGACAAGTAATTGATAATTTTCTTAAATTATTGGAAAATTCCATAATTTAAAGCAAAAAAAACTGTTTTTTATATCATTTAACAGCTTTATTATATATTATGTTTATTTAATTTTTTTTCCATTCATATCTGATACTTGTCTCTATTTCTCGCGATATTTTCATTATATTTCATTATATTTGTTTCAACCTTCAGTGAAAATTTTTAAAAATATTTACTAACATAAACAATTTTACTTTTCCTGTTGTTTGTATATTATTAGCGCGTGTGGTAATTGACCCTTAGAGATGACTTAACGGGTCAGACTAAAATTAATTAGATATCAGTTAATTTCATTTACAGAGAATTTGGGAGTTAAGTCACTTTTTTTTTGTTTTTAAGAGATTTGTAACAATTTTTAATTCGACGGTTGTTTTTTTTATTTTATTTAGAAATTAAGTGGTTTTTTTCATTTTTAAGAAATTTTTCGTATTTTCCATTCGACTTTTTAAAAAAAAAAAGTTTTAAAAGTTTTTTGAAAAAACACTCTTAGTAGTTGGAACAGTTAATCTGAATTTATTTCTTTATTTTAGAGTAAAATAAAGTTTATTTGTAAGTTTTAAAGTTCATATTAATAGTATAATCAATAATAATTGTTGTTGATAGAATAAAACCCGGAAGCTAAATCGAGAATCTCAATTAGCTAGTTGTTCATAATGTTATTTTCTGTAGGTCGCTAATCTGCGGCCTCATTATTATAATAGGCAAAATAAATTTTTAAAAATACTTTATTCTTGATAGTATTTTTTTGAAAAATATTTATTATTTGCTTCTTAATTGTTTAATTAAATTGATTGTGAACCTTCGCAAATCGTGGGTCTAATCAACAGCAATCTAGGGTTGTGGTTGTGAATTTTCACTTCACTCGCACTTAACACTCACTTCATATACACTTCCCTTTCACTTTAATATCACTTTGACTTCACTTTACTTCCACTTTAATATCACTTTAATTTCACTTTATATTCACTTCAATATCACTTTAATTTCACTTCATATTCACTTTAATATCACTTTATTTTCACTTCACTCGCACTTAACACTCACTTCATATACACTTCCCTTTCACTTTAATATCACTTTGACTTCACTTTACTTCCACTTCAATATCACTTTAATTTCACTTCATATTCACTTTAATATCACTTTAATTCAACTTCATATTCACTTCAATATCACTTTAATTTTACTTCATATTCACTTTAATTTCACTTCATATTCACTTTAATATCACTTTATATTCACTTTAATATCACTTTCACTTCATATTCACTTCAATTTCACTTCATATTCAATGCAAATTCATTCCACTTTAATTTTATTTACTTCCATGTCACTTCATATTGACTTCACTTTATTTTCACTTCGTATTTACTTCACTTTAACTTCGCTTCATATTCACTTGACCTTAATAGAACTTTCACTTTTCATTCACTTCACTCGAAGTTCACTTTAATTATAATTTCTCTTCATATTCACTTCAAGTTAATTTAATTTTAATTTTATTTTTAATGCAACTTTAATGTTACTTTATATTGATTTCAATTACAATTCATTTACACTTTACTTACAGTTTGCTTTCACTTTTTCCTCTGCATGTTAGCTTCACTTGGATTTTACTTAATATTCAGTTTACTTTAATTTCGCTTCATTTGCACTTCACTTTAACTTTACTTTCACTTTAGTTTCACTTTACATTTGCACTTCACTTTAACTTTAATTTGACTTTATATTCATTTCAAATTCACTTTACTTTCACTTTATTTTCACTTAAACTTCAATGTCACTTCGTATTGACTTCAATTACACTTTATTTACACTTTACTCGCACTTTACTTTGACTTTTTTTTCTTTTTCACTTCATATTCACTTCACTTTAATTTCATTTTCGATTCCCCTTCTTCTTCACTTCATATTCACTTTAATTTAATTTCACTTTCCTTTATTTTTCACTTCATATTCACTTCACTTTAATTTCATTTTCGATTTTCTTTCCTCTTCACTTCATATTCACTTTAATTTAATTTCACTTTCCTTTCTTTTTCACTTCATATTCACTTCACTTTAATTTCACTTTCAATTTCCTTTCTTCTTCACTTCATATTCACTTTAATTTAATTTCCCTTCACTTTCCTTTCTTTTGCACTTTATATTCACTTCATCTTTAAATTCACTTCATATTCATTCAACTTAAACTTTATTTTCACTTCATCTTCACTCACACGTTACACTAATTTCATAAAAAGAAGTAAACCAGTAAAGTGAAAAAAATGAAGTAAATTTACAAAATGTCACCCCTGGGTCTTTATTAAAAAATCAACTTTTTCTCACACAACAACCAATATTGAGAAAAGAAAATAAATTTTTATTGCTTAGAATCTTTCTAAATAGTAAATTTTTTTCCCCCTAACACTTATTTTCTCACAATATTCGAGAAAAAAAAATTCGAAAAAAAAGAAACGTTGAGAATTTCTGATTTTATTATCACAAAAGTAATTAAGAGCGGTTCGTTGACTTGTTTTCAAAAATTAATCGGTCGTTTCTTTATAAACGGCGTATTATAAAGGGTCTTTGATCGCATAAAATAGTGAGCGAAGTCCAAGCGTTTCGATTTCTATATTGTACCAAATGTGAAAGAGAAAAAAAATAGAATAGAAAAAAAATAACACTTTAGTGAAATATAAGTTTTTTCATAATTGTTTCTTTGAAAATTAATTGAATATAATTAATGTCGCAAAACTTATCTCCATTCTATGTAGTGGATTTAATTTTAGAATTCTATGAGATAAAAGAAAATTAAAAAAAATTTTATTTTGATTTTGAAAAATTGAGAATTTTATTCTAAAATTTGTATTCTTTGTTTATGTTTACAGGGACGAATCAGTGAGAATAGTGAATCTTCCGGACTCTCTTGAGACAAAAAAGATATAAGAAGAGGAACGTTAAAATGTAAGAATATTTATATATATATATATATATATATATATGTATGTTATGATTACCGACCTAAACTAAGAAGACGTAAACATTGCAATAAAAGAAAATTTTATCAGTTTTTTCAAAGATATGAATGAAAAATTGTGCAGACAGAAAATTATGTGCGAATATCACTGGTTATTTTTAGCTCTCCTCCTATACATATATATATATATATATATATATATATATATGCACTATTATTTAATAATCATTTTTTTCTTTATTTTTGTACATATATAGATTTTAATTTTTACTGATACATCGACAGAAATTAATTCGATTAATTTTACAAATAATGATTTTTAAAGAAAATCATTGTAAACTAAGAGACTAATTGATTAATAGATTTCTATTTATTGTTACAGATTCTCAACAATATGATGGTCTCAAGAGTCCACCAGCAAAAATACATTTCCATTTAAATATTTTTGATCCACAAGAAGATTCCACTTGAATTATTATTTTTTTCCCTACCAACCATCTCAACGGGGAAAATGTTTGCCAAAGTTTTGTGATAAAAAAAAAATTCATATAAGGACAAATATAATGTCATTATTGAAAAACAAACAAAAAATTCATCCTCAAAACAAGAGGATAAGAAGTGTATCCTTCAAGTTTTAAATAGTGCTGTGAAATCAATTCCATGTCATTTTTAATGAATTTACAGAAAAACATATTATAATCTTTGGCGCTGAAATAAGTGAGTTTTATCACTTTAAATATTAATGAGAACTTTGTGCCGAAGAACAATCCATCCGAAACAAATTTACAAACCATTATCATCTATACTTTAAGCAAGAGTAGTGTGAATGAGTGATTGTGCAAAAGAGTTTAAAACATAAAAGAAAGCAAAACAAAACAAAACTAAACCGAAAGTCGATTATATAGAAAGCAAATGGTTGTTGTTGTTGTTCTTGTTTTTATTGCTTAAGGACTAAAAGAAGAACCATTTTTCCAAAAAAACAAACATTAGGAACCAAAAAATTATCCAACTTGTAAATTCTAAAATAGAAAATTAATTTTTTTAATAAGTATTTACATAGTGAGTTTTTCTATATGGAAAATAGTTGAATAGGTTTTATCATATAGTTTTATAGACAGTTTCGTATCCTACACTTTTTTTTAGATATCTGTAAGAATCCGATATGAAAGATTTCTCTTCTATACTTAAGATGACTTTGTCTAAGCAAATATGTTACCACTACAAAACTCAATACAAATCATATGCAACTAAGTTACAATAGTTTTTAAATACGGAAACATGGTTTTTCTAAGTTTAGGAAGACAATCACAGTTTTCTAGTACATGAAATGACCGTTTATTACTTTTCGAATAATTAATAAAAAGAACTTCATTTTAACTCAACAGACCGATAAACACTTCTCTAAGTGACAATTTTTCTTCTCTCTACACAAAAAAAACAATTTTTTTGTTTAATTTAAAAAATTGGATATACCAATCCTGACTTAAAATGAAGTTTTTCATCGGATATTTCACATTTGTTACACGTATTAATGTATTTTTTCATGATACCAATTTTATTTCATGATTAACGAAATGCTGTAACAGTTGAAATTTTCAACTGAAAGTATACTGGTTATTTCTGTGATATCTTTTCGAATGAAAAGAGACTTTTATATATTTAAAATAAGTATTTCGAACGCGCAATGAGTGTATATGCGTTCATCTGTGACTTTCTCAACAAATCGCTTTAGTGACCAATGATCTCATTAGTTTTTAACATAAAAAATAAATGTACATTATGTTTTTTTTTTTAGTTATTAAATTTCTACGAAGAAAAGAAGAAAAAAATTGTAAAAATTCGACAAATCTCGATAGCCTATGCTTCTTGTTGTCGAGATACTAAAAGAAGGAAGCAATAAAATATTAATGAATCTTGTAAATATGATGTTTTATTTATTCGAAAATTCAAATCCTGAGACAAATGAAAAATTATTCTTTGTTGGACCTCTTTTCTGGTTGCATGTGTCAGGGTGTCTAGTAACCGAGAAATCCGGGAAATAACCGGGATTTTCGTACAAAACCGGGGATTTTTTCTCCAAAATTAAAAAAAGTTTTGTCATTTTAATTTGTTTTTGAAAAAATTACTTTTTATTTCAATTTTTCTAGATATTTATACTCTTCTCTAACTTTGAATTAGTTAAAACAATGTAGAAAGAAAGTTTTTAATTAGAGCTGATTTCGGTACTAAAATAGAACCAAATTACGATTTAATACCAAAATTGGTACTAAATTAATACCTTTCTGATTACAGTGAAAAAATTAATTTGATAGTAAAAGTCAGGTACCAATTCAATCAGATTATGTAAATAAATTTTTAAAAATTATGGAGTTAATAGAAATATGTGACGTGCCGCGACAACCCTGGCGAATGTGTTTCATACGAATATACGACGAATTCGTCGTCACTTCGTCGTCAGTTCGTATTACGTTAGAATATTTGAATAATTAGGCAAAAACAATTAAAGAAAACTATTGAAATGAATAAAGGAATACCTAAGGATAAAATTGACATATTTTTTAGGATAAATTAACGTTAAATTAATAAGAAATTAATGCTTAAAGTAGGAAATGTCAGTTTTAGTGTAGGATGTATGTGTGTGTAAGATCGATATTGGAATAAACTGTTGATATGTCGCCGCACATTCTGCGCGACAGATGGCAGGGGTGACATTTGTCCATGGCTTTATATTACATGCTCATTCATTAAGAAAGCTATTTTTTATTTGTAAGTAGATTTAAATAAAATGGAGAAAAAAAGTTATATTTGAAAAATAAAACATAATTTCAACCCTCAAAAGAAATAATGAATGTTTTAGACCAATAAAAATAAAGTTGAAACTCCTCCTTCATTAGGAAACCTTTTTTTTATTTGTTGGTCAAGTTACACAAAATGGAAAAAAAATTATATTTAAAAAATAAAACATATAATTCCAACTCTCAAAAGAAATAATGGATGTTTAAGACCAATAAAAAAATTGACAAACTCCTCCTACTTTCAAAATCAATTTTTCTATTTGTTGCTAGGTTTAAACAAAATGGAGAAAAAAAATTATATTTAAAAAATAAAACATATAATTCCAACCCTCAACAGAAATAATGGATGTTTAAGATCAATAAAAATATTAACAAACTCCTCCTACTTTCAAAATCAATTTTTCTATTTGTTGCTAGGTTTAAACAAAATGGAGAAAAAAAATTATATTTAAGAAATAAAACATAATTCCAATCCTTAAAAGAAATAATGGATGTTTTAGACGAATAAAAAAAACAAACTCCTCCTACTTTCAAAATCAATTTTTCTATTTGTTGCTAGGTTTAAACAAAATGGTAAAAAAAAATATATTTAAAAAATAAAACATAATTCCAACTCTCAAAAGAAATAATGGATGTTTTAGACCAATAAAAATAAAGTTGAAACTCCTCCTTCATTAGGAAACCTATTTTTTTATTTGTTGGTCAAGTTACACAAAATAGAAAAAAAATTATATTTAAAAAATAAAACATATAATTCCAGCCCTCAAAAGAAATAATGGATGTTTAAGACTTATAAAAAAATTAACAAACTCCTCCTACTTTCAAAATCAATTTTTCTATTTGTTGCTAGGTTTAAACAAAATGGAGAAAAAAAATTATATTTAAAAAATAAAACATAATTTCATCCCTCAAAAGAAATAATGGATGTTTTAGACCAATAAAAAAACAAACTCCTCCTACTTTCAAAATCAATTTTTCTATTTGTTGCTAGGTTTAAACAAAATGGTGAAAAAAAATTATATTTAAAAAATAAAACATAATTCCAACTTTCAAAAGAAATAATGGATGTTTTAGACCAATAAAAATAATGTTGAAACTCCTCCTTTATTTGGAAACCTATTTTTTTATTTGTTGGTCAAGTTACACAAAATAGAAAAAAAATTATATTTAAAAAATAAAACATATAATTCCAGCCCTCAAAAGAAATAATGGATGTTTTAGACCAATAAAAAAAACAAACTCCTCCTACTTGCAAAATCAATTTTTCTATTTGTTGCTAGGTTTAAACAAAATGAAAAAAAAATTATATTTAAAAAATAAAACAAAATTTCAACCCTCAAAAGAAATAATGGATGTTTTAGACCAATAAAAAAAACAAACTACTCCAACTTTCAAAATCAATTTTTCTATTTGTTGCTAGGTGTAAACAAAATAAAGAAAAAAAATTATATTAAAAAAATAAAACATATAATTTCAACTCTCAAAAGAAATAATGGATGTTTTAGACCAATAAAAAAAAACAAACTCCTCCTACTTTCAAAATCAATTTTTCTATTTGTTGCTAGGTTTAAACAAAATGAAAAAAAAATTATATTTAAAAAATAAATCAAAATTTCAACCCTCAAAAGAAATAATGGATGTTTTAGACCAATAAAAAAAACAAACTACTCCAACTTTCAAAATCAATTTTTCTATTTGTTGCTAGGTTTAAACAAAATGAAAAAAAATATATATTTAAAAAATATAACAAAATTTCAACCCTCAAAAGAAATAATGGATGTTTTAGACCAATAAAAAAAACAAACTCCTCCTACTTTCAAAATCAATTTTTCTATTTGTTGCTAGGTTTAAACAAAATAGAGAAAAAAAATTATATTTAAAAAATAAAACATATCATTTCAACCATCAAAAGAAATAATGGATGTTTTAGACAAAAATATTAAGTTGAAACTCCACCTACTTTCAAAATCAATTTTTCTATTTGTTGGTAGGTTTAAACAAAATGGAGAAAAAAAATTATATTTAAAAAATAAAACATAATTTCAACCCTCAAACTAAATAATGGAAGTTTTAGACCAATAAAAATAATGTTGAAACTCCTCCTTCATAAAGAAAGCTTTTTTTTATTTGTATTGGTTATGTTACACAAACTGGAAAAAAATTTATATTTGAAAAATAAAACATATAAAAGAAAAAAAGGATGACTTATACGTCACTAATTATTTCTTTTAAGGTAGGAATTATATGTTTTATTTTTTAAATATAATTATTTTTCCATTTTGTGTAACTTGACCAACAAATAAAAAATTAGGTTTCTTAATAAAGGAGGAGTTTCAACTTAATATTTGTTCTAAAACATCCATTATCTCTTTTGAGGGTTGAAATTATGTTTTATTTTTTAAATATAATTTTTTTTCTCCATTTTGTTTAAACCTAGCAACAAATAGAAAAATTGATTTTGAAAGTAGGAGGAGTTTGTCAATTTTTTTATTGGTCTTAAACATCCATTATTTCTTTTGAGAGTTGGAATTATATGTTTTATTTTTTAAATATAATTTTTTTTCCATTTTGTGTAACTTGACCAACAAATAAAAAAAAGGTTTCCTAATGAAGGAGGAGTTTCAACTTTATTTTTATTGGTCTAAAACATTCATTATTTCTTTTGAGGGTTGAAATTATGTTTTTTTTTAAATATAATGTTTTTTCTTCATTTTATTTAAATCTACCAACAAATAAAAAATAGCTTTCTTAATGAATGAGCATGTAATATAAAGCCATGGACAAATGTCACCCCTGCCATCTGTCGCGCAGAATGTGCGGCGACATATCAACAGTTTATTCCAATATCGATCTTACACACACATACATCCTACACTAAAACTGACATTTCCTACTTTAAGCATTAATTTCTTATTAATTTAACGTTAATTTATCCTAAAAAATATGTCAATTTTATCCTTAGGTATTCCTTTATTCATTTCAATAGTTTTCTTTAATTGTTTTTGCCTAATTATTCAAATATTCTAACGTAATACGAACTGACGACGAAGTGACGACGAATTCGTCGTATATTCGTATGAAACACATTCGCCAGGGAAAAGGGACCTTAGCTGTTTTTGACAGAACTAAAATCAGAAGTATAAATAAATAAAAATGACCAATTTTCTTTACAAACTATTAATATTTAATTCACTATTATGTGCAATATTTTCAGAAAAATATGCTTCTGATGTTAAATAATCAATAATACATTTTTAATAAAGTTAAAAGTACTCTAAACATAACCTAAAATTCTAAGCAGTATTTTAATTTAATAATTAATAATTGGATTTTATAGTCACATTTTAATGAACTCATGTTTCTTAGTGCGAAGATTAGAAATTAAAATTTTTATTAGTTAATTTAAAGAAAAACTGAATGCACTTCAAATTTTTTGTTAAAATTTAATTCTCGCAATTTATAAAAAGACAAGATTATTTTTAAAAGATTGAAAAAATTATTTTCCAAATTTTCAATTAAAATTATTATTTATTTTTGTTCGAAATCAAAAGCTGAAAAGCTTTTCTTGATCCAACACCGTTAAACGATTGATTTTTAAAAATGGATAATCAATTTTTAAAATAATGAACGGTTTTTTTAGTTTGTAAAGTCTACCCACTATTTATTTTTTTTATCACAAAGATATCTTATTTGTAAGCATTAGATAGAAAATACTCGCTCATATGCGTAAAGAATACGTTCAAACCTTTATCAGCGCTAAAAATCAACGAGTAAGTTAATCTGAAATTTCTAAAAATGTGACAAGTTTGAAGAAAGGCTTCGCCATTGTACTTCCATCGGCTCACTTGGTAGGAATACAACGAAAAAGTTCTCATGAAACATTGACGTAATGTGACTTAAAAAACAGTGTACACCAACAAACTTGTCTTAGAATTAGACTTGCTTTACTTATATCATTAACAGTGAAAATTATAGCCACAACAAAACTAGTAATTGGATTTTTCATTCAGTAAAAGATAATGTAAGATGCAAAGTTGATGGTCAATCCCTCAAGTCCAATCTTTGACTTGGAGGATTGATAATCAACTTTGCATCTTGTATTAAATTAGTGTTGATTAATTAGTTGAGATAATGGCTTGGTGATTTTTAAGCTTACGATTTACTTAAATGCATTAGTGAAGTGCCTAAAAAAGTATAATAAACGCCTTGTGTAATAATTACAAGTACAAGGTAAATTTAATTATTTATCAAAGGCCAGAATAAACCTCCCCTATCAACTCTCAAACCAAAAATGACAGAGAAACTATTGTCGAATCCTCACAAAACTTTCAAATTATCCTCTTAATAAAATAATCAGTTTTAATCAAAATTAAATTCTAATCAGTTGACATGTTTGAAACATTAACAGACTATTTAATTATTTTAACAAAATGAATCTAATCGTGCAGACATTACGTCTCATTCTCATTTGGAAAGTAATCTTGCAAACAACTGCAATTGAAAAGCATTATGACGGGTTAGTAAAGTATCTAAAGGAAGAATCGAAATTACACCAGGTAGTATTTCTTTTTGATAATGAAAAAAATAACGCAGACGATTCAGTAAGTTCTCTTGTCAAGTCAATCACTAAAAACTTTCCTTCTTCAAGTATCGAATACAATAAGCGAAGAAGAAAACTGATCAATGTTTATTTGAAATCACTTAAACCTCCAAGAAAGACAACGCTATTTGTAGTAGTAACAGACAATCAGGACTATTTAACTACTAAAGGGATTTATAAATCTCTTCTTTCGATTAAAGTGTTATCAAAAACTTTGCCCACGCCGAAATGTTTAATCGTGCTTTCTCGAAAAATACCAGACATGGATGTTAGGAAAACATTAGAGGACTTATGGAAAAATGATTTTCTGGACGTTACCATTTTGGTCCATCAGCAAGAAGACTTGAAGCACATCAACAAGAGTAGAGACTATCAACCTGCTATGCATCGGTTAAATCCGTTTACAAGTAAATACACTGTACTTCGATTATTATCAGCTAAAAGCAAATGGTTTCCAAATAAGTTGGAGAATTTACATGGCTATCCTTTAAAATTCTTGTATGCCAACTCAAATTGGTCAATGGCAATTAAATTTAATACTGCGAAGAAATTTACTGGAATTTTAGCACGGGAAATGAACTTTAAACCCAAAATTTATAAAACATCTTCATCTGTAATGAATAAAGGAAGAATTTTACATAAGGAAAGAGCTGAAATGTATGCAAACACATTCTTCTTAACGGGCGATGTAGATGTTATTACGCTGGAATTCAGTTATTTAATACGATCTGATGCAAGAGCTGTAGTACCGATAATTGCAAAATCTTCCAATGTCATTGTTCTTTCACAAGAATTTCCATTCATGATTCTTGGAACTGTTAGTATTGTTTGCGTACTTAAATTAACTGCAATTATGTTGCGGTTCAGAGAAAGTACCTGGACAACGTTGAACATCAATCAAATCATAATGGGAATGTCTATCATTGAGGAGCCAGTGAAATTGGTGGAGAGAATAGTGTTTGGATCGTTGCTACTTGCTTGCCTTGTCTACACAGGCTACTTCTTTTCCGTCATCTTGGACATTTCGTTGCAATCCCCACCGGAGATAACAACTCTCGCAGAACTCGCTGCATCGTCTTTGCAACCTGTGGTCAACAATAAATACATAAACTATTCAATGGCCGATAGTCCAAACCTTCATATTTTCAAGTTAGCACAAAATTCTATTGTACTTCCAGTTAACAAATCAGAAGAAGGGTGTCTTCTCTATTTGAATGATTATCAAAATGTGTCTTGTATTTCCAGTAATACAATATTACATATTAATCGTGTAAGGGAGTTAAGAGGAGAATTTAATGGAAAATTGTTATTAGAATCGGTTGCTCGAGTACATGAAGGATTTGTATTAAGATATTACTCGCCATTTACAGACCGCTTTAGGAAGATTATTCTAAAAGTAGCAGAACACGGATTCATATCAAAACTCTTTAGAAGTGCTACACTAGAGAATCAGAATTTAGAGCCACCAAAGGAAATAGAGAAGGAAAAGTTATTGCTGATTTCTTTGCACGTTCTTTTCATTGGATTTTCATTGTCTCTATTTACTTTTCTCTTTGAAATTCTTGCAAGTATTGATGATGAAAGTATTTTTGATTTTCTAAAAAGATTCGTTTAAAAAGCGTGTCAGGAAAAGAAAACGTATAGTTATGAAGTCCCTATTGCACCCGAAAATAGTATTGTTTTCCAAGTAGCACGTAATATTACTCTGAAAGACTTTGTGTGAATTTTGAATCAGAAAATCACTTAACTTAAAATTCACATAAAATAGACATTGTTTGTAAATTATTATTATTATTATTATTATTAAAAAAATAGTTAGTTATGTTAGTTAGTTAGTTATTTTTTTATTATTATTATTTGTAAATTTCATTGCACACAAAAAACCATTTAACATAAATATCATTTGTCTTAAATTTATTTAACACAAATTCTATGCTACATAAAACTTATAACATAAAAATCATGTAACATAAATTTCTTTTCACATAAACATCATGTAAACTTTATTTCTTTTGATATAAAAATCATTTATCATAAATTTCATTTAACGTAAATTTTAATTGTTATAAATGTTATTTAATATAAAATTTACTTTATATAAATTTTATTTAATATAAAATTTACTTTATATAATTTTTATTTAATATAAAATTTACTTTATATAAATTTTATTTGGCATACATTCCATTTAACATAATTTTCATTTGGCATAAAATTCAGTTGACATAGATTACATTTTATGTTTAAAGATCATTTGATATGAAAATATAGGCGCGAATTTCAAAATTGTCGAATCACAATGTTTATAGTAACTAATTCGTTACTTTTAAAATTTGCGCCGATATTTTTATGTAAAATGTAATATGTAAAATGTTATATGTCAAATAAATTTCATGTCAAATGAAATTTGACAAAATTGAAATGAAATTTTTTTTTTCATGTTATGTTAAATATCTTTTAAATGAGCTTATGATGTCAAATGAAATTTATGACTAATTTTAGAACAAAACAAAAGTCGAATATGTATAGCAAAATATTTACATATTTTTAAAATCAAATTATAAATGTAAGTCCTTCGAAAATTGTATTAGATATAGTTATAGTTAAAAAATGATATTTTGTTTGTAATGTTTGTTTCTATAGTGATGACAAAATCAATAGTTTTTACATTTTGGTTATAAAAAGTTCAAGGCTTTTAAACTTCCACAATTATTATGTTACATACGTTGTAGTAATTACACCCTCTCGTCCTATATATACACAGTACCGAAAATTTAATTAATATTGATGTAATTCTTTAAAGCACTACTGTAATTCTTAAAAATAATGAATACTGTCATTATTATTCGATTTTTTCTATATCTTGTGAAATAAATTCTTTATAATTTCAAACTGCGAACAATGTAGTATATCAGTTGCTTATTTAACCTTTTAAATCAATCCTTTTTAACCCTTTAACGACCAAATGTGCTAATTTTTAACTTCGATTTCATGTTCTTAATATTAAGAGAAAAAAATTATTGTAAATTCTGCAAACACAAATTCATATGTTGTTGGGGTTTTTTCGTTTCTTGGTTTACTTTATGTATATATTTAATTTAAATGAAGATTCTAATCTGGATATGTTTTTGAACTTTTTAATTTTTAAGTAACAGATGGGAATGAAATAAAGTACAATTTATTTTGATGCATCGAAAGAAAATAACAAAGAATAATATTTTCATGAAAACTAAATTTTTTACACATGTAAGGAGAAATAGTGTTCAACAATGCATTGCATTTATAACGATGCTACAATGTGAGTCTAGATTAATATTTGTCATTAAATATTTTTCTAATGCTGCAACTAGAATATTTGCGATTAATTATCATTATCATTATTAATATAAATATACGCATGAAGAATAAAATTATCGTCAAGAATGTCTTGGAGGCATTCAACAATGCTTTTTTCATATGTATATTTATTGTAATAATTGATTTTGCGTACAGCTATAATATAAGGAATCAATGATAGGACAGTGGCCTCGACTTGACACCTGTTTTTCATGGGATCATTAATGTTGCAATTAAGATCCATATGGAAACTGCATTCCTACTCCATGAGGCAGAATATTCATAAACCAAAGAGACAGGTAAATAGCTATTAAGACGATTATAACACAACACTTTAAGCACGTACGTTTGGATAAGAAGAATTCTCAAAACATTTGACATTTTTGAAAATTTAAAGCCTCATAGTGTTTGACGTATATTCATCATCAGAAGATGACACTAAAGACAAGTGCAATTCTTGTACTCCACTATTTTTTATTTCTAATTATTCTTCTCAATTACGCTGAAGGGAAAAATTCCGATTGCAAAAATACATTTTTGGAAATTATGTTGGAACTCTGTCACGGTTCACGGCTTACAAGAGAAGTACATATTCCAAGGGAGAAATACGGTAATTTATTTACTGGACTGGGTTATAAAAATAAATACACATTCTACACTTTGATAATTTGAAAATTTTTTTCATCAACTATTTTAATTTTTACATATTGTAAAGGGGTTCTTTCTTTTTAAAAATCATTTCAAATTTTCCGCTCTACTGGTATTTTAATCGTTAAAAAGTTTTTAAAACTGATTTAAGTTACTATTATTTAAATTAACATACATAACAAACTTTAAAAGTGTTTATATGAAGAGAACTTTTTTCTAGTGCTACCAAAAGTAGTTTTTTCAATCATTAAAAATTTTTTTAAAACCTGATGTAAGTTACTATTATTTAAATTAACATACACAACAAAATTTAAAAGTGTTTATATGAAGAGAACTTTTTTCTAGTGCTACCAAAAGTAGTTTTTTCAATCATTAAAAATTTTTTAAAAACCTGATGTAAGTTACTATTATTTAAATTAGCATACATAAAAAATTTTAAAGTGTTTATATAAAGAGAACTTTTTTTTTTCTAGTGCTACCAAAAGTGATAAAATTGTGATTTTTCTCAAATTTACCTATATCTTCTTTCGGTAAAAATTGTCATGTTTAATATAATTTGCAGTTGCGATACGAAAGTGAAAATTTGAATTTTACCAGTACAGGTAGATATTACAGTACACAATGAAAAACAAATTAAAGAATTTTAAAAGGAAATATTATTTTCAGTTCTGGAGAAATTCCACAGAAGAAAGAGACAATCAACGGATGTTCAGTTTCAAGATAGATTGACAACATTGCAGTTCACAAAATTGCCAAAAGTGAGTAGTAGACAATTTTATAATTTACTAGGAACCATAATAAACTGTTCTTAATTTATTGGAAACATCAAGTGTTTAAAAAAAATTTTTTTGGTATTCTTAAAAAAAAATTAATTTTATTAAAGCTTTACGGAAGTGCATACTAATTAGAAATTTGTAGCACGTTATGTTTAGAAGAACAATAAAATAATTTTAAAAAAAACATCAAAAACACGTTTTTTTGTAGTTTTACGTATTTTGGTTTTGTAGTATAAGAATTAAAGTTTAATTTAAGTCTCAATATATCTCATTAGGTTTAGAAGAAAAATTAGGTTAATTAGTAGGTTAGTAAAATTGTATGTTAGCAAGTTAGTAAATTGGAAAATTAGTTAGTAAGTTAAAAAATTAGTAAGTTTGTAAATTAGTTAATAAGTTACTTAGTAAAGTAGTTAGTAAGTTACTTAGTAAGGTAGTTAGTAAGTCAGTCAGTAAGTTACTGAATAAGTAACTACTAAGTTAGTAAGTAAGAAAATTAGTTAGTAACTTATGAACTTACTTGACTTATTTAGTAACTAACTTACTAACTAGCTTAAAATACTAATTACTAACATTCTAATTAGCTTCAGAACATGTTAACTAATTAATTTATAAACTCAATAATTAACATACTAACTAACTAAATTATTGTATTAATAAGATAGTTAAGTTAGTTAGTAAGTTAATTTGTAAGTTGATTAAACTTAATTACAAATTAACTTACTAACTAACTAAATTATTGTATTAATAAGTTAGTTAAGTAAGTTAGTTAGTAAATTAATTTGTACTCTCTAAGTCTGAATTAGTAGTTTTCTACTAATGAAATAGTGCGGATTCGTTTACGAATTGAATTAGTAACTATTTTTACTAATTTTTAGTAGTTTTTTTACTAATTTTTAGTAGTTTTTTTTACTAATTATTAGTAGAAAATTTACTAATTATTAGTAGAAAATTACTAATTCGAAATAGTAAAAAATACGCTTTACTAATTGAATTAGTAGTTTTCTACTAACAATTAGTAAAAAAACTTCTTAAAATTAGTAAAAAAATCTTACTAATTCAAATTGGTGAACGAATCCGCACTATAATTCAGATTTAGAGAGTAATTAAGTTAACATGTTAGTTAGCTAGTTAGCAAATAAGTTATTAATTTAATAAGGTATTTAGTCAGTCAGTTAGCAAGTTATTTATTAGTAAATTAGTGAGTAAGTTAAAAAGTTGATAAAGTGAAAAGTTCATTAAAATATTAGTTATAAGGTTTGTAAGTTAGTTCGAAACTAAAGTAATTTAATTAGTAACTTGATTCGTAAATAGGTTTTGTAGGTTAACTAGCTACTCACACAGCACCGAAAATTTCCTGAAAATTGAAACTACTTTTACATAAATCTTCGAAATCTTTAGTCCAAGGCTTCTGAAACTTGCAGTATTTCTTTAAATGCCCCATTTTTTTAATGTTTGTTAGAAAGTTAAAAAGATAATCAGTAATTAAGTTATTTAGTAAAATAATTCGAAATTAAGTTAGGATAGTAGTTTCATAAAGTAGTAACTTAATTAGGATACTAGTAATTTATTATGTAAGTTAGTAACTAAATTATGTGCCTTTAGTAACTAAATTAAGTAAGGTAGTTAGTAAACAGGTTTGTAGGTTAATTATCTAGTTAGTAAGTTAATTAACTTAACTACTAATTAGTAATTAAGTTTTTTAGTTAGTAAGTTTTTAAGTAAATTAATTAATTAACTTACTAACATAATTACTAATTAGGTTTTCTAGTTAGTAAGTTTTTAAGTAAATTAGTAATTATGTTAGTAAGTTAATTAGTAATTAAGTTTTCTAGTTAGTAAGTAAGTTTTTAAGTAAATTAGTAACTATATTAGTAACTTATTTAGTAAAATAGTTACGTATTAAGTTAGTTAGTTAGTAGGTTACTAGGATAGTAACTTATATATAGCATACAAATAATTAATTTTTTAAGTTAGTAACTAAATGAAGCAGGTATGTTAGTTGAAGACTAAGTAAATTAAGTATGTTAATCAGTAACTCAGATAGTAACTAAATTAAAGAAGTAAGTTAGTAAGTTATTTATTAGGTTAATTAGTAAGCTAGAATTAGTAAGTTATGAAGTCAGTTAGTAATTAAGTCAAGTAAGTTAGTTATTAAGTAGAATAGTAATTAAGTTTATAATTTCATTAGAAAGTTAGTTAGTATGTTAATAAAGCAATAAATAAATTAATTATGATATTAGTTATTAATTTTGTAAGTTAATTATTAGTAACTAAGTTAAGTAAGTTAATTATCAGTTCAGTTTGCTAGACAGTTAGTGAGTTAGTTAGTAATTACGTTAGTCTGTAAGTTTCAGTTAGAATGTTAGTAAGCTACTTAAGAAGTTAAAAAATAAAATAGTTCGTTAGAAAATTAGTTTTTCAGCAATTTAGTAAAGTTACTAGATTAGTTAGTAAGTTTGTATATTAATTAGAAATTTGGAAAAATTAAGAAGTTAGTAAATTAGTTAGCAAGTTATATAATAAGTTAGTAAGTAAGTTGGTTAGTAAGTTACTTAGTAAGGTAATTAGTAAGTTAGTAAGTTACTTAGTAAGGTAATTAGTTAGTTAGTAAGTTACTTAGTAAGGTAATTAGTAAGTTAGTATGTTACTTAGTAAGGTAATTAATATGTTAGTTACTTATAGTAATCGAGTTAGTATGTTACTTAGTATTCAAATTAGTAAGTTAATTAGTATGTTAATAAGTTACTAAGTTGGAAAATTTGTTAGTCAGCAAGTTAGTACATTAGAAATTTAAATAATTTTATTATAGTTAAGTATAATTAGTAAGTTAGTATGTTAGTAAGTTAGAAATTTAGTTAGTAAGTTAGAAATTTGGAAAATTAGTTTGAAAGTTATTTATTAACTTGAAAAGTTAGTAAGCTACTTACTCTCTAAATCTGAATTAGTAGAATTCTACTAAGAATTAGTAGAATTTTACTAATTTTAAGTAGTTTTCATGAACGACTTTTCACCTTTTTAATTAGTAGAATATTACTAATTTTCAGTAAAATTCTACTAATGTTGTAGTAGAATTCTACTAATTAAAAATCACTTTTTTACTCAATGAATTAGTCAAACTGTTTTATCGACTATTAATAAAACAGTTCTACCAATTGTTAGTTGAATTCTACTAATCAATTAGTAACGCTTTACTAACAATTAGTAAAATTTTACTAACAATTAGTAAAATTTTACTAACAATTAGTAAAATTTTACTAACAATTAGTAAAATTTTTCCTATTGTTAGTAAAATTTTTACTAAATCATTTAGTGGACGACTTTTCACCATTTCATTAGTAACTTTTTACTAATTCAGATTTAAAGAGTAGGAAGTTAGATAAGATTAGTTAATAAGTTTGTACATTACTTAGAAATTTGGAAAAATTAGGAAGTTAGTAAATTAGTCAGCAAGTTATATAAAAAGTTTGTTAGTAAGTTACTTAGTAAATTAGTTAGTTAATAAGTTACTTAGTAAGGTAATTAAAAAGTTAATTAGTTAGTAAGTTACTTAGTAAGGTGATTAGTAAGTTAGTAAGTTACTTAGTGAGGTAATTAGTAAGTTAGTTAGTTGATAAGTTACTTAGTAAGGTAATTAATAAGTTAATTAGTTAGTAAATTACTTAGTAAGGTAATTAGTAAGTTAGTAAGTTACTTAGTGAGGTAATTAGTAAGTTAGTTAGTTGATAAGTTACTTAGTAAGGTAATTAATAAGTTAATTAGTTAGTAAATTACTTAGTAAGGTAATTAGTAAGTTAGTAAGTTACTTAGTGAGGTAATTAGTAAGTTAGTAAGTTACTTAGTGAGGTAATTAGTAAGTTAGTAAGTTACTTAGTGAGGTAATTAGTAAGTTAGTATGTTGGTAAGTTAGTAAGTTAGAAATTGGGAACATTATTTTAAAAGTTAGTTAGTAACTTAGAAAGTTAGTAAATTACTTAAGAAGTTGTCAATTTAGTTAGTATGTTAGTAAGTTTAGGAATTAATTAATAACTTAGAAAAATAGTTAGTTAGCTCCTTCATTATTAATTTGGTAGTTAGTAAGTTAGTTACTAACTAACTAATATTGTTCCTAGTGCAGCTAAATGTGTAGATTTTTAAAAAACGCTGACTTGGTGCATTTGATTTAAAGTAAAATTGAAATTTTATTTTGTTTCACAAAATAACATTTTTTACAAAATAACACCAAATACCAAAATAAAAAAAATGTCACCAAACTGAATTATTTTAATCCTCTCTAGTGTTAATTTAATCCTATAGAGATAAAACTGTTGTAGATTATTTTAATTTATTTTAAAAATCTGACATCAGTTTCGTAATCAATAACTTGAAAAACTTTTTTAAAAAAATTGAAAACACATTTTAACTAAAGGCGGCTATTGGATATAATATATTTTAATAACTTGAAATTTTTTAATAGGAAGTGGGAATTGATTTTATTCTCAATGTAACCGATGCAGAAACAGAGGACATTATTGGAGAGTATTATTCAAGAATGCCAAGATCGTCTTTCACCAAACAAGAATTAATGGATAAAGTAGCTAAATGTTGTAGCAATGTAGAATACTGTAGGAAAAATCCACGTCTCGTGTGTGACAAGGCATATGAATACAGTTAAATTTTAATTATCCTCAACATAATTAAAAGTAGAGTCTTAGAGAATTTTAAAAATATAACAAAGAACTTGATACAATATTAGATTTTTTAATAGTTTCTTTGGTTGGAAAAAAAATGTTTTTATTTTTATAAGATGCGAAAAGAGAGCGCAAGACAGGAATTAAGGGTATATTTAAAATTTCAAGCTATGGAGTAAGTTTAAGTATATTTATATGAGGCATTCTCTGTGAACAGGACTCTCCTACTTACCAAAAATAGTTTTATAGGTTGAAAATTTAAGAAAAAAGAAAACGTTTAAATGACATTTGTCGGACTGTAAATACTTTCTTATATATAAATGCATCTGCATTAATATAAGATTTATATCTTTATAGAAATTTATATAAATAAACAAAAAAAATTGGAGTATTAGAAAGATTATTTAAGAATAAAATAACATAGGTGCTAATTTATTTATTTGTATTATTATATTATTTGTAAATAAATAAACTTTTTTCAATACGAGTGCTATATTGTTTCAAACTAGTGATATGTTTACGATCAGAATTAATATTAGTCGAACTTTCTTGTATGGATTATTATTTCCTAAAGCAATAAATAAATTATAAAATTTACATATTAAGTTTAATATTTATGAATGACAATATTTACATTTTAAATATTACATTTTCTTCCCCACATTATAATTTTTCTTCAAACAATCAACAACTATTAAGAGATTTAAAAATACATCATTTGGATATCACAAAAAAAATTTATTTTTTTTCAAATTATTTGATGGTCCCAAGATAAAATTTTTATTAGGTTCTAGCAAAATCGAGGAAAACTTTCTGGAATCTTATTTTTTTGAGGGTATTTTCAATTTTTCTGATATCTTTTAACAATGTTTTTTAACAATAATGATTTTATCACTCGATTTTCAAATTAATGAAGTGTTGAAGTTGACGGTTTAAAAAAATTATAGTTTCTGAAGAGGGGAGAGCTTTACTGTTGAAAACGTTAAAGGAATTGTTTTCATTGTTTTCCATTGGCTCGACACAAAGTGATCGTTAACTTCAACACTTAATTAATCCAGGGCTCGGATCGTCTTAAAGACTCAAAAAAAGTCGCTTTAGTCGCATAAATTCACGACAAAAGTCACGAAAAGTCGCATAAAATTTACAAAAAAGACGGAAAAAAAGTCAAATGAAATTTTAGGGAAAAAAAGACAAAAAGGAGACACGAAATTGTCGAAATTGTTTAAAAAATCATATTTCTCGCCAACACATACTTTAACATCAAACAATCTGAAATAATATTTAATCAAATTTAATAAAATGCATGGCAAACATTTAATTAGATTTTTTTAAACATTTTTTTAAAAAATCTGTTCAAAATTTCAATTATTTTTATAAAAAATAAAATTCTTTTCCAAAAATTCAATTATTAAAAAAAAATTGAATAAAATTCATGTCAAAATTTTAATTAGGTATTTTTAACATTTTTTTAAAAAAATCTGTTCAAAATTTTAATTATTTTTAAAAATAATAACATTCTTTTCCAAAATTCAATTATTTAAAAGAAATTACTAAAATGCCTGTCATAAATTCGCAAAAAGTCAATTACATTCAAAAATTTTTTTTAAATGTCTCGTCAAAATTATATAAATAATAAAATTTATCATGGAAATTCAATTATTTTCAAAACTAATAAAATTCTCCGCAGAAATTCAATTATTTTCATTAATAAGAAAATTCATCATGGAAATTTACTTATTTTGAAAAGTTCTGGAAAAATTCTTGGCAAAATTCAATTATCTTAAAAAATAAGAAAATACATCGCAGAAATTCAATTATTTTCAAATTTTTTTTTTTTTAATTTCTCGTCAAAACTATCATTATTTTCATAAATAAGAAAATTCATCATGGAAATTTAATTATTTTCAAAAGTTCTGAAAAAATTCTCTGCGAAATTTAATTATCTTAAAAAATAAGAAAATACATCGCAGAAATTCAATTTTTTTCAAATTTTTTTTTAAATTTCTCATCAAAATTCACAAGAAAAAAAAGTTTAAATTTTAACCTGATTTTGGGGTAAAAATTCGCTGCAACAAAATTTTACCTAAGTGAGGGCGCCACTGTCTATGTGACTTAGCATTGGTTAAAATTACCCGCAACAAAATTTATACCACCTTTTTTTCTGTGTTATCATTATTTTCATAAATGAGAAAATTCATCATGGAAATTCAATTATTTTCAAAACTAATAAAATTCTCCACAGAAATTCAATTATTTTCATTAATAAGAAAATTCATCATGGAAATTTAATTATTTTGAAAAGTTCTGGAAAAATTCTTGGCAAAATTCAATTATCTTAAAAAATTAGAAAATTCATCGCAGAAAATCAATTATTTTCAAAAGTAATAAAATTCTTTGCAGAAATTCAATTATTTTCAAAATTTTTTTTAATTTCTCGTCAAAATTATCATTATCTTCATAAATAAAGAAATTCATCATGGAAATTTAATTATTTTGAAAAGTTCTGGAAAAATTCTTTGCAAAATTCAATTATCTTAAAAAATAAGAAAATACATCGCAGAAATTCAATTATTTTCAATTTTTTTTTTAATTTCTCGTCAAAACTATCATTATTTTCATAAATAAGAAAATTCATCATGGAAATTTAATTATTTTCAAAAGTTCTGAAAAAATTCTCTGCGAAATTTAATTATCTTAAAAAATAAGAAAATACATCGCAGAAATTCAATTTTTTTCAAATTTTTTTTTAAATTTCTCATCAAACTTATCATTACTTTCATAAATGAGAAAATTCATCATGGAAATTTAATTATTTTCAAAAGTTCAGATAAAATTCTTTGCAAAATTCAATTATCTTAAAAAATTTAGAAAATTCATCTCAAAAATTCAATTATTTTCAAATTTTTTTTAATTTTTCCCACAATTTCAACTATTTTTAAAAATATCAAAATTCTTTTTCAAAATTCAATTACTTTTAAACATTTTAAAAAAACTGTTCAAAAATTCAATTATCTTTATAAATAATAAAATTCTTACCTGTAATTCAATTATTTTCAAAGAATTTTAATAAAATTCTTGTTAGAATTTCAATTATTTATTTATTTATTTATTTATTTCTGTACGTTTGTAATTATCTTTATTAAATAATAAAATTCATCATGGAAATTCAATTATTTTCAAAACTAATTAAATTATTCGCAGAAATTCAATTATTTTCAAAATTGTTTTTTTAATTTCTCGTCAAAATTATCATTTTTTTCATAAATAAAAAAATTCTTCATGGAAATTTAATTATTTTCAAAAGTTCTGATGAAATTCTTTGCAAAATTCAATTATCTTAAAAAATAAAAAAATTTATCGCAGAAATTCAATTATTTAAAAATTTTTTTAAATTCTCCCCTACAATTTCAACTATTTTTAAAAATATCAAAATTCTTCTTCAAAATTTAATTACTTTTAATGGTTTTTAAAAAACATCTGTTCAAAATTTCAATTATCCTTATAAATAATAAAACTTTTTTTTTAAATTCAATTATTTGCAAAAAATTTTAATAAAATTATTCTGAAAATTTTAATTATCTTTATAAATAAAAAAATTCATCCTAGGAAATTTAATTATTTTTAAATTCTTTTTTTTTATAAAATCTTATAATATAAAATAATGATTTTATCACTCGGTCAACTTTAATTATTATAAAACAGGAAGTCATCGATTGCTCCGAGTCGAAAACTCGGAGTGATCAATTTCTTCATATTTTATAGCAATTTTTTATAAGTATAGTTTAATTTCAAAAAGGTTTGAATTTGAATCTTTTGAAGAATTTCAATTCTTATGGAAAAATAATAATTAAATATTTATTTAAAGAAGAAGTTATTGATGTTTTTTTGCAAAATTTGAAAGAAATCTGTGAATAAACTAAACGGAAAATTTTTTTTTTTACTAAAACTTTGTCCTTTAACTTTAATTTTCTGAAAATTAAAAAAATTTCAGTCGCATTTTACTAAAAAAATCTCGAAAAAGTCGATTAGTCGCATCTTTTCACAAAAAAGTCGAAAAAAGTCACATTTCCTTAGAAAAGTCGAAAAAAAGTCGAAAAAGTCGCACAATCCGAGCCCTGTTAATCTTCTTTAAAATTTTTTTCTTTGCAATTCTTTTATTCTTAGCCATTGCGAATGGCATGAATTAAGGCCTTTGGGTTTTCGTCCTTAATTGCTGCTCGACATCGATTAATAGCATTAGTCGCAGCACCTCCAACTAAAAGTAAAATTTTAATTACAAAACTATTTTGCCTATTATTCAAAAACTGTTAGCGATGAAAAAAAATGTTATAATTGTCTGAAGATTATTACTTTCAGTTAGTCTAGAGAACATTAAAATACATTATTCTGGTCTCCATACCTCTAATTCTGGAAACATTCTGCACACCGGTGTTCAATTCCTTTAGAGCTGAAGTAAGTTCCCTGTAATTGTTGTCCCTGATCTCATTTTCCCTCATAAAATTTTCCCCTACCATTTGCAGTTGCGTTACTCTTTTCTTCATACCTTTAGAGTCATCAAGAATTCTTGAGTCCTCCAAACGAATCATTAGGGCTTTCAGAATATTTGTAACTCCTGCCGCTTCCGTTTGGAGCTTCACTTCAATTTCCTTTAATTCTGCAAAGAAGAAATTATTCCTTTGAAATTAGAAGCAAGAGAATTGACCTAAATTCGAGAACAATATTTTTTCAAAAAGTTTTGGAATCGGTCCGAAGAATTTAAAATTGTAACTCTAATTCCAAAACACAAATTTCTTCAGAACTAATTGTATCGAATAAAGCAAAGTTTGGGCTTAATTTTTTTTCTTTTAATAAAGTAAAAAGTTTTTATTCCATAAATTACCTTTAACTCGTTCTAAAATTTCCACCATTCGTTTTTCCTCGGCTGGAAAATTAGCTTCTGAAGTGAGTTCCCCAATTCCAAGATAATTTGCCAGTGATTGAACAACATCGCCGGCGAATGTGGGATCCTCTGTTAACATACTTATTTTTCCGCTCGCATTTACACTCAAAAAATGCAATTTATTATCTCTCAGTCCTCGTAAACAGAGATCTAATCTTCCAGCATTGGGACCATCGACGGCAATTTCTAATTCCTCCGAAATTGCTAAACTTCTGTTTAACCACAGGGCAATTCGTTGTGGTCTATCTCCGGTCTAAAGAATATATTTAAACATGTCTTCAATTGCAGGCTCCACGCAAAATAATTGTAATTTTTAAAAATTATCAAAAAATAGTTTTAAGAACTGAAAAAAGTAGTACCGTTTGAAAAAGTCTTTATGAAAATTTTAACTACTATAGTTTTTAAAATTCGATTATTTTTAAAAATTGCCCCTGTAACTCTACATTGAGTTTTTAATATTTGGGATAAATTTTCATACTTCATAAAAAAAAATATACACACACACACAGAAAAAACTGAACTCAAAATGAGTCAGAAAAGTGACTCATTATGAGTTGCAACAAAAATGATTCCAATTTTTTTCTGTGAAAGAAAAAATTAATAAATAATAATAAACATAGAGAAAATACGAATAAAAGTAAGATTAGTAAATAATTAAAAAGTAAAAAACAAACCTAATAATAAAAGTTTATACTTATTAATTTTTATGAATTTATAAAGATTTCAAATAACACTAAAAACTGTTGAATTTTAATTTTTAAAAAATAAATCGACTTCATATAATAATCAATTCAAAAGTTACTCTCTAAATTTGAATTAGTAAAAATGTTTACTAATTAGAATTAGTGACTGACTTTTTGCTTTTGAATTAGTAAATTTTGCTAATAAAATAGTCTTTTCTACTAATTTATTAGTAAAGTTTACAAATTCAAAAGCAAAAAGTCAATAACTAATTCAAATTAGTAAACATTTTTACTAATTCAAATTTAGAGAGTAGTAATAATAATAATAATATAATAATAATTAATAATAATAATAATAATTAATAATAATATTCATAATATTTCATAATTTTCTTATTTAAAAGAAAGAAACAAATTTAATTTTAAATTCGTCTTGGTGGCAAGGCGAAGAATTTAATTTTTAATATTTAAAACGATTAAAAATTCCACTTAAATAAAAATTAAATTTTTATGTCAATAAAAAAACATTTCTTAAATTTTCGGTTATGTTACATGAATCATTTTTCATTGACAAAAAATTATCATTTTTATTCAAATATAACTTTAAATTGTTCAAAAAGTAGAAAATTAGATTCTTTACACTTTTTTTAAAAAGAATTTAAAATTTAAATTGACTTAAAAAAAACAAAATTATGACAGTTGAATAACTTTTGTTCCGATTGTTTGTCGGATTCTTCATTAAATTTATTTGATTTAGAACATAAATAAATCTACAAATGGCTTCAAAAATTTTTCTTAGAGTTTTTATGAATAATTAAATTCTTTTGACGAGCTTCTTTCAATTTTTTTGAAAATAATTTTTTTTTATAATTTTAATTGAAAATTAGAAAAATAATTAAATTAAGCAAAGAATTCTTTCAATTTTTTAAAAATGGTCTTGTCTGTTTATAATTATAAAAAAATTATAAATAAAATAAATAAATTATAAATTATAAATTATAAATTATAATTAATTTAATTATATTAAATTAAATTATAAATTTATAATTATAAAAATTATAAGTAAAAAATTTAGTTTTCAATTTAATTAAAATTATATAATAATTGAATTTCTGCAAAGAATTTTACTATTTATCAAAGTTATTGAATCCTTCCAAAGAATAATATTATTTATGAAAATAATTCAATTCTTGCGAAGAATTTTATTAAAATTTTTGACAATGTTAAGCATTAATAATTAATTACTTTTTAAATAAGTAATAAAATTCCAATTTGCTCAGGAAATAAATAAATATCATTTATTTGAACATTCAATAAATTATAATAATTTAAGAAAAGTTCAATAATAATATTTATTAAATAATAAAGTAATTTTTAGAAGCAAAAAATTAATTTCAAACTTTAAGAAGGACTTTATATTTTAAAAATAAATTTACAATTGCAGTCACTAACATCCCTGGATTATTTTCGAAAAATTTAAATAAAATTCTTTAAAAGTATTCACTTATTTTTGATAAAATGCAAAGAAAATTCAATTAATTCAAAAAATTTCAATTATTTGCTTAGAAAAATTCAATTATCTTGAAACAATACAATTGAAAAATTTCAAAAATCTCATTCTTCAAAATTTTCAAAAAAAAACTTTGCGAAATACACTGTTAGTAAAAAAAAGTTTTAATTAATTAACAGTTTTTCAAAGAAATAATTTAAATGGCATTACAGTTTTACAACAATTAAAATTTATAACGATTTCGAATAGTCTTTTAAAATTTAGTTCTAAAAAAATTTTTAAATACTATAACGCTTTTAATATTCAATTAATATATCTAAAATTCGACTGAATTTTTTTTTAAATCAATTTCTATTAGAAAAATAAATAATTTATTGAATAATTTAATATTTCTCAAAATTTAATTCTTACTAAGAATTTATCAATTTAAAAAAAAATAATTCAATTCCTGAGATAAATTTCTTATTTATGGAAATAATTGAATTTTTGTGAAGAATTTTATTAAATTTTTTTTAAATAATTGAATTTTCGTAAAAAATGCTTTTATTTGGCAAAATAATTGAATAATAGTGAAGAATTAGAAAAAGAATTTATCAATTATTGACGAAAATAATTGAATTTTTGAGAATTAATTTTATTTAATTCTTTTTAAATAATTGAATTCTTGTGAAAAAAATATTATTTTTTGGTATACAGAAATTCAGTATCTAATTTTGAAAAATTAAAGAAAGAATTTGTCAATTTTTGGAAAAATAATCAAATTTCCAAGTTGAATTATATAATTTATGAAAATAATTGAATTCTTGCGAAGAATTTTATTTTTTTTCATAATTGAATTCTTGCGAAGAATTTTATTATTTTTCAAAATTGAAATTTTGAGAAGAATTTTATTATTAATAAAAATAACTGAATTCTTGTGAACAATTATTGTAGCTAAATCTTTTTAAATAACTGAATTCTCGTCAGAAATTTTATTATTTGGGTCAAAAATTGAATAGAAATTATGAAAGATTAAAGAAAGAATTTATCGATTTTTTTTATAAAATTATTAAATTCTCGTGAAAAACTTTATTATTTAGAAAAAAATCGAATAATTGTAAAAAATTAAAGGAAGAATTTATCAATTTTTTTTTATAAAACTAATTAAATTCTCGTGAAAATTTTTATTATTTGGTGTAAAATTATTAAATTCTTGAGAAGAGTTTTATTAAAATTTTGAAAATTAAGTAATTGAACTTTTGATGAGAAGTAAGAATTTCATTATTTATGCGAAAATAATTATTTTCGCAGTACAGTAAATAAATATTATTTTATATTATTTATTCTTGCGTGCAGCTTTATTTTTAAATTTTCCAAAATAATTGAATTTTACCGAAAAATGTTATAGCTTCCGTGAAAATTATTGAATTCTTTTGGTACAATTTTATAAAAAGTTTATAAATTGTTTTATGTTTCGAAAAATGTTCTCATAATTTAAATAATTGCATCCCTGTGAAAATTTTATATTACTTAAAAAAAATTGAATGTTTGCGAAGAATTTTGTAGCAAAACTCATATGTGCAATTTTATTAAAATTGAATACAGACAATTACCTCGAAAGTTACACCAATATCTTGTAGATCTTCGATTTTTGCGTCAGCTGGATTTATAATCTCATACATACAGAAAGCGGGTAACTGTTGCATCAGTTCATAAACCTGAAGGGTGATAATTAAATGTTGTATTTAAATGTATTTAAATGTGGTGATATTTAGTAAATATTAACACGGTAAATCGTTAGGTATTAAAATAACACCAAAATGGATTAAAATAACACTAAATTTAATTAATTAATTTAATTTTTTTTTTATTTATTTTTTTTTTTTTAAACACTAAATTGGATTATTTTAATCCTTTTTGGTGTTATTTTAATACCTAACGATTTACCGTGACGGTATCAAGATTGCAGATACACTTTTGAAGAATTTCGGTCAATTTTCACCTGCAATAAGTCCGAACCAGGCGTTCCCACATAAGTCTTCATGTGAATATCAATAGGACCGTCTTTCGGTGGTCGAAGTTCAATTTCCAACTCACCATTCGGTTTTCTAGGATGAGCTACAAACGTCTCACCATCGAAAATTTCTTCCGCAAATACAATCGCGCAATATATCTGAAAGAACATTAGTTTAAAATTACAGAAGCTGTCTTCTTCATGATGAAAAAACATTTTTAATCCCTATTCCGAGTGGCTAATTGCAATTTTCTTTTCAAAAACCATTTTTGATCATCTTTTGATATTCTTTTCATTCTTTAATCCACAACCGAAAATTCAAACTGATGGAAAAAGTGTTTAGAATGCAACCAACGCAAGTTGACGACTGAAACCATAAAAACTCAATATAAACATGCTGAAAAATGGGGAAAAAATTGATTACCACAAGTCCGGGTCCAGATGCTAGAGCTAAACGTACAGCACCTCTGGTCGACGTTAAACTAACAGCCAATTTGGAGCCCAAAAATTGATTAGGTGTAGTAACCAGTCTTTGACGAATTTCAACCTCGAGTGCTTCCTTCTTAGACAAAAGTTTGCGATAAAGTTCGCCTGGTTCGGAAACATCCATACTGGTACCCACCATATATCCACGTACTGCAAATCGAATCGGAAAATTAATTTTTTTGTTTTTGAAAAAAAAAAACAGAAGAATCACCCCCATATAGCATTTCAGAAAATTATAAACATTTCCATAAACAATTTAAAAACATTAAAAATTGCAAATCACAAAAATGAATTTTTTTTCAAACTGAAAAATGAATTTTTTTAATTATAATACCTTCTCCGCTTTCGGAGACAATAACTAAATCAGGTCTACCAGTTCTTCTGTAATCGGCTTCGACAATTCCCGCTATCGCCGAATTCAATTGTATTCGAAAAATAATTTCACCAGTTGAACAAATTCTGGCATCAATTTTACCATTTGTCCAGCCGGTTATTAATTCCAAAACACCATCACCATTGATATCGAAAGTTTTCATCGATGTAATTTTATGCTTCGACTGGAAGAAAAAGAAGGGCGAAATATTTTTCTAAAATTACAAACATAATCGAAAAATTATGTTTCTGAACAACTTTGATAAAGCTGAAACTCGCACCTTTCCTCTCCAAATTCTCGTTCCGTTTTCGTAGACACCAACAGTTCCGTTTGTCACAGCGTAAGCAAATTTCCTCCCAGGCAAAGGGAGAAGTGTCGACACTGGAGAAGTTTCCTTCACTTGCCACATAATTAATGTTTCCTTCTGGGCTTTTATCTCGGAATCGTCAGTTCCAATCAGCAACTGCGAAAAAAGTTCCATATAGGATAACATATTTAATGAAATTATTGTATACATTTTGAAAAAGTACTATTTCTATACTAATTTTCATGTAGATGAAAAATAAAATCTGTATCAAGCTTTAGTATGATCGATAATGACTATTGTAGGTTCTTTAACTCAGTGTCAATTCGAAAATATAAAAGAAACCACGTAAGAATAAAATAAAATAAAAATAAAATAAAAATAAAATAAAAATAAAATAAAAATAAAATAAAAATAAAATAAAAATAAAATAAAAATAAAATAAAAATAAAATAAAAATAAAATAAAAATAAAAATAAAAATAAAATAAAAAAAATAAAAATAAAATAAAATAAAAATAAAATAAAATAAAATAAAAATAATGAAATATTAGTTTATTATCATTAAATTATTACCTCATTTTGAGCATCTCCATCAAAATCGAAGACAGTTATTACATTCACAATACCACTGGCGATTGTCCAGTAAAGCTCGTTGCCCTCGTGGTCCAACACAGTTACAGAACAATTTCCTCCTACAATAATTACTTGATATTTTATCCAGCCTAGTCTTCCGGTTGTAATATTATGTACTCCATCACGCATCTGATTTTGTGAAAATAAAAATAATTGGCACTTTATTTTCACTATTACACAGACTTATACGTACTGATAAAAACTATTATTATTCGCAACGTAATTGGTAACATTCTTTGTATTTTTTTAAAAAAACATCACGTGGTTCCATTTTGGAATTATTTTAAACTACGAATGAAATTTTACTTTAAATCAAAAACCAAGTCAACGATTTGTCAAATTTAGCTCCATCAGGGAAAATAGTTACTTTTACTAACTTTCTTAATTGCTTACAAACTAGCTAGCTGATAAACTTAGAAATTTAACTGCTAATTAACTTAGTAAATAACTTCCTACCTTACAAACTTAACTACTAATTAACTTAGTAAATAACTTACATAACTCAGTTACTATTTAACTTAATTACGAACAAACTCATTAACTTAGGGATCCTTCACATATTACGTCATTTGGAGAATTTTTAACCTACTTATTAACCTGCTAATTAACTATCTGAGTTACAAACTTAATTACTAATTAACTTACTAACTAACTTACTTAACTAAGTTATTAATATAATAATTTAGTTAGTTACTAACATAGACACTTAATTACTAATTAACTTACTAACTAACTTAACTAAGTTATTAATATAATAATTTAGTTAATTACTAACATAGACACTTAATTACTAATTAACTTACTAATTAACTTACTAACTAACTTAACTAAGTTATTAATATAATAATTTAGTTAGTTACTAACATAGACACTTAATTACTAATTAACTTACTAATTAACTTACTAACTAACTTAACTAAGTTATTAATATAATAATTTAGTTAGTTACTGACTTAGAAACTTCATTACTAATTAACTTACTAATTAACTTACTAACTAACTTAACTAAGTTATTAATATAATAATTTAGTTAGTTACTAACATAGACACTTAATTACTAATTAACTTACTAATTAACTTACTAACTAACTTAACTAAGTTATTAATATAATAATTTAGTTAGTTACTGACTTAGAAACTTCATTACTAATTAACTTACTAACTAACTTACTAAATAACAAAACTAAGTTATTAATACAGGGCTCAAACCAATGAAGGATTTAAAAATACGGACTTTACGGACCAAAAATGAAAAATTACGGACCAATTACTGACAAAAATATATAAGAGAACATATTACTTAAAACTATAAATTAGATTCTTTTCTTAACTAAAAAACAATAAGTTATCGATAACTCCGAGTCTTCAACTCGGAGCGATCGATTAGTTCATGTTTTTTAATAACTAAAGATAGAGTGATAAAATCATTATCAATTCAATTATTATTTTCAAGAATTTTTAACTAAAATTCTTCTTAAAATCGATTATTTTTAATAATTTTCAAAAAAGTTCTTTGACAATTTTCAAATCCATTTCTTTACAATATTCAATTTTTCAATTATTTGTAAATTCTTCAATTAAATATTATGTATTAGAAAATAAAAACTTCAAATAATATAAAAAAAAATTCGCAATTAAAATTTTTCAAAAAAAAAATTAATTCCACAGAATTGTTACTTAGTTAAAAATATGAAAAATTCAAGTTTTCAAAGATTTGAATCTGAAACCTTTTCAAAATTTCATTATTTCTAAAACTTTACGCTCTATTACTTTTAATATTCAATTATAATCTAAAATTTTAACTGAAATCCATTTTTAAATCAATTTTTATGAGAAAATTCTACCAGAATTTCATTATTTAAATACAAAAAAACTATTGAATAATTACGTATGTTTCTTAAAATTAAATTCTTTTAAAGAATTGTATCAATCAATTTTCAAATAATTTTCATTCTTTTGCAAAATTTTATTAAAATAGATATTAAAAGTAATCAAATTAGGGAAAATTTTTGAAAATAATTGAAATTTTGCCACGAAATTTATTAAATTTTTTGAAAATAATTCAATTTTAGAGAAGAATTTTATTATTTATAAAGATAATTGATAATTTACGCAAAGAATTGCATTAAAAATTTTGAATGCAATAATTTTATTCTTTAAAGAAATTTAATCAAAAATTTATTAAAAATAATATTTAAATTCTAATAAATAAATTGTAGCAAAGGTTTTAAAAATAATTACATTTCTTTGATAAATTTTAATAAAATTTTTAAGAATAATTACATTATTCGAGGAATTCGATTAAAATTGTTTAAAAAGTAATTGAAATTCTTCAATTAGATTTATTATTTATCAAAATAATTGAATTCTTAATAAGAATTTTATTATTTGCCAAAAAAATTAAATACCTGAAAAAATTTTATTTTTAATGAAAATAATTGAATATTGCGAAGAAATTTATAAAAAAATTTGTAAATAATGAAATTCCTGTAAAATTGATATTATTTTTGGAAAATAATTAAAGGTTTGTGTAGGATTTTAGTAGAATTTTTTTTAAATAATATTGAATTCTTTTGGAAAATTTTATTAGAATAGAATATTAAAAATCATTGAATTGAGGAAAAATTTTGATAATAATTGAAATTTTTCCAAGTATTTTATTAAATTTTTTGAAAATAATTGTTATTTCGAAGAAGAATTTAATTATTTCTAAAGATAATTGAAATTTTGACGAGAATTTTAAAAAAATTTTGAACATAATTGAATTTTTGCGAAGAATATTATTACTTTTGAAAATAATTCAATTCCTTTAATCATTTGTAATTTCTCTAAAATTATCCAAATTATATCGTATAATTTACGTACTTTACGGATCTTTTTCAATCGAATTACGGACTTTACGGACCTTTTTTCAAAAAACGGACTTTTACGGACTTCAAGCAAAGTTACGGACTTTTACGGGATTTACGGACCTAGTTCGAGCCCTGAATTTGTTATTTTTATGTTTAATGTAGTTAAAAGAACCAATTTTTACTAGCTTTGGATAATTTATTTCTATGGTGGTGAGAAACATTTATTTTTATAACTACAAAAGTCATAAAAGTAACAATTTTTATGTTATTTTTACTATATGAAAATAGTAAGTTTAATTTTTTTATGACTAGTAAAAAATGGATAATTTTACTAGAGAAATTCTGAAAATAACTATTTTCAACAGTACTTTTAACTACTGCAAAGGTTATTAAAATAATTAAATTTCTTTGATAAATTTTAATAAAATTTTTAAGAATAATTACATTATTCGAGGAATTCGATTAAAATTGTTTAAAAAATAATTGAAATTCTGCAATTAGCTTTATTATTTATCAAAATAATTGAATTCCTAATAAGAATTTTATTATTTGCCAAAAAAATTAAATACCTGTAAAAATTTTATTATTTATGAAAATAATTGAATATTGCGAAGAAATTTATAAAAAAAATTTGTAAATAATGAAATTCCTGTAAAATTGTTATTATGTTTGGAAAATATTTAAAGGTTTGTGTAGGATTTTAGTAGATTTTTTTTTAAATAATTGAATTCTTTTGGAAAATTTTATTAGAATAGAATATTAAAAATCATTGAATTGAGGAAAAATTTTGAAAATAATTGAAATTTTTCCAAGTATTTTATTAAAATTTTTGAAAATAATTGATATTTCGAAGAAGAATTTAATTATTTCTAAAGATAATTGAAATTTTGCCGAGAATTTAAAAAAATTTTTTAACATAATTTAATTTTTGCGAAGAATTTTATTACTTTTGAAAATAATTGAATTCCTTCAATCATTTTGTAATTTCTCTAAAATTATCCAAATTATATCGTATAATTTACGTACTTTGCGGATCTTTTTCAATCGAATTACGGACTTTACGGACCTTTTTTTAAAAAAAACGGACTTTTACGGACTTCAATCAAAGTTACGGACTTTTACGGGATTTACGGACCTAGTTCGAGCCTTGTTAATATAATAATTTAGTTAGTTACCAACTTAGAAACTTAATTACTAATTAACTTACTAACTTTATACCTCTTTGTAAAAAAGATCTGCATTGTCCTCAATTTGATAAGCCAACACATGGGTATGTGTTCCAACTACAAGAAATTCTCTCTCATCTTCTTCAAGTCGTCCAATGCATAACGCTGTAACCTTTAAAAAACTAATATTAATTCTATAAACATGACTATAATGATAATGACTATATGATAAACATGACAGAAACACTAAATTAAAATTTAGACTTCAATTATAACAGTCTTATTATAATTTTTCCTAGAAATAAATACTAAATAAGGCGACGCGCTCCGAAGAAAGGTACCTCGAAGAAAAGAATTATAGGTTATGTTTATAATTCTTAGAAATTAACATATTATTTAAACCAATTAAACAGTAACAGAAGAAAGTAAAAATTACAAATTTCTTTTTATATATTATAATATCAAACCTGATTGCCAATGTGTAGTTCTGCAAGTTCTCCACTCCATGATAAACGACCAACGGCTTGTGCGTCTTCAAAATTTTCTGCAGACGCTCTATGAGGACTGTGAACAAGAACATTCCCACTGGAAGTGGCCGCCGTCAAACATGCATGTGTACCATCAAATTTGCCACTCGCGATCAAACTTAATTCAACACGTCTTTGTAAATTTAAAGAAAACGATGCCATTTTATTTTTTTTTCTAAGAAAAAGCACTGTCCAGGTGAACAGGTGCGAACAGGACTGACAAACTTACCTGTTTTATTGATTTTCCCTTGTCATTGATTTTCCACTGTGTTACCATTAACAAGGTTATATTATTATTTTCCTCAGAAAGAGAATAATCACTTTTGTCTGTAAATTAATATTTATTTACATATTTAATTTATATTTATTTACTTTTACGTTTATTTTTCTTTAAATAAATAATCTTATATTATTTTACAGTAGAAATGAATTAATATACATTTCTACAATAAAATAATATTTTAATATTATTATTATATTATATTAATATTATATTATTATTATTATTAATATTTTAATAATATTTATTATTAATTACAGGGTGTCTACTATTTTCGTTCAACAAAATTCCCGGTTATTCCCCGGTTTTGGCCGAATTTTTTCCCAGTTTTCTTTTCTCATAAAATTTAAATTTGATTTCGAGCATAAATAAATGAGGCATTTCATTTCAAACCGTTCCACCGACAAAAAACAATCGCAAAGAGACATATTTTCTAATAATTTTTATTATATAATTCTTTAATTGTTTATAATATATTATACACTGATTCAAAAGAGAATTTCATGAGCTTTCTATTAATATTTTTATTATTTTAAATTTTTGCCAATTTCGTAGAGAAATTGCTGTTTGAAATGTTAAACTCTTAATATCTCAAAACACCCCCCCGCCGATTTTTATCAAAATTATATGAAAATAAAGCATAAATTCTCTAGTTTCTATTCCCATTTGATATATTATGGACATTTCATGGGATTAATAGAAAAAAAATTATTTAAAAAATGTGTTTTTGAAAAATTTGACAAATAGTATGAAGTTGAACCTTAACCCATTCAACTTACATTCAATTTCGTAATATTTGTCAAATTTTTCAAAAACACATTTTTTAAATAATTTTTTTTCTATCAATCCCATGAAATGTCCATAATATATCAAATGGGAATAGAAACTAGAGAATTTACGCTTTATTTTCATATAATTTTGATAAAAATCGGCGGGGGGGTGTTTTGAGATATTAAGAGTTTAACATTTCAAACAGCAATTTCTCTACGAAATTGGCAAAAATATAAAATAATAAAAATAGCAATAGAAAGCTCATGAAATTCTCTTTTGAATCAGTGTATAATATATTATAAACAATTAAAGAATTATATAATAAAAATTATTAGAAAATATGTCTCCTTGCGATTGTTTTTTGTCGGTGGAACGGTTTGAAATGAAATGCCTCAAATAAGAATTTTATAATTGAAAATTTGGGAAATAATTTTTTCAATTTTTTAAAAATAATATTGTCTTCTTATAATTATAATTGGAAATTTTCTTTTTCAAGTTTATTACAATTCTATTGATAATAATTGAATTTCTGCAAAGAATTGTATTATTTACAAAAGTAATTGAAATCCTTCCAAAGAATGATATTATTTATAAAAATAATTTAATTCCTGTGAAGAATTTTATTTCAATTTCAAAAAATGGTTTTTAACTAATTCAAAGAAAGATAAAAAATAATTTTTTAAAAAACAAATTAAAATAATAAAACTTTTTTTAATTTTGGTGAAAAAATTCCCGGTTTTGTATAAAAATCTTGGTTAATTTTTGGATAGCCCGGTTAAATTAAATTCCCGGTTGTTTCCCTGATTTCCCGGTGAGTAGACACCCTGTAATTATTATATTATATTAGTTTTCTAAAAAAAATGAGTTCAACGCAAGATCAGAAATAAATGTAAAAAAATACATTTTTTTCGAACAAACTTAGAAGAAAGTAAAAGAAGAGAACAAAAGGAACATTTTTGGCCACTCTAATATATATTTTTTTTCGTTACTGTATTATATTACAATTTTCCATAAGTATTAACTTTTTATCAATACAAAATTCATGATTACTTTTCTTTTTAGCAAAATGCTAAATTTTTAATTATATATTTATGTGAGAATATACGTAGAAATTGTACAGGTCTAAAAAATTTATTGAACTATCTAATCCTATTAGGTATCACTGAACAAAATTTTTACACATTCTTTTCTTTTGTGTGACTTGAGATAATATGATAATGAAACTTAGAAATTGAAAAAGTGACAATTATACAAATGCAATTTTTATTAATTCCAATTAACACTGAAAAAACGAATAGAAAACACAATTTTATTCAATAATTTAACTATCGTTGACCGCTTCCACCACCACCACCACCTGGACCACCTTCTGGATTTTGTGCCGACATCAATACGAATAAGATCAATCCCGGAACAATGAACATCCACTGAAAAAATAAAATAAAATTATTCCAAACTTTAAGAAGTTTCAAAAGAAAAATAATGAAATTTTTCATAAATTTTTTCAAATAAAAATTTTTAATATTTTTATACTTTTCCTGCTCTTAAATTTTACTAGCATTTAATTTAAAGATCTTTTAAAAATTTAATTAATTCGTAAGATTTCCGTCATATTAAATAATATTCAATTATTTTCTAAAATTTTAATTACCATTCTTCAAAAGCCTAATTTTTTCAGAATTTCCGAATTCAATCATTCAAGTTACGAACATTTTTGTAAAATGTAAAACCGTTTGAAAAAATTGTTATGAAAATTTGAACTGCAAGTTTTCTAAAATTCAACTATTTTTACAAACTGCAACTGTAACTCTCCATTGAGTTTTTAATATTTGGGATAAATTTTCATTCTTCAAAGAAATAAAAAGAAAAGGAAAACTTAATAAATAATAATAAACATAGAGAAAATAAGAATAATAGTAACATTAATAAATAATTAAAAAGTAAAAAACAAAATTAATAATAAAAGTTTATCCTTATAAATTTTTATGAATTTATAGAATTTTCAAATAACACTGAAAACTGTTGAATTTTAATTTTTAAAAAATAAATCGACTTCATAAATATAGTAAAATCAAAAGTTAGTTTAATGTGTCATAATTTCCTAATTTAAAAGAAAAAGATAATTTCATTTTTAAATTCGTCTTGGTGGAAAGGTGAAGAATTCAATTTTTAATATTTGAAACGATTAAAAATTGCATTTGAATAAAAATTACAATATTTTCGTTCAATAAGAAACATTTCTTAAATTTTAAGTTGTGTTACTTTAATAATTTATTCTTGAGCCAAAATTGTAATTTTTAATCAGACATAACTTTAAATTGTTCAAAATGTGGAAAATTAGATTCTTTACACTTTTTCTAAAAAGAATTAAAAATTTAAATTGACTTAAAAAAAACTAAATTATGACAGTTGTCTAACTTTTGTTCTGATTGTTTGTCGGATTCTTTCTTAAATTTATTTGATTTTGAACATAATTAAATCTATAAATGGCTTCAAAACTTTTTATTAGAGTTTTTATGAATAATTAAATTCTTTTGACAAGCTTCTTTTAATTTTTTTGAAAATAATGTTTTAAAAATAATTTTAATTAAAAATTAGGAAAATAATTATATAAAGCAAAGAATTCTTTCAATTTTTTAAAAATAATCTTGTCTATTTAAGTAAAAATAATGTAAAATAAGTAAAAAGTAGAATAAGTAAAAATTTGATTTTTCAATTTTATTAAAATTATATTAATGAATAATTGAATTTCTGCAAAGAATTTTACTATATTTATAAAATACATTCAATCCATCCAAAGAATGATATTATTTATGAAAATAATAAAAATAAAATAAAAATAATTGAATGTCTGCAAAGAATTTTACTATATTTATGAAAGTAATTGAATCCTTACAAAAAATTTTATTATTTATGAAAACAATTCATATCTTGCGAATAATTTTATTACCATTTTTGACAATATTAAGCAGTAATAATTAATTAATTATACTAAATAAATAATAAAAACTTAATTTTCTCAAGAAATAAATAAATATCATTTATTTGAACATTCAATAAATTATAATAATATAAGAAAAGTTCAATAATAATATTTATTAAATAATAAAGTAATTTTTAGAAGCAAAAAATTAATTTCAAACTTTAAGAGAGACTTTATATTTTAAAAATAAATTTACAATTGCAGTCACTAACATCCCTGGATTATTTTCGAAAAATTTAAATAAAATTCTTTAAAAGAATTAAAGTATTTTTGATAAAATGCAAAGAAAATTCAATTATTTCAAAAAAATTCAATTGTTTGCTTAGAAAAATAAATTACCTGGAAACAATAGAATTGAAAAAATTCAAAAATCTTCATTCTTCAGAATTTTCAAACAAAAACTTTGCGAAAATTTAATTTTATTAAAAAATTTGAAGAGTGTTTCTTTTTTTAAATTAACTACCAGAAATTTTAATTATGAATCTTGGCATTAAGAAACATGAATACAGAATGTGACTCTATAAAATTAAATTATTTATCAATTACTAAATCAAAATACTTTGAAAATTCTATTTGTTAAAAAGTTTCTAATGAAATTCTTTTACAAATTTAATTATTTTCAGTTGAATTGCACAAAATTTCTATTAATTCGATAATTTTGTTTTAAATTTATTTTACGTACTATTCTTGAATCAGTGGCTGATTTTTTTTCTATCAAATTATTTCTATAATTTATTCAAATTTAGAGAACTTTATAATTTTTTAAAATAAAATTTAAAAGCTTGATTCTTAAAGTTTATGAAGATAAAGCTTTAATATAAAAAATTTTCCACTATATTGAAAATATGCTCTTTTGTTCTCAAAATGATAAATTACGCTAGGAAACATTAATTTTGAGCAATGTACAGACAAAAAGTTTCATTTTATCAATACTCACATATTTAGCTAAAAATGATCTATTGTCTTTGGTTTCGCCTCTCTCTCGGGCTTCGCGTTCTTTCTCCAATTTATGAATATAAGTCGCCGTGTCAGGAATTGGACCCCCATCGGGATATTTAATTTGTACATTTGTCGTCCACATTTTAGTCGAGGGCCCTTGAGTAACACAAGGTCCACGTGACACTAAATTGACGGCCACAGGTTCCGCTGCACTGTCCAGCCACACGTGCAATATATCTTCCAAATCCATACCCAACAAATTGCACTAAAATAAGTTTCATCATTTTATTCAGTCTCTTCAAATTACAATATTAAAAAAACCTAAATTTAAAAAAATTTTAATTTTAAGTTAAAAACATTTTAATTTTAAGTTAAAAATATTTTAATTTTAAGTTAAAAACATTTTAATTTTAAGTTAAAAACATTTTAATTTTAAGTTAAAAATATTTTAATTTTAAGTTAAAAACATTTTAATTTTAAGTTAAAAACATTTTAATTTAACGTTAAAAAAATTTAATTTAAAGTTAAAAAAATTTTAATTTAAAGTTTAAACAAATTTAATTTAAAGTTAAAAAAATTAAAATCCTAAATTACAATATTTATTACCTATTCTTTTGATATTTACTACAGAAATTTTTCTATTCTTACCATTAAAATTTTTTGTGATATTTAAAACTTCCATTTTAGTATTTTCTTTTCAATTTGAAAGAATATTTAACAACATTTCTAATTTAATTAGTTGACAATTTCTTTTTTGTAATTTTTCTATTATTTGAATTTTATGTTTTAATTTATTTTTTTAACAAGTAGAAAAAAATGTTTAGTATTTAGTTTGAATATTTAGTGAAAAATAGAACCAAAAATTGAGACGAATTGAAATGTTTAAAGACTATAGTGAGAGTGTAAATTCTCCAAAAAAAAGATAAAATCAATTCAAGTGGAATGAGGTATGAAATTTTGTTATTTTTGATAATTTTTACCGCAAGCACAGAAGTGAGGAATGTTGTTTCGCTTCCGGAGGAAGAACGAACGATTGCTTTCAGACGATATTTTTCACCATTTTGAGCGAGTTTTTTCAACTGTGCAACATGTGAATCCTGGAGGCCAATTTGAACAACATTGGCCGATCCATGCCGAACACTTGATATGGAAATATTTCCTCTATCTATAAAATTAGGTACCGCCGAATCTTCAAAGGAATGCAAAAGTCTCATTTGTAACCATCCATCGTGATCCAATTCATTCTGAAATTTTTAAAAAGATACAATTACTGGATTTTGCTTTAAAAAAAAATAATTAATATAAAAATAATTAGTGATTATAAAATAAAAAATTTTGTTAATTTTTTATTCATTGAATTGACTTGGAATAATCGATTAAAAATTGAAGATTACGAATTATTAAAGTTTTAATTTATTTATTGTTTAAAATTTATAATTTACTTATTTAAGATAATTTATGAATTTTTTTCTACAAAAATTTACATATTTTTATAATTTATTTCAATTTGAACAAATTTTTCAACTTAAACAAAAATATCTTAGAAACTAAAGAAAATTATTTTAAAAAAACCGAATCGTAATAAATTTGCATAATTTATAAAATTTATATTAACTAAAAATTAATTTATAATCAATAAGCCAAATGAATATTTACAAAACTGAATGAAAATCATTACTTATAGTCTAAGAAGTAAAAAACACAAAAAAAAGAAAATAAATAAATAATGTTTTTTTTATATTTTTAAACAAAATTATAGGAAAACATTTTTTAATTATAAAAAATAAAAAAATTTTACTTTCAAAATAAAAAAAAAATTTTAAATAAGAAAAAAAATTTTTTTAAAACAAAATTTCGTAAAGTAAAATTTTGTAATTTCGTAAAAGTTCGTAAATTCGTTAATAGTTATTTTCAATTTTTTTAATACTTTTTCAAAAATTTCTTTTGCAAATCAATTTATACGTATAAGTAAATAAATAAATACAAATATTTTTAATTTTTGTATAAGAAAAAATTAAATAATTAAACAAAAACTTTTAATTGTTTTAATTGTTTTAATTTTTGCATAAGAAAAAATTAAATAATTAAACTACAATGATTGTAATAAATTAGTAAAAAATTAAACATTCATATAAATAAATAAATTTAAATTAAGTAGAAAAATATTTTAATAAATTAATGAAATAAATTTACAAATTATTAAGAAAAACATTTTGATTCAAGTTTCAAAAAAATTCACATGCGAATTTTTAATTGACTTTTTCATTAAAATTCTGTTTCACAATTTTTAAAACCACATTTTTTTATAGTATAGAAACAGAAAAAATAAAAATTCGGAGAAAAAAAGTACATAGAAAAACATTTTTTGAGTAAAATTTTCTAATTTAAACATTAATTTTGATTTTAATAAAAAAATACCTAATTTACGTTAAAATGCCTTTTAAATTTATTAAAAATAAAATTCTAATTATAAAATAATCGAATTCTATAATTAAGGTGTAAATTTCCAAAACCTGATAAATCCAAATTTTGTCGTTTCGAGAAATTTAAACAATTGACAATTCACACATAACCATTGAAATTAAAAAAAATTAAATTCACTTTTGAAATATTTTTCTATTTAAAACGCCTTGTTTCTAATTTAAAATCTAGTGTAATAAAGGAATTTCAAGGTTTTGGTAATTTTGTCTAATAAAAAATTCTAATTAAAAAAAAAACAAGGTTAGGCAAAAAAATATTTTTAATTGAAAATTCTTAGATAATAAATTTTTCTTTTTTAAATTAAACAGTGATAAATCGATTTCTAAGGATTTAAAAAATTTAAATATCTGTTTATCTTATTTTTTTTAAGAATGTATTTATCAACTTTTGAAAAAATGCTCCGAGTTTCATTTTTTCACTTTTAATCTAAAAGAGCAAAGGTAAATATTAAAAACCAAAATTTAATGAATTACTAAAAAAGCGAAAAGTATTAAATTTATTCCATTTATTTACAAAATCAGGATCTAATAATTATGGTTAATCCAATGTTTATTTTACATTTAAAACCATGAAAAAAATTGAGAGAATTTCCTAAAATTTGTAACTATCACATTTCTCGTTTATTACACTTTCTTTTTTTGTAAATTATTTACTCGTATTGTTAAAGAATCAGAAGAAAGGAAATAATTTATAATTTTACAAATTAACAAAAAAGTAAAATGTAAAAAAAACTACTGAATACTTACCCCTAATGTTAATGCAGATAAGGCTAGCAAACAAATTGCCACGTAAGTTATGTACATCGTATTTTTTGGTTTAAATAAATTTTTACACTATTAAATACTTATTAAATATAGATTCTAAACTACAAAACTTCACATTTCATGTTAAAATTTCCCTTTTTGTATTATTTTCAAAGTTGAAACTTGAGAGAAATGAACTTATTTTGGATGAATTTTGTATTTAGATGATTTAGATTAGTGCACTGCACGTTGAGTAACTAAAGGTGAGGAATTTGTCCCAAAAATTGTCGTTTGCCACAAGTGGCGCTGATTGTTCTTTCGAAGTTTCGACCACTTTAAAGGCTTGTACACAACATCAGATTTACTCAAGACGAAAAGGTATGTTTTAGAAATGTTACGAATTATTTTCTTTGAATATCTCGTTTAACATAAATTTATAAATTTATCATGAATAATAAGACTGTAGTTAAAGTTAATTATAAATTTAAAAAACTTGTTTATTACGATTGTTCATTCCGAGCTCTGTGTACAAATTTTAATAGCTTCCCAGCCCTGGCAGCATTGTGGCGGTCTAACCTAACTTAATCTTGCTGTCAAAATATCAAAAATACTAAATATTTCCAAAGAAATTTTTATTGGCAGATTTAAAGGCTTTTATTTCAAGAATATTGTATTTTATCTTGTAAAATATCTGAAGATATAATAAATCTTTAAGTGTAAACAGTGGACACGGCAAATTGAATTCTACTGAAGGCATGTACAAATTTTAAATCGTATTACTTTTTAAAAATGCTACACTATGAAAATTTATAAAACTTATTATTTATTATTTCATAAAGTTAGTTAAACGTCAATTTATTTACATTAAAAAAATCGAATTTGATCTTTTCTCACAGTTTGTGTTATTTTAAAAATAAATTTAAAAAAATTTAATTCAACTATTTCGGAATTTTAATCATTCGCCGAGAATTTTTTTTACAATTCGACCGTCTTTTTTTCCATGAAAAAAATTCCGTAATAAAATTTTCCGTGAATTGACACTTTAGGTGCCGATAATCAATTGTTTTTTATTACAAATTGTTTTATAGTTCGAATTGCTATGTCAAAAGTTTAACAATTAATTTGTACATAATAAAATAAGTGGAGTATGAAAATTTAACCTAAATTTTAAAAAATTCGATAAAGAAGTGCATTTGCAATTTTTAAGAATAATTCGTTAAGTTCTAATTATTTATTTTTGTATTTAAATAATTTTATGAAGATTTTCTATTTTTTTAATTAATTAAGTTTTTAAAATAATCGCTTCTGTTAAAATTATAATTAAATAATTTATTGTTGACGTTTATTAAACTTGTATTGTTTTTATAAACAAATTGTGTCATTTTTTTAATTTTTAAAGAAAATAATTTAATATTTTACAAGAATTTTCTTCAAAATTAGGAAAATAATTGAATTTTTTAATTTTTAATTTTGCAGTCAATCTTAGAAATAATTGAATTTTTGATATTAAATCACTTGTAGAATTATTTTTAAAAGAAACGCATGCTTGCAAAGACTTTACTAAATATTTGAATTGTTTCAATAGATTTATGCAAATTTCAGAAAATAATTGAATTCCTTCGTGAAATTTTATTAAAATTGTATTGAAAATAATTTAATTTCTGCGAAGAATTTTACTATTTATGAACATAATTGAATTCCTCCGAAGAATAGAATTATGTATGTAAATAATTTAATTCTTGCGAAGAGTTATTTAAAATTTAATAATTTAAATTTAAATTTTTAATTTATTTATAAGTGAATTTTTCAAATTTTGATTATGAATTTATGGAAAAATTTAATTTCAATTTAGATTCAATGTTTAATTAATGTTTAGAGTTAAATTTAAGTAATCGGTCTTTATAACCAACAAATAGTAATGTAAATAAAAATAATTTCCACTAGATGTCAAATGAAGATCCAACATGTGTCTTAAAAATGCTGAAAGACTTAAGATCAGGAACGGATGCTTACAAACGTAGCACCGGAATTCCACTGCGACTTTCAAGCGATTTGTCGCAGTCGAGAACGATTAAAGAAGATGAAGGCAGAGCTTCTCCGAAACGTGCAAAATTGGACGATTCTTTTAATTCCTCATCTACAGATCTAGTTCCAAAGAGTCCTTGGGAATGGAGACGTTTAAAGGGCGAAGTGAGTTTAAGTGAATTATTTCCCAAATTTTCAATTATAAAATTATTATTTATTTATGTTCGAAATCAAATTTAAATTTAAATTTTATGAGAAAAGAAAACCGGGAAAAAATTAGGCATTAACCGAGAAAAACCGGGGAATAAACGGGAATTTTGTTGAATGAAAATAGTAGACACTCTGTTATTAAAAATAACATCAATTTTTATATTGAATTAATATTTCTATTCTGATTTTCAATAAAAAAAATTTTTTTTAAATAAAAAAATTATCCACTTAGCAAAAGAAAAAAATAAAGTGGTTACAAAGATTTTTTCAAAATTTTTGCAGTTTTTACTAAGAAAAATTAACTTTTTAAAAAAAACTTTTGCCTAAAATTTCGCTGTTTTTAAAATTACTCAATTTGTCATTTTTAGTAAAATTTTTCTTATTTTAAGTTAATTTTTTACTAAATTTTAAGTAAAATTTTGACTATGTTTTTAGTAAAACAAAAAGGTTTGATTCAAAAGAATTTAGAAATTATTTCTTCCCTACAGATGATTTCGTTAAAAGCTAGACTATCTCATCAGGAAGCGACGGTTGAACAATTACATAAATTACGTCGCGAAATGGAGGAAGTTTTCGATAAAGAGAAGCATATTTTAGAAATGCAAATCGATCAAGACAAGCAGATTATTAATCAACTGGAACTAAGAATCGACGTTGGCAGACGAAACTTACAGGAAGCACGCGACTCACAAGCAACGGCCGAAAAGGATTTACTTCAAGTAAGTCTTTCAAATATATTATTTCTTCTCGTATTTTTCCTGCAGGGTTGCCACATAAAATTTAATTTTGTTTTTCCCTTCCAGACAAAATTCTGATTTTTTCCCCTAATCCTGAACAATATTCTGATTAACTCTCAAAAAACTTGAACCTTCTTCAAAATTCAATTATTTCCAAAAATTCACGTTATAAATGCTTCTGATATTCCATTATAATTTCAAATGATTTTAAATTTTAAGTGAAATTCATTTTCTAATAAATTTTTAGTAGACATTTTTTCGAGAATTCACAAATATTTAAATACAAAAATAAATGATTTATTTAATAATTAAATATTTCTTAAAATTGAATTTTTATGAAGAAGTTTATCAAATTATTTTTAAATAATTAAATTCTTTTCGGTGAATTAAAAAGAAAATTAAGAATGAAAGCAATCTTCTATTATTCTATTGTAAATTGTATAAAAAATACTCGAAATTCTCCGTTAAGTTTTGTTATTTACAAAAATAATTAATTTCTTGTGAATAATTCTGTTAAAATTTTTTTTGAAATACTTGAATTTCTCAGAATTTTTTATATTTTGAAAATAATTAAATTCCATCAAGAAATTTTATTGAAAAAATGAAAATAACTAAAATCTGACGAAGAATTTTATTAATTTTTCCCGATACAATTGAATTTCTGTGAAAAAATTTATTTTTGAAAAGAATTTTATTTATTACAATAATAATTAAATTGTTTTCAAGATTTTTAAAAATATTTTTGACAATAATTTTAATCCTAGGAAGAATGTTATATTTTATAAAAAAAACAATTATATCCTACGATTTTTTATTATGTAATTGTTTTTTAATTAAATGTAAAAATCATTAAAATTCTTTCGAAGAATCTTACAGTTTATAAAAATAATTAATTTGTTTTAAAGAATTTTAACTCATTTTTTGAAAATAATTAAATGCTTTGAAAGAACTTTTTATGAAATGTTCAAAATAATTGTATTCAATGCAAAACTAAATTATTTTTAAAATAATTGAATTCCTGCGATTAATTTTACTATTTCAAACAAATAATTTAGTTTTTCCAAAGAATTTTATCAGATTTTTTGAAAATAATTGAATTTAATCAATATTTTGAAAAATGATGACATTCTCTCGAGAAATTTTAATACAATTAAATTAAAAGTTATTGCATCTCTTTGAAGAATTTTATTATCAATGGAAATAATTGAATTATTCCGAAGAAGTTTAATTAAAATTTTCCAAATCCTTATTAAATTCTTTAGATAAATTTCTTTACACTTTTTTGTAAATAATTTTACTTAACAATTTTAATTGAAAATTTTGAAAGTAATTAAACTTTATGAAGAATTTCTATTAAGTTTGAAAATAATCGCTTCTGTTAAAAATTATAATTAAATTCTTTATTGTTGAAGTTTATTAAAATTGTATTGTTTTTATAAACAAATTTTACAAGAATTTTCTAAAAAATTTGAAGAATAAGTGAATTTTTTAAGTAAATTTTACAGGGAATCTTAGAAATAATTCAGTTTTTGAGATTAAATCACTTGTAGGATTATTTTTAAAAGAATCGAATGCTTGCACAGACTTCACAAAATATTTGAATTGATTCAATAGATTTATACAAATTTTAGAAAATAATTGAATTCCTTCGTGAATTGCGACGAATTATTAAAAATTTTATAAGGGACAATAATAATTAAATATTTACTTAATAAGTAAATTTTCCAAATTTTGATTTTAAATTTATCCAAAAATTTAAATTTGAAAATAAAAAATTCTTTACTTTGCATTATAATAAATTGAATATCACGTTCCGCGAGCGTAAAATTTTCTAGTTGTATTATAATTTCTCAAAATTTATTAAGCATTTTATCAAAATTCTTAAAAATAATAAATTGTTTTTTTGTGAAGAATTTTATTCAAATTTTTTTTCCATAAAAAATGTATTATTTGTGAAAATAATTGAATTCTTATGAAGAATAATTCAATTGTATAGAAAATTTTTATTAAAATTGCAATTTTATCAACTAAATCATGCAAATAATTTTGTTAAAAAAGTTTTTTGAAATATTATATTTTTTGAAAGAATTTGATTTTAATTTTTTGAAACAGTGGAATTTCTCATGACTATTTTAATTTAATTCTCTGAATTTATTTGAATTATTTCGAGAAACTACATGAAAAAAAACAAAAAAAAATAAGTTCCTGTGAAATTTTTATTAAAATTTTGTTTAATATTCTTCAAGTCTATTGGAAAATTATATTGAAATAGTAGATATTAAAAATAATTCAAGTGAGGAAAATGTTTGAAATTTGTTTGAAATTTTGCCAAGAATTTTATAAAATTTCTTCCAAATAATTGAATTTTGGAGAAGAATTTAATTTTTTTTTAAAGATAATTAAAATTTTTACGAGAATTTAAAAAACATTTAAACAGTTTAATTGAATTTATGCAAATAAATTTTTATCACTTTTGAAAATTATTAAATTTCTGCAATTGGTTGTTTTTAAAATTTCTATTTAAATTCATCTAAAATTGAAAATTTCTAAAATTTCTATTTAAATTCATCTAAAATTAAAAATTTCTATTTAAATTCATCTAAAATTGAAAATTTCTATTTAAATTCATCTAAAATTGAAAATTTCTAAAATTTCTATTTAAATTCATTAAACATTGAAATAAAAAAGATAAAGATTGTATACGAAATTGTTTTGAAATCAATTGGTTTTTGAAATTTTTAAACTAAATTTATTTATTAACAAGGGTTGCTACTTTTAGGGAAAACCTTGAAAACCTGGAATTGTCAGGAAACTTTTTCTCAGTCATGAGAAAAGCTGGAAAACCTGAAGATGTCAGGGAATTTTATAAAATATTTTTTTCAAAAATTAATTTGACGTATCTGAATCGCGAAAATTTCAATTTTTCATTTTTATTCTCACTTCTAATTTTAAAAAACTTCATTAACTATTTTTTCAAGTTAGATTTAAATCTGTTGAAAAATTCAATTATTTTCAATACAATTGTAATAAAATTTCACGAAAGAAATAATTGTTTTTAATTTTTAAGCAAGAGTTAAATTTTCCAGCAAAAATTTTAATAAATGTTTACAGTATGACTATTAATTATAATTATCAAAAACATCGACATAATCAATAATGTTCTAGAAATTTTAATAAAATTTAATTATTAAATTTTTCATTTCAATTATTACGAAACACGATTATTTTAGAAATTTAAAATAAATTGTTGAAATTCAATTATTTTGAAAATTATCAATTAAAATTATTAATGAAACTTCATTTTTAAAGAAAAATTAAAACAAATTCTTCGAAGAATTTAATTAGGATTATCAACCATTTTATTAAAATTCTTCGCATGCATTAAATTATTCTTATAAATAATAAAATTCTTCGAAAGAAATTGACTTATTCTTAAAATTTTTGATAAAATTCCTTGCAAGCATTTAATGATGTTCAATACATTAATTTTAAAAATTAAAATTGAAAATATTTAAATAGAAAAAATTTTAAAAATGTTAGGAAACAAAAAAGCAAACAACAACTAACTAATTTGGTCAGGGAATTTAAAAAAATGGTCGGGAAACCTAGAGAAGTCAGGGAATTTTGAAATGCTGAATTCGTAGCAACTCTGATTAAATAATTTATAAGAAATATTTTTTTATGATAGTTCTTTCAGGAATTAAGTTATTTAAAAAAAATTATTGTCAGAAATAGAAAAAATCGAAAGTTTTTTAGTAGAATTCTTGACAATTTCATAGTTTATACACAAAGAAGACACCAAAATGGAGAATTTTTTATAAACTCTAAAAATTTAATTTTTTTCCAGTAATTTAAAAAAAAATTCCTGACTTTTTCCTGATTTTCCTGACTAATTCTAATTTCCCTGAATTTTCTGATTTTCCTAACATGTGGCAACTGTGTTCTTTCACTTAAATATTTAATAAAATATGTCCAGCTTAAATCCCGCTTGGAACATGAAATTGCCGCCTTACAAGAAGAGAATTCCGAACTCATGAGAGAATTGAGAGAAATTAGCGAGAAAGAATCTTCAATGTCACCAGAGAAGGACAACGACGAAGCCGAAGAGTTGCAATTAAAATTAGAAATTACCGAAAGTAGAGTAATTGAACTCGAGGTGAAACTAAAAGAATCCACTGCCACCGAGCAGGAAATTGAATTGCAAAAAGTCGAAATACAAAATCTAAATAACAAAATTGAAAGATTAGAAGCGGAACGTTCACTTTGGGAGGAAGGAAAGCAATTGGTATCAAAAGCCGCCAAGGCAACTGATCTCGAGAAGGAATTAAATTTAGCTAAGGAGACCATTGTCAATTTACGAGAATCCGTCAGGGGGAAATTAATTCTAGAGGAGCAGATTTCAACCCTAAATCAACGGTAAGTACTCGGGTTTTCTTTAAAATGTTTTTTAATCCTTGTTTATCGATGGAATTAATTTTCAGAATGGAACGAATGGGACAATTGGAAGAGACCGTCTCCCAATTGCAAGTGAAGTGCGTCGAACTATCAGATCGTCTCTCGGAATATGAATCAATTGGATTTAGCGGCGGTCCCGCTGTTCTGAAACGAGAACTCAATCGCCTACAACAAGCGGAGGCGGTTTTAACCTCAGACGAAGGTCAACTTCGATCTAAAGTCGAAGCTTCCGAAAGAAAATTGCAAAGTCTTCAGGAAAAATGGGATGAGACGAAAAAGCACCTCTCTGACAAGACAATAACGTGCGAGAGAATGACGAAACTCATAAGTAGAACGCAGAAGAAAATGATGCTCATCACTCGAGAGAGAGACAGCTATCGACAACAACTTGATCTCTACGAAAAGGAAGTCACAATTTCCGATCCAAATAATTTGATGGCTGAGAGAATACCTTCACTTGAACGTGCCTTAGAGGGTTATAGGTAATAATCAATCTCTACTTTTTAAAAAGAAAAAAACAATTATTTATTCCTAAGGCATAATATTTCTTTCCAGGGAATTAGTCGCTAGATTGGAGTCTGATTTGGAAGTCATTGATTCCGGAAAACAGAAAGAAGAAATCAGAAAACTGCAAGACGAAGTTGAGAAATTGAAAGGAGAACTTGAACATCGTGCTTTGAAAGGTGATTTTAATTGTAATTCGCGAATTTTACATTTTCGCATGAATCCCCAAGCGGTTGCCGAGCAGGAAGCTGAGGAAAAGCAAAAAGCTCTTTTACGTGAACTGGAGGAATTGCGCGCAAAAGACAGCACCGGAAGTGGTGGTGGAAGTGTCGGAACTTCTTCTCTTCATGCACAAGGTCAGTTTAATTAACTTCATTTCTTTTGCCATTGAAAAAAGAATTATTTTCTAAAACAAGGTGTCCAGTGGTTAGTCAGGGTTGCCACAGGTCAGGGAAGTCAGGGAAAAGTCAGGGATTTTTAGTAAAAGTACTAAAAACATCAAATTTCAAAAATTCATGAAAAAACTCTAAATTCTGATGGTTTTTTCGTAAACTATAAAAATAACCAGGAATTTTAATACAAAACCTTGAATTTTTTCTATTTCAGACAATAATTTCTTTTTAAATAACTTAATTTGAAAGAACTATCATCAAATTATAACTAATAAATTATGTAATGAATAATTTTTACAATTTTCATAAATACTAGATTGATAAAAGAATTTTAATTAAAAATACTAAAAAAAACTTAATTTTGAAAAAGTTACAAATAATTACAGAAACTCAATTATTTTCGAAAGTAATAAAATTTTTCGCAGAAATTCAATTATATTCAACAATTAAAAAAATTCTGGTCATTTCAATTATATATTTAAAAATACAAAAATTCTTCTCCAAAATTCTATTATGTTCAAAATTTTTTTAAAAATTCTCGTCAAAATTTCAATTTTATCTTTATAAGTAATACAATTCTTCTTCGAAATTCAATTATTTTTAAAAACTTTAATAAAATTCTAGGAAAAATTTCACAGGAATTCAATAATTCACACAATCATTGATAAATTTCTTCTAAATAAACCAATTATTTTCATAAATAATAAAATTTTCACAGGAATTCACATATTTAATATAAAAAATTTCAAATAATTTTTCGAAGAATAACAATTATTTAAAAAGAATTTTATAAAATTTATCGCAAGAGTTCAGATATTGAAAAAAATTTAACAAAGATTTTTTAAGAATTCAATTATTTTTAGAAATATAGTAAAATTCTTCATCGAAATTCAATTACTTTTATAAACTTAAATAAAATTCGTTGGAAGAATTTCATTATTTTTAAAAGTAATAAAATTCTTCGCAAAAATTCAATTTTGTTCTAAAAATTTCAATTATTTTTATAAATAATGAAATTCTTCAATATTTAATTATTTAAAAAAAATTTTTTTAATTCTCGTCAAAATTTCAATTATTGTTATAATACAATTTTTTTCAAAATTCAAATATATTTAAAAATTTTAATAAATTTCTTGTTAAAATTTTACAGAAATTTAAAAATTTATAAAATTTTTAATTAATTTCTTTAAAATAATTCAATTATTTTCATAAATAATAAAATTTTTACGTAAGTTCAATTATTTAATATACAAAATTTTATAAAATTTTTTGAAAATTATTAATTATTTTAAAAGATTTTTATAAAATTCGTCGCATGAATCAATTATTTAAAAAAAATTTAACAAATAATAAAATTCTTCACCGAAATTCAATTATTTTAGAAATATTTTAATAAAATTTTTGGAAATTTTTTAAAATTATTTTCATGAATAATAAAACTCATCGCAAAATTTTAATTAATTTTGGATACAATATTTTAATCAAATTCCTCGTAAAATGTAATTATTCTTAAAAATTTTACTAAAATTTGTCAAAAGAATTCAATTATTTTAAAATTTGTTGATAAAATTCTTTATGAGAATTCAATTTTAACAAACATTCAATTATTCAATAAATTATTTATTTTTCAATTAAAATAATTGAATTTTTCTAGAATTTTCTAATAAAAATTGATTAAAAAATGAAATTATCGAATAATCGATTTATTTTTTATGAAAATAATTGAATTATTCCAACGAATTTTATTACAATTTTTTCAAATAATTGAATTTTTTTTTGAGAAAATTTACTACTTTTAAAAATAATTGAATTCTTGCGAAGGATTTTATTAGGATTTTTGTAAATAATTAAATTTTTGTTGAAAAATTTCATGGTTATTTAAATTATAACAAAACATGAAGAAGATGATCGCCTTCTTTATGTTTTGCAATAATATTTTTATAAATTGTTGAGTTTCAAAAAGGTTTAAATATGAATGTTTTGAAGAATTTTAATTCCTACAGAAAAATAATAATGATTAAATATTTATTGAAAAAAGAAGTTATTGATGTTTTTGAGTAATTTTACAATTAATGAAATTTGTAAATGAATTTAATAGAACATTTTTTTGAGTATCTAATAATTTTTAGAGTTAATCAAAATATTTTTTATGGTCAGGGAAAAAGTGAGAATTTTTTCTGGAAATCAGGGAAAAGTCAGGGAAAAAGTCAGTAAAAAAAATAATAATTCAAATATTTCCTGAAATTTTAACAAATTCCCCAAAAGAATTCAATTATTTTCAAATACAATTTTAATTGAATTCCTAGGGAGAGTTTAATTTGTTAAAAAATTTTAATACATTTCGAAAAAATTCAATTTTTATCTACAATTTTTATAAATCTTTCGAAACAATTTAACTATTTTTATAAATAGTAAAATTCTTTGCAGAAAATAAATTATTTTCAATACAATTTTAATAAAATTTCACGAAGGAATTCAATTATTTTCAATACAATTTTAATAAAATTTCACGAAGGAATTCAATTATTTTCAATACAATTTTGATAAAATTTCACGAAGGAATTCAATTATTTCATGAAATTTGTATAAATCTATTGAATCAGAAAAAAATTTTAAAAAAGTCGAAAAAAATAAATAAATTTTCTTTTAAACTTAAAAATAAATTAATTTAAAAAATTTTTCAAATATTTTGTAAAGTCTGTGCAAGCATTCGATTCTTTTAAAAATAATCCTACAAGTGATTTAATCTCAAATTTAATTATTTCTAAGATTGCCTGTAAAATTTACTTTAAAAATTCACTTATTTTCCAAATTTTTGAGAAATTTCTTGTAAAATTTGTTTATAAAAAAAATACAATTTTAATAAACTTCAACAATAAAGAATTTAATTATAATTTTTAACAGAAGCGATTATTTTCAAACTTAATAGAAATTCTTCATAAAATTTAATTACTTTCAAAATTTTCAATTAAAATTGTTAAGAAAAATTATTTACAAAAAAGTGCAAAGAAATTCATCCAAAGAATTTAATCAGGATTTAAAAATTTTTTAATAATATTCTCCGGAAGAATTCAATTATTTTCGTTAATAATAAAATTCTTCAAAGAAATGGAATAACTTTTAATTTAATTGTATTAAAATTTCTCGAGAGAATGTCATCATTTTTCAAAATATTGATTAAATTCAATTATTTTCAAAAAATCTGATAAAATTCTTTGGAAAAACTGAATTATTTGTTTAAAATAGTAAAATTCATCGCAGGAATTCAATTATTTTAAAAATAATTTAGTTTTGCATTGAATACAATTATTTTAAATATTTTTTAATATGTTTTTTTCAAAACATTCAATTATTTTCAAAAACTGAGTTAAAATTCTTTAAAACAATTTAATTATTTTTATAAACTGTAAAATTCTTCGAAAGAATTTTAATGATTTTTATCACATTTTATTAAAAAACAATTAAAATTCTTCAGAAGAATTCAATGAATTTTTTAAATAGTAAATTTCTTTGCAGGAATTCAATTATTTTCAAAACAATTTTAATTGAATTTCTCAACAGAGTTCAAATATTTTTTTAAAACGTTTTCATTTTTTTCATTTATTTTCAAAAATTTTAATAAATTCTTCAAAACAATTCAATAATCTACAAAACAACTTTATTTGAATTTCTCGAAAAAATTTAATTAGTTTCAAATATATCTATAAAATTCTTCACAAAAGTTTAATTATTTTTTAAAATTTTAATAAATAATTCGAAACATTTCAAATATTTTTATAAATAGTAAAATTCCTTGCAATAATATAATTTTGTTTCTAAATAGTAAAATCGTTTACAGAAATTCAATTCTTAGTAAACAATTCAATTACTTTTATAAATATAGTAAAATTTTTCGCAAGAATTCAATTATTTTTAATACAATTTTAATAAAATTATTCTTCATAAAATTCAATTATTTTTAAAATGTTTAATTAAAATTATTAAAGAAACTCCATTATTTGCCAAAAAGATTCAAAGACATTCTTCAAAAAGAATTTAATTCGAATTTTTAAAAATTTAAACGAAATTCCCTCGCGAGAATTTAATAAATAAATTTCGTTTAAAAATTTCAAAATCAATTCGTTTACAATCTTTTTTAAATAGATGAACTTTTAAAAGTTTCAATTTGAAATAATCTAAAATTTCAATGTTTAATGAATTTAATGATTTTTAAAAGTGATAAATTTCATCGCATAAATTCATTTATTATGTTAAAATTTTTTTTTTAATTTTCTTAAAAATTTCAATTATCTTTATAAAAAAATAAAATTCTTTCAAAAATTATAATATTTCAAAAAACTTTTTTGGCTAAATTCTTTGCATGATTTAGATGATAAAATTGCAATTTTAATAAAAAATTTTCTATACAAAAAACAAATTTGAAAAAAATTTTTAAATAACTCTTGGCTTGAATTCAATTATTTTCATAAATAGTAGAATTCTTAGAAGAAAATAAAATTATTTTTAGTATAATTTTAATAGAAAAAAAGAAAATTCTTGGAAAATATTAAATTATTATTTTCTTTAAGAATTAAAAAATGACATAATTTGTTTATACGAATTTTATTATTCTAATTTTTACCATTTTTTAATAAATTTTTTGTGAAAAATTTATTTATTTTCCAAATTTCTAATACATTATTGAAAATATTTCAATTATTCTTAAAAATAGTGAAATTTTTCACAAGAAATCAATTAAATTCAAAACAATTTTAATAAACTTCAATAATAAAGTATTTAATTATAATTTTTCACAGAAGCAATTATTTTAAAAACTTGAAAGAAATTCTTCGTAAAATTTTATTGCAATTTTAATCAAATTTTACTACAAAATTCAATAATTCTTCTTGAAAATTCAATTATTTTCATAAATTATACATTTGTTATGAAAATTCAATTATATTTAAAAAATTGAAGTAAAACTTTTCACAAGAAATCAATTTATTGTTTAAAATTTTTTTTGATAAAATGTTATAATTATATCAATTATAATTTTGTAAATTTTATAACAAATATAACAATTCGAATATTTTCATAAAAAGATAAAATTCTTAAGAGCAATTCAATATTATTTAAGAAATTTTAACCAAGTTCTTCCCAAGAATTTTATTGAGTATAAATTTATTTTTAAATCATTTTTCTATTTAAAATTTTTCGAAATATATACAATTACAAAAATGTTGAATAATTGAAATTTTGTCAAATTTATTGAAAAATAATAGATTTTTAAAAATATTTTGTGTAAGAATTTTTTAAAATCAACTTCTGAAGAATTTTAATTCTAAATTTTCAAAATAATTGAATTATTAAAAATTTTAATAAAAAATAATTAAACGTAAATTAAAAATAGAAAGTTAGTGAAGTAATACTTTTAAATTTTTTCATTTCCCATGTTCGTTCCATGTTCGTTAATTTTGAAAATTTTCGATAAAAATAGAAATAGCAGAGCTGAAGCAATCGCACGAGTTGAAAATTACACGTCTAAAGGAGGCGTTTAAAGCTTCAACTCAAGAATTTCGCCAAGCGTGTTATCAACTTTTTGCTTGGAAGGTTGATAGAACGAAAGAAGGAATGTACAAATTGTCCAGTCAATATGCCGAGTCTCCAGACGACTTTTTATTCTTTCAAATGAGTAACGATGGTGTCAATCTTTTGGAAACTCCATATTCAGAAACATTGGACAATCTAATTGAGAGATATTTAAAAGTTCAACGAAGTGTCCCAATGTTTCTCAATGCATTGCAATCGGAATTGTTCGATCAGCAAACTGTAACGGATATTTATTCGGGACTTTAAAAAAAATCCCTGATAAGATTAATGGGAATGATATTAACTAAGTCCTTTTAATGAGACAACTTTTTTTTCTAAAATACATAATTTTTCATCTTTAGAAATATTTTCGCAAAGAGGAATGAAAAGGAGAAATATTAATTGTTCAGGAATATTTAAGATCGGTATAATAATGTAAATGTTCCAATTGACAGTGAATTGGTGTGATTTTATTTATTGGTCTTTTAGAACATTTTTTTTTCTTTAAAAAAATGGCATGAAAGTTGTCTTTTTGTAATTTTTATAAAACAGTTGCATTCTATTTACGGTTGTTTTAAAGATTTATTGAGTGTATTCTACTTTAGCTACGTGTATATTATATAAAATATTTAAGTGATTTTGTAAAACACGCATTATAGAATTATTCGATTAGTGCATAATATTGATAGGTTTCATGTAGTACGCAGAAAATTCTTATAGAATTTTTTTCAGCTTGAATTATTTAGATAATAAGGTGATAATAATGATAAAAATAATAGAATTATGAACATTAATGAAAATAATATGAATATAATATGAATTACAATAAATACTTAGTATTTTCTGAATTTGTTAAGACGTATTTTACTTATTTTACATTTCTAAATTTTATATTCCAGGCAAAAAAATAATATCCTCTTCTATCTTATTTTTAATTAGAAATTCAAATTTTTAAGAAATTAATTTTTTTTCATTTTCTTATTTATTCATTAAAAAATTTAATTATTTTCAAAAAATTCACAATATTCTTTTGTGACAATTCAATTTAAAAATATAATTTTAACAATTTCTTCGTAGAAATTTAGCTAATTTCAAAAATTTCTCCCACTTCATTTTTTTTCAATCTCTACTATTTCGATAAAGTTTCACAAAACAATTGAATTTGTTTAAAAATAAATTTTCATAAACTTCGCCAAAAAAAAAATTCAATTATTTTCAAAAGTTTAAAAGTTATCGCAAAAATCCAATTATGTTCGAAAAGTTGCCAAAAGTTCCCCGTAAAAATTTAAATTATCTTCATAAATAATAAAATTTATTTTTCTCCAAAATTAAGTTCTTTTCTTTTTTTAATAAAATTCTTTTGTCATTCAATTATTTTTAATACACCAAATTTTCATCAATTTTCACGAAAAATAAAACTATTGTTAACAATTTTATTAAAAATTTGTTAAAAGAATGCAATTATTATTTAAAAAATTGTTAATAAAGTTGTACATGAAAATTCAATTTAAATAAAAAAGGTTTAATTATTTAGTAAAATGTTTATTTTTAGAGTTAAATAAACGAATTCTCGTTTAAAATTAAAATAAATCTGAATTTTTCGAACTTTTAACGAAGAATTCAGTAGAATAAATTTTTTTTTTGTTTCATTAAATTTTTATTTTGAAATTATTTGAAGTTTTTATTTTCTATTATGTAATTGATGAATTTTCGAATAATCGGTGAATTTTCGTTAAATTGAATGGAAAACAAGTCGATTTGGAAATTATTAAAGAACTTTTTGGAAAAATTATTCAAAATAATTGATTTAAAGAAGAATTTTAGTTTAAAATAGAGAAATAATGTTCTTCTACAAATCCGTTATTTTTTAATAATCAAATAAATATGTATTAAAAAATTGTAATAATTTTAGAAGAAAATTTTAGTTGTTAAGATTTTTTTAAATCTATAGGTTTTTAAATTTTTTTAATGAAATTAATTTAAAGTTGAACAGGGTTGCCACAGGTCAGGGAACGTCAAGGATGTCAGGGAAAAGTCAGGGAAAGTAAAATTGGTCAGGGAATTTGTCAGGGATTTTTATTAAAAATACTGGAAAAAATTGAATTTTTAAAATTCATGAGAAAACTGAATTTTTTTTCTTTTTGCCTCGTAAACTATGAAATTACCACAAATTTTAATACAAAACCTACAAGTTTTTCTATTTCTGACAATAATTTCTTTTTAAATAACTTAAATTTTCAAAAACTATCATAAAATTAATAATTAATGATAAATAATAATAATAAATAATAATTAAATAAAATTAATAATAACTATTATAAATTATTACTTATAAATTATGTAATGAATAATTTTTACAATTTTCATAAATACTACATTGATAAAAGAATTTTAGTTAAAAATACTAGAAAAATTAGATTTTGGAAAAGTTACAAATGATTACAGAAATTCAATTATTTTCAAAAGTTACGAAAATTCTTCGCAGAATTTCAATTATGTTCAAACATTTAAAAACAATTCTCGTCAAAATTACAATTATTTTTAAAAGTTTTAATAAAATTCTTGACAAAATTCCACAAAAATTCAATTATTCAATTTTTAATAAATTTCTTCAAAATAATTCAATTATTTTCATAAGTAGTAATCAAATTTTTCACAGGAATTCAATTATTTAAAATACAAAATTTAAAAAAAAATTTCGAAAAATATCAATTATACAAAAATATTTTTATAAATAATAAAATTCTTCACCGAAAGTCAATTACTTTTATAAACTTGAATAAAATTCGTTGTAAGAATTCAATTATTTATATAAATTGAAATAAAATTCATTGGAAGAATTAAATTTTTTTCAAAATTAATAAAATTCTTCGCAAAAATTCAATAAAAAAAATATTTTCAAAATTTCAAATATATTTATAAATAAAAAAATTCTTCATCTAAATTCAATTATATTTAAACATTTTAATAAAATTCTTGGCAAAATTTTATAGGAATTCAATTTTAATGAATTAATTCAAAATAATTTCGTTATTTTCATAAGTAATAAAATTTTCACAGGAATTCAATTATTTAAAATGTAAAATTTCATAAAATTTGTCAAAAAATATAAATTATTTCAAAAATTCTTCACCGAAATTCAATTATTTTTATAAACTGGAATAAAACTCTTTATAAGAATTCAATTATTTGTATAAATAATAAAATTCTTCACATAACTAGAGTTATTTTTATAAATTCGAATAAAATTCATTGGAAGAATTAAATTATTTTTAAAATGTAATAAAATTCTTCGCAAAAATTAAAAGTTTACAAAATTTTAAATGAAAATCTTTTCAAGTGTGATTATGAAAATCGTAAACGCAACTCGATCGATGTAATCAAATAGTGGATTCTCAGAAAAAAATTTTAATAACTAGTTTTAAAAGAAAATATAAATGAAATTGTGCAACAGAGGCAAAGCAGACTACGTGAAGTATTGCCTAATAATTTCATTTCTACTTTTTACATCTTCTTCAATCTTATTTTCTTCATGTACTTGTTGTTGTTCCTCAAGATAGTTTTCTTAATTGGTCTCTGAAATTTTTTTGGTTATGTCCAACGTACAGTTCTTGTCCAAAGAAAACGATACAATACGATTAGAAATAAATATTTACATACCTATAGGTTAGGAAATCTTGACTATATTAATGTACCGACGATAAGACTGTGAAATAAGACATCGACATTCGTACCACCTAAAATATATATTTCTTAACACAAACACGACGAAAATAAAACTTAAAAAAAATATAAATTTAAAGAAAAAAGCGAATGAGAAACATAATTCCTTACCGACGCGAAGGTATGCATAGAAAATTTAAACAGAACTCCAGCAACAAATTGACATGGTTCTGATGTTTTTCTCATCATAAAAAGCAATAGTTTCTGTGCCTCGACAGGTAATTCATACCAGGAACTGTTATAACTTTTAAAAAAATATTTATAATATTAATATTACATATTTTTAGCATTAAGTACAAATATACTTTCCGCTAGTATTACATTAAGTTTGTTATTCAGTTGTCACGTGCCTTATATGCTTTACTTTGGAAAAACTTCACACTGAATAACATAACCTCCAAGCCCTGAACGGAACGCAAGCATGAGATAGAAAAAGAAAGAAGTATGTTTGTCCTTTTCTATCACATGCTTACGTTCACGTTACTGTTTTATTCTTCGTTGGGCTTAAATATTTATAATGTAAGTATAAACTAAATTTTTACATGTATTGCTGTACTTCTAGACTGTGGTCTATTAGTTTCTGCCCGGGAACGCTGAGAAAGAAAAAGTGAAACATTTGCGACGCCGTGAAAAGAGCGTACCTTAAACCCTCTCGAGGCTGTCCAATCTTCAATACCGTCTAAATACGAATAGATATTTTTTCTAAATATAAAAATCCCTATTTTTTTCTTACATTCTATCTTATTACAGATTTTAGTACCCTCAGGGTGCTTGCACAAAATATGTCATATATTACAGTGAGCAGGATACGCATCAAATGAGTTAAAAAAGGATAGATCTGTAATTGCGTCCTTTTCTATCCCATATCCGGCGCGAGCAACTTCTGCAGGTTTCGCTTGGTGCCAGTGCGACGAGTGCGAGTGGTGGGGATGAGAGAAGCGCGTCAAGACGTGCGCTATCGTCATTCCCTAACTGACTGCCAGACTAAGTGTGAGAAAATTTGTTCCTGTCGACTATTAATTAGAGGACCGGGGTGAATTTTGTAAGTACCAAATGTTTAAAATATAAATGAATAGCTATAAAATCTTGCCTGCACACCAGTAACACTCATCAATACTGTATTAAGTCCCATTATGATAAAGAACCCCGTTGAAAATGATGCATTAATATTATCAACGAATCTAGAAGGGTAAATAGTAAGTAAGTATAAGTAAGAAAATTTCGAAAGTAAATTGTTCCAAAACTGCTAAAGTTTATCTTAAAATTCAACTTACTTGACAAGTTTCCTGTGAATTCTAACACAAAATGCAATATCTTTTCTGATCTGAATTTTATCAATATTCTTTGGTTCGACCAAATGTTGAAGTTTGTAACTACAATTAAATAGTAATGGAATAATTCTGGATCAGTTCAATTAAAACAAGTGAAGGTATTCCTTTCCCATCTTTCCTCATTACTTTTAGATAGTATGTCTACTGAACAAGTAAAGAAAAAATGAGATCAGGATTACTGTATATGATCTAGTAAAACTTTGTAATTCAATTTTTTATTAATACACCTGGGAGTTGTTTTTTCTTTGCTTTCGTACACTTAGAAAACTTAGCCCTCTGCTTACTCTAAATTATCCCCAGCCAAATACTAATTTCCAAAATCTAAATGAATGATTTTCCGTTACAGAAAAATAAAGACAAAACATCAAGAAAGTAATTGGATTTTTTGGTCGTTTTAGAAAGTATTTCTTAAAATTGCAGTTCAAAGACGTGAGAAAGAAATAGAATCCTTCAAAATACTGTCATGAATCATCAAAACTTTTATGACTGCTGCTGACTTTTTTATATCATATAGCAAAATTTAACTAAAGTTAAATTAAAGCAAGTTTTAAGTAATACAATTTTTGTTCAAACAATCATACACTAAGTAACACTAAGTAAGCAGAGGGCTAAGAAGTCGAATATACTTGACTGGAAAAATAATTTTAATCCATTAAGTGCCAATGGTAAAGATTTTGGTCATCAAATAATTGTCATAGCACTCGAAAGATTAATCTAATGATTTATATGCGTTATTAAAAATATACCCTAGGATTGCAAAAATCCCGCAAGCATGTTGAGTATAGAGCATAAACATTGTTTCCACAACTACTATCATGTTTGTACATGTTATACTGCAAGCATATTGATGTACCATAATCGGAAAGAAGTACTTTTCTTCATCTACATAATATTCCGCAATGTAGAGAGGTATTTTTGGACGCGATTCATTTAGAGGTTTAACCCAATCTAATATGACAGGTATCATTGGTAAATTGACAAAAGCAATTGCAGTTGAATATATATAGGCTGAAAAAGAAAGTTAAGTTCCAACACTCAATTAAAAAGGAATGGGTTAGTAATTTTTAATTAAACTATTAAGTCACAAAGATAAATTTTAAGTGACGTTAATAAACAAACAAAACTAGGTTCTTGGCAACTTGAAACGTTTTCAAATATTTACAGTAGACTATCTCAAAAAAGTTACATTTTAATTATTCTATTTTATCTTCAAATTAAAATATATTCTTCTCGTTTGTAACAGATGATTAAAAATTCAGAAGATTTAACCATTCAGAAGACTAAAAATTCAATAGTACAATACAATGTTGCTAACTTGCATATGCAACTGTTATTGTTCTCCCTTCCATGGCATATTTTTGTAAAATTTCTATTTCCGGCTTTGGTGACCAATATTCCCAGTCTTCAATCATATCTTCTAATAGTCGTTTCATCTAAGTATTTCAATTATTAATAATCAGAGATTTTAAAAAATTACGCGAACCCAGTCCGACAAAAATGAACTCTCCTTTTGCCCTTCGAATAATTTTTGATCACTTTTTCAATAGATTTGTTCCTACTATAACTGAAAATCTGTAAATAAGTTTTTACTTTACTATTTATCTGTTATAAAACTTTCACTCAGAATCTATTTTCACTCCATTTTCACTTCATTTTAACTCCACATTCCCTTTTACTCAAAAAAATTTTCCACTTCATTTTCTCTTTCACTCCACTTTCACTCAAAATATATTTATCCTTCACTTTTACTTCAGTTTGAGACCACTTTTACCTTACCATAAATTTTATTTCATTATTATGTTTCTCCAATACGAAAGTAAAATCCACAATGTTGATCTACAAAAAAGTGAAGTGAAAACGAAATTAAAATAAAATTTGAGTGAATGTGAAGTGAAAATAGAGTTAAAATAAATTTTGATTGAAAGTGAAGTAGAAATAGAGATTTAAAAAAATGTGAGTGAAAGTGATGTGAGAATTAAATGGAAATTAATTTTGACTGAAAGTTAAGTAAAAAGGGAGTGAAATTACATAATCCACCGATGTCAATTTTCAAAAATTAAAAATGTCGGATTCAAAATGGCTGGCAGTTTTTAAAAAGCATCGAATTTTCTTCAAATTTATTACTCGAGGGTTGTTTTTTTGCTGCACTAGTTACGAATCATTTATATTAAATTTATTTATTTGAAATGTTAACGGGCTGAACCCTTTTGTACAAAGTACTATTATAACAAAAAATTATACTTAAAACTAATCACTAATAGCTAACTGGCTGTATTATTATTATTTACATCAAATGGTAAGTCACGCAAACTCCTTACAAACACGTTCAGAGTAAATCCAAAATAATCTATTACATCATTATATTTATTAGCCTTTCTACTCAGTCTACTAACAACAGAGTTATCAAGATAATTTGTTCTAGAAATTGGTATTTTGAGTAATTGTGACTGACGAGTAATTTTGCGTGGAACATAAAAGTTAAACAAGCTCAAAATTTGTGAACAATCAACCAATCCAATTATTGTTTAAAAAAAAATATATCAAATCAACAAATAATAATCTCGTAGCAATTGAGGGGATGTTAAGTATAGACCGCAATTCAGTATAATCATGACTATAAAAATTATATCTTAAGTCAAGTTGTTTAGCCACAAAACGCAAAAATATATTTTGAACACGCTCAAGTTCAATCAATATTTCAGCTTAACAAGGTCGCCACAATACAGAAAGAGACTCAAGCAGTGATCTCACAAGAGAAAAATACAAAGACTTTAATGCAGTTAAATTAAAGCCCAAGACTCTAGTAGCTTTATTAATTGTATAAGAAATGTGTTCTGAATAGGAAAAGTTAACTCTAATCAAAATACCAAGGTCGCGAATTATAGTTACTCTATTGATAACTTGATTATTAATCGAATAATTACAATTAATAATTTCTCTAGATCTAGTGAAAGAGATTCGAACCTTGAGGAACACTAGATGTAGCCGTAAAAATATCTGAGAATTTATTGCCTATTTTAACTGACAATAATCTATCCGTTAAGTAATTTTTAAACAAAAAAATTAATTAATTCTGCAGAGAAACCTAGAACCCCGAGCTTTGCTAGGAGAATTCCATGATCAACCTTATCAAATGCCTTGGCAAAGTCAGTGTACACAACGTCAATCTGCAATCCAGATTCAAGCTTGTTTAATACAAAATTAGAAAAGATTGTTAAATTAGTTAAAGTAGACCTTTCCTTGTGAAACCATGCTGCTCATTAATAATTAAAGATTGTAGCTGATTCCAAAGATCATCGTGAATTATACTTTCAAAAATTTTTTCTATAGTACTTAATATAACAATTGGTCGATAGTTTGTAACGTCTTTTTTATTACCATCTTTGAAGACAGGGGCAATAGTACCTCTCTTTCACATAATAGGAAAGACACCACAAGACAAAGACCAATTGTACAAAATGTAGAGAGGTTCAACAAAAAAGTGACAGCATGATCTCAGAAGAGAAGGAGAAACAATATCAGGGCCAACCCCTTTATTGAAATCTAATGCTTTAAAATTTGACATAATTACCTCCCGTGAAATATGAGAAACAGAGATAAAATTAGCATGGGCTTCAAAGTCATTAACAGAAACATTAGTCGATGGCTGTGTATAAACAGAGCTAAAAAAGTCTTTAAAGCAATTCGCAATTGACAAATTTGTATTCGTAGTGTAATCATTATAAAATACTTCATTTGGAATACCATTGCTCTCACGCAATTTATTAGTATAGCTCCAAAAATATTTAGGATTAGTAATAACAGAATTTTCTATAGAAAATTCTAGAATTAATAAATTCTAAAATTAATAAAAGAGAAACCTCGATATTCGTGCAATTTTATTTATAGATTTGTAGCAAACAAAATCTATTGAAAGTGACCACATAGTTAATCGACAGGGAAAAAAAATTTCGGACAGTGAAATTGCAATAGAAAATAAAAATAAGAAAATCAACGTCTATAAAATTCATATAATTGTCAATACGACTACTTAGAAAAAATAAAAATTGAAATAATTTCAAAAATTAAAGTGAAAATGTTTAAAAAAATCTAACTTTATCTCTATTAACTGTCCACGTTTGAATAAGAGTCACAGTTATAAAAGCCACACAAACAGGAGATAGACATTCTGTAAGTGTATCGACATCATTTCTGTAATTCCACATTCCAATGCACTAAAAAAATATAATAAAAATTAATTATTTTCAAAATAATAGATCCTCTTATAAGAAAAGTATCCTGTGCGACAGACAAGAATATCCTGCCCCTTCGGTGTTTTTTTTAAAAAAGAAGTTGGTTTCACTTAAAAACTTGTTTAGATCGCTTTTTATGAATCTGAATATCTTACTGATTTTCAAAATTCAAAATGGCGGATGGAAAAATTAAAAACTTTTTCGATTCGCTTGAAAAAAGTTACAATTTTAAAACAACTGTCAGCCATATTGTATCCGCTATTTTGAATTTTGAAAATCTGACTTTAGATGCGTAATTAACGACCCCAAAAGCAAAATTCATTCTCTTTGAGTTTCTCAGGGGCGCGAAATGGTTCAAGAAATTTTGTTAAGCAACAAAATAAATGATTTTTATACTTGCGGTACGAATAGACTTAGTAATAGTGAAATTTGTAAAGTAGCAACAAAAACACCCTTTGATTTTGGTTGATACGGCCACTGTCCAATTAGTATTAAGTGCATTTTATTTATTCGATAATACTCTAAATTAAATAATTCCCTCCTAAGAACTAAAACAATAGTTACTGAAATTTAATATTTAATGCAAAGTATATAGCAAAAGAACATTAAAATTTTTTCAATATACCTTCACGTTGCATCTTGGTGAAATATTTTTAAAAAACACGTCACGTTGAAAAATTTAACAAATTTACTTTTTTCATACTGGGATATTGTAAAAATAATAATGTGAGAAAATAAAAGGAATTTTACTTGAAATAAAAAATGTTCAACCCTATATAGCGTGATAAGAAACGTTTTAGGTTCGTTTTTTATCAATGCTTCGTTATTTATTCATAATTCTGTGAACGTTAAAATGTATAAGAAAGAGAAAGCCTTGTATACATAATATTTAGATTAATTTTTCTGTTGAATAGAAGCAAAAACAGGTGTTCATTTTGTTGAATTTCACACAATGCAGTTATCATTGTGATACATTTTTTAAAAAGAAGACCTTTCTTTTGTCTGAAATTTTACTTCTAGGAAATTAACATAATAACATTATTTCCTCTTTCTCACTTCAAGATAATTATATATATTCGTTCACGAACGTCGAAAACAATTTTTTATTTAAGAAGAATTTTCTAAGAAAACAAAAAAATTGTTTCTTCAAATCTTCTTCGGATATTCTTTTTTTTATTAGAAATACGTTTACATCAGAGGAAGTTAAGCTTCCTTTTATGAAATTAAAAAAAACTAGTCGAAAAACAATTTTAATTTACGGATTTTAGAAAAGCAATTTTGACAAATCCGAGAATGGTACTTCAGGAAAGGATTCTATTAGTAAAATTGAGAAGAACTAACAAAATTTTTATCTTTTTTTTATTAAAGATATAAACATTTGGATAGACAACTTGGAAATAATTGCTTATAAAATTTTAACATTCAATTGGATGGAAAATTCGACAAACGAATTCAGAAGATAGAATTACACTTTCTAGAAGTTTTCTTATAAATAAAGTCTATTAAAAAATTACAAACTACAAAATTAATGGAATCTAAAATAAGTTCTTTTCGACACATTCTTACGAAATATCTTATTAAAGATGTTGAGGATCTATGTTTGAAATTCGCACAATTTTAATCTTTGATAATATTATTCGCCACTTTATCATTCTAGCATACAAAACTTTATTACCTTTAATCGAGAGAAAAGATGTTTACGTTTTCTAACTAGTCGTCGTATGAACTGTCTCGTAAAGTATTTTCATGCGCAAGTCTTATTTTATGTACTCTTTTTCGCGCCAAGACACGAGAGACTCGTGACGACAAAAAGGGGAATCGTCCTTCTTGCTAAGTAACCACTGAACTAGTCACACGCATTTTTTACAAGTTTGTCTTTACAAATAAATTTATATTTCTCATATTGAGAAAACGTGCAGCAACAGAAGAAGTCTTATTTTTGAGTTCTACCTGTCCAGACACCGTAGATTTAATTCGATGAAAAAAGACAATCTAAATAAAGATCTGATTAAAGATATTGTCACGTGAACGTAACTTTTATTAAAACTACTAAAAAATATACATATTTATTGTCAAAAAATAAAAAAGAAAAATATTTGTCCTCTATTTGAACTCTTGAAATTTATAAAAAATATATCGCCCACGTATAATGAGAAACAGATGAATATGTCGCACACGTGGAATGAGAAATCAATAGAGCACGCGGAAAAAGTTTACACCTGCGGTATACCTATACCTAATGGACTTCTCCCCCAATATGAAAATTTGTCTCCAGAATTAGGGAGATGTGTTCCTAGAAAAGCGATACGATTTTGAAGAAAGGCACGTCAGTCGTCTGTCAACTCAGTCAGTCTTCAGCAATCGTGTCCCTCGGTCATCCACAGTATTGTTTCATTTTACCCTCGATTTTCTACAACGTTATTCTTCGTGCAAAGTTCATCTTTAAGTAAAAGTCTAAAAATCATATGACCCTTCGAGTACACTACAAGGAATTCGAACAGCAGTTTCGAATACCCATACCTCTCAACCATTTGGGTTTCCCGTGGAGTAACAACGGTAACAGGTGACAACAATTAGTTGTCACCTGCTGAAATCTCCTTGGATCAGGGAAACTCTCCAGATACTTCAAGGAAACCTTACTGATAAGTAAACCTTCGTTTTCTTACCTTTTTATTGTCCTATTTTACTGTTTTAAAACCGGTAATATTTTCTGCTTTCAGTATGGAATTATTACTAGTTCTCTCAACCTCCCGACCTGCCAATTTCAACGGAGATTGTACATTTTTGCAGTAAAAATCAAGGACAAATTATCTCTAGATCTCAAGCATATGTTTTCTTTAGCCTGTTCTCTTAGTTCAAGGCTTTAGTCCTTGTAAATAAATCAGGCACAAATATAAAATAATACCAGTACTGATCTCCTTCTAAAACGTAACAATATCAAGAATCTAAGTAAACATCTCGTTCATTAATATTATGGATCTAAATAAACATCTCATTAAATGTAATAGTGATCAATTTTCAACATTTTTTTGTATTAAAATACCTTCTATCTTTCTATTTTGTTTTAATACTTATTTTTTTCGCATACAATAGTATTTTAGTAGATGTTTGCATCTCTAAAGCTAACTGTCGATGATCTCACTATTTTTATTTGCCTCTAAACCTTCTCTCGAATTGAGAATAAGGCTCTCAATTTTATCCAGTCTTTTATTGAAAATTGATTCCAGTTTGGAAATCATTTTATCATCCTTCGAAACATATTCCCGTTGAGCGATAATTGACTTCGCTTTTGACGTAATTGACGAATCTAATTTGAGTATTGGAAAAGCTTTCTTCGTAAAACTTCGACGTCCCTGAAGTACGATTTCATGATTCTTGTATGGCTTCACACTTAATTTACCCTCGGGCAAAAATTTTTGGAACACCAAAATCCTCTTTGCAATCAAATAAAGAGGGTTGAATCTCGAACTCCGAAAAATTGGCTGCAAACAACAGGATACACGATTCTTGGGATAAAATGGTAAACCCACTGCCACACCTTCGATGTATGAAATCAACTTTGTCCTGCAAGAATATTAAAAAATAAAAATTTCTGAATTTACTTAGATGACCTTAATTATAGGGTCGACAAAGATTTCTGTGGAATTTATTTCTGTGTTGCTCTTTGTTTACCTTGAAATCAAGCTGACAAGTTCGGCTTCGGACAAAATTTCCTGAGTATCACTCACCGCGAGACCGGTTAATAAATTGAATAGAACAATAGCGATGAGAAATTCGAAGAGTACAAAGATGACATGACCCAGAACCGGATGTAGATGAAAGGGAATGTCACCAGCCTCGAATTCTCCCGTCAGCATAACAATTGTTTTGAAAATCGACTGAGGCGCTGTTACGAACGATTGATTTCCATCGTCTTTCAGCAGAATATAGAATGCCAATGCAAATGAAAGTATCAAAAATGCATAAAGTATGAGAAACTTGATAAAATTCAGTGAAACAGTTTTGAAGATTTCAATTCCAGTTGACATTTTTGGAAGTTGTCCTATTAGAATCACCAATTCCCATGCTGACAACAATATCACTATTGCACCAATTTGCGAATTGTGATTCACCAAAAATACTCCCGCCAAGACAATTAACGCCACTTCAAACCAATTTTCAAAGCTCAATAGATAGTGACCTGCAAATATGATAAATTAAACAATTAATTAATAACCAGTAAATTTATTCTTCAAAGAATTAAAATATTTTCCAACATTTCAATCAAATATTCTTTCGTGAGAGTTACATTTTTTTCAAATTAATTTTCATAAAATTCTTTGTAGAAAAATTAATTTAAAAAATATGCCAAATTATTACACTTATTGCAATTATTGTACTATTACAATTATTTTTAATGTTTACTATTTCAATGAAATTTCACAAAAGAATTCAATTATTCAAAACGAATTTCAATAATATTCGTCTCAAGAATTCAAATATTTTGAAAAGTAATAAATTCCTCGCAAAAATCAAATTATGTTTAAAACTTTTTAAAAATTGTAGTCAATGATTTCCAATGTCTACTATTTTGATAAAATTTTCCAAAAAAATTGAATTATTTGAAAGAAAATATTAGGTAAAATTTTATGTAAACCTTTAATTTTCAAAAAAAAATAAAAATTTTACAATTATGTTCAGAAATAATAAAACTTGTCGCAGAATTCGAATTATTTTTAATATAATTTTTATCGAATTCTTCAAAAAATGTTATTATTCTTCATTCAAATAAATTCAATTATCATCTTCTTAAATAAAAAAATTGATAATAGAAATTCAATTATTCTTAGGAATTTAAGAAAAATTCTTTTTAAAATTAAATTTTTTTTCTAAATAACAGTATTTATCAGAATTATTCAATTATTATCATAAAAATAATAAAATTCTTCTCCAAAATTCAATTATTTTCAAGAATCTTCCCGAATTTTTTGTTATAAATAATAAAACTCATCGCAGAATGTCAATTATTTTTAATACAATTTTAATCGAATTCCTCGAAAATGTAATTATTCTTAAAAGATTTATTAATATTCGTCAAAAAAATTCAATTATTTTAAACAAATTTTGATACAACTCTCTACGCAACTATTTAGTTATTTTCAAAAGTAATAAAAAAATTTCCCAGGAATTCAATTATTAACAAATTTTTAATAATTTTTTTTGCAATAATTCAATTATTTTTCCAATTAATCAAATTCTTTTGTAAGAATTCTTTTTTTTCAAAATAATTTTAGTAAAATTCTTTGTAGAAATTTAACTAATTTCAAAAATTTGTCAAAATGAAATTATTTTCAATATTTTCTATTTTAATGAAATTTCATCAAAGAATTCAATTATTTTCAAAAGTAGTAAATTCTTTGCAAAATCAAATTATGTTTACAAAATTTACACAAAAATTTGTAGTCAAAATTTTAATTATCTCCATAAATAATACAATTTTTTTCTGAAATTCAATTAGTTAGAAACATTTTAATAATATTCTTGTCAGCATTTCAATTATTTTTCATATATTTAATTAAATTCGTTTCATCAAATATCTTAAAATCTGAAATTATTCTTTAAAAATTTATTAAAATTTGTTAAGAGAATTCAATTATTATTTTATTTTCAAAAATAATTAAATTTTCAAAAGGTTTTAAATTAATATTTTTAGAAATAATTAAATTTTTAAAAGGTTTTGAATTAACATTATTAGAAATAGTTATTTACAAAAATTTTAATAAAATTCTTAGCAGATTTTCAATTATTTTTAATACCTATATTTTATAAAATTCGTTTCATCAAATTTCTCGAAAACTGAAAATACTTTTCTAAATTTTATTAAAATTGAATAAGAGAATTCATGATATTATTAAAATTTTTAGAAATAATTAAATTTTCAAAGGGTTTAAATTAAAATCTTTGAAAATTTGAATTTTTTTATTCTTTTAACCAACAATTTTAAATAACAAAATTTAAAAAAATTTTTAAATAACAAAATTTTTCCGACGAATTCTAATAAAATTGTAACAAATAATTACATTTTTTGAGAAATTCGATTAAAATTGTATGCAAAAGAATTGAAATTCTTCAATGATTTTTTGAAATTTGTATTTTTTGGAAAAATAAGTGATTTTTCGTGTAGAATATTTTGAAAATTTTTGTTGAATAATTGAATTTTTTGAATATAAAAATAATTATCTTATTAAATAATTCAATGTTTCTTAAAATTGAATTTTTATAAAAAATTTTATCAACCGATTTTTAAATAATTGAATTCTCTTGACAAATTTTATTAAAATTTTTACCAATAATTTCATTTCTCATGAAATTTGAATAAAAATTGTACATTTATTAAAAATAATTGAAATTCTGACAAGAATTTTAAAAAAATGTTCAGAAATATTTGAATATCAGAGAAATTTTTATTATTTACAAAAGTAATTGAAAATTAACGAGAATTTTTGTGAATTTTCGAACATAATTGTATTTTTGCAATAATAATTATATTACATTTGAAAAGAATTGAATTTTGGAGACGAATTTTATAAAAATTTATTTTTAAATAATTGAATTCTTTGATGAAATTTCATTAAAATAGAAAATATTGAAAATAATTGAATTTTGACAATTTTTTGAAATCAGTTAAATTTCTACGTAGAATTTTATTAAAATTATTTTGAAAAAAGTCGAATTCTTACAAAAGAATTTGATTAATTGGAAAAATAATTGAATATTTGCGAAAAAATTTATAAAAAATTACTTTTTAAATAATTTAATTCTTTTGTTAATTTTTTTATAGTATAGACATTGAAAATAATTGAATTTTGACAAATTATTTTGAAAGAAAAATTATAAAAATTTAACTGTTGAAAATAATTTAATTCTTTGAAGAATGAATAGGAAAAGTAATTGAATTTTTGAAAATCTTAATGTAATTTAAAAAGACAATGAAGATTAAGTATTTGTTTAAAAATGAAGTTATTTATGTTTTCGAATAAGTTTCTATTTAATTGAATTGCGAATTTCGAAAAGGGCTCAACTCGGATTTTTTTCAAATTTCACTTTTTTGTATTTTTTGCATTATTGTATATTCATTGACGTTATCTTAAAAGGAAAATTTCATCTGAGGTACTTTTAACGGAAAAAAATCTATTAAACTGTGTTTTCCTTTGACTTTTAACCTAAGATTGTTTGTTTTCTAACATATTGCTGAATTGTTTTTGAGCCCAAAAAAAGTTATTACATTTTGAAATTTAATAAAAAAATAATTGAATTGATTCTCGATAGTAAAATATTTAATTAATATATTTTTATGATTAAAACGATTGAATTTTTTTCATGAATTTCGAAAAGGGCTCAACTCTGACAACTATAATATCAATTTTCTCCAACTAACTTTAATTTAAGACAATTATTTTACCATTTTCTTATACAAAATAGTATCTAATTACTAATGAAAAAAACTGGACTCTTTTAATTAAAGCTGTTTGGAATAAAACGTTTTTTGTCTCTCCTCTAAAATTTAAAAAAGCCAAGTCGAGCCCTTTTCGAAATTAGGAATTCAATTACAAATGTAGTTTTAACAACTTGGAAAAATTCCACTTTTTACCCTGGATGATCTGGAAAAGTCAGGTAATTTGAAAAGAGAAAAAGTTTGGTAACGCTATTGTTAATTTTAAATTTTTAGGATTTTATGGTAATGCGAAATAGAAAGCTACCATACCTGGTGAAGATAAACACTGACAGAGTTCTCTTACAGCTAGGATCGCTATCGCTACGACTGTCACTGCCAAAAATATTCCTTCTTGCGCTGTTAGGACGTCTGTCTTCAACTCACTATCCTTTGAGTTTACTAATATTATATATGTATTTAATAGCACGTAGAATACTAGGTAGAAAAATAAATTAGCATAAAGAATGTAACGAATTCGGCTCCATTTGATAAATAGGAATGAAGTTAAAAGCGGATGCTTCAGGAGATGTTTGAGTGCTTTAGTTTCCGCAATATAGCGCAATGTCTGCATTTCCATAAAATTTTTGTCCGAATTCCTTTGATTGCTACCCAAGAGTGGCTCCTCCCCATCGTTTTTCACCGTATTTGGCATTAAGCACTGGTAGTCAAAATTTATTTCATAATCGTCCGATCGTTCATTACTGCTATTAATGCAGGAGTTGAAATAGTTATCCAGTGTTTTGGGGCACATGTGAGCTAGTGGAGGGACTCCTAGTCGATTAAGATGACCGAGATAACTTCCTGCTTGCAATAGCAAATCCACTGCTTCAGCATTTTCAGCCCTTGCCGCATAGTGTAGTGGCGTATTTCCTTTTTCTATCGAAATAATAAAATGAATGTTTAGCCCAAAGACTGTAATAAAGTAATTTTATTTTTTTTATATACACAAATTTTAAAAAATGGAAAAACCATCTAAACATCTGCACAGTTGTAAAATGTATCTTTCTAAATTGCAAACACATTATGCTGATTTTTAAAAATACAAATATTATATATTGCTTTATTACTATAAACCTTTAAGACGAAGGAACTAAATATTCTCACGTACAAACTGAACCGTCTCATAAAACCCAAAAAATCAACCATTCCATCTACTCGCAATTTATACCTGAATTTAACAATTATAAACCATTTTTACCAACACCTTTTTAGTCAACCACACATGCATTACCCCTATTTTTCCTCAATGTTTCCAACACTACGTTTTAACTACTTTGTAACCAGAAACAATTTTGCTCTCAACAGAACAACATGTAAAACATTTTTAAAATAAACTGTCAGTTACGCGTTGCATATTTGTTCACAACCGAAACGCCAAGAAATAAAAAATAAATTGTTATATTATTTAAACGTATCCACTTGTTTTATTTAATTAACAATTTCAACTCAATTAAATGTTCCCTATTCCGAACAATGAAATCTGGACTAAAATTGTGAAAAGAGATTTGTTAATGACTCAGATCAATATATTTAAATATTCAATTTGAAACATTTGCATCGAATCCCCCACAAGAAATACTCTATTATCGCTTTCTTCAAAAATCCACACAATCTCATCGGGGAGTTCCTCCAAGACGATGCCGTGATGCAAAACGGTCCTCTAGACAACGAACAACCAAACGAACTTTTCAAATACGACCGTTGAGACGCTACCACTTTCCTCTACTCGCTGGTACTCTCCTCCGGTCCACAATTCACAAAAACACATTAAAACACACAATTAATAAAAACAACTATTTATTAATAAAACAACTCATATCAAAATTGACAAACAATAAAATAATAACTCTATATCTCTCTCTCGATTTGACACTCGTCAAAACCACGTCTCGACTTCTCGGAAACCCGCAAGTAAGTAACGAACCATCTGATTGTCCCTAGTAGGCTTTCTCATTATCAAATCGTTTCCTTGTTTTTTCTTCACAATTTTCGGAAGAACCCTTCTTCCTTATCCCCACGGAACGGCACCTGAAAGAAACTGGAAAGGGTCGCTGACCATGTGACGTACGCTGACAATTAATCATGCGCAAAATCATTCAAATTCTGATTTCACGAAAACCACAGCTCCTCACACGCTGATACGAAAGAAAAATACAAGAGACTTGACAAGAAACGAGACAGACCTATGATAAGAACGAGACAAACAAACGACTCTCTAAACACTGAAAATGCTTTCCCCACACAAGACAAAATAGACAGAGTAAGTAACGAAACACTTCGTTACAAAATTCAAAATATCAAATGAAAGTTTGGGTACCTACCGTCCTCAACCCGTACGTCGATATCCTTCTGCTTGAGAATAATTTTCAAGCACTTGAGTCTTATTTTCTGATGATCCACACTTCTCCTACAGGGTGTTGACAATTCCTGACAAGCCACTAGAATCAACTTCTTTCCCACTTGACGATCGTGGTTGAGAATCTTCTTCAATACCTCATAGTGACCCCGTCGTACCGCAATCTCAGCTGCTTCTGACATTTCCACAAATTCCTCTCTACTTATCAATTTGACAACTGCCTCCGATAAATTATGCTCAGAGGCAATTTTTACGAGTTCGTAAAAATCAATCGCTTCATTCTGGTCAATTTGAGCCAGATTCTCCAGAAAGTTCTTCTCGTCATTTGCGTCCAGATAGTACCTCAAGAGATTGAAATCAATTTTTCGATTCTGTTGTTCGGGTAAGGATTGATCGGGAAAGTTTTGCAGCAACATGTCCCTGGTGTTTTGTCCTCGAAAATCTCTAAAGGTATCAATATCGAGAGGAACTGGATATTTTGTATTCAGAATTAGTTCAACGATTTCCTTCTGCTTTGTAGAGGCTGCTTGATGAAGAGGCGTGATTCCTTTGGCATTGACAATATCGGGTCTTGCCCCTGCACTCAAAAGTGCTTCGACACATTTCAAGTCTTTGTTCTTCACAGCAATGTGAAAAGCCGTTTGACGTCCCACCTCCAAATTGGGATTTATGGCCGGATCTTCCAAAAGAATCTTCGAAATAAGACAATTTAGATTAGAATCAAGATTTAGATTATGAAAATACAAGAATATACAAGATGGAATATTTTTCAAGAATATGTAAATTTATTCAAATTTATTGTCATATATAGTAAAAAAAATAATTTACTTGTAATACTTCCACGTGCTGATTTTCTGTGGCAAAGTGAAGAGCTGCACGATTGTATGTTTCATTAATTCGATTAGGATTTGCACCCAATTCTAAGAGTAATTCAACGAAATCCCTCAAACCCTCGCTGCAGGCAATGTCAAGAAATGTTTTATTATAGGGATCCGGAAAGATGTAGTCGACATTAATTCCAGAATCATGTTTTTTGAGAGCTTTATTAATAAAACTCTTGAAGGCTGCAAAATGTCCCGCTTCCAAAGTCGCCAAAAGTAATTTATACTGACTGATATTTTGAACGTTCGTCGAATGCATTTGCAACAATTCTTCTTCAAGATCCATTTTTTCCATTGGGGAAAAGTAAAGTATTACATTTAGATTTCTGTAATGAGAAAAAGGGAATGATTATAGATTGCATTTGAAATAATTATAGTACTGATTTCTGCTGATGGGAACATGACCAAAGTTACTCTTATAGGAATCATCAGTAATTCCTGATGATTCCTATAAGAGCCACTCTTGTTGCTCCTCAATTATTCGGTTTGTATTCAGATTTGTGTCATCAGGTTCTTGTCATCAGAAATTAATTCAATTTGTGCAACTGGTAAATACAAAAATTAACCAAATTCTAAACCAACATGTGTTGTCAAGTCTTTGTAACCATATTGGGATTAGTAACGAATCTGGAATTAATCTCGAGTTGTTCGCAATTAATCAGAAATGTGGACCTAAAGAATTCTAAACTATCATAGTAAATCGTAAGGTATTAAAAAGTGTTGCAGATTAAATTAACACCAAAATAGATTAAAATAATTAATTTTTGTGTTATTTTTAACAATAAATGAAATTTTAGTTTATTAAAACTTTTTATAACTGTAAAACATGAAGATATCGATAATTCCGAGTCTTTGACTCGGAGTAATCGATTTCTTCATATTTTATATTTAAAGATCACCAAGTAATGAAATCATTATTTTATATAATATGAATATTATACTTCTTCAAAATTATTTTCATTATTTCAATTCAATTATTATTTTCAAAAATTGTTAACTACAACTTTACTTAATATCTATTATTTCTAATAATAATTAATTAATCAATTTCACGAAGTTTAAATTATTCCTAAATTCTTTAAGTAAATGCATATTAGAAAATAAAAATTTCAAATAATATTAAAAAAATTAAATTAAACTTTTTCAAAAATATTAATTTCAAAATTCAATTATTTCCAAACAGTTCACTCTATATTTCTTTTAATATTCAATTATAATCTAAAATTTTAACGGAAATTCATTTTTATGAAATGAAAATCAATTTTTATTAACGAATTTTACAAGAATTTAATTATTTGAATGCAAAAGTAAGTAATTTATTGAATAATTTAATTATTTCTCAAAATCCACGTTACGATTCTTTTAATACAATAATCTAAAATTTCAACTAAAATTCATTTTTATAACCATTTTTAGTAGTAAATTCTACAAACATTCAATTATTTAAATGCAAAAATAAATAATTTATTAATTTCATGTTTGTTGAAATTAAATTCTCATAAAAAATGTTATCAACAAATTTTTTAAATTATTAAATTCTTTGGACGAATTTTTAATAAAATTTTTAAGAATAATTACATTTTCCGAGGAATTTGATTAAAATTGCACTAGAAATAATTGAAATCCTGCAATGAGTTTTATGAGAATTTTCAAATTTATTCGCTTCTACAATTCAATTTTACAAAATTTCAGTTACTCAGAAATTCTGCAATTAAATATATATTGAAAAATAAAAACTTGAAATAATTTCAATAAAAATCCTACTAAACTTTTAAAAAGAATTGATTCTACAGAATTTTTTGTCAAAAATATATAAAAAATTAAGAATTATAATGGATTTTAGTTTGAAATTTTTTCAAAATTTAATTATTTCTAAAAATACACTTTTTAATGCTTTCAATACTTAAATATAATCTAAAATTTTAACTGAAATTCATTTTTTAAACAATTTTTATTAGTAAATTCTACGAGAATTCAATTATTTGAATACAAAAATGAATAATTTATTAATTTCACGTTTCTTGAAATTAAATTCTCTTAAAAAATGTTATCAACAAATGTTTTTAAATCATTAAATTCTTTGGACGAATTTTTAATAAAATTTTTAAGAATAATTACATTTTCCGAGGAATTTGATTAAAATTGCATTAGAAATAATTGAAATCCTGCAATGAGTTTTATGAGAATTTTCAAATTTATTCGCTTCTACAATTCAATTTTACAAAATTTCAGTTACTCAGAAATTCTGCAATTAAATATATATTGAAAAATAAAAACTTGAAATAATTTCAATATAAATCCTATTAAACTTTTAAAAAGAATTGATTCTACAGAATTTTTTGTCAAAAATATATAAAAAATTAAGAATGTTAATGGATTTTAGTTTGAAATTTTTTCAAAATTTAATTATTTCTAAAAATACACTTTTTCAAAAGTTAAGTATAATCTAAAATTTTAACTGAAATTCATTTTCTAAACTATTTTTATTAGTAAATTCTACGAGAATTCAATTATTTGAATACAAAATAAATAATTTATTAATTTCACGTTTCTTGAAATTAAATTCTCTTAAAAAATGTTATCAACAAATGTTTTTAAATCATTAAATTCTTTGGACGAATTTGAATAAGATTTTTAAGAATAATTATACATTTTTCGAGGAGTTTGATTAAAATTGCATTAAAAATAATTAAAATTCTGCAATGAGTTTTATTATTTATAAAAATAATTAAATTCCTAAAAGAATTTTATTATTTATAAAAATAATTGAACCCCTGTAGAAATATTATTATTTATGAAAAAAATGAAATTATTCTGAAGAAATTCATAAAAAAAATTATAAATAATTGAATGTTTACGTAGAATTGTATTCAAATTTTTTTTAATAATGGTATTCTTTTAGAAAATTTTATTGAAATAGTAAGATATCGTAAATTATGGAATTTTATAAAACTTTTGAAAATAATTGAAATTTTGACAATAATATGATTAAAATTTTGAAAAATAATTTAAAAATTAAAAAATTTTAATAACAAAAATTGTTCTGAAATTCGTTAAATTTTCTAATACGTATATTTAATTGATTTTTTTTAAATAATCGATTTATAGAAGAATTTTTGTTAAAAATACTAAAACAAATTGAATTTCTGGAGTAATTAGATATTACTGCAGAAAAACAATTATTTTTAAAAGTAGTAAAATTCTTCTTAGAAATTCAATTATTTTATTTTTTTCTTAATATTCTTTAAAGAATAAAATTATTTTCTAGAAATTATAATGAAATTCTTTCCTTTTCTTTCTTTTTTAATATATAATAAATAATTAAACAATTCAACTTTTTTTCAGAATAATTTTAATAAAATTCTTCGTGGGAAATTTAATTATGTTAAAAACTTTACAAAAATTTTAATCAAAATTTCAATTATCTTTCTTAATAATACAGATTTTTTTCCGAAATTTAATTAGTTAGAAAAATTTTAATAAAATTTGTCAAGAAAATTCAATTATTATTTTATTTTTTGAAATAATTAAATTTCCAAAAGGTTTTAAATTAATATTTTTAGAAATAATTAAATTTCCAAAAGGTTTTAAATTAACATTATTAGAAATAATTAAATTTATAAAATGTTTTAAATTAACATTTTTAGAAGTAATTAAATTTTAAAATGGTTTAAAATTAAAATCTTTGAAAATTTGAATTGTTAAGACTTTTAACGAACAATTCTGAGGAATTAATTTTTTTACAAAAGTTTAATTAGTACATTCTACTGTCAAAAATTATTTTCCTCATTACGATTATTATTTTTAGATTTTTAACTAAAATTCTTCTTTAAATCAATTAATTTTAATAATTTTCGAAGAAGTTCTTTGACAATTTTTAAATCCATTTCTTTACAATATTCAATTTTACGAAATTTTAATTATTCGTAAATTCTTCAATTAAATATATGTATGGAAATAAAAATTTCAAACTTTATCTAAAATTTTAACTGAAATTCATTTTAAAAATCAATTATTATCAGAAATTCTACGAGAATTTAATTATTTAAATACAAACATAAGTAATTTATTGAATAATTCAATTTTTCTTAAAATTCAATTTTGGTAACGAATTTTATAAACAAATTTTTTAAATAACAAAATTTTTTTAACGAATTTTAATAGAATTCTACAGAATAAATACATTTTTTGAGAAAGTCGATTAAAATTGTATTACATATAATTAAAATTCTGCATTGACTTTTTGAAATTATTATTTTTTGGAAGAATGATTGAATTTTTTGGTAAAATATTATAAAAATTTTCTTTAATTATTAAATTTTTTGACTATAAAAATAAATATTTTATTAAATAATTGAATTCTACTTAAAATTCAATTTCGATAAAGAATTTTTTCAACAAATTTTTAAATAATTGAATTCTCTTGACAAATTTTAATAAAATTGTTTAGAATAATTTCATTTTTCGAGAAATTTGAAAAATGTTATACATATATTAAATATAATTGAAACTCTGCCAAGGATTTTATTAAAATTTTTCAGAAATGTTTGCATGTCGGAGAAGAATTGTATTATTTATAAAAATAATTGAAAATTGACTAGAATTTTTGTAAATTTTCGAACATAATTGGATTTTTGCAATAAGAATTATATTACTTTTAAAAAGAATTGAATTTTTGAGATGAATTTTATAAAAATTTCTTTTTAAATAATTGGATACTTTTATTAATTCTTTTTATATAGTAGGCATTGGAAATAATTGAATTTTGACAAATTATTTTGTAAGAAAAATGATAAAAATTTAATAGTTTTGAAAATAATTTAATTCCCTGATGAATAAATAAAAAAAAAATAATTGAATTTTAGAAAATCCTAATTTTGATAATAAAAAATTAATAATGATTAAATATTTATTTAAAAAAAAATTGATTAATTTTCTAATTAATTATAAATGTAGTTTTAAAAACCAGGAAAAATTCCATTTTTTAACCTGTATAAATGCCTATGGAAAAGTCAGGGTTTCTACAGTTACCAAAATGAAATTTGATGTCAGATTTTAAAAATTCAAAATGGCGGAAAATTCTAAAATTGATGCTTTTTGATCAAAATACATAACTCCTGGCTTTTTGAGGTCAATGAATCCAAATTTAATGCTAGATTCAAAAAATTCAAAATGGCTGATACAATAAGGTGAGCAATAATTTTGAATTAATATATGTAGCATATTCCGCCTTGAAACTTGTTAGTGATTTTACAGTTCTTTTTCTAACTAAAAATTTGTCCAAATAATAAATTTTTTTTAGAAAGCAATTAAAATTTCTTTGATAAGAATTAAGACACAATGATTAAAAATATTAAATTTGTTTTTGGTTACAGATTTAATGTCATAAATATAACAATACGAAAAATGAGAATACAATTGTTAAGGATCAGCATTGTGAAACGCGAAACTACTCGCGCACTGAAGCGGACGTTACGTTATTGTTGTAATTACAAAAATAACTTCTAATAATTATACAAAACTTTAAAATTTTTGAATTTTAAAAATATTCTCTAAATTTATATCTAACAGAAAATTTTAATTCTTTTCTATAGAAAAAAATGTTTCGCAACAAATTTTACATATTAAAATTAATATATAATTGTATATAATTGCTTACAACTATTTTTTCAAATTAATTCGCATATAGGCCTTGAATATCCAATTAAACTTAATTTTGTGGCTTTCAATTTTACTGCTCATTCCTTTATTTTTCCCTAATTTAAGAAAAAATTACTATTTCTTCTGAAAATTTGCAAAAATTTCTCAAAATTTCAAATTTTTCAAATTCAAATTTTTACAATTCAAATTTTTACAATTCAAATTTTTACAATTCAAATTTTTACAATTCAAATTTTTACAATTCTATAGTAAATTATAATCCGAAAAATTAACGCCAAAGTAAAGGAAAAATTTTCTGTGGGAAAAATTTTTTTGAAAAATAAAACAGTATCGTTTTGAGTGATGTTGTTTTATAATTTTAGATTGGAAAAAGCTGATAATAATGATGTATAATATATTCCCCATATTTTCATGATCGAAACATTATTTTATTTAATCTTCTTTAATACCGTCATCAGAGGAATCGGTTTAAGGTCACAAACATGTTCGTGTGGGTTGCCTGAATATGGTTTACAGTCGCTCGCTCTGTCTTTGTATTCGATGATGTCATTTGGACACTTTATAGAGACACCAATTATTATTATTATTGTAGGGCCATTATTGTCTAACATTTAATTTTCAACCTATACACATAGCGAATATGCAGTAATCCAATATTATTAAATTACACAATTTAAGAGTGGAGAATATTTTCATAAACTTATTTTTCGAATTGAATTGTCGATCTAGTTTTCTGATCGCATATATATATTTCCGGTGATTCATTATACAATACGATGAGTATCAATGACCCGCCGAATAAAATAACATAGTTTAATTAATTTTTATAAATTATTTTTTTTTAATTTCATAGATTCTTTTTTTTAATTTTTCATTAATTATAAATTAAATACTCGTAAAATTTGTAATTATTAATTTAATATTTTTTCCGTAGATTATTAATTTAACGTTCTTAAAATTTTTAATTATTAATTTAACACTGTTGTAGATTTAAAAAATTGTTGTAATGTAAATTAAAAATTGTTGATGTAAAAAATTTTCAATTATTGGTTTAACATTTTTAATAATTGTAATTTATTATCAATTTAACATTATTATAAATTTTAAATGTCAATTTAACATTATTATTAATTTTAAATGTCAATTTAACATTATTATTAATTTTAAATGTCAATTTAACATTATTATTGATATTAAATATTGTTCAAATTTTTCATAGCTCAACATTTAAAGTTTGTAATTATTAATTCAACATTCTCAAAATTTTTAATTATTGTTAATTTAACATTTTCTTGAAGATTTGAAATATTGTTCGAGTTTTCAATTATTAATTTAACATTTTCTTCTAGCTTATTAATTTAACGTTCTTAAAATTTTTAATTATTAATTAAACACTGTTTTAGATTTAAAAAATTGTTAAAATTTTCAATTATTAGTTTTAACATTTTTAATAATTGTAATTTATTATCAATTTAACATTATTATTGATTTTAAATATTCTCCAAATTTTTATTGGATCAACATTCTTAAAATTTGTAATTTTTAATTTAACATTTTAAACTTTGTAATTATTCATTTAACATTCTCAAAATTTTTAATTATTAATTTAACACTGTTGTAGATTTAAAAAATTGTTAAAATTTTCAATTATTAGTTTAACATTTTGAATGAATGTAATTTATTATCAATTTAAGATTATTATGAATTGTAAATATTAATGTAATATAATTATTGATTTTAAATATTGTTCAAATTTCTAATGGCTCAACATTCTGAAAATTTGTTATTTTAATTAATATAACATTATTAAGAATTTGTAATTATTAATTTAACATGCTCAAAATTTTTAATTATTAATTTAACACTGTTGTAGAATTAAAAAATTGTAAAAATTTTCAAAACTTAGTTATTAACATTTTTAATAATTGTAATTTATTATCAATTTAACATTATTATAAATTTTAAATATTAATGTAATATTATTATTGATTTTAAATATTGTTCAAATTTTTAATAGCTCAACATTCTTAAAATTTGTGATTATTAATATAACATTATTAAAAATTTGGAATTATTAATTTAACATTCCTAATATGTTTAATTATTAATTTAACATTCTTAAAATTTTTAATTCTTAATTTAACATTGTAGATTTGAAAAATTGTTAAAATTTTCAATTATTAGTTTTAACATTTTTAATAATTGTAATTTATTATCAATTTAACATTATTATAAATTTGAAATATTAATTTAACATTATTATTTATTCTAAATATTGTCTAAATTTTTAATGGCTTAACATTAAAAAAAAATTTTTTTTAAATTAAAATTTGTAATTATTAATTTAGCACTGTTGTAGATTTAAAAAATTGTTAAATTTTTCAATTATTAGTTTAACATTTTTAATAAATGTAATTTATTATCAATTTAACATTATTATAAATTTTAAATATTGTTCAAATGTTTCAATTTTTAGTGTAAAATTCTTAAATTTTTTAATAATTTATTGAACACTTTTAATTATTAATTTAACGATATTGAAAAATTTCAATTTAATTTAACGTTATTAAAAATTTGAATTTAATTTAACGTTCTTAAAAATTTGAATTTAATTTAATTTAAATACAATGAAAATTAGTTATTTATTATTAATTATTTAATTAATTAAATTAATTATTGGACAAATTATTATTAATTATTGGTCCAATTATTTCAACAATGAAAGATTAAAAATTAAATAATATATTTTTCTCCAAAAAATTAACATTAACTTGGAATTATCGTGGAATTCGAATATCACATTCCAGAGGAAGAGACGTTTCATTCACAACAGAAGAGAAGAAGAATAATAGAAGAAGTTCATCACAACATAAAGAAATGATTAATATTACCAAATTGAGGAAGAAGTATTCAAACACTGGGGAATTTTCAACAATTATTACATTCGTTTTTTTAATTGCGCCACATTGGGAAAAAAATTTGAAATTAATAACACGGATTAATAAATATTTATATAGAAAATAATAACACACCTGATATTTTAAGTGTTAAGCAAGTCAGAGGATTTTCTATACTAGCCTTTTTACTACAGTCAGTATCGGACTGTCACTTCGAATACCACGATGCGATGCAATGGAGCGAGAGAGAGAGAGGAGAGAAAAACGAGAGATAGAGAGCGACAAGGTTGCTCACGTATTCATCCGATGCGTCCGGTCCAGCTTTACTACTTTCGTATATATAATAATTATCTCCGGAGAAGAAATTTAATTTTTTTATTTGCACCCAAAAAAAGTCTATATGACCACAATGTTTCGTAAAATAAAAATTAAATTAAAATAAATTAAATCAAATTAAATTAAATTAAATTAAATTAAATTAAATTAAAAAAAAATTAAAAAAAAAAATTAAAAAAATTAAAAAATTAAATTAAATTCTGAACATTACCGCTTCATATTACAAGGCAATGTTGCAAGTATTGGTTTCCATTATTGAAGAAATATTTCCACTATCTAAATTTGAATTAGTAAAAATGTTTAGTAATTTTAATTAGTAACTTACTTTTTGCTGATTGACATATATTTTTTTATAAAAAGTTTACTATACATAAGAATTTAAATAAGTTGTTTACCTAAAAGTAAATTTTACTGTAGCAGAGTTTACTACAGTAAATTTTATATAGGTTCCTATAATGACTCCTATAAGGATTCCTATGATGATTCCAGGTAAAATCTTTTAGGATTCATTGTAAGAACCTATGTAAGAATCCTCCTACATAGAAAACTGTATTTCTTAAAAGGGAACTATAATGAATCCTATAGGAACCTATATGAACCCATAGGAACCTATATGAACCTATACGAACCTATAGGATTCATTATCATATAGGCTTCCACGTACAATATTCTAGGATTCATTGTAAGAACCTATGAAAGAGTCTTCCTACATAGGAAATTGTATTTCTTAAAAGGGAACTATAATGAATCCCATAGGAACATATAGGTACCTATAGGATTCATTATCATATAGACTTCCACGTAAAATCTTCTAGGATTCATTGTAAGAACCTATGAAAGAATCTTCCTACATAGGAAATTGTATTTCTTAAAAGGGAACTGTAATGAATCCTATAGGATAATTAATATTAGATCGTTAAATCCTATATAGGATTCATTATCCTATAGACTCCAATAAAAATCTAAATTTTCTAAATAGAAACTATAATGAATCCTATAGGATAATTAATATTAAATCGTAAAATCCTATAGAATTCATTATCCTATAGGTTCAAATAGGAAAATGTATTTCCCACATGGAATAAAGTAATGAATCATGTAGGATCCTATAATCTTACAGGTTCTTTTAGGATTCATTATCCTATAGGCTCCTATAGGAAACTGTGTTTCCTAAATAGAAACCGATATAAATCCTAAACGTAAATGAATAATAATAATAACAATAATAATAATAATAATAATAATAATAATAATAATAATCCTATAAAAATCCTATAATCCAATAGGATTCGTTATCCTACAGGCTCCCATAGGAAACAACCTTTCCTACATGTAGGAAAGGTTGTAAATGTAGGAATTACAGTATTCTCTGTAATGAATCATATAGAATAATGAATATTGGATCCTATAATCATCCTTTAGGATTAATTATCCTATTGACTATGGTAGAAAATCGTATTTCCTAAAAGAAAACTATAATGAATCCTATAGGATTATGTGTATTAGGTTCTATAATCCTATAGGATAATAACCTAAATCTTGAGCAACTACCGTAAAATAAAGTTTTATTATTAAAATTTATTATAAATAAATTATTTAATGAATAATTTTACTTAAATATTTGAAAAATAATTTAATTTTAAAAGAGATGCGTATACAATTTTCGTAAATAAATTAACTTCAAACGCAGTTTTAATATTTAAAATTTAGAAAATTTCAATATTAAACTATATTTTAAATTAAAATTTTAATGAACTTAGATTTTTGAAAAATTTTAAGAATCGAAAATCTTCTAAAATTAATTGAATTTGTCAATATATAGGTATTTAATTAATTATTAAAAATAATGTATTTATGGAAGAATTTTAATTAAAAACACTATAGAAATTTAATTTTGAAGAATTTACAAATGATAACAGAAATTCAAATTTTTTTTAATTTTACCTAATAAAATTTTCCATCAAATTTCAATTATATGTTCAAATTTTTTTTATATTTTCCTCAAAATTTGAAATATATTTAAAAAATACTAAAATTTCTGTCCAAAATTCAATTGTTTTAAAAAAATGTGAATAAAATTCTTGGCTACATTTAAATTGTCTTCAAAAAGCTTTTTCTTTTCTCGTTAAAGTTTCATTAATCTTTAAAAATAATAAAATTCTTCTCCAAAATTCAATTATTTTCAAAAACTTGAATAACGTAAATTCTTGAAAAATCATATTTTCAAAAATTTGTCTCAATTTAAAAATTTTCAATATCTACTATTAAAGTTTTTTTAAAAGAATTCAATTACTTAAAAATAATTTTATTAAAACTGTACAAAAACATTGAATTATTTTCATAAATAAGGCAGAATTTAAATTACTTTTAATAAAATTTTTATCGAATTCCTTTAAAAATGTAATTATTCTTGAAATTTTTATTAAAATTCGTCGATGGAATTAAATTATTTAAAAATTTGTTACTGAAATTCTTTATAAGAATTAAATTTGAAGAAATATTAAATTATTCAAAAAATAATTTACTTTTGTATTTAAATTATATAATTCTCATAAAATTTTTTAAATAAAATAATAATTTTTCAATAAAATTTTAATTGATTCAAAGAAGCATTATTTTTAGGTAAATGACCGAGGACTTTTGATGAAAATTTTTCTCTAGTACTATACTAGGAGCTATAAAAAAATGTACTAATTGAAATTTATTCAAAATTTTCCGAAATTTTTAAAATATTCAATAAAAAAAATTACGTATTTTGAACGAAAGTGTTTCAAAAATTGAAATTAATTCGAAAAATTGACTTCTCTTAACTTCGAAATCATTGACTAGAAAAACTTTTTTTTTTAAATATGGCATTAGTATTTTAATATTTTAGTGTAGTACTTTCTTATTTTCTGTCGTATTTGATAATAAAAAGTGAATCAGTATAATTTTAAAAATGTCTTCGAAACGAAAATTCTTTTCTATTAATTAATTTAAAAAGCAGGAAAAAATATAAATAAAAATTGAATTTTCAGGTACTTACAATTTATTGTATAAATATGTGAGCGAAAAGAAAAAATAACTATACTGTACGTATATGAACAAAGATTCAAATCATGAAGATCTGTTTATATGCAAGGATTAAATGATATGGTTATCAAAGTGATAAAAATAGCAGTTAAAATAACAGTAGCTTTAAAATTAAATTAAATTAGTTGAAAAAAATTCTACATTTATCAAATTATTATTATGATTATTATTATTATTTTAAATATTATATTATCATATATTAGTATAATACATAAATTCATTTAGCAAAATTCTACCATTCGCGAATAAAAGAGTAATTTTAAGTAAATTAAATTTTTAATTATTGGCAGAATTTCCAGTTTCGTTAAATTTTCATTTTTTACTGTTTTCTATAGATAATAATTTTTTAATCTATAAAAATTTCAACCCATAGGCAAATAATTAAGTAAAATTTGTTTTGAATTTTAAAAAATTAACTCAATATGTGTGGAAATATATATGAAACGTAAAACTATTCTTGAATTTCGAGGAAGAAATGTCTCATTAACTTTTGCTGACTTATCGCACAACTATAACTACTGAAAGTGGCTGCGAGCGAGATTCCAGCCAGACGATGTGAATATCGCACAAAAATTTTTATTTATTATTGGACGTAGAAAGTCAGATTTTTATTATTTTTAATTTATATAAGCAAGATGACTTTAAAAATTTCGACTTAACATTTAAGCTTATTTTTATACAATGAACATTTTAGTTGCGCCAATATTATTTAAAAAATTAGTAGTTAGTCGATTTTCAAGTTAACTAGCTAACATATTAATTAGCTAAGTTATTAACATGATGATTAACTTACTAACTAGCATACAAACTTAACTAGTAATTAACTTGCTAACAAGCTAACTTTCTAACTTACTAATAAACTAACATATTAGCTTAGTAGCTTACTAAATTACTAACTAACTTGCTAACTTACTAATAAAATAACATAACTTAGTAGCTTACTAAATTATTAACTAACTTCCTAACAAGCTAACTTTCATCTTACTAATAAACTAAAATACTAACTTAGTAGCTTACTAAGATATTAACTAACTTTCTAACAAGCTAACTTTCAAACTTACTAATAAACTAAAAGACTAACTTAGTAGCTTACTAACTTACTAACTTTCTAATTCTACAACTTACTAATTTACTAACTTTCTAATTCAATAACTTACTAACTTAACTACTAACTTACTTAATAAACTAACTAAATTTCTGATTTACTAGCTAACCAACTTACTAACTACTTTATAAAACAAATTACTGACTAACTTACAAACCAATTTACTAACTAACTTACTAGCTAACTAACATACAAACCTAATTACTAATTAAATTACTAATTGATTAACTCACTGTTAATTAATTAACTTACAAACTTAATTTAAGTTAGTTAACTACTAATTAACTTACTAAGGAACTACCTTTCTAACTTCCTAATAAACTAACATATTAGCTTAGTAGCCTACTAAATTATTAACTAACTTGCTAACAAGCTAACTTTCAAACTTACTAATAAACTAAAATACTAACTTAGTAGCTTACAAACTTACTAACTTTCTAATTCAACAACTTACTAATTTACTAACTTTCTAATTCAATAACTTACTAACTTAACTACTAACTTACTTAATTAACTAACTAAATTTCTAATTTACTAGCTAATCAATATGCAAACCTAATTACTAATTAATTTACTAATTGATTAACTCACTGTCCATTAACTAACTTACAAACTTAACTATTAATTTTACTGATTTACTAATTTTCTACCATACCTAATTTACTTACTCGCTAACTAACTTACTAGCTTTCTTATTGAGCAATTTACTGACTAACTTACTATCTAACTTACTAACTTAATTATTAATTAACTTACTAACCTACTAACTAACATACTGCCAGATTAACTAACTTATTAAATTATTAATTTAGTCACTATCTAACTTAGGAAGGTAGTAAGTAATTATTAGTTAGTAAATTAGTTCATTACTAAATTAACTAGTTAGTTATTTAGACAGTAATTAAGTTATTTAAATTAGTTAGGAAGATATTTAAGTGAAAACAAAGTTAGGTAAGTATGTTATCTAATTAGTATGTTACCAATTAATTATTTAATTAATTAACTTAGTTACTAATTAACTTATTTGACTAACATACTAACTACCTTACAGATTTAATTACTAATGACTTAACTGTAACTTAATAACCTATAAACTTAACCTAAACCTATAAACTAAATTACAAACTTAGTTACTAATTAACTTACTAACTAACTTAATTACTAACTTATTTATTAATAAATTTTCTAACTTACAAACTTAATAATTAACTAACTTACTTACTAACAAATTTTTTAACATAAATCCCAAACTTGGTTACTAATTAACTTACTAAATAACTGACTAACTAACATATTAACAAATTTTCTGACTAAATTGCAAACTTAGTTACTTATTAACTTACTAACTAACTTAATTACTAACTTAGTTACTAATTAACTTACTAACTACCTTAATTACTAACTTACTTACTAATAAATTTTTAACTTACAAACTTATTAATTAACTAACTTACTTACTAACAAATTTTTTAACATAAATCACAAACTTGGTTACTAATTAACTTACTAAATAACTGACTAACTAACATATTAACAAATTTTCTGACTAAATTGCAAACTTAGTTACTAATTAACTTACTAACTACCTTAATTACTAACTTACTTACTAATAAATTTTTTAACTTACAAACTTATTAATTAACTAACTTACTTACTAACAAATTTTTTAACATAAATTACAAAGTTGGTTACTAATTAACTTACTAAATAACTGACTTACTAACATACTTCCTAACAAATTTTCTAACTAACTTACTAACTAACATATTAACAAATTTTCTGACTAAATTGCAAACTCAGTTACTAATTAACTTACTAACTTACTTACATACTGACTTACTTCTTAACAAATTTTCTAACTAACTTACAAACTTGCATACTAACAAATTTTGTAACAAAATTAAAAACTTAGTTACTAATTAACTTATTAACTAAATTACTTACTGGCTAATTTTCTATCTTACCTACAAACTAAATTATTCATAACTATAACTAACTAACTTACTTAATTACTAGCATACTTCCTAATACATTTTCTAACTATCTTACAAACTTGAATTAACTAACTTATTAACTAACAAACTTTGTAACTAAATTACTAACTTAGTTACTAATTCTCTTAATAACTCTAATTAACTAATTAAACTAATTTACTTACTAAATAACTAACTTACTAACATACTTACTAACAAATTTTCTAACTAACTTACTAACTTACATACTAACAAATTTTCTGACTAAATTACAAACTTAGTTACTAATAAAATTACTAATTAACTTACTTACTGGCTAATTTTATAATTTACCTACAAACTAAATTACTAATAAGTCAACTATAACTTTCTAACCTATAAACTTATTAAATTACAAGCTTACTAATTAACTAACTTACTAACTGACTAACAAACTTAGTTACTGACAAACTTAGTAAGGTAGGAAGTATCTAAGTTATATACGTAAGTTAGTTGGTTAGTATGATAGTAATTTAATTATTAATTAAGTTTGTAATTTAGCTAGAAAATTAGTTAAGTTAGAAAGTTAGTTAGTTACTTGACTTTTAGTAGCCAAGTAATTGACTCAAACTGCATTAAAAATGTTTTTAATGTTTAAATATAAAATTACAAATTATTTACTAATCTACAAAGTGTTTAAATAAAATAAATATTTTTGTCTGCGATTTTAAATTTATATTCAGTCTTTCAAAAAATTGTTGAATTTAATGAAGTCTTTTACTATGTTATAAATTATTTTTAAATAAATTTTTTTTGTATAAATTTCTAGCAGTTTTTTTTCTGTTTTGTAAATGGTAATTTAGAAATAAAAATAATACATTTACAATAAATGTAGAGAATGTAATTTATATTTTATAAGGGTCATTCCACACTAAATAGGAAATTATTCTGTTTTTGCATCTCAAATTTCTTCAAATATTTTTTTCTTTTAGTGCTCATTGAAATGACCAACGATGATTTTTTTTCAAATTTTTTCATAAAGCCACTTAAGAGATACAGATTTTTGAATATCACGTCTTTTATGTAATTTTTTTCGAATGCTCATAACTCGTTCGAAAATTGATCAAATTGAACGCTCTTATAACAAAAACTTTTATTTTCATACGTAGTTTTTAATAAAAATAGGAAAACATTTTTTTTTAATAATTTACGATAAAATTTTCAAATTTTTTAAATAAAATTGAATTTTTACAATGTATGTATCGATCAATTATTTTCAAAATTTTTTGTAAGAAACTAGCTCTGAATTAATAATTTCCAATTCTTGTCTCATTGTGGGCAACAATGCGATTTATTTATTTTGAAATTTTTAATTTTTGTGTTTTATAAATTGTTTACCCGCAATTAGACAAAGATTAAAGATTGTTAATTTAGTGCTAGTTTCTTACAAAATTTTTTTGAAAAAATTGATCACAATACATATACTGCGTAAAAAAAATTCTATTTTAAAAATTTTAAATTTTTATCGCAAATTATTTAATAAAATTTTTTCCCTATTTTTATTAAAACAGTTTTTCTAAAACGTATTTTCTAATTTTTTATTTTCTAAAAATATTTTTTCTAATAAAAGTGAATTACTAAAAAACTTTTTTCTAATAAGGGTGAATTTCTAAAAAACTTTTTTCTATTGAAGGTGATTTTCTAATTTTCTTTCTTCTAATAAAGGTCATTTTCTAAAAAATTTTTTATTAAAAAAGGAAAACTAAATAAAAGAAAATATCGAAAAATTCTTTTTCTATAAAAATATTTAATTTAATAAAGATATGTAACAATAAATAAATAAATAAATTTCTAATTAAAATAATAATAATAATTTTTAATTTAATAACAATTAATAGGTATGTGATTAAAAAATAATGTTTACAAAAATTTTTTAATTCTTTCAAAAAAATACTTGACATTCTGTTGCAAAATTGTTATAAAAAATTATTAGAAATTGTACAAATTATAATTATAAAAATGATGGAAATAATTTTTTTCTAAACGATAGAATTTTTATTAAAAAATAGTCGTTTTATAAAAATTTCTCTTTTTTTCTCAAAAGGTAACTGATTACGTAAACAGAATTATGATTAAAAAACAGAAAATATGAGAAATAGTTTATATTTTTTAATTTTAGTTTTTTTCACCAATTTTCTAACTTCTATTAAAATTTATGGAATTTTACAAACTTTAGGGAAAATAAATATTAGAAATCATAACTTTTTAGAAAAACTTTTTTCAGAAATCAAAACTCATTAGAAAAACTCTTTTTAGAAATTAAAATTCATTAGAAAAACTTATTTTAGAAATCACTTTTTTTTGGCAAAAAGGATTAGAAAATATTTTTTAGAAAAAGTGACCACCTACCATGAAAACAAAATTTTTCGTTATAAGAGCGTTCAATTTGATCAATTTTCAAAAGAGTTATGAGCATTTGAAAAAAAATTTGTTAAAAACGTGATATTTCAAAAATCTTTATCTCTTAAGTCGTTTTATGGAAAAATTTGAAAAAAAAATCATCGTTGGTCATTTCAACGAGCACTGAAAGAAAAAAAAATGTTTGAAAAAAATTTGAGATGCAAAAACAAAATAATTTCCGATTTAGTGTGGAAGGCCCCATGTACAAATTAATTACAAGATCGAATTGACGGAATAAGTAAATTAAAAAATCGAAGAATAAATTTAAATTTAAAAATTTTTTAAGTTAAAAATATTAATTTTCTTTTTCATATTTAGTAAAATAAAAAAACATAAAAATCTTAAAAGAAAGTGCGCTTGCGTTTTGTGTTTATCTCGCTATATAGTAGTGGAGACGCACGAGAGAATTACCTTCCTATTTTCTTCCTTGACTCCTTACCTTCAGTATTCCGCCGCGTCTTGTATTGATATCATCACAATATTTGAACTTTTAATCGACATAAATTCGAAATAATTGCCGTTTGAATAATATTCGTAAAATTTAATTCAAAAATTCGCGGAGACATAAAAGAGGTATTTAAAAATCTATAAATTAAATTATGACATTTTTTAATGGATAAATAATATAATTTTTAATTTTTTCGAATTTTTCTATCCGAGAAATAGCAGTTTGTTTATAAAACATTGAGTTTTATTTAAGAAAAATTCTTTTACTAAAAGTACAAAAATTTATTAGGTTTTAAAAAAGTTTTTTTAATTTTTTTTAATTTTGTTTAAATTTTTATTAATTTGGTTTTAATTTTTTTTAATTTTGTTTTAATTTTTATTAAATTTGTTTTAATTTTTATTAATTTTGTTTGGAAATTGTAATTTGTAGTTTTTACAATGCCATTTTAATCAAAAGCTATAAAAAAACATTTAGAATAAAAAACAAAATCATTAAATACTATAATCTCCTTCAGAAAATGTTAAATCGATCAAGGAAAAAATATCAATTATCGATTATTTATATATGAACTAAAGTAAAAAAATTTACATGTGAAATATTTATATTATAAATTAAAAAATTTATTTCACAATTCACTGAAATCGAGGTGTGTTAATATCTTCAGACAGGAACATTGGAAAAATTATTTCCGGAGAGTTGCAAAATATTTTGTTCCATCTATAAAAATATAAAAAGTGTCTGAATTTGAAGAAATATACTGAAAAAATTTATCTTTTCTAATAATAAAATTATTTTAAAAGTTTTTTTTAATAGTTTTAAAATTTTTTAAAATAACTAACAATACTTTTTAAATTCATTTTGAGGTTTTTTGGTACACTCTTTAATTTTGTAAATAGAAATAGAAAAATATTAAAAATTGATACCTACAGTTCTTTTAAAATTAAAATTTCCATCTTAATAAATTATAAAATTCCAAAGATTTCCAATATTCTAATAATAAAATATTTATATTTATACTAAGATTTATTAAAATATTTATAAATTTTTAATATTTTTTGTTTAATGTTTTTTTTAATGTGTTAGAAAAAATTTACTTTCTAAATCTGAATTAACGAAAACTCACTAATTTCCCAGCGATAAGTGATTCAATTAGCGCGTGCGAATTAGTGACACGTCACTAATATAATAAATTAAATAAAACTATTTTTAATTCCCAATTTCTAAAAATTGAAACTAAATTTAGAAGGCAATTAAGTAAACAAAACTTTATAAAAATTATTTTTTTTAAATTAAAACAAACCATTCGCAAAGTAAACAAAAAATTGAATATTATTTTATTCTTTTATAAAGTCTCAAAATTTAAAAAAGTGCAATTTTCGAAAAATCAAAAATCCATTATAATAGAAACAAAAAATTTTTTACCTCTTAGTAAAGTTTACGAAAAACTGAATATTATCGTCTTTCATAAAGTCAAAATTAAAAAAAAAAATTAGTTCACAAAAAGTGTTAAAGTTTTAAAAAATTAAATTTTTAATTTTTAGTTTTTAAAAATTTACTATACAACGGCAACAAAAAATTTTTTTAACTCTTTGTAAAGTTTAGGAAAAAACAATTAAGATAAAATAACCGTAAAAAGATTAATTTTCTTTTCCCTATTTAATCAAGAAATTGTTGTTTAAAAGATAATAAACTGAAGCAATACAATTCAAGGCTGCAATTTCCATTAACATTTAATCAAATAGAAAAAAGGAAAAATTTTGTTTTTAATATTTTTTTTAATATCTATTATGCTCTAAATAAATAAATCCAAATAAGTAAATTATTGTTCATTTAAATAGTACAAAAAAAATTACGAAACGTAAATAAATGTAAAAAGAAAAATAATAAAAATAAATAATAATGAAAATAAAATCAATAAAAATTTAATAAAAATAAATATAATGTAATTATGTGCAAAAAAGTAACTTTTACTGTTCTTATATAGAAAAAGTGAAATAATTTTTCTTTTTGCAAACCCAAATTACAATTAAATAATATATTTTTAAGTTTTTATATTTAAAAAAGTATTCTAAAAAAGTTTCCAACTTGCAAAAATAAAAAAAAATTAATTTAGTAACATTTTCGGTCCTAAAAGCCTCAAAAAACGCATTTTCGACGCTGAGCGAATTAAGATATCTTATAATCATAATTTTTTTTCCGAATTTATCTTGGTTTTGTCGAATTTTTTATTTTTTTCCTCTTTTTTTTGTGAACTTGTTTTACGTGTGAATTTATATATATATTTGAAATTCAGAACACGATTAAAGTTACAAACATTGAATGTGTCATTCTTGTGGAAATTTTCTGTTGAAAGTTGTTCGAAGCCTTTAAAGCATATTTTACGAAACTTGAACGAATAACTCTCAAAGAGTTACACCTAGAAAAAAAAATTTTTTTTTTTCATCAGCGGAATATTTTTAAAATATTTAAAACTTACATCTAAAATTTCCTATTTTAAAGAAAAAAAGATTTTCCCTACTTCTTAGTTTTTAATTTTTCTAGAAATTATTGTAAAAATAGAAAATTAACTCTAAAAGTCACCAGGTAACAATTTTGAAGTCCGCCATATTGGATCGGCCATTTTTATTTCTCACCTCAGGTTAATGATTCGCTGGAAGAATTCAAAAATAAAAAATAGTAGATAATTTTGATTTGTAAACGAATTTATTTTCTGCGCTATAAAACTGGAATGTTTATTTAACTATTTATTTTAATTGAAAATATAAATACATTTTTGCAAAATTAAAATTTTCAAAATTGACACACTTTATTACCGTTATTTACACACTTTATTTTCGTTATTTATTTAAAATTTTTTATACTTTTTTTTACAAAAAAGCAAGTTTAAATCGAAATTAGTAAACAAAAGTTATTATTTATTTACAATAATAAAATAATAAATAAATAGTAAATACAAAACTTATTTTTAAAATATCGAAAGGAATATTTTTTTCAACTATAAAGTAAGTGTAATTTTAGCACAAAAATTATAAATATTTCTATTTTGAATGAAAATCATTTTAAATATTCTATAAAATAGTTGATATATGCGGAAGTCTAATAATGTAGGAGGTTGCATTAAATTAGTATAATTTCATATTTCCTAACAACATATAGGATTGTATATACATCACACGCGATTTCATTTAAAAGAAAAAATAAACTTTGTAATGCAGTATTTTTAGTTCGTCGTAATAATTGTAACACTTATTTTTAACGAAAGAGAAAACAAAAATTTTTTCAATATTTTGTTAATTTTTTTTTAATTACTATTATTTTTTATATTAGAAAATATAATTATTATAAATAACAAATTAATTTACAAAAGAAAATAAAAGGATTTTCATTAATAAAATACAATAAGTAAGAATAATTTTAATAACCAAAAAATATTAAAAAAAAGAAATTTATAAATTAAAGAAAATTTTTATTTTGAAATATGATAATAATTATTATAAATAACAAATAAATTTACAAAAGAAAATAAAAGGATTTTTATTGATAAAATACAATTAGTAAAAATAATTTTAATAACCAAAAAATATTAAAAAAAAGAAATTTATAAATTAAAGAAAATTTTTATTTTGAAATATGATAATAATTATTATAAATAACAAAGTAATTTACTAAAGAAAATTAAAGGTTTTTTATTGATATTGATTTTGATATTGATAAGTATAATAAATAAGAATAATTTTAATAACAAAAATATATTTAAAAAAAGAAATTTTTAAGTAAAAAAAATTAATCATAAAAAAATGCTAATAAATAACAATTTTTAGTGTTAATTAAAAATTATGATAAATAAAGTAGATAAAATAAGACAATTTTCAGTAGGGAAAAATATAAAAACGCAAAATTTCTTCCTGTGTGAAAATTAAAAAAAAATTAACTACTCAAGGCGAGAATCGAACCCGAAACCTATTGGTCATGAGTCTGGAGTCTTAAACAACTAGCCTAACTCACTCATAGAAACTTATTTGTTCATAAAATTTTTTATTTTATTTTTTATGACTCCAATTAATAGTTTTTTATTTATTTTTTTTTATTTTACATTTATTTCATTCTATTTACTTATTTTAGTTCAATATGTGAAGAAAAATAAAAAATTTTTTGTTTATTTTGTATTTAATTGATTTTTATTTTTTTACTTATTTTTTATTTCACTTTTTTAACAAGTAAGGTATAAATAAAAAGGGAGTTTAAATTTATATTTTATATATATATATATATATAAATATATATATATATATATATATATATATATATATATATAATATATTTATGTACATTATATATGTAAATATATTCTTAAAATTTTATTTTTTCGATCTTAAGAATCTCAATTATAAATTGAGAGCAATGAGTCATAGTTGTATAAAACTGAAGTGTTTGTACCTAGAATTAAATCGCACTCAACTCAGACACTTTCCAACAGACAAAATTTGTATTCAAAGGCATTTCTTTTGAATTAAAAAAAGTAACTGATTCATATTGGCGCTCTTGAGAGGAAGATTTAACAATAAAGTCAGAAAAGGCCTTCTTCCTTCCCTCTTCAAGGTAAACGTACATGAACGTGATAAATTCTCAAAAAAAAAAAAAATTCTGAACTTTTCATCGTGAACGGAACGGTGGGCGATTTAACGTGAAAGCCCCTCATGGGCATGTTCTTATAAGGAACTTCATGACTCGTATCTATACTCTGTTTGTCATTCGAGGTCAGTTGCATAATTCAAAGTTCCCGAAGATTGCAATTGTCTTCTGAATTTATTTCTTCTAAAAGTCGATCAATTTTCAATTTTAAGAAGAATGTGAGAGAAAAAAAAATTGTTTTTATGTAAACTATTTTTCATTTTGTAGAGTGGGTTCATGAATATTTTCTTTGAAACTTCATTTATATATAAGAATATTTTAAAATTTCAAATTATTAATATTATTATTATTACTATAATAATAGTAATAATAATAATAATAATAATAATAATAATAATAATAATAATAATTTTATTATTATTATTTTATTATTATTATTATTATTATTATTATTATTATTATTATTATTATTATAATTATGAGTATTATTAATGATATTAAATAATATTAATAATAATTATGATACACAATAATAATAAATAAATTATTACCTAAGAAAACGAGAAATTAAACAAAAGATAAGTAAATAAATAAATAAGAAAATAAAGAAAAAAACGCAAATAAAAAAATTTATAAACAAATCAATAAACAAATAAATAGTCAAATAACAAATTAATCAACAAATTAATTATTAGTAATCAAACAAACCAATAGGAGAGTAATCATATTAATAAATTCAATAAAGAAGAAAAAAGAAATAAACATAAACAAATAATTAAAAAATTTATATAAAAATGAATTTATAAATAAATAAACTGACAAATAAAGAGATAAACAAAATAATAAACAAATAAATAATTGAATAAAAAGGTAATTACACGAAATAATAATTAAAACGAACAATATATAATAGTATTTATTTTTATTTATTTTTACCGTAAAAGGCCTCTAAATACTATTATTAATATTATTAAAAACGGTTCTAAAATAAATTTATTAAACAAATATATTAGTTAAGAAATGAAAAAATAATTAAGTAAATAAAGAAAAGAAAACCAAAAACAATAAATAGATTAGAAATGTATTATAAACAAAATGTAAAAAAGTTGATTATTATATGAAAAAACAAGTTAATTAATAATGAATAAACAAATAAACAAGGAAGTTAATAAACAAATGAAGTATTGTTTAAATAATTAAGTAAATAAACAATCGAATTGGGAGTAAATGCAAAATAAACAAAATAAATAAACAAAATAAATAATAAATAAACAATAAATAAATATGTTAGCCAATGAATAAACAAATAAATAAAAAATAAATAAGTAAACATATAAATAAACGAACACATGTTTAAATAAATTAATTTAATGGATTCATAAATAAATAAGAAAAATTATAGTAAACAAAGAAATAAATAATTAATTAAATAAGTTGCTTTATAAATTAAGAAATATTTGATAAATAAACAGACAAAATAGTAAACAAATAATTATATTTAATATTTATATCAAAAAATTAATGTAAATAAACAAATAAGTAAATAAACAAACTCAGTAAATAAAAGAACAAAAAAATTAATAAATAAATAATTTTTGAATAAAAAGGTAAATACACGAAATAACAAAAAGCGAATAATATAAATAGACAAAATTATAAACAAATGAATAAATAAGTTATTATATAATCAATATTTAATTAATTTAGTAATAAATATATTGAGTAATAAACAAAAAAAAATAACAAATGAATAAACAAAATTACGAAAACAAATTAGTAAGCCAATAAATAAATCAATAGAAGAGTAAACAAATTTAGAAACAAATAAATAAATAAAGAAGAAAAAACAAAAAAGGTAGCAACTGATCTTTCGAACAGTTAAAAAATTGATAAATAAACAAACAAACAAAAAAATCGACTAATAATGAAATTTATAAATAAATTAATAAACAAATAAACATATAAGTTAAGAAACAAATAATTAATTAAATAAATAAAAGAAAATCAAAAACAGTAAATAGATAAGAAATGTAGAAACTAGAATGTAAATATAACAAATAAAAATGTAGATTATTATATATGAAAAAAGTTAATTAATAATGAATAAATAAGAAAGTTAATAAACAAATGAATAAGTATTGTTTATATAATTAAGTAGGTAAACAAACGAATTGGGAGTAAATGAACAAAAAATAAATACATAAACCAAGAAATAAAGAAATAATTAACAAATAAATAAGTAAACATATAAATAAACGAACATATGTTTAAATAAATTAGTTTAATAGATTTACAAATAAATAAGAAAAATTATAATAAACAATGAAATAAAAAATTAATTACATGAATTGCTTCACAAATTGAGAAATGTGTTATGAAAAAAATAAATACAAACAGACTTATTTATATTTATTTTTATTATTTATTATAATTATTCAATTATGAATATTATTATTAATATTTATTAATATTTATTGTAAACAGATGAATGAATAAGTAAATAATAATAATAATAATAATAATAATAATAATAATAATAATAATAATAATAATAAGTAAATTTTAATTAATCTAGTAAAAAGTATATTAAGTAATAAAGTAACGTTTTTACAATATTTATTAATATTTATTATAAACAAATGAATGAATAAGTTGTTATTATTATTTAAACAATATTTAATTAATCTAGTAATAAGTATATTAAGTAATAAACAAAATAAATATTATTTACTTGTTTATTTACTTAACTTTATTTTTTAATAAATATAGAAATAAAAATTGATATGAACAAACAAATATGTAAAAAAAATGAACCGAGATAATAATTGAACAAAAAAGTTAATAAACAATTTAATAATTAAATAAATATGTAAATAAAATACTTATCAAATATAAACAAAAGCATCAAACAAGAAAATAAATTGCCATAACATTAAACAAATAAAAAAAAGATTGTAAACAAATTAGTAGACAAAACAGATAAGTAAATTTATGAATTAATAAACAAAAAAAAAATAAGTAAGTAAATAAATAAATAAACAATTGTATTTTATTTAAATCAATTAGTAAATAAATATATGTAAACATAAGTAAATATGTAAACAAATAATTAAGCAGTGAATGAAATAAATGAAATGAATAAAATGAATGAAATGAATGAAATGAATCAAATAAATCAAAACAAATCAAATGAATAAACAAATTAGTAAACAAATAATGATTTTCAAGGTTCTTGTAATTTCCTTGAAGGCTCTTAATCTGAATAATATTACGAGTTTTCATTATGAGTTTACTTCTTCCTTAATTTCTTCTTTTACATGAAAGTATATGACATAAAAAAAAATTCCAATTGATTTATTTTGCCCTGATAAAAATGATTTTTCTTCCTCTTTTTAAGGAATATTAATAAGCGACTGAACGCTCTTGAAGTTGATCTTGATATGGGTGGTTTAACACAAAGGCCATGGACGCCTACGAGAAGAAGAGGACCAATTGCCGCCGAATTTGGTAGTCCAGGGCCTGCATGCGTCACACTTCCACCACTCTTGGGTATATAATTTGATTTATATTCCTCAATTCCTTTAATGGATTGCTAAAAATCGAACTTAATTAATTTGCCCTTTTGTCTATAATTATTTCACAATAATAAATAATTGTCAAACAATTAAAAGCTAAATTTTCTTATTCTACAAGGATGAAAGTTCCTTTAATGGATCGCTGAAAATCGAACTCAATTAATTTGCCCTTTATCTATATAATTGTTTGACAATTAATTAATTGTCAAGCAATTAAAATCTAAATTTTCTTCTACAAGGAAAGCTGTATGTTTAATTTTTAATTATACGTTTCATTTATATTGAGCAATCGATTTAAAAATAACTTGAGATGGAAATTTATCTTGATTTTTTATCTACCTTCATTTATTAAACAAAATTTTTATAATATAACAATATTTTTATAATATTAATTAATTTTAATGTATGGTAATTTTTGAAAATTAAATTCTAGGAAAAACTGTACCAGACTCGAAGCGAGGGAGGGCACCGGCATTTTCATTTGGAAGCAGGTAATTTGTTATTCGATTGAAATAGTTCAAAATTTTTGTAAAAGTAATTTATTTTATTCTTCAGTTGATAAGAAAGTTTAAAAGTTTTAAATTTAGTGGAATTACTTCCAAATGGTATCAAGAAATTACTTTCAAAATATTTTTGGAAAGAAAGATTTTCTAAGCTGAAATACGAGCTGATATCTTTAAATTTAATTTTTGAATTAAAATATACAAATTTAATTTTTGATTATAAAATTTACAAAATTAATTTTTAATTAAACATTTCCGAACTTAATTTTTGAATTAAACTTTTCAAACTTAATTTTTAAATTAAAATTTTCAAACTTAATTTTTAAATTAAAATTTTTAAAAATTTGTATACAGGTTGCCACGCTTTTTTCAAATTTCCTGATTTTCCCAGGTTATCCAATTTAAAATATGGAATTTTTCCAGGTTTTTAAAACTACATTTACTATTAATTAGAAACTTATTCGAAAATATCAATAACTTGATTTTTAAATAAATATTTCATCATTATTATTTTTTCATGTAAAAATTAGGATTTTCAAAAATTCAATTACTTTTATTTCATTTATTCTTTAAAGAATTAAATTATTTACAAAATTGAAAAAAATTTTCATTTCGTTACAAAATAATTTGTCAAAATTTAATTATTTTCAATGTCAAAAAAATTTGAACAAAAGAATTCGATTATTTAAAAAGAAGTTTTAATAAAATTCGTCTCGAGAATTCAATTATTATTTTTAAAAGTAATATAATTATTCTTTGCAAAAATTCAATTACGTTAAAAAATTTACAAAAATTCCCGTCAATTTTCAATTACTTTTATAAATAATAAAATTTTTCTCCGACATTCAAATATTTTTGAAAAATTTTTATAAAATTCTTGGCAGAATTTAAATTATTTTTAATTATGTACAATTTTTATTAAATTTATCGAAAAATGAAATTATTCCTAAAACTTTTTAAAATTAAAAAATTTTTTATGAAAATTCAATTTTAAGAAACATTGAAGTATTTAATAATATATTTATTTTTATAGTCAAAAAATTAAATAATTAAACAAAATTTTTTACAATATTCTGCACGAGCATTCAATTATTTTTCCAAAAAATAAAAATTCCAAAAAATCATTGCAGAATTTCAATTATTTTAAATACAATTTTAGTCGACTTTCTCAAAAATTGTAATTATTCTTTACAGTTTTATTAAAATACGTCAAAAGAATTCTATTATTAAAAAAAGTTGTTGATAAAATTCTTCGCCAGAATTGAATTTAAAGAAAAATTGAATTATTCAATAAATTATCTTTCTTTGTATAAAAATAATTGAATTCTTGTAAAATTTTCTGATAATAATTGATTTTTAAAATGAATTTCAGGTAAATTTTTAGATAAAGTTTGAAATTTTTATTTCCTTACATGTATTCAATTGAAGAATTTAGAAATAATTAAAATTTCGTAAAATTGAATATTGTTAAAAAATAGATTTAAAAATTGTTAAAGAACTTTTTCGAAAATTATTAAACTTTATGGATAATTGATTAAAGAAAAATTTTAGTTTGAAAATAGTTGAATTCTTGAGATTAATTTACTAAAATTTCATTTTAAATAATTGAATTCGTTAAAATTTTTGAAATTTTACAAAATTTCAAATGAAACTCTTTTCAAGTTCATTTTTTAATTATGAAAATCGTAAACGCAACTCTTTTAAAATTGAATTAATTTTGAAATATTTAAATAAAATTAGATTTCAAGAATAAATACAATTAGAAAATAACGATTTTCCAAAATTTCGATAAAAATTCCCTAACTTTTCCAGGTTTTTTTCAATTTTTATAAAATTTCCTGACATTTGCAGGTTTTCCAGGTTGCGTGGAAACCCTGGATTTATATTTAATTTTAAAAATACAATTTTCTTTTAAAAGCAAAATAATATTTGTTTCTGTGGAAAACAAATAAAATACAATTTTTGAAAATTTAATTATTTCCTATTTTAATAAAAAACGAGTTAAAAACTTTAAGAAGTAGCATAATAATACTTATAAAAAATAATTAACTTATTAATAAGTTAATAATTTAATCATTAACTTTTAAAATTTAATAAGTTAATCATTAACCTTTAAAATTTAATAAAAATAAATTTTTATATATATTTAGAGTTATGCGGAAAAATTATTACAAACATTTCCTACTAAAATATTGTTTCAATATATAATTTTTTTAATTTTTAAATTACAGTTTTCAGATGAATTTTTAAATTTTACTATCCAATTGTATTAAAAATTTTCATGTTTTTTTGCACTGCTAATAAATATTTATTTAAAGGGAAAATTAAATTTTTAATATGGCATGCCTTTAATATAATTATGTCAAAATTTTTAAATATTTTAGACATGGTAACAAAAACGACAGTCCCGGTCCAGGTCCTGGACAATACAACGTTTCTGGTCTCAGTGCAAAAGGTATGAAAAAATTCAATAAAAAATACGAATTTTATCGGAATTGAAGAAAAAAACAAATAAAAATAATACATCTTATTTGAAAATTAACATTCAGTTTCGATTATCAATTCCAAAGAAAATAAATTTTTGTTATTTTCAACAAAAATTCCTGACTACGAACTCAAAAAATTAAATCTATAACTTACTACATTTAAAAATAAATAAAAATCTTCATAAACAGGAGGTTCTGATTTTTTCTATTCTATGACATTATTTTTAAAATTGAGGTTAATATTTATAATTTTATAAAGAAAAATAACAGAAAATGATTGAGTAATTAAAAAAATTGTTTAAATATTTTAATTGCTGACTAAACCAATTTTTAAATTTAAAATTTGTAATTTTTGTAATTTTACTAACAATTTTTAATTGGAATTTACAACAATTTTAAAATAAGGATATAAGTAATAACATGAATGTAAAATTAATGTCCAACTTGAGTGACTCCAAATTCCTTAGGTCTATAACTCTAAAAAGAATAATAATTGCAAATCCGCCAAACGAACTTCATTTTATTGATCAAACATTTCTGTGTAGAGGAATGAAAATACAAAGTATTGGAAATTCCATTATTCTAGAATAACGATACATACAGACTGACAAAGATATTTTTTGTTGTTTTGAATCATTTTTATTTACTTTCATTTTTTTTAATATTCACAACAAAATCTGTTATAATTACAATTTTTTTACGTAAAAATGTAAAATTAAATTTTTTATTAGAATTTAAACGAACACAAGTAGTTTAATTCAAAAGTAACGGATTTCAAGTCAGATTTACAAAATTCAATATGGCGGATCCAATATGGCGGAATAGAATAGAATAAAATAGAATAGAATGGAATAGAATGGATTTGAATGGAATAGAATTACAATAACTATGAATTTAATATTGTCGCAAACATTTACAGACATTAATAAAAATTTTCCAGTTTGAAAAACGTTTATTTAGAAAATAAAATAAAAAATTTTTCCAGGAAAGGACGTTGCACCAGCACTTTCCCTTCATGGTCGTACGAAATCTGGAAAAATCGAAGTGACACCAGCTCCAGGCGATTATGATCCACAAAAAGCAGAAAAAATTATTCTCGACAATTCGCCGAAATATTCATTTGGAATTAAAGTACACGCAGAAAAAACCAGCGCCACTCCAGGTGAGTGAATTTTAACAATAAATATGAATTTTCAATTAATATTCATCTTTAAACATTTTCAAATTTAATTCACAGTAATATTAAAGTGAAAGAATTCACAGTAATTGTTATAAATTTTCGTTTAAATCCTATTCTTCCATATTTATATCGACTCATTTTTTTAAATTCTTCATAAAAATCTTATTTTATAATAATTTTTCGCAGTACTCATACTTTATATTCACAAGTGAATCGACTTTTGCACTTCGATTTCAAAATTCATGTAAAGTTATTTTTTTTTTCAACAGTATTTTTACATAGAAATATTTCCATATGCAGAAATTTTACTAATTATATTATTCTCTGACTGATTGTGAGTACAATTCGGAGTAACCAGATTTCTTTCATCGTACATCTGGATTAGGTCTGGCATATTATATTTCAACTGGACCTATTGTTAAATTTTTTTTTGACTTATGCACGTGCTTTAATATTTGCTACAAATAACAAGCACGCACAAATAGTAAAATTTTGAATTAAACTATAAATTTTTAATTTCTTGATTCTGTTAGCTTCGAGAGCAAATTTCTATAATCAACAACTTCATGTAATTTTTGAACATTCATATTCATTATTTGTAATTTTTACTATACGAATTTTTGACAATTCGCATGTTTCTTAACTAGTGCAAATTTTGATTTTATAATTTTTACGTTTTAATTTTGAATTTTGAAAAATCTGCTTACGAAAGAGTTTCCAAGTTGGACGCACTTCAGAATTTTTTATAGAGACGTTAATTATGCAACAAGGGCGTATTTTGGTCACTCTGCTACCTGTGTCGTAGTACGCTAAATTCTTCCACATATAACCCGAGTGGTCAATAAAGTGACCATTATTGCCCTAGGGTAAAATTGAGTATATTTTTGACCTGCGAGTAAACAAAGTACACTTTATTGCCCTAGGGTAAAAATGAGTACTTTATTGACAACTACTTTACAAGGAAAACTTAGTTTGCGCCTTTACAGATAGTTGGTTTTCATAATAAGCCTGAGTTGAATATATAAATTTAAAAAATTTAAGTCTTACTCTCCAAATTGCAATTTTTCTAAAAAAAGAAACTATTGTACAAAAATAATTTTTGTCAATGAATATTTCATGTAGCGCCGGGCGATTATAGAGCTGAAATCGTGAATTTCGACAATGTTCCTCAGTACAGTTTCGGCATAAAAACCATGACGGAAAAGCCGAATGACACTCCTGGTAATTATGTTTTAATTTTTTTTCTGTTCTACATTCTCAAATCTTTAAAAGTTAATTGAAAAAATACTATCTTCATTCTTATTGAATCAAAATATCTTCAAACTTGCAGAAATTTTTCTCTTCTAGAAAAACAAGAAGGTAAAATAATGTGATAAAGTAAATTTTTTTTGCTAGATATTTGCACTTGAACACGCAATGAAAAAAGCATGTAGCACTTATAAAAGAAATGTTTGTTATTGAATTTGGTTTTTTAATCTTGACACAGTATTTTATCGTACTTTGCTGTAAGGGGTCGTCCATAAACTACGTTATAAATTTTTGATACTTTTTGGACTTCCCCCCTCTCAGTAACATTGCGTTAAATGCATTTTTTAGATTTTCTGACTCCCCTCCTAAAGGCTTAAGCACAACTGCTTCACGAAAGTCGTTCGCGAACACAGAGCATGAGTTAGAAAAGGACACAACTATATCTCTGTCCTTTTCTAATCCATGCATTGCGTTCGCGAACGACTTTCGCGAACCAATTGTGCGTTAGTCTTAACAAAATTATTGGTTACGTAGTTTATGGATTTATGGATCATACGTGACGTAGTTTATGAATGATTCCAAATCATTAATCAAATTCTGTTAAATCTGGACAATCACGACTAACCTAGAGTAAAACGAAAGTAAACGTTGAAAAGAGGCTTAGCAAACATTTGACATTAATCATAAAAATCACGTAGTAAACACACTGTAAATAAATCTGAAATTCAATGAAAATTGTACTTTTGTTTAGAGCAAGTAATACATGCTTTTTGTACATACAGAGAAAAATAATATAACTATTTTATACCTATAGCACCTGGTGCGTATTGCCCTGAGAAAGTAAGACTTGATAAGGCTCCAGAATTTAGTTTCGGTCTGCGTACTCAATTAGAAAAACCTAATGAAACACCAGGTAATTATATTTTTCTTACTAGTAACTAACACTTGCGCGTACTTATCTACTTCCAACTTTGTCTTTTATCCACTTTAAACAATTTTCAACTTTGTCTTTTATCTACACCCAATATCATATATGCCTTCCTTCCGGTTCGGACAACTTTTTGAAAAGTGGTGTGCCATCTATAAGAATGTTTTAAGTCTATGGCGTATGATGATTGAGGTACGCCATAGACTTAAAACATTCCTATAAAAGGCACACCACTTTTCAAAAAGTTGTCGAAACCGGAAGGAAGGCATATACGATTTTGGGTGTAATATCCAAAAATTTAACTTTGTTGATTACCACAAACAATAAGGACTCCCAAACAATTTTCTTCCTCTTTCCAAAAGAAATAACTTAAGGATGTCTTCCTTTATCTAATTTGCATATCTACTCTTTAACAAGGATTAAAGTAAAGCAAACCATTAATTCAGAAACTTGCTTTGATGACTGAACTCTCATAAAGTCGGTGGATTTTAGTTAACCAAATATTTAAGAAGGGAAACACTAGTTGTAACTAAAAAAAGTCCTTTTTCAAAAAAATTTTCCTAGAAAACCATGAAATTTTTTGAAGAATAATATTTATTAGTTAAAAGTACATGTTAAAAGCTGTAATTAAAAAAATAAAAAAGTTTTCTTCAACGAAAACTTTCGAAGATATGAGCCATTGAAGCAACGTCTTCCAAAAGAAGTTTGTTACGAAAAGTCATCAATTCCTGGACCATATAATAACTCTTCCGCAGTCGTTGTCGATTCTAAAATTCCAATCTTCTCCTGTCTACGACTCGTTTTTCCTTCACGGTTACTGTTTTCCGCTCAAACCTCGGCCTTCGAAATCCGGTGTTCATCAATTTCTTCCGTGTAGACAATTGCGTTGCGACCAGAATGAACTCTCATTGATTTTAAATAGTACAGTAACTGCACATTTAGAATTTTATGTAAATATAAAAATATCGATAAAAAATATTTCAAGTTCCACAATAAAATTTTAAAATATAATGAAATCGACGTTCAGTCTATCACGGTCTCAGTAAAAGTGTTTACTGTTGTTCACAAACACGTAACAGGTCAAAAAACCCAAAATACCAAAGGTAAAGGAACAAAAGAAACGGCCATCTGTCGTCCAGAATCAGGTAACGTGACGCGCCGCTTCATTATGCTGTATATCAAACTTATTTTTTACTGGACCAACTTACAAATTTACAGACACATTTCCTAATAATTATATACACTAAGAAAATGCAAAAAAATCGATTTTTCGAAAGTTACAAGTGGTGTTCCCCCCTTAATCAAAACTATTCTAGAGGAGTACCTATAATATTTTCATCAATTGTCCATAAATATATTTCAGCTCCTGGAACTTACTGTCCTGAAAAAGTTAACCTGGACAAAGGTCCCCAATACAGTTTAACTGGCAAAGGCAATACCGACAAACCCGATAATCTTCCAGGTAATAACGAACGGAATTTCTACACTTTATCATCAATTTCCTATTTTGGCATTTAATTGTTCAATAACGAATGAAAATACAATTCAGTTACTACATACCAAACCTAAACTGATTACAGCTCCAGGAACTTATTCGCCAGAGAAGGTGAATCTCTTTAAATCGTTACAATTTACTTTTGGACTAAGAACACAAACGGAAAAACCTAATGACATTCCAGGTAAATTTATACATATTGTTTAACAGAAAAATTGCCTAAGAGTAGAATATAAATACAATTATTTTCAGCGCCCGGAGCTTATTGTCCGGAAAAAACAAATTTAAACAAAGGTCCAGAGTACAGTTTATATGGAAAGGGTCCAAACGAAAAACCTAATAATACACCCGGTACAAATTTTTTTAATATTTACTGTTTATACTAGTGAAAAACAATTTTTTATATTTATTAAAACAATTGGAGAATAACCATGCATCCAAAAAATTAACGGCAAATAAACCTAAGCAAATTTTTCAGCTCCTGGAACGTATTGCCCGGAAAAATTCAATTTGAATAAAGGTCCAGAATACAGTTTATATGGAAAAGGTCAGGAAGAGAAACCCAACGACGTACCAGGTATATTATTTTTTTTAGAATATTTCAAGCATTAGTTTCTTTGAATTCAAAAAGTAAAGGAATATATCTTTAGCTCCTGGAACGTACAGTCCTGAAAAAGTAAACTTAAACAAGGGTCCCGAATATAGTTTATATGGAAAAGGTCCTTCGGAGAAATATACTGACACCCCAGGTACAGCATTTAAGTATGATTAGTATTAATGTTCAATCCGTAACATTAACGAATCCTTCAGGATTTTATGTGGACATTCTAGGCGTTTTTGAAAATTAGGATATCCCTAGGTTGATTGTTAAATAGACATCTCAAGAATATCTTAATTTCCAGTTTAATGCTGTCCTTCCGGTTTAAAGGAATTTTGAAAAGTCGTGTCATTTCTGTCAAATATTCTTAGTTCGTGACTTACGAATGTTATCATATGTCATGAACTGAAAACATTTTGACAGAAATCATAAGCCTTTGCAAAATACCGTCAAACCGGAAGGACAGCATTAATGCATCTGAGTGTATCGATGATGCACTCTAGGACGTCCATATCCTGAAGCTCCGAATGCTACAAAGAATGTCTTTATAAAAATCTAATTATTTCAGCTCCAGGAACATACTGTCCTGAAAAAGTCAATTTAAATAAAGGACCTGAATACAGTTTATATGGAAAAGGACTTTGCGGAAAACCGAACGACGTTCCTGGTAATTAGTCAAATACTATAACGTAGTAATCTTTACGATGTTCCCAACTTTCCTGTTCTTAAGATTTATTTTACTTATTAACATAAAAAAATTTTTAGCTCCTGGCACATATAGTCCCGAGAAAGTAAACTTAAATAAAGGACCAGAATATAGTTTATATGGAAAAGGTGCTTCTGAAAAACCAATCGATACCCCAGGTAAGGATTTATTTTTTACTGAAAACGTAAAACACGGATACATCATAAAAGAACTATTTTTTAGCTCCTGGTGCTTATTGTCCTGAGAAAGTAAATTTACATAAAGGTCCAGAATACAGTCTGTATGGAAAAGGTTTATCAGAAAAGCCGAATAATAATCCAGGTACTTGGTTTTCGTATGATAAAAATAAAATCTTAGACGGTAGATGATTTCTTAGATGATTAATCGCAAGTTCTTAATTTCAGCACCTGGAACATACAGTCCTGAGAAAACAAATTTACACAAAGGTCCAGAATATAGTTTATATGGAAAGGGTCTCTCTGAGAAACCAAATGATACTCCTGGTATGTATTATCAGTCATAACTATTTCTCCATGACTTAAAATAAGATTTGCTAGCAATTGACCTGTTGGATCATAGAAGTGCGTATAACGAATGTAATTCAAATGGTTTATGTGGTTTTATTCCACAGCTGAATCATAATATTGTAATAATGAAGTTAAGTATAAATACGTGACGCAATTTCTTTACAGCACCTGGAACGTACAGTCCTGAGAAAGTAAATTTAAACAAAGGTCCCGAATACAGTTTATCCGGAAAAGGTCCATCGGAAAAGCCAAACGACATTCCAGGTATTGAAATGTTACACTCAACATTATCTGAAAAAACCGACACAAGTTTTGGTGTATTACATATTGTTCAAAATTGTAGTTCTCTTGTAAAAGTTATAAATAAATTGCAATTTATTTTTTAGCACCCGGAACGTATAGCCCTGAAAAATTCAATTTAAATAAAGGACCAGAGTATAGTTTATATGGAAAGGGTCAATCAGAAAAGCCAAGTGACATCCCAGGTATTCTAATTTTTATATTGTGGTCAAATTTCTTCAAAGTCTCATCTTACTTTTGTGACACTTTTCAGAATGGTAATTTATTAACAAAAGTAAAAATACAGTTACAATGTAGGAATAGGACTGGATTGTTAAAACGTTTTGTAGCTCATGTCAAATAGAAAACAATACAAGTTGGGGTATATACTAACAATTTCTCTTATTTTGCCGAGACTATAACAGAATATTAATTAAATGATACCTAACAATTGATTACTCAAAAATCACTAAAATAAACTTTACAGTCAACGATACATTTTTTTAGCTCCCGGAACATATAGCCCTGAAAAAGTAAATTTACACAAGGGACCTGAATACAGTTTATATGGCAAAGGTCCATCGGAAAAACCAAATGACATTCCAGGTATGCAAACATGTGGCAATATTTTCAATTTCTACAAAACAGATAGAAATAATAATTGATAATGTTAAAATGTGTTAAATTAGCTCCAGGAACATACAGTCCTGAAAAAGTAAATCTCAAAAAAGGACCAGAGTATAGTTTATATGGAAAAGGTCAACAAGAGAAACCAGACGATATCCCGGGTAAGTAAATTTTTCCTATTTTTTCCTGCTCTGTATATAATTAATTGTTAACTCATAAATTGATAAACTTGATCAGCTCCTGGAACGTACAGCCCTGAAAAAGTAAACCTACATAAGGGTCCAGAATATAGTTTATATGGAAAAGGTTCATCAGAAAAGCCGAATGATGTGCCAGGTACGTTATCTTAGAAAACAGTTTTTGAAACAATTTTAAAAACATTTGCCAATTGCTTTAAGCAGATATAAAATTTTAATCCACAAGACAAATGGAGTTAGATTTTTTGTAGATAAAACTGAATTTTAGGTATTATCCAGTGAGAAATTAAATATCCACCCATCGTCTGATCGACGTCTAAGAGTTTTAAAAAGACCCATTTAGACGTCGACTAGACTTAATATTTCTCACTGGGATTTAGATTTGTGAAATTTATGAAGAATGAAAATTTTGTTTAGCCCCTGGAACCTACAGTCCGGAGAAATTTAACTTAAATAAAGGTCCGGAATACAGTTTATATGGAAAAGGTCTAACGGAAAAGCCGAATGATATACCAGGTACATTAAAATTTATAAATAATTACATTGAATAAAAATTAAAATTTTACACTGTACAAAATTAGAAGTATGACAAATATTTCAGCTCCCGGAACGTATAGTCCAGAGAAAGTGAATTTGAATAAAGGTCCAGAGTATAGTTTATATGGAAAAGGACCTTGCGAAAAACCTAACGAAGTTCCTGGTACGTATTTAGGTAATATTTTAAACTTTAATAAATATCACGATTACTATAGTAAAAACTGTTTTAGCTCCTGGGACTTACAGTCCAGAAAAAGTTAACTTAAATAAAGGTCCAGAATATAGTTTATATGGAAAAGGTGCTTCTGAGAAACCCACAACTACTCCTGGTACAATAATTTTTTCCTAAATTTAGATTCAATATTACGTTCAAAATATGTATACTTACTGTAAATTTTTCCAGCTCCTGGAACTTATAGTCCTGAAAAAGTAAATTTGAATAAAGGTCCAGAATACAGTTTATATGGTAAACCCACACTTGGCAAATTGAATGAAAACCCTGGTAAGAGAATTTTGGGTCTACGTGTATTTCTATCTTAACAACCTTTCCAATATATTCCAAGAGTTTTTAAACCGTCCTTTACAACATTCCTTTGAGATTGAAGTAGTAGCACAGCAGGTACAATTCCTGATAATTTATGTAAATGTAAGAGATAAATATTTTAATTTTACTTTATAGGTCCTGGAGAATACTGTCCGGAAAAGGCAATGTTGATACTTGAGAAAGCGTTTCATTTCACTTTTGGATTAAGATCACCAATGGAAAGATTAAATAGCATTCCTGGTAACAAAATAGAAAGTAGTCATAGGTGCTTTATGCTTATTCACAATTCGTGCACTAATTTAATTTTCTTGGTTTCGTTGATTATACAATTAATTATTTCATAATCGAGTGCTTTTCTCCAGACCAAGTTTAACTTAATACGGAAACTAACGAAGTGCAAGTCGATTCTCTAGAAGAAAATAGCTTAAATCCCTGTACAATAATTTCCAAGGTGATTAATTAATATGTAGAGAAATTTTTATTTATTAGATTGAAATACGGTTTTTGATGATTCACAATTCGCTGATGATTCTAACTTTGATTCTTCCTGGAACAATGAAAACTGCTTTACTAATTTTTAATCTTTTAACGTCCCACAAAAAACATATTTTTTTATATTTTGTAAATTGAGACAAATAGCAATTGATTAACGCATTTTATCGAAGGATTTGACCTACACTGTTGTCGAAAATTGTCAGTCCGGTCGACCAAAGTAAGACCAACGTAAACCTTTTCAGTAAAATTGGTATTCAGACTATTCGGTAAATTTTTCAATGGGAAAAATGATCGGGAATCCAGTCCGACATTTCCATTTGCTATTTTGAATTATGTTAATCTGGCTTCAGGTTCGTAATCAAACAAACAAAAATAGTTACTACCTAGCAAGCTTGAAGTAATTCTGTCTTAGAAGGAACTTCTTATCGAAGTTTTTATTTGAATCCTTTACAATTAGAATCAGAGAGAAAGAGTAGATCCAGATGTTTTCAGAGACACTGAAACAAAATTAAAACTTTGTGGGATCAATGGGGAACTTAAAAGGGGCAAGATTTTAGAGTATTACTAACTTATCTTTTAGAACTATTCTTAGAGTTCTAGAGCCAAGAAATTTCTGGGTCAATTATTTTATCTATTGATTTAATTTGGGTACATACGCTTAGTCCCTGTTCGGAATAGGGAACATTTAATTGAGTTGAAGTTGTTAATTAAATAAAACAAGTGGATACGTTTAAACAATATAACAATTTATTTTTTATTTCTTGACGTTTCGGTTGTGAATAAATATGCAACGCGTAACTGACAGTTTATTTTAAAAATGTTTTACATGTTGTTCTGTTGAGAGCAAAATTGTTTCTGGTTACAAAGTAGTTAAAACGTAGTGTTGGAAAAATTGAGGAAAAGTAGGGGTAATGCATGTATAGTTGACTAAAAAGGTGTTGGTAAGGATGGTTTATAATTGTTAAATTCAGGTATAAATTGCGAGTAGATGGAATGGTTGATTTTTTGGGTTTTATGAGACGGTTCAATTTGTACGTGAGAATATTTAGTTACTTCGTCTTAAAGGTTTATAGTAATAAAGCAATATATAATATTTGTATTTTTATAAATCAGCATAATGTGTTTGCAATTTAGAAAGATACATTTTACAACTGTGCAGATGTTTAGATGGTTTCTCCCTTTTTTAAAATTTGTGAATATAAAAAAAATAAAATTACTTTATTACAGTCTTTGGGCTAAACAGTCCCTGTCTTAGGTAGGTGAGTGACGCTAAATAGAAGGGTGACAAAATGTTGATGGCCATATTTGGTATCTGTTCCCCAGAAGTAAATTGGATCAATATGTTAAGGTTCATTAGAAGGTTGCCTTCTAACCTTCGGTTATATTTAAAATTTGAATTTCAATCTAATAAACAAATTTCTCAATTTCCAAAATTAAAAATCTGATCCCTGTGAAACTAACGCTTACCACTCCTTTAGCGCCTAACGTCTATAACATTCCATCTGGCCTATGTGGAAATAAAGAGGGTAACAAGAAAACAGCACCTGCTTATTCAATTTCGGGAAGGCAAAAAGTTTTCACTGACCAAAGAATTATTGTACCAGGACCTGGTGCTTACGAAGCAATAAAGCCCGATGCAATTAGATCAAAGAGTCCAGCGTACAGCATAAGTGCGAGATTCCAATTGCCGAATGATCACTCCCAAAAACCTGGACCTGGTGCTCACTGTCCTGAAAAGGTATCATATTGTCATCATTTGTGAAACATTTGAAAATTAATTTAAAAAATACTATTAAACTCAACCTTTGAGGTAATTCCCTGTGTTTATAAAGTCTAATAAACAATTTTCTAAAGACTATTATCTAATACAGGTTCACTTGGACTATCCACCAGCGCATACTTTTGGAATTCGACATTCACAGTACGTTTGTAATCTAAAAGACGCTGTGTACTAATGTGACAACAATTTTCTACAGTGTTTGCTTTTTTCTACTTGACTGGAAACTTGAAGATAATCGAAAAAGAAATAACCGCTGAGCTGTAGTTAATTAATTTTCAAAATTCTATTGTCGTGAGAAATTTTCTTTTACTTATTTCGAAAACTTATTTCTATTCGTAATTTCTAATATTGCCTGTCTTATAATAATGAAACACGAAAATAAAATTTTTTTACATTTTGGTGTAAAATTTCGGTTCTTGTCTCAAACGTAGCACAAATTTTCAAAAAAATTGTCATTATTCAATATTACAACGCATTACAATTGTATTGATAAAATTTGTTTCCGAATAAGAAAGCATTTATAGAGATGACAACATGGGAAAAAAGTGTTAAATTTTATGTTACGTATAAGATCGAAATTTGAATGACAAAAGTATTTAGTATTATATTCTTTTATTTTTGAACTGCGTCTAAAACAAGTCCTGTAATAAACTTCGCTCTTTAAAATATGCTTCATGTCAGTATATAAAGGTTGTTTACATTGTTAATATCATTCTATTAAACACTTTAGTTTGTTTAACAATTTTTTTTACTTCTATACAATATTCAAATTATTTATCATAACAACATGTACCCATTTTTTTCAAAATAAAATTTTTTATTTATAAATTCTGATTATAAAAACATGATGTTATTTATTTGTCACTCTAAAAATTCTTGTAGAAGAGAATACCTGATTTTTTTAATTATCCAATCTCTGGAGAAAAGGATTATATATTAATAATTTTGAGTAAATTGAGAGATTAACATAAATTAAACATAATTAAAATAATTTTTTAAACATAAATATTTACTTGAAAATTTAGTGAAAGTTCAAACTCTTTATTAAATATTTCCAGAAGCCTATTATTTACATTTGATTGACATCACGTTTTATTTATAATTTGACTTATTTGTTATTAATAAATAATGCATTAGTTTCTATAAGATAGAAGATGAAAAAATAAAATGTTTTAATTGTTTTAAAAGTGATTATAATATATTTTAAGATACTTGTTTTTGCAGTGTTTTTACAGTGTTGTGTTTTTATAACTATATAGATGAACATTCGGAACAAAAGTTAGTCCAATGTCTATAATATAGTCTCTTTTTTAAAAAAAAGTCAAATTCAGTTTTAAATTCCCTTTGGCAGAAACGTAAGAAATTTAATTTTCTACATTTTTAGCATTTTAAATAAAAATCATCATTTTTTCTCAATGAAAAATGATTCATGTAACATAATCTAAACTTCAATTAATGCTTCTTATTGGCAGAAAATTGTAATTTTTATTCAAATGTAACCTTTAATCGTTTTAAATATTGAAAATTAAATTCTTCGCCTTTCCATCGAGACGAATTTAAAGTTTAATTTGTATTTTTCATTTAAATTACTAAATTATGACATATTGAAATAACTTTTTGATCTGACTGTACATTAGATTCCTCCCTTAAATATGGCCGCTGCGTCTGACTTCAGAAATTCCATTGGACCCACTTCGAGTGGAATTTAAAGCGAGAAAATAAAGAGTATTACACTTGTTAAGGTAATATAGAGTAGTAAATTGTAATAATGCATGTAATTAGTATTAAAAATTACCCTTCTTTAAGTGGTATAGTCAATTTTGAATAAAATATTAAAGTTTGAAAATGTGATGTGAACGGAATTCCTCGCGAACGAGACACATGAGATAGAAAAGAACACAAACATATACCTGTCCTTTTCCAACTCATGCCTTGCGATTGGGAACGACATTCGCGAAACAGTTGTGCTTATGACCAATTAGCATAAGTGTTGAAAAAATCCACCCATCTGATTGGTCAAATCTGTTGCACTATTTTGCCACCATTCGAGTGCACTCTAGTAAATACTAAACAGAGTTACAACGTCGTCGTTTCTCATCTCGTGTATTGTGTGAATTGGCTCGTCGAATGATATTTCATACATTTTGTAAGTGCTCGAGAAATATTTAAAATAAGTAAAAGTAATAATTCAGTCAATTTTACACCGCAGAGAGTATGGGAGCCGAATAAGCGCGAGTACAACGGACAGAACGCGAAGATTTTACATGCAAAATCTTCGCTCGCTCTCCGGTGTTACGCGCGTGTATGCGGCTCCTATACCCTCTTTGGTTTAAAAGTGACTCATCGTATACACAACTATAAAAAACATTATATGGTCATGAAAAAATGTAAATAATCAAAACTTAAGGAATGAATAATAAACTAATTAATAATAATTTTTAATAATACAATTGGGGAAGTATCTAATTAAGTAATTACACGGAAATATATTTTGAAAATTGTGTCATAAGTGCTTTCTTCTCGTTAACTAAGCGTTTCGACGCGACGCTGACGAGATAAAAACTACAAATTTTAAGCGATCGCCGATATTTTCTCTCCGTTTACGCCGACACTATTTTCTTAATTATTCAAAGACAAATTATCATTTTGCCAAATGGCATTTTTTCCAAAATATTACTTTCCCGAAGGCCATTTTTGCCAAAAGATTATTTTTCCAACAATCGTTGTTTTAAAACATTGTTTATTTTTAGACTTTTGTTATTTTTATTTTTAGACTTTTGTTATTTTTATTTTTAGACTTTTGTTATTTTTATTTTTCAAATTTCGAAGTGCAACTTCAAGTCAAACTTGAAAAATGTTTTCAAACCTTGTTTAAATTAAATTAGCACATGAAGTCAAAAACAATTGTAATTTTCCAACATAAGAATAGTTTTAAACATGATTTTGACTATGACAAATTTCAAATTCTCGACAATGAACCAGTTTGGCAAAAGAGATTGATTTCTGAAATGATTCATATTAACTTACATAAAAAATCGCTTAATAAAAAAGATGAGACTAACAATCTAAATCCACAATATAAAACTTTTTTTAAAAAATTCAAATTTTAATTTTCAGAAGTCAATACTCGATATCTGTGTCAAGTGTGTTTTTTAATAAGTTCACTGACCCTTGATTTCGTACTTTTATACATATTTATATTTATAATATAATTGTCAGTCAACTTAAGCCGATTGTGTTGTTCGCACAAAATCTAAATTAATTTGCTGTACATTTTTCATTTATTAATTTATGTTTTTATAACGTTTTATTCTAATTTTGTAATAATATTTTAAATTTTAATAAATATTTTCTGATGAGGACAGCAGGGCTGTCGAAACGTTAAATTGAGTTTTAATATTTGACTTCGAGGATTGATAAATTTCTTGACATTTAATTAAAATTAAAAAAAACCGTTGACAGTAAAATTATATGAAATTGTAAACTAGTGAAACAAAAAATGCTAAATCACTCAAATTTTCTTCATAATTCGTCATTTTGTTGTCTTAGGGAACATACGTATAAGTTAATAATATTTTTTTTATTTGAAGCCAGTAAAATTTTTTCTCCCGAAAGTAGTAAAGTGAAAGCTTGAAATGTCCTCTTCAGTAGTCTAATTCTATTTTCTGAAAATTCAAATATTCTCTACTTCTTGTTTCTTACCGGGGGACCGTTAACTCTCCCCTAGACCACTATTTTTTTGTTTTAATAAGGGTTTTTCTATTTCAGCTTTGTATTAAAACGAGATCCGAAAATAACAAAAAAAAATTATCAGAAAAGAGAGGAAGAAGAAAAAGGACTATTTTAAAGAAAAGAAGCGAACTGCGAAGGAAATATTTTACACCAATTGTTTTGAAGCTACTGGACTAAAACTAATTTTGTTTTTCGAAATTATACCAGTCGGTGAGTGAAGTAAAAAATTTGTCTAAAAAATGTTTTTCATACGAAAAATAAAAATATATTACATTTTTTATCCTTTTAATTAAAAGCACAAATCAATTTTTTAAATTAACTTATTGCTAGGTAAGAAACTCTTTCTCTCTATAATTGGATACAAATAAGTTGATTTGGAAAAGTCTAAAAAGTACAAATTTGGAAAAAAAAGTAGAACGTCAGTAATACCTTCGTGAAAAACTATATAGTTATTTGAAACATATTTATTTCAAACCGGCATTTTTCTTTCACTTTTTAAGAAAATGAGCAACGATCAAGAGAACACCAACAATCCAATGACTTCGACAGAAGAGAACAACAGTGAAACTGGGCTTGCCGTCCTATCTAATGTACTCCCGCCTACCGAAACTCCTAAAAAATCCGAAAATGAGTTAGCTTTGTCAAATTTTGAAACTTGTCAAAAGATAACACAATTTTACGAAATTAAATTTGCAAATGATTTAATACCAACTTTTGATGGCACATCATCCGTGTTTTACTTCATTGCGGATATATTTACTGCTACGGAGAGAATCATGTCCTTTTGTGATGAACCCCTGATAATATTAATGATCTTGAGTAAATTAAGAGGTAAACCAAAGAAATGCACCTATAACCAACATTTTGAAAGTGTTAAAGATTTAACCGATTTTTTGAAGAATCGGTGTGCTCCGAAAAAGCCAGTAGAGGATTATATAGATCAAATTTATAACATACGGATTTACTGTAACGAAACATTAGATGAATTTAATGAGAGATTGAGAATTCTTATTAGTAAACTGCGAGATGCTTGGAAATACCAAAATAATACTGAGATAGAAAAAGAATTAATGACATTTGTGCAGAATATGGCAATTAAATCATTTATTAGGGCACTACCGTACCATTGGGGAGAATTAGTCTGGGCAAAAAAGCCGAAAAATTTGTTCGATGCATTTTTGTATGTGAAGCATTTACAAGAAACCAGAACTTATAGGGAAAGGGTTCAATACTATGATTAGCAAAATATTTATAAAGAAACAATTTCAAAAGCTTATAGGTCTGGAATTAGTAGACGTGTTGATAGAGAAGAAGAAGAAGAAGAAGATTAACTCAATATGCAGATAAATGATATTCAAATCTAGGTAAACATTTCGTTTTAAATCTAAATATTTTCTAAAACATTTTTTTGGAACAAATTTAAAATTTCACTAGAATATTTCTGCAAAGTTGTTTATAGCTAATCAATTTCTTTTCCGAGAATTTACATGAATTCATTTCATTTATTTAAATTATGTTCCTATACAATATTAAGAAATGTTTACTTGGTTTTGTAATTATGATTGTTTAATTAATTAGTTATTATAAAAATGAAAATTTAACTATCCTTACGAGTCAATAATTAAAAAAAACACATTGGTTTTTACGTTTCAGTAGCGCTGCTGACCTCTTCAAAAACTATTATTTATTTGACAGAAAAAAATAAATTAAAATACATTAATTAAAAAAATTACATTACTAAAATTATAAGATAAAATTAGTTCACTTCTAGCTTTGACAAATTTAGTTTATATGTAAATCTTAAAGAGTCTTAATTGTTCAGCGGTATGGATCATGAATAAATAAATAAAAAAATTGTTATGAAAAAATCATAGAATAACGAATATTATGTACGTTGTTTGATTCGAGTTGTATGTTTGTTGACTACTATAATGTTAATCAATAAGAAGGTAATTGGTAATATATTAAAAGATTAATGTATCATTCGGGCTAAATTTACTTTGAATAAATATTGCCTAAAGTTGAAATCGTATCAGTAACTATAGCACCAATCCCGAAAGATATAAATTATTTTTAAAAAAATGTCAATTACACATTTTTAAAAAACAATTTTTTTCGAAATTTCATAATTAAATTATTTATGTTTTGATGATTCACAATTTCCTAATGATTTTAACTTTGATTCTTCCTCGAACAATGAAAACTGCTTTATTAATTTTTAATCTTTTAATTTTATATTTTTAATTTGCTTTTTTCTACTTGACTGGAAACTTGAAGATAATCGAAAAAGAAATAACCGCTGAGCTGTAGTTAATTAATTTTCAAAATTCTATTGGCGTGAGAAATTTTCTTTTACTTATTTCGAAAACTTATTTCTATTTGTAATTTCTAATATTGCCTTTCTTATAATAATGAAACACGAAAATAAAATTTTTTTACATTTTGGTGTAAAATTTCGGTTCTTGTCTCAAAAGTAGCACAGATTTTCAAAAAATTGTCATTATTCAATATTACAACGCATTACAATTGTATTGATAAAATTTGTTTCCGAATAAGAAAGCATTATTAGAGATGATAACATGGAAAAAATGTGTTAAGATTTTATGTTATGTATAAGATCGAAACTTTAATGACAAAGTATTTGGTATTATATTCTTTTACTAAAAAATTATCCGCGCGCAAGCGTGCGGGAATGTTGAGCTACAATATTTATTGTAAACAATTTTAAATCATTTTAATTTAAGTAATTTTTAAAGAAATACTTATTATAACACATAACTGAAAAACTAATTGGAATTAAATTTTTATAATATATTATATTTTTAAACTTCAAAGTATTTAAAAAAAAGTTTAACAAACTTCGATACTAATTTCAAATTTGACATCAGATTTTCAAAATTGAAAATAATTAAACTTTCTTGTACGAGGAACATTGAATTTCACAAAAATTGTTATCTGATACCTAAATTAAAAAAAAAACTTTTCCGCAATAATTCAATTATTTTCAACAATTTAATATAATTATTCGAAAGAAATTAATTCTTTTAAATATAATTTTAATACAGTTTTTTTAAATAATAAAAAAATTAGACCCGAAAATTCAATTATTTTGAGGTATTTCAATAAAATTCTTTTCAAAATTCAATTATTTTCATAAATAACAATATTCATCACAATAATTCAATTATTATTAAAAGTAATAAATTTTTTAGAAATTACATTATTTTAAAAAATTCTAATAAATCGTTTGCAAGAATTCAATTATTTTCATAAATAATAAAAGGTTTTTTAAGAAAAACTAATTATTTTCAAAAAAATTTAATAAAATTTCCCACCGACATTCAATTATTGCCAAATTTTTTAATAAAATTCTTTGTAAAATTTAATTATCTTTAAAAACTTTTCACATTTCAATTATTTTCAATATCTACTATTTTTATATAAAATAACCAATTCTAGGAGAAAATTCAATTATTTTCATAAATTTTAATAAAATTCGCCACAAGAATTTAATCATTTACCTAATTAATAAAATTCTTTGAAAGAATTAAATTATTTTTATAAATAATAAAATTCTTCGAAAGTAATTAAATTATTTTTTCAACTATTATTAATAAAATTTCTCAAAAGAATTCAATTATTTTCATAAATTACAAAATCCTTAGAAAAAATGTAATTCTTCAAAAAATTCAATTTTTCTCAAAATTTATAAAATTTTTCAGAAAAATTTAATTATATTCCAAATTTTTTAAAAAATTTCCCCCAAGAATTCAATTATCTTCCAAATTAAAACAAAATTTTTCGCAAGAATTCAATTTTTTTTATAAAAATAGAAAAATATCCAAAAAAATTTAGCTATTTTCTTAAATTATGAAATTCTTCAAAAAAAGTCAATTTTTCCTAAAATTGACTTTCCAAATTGTTTTAAAAATTCTTTCCAAAAATTCAATTATTTTTCAAATTTAAAAAAAAATTCTTCGCAAGAATTCAATTACTTTTATAAAAATAGAAAAATATTCTAAAAAATTTAACTATTTTTATAAACTATGAAATTCTTCAAAAAAAGTCAATTTTTCTTAAAATTTATAAAATTCTTCAGAAAATTTCAATTGTTTCAAAAATTTTTTAAAAATTCTTCGCAAGAATTTAATTATTTTAATAAATAATAAAATATTTCAAGAAAACTCAATTATTTTCATAAATAACAAAATTTGCCTAAAGAAATCAATTATTTTTGTAAATAATAAAATTCTTCTGAAAAATTAAATTATTTTTATAAATAATAACATTTTTCATTGAAAATTCAATTATTTTCAAATATTTTTTTTAAATTCTTCGCAAGAATTGAATTATTTTAAATTCTTTCATGAATAATAAAATTCGCAGCATAAATTCAATTTATTAGCAGGATAAGAAAAAAGTAAATATTTTTGTTGAAAATTAGGAAAATGTCAGGAAAATTAAATATAAGGAATGGAATTTTCATCAATTTTGTGAAGTGAATAAAACTAGTTTTTTTGGTTTCTTTTTGACATTAAAAAAATGACAATAACCCACAAAAATGAATTTTCAAAAAACAACAAATGAATACCAATAATTTGCTAACGGAAAGAAAACTTACGATCATTATAATGTATATGTATATTTCTGTTTTCTATCAAAACGTATGGAAAACATAAGAATAACTGTAACTAACTTTAATCTGCAGACAGAATGAATGAACGAAATACTACGAAGATTATTATAGTTAAATTTTTGAACTGAGTCTAAAACAAGTCCTAAAACTTCGCTCTTTAAAATATGCTTCATGTCAGTATAAAGGTTGTCTACTTCTATACAATATTCAAATTATTTATCATAACAACATGTACCCATTTTTCTCAAAATAAAATTTTCTATTTATTAATTCTGATTATAAAAACATAATATTATTAATTTGTCACTTTAAAAATACCTGTAGAAGAGGATCCCTGATGTTAGCAACTAATCACATGAGAATTAGTCATAAATTATACCCTACTGTATTTTATTTTTCTTAAAAAAATTTCTTGCTTCTCAAACACTTAGTATTTGTAGACTTTTTGTCCAAAGAAATTTATGTTACATGATTTTTATGTCAAAAGACATTATTTCTATTATTTTTATGTTTTTATGTTTCATTATTTTTATGTAAAAAGAAATGTATGTTATACATTATTTTTATGTCAAATGCGAATTGTGTTATATGAGTTTAATGTAACATAAAATTGATGTCAAATGGTTTTTTGTATATATAATGAAATTTATGATTAACGTTATTAAGAATGTTGTCATTTATTTACAATTTGACTTATTTGTTATTACACCGAAAAAAAATATTCTTGTTTTGAGAGGATTCCTCTTATTTTGATGCATATTTTCCTTTTGTATATTGACCAAAAAACGTCCTCTTATTTTAAGAGGATTATTCTCCACTTAAGAGTAATTCCTCTTAAAAGTAGAGGAATAGTCTCCAATGAAGAGTAATATTCTTAATTTAAGAATAAAATGTAAGAGGATTTTAGAAGAGGAATTGTCCTCTTAAAACAAGAATATTTTTTTTTCGGTGTAATAAATAATTTATTCATTAATTTTAATGTTTCAAATAATAAAAGTATAGAATAAGTTTCCAAGTCACGACGTAGGCATATTTCACGAAAAGTGCAACATTGCAAAAGAGTTGCTATACGAAACTGCTCACGTTTGCAAAGGAAACTCCCACTTTTAGAACATTTGGATTAACGCGCATGATTATGATCTACACTAACAGTCGATTAGTCCTCACAGAGTTAATTTAGTACTGATTAGCAAAATCCGTGCGGCAAAGGATACACCAATTTTGTTTCCCACAGAATACTAGTGATTGATATTCTTACTAATTTTTTATTGAATCCTATATTACCGTTGAAAATAATAATTTTTAATTTTCAAAAATAAAAAAAGTTTATAATTACTCTGACCAAATCATTCTGGAGGATTATTTAACTAAAAGTGACTAAAAAGAAAGGACTCATATATTATATAACAATCGTGGTGTTCGAAAATTAATACTAAAAATTTCAGTATTTCCGATCTTCGTGAATTGAAAAGTACTCAGAAAACTTGAATTTAGAGAAGAGAAAACTAAAAAATTAATTTACAAGAACAAAATTGAAATATTAGACAAAGAAATCTATAAGGAGTGGAAAATAAATAAATAAGGAAATAATAAGGAAATAAAAATAAGGACATCTCTATCTGAATCCGTAAGTTTCCATTCCTTGTGTTTTTATAACTATAGATGCAAAATGCAAAATTTGAAATTCCGTAAACTCGGTGTTTTGTGTCTTAGAAACTAATTCTTGCATTTAATTTTATCTTTTACTTTTTAATATAATTTATTTTCTTTTATCATTAATTTATTTATTAACCCATTTCGTAAATGGAAAGTCCGTTTTTTTCCATCACATTTCTATACTTACCATTTTTAAAGATGGTGGGTTAACAAAGATTTATACTTAGTTTTTGATGTATTTTTTCATCCTCTTTTAAAATCTGCAAGAAAATTTAACTTTTGAACTAAGGATTAAATGTTATGATTGTTTAAACAAAAGAAACACAACATTTTTTGTTTCTGTTTCAACTATATTTTCGATTAGATATCGCTATAGGAAAAATTCGGGATGACAATATATCGCGTCCATAATGTACGAATTGTTATTAACAAATTTCAAATTAACAAGTTTAGATGTAAAAATTTCGTTTTTTCTTTTATTATTTTTTTCTGTAGGATTTTAATGAATGTTGAATCTTTAATTTACCTATTAATATTATACAATAAAGTTAAAAATAATTATTTTAAAGAAAGTATATTTTAACAACAATTGAGTATAAAAAATAGTTTTTTTCTATTTTAATATCCTTTTTCTATTATGTTCACATAACTTTAAACTAACATTTAATTCATAAAAATCTTCAATAAATTTATGCTTTTGTTATTAACAAATCATCGTTTTTGTTACTTTCAAAAAAAAATTAATGTTAGAAAAGCTTGTAGGCTGATTTCAATGATTCAACCGGCATTATTTTTGTCTTGAATCCAACATTCAAATAAAAATTATTTTCTTTAAAGACAATGAATTTTAATAAACAAAAAAATTGTTTATTAAAAAAAAAACATGTAAGAAAATATTTTCTTCATGAAGTTTTAATTTGAAAATAATTTTACTTATTCTTTAAAACTTTTCGAGCTTTGATAAATTCAAAACTTTTCCATTTTATTTAAGTGTTAAATAATTTGATTCATTCTTATATTTCAGTTCTGTATCAAAACAAAGTCAGAAAATAATAAGAAAAAGGAATTATCAAAAAAAGAGAGAAGGGAGGAAGAAGGCAATTTGAAAGAAAAGAAGCCAACTGTGAAGGAAATATTTTACGCCAAGAAGCTACTTGACTAAAACTAATTTTGTTGACTCAAACTATATTAGTCGGTGAGTTAAGATAAAATTTTTTCTAAAAAATGATTTTATACCGAAAATGAAAGAATATTACAAAAAATAAAATAAAAATAAAACATGTCTTAACTTATTTTTCAGAAACTCTTTATAATTGAAAGCAAGTAAGTGGATTTGGAAAAGTGTAAAAAGTAGAATTTTGGAAAAAAGTAGAACGTCAGTAATACCTTATTGTGAAAAAACTATAGTTGTTTTCCACATATTTATTTCAAATCGTCATTTTTCTTTTACCATTTTTAAGAAAATGAGTAACGAACAAGACAATACCGATAATCCAATAACTTCGACAGAAGAGATTAACAGTGAAACAGGTCTGGACATCCGACCTAATGTACTTCCGCCTAACGAGACTCCTAAAAAATCCGAAAATGAATTAGCTTTGTCAAATTTTGAAATTTGGCGAAAGATAACACAATTTTTCGCAATTAAATTTGCCAATGATTTAATACCAACTTTCGATGGTACATCATCGGTGTATAACTTCATTGACCACGTTCAAACTGCTACAAAGAGTATCATGCCCTTTTGCGATGAACGACTAATGGTATCAATGATATTGAGTAAATTAAGAAATAAACCAAGGCAATGCACCAATGACAGAAAATTTAAAAATGTCACAGATATAACTGATTTTCTAACGAATCGATTCGCACCGCGAAAATCTTTTGATTATTATATAGATCAAATTCATTACATACGGATGTCACCAAACGAAGCACTAGATGAATTCCATAACAGATTTGAAATTCTTATTAGCAAAATGCAAGATGCTTGGAAATACCAAAATAATAGTGAGATGGAAGAAGCTTTAATGACATTTGTGCAGAATGTGGCAATTAGATCATTTATTAGGGCACTTCCGTACCATTGGGGAGAATTGGTCTGGGCAAAAAAGCCGAAAAATTTGTTCGATGCATTTTTGTATGCAAAGCATTTAGAAGAAACCAGAACTTATAGGGAAAGGGTTCAATACTATGATTAGCAAAATATTTATAAAGAAACAATTTCAAAAGCTTATAGGACTGGAATTAGTAGACGTGTTGATAGAGAAGAAGAAGAAGAAGATTAACTCAATATGCAGATAAATGATATTCAAATCTAGGTAAACATTTCGTTTTAAATCTAAATATTTTCTAAAACATTTTTTTGGAACAAATTTAAAATTTCACTAGAATATTTCTGCAAAGTTGTTTATAGCTAATCAATTTCTTTTCCGAGAATTTACATGAATTCATTTCATTTATTTAAATTATGTTCCTATATTAAGAAAATTTAACTATCCTTACGAGTCAATAATTTAAAAAACCCATTGGTTTTTACGTTTCAGCAGCGCTGCTGCCCTCTTCAGAAACTATTATTTATTTGACAGAAAAAAATAAATTAAAATACATTATTAAAAAAATTACATTACTAAAATTATAAGATAAAATTAGTTCACTTTTAGCTTTGCCAAATTTAGTTTATATGTAAATCTTAAAGAGTCTTAATTGTTCAGCGGTATGGATCATGAATAAATAAATAAAAAGATTGTTATGAAAAAATCATAGAATAACGAATATTATGTACGTTGTTTGATTCGAGTTGTATGTTTGTTGACTACTATAATGTTAAGCAATAAGAAGGTAATTGGTAATATATTAAAAGATTAATGTATCATTCGGGCTGAATTTACTTTGAATAAATATTGACTAAAGTTGAAATCGTATCAGTAACTATAGCACCAATCCCGAAAGATATAAATTATTTTTAAAAAACTGTCAATTACACATTTTTAAAAAACAATTTTTTTCGAAATTTCATAATTAAATTATTTATGTTTTGATGATTCACAATTTGCTAATGATTTTAACTTTGATTCTTCCTCGAACAATGAAAACTGCTTTACTAATTTTTAATCTTTTAATTTTATATTTTTAATTTGCTTTTTTCTATTTGACTGGAAACTTGAAGATAATCGAAAGAGAAATAAGCGCTGAGCTGTGGTTAATTAATTTTCAAAATTCTATTGGCCTGAGAAATTTTCTTTTACTTATTTCGAAAACTTATTTCTATTTGTAATTTCTAATATTGCCATTCTTATAATAATGAAACACGAAAATAAAATTTTTTTACATTTTGGTGTAAAATTTCGGTTCTTGTCTCAAAAGTAGCACAAATTTTCAAAAAATTGTCATTATTCAATATTACAACGCATTACAATTGTATTGATAAAATTTGTTTCCGAATAAGAAAGCATTTATAGAAATGACAACATGGAAAAAATGTGTTAAGATTTTATGTTATGTATAAGATCGAAATTTTAATGACAAAGTATTTGGTATTATATTCTTTTACTAGAAAATTATCCGCGCTCAAGCGCGCGGGAATGTTGTGCTACAATGTTTATTGTAAACAATTTTAAATCATTTTAATTTAAGTAATTTTTAAAGAAATACTTATTATGACACATAACTGAAAAACTAATTGGAATTAAATTTTTATAATATATTATATTTTTAAACTTCAAAGTATATAAAAAAAAGTTTAACAAACTTCGATACTAATTTCAAATTTGGCATCAGATTTTCAAAATTGAAAATAATTAAACTTTCTTGTACCAGGAACATTGAATTTCACAAAAATTGTTATCTGATACCTAAATTAAAAACAAAAAACTTTTCCGCAATAATTCAATTATTTTCAAAAATTTAATAAAATTATTCGAAAGAAATTAATTGTTTTAAATATAATTTTAATATAGTTTTTTTTAAATAATAAAAAATTAGTCCCGAAAATTCAATTATTTTGAGGTATTTCAATAAAATTCTTTTCAAAATTCAATTATTTTCATAAATAACAATATTCATCACAATAATTCAATTATTATTAAAAGTAATAAATTTTTTAGAAATTACATTATTTTAAAAAATTCTAATAAATCGTTTGCAAGAATTTAATTATTTTCATAAATAACAAAAGGTTTTTTTGGAAAATCCAATTATTTTAAAAAAAATTTAATAAAATTTCCCACAAGAATTTAATCATTTACCTAATTAATAAAATTCTTTGAAAGAATTAAATTATTTTTATAAATAATATTATTCTTGGAAAGTAATTAAATTATGTTTTCAACAATTATTAATAAAATTTCTTCAAAAAATTCAATTTTTCTCAAAATTTATAAAATTTTTCAGAAAAATTTAATTATTTTCCAAATTTTTTAAAAAATTTTCCCCAAGAATTCAATTATCTTCCAAATTAAAAAAAAAATGTCGCAAGAATTCAATTATTTTTATAAAAATAGAAAAATATCCAAAAAAAATTTAACTATTTTCTTAAATTATGAAATTCTTCAAAAAAAGTCAATTTTTCCTAAAATTGACTTTCCAAATTGTTTTAAAAATTCTTTCCAAAAATTCAATTATTTTTCAAATTTAAAAAAAAATTCTTCGCAAGAATTCAATTACTTTTATAAAAATAGAAAAATATTCTAAAAAATTTAACTATTTTTATAAACTATGAAATTCTTCAAAAAAAGTCAATTTTTCTTAAAAGTTATAAAATTCTTCAGAAAATTTCAATTATTTTCAAAAATTTTTTAACCCTCCGTCACACACCTTGGAAAAAATTACGTCTTTACACACGTTTAGAGGGAATCCCTCACCACATTGTAAAATAAGCGACATTATAACATAAACAAAGAAATCAACAAAAATTTAATTTTAAAACAAACTTACAAAATATGTAGTGAATTATTCTAAATTATAAAATTAATAAAATTAACTTTCGGCCTCAAAAATAAAAATTAATTACACGAATGCACATCTTCAAAAGAATTACACTTTACATGTAAAAATAATGTAACATTAATAAATAAGCAAAAAAATCATTAAATAATTTATTTTAATTATATTTATAATATAATTTTATCATTAACCAACAGTGGAACAAAAAATGTTTTGAAAACTTGATTTTTTTATTTAACATAACCTCACTTTTTCGTGTTTTTTCTGGCTTTGAAGCTTCATAATTAAATATTAATTATGTTTAAACTAAATGTTTTTTTAGAAATGTGTTGAGGAGTAAATTGTCGAAAGGTATAGAAACTGATTTTATTTTGCAATGAGGAAAACAAAAGTTATTTAAAAAAATACTGAAACCATAGAGGGAATCCCTCCCTAGGTGTGTGACGGAGGGTTAAAAATTCTTCGCAAGAATTTAATTATTTTAATAAATAATAAAATATTTCAAGAAAACTCAATTATTTTCATAAATAACAAAATTTGCCTAAAGAAATCAATTATTTTTGTAAATAATAAAATTCTTCTAAAAAATTCAATTATTTTTATAAATAATAACATTTTTCATTGAAAATTCAATTATTTTCAAATATTTTTTTAAAATTCTTCGCAAGAATTAAATTATTTTAAATTCTTTCATGAATAATAAAATTCGTAGTATAAATTCAATTTATTAGCAGGATAAGAAAAAAGTAAATATTTTTGATGAAAATTAGGAAAAAGTCAGGAAAATAAAAAATATCGAATGGAATTTTTGTCAATTTTGTGAAGTGAATAAAACGAGATTTTTGTTTCTTTTTGACATTAAAAAAATGACAATAATCCACAAAAATGAATTTTCAAAAAACAACAAATGAATACCAATAATTTGCTAACAGAAAGGAAACTTACTATCATTATATAATGTATATGTATATTTCTATTTTCTATCAAAACGTATGGAAAACATAAGAATAACTGTAACTAACTTTAATCTGCGGACAGAATGAATGAACGAAATACTATGAAGATTATTATAGTTAAATTTTTGAACTGAGTCTAAAACAAGTCCTAAAACTTCGCTCTTTAAAATATGCTTCATGTCAGTATAAAGGTTGTCTACTTCTATACAATATTCAAATTATTTATCATAACAACATGTACCCATTTTTCTCAAAATAAAATTTTCTATTTATTAATTCTGATTATAAAAACATAATATTATTAATTTGTCACTTTAAAAATACCTGTAGCAGAGGATCCCTGATGTTAGCAACTAATAACATGAGAATTAGTCATAAATTATACCCTACTGTATTTTATTTTTCTTAAAAAAATTTCTTGCTTCTCAAACACTTAGTATTTGTAAACTTTTTGTCCAAAGAAATTTATGTTACATGATTTTTATGCCAAAAGACATTTATGTTTCATTATTTTTATGTAAAAAGAAATGTATGTTATACATTATTTTTATGTCAAATGGGAATTGTGTTATATGAGTTTAATGTAACATAAAATTTATGTCAAATGGTTTTTTGTGTGTATAATGAAATTTATGATTAAAGTTAATAATAATAATGTTATTTATTTATAATTTGACTTGTTTGTTATTAATAAATAATTTATTCCTTAATTTTAATGTTTCGAATAATGAAAGTATATTCCTTCTTGGCGGAAGTGGTTCAAAAATGTATATATAAACAGAAATATTATAGAAATTTTTAAAACAATAGACTTCGTGATAGAAGTTTCCAAGTCACGACGTAGGCATATTTCACGAAAAGTGCAACATTGCAAAAGAGTTGCTATGCGAAACTGCTCTCGTATGCAATGGAAACTCCCACTTTTATAACATTTGGATTAACGCGCATGATTGTGATCTACACTAACAGTCGATTAGTCCTCACAGAGTTAATTTATAGTACTGATTAGCAAAATCCGTGCGGCAAAGGATATACCAATTTTGTTTCCCACAGAATACTAGTGATTGATATTCTTACTAATTTTTTATTGAATCCTATATTACCGTTGAAAATAATAATTTTTAAATTTCAAAAATATAAAAAGTTTATAATTACTCTGATCAAATCATTCTGGAAGATTATTTACTTAAAAGTGACTAAAAAGAAAGGACTCATATATTATATAACAATCGTGGTGTTCGAGAATTAATACTAAAAATTTCAGTATTTCCGATCTTCGTGAATTGAAAAGTACTCAGAAAACTTGAATTTAGAGAAGAGAAAACTAAAAAATTAATTTACAAGAACAAAATTGAAATATTTGACAAAGAAATCTATAAGGAGTGGATAAATCTACAAATAAGAACGTCTCTATCTGAATCCGTAAGTTTCCATTCCTTGTATTTTATAACTATAGATGCAAAATGCAAAATTTGAAATTCCGTAAACTCGGTGTTTTGTGTCTTAGAAACTAATTCTTGCATTTAATTTTATCTTTTACTTTTTAATATCATTTATTTTCTTTTATCATTAATTTATTTATTAACCCATTTCGTAAACGGAAAGTCCGTTTTTTTCCATCACATTTGTACTTTTTAAAGATGGTGAGTTAACAAAGATTGATACATAGTTTTTTATGTATTTTTTTTTCATCCTCTTTTAAAATCTGCAAGAAAATTTAACTTTTGAACTAAGGATTAAATGTTATGATTGTTTAAACAAAAGAAACACAACATTTTTTGTTTCTGTTTCATTTAAACTATTTTTTTTATTAAAAATCACTATAGGAAAGATTCGGGATGACAAAATACCGCGTCCATAATGTATGAATTGTTATTAACAAATTTCAAATTAACAAAACGGGTTTAGATGTAAAAATTTCGTTTTTTCTTTTATTATTTTTTTTCTGTAGGATTATAATGTATGTTGAATCTTTAATTTACCTATTAATATTATACAATAAGGTTATAAATAATTATTTTAAAGAAAGTATATTTTAACAACAATTGAGTATAAAAAATAGTTTTTTCCTATTTTAATATCCTTTTTCTATTATGTTCACATAACTTTAAACTAACATTTAATTCATAAAAATCTTCAATAAATTTATGCTTTTGTTATTAAAAAATCATCGTTTTTGTTACTTTAAAAAAAATGTTAGAAAAGCTTGTTGGCTAATTTCAATGATTCAACCGGCATTATTTTTGTCTTGAATCCAACATTCAAATAAAAATTATTTTCTTTAAAGACAATGAATTTTAATAAACAAAAAAATTGTTTATTTAAAAAAAAACATGTAAGAAAATATTTTCTTCATGAAGTTTTAAAATGAAAAGAATTTTACTTATTCTTTAAAACTTTTCGAGCTTTGATAAATTCAAAACTTTTCCATTTTATTTAAGTGTTAAATACTTTGATTCATTCTTATATTTCAGTTCTGTATCAAAACAAAATCAGAAAATAATAAAAAAAAGGAATTATCAAAAAAAAGAGAGAAAGGAGGAAGAAGGCAATTTGAAAGAAAAGAAGCCAACTGTGAAGGAAATATTTTACGCCAAGAAGCTACTTGACTAAAACTAATTTTGTTGACTCAAACTATATTAGTCGGTGAGTTAAGATAAAATTTTTTCTAAAAAATGATTTTATACCGAAAATGAAAGAATATTACAAAAAATAAAATAAAAATAAAACATGTCTTAACTTATTTTTCAGAAACTCTTTATAATTGAAAGCAAGTAAGTGGATTTGGAAAAGTGTAAAAAGTAGAATTTTGGAAAAAAGTAGAACGTCAGTAATACCTTATTGTGAAAAACTATAGTTGTTTTCCACATATTTATTTCAAATCGTCATTTTTCTTTTACCATTTTTAAGAAAATGAGTAACGAACAAGACAATACCGATAATCCAATAACTTCGACAGAAGAGATTAACAGTGAAACAGGTCTGGACATCCGACCTAATGTACTTCCGCCTAACGAGACTCCTAAAAAATCCGAAAATGAATTAGCTTTGTCAAATTTTGAAATTTGGCGAAAGATAAAACAATTTTTCGCAATTAAATTTGCCAATGATTTAATACCAACTTTCGATGGTACATCATCGGTGTATAACTTCATTGACCACGTTCAAACTGCTACAAAGAGTATCATGCCCTTTTGCGATGAACGACTAATGGTATCAATGATATTGAGTAAATTAAGAAATAAACCAAGGCAATGCACCAATGACAGAAAATTTAAAAATGTCACAGATATAACTGATTTTCTAACGAATCGATTCGCACCGCGAAAATCTTTTGATTATTATATAGATCAAATTCATTACATACGGATGTCACCGAACGAAGCACTAGATGAATTCCATAACAGATTTGAAATTCTTATTAGCAAAATGCAAGATGCTTGGAAATACCAAAATAATAGTGAGATGGAAGAAGCTTTAATGATATTTGTGCAGAATGTGGCAATTCGATCATTTATTAGGGCACTTCCGTACCATTGGGGAGAATTAGTCTGGGCAAAAAAGCCAAAAGATTTGTTCGATGCATTTCTGTATGCAAAGCATTTAGAAGAAACCAGAACTTATAGGGAAAGGGATCAATACGATGATTAGCAAAATATTTATAAAGAAACAAGTCCAAAAGCTTATAGGACTGGAATAATTAGATTCCAAACATATCATTTTAAATTTTACTAAAATATATTTAGTTTATCTTACACTGCCAGGGTTGCCACAGATCAGGGAAGTCAGGGAAACGTCAGGGATTTTTAGTAAAAGTACTGGAAAAAATTAAATTTCAAAAATTCATGAAAAAAAATCTAAATTTTGATGTTTTTTCTGTTTGCCTCGTGAACTTTAAAAATAACCACGAATTTTAATGCAAAACCTTGAATTTTTTCTTTTTCAAACAATAATTTCTTTTTGAATAACTTAATTTTTAAAGAACTATCATAAAATTATGACTTATAAATAATGTAATGAATAATTTTTACAATTTTCATAAATACTAGATTGATAAAAGAATTTTAGTTAAAAATACTAAAAAAATTTAATTTTAGAAAAGTTGCAAATAATTACGGAAATTCAATTATTTTCAAAAGTAATAAAATTTTTCGCAGAAATTCAATTATAGTGAAAAATTAAAAAAATTCTGGTCATATCAATTATATATTTAAAAATAAAAAAATTCTTCTCCGAAATTATATTATGTTCCAAATTTTTTTTTAAATTCTCGTCAAAATTTCAATTATCTTTATAAATAATACAATTCTTCTTCAAAATTCAATTATTTTTAAAAACTTTAATAAAATTCTTGGAAAAATTTTACAGGAATTCAATTATTTAATGTAAAAAATTTGAAATAATTTTTCGAAAAATATCAATTATTTAAAAAGAATTTTATAAAATTCGTCGCAAGAGTTCAGTTATTGAAAAAAATTTAACAAAGTTCTTTTCAAGAATTCAATTATTTTTAGAAATAGTAAAATTCTTCACCTAAATTGAATTATTTTAGAAAAATTTCAATATCATTTTTGGAAATTTTTAAAAATTATTTTTCTGAATAGTAAAACTCATCGCAAGATTTTAATTAATTTTGGACACTCTATTTTAATTAAATTCCTCGTAAAATGTATAATTATTCTTAAAAATTTTATTAAAATTTGTCAAAAGAATTCAATTATTTAAAAATTTGCTGATAAAATTTTTTATGAAAATTCAATTTTAACAAACATTCAATTATTCAATTAATTATTTATTTTTCAATTTAAATAATTGAATTTTTCTAGAATTTTCTAAGGAGAATTGATTAAAAAATGAAATTACCGAATAATCGATTTATTGTTTATGAAAATAATTGAATTATTGCAACGAATTTTATTACAATTTTTTAAAATAATTGAATTTTTTGAGAAAATTTACTACTTTTAAAAATAGTGGAATTCTTGCGAAGGATTTTATTAGGATTTTTGTAAATAATTAAATTTTTGTTGAAAAATTTCATGGTTATTTAAATTATAAGAAAACATTAGGAATTCTTTATGTTTTGTAATAATATTCTTATAAATTGTTGAGTTTCAAAAAGGTTTGAATTTGAATGTTCTGAGGAATTTTAATTCCTGTGGAAAAGTAATAATTAAATACTTATTTAAAAATTTAGTTGTTGATGTTTTTGAATAATTTTATAATTAAAATTTTTAAATAAATTTAAAAGAACATTTTTTTGAGTATCTAATCAGAATATTTTTTATGGTCAGGGAAAAAGTGAGAATTTTGTCTGGAAATCAGGGAGAAGTCAGGGAAAAATAAAATTAAATATTTGTGGCAACCCTGAGATTTTGTCGAAGTTTTACTATTTAAGAAAATAACTGAATGTGTTGCGAATAAATTTAAAAAAATAAAATTATAATTATACGATGACTAACTTCCATTGATTATTTAGAAAAATTTTAATGAAATTCTTCAAAAGAAGTAAATTATTTTCAATAGAATGTAAAGAAATTTCAATTACATCAAAAATTTTCAATTATTTGTTTATAAAAATTCAATTATCTCGAAATAACAGAATTAAAAAAGCTTATTTTTCAAAATTTCAAAAAAAAACTGCAAAAATTAAATTTTATTAAAAAATTTTAAGTTTGTATTTTTTTAAAATTAACTAATAAAAATTTTAATTATTAATCTTCATACCAAGAAACGTGAGTACATTAGAATGTGACTCCTTATAAAATTTAATTATTTATCAGTTATTAAATTAAAATACTTTGAAAATTCGATTTTTAAAAAGTTTTTAATGAAATTCTTTAATTCTTTTTTCTGTCACCGAGGCTACTATTTCCTTTTTTTTTGTCATCGAGGCTACTTTTTCCTACTTTTCTTATACCCATAATTCGAGGCCTACTCGAATTTATCTTATAACTTGATTTCAGTTATTTACTTTAATGATTAGTATTTCACTTTTTGCTTTGAAAATGTAGTTTACATGTAAATCTTAAGGAGTCTTAATTGTTAAGCGGTATGGGTCGTGAATAAATAAATAAATTAAATGATTTGATTGTTATAAAAATTATTACTTTTTAATTATAATTAGTAATAATTAATGATTGTATCATTTGGACTAAATTTACTTTGAATAAATACTGTAAAAAAAAGTAAATTGCATTTATCCAAATATACCCGATGTGAGAATAACGTACCCATAAATTTTAAAACAATGTCAACATAAATTATTTAGAATAAATAAATTCCTTTCCTTTAATAAATATTATTTCGTTAATAATGCAAGTAAATATACATGACGAAGAAATAATATAATTACAAATAAGTTTCTCCATCTTGTTTTTAAAATATTTTCTTTATTTAAAATAAAATACTTAACAATTTTCTTTTATAACTTATAAACAAAATTAAATTGATACAGTCGATAATATATTCATGTGTCGCAATCTGAAGAAAGGGACCTTAAAAGCAAAAAAATTATAGGTTATGTTTGCAGTTTTTTTAATGAAAATACAAAACAGGATCAACTGAAAATGTGAGTAATTAATGTTTAGATCTTTATTCAAACTAAAATATTTAATGAACACTGATTTTAATTTGCAAAAACTAAAAAGAAACGTTCAAAAAAGAAAAAAGTAACGCTCACATAACCTTAATGTGATTTTCTTCTAAGACCATTTTTTTCACATCGCGTCACGTATTTTTAAACAAATCACAAAGAACAAAATAACTATACGGTAAGAATATCATCATGTCAATTTTGAGTATTAGACGAAATATATAATACAAAATTCACTTGAAATTATGGATCCTGAGATAATGATATTCCTACAGTACAAACAAATAACATTTTTTAAAAGAAAAGTCTAAGAATTTACCTCTAGAAACTAAGTTACAAACAATAAGCATTATGTTGTTGAATTAAAACATTGTTTTCTTATTAAACGAAAAAAAATTATATAAACTAAAATTTTCTGCTTTGATTTTTGTTCTTCTTTTCACTTTCAAAACTAAAGCAACAATATTTAACCTTTGTAAAAGTAGTTTACCGCTAAGGATTGATTATAAGAATAGTACAAAATTAGTTAAGGCAAAATATTGCTTTCGATTATTGTTCAACAATATAACACTTATTGTTAGTAAAACAACTTAAATTTAGTGAAACATTTAACGCAAAAGAATTCACAATTTCAAATTGTCCCCATTAAATATAATTTCAGTCAATTAATTTTCAGTTGAAAAGAATTTTCATTATGAACATTAATAAAAATTCTTTTGCTTATTTTTCAATTTTCGAAGCAGACAAAATATTTTCAAAGAATAATTAAAATTTGATTTACAAAAATTTTAAAGAGAAACGTAGTTTATAAAAATAATACAAGTACAAAAAAGTTATCAGTCTGGAATGTTTATAAAAGTTGATATTAAAAATATACTTTTAAACAATACAAATTTGAGTAGTTTTTCTAGAAAAATATTTTTTTTTCTCGAAATATCCAATTTCTTTTTAGTGTTTGTGACGAAATTACTTGTTTTATAAATGAAATTTTCAGTTGTTCATCATTGTGTGAGTCTTTGGGGGTTTACGTTCAAAAACGCATTCGCCAGCGATCCACGTTGACAGAACTTCCAATTTATCATTTAGCATTATAAGATCGGCGTCGGCACCAAAATTAAGAACACCCTTTTGTGAATCAATTTTCAAAGATTTCGCCGGATGTAGAGTTGCTGCTTCTAAAGCTTCCATTATTGTACAGCCTGTAATAGAAAAAAAAAACTATTGAAATAAATTGAAAAAACAATAGAATTTCTTAAAATTATAAACTTGTAAATGTATAAAATATTATACAAAGACTGAGAATAAAAGATAAAGTTACCTGAGGCTTCTTTGAAAAATTGGACACATTCTGACATGTTAGCGATGCTACCGCAAAGAGTATCGGTCCCTGCGATATATGCTCTACTATGTCTGACCTCAATTTCCAATTGGCCCAATTTATGGATTCCATCTTTCAAGCCTAAAGCTGAAATCGCATCAGTAACTAGCACCAATCCTGAAAGATATAAATTATTTTTTAAAAACAATATCAATTACACATTTTTGAAAAACAATTTTTTTCTAAATTTCTAAATTAAATTATTTTTAACTTTAATACTTTTTGTTAAACAAATTTTTTTTTTATTATTCCTGTTTTCCTTTTCACAGGAATTAAAAGATCAAATAATTTCAATTTTAGAAATTTAACTATTTCTAAAAATTTCAACTGTATTTCATATAAAATTCAAGTTTTTTTTTGAATTTTTGAATTTAATTATTTAAAACTTTAAGAATTTGAAAGAAAAAATAATTTAATTAGTAATTTTTTAAATATTTTTATACTTTTGCTGTTCATAAATTTTCCCAGAATTTAAGTTAAAATTTTTTTAAAAATTTAAATTAAAAAAATTTCTTTCATAACGCTTTAAATATTCAATGATTTTCTAAAATTTTTAACTGAATAATTTTTGTAATTTTACGTAAAATAATGTATTTTCAAAAATACAATCATATATTATATTACAGATAATTTTTAAAAATGAAAAAAAAGCTTCGAATTATAAAATTTATTTTAGTAAAATTTTACAAGATTTCCAATTGTTTCAATTCTTTTAAAATTATTTTCCAGAATTCAAGAGTATCTTCAAAAAATTTGAATTACTATTTTTCAAAAACCGAATTGTTTTCATAATTTCCGATTTTAATTTTTTAAAGTTCAATCCCTTTTGTAAAATAAATATTTAATTACTCATGTTTCTTAATTTTCTTCAAATCTCGAATTTCAATGCAAAACCATTCGAAAACTTTTTTATCAAAATTTGAACTTTCGAGTTTTACGAAATTCAATTATTTTTTTAGAATTTTTAAATAATATTGTTCGAAACTTTTAATTTTTTAAACAGAGAAGCTATGAAATTGATAATTTTTTTATAAATATTTAATTTATTAAATAATAAATTATTATTTATTTTTATTTTTTTTTATTTTATTTTTTATTTATTTTTATTTTATTTATTTATTTTTTAAAATATTTTACTTTTACAGCAATTAGAATTAAAAAGGTATCATTTGAAAAACCATATAAAATTTAGTTATTTCTAAAAAATAAAAAGAATTTTAGTTAAAACTTTAGAAAATTCTTTTTTAAATCAATTCTCATCAGAATTCAATTACGACAATTAAATGGTTTAAATATAAAAATGAAAATAATATTAATTACCTTGGGGATGCGTGCGATGGGCAATTCGCAAAGCAGCCGGATGTGTGTGCACACCGTCAGCAATTATTCCATAGTAAATAATTTTTCCCGATGGAATTTGATCTGACGTTAGAAGACCAACCAATCCGGGATCTCTGTGATGAAACTAAAAAAATTGTTTTCTTTAGTAAATTTTTCTTAAAAATAAAAAAAAAAATTTCAGGGTGTCTACTATTCTCATTCAACAAAATTCCTGCGGTTATTTCCCGGTTGTGGCCTAATTTTTTTCCGGTTTTCTTTTCTCATAAAATTTCAATTTCAATTTGCTTTCGAACATAAATAAATAATAATTTTAATTGAAAATTTGGAAAATAATTTTTTCAATTTTTTAAAAATAATCTTGTCCATTTATAATTATAATTGGAAATTTTCATTTTCAAGTTTATTACAATTTTATTGATAATAATTGAATTTCTGCAAAAAAATTGTACTATTTACAAAAATAATTGAAATCCTTCCAAAGAATGATATTATTTATGAAAATAATTTAATTCCTGAGAAGAATTTTAATTTTATTTTTACTTTTATTGAAATTATATCTCATATTGTCAAAATTCTCTTCAATTTTATTCACATTATTCAATGATTATTTTATCATTTATAACTTTTTGGTTAATTTTTCAGTTTTATTTTACTTTTTTTATGAATTTTCAATTTTTACTATTGAAATTCCATTTCAAAGGGATAAAAAAAGTTATTATTTAAAATTTATCTACTCACCGGAAGCATTGCGTTAAAAAGATGTGTGATAAATGAAGCTCCATGCTTAACAGCTTCCTCGCCCTCTTTTAAATTTGCAATCGAATGTCCTGAACAAATGGAAAAATAAAATTTAATGAAGAGCCAATAAAAATTTCCAAGTCAATAAATTTTACAAATTTAAAAAATTCTGGAAAACGAATTTTTTAAAATTTGTTTAAATTAAATTTTTCAAGACATGAATAATTTTTGTTGAGCAACTATTTAAAAACTCATTGTTATTTATTTTCACCAGCAGTAATTATTCAAATTTTAATAATTTCAATGTAAATGTTAATTAAATAATTTCAACAAGAAATATTTAGAAGAAAAATTATAAAAATAGAGGGAAAGAAAATTAATTTAAAAAAAAATTTAATTAAAAATACAGGATTTTTCTTACCAACGGATATCATGATATTTCTTCTGTGCAATTCTGCTATCACTGATAAAGCATTTGGAATTTCTGGTGCCAACGTAATGCAACAGACGTTATTTAAATCGCCATAGATATCAAGAACACTCTGAAAGTCCTGCAATAAAAATAAAAGAATTTTTTGATTTTATAAAATATAAAATAAAGATACAAATCGAAATGAGTTTAAAAAACCAGAAAATGGATTTTTAACATATTAGTTTCACGGACCTGATCAAATTGTCGAATCAAAATTTCCTCGTGTGCTCCCTTTTTACGAGGACTTATAAATGGGCCTTCGACATGAACACCCAAAATTGCAGCTCCCGATATTCCGCCATTTGTTTTTGTAATTTTTGGAAGTACCTTTCGATAAGTTTCTTTGGACGATGTCACAATTGTTGGACAAAAGGCAGTGACTCCGTGTTCTAATAAATTTTTCGCCACTTTATTAATACCCTCCTCAACATTGTCGATATTGTGGGAAAAATCAACACCAAAGCCGCCTGCAAAAAATATCGAAAAATACCGATGTAAGTAAAATCAACAAAAAAAAAAAACATTTTCTAATGATTTTTTACTCATTTTTCTATTTTGCACAAATTTGAAGCAAGAATATTATTTAAATAAAAAAATTTTACTCTTTATTTTTTAACTTTACTTTGTAAAATTTATTCCTTTTTAGTTAATAAAAAACAGAACATTTTATTTGAAAAAATTTTGAAATCAATTATTTTATTACAAAAAACAATTTTCTTAATTTTTTTTAAATAAAATTTTTAAATTCTAACTTAAGATTTGAGGTATAGAATAATTTAATGGTCAAGAAAAGTAAATATATATTAGTTCAATTTTATATTCTTATTGCACGCTTCGAAGAATGATAACTAAAAAGAAATTCATTTTGAGGTTAAGTTTTTGATAATTTACCTTAATTAAAAATTTCTGTTTAATCTTAAAACTGAAATCACATTTTTAGAAATATTTTTTAAGAATAAAGACTTGATTATCGGGAGTTTTGGTTGTTTTTATTCAAAGTTGATTCCTTTTGTGTATTTTAAGTTTTATTTCAGAATCTACAAACATAACCTCAAATTATTTTATTCTTAGCTACCTTTCTTATGAGCACATCACAATTAGATCATTTTTAATAAAAATAATTTTAACTTTAAATACGAATAAAATCAGAAAAATAAAAATAAATATTAAATATTATTAAAAATTTTAATTCACTAATGAAATGCGACATTTACTTAAAATTTTAAAACGTTACATTAAAAAATTTTTAATTATTAAAAGTTAAAAATTTTTAAATATTTTTTTCTTTCATCAAAAAAAAATAATAAAAACGTAGATTTTATTCCAAATTGTAAAACTTAGTTAGATTAACTTTAAATCCGATCGAATGGCAAATTATTGTTGTATACAGTTAATATTTCAAATAAAAATATTGCGAAAATTTTTTTTAAAAATTTAAATTTAATTAAGTTTGCTTGAAAATTGATTCATTAAATATAAAAATCTAGTTCATTTAAAATTTTTGAAAAGTAATATCAGATTCGTAATCCTTGTAACAAGATTTTTTATTAAATTTGATTAAATTTTTAAATTTAGTCCGCCATGTTGGATCCACCATTTTATTTCTTGTGTATTATGACAAGTTTAAAGGCAAATAAGCATCTTTTATTCTCTTGTGAGTTGTAAAATTAAAAGAATTAAATTGTAAAATTATTTTTAAACTAAGTATCGAAAGATTACAAATTAAAAACAAATTCTATAACAGAATAATCCAAAGAAACCCCATTTGTGATTTCATTCCAAATTCAAGTTTTCTGATTGATAATTACAAATTAGTGGAAGATTGAAAAATTATACGATTTCTTGAGGAGCAACAAACATCAGTTTACTGGAATAAACGAAAACATTTAATAAATACAATCATTGATCATTGAACTGTCGCCTAATTCAAAATATTCCTACCACTAAATTTTTCATTCTCTATATAAATTTAATTATTTAAAATGTTCACATATATTCAAAATTCATGAACTAGACGTCAAAATAATTATTGAACATCTAACAAAACTTATAGTGTCAAGAAAATATTCGAATGCGATCTTAGGAAACAAAATGTTCTGTTTCACACTTACAAATTCATGCAAAATAATATACTCAAGATGAAATAAAAATTCTTACCTTTTTCGTCTATATTATAGAGATGTTTGTTCTATCAGAAAAGATGCCTCTCTATATGGAATTTATTGAGAGATGAACATCTTTCATCGTAATTGATGTATTATCAATAATAATATTCTCTCCCAATGAATTAAAAGATGATTATTCATTGGTTGTACAATCCATGAGGATCATATTCCTTTCTCACACAATATGTATGTACCTTTCAGTACAAAATTAAAATCAGAAAATTTCTCACAATGTTTCTGTGATAATTGAAGACATTAAGAATTGTGCAGTACAAGTTTTGTGTCACAGACAACTTCCTATATTTTACACAAAAACATTTAAGTTTTATAATTTTTGAATTTAACAAACTTACAGTAAAGTTGATCTTGTATTATTCATTAACCTCGTCTCAAGATTAATTATCAATTAGATAAAATCGAGGAATGTAGAGAAAACAAACGTGGTAGTAAGTCGTTAAAGTAGAGAACAATATATTTTTTTGAAGACAATACATGCTTGGAAGATACAACCTATTCGATGAGAAAATATTTGCTTTCATAAAACAGAAACGTAACATTTCCTTGATCAAAGAAAGCACATTAAAAAGACATGTTACGTTTCTATAAAAGATTTATCATTACAAACGCCAAACATAAAATTTAAGAAATGTTACGTTTCTTTACAACAGTTTGTTTAAAAATTTTATTATTTTAACGATTAGAAATAAATAATAGACTATGAAACGTTAGCACAGCAATTTTTTTTAAGCTTTCAAGATTGTATCAACGATGATATGATAATAAATATAATTATATGATGACACTAAGAAATTTTTTTAATTTTAATACAATTTTCCTCGTAGCATTAAACACAGTTTTCATTTATTTTTTATTTTCAAATAATTTCTAATCTTCCGTTTTTGACAAGTTAAATTCTTAATTTCTTTAAGTCCGTTTAACGGAGTCATTTTTTTCGTTTTATGTTATTTCGACGATTACATACATGGTAATGAGGAATTAAATAATGAAATTCGGCCAACAACCGAATCTTACTATGCATGAGGTAAATTGCAATTGCAATGAATAATTATTCAATAAATATGTTAAAATTAAACTCAGAAAAAATTTATAAAATGTGTTAATCTCCTAACTCGTTTCTATTCCTGATAATTTTTGAACTTAGCAAAAGCGACTGCTAGTATCAATAAGGCAAGCATACAACTTGATAGTTGACAAACGAGATGCTCTTGTCACAATCAAGCATCATTCTTCATTTAAAAACATACGCAATGTCAAAGAGTTGAAGAAACTTGTTCAGGCCAGCAATTCGACTTCAAAAAACTGAAGCAACAGTAGACAGATTTTAGTAAAGCACAAAAAAGCTGTACTCAATACTGACAGTAATCCTTCGAAGATATTTAAAAGAAGGATTGATAAGTTACCTATATGAATTAAAAATATTTTTGAGTACCATCACTGATGGTTTTTACAATTAGAAGTTTCTGTAAATTCAAGAATCACCCATCTGGTTACAATTTTGAAGCTGGAGTTCCTATCAAAGATGACTTTCTTTAAAAGGATCATTTTGGTTGGATTTGTAGGAATGAGAAGAAAATATTTGACTTTCAAAACAATAAATCTTATCAACGTTGCTGCTAAAGAATTAAACATGTCAATAAATAAAGGCTTTTGCGATGAAATAAAGTTAATGTTAATGATTATTGTATAATTTTTTAAATGAATTTCAGTAAAAGTTTGTTTAATGTGTTATTCTCCTAACTTGTTACTATTCCTAATGATTGTCAATTAAATTTGATTTATCTGAAGATGAAATAAAAGGTAAAATTCATGAATGTACTTTGATAAACCAAAATGAAAAGGAAAGATTCTACAAGCTTATTTCGCGTTATAAAAATGTATTTTTGAAAACTCCGGGTAGAATTTCTGTACACGAACATAAACTTGTGATCGATGATACAAGACCATTTGTTAAAAAAAAACCTATCCGATTCCAATGAAACTCAGAGAAAGAGCCATTAAAGAATTAAATAAATTAATAAAATTAGATGTTCAATTAAATTAAATTCAGCATACTGTCAATTCCAAGGAGAATTTTATAAACAAATATTTGGTTTACCAATGGGTTCTCAAATATCCTCAAGTGCGTCTAATATTGTCATGGAGGGTATTGAAGATGAAATTTAAAACAAAATCAAATATAAAATTATTTTTTATTTTCGATATATTGATGATATATTAATTTGTGCACCTTCAAATAAGGTGGACGATATATTATGTAGATTCAATTCTATCGATAAACATTTAAAATTTCCTGTAGAGTTTTCTAACAATAATAGAATTAATTTTCTAGATCTTTCCCTTTCAATTGACAGTAATAATTTTATTAAAACTTTTAATAAAATTCGGCCAACAACCGAATCTTACTATGCATGAGGTAAATTGTAATTGCAATGAATAATTATTCAATAAATATGTTAAAAATTAAACTCAGAAAAAATTTATAAAATGTGTTAATCTCCTAACTCGTTACTATTCCTGATAATTTTTGAACTTAGCAAAAGCGACTGCTAGTATCAATAAGGCAAGCATACAACTTGATAGTTGACAAACGAGATGCTCTTGTCACAATCAAGCATCATTCTTCATTTAAAAACATACGCAATGTCAAAGAGTTGAAGAAACTTGTTCAGGCCAACAATTCGACTTCAAAAAACTGAAGCAACAGTAGACAGATTTTAGTAAAGCACAAAAAAGCTGTACTCAATACTGCCAGTAATCCTTCGAAGATATTTAAAAGAAGGATTGATAAGTTACCTATATGAATTAAAAATATTTTTGAGTACCATCACTGATGGTTTTTACAATTAGAAGTTTCTTTAAATTCAAGAATCACCCATCTGGTTACAATTTTGAAGCTGGAGTTCCTATCAAAGATGACTTTCTTTAAAAGGATCATTTTGGTTGGATTTGTAGGAATGAGAAGAAAATATTTGACTTTCAAAACAATAAATCTTATCAACGTTGCTGCTAAAGAATTAAACATGTCAATAAATAAAGGCTTTTGCGATGAAATAAAGTTAATGTTAATGATTATTGTATAATTTTTTAAATGAATTTCAGTAAAAATTTGTTTAATGTGTTATTCTCCTAACTCGTTACTATTCCTAATGATTGTCAATTGAATTTGATTTATCTGAAGATGAAATAAAAGCTAAAATTCATGAATGTACTTTGATAAACAAAAATGAAAAGGAAAAATTCTACAAGCTTATTTCGCGTTATAAAAATGTATTTTTGAAAAATCCGGGTAGAATTTCTGTACACGAACATAAACTTGTGATCGATGATACAAGACGATTTGTTAAAAAAACCTATCCGATTCCAATGAAACTCAGAGAAAGAGCCATTAAAGAATTAAATAAATTAATAAAATTAGATGTTTAATTAAATTAAATTCAGCATACTGTCAATTCCAAGGAGAATTTTATAAACAAATATTTGGTTTACCAATGGGTTCTCAAATATCCTCAAGTGCGTCTAATATTGTCATGGAGGGTATTGAAGATGAAATTTAAAACAAAATCAAATATAAAATTATTTTTTATTTTCGATATATTGATGATATATTAATTTGTGCACCTTCAAATAAGGTGGACGATATATTATGTAGATTCAATTCTATCGATAAACATTTAAAATTTCCTGTAGAGTTATCTAACAATAATAGAATTAATTTTCTAGATATTTCCCTTTCAATTGACAGTAATAATTTTATTAAAACTTTTATTAAAATTTGGCCAACAACCGAATATTATTATGCATGTGGTAAATATCAATTACAATGAATAATTATTTAATAAATATGGTAAAATTAAACTCAGAAAAAGTTTATAAAATGTGTTAATCTCCTAACTTGTTACTATTCCTGATAATTTTTGAACTTAGCAAAAGCGACTGCTAGTATCAATAAGGCAAGCATACAACTTGATAGTTGACAAACAAGATGCTCTTGTCACAATCAAGCATCATTCTTCATTTAAAAACATACGCAATGTCAAAGAGTTGAAGAAACATGTTCTGGTCAACAATTCGATTTCGACAAATTGGCAGTAATTCTTCTAAGATATTTAGAAGAAGGATTAATAAATTACATGGATTAATAAGATATTTTACAAATTCAAGAGTATGCCCTCCTAATTACAATATTGAGACAGAAGTTCCTATTAAAAGGTGTCTTCCTTTATGATGATCATTCGGTTGGCTTCGTAAATATGAGATAATAGTTTTAACAATCATAACTATAAATCTGATAAAAGTTGCTGCTGAGCAATTAAATTTGTCAATAAATATATGACAAGGGGATAAACATGTAACAATTACGATGCACAATCCGGATCAAATGAAAATGAATATGCAACTGAAAAAATCAGTTTCTACATAAACAGCATGAGTAATTAAACTAAATGGACTGAAACATTTCAGTAGTAGAGTAACCGAATCTTACTATGCATGTGGTAAATATCAATTACAATGAATAATTATTTAATAAATATGGTAAAATTAAACTCAGAAAAAGTTTATAAAATGTGTTAATCTCCTAACTTGTTACTATTCCTGATAATTTTTGAACTTAGCAAAAGCGACTGCTAGTATCAATAAGGCAAGCATACAACTTGATAGTTGACAAACAAGATGCTCTTGTCACAATCAAGCATCATTCTTCATTTAAAAACATACGCAATGTCAAAGAGTTGAAGAAACATGTTCTGGTCAACAATTCGATTTCGACAAATTGGCAGTAATTCTTCTAAGATATTTAGAAGAAGGATTAATAAATTACATGGATTAATAAGATATTTTACAAATTCAAGAGTATGCCCTCCTAATTACAATATTGAGACAGAAGTTCCTATTAAAAGGTGTCTTCCTTTATGATGATCATTCGGTTGGCTTCGTAAATATGAGATAATAGTTTTAACAATCATAACTATAAATCTGATAAAAGTTGCTGCTGAGCAATTAAATTTGTCAATAAATATATGACAAGGGGATAAACATGTAACAATTACGATGCACAATCCGGATCAAATGAAAATGAATGTTTGTGTAAATATTTTGAAATATTTCTAACTAAATTTTTATTAATGTTGACTTTAAAAGTTTTAGTTTGTTTCAATCTTATTTTAATACATATGCAAATAAATACATAAAATTATGAATCAAAAATTTGTTTAATTCCTTCTTTACTCGATTATCCGGACAAGTGCCTGCATCCATTAGTCCGGATAATAGAGTCTCTACTGTATCAAAACTTTTAAATAAAAAGTCTATAAAGGTTAATTTAAAAATAAAAATCAGCTTCTAATTTTTTGAAATTCAATATTTTTAATATTTTTAATTAAACATATTTCCAAAAATAATATTTTACAATTATTTTTAACATTTTGGAGAAAAAAATAATGTTCCAAGTTTTTAATTAAAATTGATCAGAAAATTTATTAGTTTCTTAAATTATACAAAAATTTTTTTAAAAATATAATTATTTTCGAAAAATAATTACACTAATACAATATACAACTTTTCAAAAAAGTCAATCATTTTTAAAAGATTTTACCAAATTTTAATTGTTTAGAAATTTTTAAAAATTGAAAAACTATTATCGTTTAAAAATTGTTTTATAATATTTAAAACAAATAATGGTAAGAATTTATTTATGATAATTTTTTGAAAATATTATACCTTAATAACTTAAGAAAAAAATATGGAGAGTCCCAAGTATTATAAAAAATTGAGCTTATATATTTAAATAATTGAATTCTAGAAGAACTTTTGCAAAATAATTTAAATTAATTGATTCAGAGATGAAGTTTAGATCAAAATTGTAGAAAATAATTAAATTCAAAAAGGGTTATAATTGAGAAGCTGGATCGAAGTAAAAGTGCCTAAACTAACGCCTCGCCGCATCTAGTATATTTATCTAAGGTATCAATAAGGCAAGCATACAACTTAATAGTTGGCAAACGAAATGATCTCTACAAACTGGCAGTAATTCTTCTAAAATATTTAGAAGAAGGATTGATAAGTTAAGTAGATCAGTCAGAAGTTTTACAAATTCAAGAGTATGCCCTTCTAATTATAATATGCAGACAAAAGTTCCTATTAAAAAATGACTTACTTAATTATGATCATTTACTCGGATTTGTAGGCATGAAATAACTTTTAACTTTCATAACTATAAATCTGATGAAAGTTGCTGCTGAGCAATTAAATTTGTCAATAAATATATGACAAGGGGATAATGAAGTAATCATTATTAAGTATTTTGACATTTATCACTGTAAACTTGATAAAAGTTGCTGCTAAGCTATTCAACTTTTCAACATATTACTATTAATAAATCAACATTTTAACAAAATTTATTTGATTTTTACTTTTAATATGAATGTCGTTTAAAATTTTTAAATTATATAAATATTTTAACAATTGTTGTTAATTTAAATTGTTTAGAGTAGAAATAAGAAATTAAAAATTTTTTTAGATTTATCAATAAGAAAAGATTAATTTGAAGCATTTTTTACCTTCTACTTTTTTCTCCTTTTGTTTTAAAAATATTATAAATTGTTGCTTTAACATATAAAAGTGAATTTTCAGGAGAGCAAATTTCTCTATAAATCTTATATAAAGCAATGGACTTTTTGTAGATTACTTGTTTTCAAACAAATCTAAGATTATTAAAAATTTTGACCATTATTTAGTTTTTTTTTTAAATAATTTTATATCAAACGTGTTATTTTTTTTAAATTGCATAAACAAAATAATAACAAAAATTTATTTATTTTAAGTTTTCAAAATGAATATCGTTTATTGTAGTAACAAACATTCAGAAAGATCAACGAACTAGGCATCGACGCTTAGCGTTAATAATTATTTTTCAGAGCTATTTTTGAAAAAATTGTCTAACTTGATTTATAATGAAAATATATTAAATAAATAAAAACCTAAATAAAAAATAATTGGTAAATATTAATAAATATATTATTTGAGAATATTTACAAAAAACTTTTAAATAAATTTGAATAACAAATAATAATGATTATTAACGGTTTAAATTATCGTCGATTTCCAACATCTTAAATTGAACAATGACTTAAAATGGCGTGCCATTTTCTTACGCCATTAAATGACAAAAATGTGCGTATCATTAAAAATGTTTTGAGATGTATATATAAACACAATAAACTGTTATTATTTTATGTAAAAAAAGAGGAAAATAAAATATAATAAAAATTGATACTTTACAAATTCCTGAATAAATATGATTTAAAATAATTTCAAACATTTGAAAAGAAACGAAAAATTTAAAAAATACATTTTAAAAAAAAATTACGTACCATTGACCTGAAGATCAATATATCCAGGTGATAGTAATGCATCCTGACAATCGATTACATAATCAGGAATAATTTGTTCGTCGTAAAATATTTTTTCTGGATCTATGATCTTTCCATCGCGAACCCATAAATCCTCCATTAAAATTTGACCGTTTCGTAAAATTTTACAATTACAAAATTGCTTAAGTTTGTTCTTTTTCGACATATTTTTTTTTCTTTACGTTACACTTTATGTAAAAATAAAATACATAAATAATAAAAAATTCTAGGCAAACATTAATTAATTTTAATTAACATGTCTGATATATTACAGAAAAATATTAGTGCGTCATGCTAACAGTTTAAAGAGAAAATGAAAAGCAGAGAAGGAGGAAGAAGCCGACCGGAATTTAGGAAAGCGGCGTGGACCCACGTGTGTCGAATTGCGCATGTCTTTAATAATGGCACGGTCACACCTCAGCTGCCTGCCTGCCTGCGCAGGCAGCCGCCACGAGATATCGAAACTGAGAGTCCTCCTACAAATCTGAACGCTTCAACTTTATCAAGCAGCACCTCTCTTCCGTCTAAATTGAACAACCAAAATCTTTCGGGAAGTCAAATGGATATATCCATACCGAATGCCTCATTATCTGCTAAAATTCGAGAAAGGTCCCACTCCGAGTCTTCAAGACTTGATATCACTAAAAACGTTGGGGTATCATCGGCCCTCTCTCAAAATAAGGATAAAGGCAATTAGCTCAATTATCTCTCATAGTACTAGTCTTAGTTTTAGTTTAGCCTTAGTTTTAGTTCTAAATTGTAATGATTTTTAATTTTTAGTCATCAGCAGCCTTAATCGTATAATAAGCGTGATTTATAGAATTCCAGTTTATCTTACAATATGAGCCAAACATTCTCAAGCTCTACATTGAGATGTGCTACATGGAATGCACATAGTATACTCAATAAAAAATTCCAACTCGAAACCCTGATTTTTCACAACAACTTAGATGTCATCTCGATAACTGAAACATGGCTTTCAGATAGGATTGACAGGTTTAATATCAAATCCTACAACACCATCCGAAATGATCGTAATGGTCCTTCTCCGGGAGGTGGAACAATGATCCTTCTCCGGAACCAATTCCTGTTTGAAAGGGTTAATATCTCCGGCCCTTGGGATGAATTCATTGATGTAGTCATAATAAAGGTCAAATCAATCTTAGGCCCAATATATTTTGTTTCTATGTATATACCTCCAAACTCCAAAATCACGATAAACCTAATGTCAGAATTTGCTAACAGAATCCCTTTAGATGGGAAAATTGTGATGATGGGAGATTTCAATGCCCATCTTCCAACCTATCCACCATACCGTCTAAACCGAATTGGTAAAGCACTCCAACACTTGCAAGATACCCTCGAATTGAATATAATGAATGATGGCCAACCCACTTTCAACCCTAACAGAGAAGTGTCCAGAAGCGTATTAGATCTCATTCTGACCTCTCCGGACTTATCTATCATCAGCACCTCTGTGACCTCCACTGATTCATTTGGTAGTGATCACAAGCCGGTGTTTCTGCAGATACCTCTAGCTTTAGAAAAAACATGCCAAAGTTCAACACGAATTAGACTCACAAAGGTTGACTGGCCATTGTTCTACAATTTACTCTCAACTCGACTTTCAGACCCAGATTCTCAAGACGATGTCTTAACCAAATACTCTGATCTTACGAATGCTATTAGAGATTCTTTGCTCCAATCAGGTGCCTATATCCCCAGCCACAATGGGCCATCCTCCCCTGTCAAACCCTCCTGGTGGACAGTCGAATGTGACAAGGTCATGAAGGATAGAAAGCTGGCGCGTAAGGCCTATTTGGCAAATCCAAACGCTGAGAATTTTGAATTATACCTAAAAATCGAAGCAGATTCCGAAAAAATTCTGTCCACCCAGAAAAAGAAATCATTCAGAGAGCTCTGTTGTTCGATCTCACCTAGTATGAGTACGAAAAAAATTTGGGGACTCGTTAGAGCCTTCTCAGGCAAAATTTCAAGACCGTCATCCACCAATGACCCCTCATCAGACGAGTTAATGACTCTTCAAAGCGAACTAGTCAGAAAAGAAATACAGCCTATACCATGTGAGGTAATAACTCAAATTGACGAAACAAACCCCTATAACAAACCTTTCTCGAAATTAGAATTTCACACAGCTCTTAGTAAATGTAAAAAGAACTCCTCTCCTGGTCTCGATGGCATCTCTTACGAGGTTATCAAAAAACTTCCTTATACTTGCCTTGAATTAATTAGAGAATATTTCAATGAATGCTATTCCCAATCAAAATTTCCAGAATCCTGGAGATCAACTTTGATTAAGTTTATTCCCAAACCTGGCAACAAAGGCTATCGACCAATTTCCCTAACTTCTGCCTTGGGGAAGTTAATGGAGAGATTGGTTCACATGAGGCTTGAACACTTTACCGAACATAACGACCTTATCCCAAATTTCCAATATGGTTTTAGGAGGGAGCGATCAGCACTTGACTGTGTCTCTTCATTGACAGTCGATATACTCAAAGGATTTACAGAAAAAAAAATGACAGCAGTGCTAGCTCTAGATATAAAAGGTGCCTTCAATGCACTCCTTCCTTCTGCTGTTTTAAACCAACTTAAACAGATTAGTGCGCCGGAAAGAATTATTAATTTTGTATCACACATGATTACACAAAGGAACCTCCACTTTGGACAGGCCTCTGAATCTCCCCAAATCTGTGGGGTAGGTGTTCCTCAAGGGGGAGTTCTATCTCCTCTTTTATTTAACTTGGCCCTTAAAGATATTGGTAGCTTGATTCCTATCGGGGTTGATATTTTACAATTCGCGGACGACATTATTCTGTACTCCTCAAATGAGGATCTAAACGAAGCTTTTGCTGCAATTGAACAAACGATTGATAGACTGGTACCTTGGCTGGCAGAAATGGGATTTACTATTTCACCCTCCAAAAGTCAGCTGTGTGTTTTTACTAGAAAAAGACTCACTGATGAGCAGATCCAAATCAGAGTGTCAGACCAACAAATTTGCAATTCTCCCTCTATATTGTATCTCGGAATCATGCTTGACAGCAAACTGCTTTGGAAAGACCACATTGAGTATATTAATGCCAAGGCAAACAAATCGATCAACGTCATCAGAACGTTGTCTAGAGTCACCTTTGGAGCTCACCCTGATTCTATCTTGTTGATTTATAAGGGTTATACCAGAGCATTGCTGGAGTGGGGATCAATCCTTTTTTCCAATGCTTCAAAATCAAATCTTAAAATTTTAGACAGGTGTCAATACTCAGCACTGAGGTCAGCCCTTGGATGCATGAAGTCTACTCCTATTCCAGTATTACTCTCCGAATCAGGCGAAATTCCACTTGAAGCCAGACGTATGTTGCTACAAAAAAGAAACACGATTAGACTAGTAAGCTGGTCAGACAATCCCTTAGTAAAAAAAATAGTCAATTTAACTACTGGTTATCTTCAACCTCGTAATATACCCAAGTTCATCTCATCACTTGCATTGCTCAAATCCTTATACATGATAAGAGAAGTCTCAAACTCCCTTCCTAGATCTAAAAGAACTGCATACTATGATAAGAAATGGCCTGATTTAATCCGTGATATCAAAGAAAATTGTATAACGGACCTGGGATTCCAGATCCGTTCCTCTCCTTCCCCTCAAGATTCCTTCAACACAATAATTAGTAGTCAATTCCGTGGTTTTACTCAAATTTATACTGACGGATCATATTCAGAGAAATCTCACAAAGCAGCATCTAGCTTCTACATTCCGGAGCATAATATTAGACTTGGCTCAAAACTGTTGGGATGTTATTCTGCACTCACAGCGGAACTCAATGCTATCTTACTAGCCCTAAAACATTCTTTATCAAATAACATTCAACAATCACTTATTTTGACAGATTCGCTTCGATCAATCAACCAAATCAGCAACAGGTTAAATGACTCAGATTCGAATCCTCTGGTACATGAAATTGCAGCAATATTCAATCAAATCCTCTCCAAGAAACATAATTTCTTGCTAATGTGGATTCCCTCGCACTCAGGAATTCAAGGCAATGTAGTTGCCGATGAATTGGCGAAATTTGCTTTGGGCTTACGATGGGGCAAAAAAACTATGTTCTCAAAACCTGACATAACCAAATTGATCAATAATGACTTTTTGGCTTCAGTTAAAAATAACTGGCCCTTCTTCCCTCAGGATAGAATCAAACAGAGTTATTTCAAGTATATTAATGTGAAAACAGAGCTACCCTGGTTCGGGGGATACGACCTCCCTAGAAGATATATCAACCTTGTTACCCGCCTTAGGACGGGACATGTTTGTGTGGGGGAGTTATTTCTTAGACTTAATTGGAACATCCCTCCTCAGTGCAGATGTGGCTTCGCTGTCAGCTCAATATTGCATTATATTAATGACTGTACTTTATTTTCAGAAAATAGAAAAGCGTTTCTTGGATATTTCCGCCGAAAATTTGGCATGAACAGAGTTCGTTGGTCCCAACTGAATATATTAATATATAAACCAACTATGGAAGCAGTTTCTGAACTCGGAAACCTTTTAGCAATCGATGATATCATTATCTAAATCTTTTGCTCAATTTCTGCTCTATGATCGAAGAGGGAAATGAGTAACTACAGATTTTATGTTTTTTTTATTATTTGTTTTTCTGATTTTTACGATAGAATTAATTATATAAACAACAATAAGACTTGCTGTATATTTAAGACTTAACTTCAAATCCCCTGAGCAAATTCAAGAATAAGTTGAATTAAATTGCGGATTGAGAGGAGGTAAGAAAATTATACTTAAACTTGGGAAGTTTTATCATTCTATTCCCTTCTGGTTGATTTTCAATAATAAAGGAAGCGTGTAAAAGAAATTAAAAAAAAAATAAATAAATAAATAATCAAAAAAAATAATAAATAAATAAGTAAATAAATTAAAATATTAAAAATAAAAATAAAGTAGTAAATAGTCAAAAAACTAAATTAAATAACAAGAATTAGAAAATAATTGATTACAAAACAAAACAAAATAAAACTAACTAAAATTTAGTATGTAGTATTAAGAAAAATAATTATTCATTTAAAGTAGTTATAATTATCCAATAAAATAACAGTTTATTATTAATTCCATCCAATGATCTAGCGCAGTTATCAAATAACTGATCAACTTGGAATGAATGGAATATAAATTTTAAATCAGCACTTTTAGTGCCAACCTAATAATTGATCTAAATGTGAACTAACCTTTAACTCAAACCTCCTTCCTTACCCACGATATAAGGCCTACGGAGATATGAAGCAATGAACACGCCATAAGACACATCGTGATACAATACAAGTGATTCAGACGCTCTCTAGATTTAGGGAGCTTTTATTCAACAAATTCAAGATATAAAATTACCAGAATTGGCCTGACTAGTCGAAGCCATAAACTAAAGAAGAAGAAGAAGAAGAAGCCGCCACGAGAGTGGGAGAGAGGAGACGAATAATTTAAATTGTCTGACTCTCTTACTCTTATGTATTGCCATGACGACCTGCAGGCAGGCAGGCAGGCAGCCGAGGTGTGACCGTGCCATAATATGAACTTAAGGCTACATCACATGTAAGAATAAAATAAAGGGGCTTTCTGCAATTCATCATTATAGACAGTAATTGATATAAGGGTGCAATCACACGACTTTTCGAAATTCTTGTCTTCCCCTCTCCCTCTTCTCTGAGACATAAGTTTGTCTTACTATATAATTTTTTACTTTTTCGAAAAATGGAAAATGTAGATTGAGCCAAACTTATGCCTCTATCATAGGAGTGAGAGAGAAAAGAATAATTTTTCCAAAAGTCTTGTGACCTAACCTTCAGAAATAGGGGTAAACGTGATTTTATACATCCAGTAACATATATGCCTTCCTTCCGGTTTGAACAACTTTTTGAAAAGTGGTGTGCTTTCTATAAGAATGTTTTAAGTCTATAGCGCATCTCAAGGCCAACGCAGAATAGAATCTTTAACCGGAACCGCAATCGTAAGCGTAACCGTAAGAATGAGTTAAAGAAGGATAGGTATATTGTTTATCCTTCTTTAACTCATCCTTACGGTTACGGTTACGATTGCGGTTCCGGTTAAAGATTCTATTCTGCGTTGGCCTTAAAGATTCTATTCTGCATTGGTCTTCAATCATCATACGCCATGGACTTAAAACATTCTTATAGAAGGCACACCACTTTTCAAAATAGTTGTCCAAACCGGAAAGACAGCATATATGTTATTTACTGTACATAACATAGGAATAGATTATTTTTAATACAGATTATAAAATTGTGAAACTTAAAAAAATAATTAATTAAATGTGCTTTTTTGTATTTATTAAAAAATATCTTTATTCATAAAAATTATCGTATAAATATATATATATTTATGTATATAAACATTAAATTAATATAAAAAGGCAACAGTCACTGTATTCAAGTTTCTGAATTACTATTATTGACTGGTCTTTTGAAGATTTCGACTTCTTTCTCATCATCATCAAAGAAACTCGTTCCGGACGCAAGTGGACGGAATAAATAAGCTCTCCTGTTGGTTCTCTTCTCTTTCAGGTACGACTGATACTTCATGAAAACTAATGTAATAAGTACAACAACTATGAATCCAGCAGTTCCTGCAAAAATAAATCAGAATTTCATAAGCAAATGAATAGTTTTTGCTTAATCTAAAAACTGTAATGTATGTACACCCTTAAGGCTGCGGCTACACCTCTGCAGGCAGCCTGCCTGCCTGCAAGTTGTCATGGTAACGTACAAGAGTAAGAGAGTCAGTGACTTCAAACTTCTCCTTTACTCTCTTTGCTCCTGCCTGCGCAGGCAGGCAGCCTGCAGAGGTGTAACCGCAGCTTAAGACCTAAGCACAAATGCTTCGCGAACGCAAAGCATGGGATAGAAAAGGACACTTATATATCTGTCCTTTTCTAACTCATGCTTTACGTTCTTGAACGATCTTCATACGTCATGAACTAACAACATTTTGATAGATATGTCACGACCTCTTTCTTTCTCTAACTCATTATTTAACACAAAACGCAGCTTTCGAACGCAAGCATGTAAACATCGCCTAAAAGACTTTTTATTTTTAAACCTGAATTTGTTTAAATTGCAAATTATTTCTAATTTAAAAAAAAACTGTCTCTAAAAATATATTAAAAAATTGCTTTGAAAATAATAATTTTTAATATTGAATTTTACTAGCTTTCAAAGAAAGTAGCTTTTTAATAAAAATTTTGATTTAGAATTTAAAGAAAATAAATATTTTATCTTTCATTTGTGCACAAGAATGTAAAAGATTTATTAGATTTACGACAGAAACTGAAATATGATTGCAATTTATAGAATTCTTCAAAGTAATACAATTATTTCCAAAAAATTTAATAAATTCTTCGGACGAATTCAATTATTTTTGAAAATAATAAAATTCTTTAAAGGAATTCTATTAATATGAAATTGTTTTATTTTTTCCAATGCATTAAAAAAATGTAATTGTTAACAACAACTAATAAAATTTTTTAAAAGATTTTAATTTTGTATGAATGATTTTATTTCTATATTTTAATATTTCAATCTAGTTTTTGACTTTTTTATAAATACTTTACAAACAATTGTGACGCGATCTGCGAAGAAAGGAACCTTAGAAGCAAAAAATTATAGGTTATGTTTGCAATTTTTTAAATGAAAATACAACAATGAATCAACCGTCAATTGGATTCATTAATGTTTAAGTCTTCAGTACAACTAAAATATTTAATAAAAACTGATTTTAATTTGCAAAAACGAAAAAGAAACCTTAAATCAACAAAAAAGTAACACTAACATAACCTTGAAGTGATTTGCTTCTAAGGTCCCTTGCTTCAGATCGCGACACAATTGCAGAATTTTATTAAAATTGCATTTAAAATAAAGTGAAATCCTATTATAAATTTACTATTTATTGGTGTATTTTTGAATTCTTTCGAAGAATTTAAAAATAATGTTTAAAAGCAATTTAATTGACAATGGAATTTAATTAAAATTGTACTCATAATAACTAAATTCTTAAATTCATTTTTGTAAAGTTTGTTTTAAATAATTGAATCCATGTGAAAAATTAAATTATTTCATAAAACAATTGAATTTTTTCGGTTCCAAGATTTTTAAAAATAATTATAATTTATAAAGAAATAAATTAAAGTTGTATTGAAAATAAGTAAAAGCATGGTAAGAGTTTAATAATTTATAAATATACAAATAATTGAATTTTTAAAGAAGTTTTTCATTACTTTTTGGTTTTACATTTTCCAAAAGTAATTTTTAATTATAATTATTGAAAAATAATTAAATTCTTGATAAAATTTAATTATTATCAAAATTTTTGGTAAAAACTTTTTTTAAAAAAACACTTTTTAAAGAATTTAAATAAAAATCTTGCCCAGAATTAAATTATTTTCATTAAAATTTTAATGACATTTTCTGGAAAGAATTTAATTATTGAAAAAAATATTCATAAAATTCTTGAAATGAATTCGATTATTTTCAAATTTTTTAATAAATACTTTACAAAAATTCAGTGATTTTCATGTTTTTTATTAATTTAAAAATTTTAAACATTAAAAAAGAAATATCAAATTTTTAATACGTCTCGGTGATAATTTTTGTCCGTAAATTATTAAAAGGAAGCAAATGTTACGCGCAAAGAACGTTTACCTCTTTTTGTTGTTGTTATGCAAATTACAAAATTTTTTATTTTCAAATATAAATTTTTAAAATAATTTCATAGTCAAAATTTAAAAAATTCACTTATTAAGTACAAAATTAATTGTTACTGTTCATATTTAAACAATTTTTATTAAATTTCACGAAAGAATTCAATAATTTTCTAAAATTTTAATAAATCCTTCTGAACAATTCAATTATTCTTTTAAGTAGTAAAATATTTACAAAAATTCAATTCTTTTTAAAACAATTTTAATTCAATTCCTCGGAACAGATCAATTTTTAGAAATATTTTTATCACACTTCGAAATAATTCAATTTTTTTCTAAAATTTTAATAAATCCTCCGAAATAATTAAATTATTCTAATAAATATAGTAAAATTCTTCGCAAGAAATCAATTAATTTTATAAATATAGTAAAATTCTTCGCAAGAAATCAATTAATTTTATAAATATAGTAAAATTCTTTGCAGAAATTCAATTATTTTCAAAACAATTTTAATTAAATTTCTCGGATGGATTCAAATATTTTTAAATATTTTCATAAATTTTATTTATTTCCTAAAATTTTAATAAATTCTTTAAAACAATTCAATTATTTTTATAAATACTACAATTATTTGAAGGAATTAAATTCTTTTTAATCCAATTTAAATAAAATTACACGACAGAATTTAATAATTTTCAAAAATTTCCATAAAATTCTATTTCAACAAGAATTTTAAATTATTTAAAAATAATTAAATTATTGTCAAAATATTTATAAAAAAGAAAAAATATGTCATTATTTTCAATTATTTCTATAAAATTCTTCATACCAATTTAATTATTTTTCAAAATTTTAATAAATTCTTCGAAACATTTCAATTATTTTTATAAACAGTAAAATTCTTTGCAATAATTCATTCAAGTTTATAAGTAGTAAAATCTTTTGCAGAAATTTAATTATTTTCAAATATTAACATAAAATTCATTTATTTTCCAAAATTTTAATAAATCTTTTGGAACAATTCATTTATTTTTATTAATAGTAATAAAATTATTTGGAAGAATTCAATTATTTTTAATACAATTTTAATAAAATTCTTCTTCATGAAATCCAATTGCTTTCAAAATTTTCAATTTAAATTTTTAAAGAAACTCCATTAGTTTAAAAACAATTCAAACAAATTCTTTAAAAGAATTTAATTAGGTTTTAAAAAATTTTAATAAAATTCTTTACGAGAATAAAGTTCGTGATCCGGTAAACTGTTCGCAGTTTGAAGTCAGTTGTTGTTTGATTTTTTGTTTCTTAACTTTTTTTTAAGTTTTCTTTACGAGAATTGAATAAAATTTTTAGAAGGAGTTCTATTATTATCAAATTTTTTGATAAAATTCTTTGCAATAATTCGATGATTTTCAATACATTAATTTTAAGATTGAAAATATTTGAAAAGAAAAATTATAAAAAAAAATTAAGAAACAAAAAAGCAAACAGCAAAAGACATTCTGCAAAAAGAATTTAATTACAATATATTTTAAAAAATTTAAACGAAATTCTCCTCGAGAATTAAGTTATTTTCATAGTATACAATTTTTATCGTAGTGTCAGTCCGCAGTACAAACATAGCATAACAAACATTATGATTATTAAATGGAAATTATAATAATTTATATTATTTATTTCCAAAAAATCAGAATTTTATTGAAAGTCCTGATTGAAAAGTTAAGAAAAGAAATTTTTCAAATTTTTCACCTTTTTCTCAATACAATTTAACATTCTGTAAAATAATTTTAATTTTTTTTATAACAAATAAAGAAAATTTTAAAAACTTTTTTTTTTGTATAAAAAATGAAAGAAGTTATTAATCAATACATATTAAAAAAATAATATTTATGATTTTGTTAAAAAAAATACTACAAATTTTGTAAAATACTTCAAATTACTTTATTTTTCCTTCAATTTTAAATAAAGAAAAAGAAATTATTCAAATTTTTTCATTAATTTATAGATAAAACTTAAAATAAATTCATTTTTAGAAGGTTAAAAAATTAAATCTTATTAAAGAAATTCTTCAAATGAAATTAAATATTTTGTTTTTTAATAATTATATGAGAAAGTACACGAGCGTTTTTTTAGCTAGTAAAATATAAAATATCTCTATATACAGAAAAAAATAAAAATTGTAATTATGAAATACACAAATTCTTCCTACACATTTTTTGTTATTAATTTAAAATAGAAAAAATTTGTTAAAAATTGTAATTAAAAAATAAAAATTTCACAAATTTTTATTTCAAAAGAAACTAATAATTTAAAACAAATAAACAAAATATAATTATAAAATTTATAAATCAAACATTATTTATTATCAAGAAAAATGTGTTTTCAAAACGAAAAAAAAAAACAAAAGCATATACAAAAACTAACTTCATACTGCGAACGGACAGAATGAAAAACCACAGACTTTAATAAAGTTAACTATAGTAGTATTTTAATTTGATACTGTTATACAAATTACAAAATTTTTTATTAACAAACATAAATTTTATAAATAATTTTATAATCAAAATTTTAAAAAAATCACTTTTTAAGTACAAAATTATTTATTACTGTTCATATTGTCAAAAATTTTATTGAAATTTCACGAAAGTATTTCAATATTTCCTAAAATTTTAATAAATCTTTCTAGATAAACATAATTAAATTATTTTAAATAGTAAAATTTTTCTCAAGAATTCAATTATTTTTAATACAATTTAAAAAAATTCTTCTCCATAAAATTTAAATTATTTTTAAAATGTTTAATTAAAATTATTAAAGGAACTCCATTATTGGACAAAAAAAATCAAAGAAATTCTGCAAAAAGAATTTAATTAGAATTTTTAAAAATTTAAACAAAATTCTCCGCGAGATTTAAGTTATTTTCCTAAATAGTGGAATTTTGTGAAGGAATTCTATTATTATTATATTTTTTGATAAAATTTTTTGCAATAATTCGATGATTTTCAATACATTAATTAAAAAATTTTAAATATTTGAAAAGAAAAATTACAAAAAAGTTAAGAAACAAAAAATCAAGCAGCAACTATAACAATTATGATTACGATTTAAAATAACAATTTATATTCTCATTCATTATAAATTAATCAATAATCTTTGTCAACTATTAAAAGAATACAATTGATAGTTAATTAAAGATATACAATTTTTATTCTTAATTATTTTCAGTATTAAATTTAAAAAAGAAATTACAGAAAGAAAGTTAATTGAGCCAAAACATTTATCATCTATCTCTAAAAAATTAAATTTTTATTAAAGATTATGTTTAAAAAATTCAGAAATTATTCCAGTTTTTTAATCTTTTTTTAATAACATTTAACATTTTGTTAAATAATTTTCAAATTTTGTTAGAAATAAATAAAAGAAATTATAGAAATTCGATTTGTCCGACAAAATGTTTTTGACAACACTTTATATTGTTTAATAGAATAGAATGAAATAAATTTCCATGATTTTAATTTGCTACCAGCACCTGCTTTGCTTAATTTTAGAAATTAAATTTAAATGTTAAATATTTTTTGTTTTAAATCCAATATCGAATTTTCAAAAATTAAGTAGGACTGGTAACTAGATGCAAGTTTTAGTTTCATAAAAATACTTAACTTTTAAAATTCTATTTCTAAAGTTAATTTATTATTAAAAAATACTAAATAATTAATTCTTATGATCTATTAATCAATACTGATTAAAAATATAATATTTTGATTTTGTTAAAAAAATTGTGATAATAAATAGAAATTATGCAAAAAAATACTACAAATTTTGTAAAAACAATATGATTTTCAAAATTAATTACAAAATGGAAGTTTAAAAAAAATGTTGATGGAGAAATATAAATAGTTTAAATTACTTTATTTTTTCTTCGTTTTTAAATTCAGAAAAAGAAATTATGCAAATTTTTTCATTAATTTCTAGATTAAACTTAAAATAAATTGGTTTTTAGAAAGTTAAAACATTAAATCTTATTAAAGAAATTCTTCAAATGAAATTAAATATTTTGTTCTTTAATAAAAAAATGTGAATTGTGAATAGACATGATTATTATATGAGAAAGTACACAAGCATTTTTTTAGCTAGTAAAATATAAAATATCTTTATATACATAAAAAAAGAAAAATTGTAATTATTAAATACACAAATTCTTCCTACACATTTTTTGTTATTAATTTAAAATAGAAAAAACATTATTGTTAAAAATTGTAATTAAAAACGAAAATTTCATAACTTTTTATTTCAAAAGAAACTAATAATTTTTAAAATATAAACAAAAAATAATTATAAAATCTCTAAATCAACATTATGAAAATTTCTTACCTTATTTTATAAAAGCAATATCTATTAACCTTTTCTCTAAATAAACAGTAAAAATTGATATTGACAAATCGAAAAACCAAAGTGTTTTGAAAAAGAAAAAAAAACAAAAGCATATACAAAAACTAACTTCATACTGCGAATAGAATGAATGAAAACCCACAGAGATTAATATAGTTAATAATTAATAATTAATTAATTAATAATTAATAATTACTGAAAATTACTCACCAGCTATGAAGACAAACGCGAGTCTTGGCATTCCAAGAACATTTTTGTCCCTTCTAAGCTGAAACTTTAAGTAAGAAAACTTGAGTAGTTCAGGGAGATCGACTAATCTTGTTTCCGCAATGTGACCAGGCGCACTGGCCTTAATAACATGAGATCCAGCAGTTAATAACATCCAAAATGCTCCATTCTTGAAAGTTTTCACTCGATGTGGCGATGAATCATGCGACAAAAGTGCACTTTCAATTGCATCACCTTTTTCATCGACTACCAAACCAAATACACCTTTATTCACTGCACCCATTAAAATTAACAGACTTTCTCTATTTTCATTCCAAACAGTTTCTGCACTATCAGTATTACAGCAACTAACATAAATATTCAAATACAGTGAATTTGAATTATGAAAAGCGTAGTTCATTAAAGAGTCTTCGGTAATATTTCTGGAATTTTCAACTGTAAGAGAAAAAAAAACATTAGTAACATTTTTTTTGAGTAGAAACAATCTAGGATAATTTCTTCTTACCTTTTTCTTCGCACTTCGATTTTTGAGAATCCATCAAAGGATTGTACTTTTTGTACTCATTCACTAAGTCGTTGAGGAATGTTTCGAATTCTTGAGCTTTGGATGATGTTTGAAGAGTACGAGCTCCTGTTTTTAGATTTACGGTCAAAATTGGATTGATCTCTTCAAACCAATTGATAAGCATTTGCTCATCGTGGGCGAGTGGTTCGTTAAATTTCCCATCATTATCCAATTTTGTAGAGCAGGTTTTCTTTCCATCGTTTGAATAAATTTCCGGAACAAAGTAAAGATCGACTTTTTCCAGAATACTCCTAATTCGTTTACTCCTCTCCTGTTGTTTAAGAATATAAGTAGCTAGCGTTGTGAGAATCTTTGATGTAAGAGGATCGCCTGCTCCAATACCGGACATGAATACCAAAGAAGGTTTCTCAAATTTACTCCCCTTTTGAGAGGATATTCTTAGACTAACAACGTCATTACCCGTTGAACTCCTACCAATGCTTTTCAATTCAGTGATTTGCATGTAATTCGCATTAAGTACCTTGAAATGTTCACTGCTTTCGCTCAGTGTGACTTCTAAATTCTTATCTAAATTTTTATTCGATTGTTTGAGAATAATATTGAAATCGGTCATAACGTGCTCGTTGATATGGACGGAAACTATCACAGATTCGTAGCCATCACAGGAAAATGTGAATTTATAATCACCAGGCGTGAGTGTTAAGAGGAAGTAGGCCATATTTTTCGAAACATTGTAAATTGTTGATCCTATTTTAACTTTGGCGTTGCGAAGCGGATCGCCCGCTTCATTGGTAACTAGAGCACGAATTCCAGTTGTTAACGATAGCAAAAGTTCTTTTAACGGTGGAAGATTCTCCCGCCAAAGAGGTAAAACGTCGTCCTTCGCCGGGTATTTACAGCACGAGAGGGGAATTGTAATCTAAATGATAAAGAATTCAGTAAATTTTCAGAAATAATTCGAAAAAATTTATAATAATAAATTTCTAATTTGTAAAAGAAAATTTACACTCACCACGGGGGTATTGAATGATTCCTTAATAAACTTTCTAGTAGTTTCGAGACCATTGTTAAGTTTGTTACATTTCCTAGAAGCTACGGAATTCGCATAATTATTCGAAAGTTTCTTGTACACATTTAGATCATCAGACGTGGAACTGTAAAAAATTGCAAATTTAAATTTCTGATAAGAATTAAGCAAGTACCTTTCAGTTGGAATTTAGAAGACTTATTTATTTATTTTTTTTATGTAAGACTTATTTAGTTTCAGTTAATATTAAATTTGTTAATTATGTTTTATTTCTTACCCAATTTCAGAAGATCCACCACCTAGAATTATAATAGCGTCTAATTTTTCAGTCTTCAACAGTTTTAAAAAGGCATCAGTGGTTGGATCGACTTTTCCCGATTTATTCCGCACATTGACGAAATTCTTCCCAACTTCGTTGTCAATATCATAGTTGCAAGTTTCGGGAACGTTTTCAAAAGCTGGATCGATAGCTGGTAGAAAATGCAGAACGGCATTGGCTAACAATTTTTTTATTGGCGGCTCTCCAATATCAAAACCCATTATAATGTGTGTCGCCATTCGCAACCATATTTCCCTTCCAATCGGCTGAGTAGCGAACAACCCACCGAAGAGGCCAATATGCAACTTGTTCTCCTCAGGTGAACCAATCTATGATTAAAGAATAATTAAAAACACCTAATAATAATAATAATAATAATAATAATAATAATAATAATAATAATAATAATAATAATAATAAAATAACAAACAGGGTTGCTACTTTTAGGGAAAACCTTGAAAACCAGGAATTGTCAGAAAATTTTTCCTCATTCAGGAAAAACCTGGAAATGTCAGGGAATTTTATAAAATATTTTTTTCAAAAATTAATTTCACGTATCTGAATCGCGAAAATTTCAATTTTTCATTTTTATTCACACTTCTAATTTTAAAACACTTCATTAACTATTTTTTCAAGTTGGATTTAAATCTGTTCAAAAATTCAATTATTTTCAATACAATTGTAATGAAATTTCACGAAAGAAATAATTGTTTTTAATTTTTCAGAAAGAGTTAAATTTTCCAGCAAAAATTTTAATAAATGTTTACAGTATGATTTTTAATTATAATTATTAAAAACATCGACATAGTCAATAATTTTCTAGAAATTTTAATAAAATTTAATTATTAAATTTTTAATTTCAATCATTACGGAACACGATTATTTTAGAAATTAAAAATAAATTGTTGTTGAAATTCAATTATTTTGAAAATTATCAATTAAAATTATTAATGAAACTTCATTTTTGAAGAAAAATTAAAACAAATTCTTCGAAGAATTTAATTAGGATTATCAACCATTTTAATAAAATTCTTCGCATGTATTAAATTATTTTTATAAATAATAACATTCTTCGAAGGAATTGAATTATTCTCAAATGTTTTGATAAAATTCTTTGCAAGCATTCAATGATGTTCAATACATTAATTTTAAAAATTAAAAATTGAAAATATTTAAAAAGAAAAAATTTTATAAATGTTAGGAAACAAAACAGCAAACAACAACTAACTAATTTGGTCAGGGAATTTAAAAAAATGGTCTGGAATAACTCGGAATAGTCAGGGAATTTTGAAATGCTGAATTCATAGCAACCCTGATAAATAAATATATTATAATAAATCATTATTCCATCATTCAGTCATCAAATAATTAAAAAGTTGAATTTAACGATCACTTTCACTTATCGAAGAAAAATCTAAAGTTTCTTGTCATAAAAATTGAAAAAACATGTAAAAGTCAGGGAATTTTGATCGAAATCCTAAAAAAATTGTTGTTTTCTAGTTGTATTTATTCTTAAAATCTAATTTTATTTAATATTTCAAAATTCATTCAATTTCAAAAGAGTTGCATTTAAAATTTTCATAATGAAATGAACTTGAAAAGATTTTCAATTAAAATTTTGTAAAACTATAATTTTAAATAAATCTGATTAGAAATTCAAAAAAAATATTTTCAAATTGATATAAAATTCTTGGTAAAATTTCAATTATTTTTAATATATTTTATAAAATTCGTTTCATCAAATTTCTCGACAACTGAAATTATTCGTAAAAAGTTCATTAAAATTTGTTAAAAGATTTCCATTTTTATTTAAATTTTTAGAAATAATTAAATTTTCAAAAGGGTTTAAATTAAAATCTTTGAAAATTTGAAATTTTTATACTTTTAACGAACAATTCTGTGGAATTAATATATTTTTAAAAAAATTTACTTGTTACTTTTTTACCTTTTCTTAAAAAATTATTTTTCATCATTACGATTATTATTTTTAGAATTTCTAACTAAAATTCTTTTTTTTCAATTAATTTTTGTAATTTTTTAGAAAGTTCTTTGACAATTTTCAAATCCATTTATTTACAATATTCATTTTTACGATATTTCAATTATTCGTAAATTCTTCAATTAAATATATGTATGCACATAAAAACATCAAATTTTATCTAAAATTATTACTGAAATTCATTTTAAAAATCAATTATTTTTTCAGAAAATTCTACAAGAATTCAATTATTTAAAAGCAAACTAAGATTTTTGTTGGAACAAAATTTTTTTTTTGATTTTTTTAAAATTCAATTCTGGTAAAGAATTTGATCAACAAATTTTTTAAATAATAGAATTGGTTCAACGAATTTTAATAAAATTCTAAAGAAGAATTATATTTTTCGAGAAATTCGATTAAAATGGAATTAAAAATAACTGAAATTCTGCTATGAGTTTCTAAAATTTTTATATTTTGGGAAAATAATTGAATGTTTGTGTAGAATAGTCTAAAAATTTTTGTTTAATAGTTGCATTTTTTTTTACTATAAAAATAAATATTTTATTAAATAATTTAATATTTCTCAAAATTGAATTTTAATAAAGAATTTTATCAACAAATTTTTAAAAAATTGAATTCTCATGACAAATTTTAATAAAATTTTTAGAAATAATTTCATTTTTAATGAAATTTGACAAAAATTGTACATATATTAAAATTAATTGAAATTCTTCCTAGGATTTTATTAAAATTTTTCAAAAATCTTTGAATTTCAGAGAAAAATGTTATTATTTATAAAAGTAATTGAAAATTGACGAGAATTTTCGTAAATTTTTCAACATAATTGGATATCTGAAAAGAATTATATTACTTTTGAAAATGATTCAATTCTTCAGTTGAATTTTATTAAAATAAATAATAATAATAAAATAATATAATAATATAATTAATAATTAATTAATTATTTATTTATTTTAATAATTTAATAATTTCTTTTTAAATAATTGAATTCTTTTATTGAAAGTTTTTGAAATAGTAGACTGAAAATAATGTAATTTTTTCAAGAATAAGTAAAAAAAATTTAATTTAATTACAGACAGAGCGTTTTAAATTAAAAAATATTAAAAAATGAATAATTTATTACAATTTTTCTATACATGAAAGTTAATTTTAATATTTTGGTAATTTTCATAATTATGTAAGAATTGTCATTTGTTTAAATTTCTCGAAATAATAAAATTTGGATTGATCAGGTTTTAAAAACTTACTCCTCATTTTATACGTAATTGAAAAATTTCAGAACAATTAAAATTTTGCGGAATCTTTTAAAAATAATTGAATTTTTAAAAAATATCAAAAAAATAAATATCAAATTTTAGAGAAATTTCAATAAATATAAATACGATTTATCCAAAATTTTAATAAGGTCTAAAGAAGTAAATTTTTATTTATTTTGTTCCAAGACAATTGAATTTTGAAAAAAATTATGATAAAACAAATTCAAAAAAATAGTTTTTAAACGTATTTTTATCTAATTTTTCGAAAATAATTGAATTTCTCAAAGAATTTTTCTATAAAAAAAAAAACAAAATTCATTATTTGATGAATTTTAATAAAACAAATTTTGAACATGATTTTTTGCCCCAAATTGTTAAAAATAATTCTAAAACGTTATTATTTGTTGTATGCACTTAAATTTTCGGATTTCGGAAGTATGTAATTATAAATACCAAAAATATTGAATTTTAAAAAGTAGAAGCTACTTTTCATTAATTTTTATTTTTAGATTTAAATTTTAAAGATTTTTCATTAAGGGAATTTGAACCAATTATGATGTCACAATTTTTGAACACATGCTTTTCACAAACTACCGTCATAAGGTTTCGAATGTCCTTAAAATTTTTGCGAATTCAATTATTTTGAACTTTTGCAATTTAAATTCTTCCAAAGTTGATGTTCAAAAATTGTAACAAAATACTTGAAAAAAAATTATTTTCAATTAAATTTTACAATGTTTCAATTATTTAAAGATTTTTATATTTATTATTTTTATTATTTATTATATTAATACTAATTATATTTAAAAAAAAATTATGGAATTGAATTTTTATAGGAAAATTTTATAGTTGTATCTACGATCGTTAACTACAATTTTTTTTATAGTAGAAAATTTTATAGCTGGGTGAATTTTCTGAAAGTGACATTTTTTATGTCTCGATTAATTTTATAAAATTTACTCTTTAATAATTATTCTCAATTTCCATAGTGAAAATTTAGCACTTATTTATCATTTTTAAAAGAAAATTAAATAATTTTATTCAACTTAATTTACCTAATAACTAAATTACTTTCATCTCCGAAGCCTTTTCAACATGTCTCCAATAGGACTTCTACAATGAAATTAAATTTTCATGGTTTTTTTCAAATTCTCAGAAATTTTTTTAAAATATTGTCAGAAAGTACAATGTTTTTTCTATCATTATGTGCATTTTAAAAATTTGTAGACCTCACTTTTATTTTTGATAAAAATGTTAAACTTTGTCTTCAGTTTTAAGTTAAAATTACTTTACAATGATTACTGACATTTTATACTTTAAAAATATCTTAAACAAAATTTTAATGCACATTAAAATAAAGCTGAGAATCTGACGTTAAATTTTCCTATATTTTATCTACAAAAAGGAGAAAAATGATTGCTGTTATAAATAATCGAAATTTACATGTTTCTCCGAGTAAAAATTAATTTCATCTCCGAAGCCTTTTCCTTGAAATATGCTAGTTTTTCTTTTGTTTTTAGTATTTACCTGCATTGCTTTGAAAAAATTAACCCAAATTACCATTAAATCAAATACTTTAAATACATTTATATTTTCATCCAATTGAATATATTTGGAATTAAAATATACAAATTATTAATTTTTAAGCAGTGTAATTTTATTTTCGATTTCGTGAACGCGATATTGGCGTGAATTTTTAATAGAAAAGCTCGCCAATTAAATAAAATTAATTTAATGGAGCAACAATAATATTTTTCAAATGAAAAAAACTTTAATATTTTTAAGAATTAATTTTGCGCAACCTAAAAATCTAACTCTTGAGTATGAAATTAAGTAGTTTTAATAGAAAAAATCATGTAATTGAAGAAAAAAATTAGTTGAAAAACTGAAATTTAAAAGTGTCACTTTCAGAAAATTCACCCAGCTGTATCTACGATCGTTAACTTCAATTTTTAATTATGTTTAAAGAAATAAATTTGGTTTGAAATTTTAGAAGAAAAATCGCATTAAAATACCTACATTTTCAGTGACCTTCAGCGATTGAATATTCGTGGAGATTTTAGAATCGTCTGGGAGAAATTGCACCAGATTCGCATGTCGATTCTCCAGTTGCTTCAACATTACACTGAGTTCATTATTTTTAAGATAGCCATGCCTCATATTTGCCCTAAGACCGAAATCGTAATTCGAATTCCAAGTTGTTGGATCGTCATGCATTAGGGTGAAATCAAGTGTTACTTCTCCTGGAAGACCAGAGGATTCTTCAGGAACAGTGACATTTTGAGAAACAGTCTCATAGCCAGGTGCATATGCTGTGATATTATAAGTTCCCGGTAGTAAAATTCTCCAATAGTCACCATCTTCTGCAGTGTAAATGACATGTTTGTTCCCTTGTACAGAAATTCGAGCGTGATTAATTTTCCCTCCAATTGAAGAGTGAACTCTGCCGTGAACGCCTTTTCGTGCCTAGAAATATCAGTTGGGGGTCGGGAATTTAAATAAATTCGCATCAAAAAAATACTTTAAGGAATTTTTTTCCTCAATTTACGTACCATTTCGATAAAAGCCAGTAGTGCGTCTTTGTTATCCAACCAAAATCCAGGCAGTTTGTCAGCAAGCGGATACTTAGTACAGCCGAGTTCTAATGTTACTTCAAAAGCATTGCTTTTGAGGTAATTATAGTCTTGCATACCACCGGGCACAGAATACCATTTAGCGCCGTTTGTGATTCCATTTGGAAAAGCGTCCTGCAGAACTCCTTTTCTTCCTAGTTTGAGAGGATCGGGACATCCTTCACCAAGATGCATTGTTGGATGTGTTTTCGAATAAAGCAAAGAGATCATTTTAAAAATTCCATTGTCCGGAGTGAGATTTTCGGTAGACCAATTTTTCGTCGGTCCATCGTCGTAGGGATAATTTGCCACCAGTGCACCACCATGAAGATTCGCTGATAGCACGAACGGTATTTCTGAAATCCACTTCATAACTGCTTCCGTCTCTGGTTCTTGCTTAAGATTGTCCTGATTGAAAATAAATAAAAATTTCAAAACCCAAGTCAACTTTTTGTTTCAAAAAAAAGAACTGTTCAAAAATGACGGTTAACTGAAGAAAACAAACTTTAACATACCGTTGACGTGAAATACTGATCGGGGAAATTTCTATTCAGATCAACCTTATGGGCATTTTCCCTCCCCTTAACTCCATCGATGTCACCAAGTTGAGAAATCTCATAACCATCTGGATTCATACTCGGCATCACGTGTAGCCTAATACCATTAACAATTCTCGTAGCCCTCTCATCGGATCCATAATTCTCGCAAAGATACTTGATCAATAGTAAAAGTACCTCTCTACCAACAACTTCATTCCCGTGCATATTTCCAATATACTTCATCTCTGGCTTACTGATATTGTGAATTCCAGGATTTTGCGTCACCTCCATTACGTAAAGTTCTCGACCTTCCACCGAGCGTCCAACACTATAAAGTCTCGTAATACTCGGATAATTTTCGCTCAATTCCTTCAGAAACTTCTCCATTGCCGTGTAATTGTGATGAACGAATTCGTAATGATGATAAAATCCATATTTATCACGAGGCTTCACCAGATTCAATAATTTTCGAGAACTTGGACGAACTATTAAACACATTCAATTTAAAAGTGTAATTAAAAAAATGTTTTTACAATTATTTTCATTTAAAAGAGCGCATATTAATTAATTACCAAAAAAAACCCATTAATTTCTAACAAAATGATTTTGACTTATTAGTTTTTTTTCGTTGAAATAATGCCAAAATTTGTTATAAAATTCTTTTTCTTAAAGTTACAGGGCTCGAACCAGTGAAGATTTTAAAAATACGGACTTTACGGACCAAAAATGAAAAATTACGGACCAATTACTGACAAAAATATATAAGCGAACATATTACTTAAAACTATAAATTAGATTTTTTCATAACTAAAAAACAATAAGATATCGATAACTCCGAGTCTTCTACTCGGAGCGATCCATTACTTCATGTTTTATAATAATTAAAAATAGAGTAATAAAATCATTATCAATTCAATTATTATTTTCAAGAATTTTTAACGAAAATTCTTCTTAAAATCGATTATTTTTAATAATTTTCGAAAAAGTTCTTTGACAATTTTCAAATCCATTTCTTTACAATATTCAATTTTTCAATTATTTGTAAATTCTTCAATTAAATATTATGTATTAGAAAATAAAAACTTCAAATAATATAAAAAAAATTCTCAATTAAAATTTCTCAAAAAAATTAAATTCCACAGAATTGTTACTTAGTTAAAAATATGAAAAATTCAAGTTTTCAAAGATTTGAATCTGAAATCTTTTCAAAATTTCATTATTTCTAAAACTTTACGCTCTAATACTTTTAATATTCAATTATAATCTAAAATTTTAACTGAAATCCATTTTTAAATCAATTTTCATAAGAAAATTCTACGAGAATTTCATTATTTAAATGCAAAAAAACTATTGAATAATTACATATGATTCTTAAAATTAAATTCTTTTAAAGAATTGTATCAATCAATTTTCAAATAATTTGAATTCTTTTGCAAAATTTTATTAAAATAGATATTAAAAGTAATTAAATTAGGGAAAATTTTTGAAAATAATTGAAATTTTGCCAAAAAGTTTATTAATTTTTTTGAAAATAATTCAATTTTAGAGAAGAATTTTATTATTTATAAAGATAATTGATAATTTACGCAAAAAATTGGATTAAAAATTTTGAATGCAATAATTTTATTCCTTAAAGAAATTTAATCAAAAACTTTTTAAAAATAATATTTAAATTCTAATAAATAAATTGTAGCAAAGGTTATTAAAATAATTAAATTTCTTTGATAAATTTTAATAAAATTTTTAAGAATAAATACATTATTCGAGGAATTCGATTAAAATTGTATTAAAAATAATTGAAATTCTGCAATTAGATTTATTATTTATCAAAATAATTGAATTCTTAATAAGAATTTTATTATTTGCCAAAAAAATTAAATATCTGTAAAAATTTTATTATTTATGACAATAATTGAATATTGCGAAGAAATTTATAAAAAAAATTTGTAAATAATGAAATTCCTGTAAAATTGTTATTATTTTTTGAAAATAATGAAATTCCTGTCAAATTGTTATTATTTTTTGAAAATAATTAAAGGTTTGAGTAGGATTTTAGTAGAATTTTGTTCCTACTCTTTTACTGTAACTTCTTTAAACATTATTTGCATCATTACGATTATTATTTTTAGAATTTCTAACTAAAATTCTTTTGTTTTAATTAATTTTTGTTATTTTTTAGAAAGTTCTTTGACAATTTTCAAATCCATTTGTTTACAATATTCATTTTTACGAAAATTCAATTATTCGTAAATTCTTCAATTAAATATATGTAAGGACATAAAAACATCAAATTTCATCTAAAATTATTAATGAAATTTATTTAAAAAATCAATTATTTTTTCAGAAAATTCTACAAGAATTCAATTATTTAAAAGCAAACAAAGATTTTTGTTGGAACAAAAAAATTTTTTTATTTTTTTTTTTTTATTCAATTCTGGTAAAGAATTTAATCAACAAATTTCTTAAATAATAGAATTTATTGGTTCGACGAATTTTAATAAAATTCTAAAGAAGAATTATATTTTTTTAAGAAATTCGATTAAAATTGAATTAAAAATAATTGAAATTCTGCTATGAGTTTCTAAAATTTTTATATTTTGGGAAAATAATTGAATGTTTGTGTAGAATAGTCTAATAAATTTTGTTTAATAATTGCATTTTTTTGACTATAAAAATAAATATTTTATTAAATAATTCAATGTTTCTTAAAATTGAATTTTCATAAAGAATTTTATCAACAAATTTTTAAAAAATTAAATTCTCATGACAAATTTTAATAAAATTTTTAGGAATAGTTTCATTTTTAATGAAATTTGACAAAAATAAATTGTACATATATTAAAATTAATTGAAATTCTGCCTAGAATTTTATTAAAATTTTTGAAAATAATTGATATTTCGAAGAAAAATTTAATTATTTCTAAAGATAATTGAAATTTTGGCGAGAATTTAAAAAAAATTTTGAACATAATTGAATTTTTGCGAAGAATTTTACTACTTTTGAAAATAATTGAATTCCTTCAATCATTTGTAATTTCTCTAAAATTATCCAAATTATATCGTATAATTTACGTACTTTGCGGATCTTTTTCAAACGAATTACGGACTTTACGGACCTTTTTTTTAAAAAAACGAACTTTTACGGACTTCAATCAAAGTTACGGACTTTTACGGGATTTACGGAACTAGTTCGAGCCTTGAAGTTATAAAAATTAAAAATTTTCAAAACATGGTTAAAAGCATTTCTTCAGTTCGCTGTGAACTACAAATTTTTATAAATGTTTCTACTTTTATAGAAAAACTTAAACTTATTTTTGGTCCGAATTGACGGGGTTTGACCCAAAGTAAACGAGCAATTAAATAAATATAAACAACACACAAAGAAAACATTGCGAACAATAATGATTCATTTAAAGAAAAGAACGAAAACAAGCAACACAAGGTATTGAAAAATTAAAATTGGATTCAGTGGCTATATTGAATAATGACAATTTCAGAGCAGATATAATTTTATTTTCCATTTTTTATTCATACAATTTCATACATTATTTCATTACACCAACTCTGTACTGAATTTTTATTTTGAAAATAAAATAATTTTCAATATTTATAACGTAAAATATGTATTAAGACCATGTTTAGCAAGTTCTATTCTCAAAATATTGTCGGAAATATTATTTAGAACCGTTTTAAAAGTTTGTTGAATATAAAGCTTCTAAGTTTCCCTAAGGGAACAACATTACTTTGGATTTTCCAATTGAAACATTTTGTGTTTCTAAAAATTATGTTTTGTAAACAAACATTTCAACCTACTTTCGACAAGTGTCCTGCTGGAAAGTGGACTAACTAAAAAACCTAATTGGTAAGAAAAGAAATCCTCTTACTAATGGGTCTTCATACTTCCCCTCTAGGATCCTTGTCGGATTTAGGTAAATTCTCTCAGTTAATATTAAAGAATATATTTGCATTTCAATATCTCAGTCATGGTCTTAATTAAAACATCATTCTAAGATGTATATAAAGTTAATATTACATTTTGATATACATAGCATTAAAGTTTTCTGTCAAAAATTAAAACTAAACAACTGAAACACTTATTACTATCGAAAACATCCATTCCCATAGAAAATATTCAGGCTATAATTGTCACTTCTATAAATATTGAATTACTAGTGCCCGTTTATTGTGTAATGCATATATGGTAAATGTCATAATTTTCTTTTTGTTCAAAATGCTATAAAATCACAGAAATATTTTGTTCCTTTCAATACATATATATAGACTAAAAGCACAAAATTAACCTTTTACATTTTATTTTAAAAATTATATAGGAAATCACAGAAATATTTGTTCACTTTAAAAAATAAATCACTAATATTAATGGATACCCATTTTAATTAATTAATTAAAATTAATTAATTAAAATTAATTAATGTATTTTTTAGGAGAGAATTTTGTCTTTTTTTTAAATAAAATACAATGCCAGGAGCATTATATAGTTTTAAAAGTATTTCCACGATGACGCAGAAGAAATATCTTCAAATATTGATAGAGATTCAGTTTTTTCATTTCTCCATACCTTGTGTTCTTGTAAAGGTTGCAGGTTATAAGTAGTCAGATCTTAGGAGCTAAATATTTTTTTTAACGAAGTAAGAGAGTTCTTTGATTTTTGTTTTATCAACAATAGATGCTCCGATCCAAGTAAACATATCATTCGCGCACTGCAATCATAGAAATATAATTCATCATTATGTGATGATGATCTCATGGAACTTAACAGCAAGTGACAAATTGTGCTTCATTGGTACTTTCTCTCTTGAAATAAAATGAAATAAATTCAACTCGTTTTTGTGCTAGATTCCTAAACAATAATGAAAAAATTAAAAATACGTAAACTTGTTTTAAGTTCAGCAAGTTATTCAGATTTTCCTACAATTTATTGATTATACTTCTTAACAATATAACTTGAGACTTATAATTTTGTTTATTAAACGAGATCCCTTTAACTGGCAATTACTATTTTTGAAGCAGTCCATTTATATTTTTAGGTTATGTGTGAATTTTATAATATTTTTAAATTTAAATTTCAAATAAAAATTTGAGTCCGAGAATTAATTATTAAGATACTCGGACCCATTAAGAAAACAAATTCCATGTCGAATGTAAATACGTATCGATAAATATAAAAATAATTATATTTTTGCACATCACTGCTAATCGATGATGTACTTTAGACATTTACACAAATAAGTTCAATTAATTTAAAATTCTTAAATAATGTTATGTTTTCAATTCACGGAAAAAGCAATTCACAGAAAGAAAAGACGATCAGCATTTTGGGGCCAAGAGTAGCGATTTCAACAGAAGGGAAATTGTAGAAATAAGTTAGCGAATAAATCCTGTAGATGTCTCTGGGAAAATAATTGAGTATTACGCGGGTTGCACAATTTAATGAGAATACGAATAATATTAAATTACAGCATTTAAAAAATAAATATAAAATACAATTATAATATTACAATAATTATAATTGTAATATATAATTAAAATAAATAATTATAATAATGATTATTATAATTGTAATAACTAATTGTAAATATAATAATAGTAATAATAATTGTAATGAATAAGAATAATAATAATATAATTAAAATTAAAAAAATCTTTTCATCAATTAATAAATTTTTTACGTATAATTACTAAAATTATTTAACAGATATAATACAAGTAACAAAAAATTATTATAATTAATTAAAATTCTAAAATTCATTCTATTAAAATGAAGATAATTTAATAAATTTATTCATTCAATAATAATTAACAGTTCAATATTAATTAACTAATTTTAATGAATATTTTTTATTAAATTATTCAATTTATTTAATCAAAATAAAAAAAATTCCTAACGGAATTTTCATTATTTGTAAAATAAAAAAAATTAAAATTTCCAAAATTGAATTTTTTTAAAGTCGACATAACCTTCATTTTCAAAAGCATTCCTTTTCTATTTTAATTTAAAAGCTTTGCTTCTTCAATTAATACAGAAATTTATTTCAGCAAAAGGGGAACGGCATTAATATTTTACAACAAATAACTATTAATAAATCAATTGTATTTAATTTATTCATTAATTTTCATTTTGTGGTTTCCTTTTTTAAATTCATAATCAATAATCATTAATTATTCAATTTATATAAACTAAAAAAAATATTTTCTTAATGGAATTTTCCATTATTTGTTAAATAAAAAAATTGTTAAATTAACAAGCACGTAAATTTGACAAATTATTCCATTAATACAATAAAATTTAAACTTGATTGCCATTAACTATTGAAAAATAAGAAATTGCTTATAAAAATAATAATTAAACAAACATTTTACATTTTCTCATTTTTGGTGTAGAATTTCATGAAAATTCAAAATTTTTGTCGAAAATTGCAGGATTTTTTCCAATCCTCTTCAAATATTTTGCAAAGTCTTCTTGTATCGAATACAAAATTGGAAAAATATTTTTCTACTGCGAGAAAAATTTTCTTTTATCAAAAATCTTGAAATTTTTCATTTTGGTGTTGAATTTCATGAAAATACAAAATTTTTGTCGAAAATTGCAGGATTTCTTTAAATCATCTTCAAATATTTTGCAAAGTCTTCTTCTATCGAATACGAAATTGGAAAAATCTTTTTCTACAACGAGAAAAATTTTCTTTTATCAAAAATATTCAAATTTCTCATTTTTGTGTTGAATTTCATGAAAATACAAAATTTTTGTCGAAAATTGCAGGATTTCTTTAAATCATCTTCAAATATTTTGCAAAGTCTTCTACTATCGAATACGAAATTGGAAAAATCTATTTCTACGGAAAAAAAAATTTTCTTTTATTAAAAATCGTGAATTTTCTCATTTTTGGTGTTGAATTTCATGAAAATACCAAATTTTTGTCGAAAATTGCAGGATTTCTTTGAATCCATTTCAAATATTTTGAAAAGTCTTTTTCTATCGAATGCGAAATTGGAAAAATCTTTTTCTACTGCAAGAAAAATTTTATTTTATCAAAAATCTTGAAATTTTTCATTTTTGGTGTTGAATTTCATGAAATTACAAAATTTTTGTCGAAAAATGCAGGATTTCTTTAAATCATCTTCAAATATTTTGTAAAGTCTTATTCTATCGAATACGAAAATGGAAAAATCTTTTTTAACGGCGAGAAAAATTTTGTTTTACCAAAAATCTTGAATTTTCTCATTTTTGGTGTTGAATTTCATGAAATTACAAAATTTTTGTCGAAAATTGCAGGATTTCTTTAAATCATCTTCAAATATTTTGTAAAGTCTTCTTCTATCGAATACGAAATTGGAAAAATCTTTTTCTACGGAGAGAAAAATTTTCTTTTATTAAAAATCGTGAATTTTCTCATTTTTGGTGTTGAATTTCATGAAATTACAAAATTTTTGTCGAAAATTGCAGGATTTCTTTAAATCATCTTCAAATATTTTGTAAAGTCTCTTTCTATCGAATACGAAAATGGAAAAATCTTTTTTAACGGCGAGAAAAATGTTCTTTTATCAAAAATCTTGAATTTTCTAATATTTTGTGTCGAATTTCATGAAAATACAAAATTTTTGTCGAAAATTGCAGGATTTCTTTGAATCCATTTTAAATATTTTGTAAAGTCTTATTCTATCGAATACGAAAATGGAAAAATCTTTTTTAACGGCGAGAAAAATTTTCTTTTATCAAAAATCTTGAATTTTCTAATATTTTGTGGCGAATTTCATGAAAATACAAAATTTTTGTCGAAAGTTGCAGGATTCCTTTAAATCCTCTTCAAATATTTTGTAAAATCTTCTTTTATTAAATACAAAATGGAAAAATATTTTTCAACGTCGAAAAAAATTTTGTTTTACCAAAAATCTTGAATTTTCTCATTTTTGGTGTTGAATTTCATGAAATTACAAAATTTTTGTCGAAAATTGCAGGATTTCTTTAAATCATCTTCAAATATTTTGTAAAGTCTTCTTCTATCGAATACGAAATTGGAAAAATCTTTTTCTACGGAGAGAAAAATTTTCTTTTATTAAAAATCGTGAATTTTCTCATTTTTGGTGTTGAATTTCATGAAATTACAAAATTTTTGTCGAAAATTGCAGGATTTCTTTAAATCATCTTCAAATATTTTGTAAAGTCTTATTCTATCGAATACGAAAATGGAAAAATCTTTTTTAACGGCGAGAAAAATTTTTTTTATCAAAAATCTTGAATTTTCTAATATTTTGTGGCGAATTTCATGAAAATACCAAATTTTTGTCGAAAATTGCAGGATTTTTTTAAATCATTTTGAAATATTTTGCAAAGTCTTCTTCTATCGAATATGAAATGAGAAATATCTTTTTCTACGGCGAGAAAATTTTTTTTTATCAAAAATCTTGAATTTTCTAATTTTTGGTGTTGAATTTCATGAAAATACAAAATTTTTGTCGAAAATTGCAGGATTTCTTTAAATCATCTTCAAATATTTTGCAAAGTCTTCTTTTATCGAATGCAAAATTGGAAAAATCTTTTTCTACTGCGAGAAAAATTTTGTTTTACCAAAAATCTTGAATTTTCCCATTTTTGGTGTTGAATTTCATAAAATTACAAAATTTTTGTCGAAAGTTGCAGGATTTCTTTAAATCATCTTCAAATATTTTGTAAAGTCTTCTTCTATCGAATACGAAATTGGAAAAATCTTTTTCTACTGCAAGAAACATTTTGTTTTATCAAAAATCTTGAATTTTCTCATTTTTGGTGTTGAATTTCATGAAAAAACAAAATTTTTGTCGAAAATTGCAGGATTTCTTTAAATCATCTTCAAATATTTTGTAAAGTCTTCTTCTATCGAATACGAAATTGGAAAAATCTTTTTCTACGGAGAGAAAAATTTTCTTTTATTAAAAATCGTGAATTTTCTCATTTTTGGTGTTGAATTTCATGAAAATACCAAATTTTTGTCGAAAATTGCAGGATTTCTTTGAATCCATTTCAAATATTTTGCAAAGTCTTTTTCTATCGAATGCGAAATTGGAAAAATCTTTTTCTACTGCGAGAAAAATTTTCTTTTATCAAAAATTTTGAAAATTCTCATTTTTGGTGTTGAATTTCATGAAAATACCAAATTTTTGTCGAAAATTGCAGGATTTCTATGAATCCATTTCAAATATTTTGCAAAGTCTTCTTCTATCGAATACGAAATTGGAAAAATCTTTTTCTACGGAGAGAAAAATTTTCTTTTATTAAAAATCTTGAAATTTTTCATTTTTGGAGTTGAATTTCATGAAAATACAAAATTTTTGTCGAAAATTGCAGGATTTTTTTAAATCATCTTCAAATATTTTGCAAAGTCTTCTTCTATCGAATACGAAATTGGAAAAATCTTTTTCTACGGCGAGAAAAATTTTCATTTATCAAAAATCTTGAATTTTCTCGTTTTTGGTGTTGAATTTCATGAAATTACAAAATTTTTGTCGAAAATTGCAGGATTTTTTTAAATCATCTTCAAATATTTTGCAAAGTCTTCTTCTATCGAATACGAAATTGGAAAAATCTTTTTCTACGGCGAGAAAAATTTTCATTTATCAAAAATCTTGAATTTTCTCATTTTTGGTGTTGAATTTCATGAAATTACAAAATTTTTGTCGCAAATTGCAGGATTTCTTTAAATCATCTTAAAATATTTTGCAAAGTCTTCTTGTATTGACTACAAAATTGGAAATAGATTTTTCTAGTAACTTATTCGATAGAAGAAGACTTTGCAAAATATTTGAAGAGGATTTAAAGAATTCCTGCAATTTTCGACAAAAACTTTGTATTTTCATGAAATTCAACACCACAAATGAAAAATTTCAAGATTTTTGATAAAAGAAAATTTTTCTCGCCGTAGAAAAAGATTTTTCCAATTTCGTATTCGATCAAGGAAGACTTTGCAAAATATTTGAAGATGATTTAAAGAAATCCTGCAATTTTCGACAAAAAATTTTGTAATTTCATAAAATTCAACACCAAAAATGAGGAAATTCAAGATTTTTGATAAAAGAAAATTTTTCGCGCAGTAGAAAAAGATTTTTCCAATTTCGCATTCGATAGAAAAAGACTTTGCAAAATATTTGAAGATGATTTAAAGAAATCCTGCAATTTTCGACAAAAACTTTGTATTTTCATGAAATTCAACACCAAAAATGAGAAAATTGAAGATTTTTGATAAAAGAAAATTTTTCTTTCAGTAGAAAAAGATTTTTCCAATTTCGTATTTGATAGAAGAAGACTTTGCAAAATATTTGAAGATGATTTAAAGAAATCCTGCAATTTTCGACAAAAATTTTGTATTTTCATGAAATTCAACACCAAAAATGAGAAAATTCAAGATTTTTGATAAAAGAAAATTTTTCGCGCAGTAGAAAAAGATTTTTCCAATTTCGTATTCGATAGAAGAAGACTTTGTAAAATATTTGAAGATGATTTAAAGAAATCCTGCAATTTTCGACAAAAATTTGGTATTTTCATGAAATTCAACACCAATAATGAAAAATTTCAAGATTTTGGATAAAAGAAAATTTTTCTCTCCGTAGAAAAAGATTTTTCCAATTTCGTATTCGATAGAAGAAGACTTTGCAAAATATTTGAAGATGATTTAAAGAAATCCTGCAATTTTCGACAAAAATTTTATATTTTCATGAAATTCAACACCAAAAATGAGAAAATTCAAGATTTTTGATAAAAGAAAATTTTTCGCGCAGTAGAAAAAGATTTTTCCAATTTCGTATTCGATAGAAGAAGACTTTGTAAAATATTTGAAGATGATTTAAAGAAATCCTGCAATTTTCGACAAAAATTTTGTATTTTCATGAAATTCAACACCAAAAATGGGTAAATTCAAGATTTTCGAAAAAACAAAATTTTTTTCGCCGTAGAAATTTTTCTGGAAAAATTTTTCCAATTTCGCATTCAATAGAAAAAGACTTTGCAAAATATTTGAAATGGATTCAATGAAATCCTGCAATTTTCGACAAAAACTTTGTATTTTCATGAAATTCAACACCAAAATTGGGAAAATTCAAGATTTTCGAAAAAACAAAATTTTTTTCGCCGAAGAAAAAGATTTTTCCATTTTCGCATTCAATAGAAAAAGACTTTGCAAAATATTTGAAATTGATTCAATAAAAACCTGCAATTTTCGACAAAAATTTGGTATTTTCATGAAATTCAACACCAAAAATGAAAAATTTCAAGATTTTTGATAAAAGAAAATTTTTCGCGCAGTAGAAAAAGATTTTTCCAATTTCGTATTCGATAGAAGAAGACTTTGCAAAATATTTGAAGATGATTTAAAGAAATCCTGCAATTTTCGAGAAAAATTTTGTATTTTCATGAAATTCAACACCAAAAATGAGAAAATTCAAGATTTTTGATAAAAGAAAATTTTTCGCGCAGTAGAAAAAGATTTTTCCAATTTCGTATTCGATAGAAGAAGACTTTGCAAAATATTTGAAGATGATTTAAAGAAATCCTGCAATTTTCGACAAAAACTTTGTATTTTCATGAAATTCAACACCAAAAATGGGTAAATTCAAGATTTTCGAAAAAACAAAATTTTTTTCGCCGTAGAAATTTTTCTGGAAAAATTTTTCCAATTTCGCATTCAATAGAAAAAGACTTTGCAAAATATTTGAAATGGATTCAATGAAATCCTGCAATTTTCGACAAAAACTTTGTATTTTCATGAAATTCAACACCAAAATTGGGAAAATTCAAGATTTTCGAAAAAACAAAATCTTTTTCGCCGTTGAAAAAGATTTTTCCAATTTCGCATTCAATAGAAAAAGACTTTGCAAAATATTTGAAATGGATTCAATAAAAACCTGCAATTTTCGACAAAAATTTGGTATTTTCATGAAATTCAACACCAAAAATGAAAAATTTCAAGATTTTTGATAAAAGAAAATTTTTCGCGCAGTAGAAAAAATTTTTTCCAATTTCGCATTCGATAGAAAAAGACTTTGCAAAATATTTGAAGATGATTTAAAGAAATCCTGCAATTTTCGACAAAAATTTGGTATTTTCATGAAATTCAACACCAAAAATGAGAAAATTCAAGATTTTTGATAAAAGAAAATTTTTCTTTCAGTAGAAAAAGATTTTTCCAATTTCGTATTCGATAGAAGAAGACTTTGCAAAATATTTGAAGATGATTTAAAGAAATCCTGCAATTTTCGACAAAAATTTGGTATTTTCATGAAATTCAACACCAAAAATAAGAAAATTCTAGATTTTTGATAAAAGAAAATTTTTCTTGCAGTAGAAAAAGATTTTTTCAATTTCGTATTCGATAGAAGAAGACTTTGCAAAATATTTGAAGATGATTTAAAGAAATCCTGCAATTTTCGACAAAAACTTTGTATTTTCATGAAATTCAACACCAAAATTGGGAAAAATCAAGATTTTTGATAAAAGAAAATTTTTCTTTCAGTAGAAAAAGATTTTTCCAATTTCGTATTCGATAGAAGAAGACTTTGCAAAATATTTGAAGATGATTTAAAGAAATCCTGCAATTTTCGACAAAAACTTTGAATTTTCATGAAATTCAACACCAAAAATGAAAAATTTCAAGATTTTTGATAAAAGAAAATTTTTCTCGCAGTAGAAAAAGATTTTTCCAATTTCGTATTCGATAGAAGAAGACTTTGCAAAATATTTGAAGATGATTTAAAGAAATCCTGCAATTTTCGACAAAAATTTTGTATTTTCATGAAATTCAACACCAAAAATGAAAAATTTCAAGATTTTTGATAAAAGAAAATTTTTCGCGCAGTAGAAAAAGATTTTTCCAATTTCGCATTCGATAGAAAAAGACTTTGCAAAATATTTGAAGATGATTTAAAGAAATCCTGCAATTTTCGACAAAAACTTTGTATTTTCATGAAATTCAACACCAAAAATGGGAAAATTCAAGATTTTCGAAAAAACAAAATTTTTTTCGCCGTTGAAAAATATTTTTCCTATTTTGTATTTAATACAAGAAGATTTTACAAAATATTTGAAGAGGATTTAAAGAAATCCTGCAATTTACGACAAAAATGTTGTAATTTCATGAAATTCAACACCAAAAATAAGAAAATTCTAGATTTTTGATAAAAGAAAATTTTTCTTGCAGTAGAAAAAGATTTTTTCAATTTCGTATTCGATAGAAGAAGACTTTGCAAAATATTTGAAGATGATTTAAAGAAATCCTGCAATTTTCGACAAAAACTTTGTATTTTCATGAAATTCAACACCAAAATTGGGAAAATTCAAGATTTTCGAAAAAACAAAATTTTTTTCGCCGTAGAGAAAGATTTTTCCAATTTCGCATTCGATAGAAAAAGACTTTTCAAAATATTTGAAGATGATTTAAAGAAATCCTGCAATTTTCGACAAAAATTTTGTATTTTCATGAAATTCAACACCAAAAATGAGAAAATTCAAGATTTTTGATAAAAGAAAATTTTTCTTGCAGTAGAAAAAGATTTTTCCAATTTCGTATTCGATAGAAGAAGACTTTGCAAAATATTTGAAGATGATTTAAAGAAATCCTGCAATTTTCGACAAAAATTTTGTATTTTCATGAAATTCAACACCAAAATTGGGAAAATTCAAGATTTTCGAAAAAACAAAATTTTTCTCGCAGTAGAAAAAGATTTTTCCAATTTCGTATTCGATAGAAAAAGACTTTTCAAAATATTTGAAGAAGATTTAAAGAAATCCTGCAATTTTCGACAAAAATTTTGTATTTTCATGACATTTAACACCAAAAATGAAGAAATTCAAGATTTTTGATAAAAGAAAATTTTTCGCGCAGTAGAAAAAGATTTTTCCAATTTCGCATTCGATAGAAAAAGACTTTGCAAAATATTTGAAGATGATTTAAAGAAATCCTGCAATTTTCGACAAAAATTTTGTATTTTCATGAAATTCAACACCAAAAATGGGAAAATTCAAGATTTTTGATAAAAGTAAATTTTTCTCGCCGTAGAAAAAGATTTTTCCAATTTCGCATTCGATAGAAGAAGACTTTGCAAAATATTTGAAGAAGATTTAAAGAAATCCTGCAATTTTCGACAAAAATTTTCTATTTTCATGAAATTCAACACCAAAAATGAGAAAATTCAAGATTTTTGATAAAAGAAAATTTTTCTTTCAGTAGAAAAAGATTTTTCCAATTTCGTATTCGATAGAAGAAGACTTTGCAAAATATTTGAAGATGATTTATAGAAATCCTGCAATTTTCGACAAAAACTTTGTATTTTCATGAAATTCAACACCAAAAATGAGAAAATTCAAGATTTTTGATAAAAGAAAATTTTTCTTTCAGTAGAAAAAGATTTTTCCAATTTCGTATTCGATAGAAGAAGACTTTGCAAAATATTTGAAGATGATTTAAAGAAATCCTGCAATTTTCGACAAAAACTTTGTATTTTCATGAAATTCAACACCAAAAATGAAAAATTTCAAGATTTTTGATAAAAGAAAATTTTTTCTCGCAGTAGAAAAAAAGATTTTTCCAATTTCCGTATTCGATAGAAGAAGACTTTGCAAAATATTTGAAGATGATTTAAAGAAATCCTGCAATTTTTCGACAAAAATTTTGTATTTTCATGAAATTCAACACCAAAATGAAAAATTTCAAGATTTTTGATAAAAGAAAATTTTTCGCGCCAGTAGAAAAAGATTTTTCCAATTTCGCATTTCGATAGAAAAAGACTTTTCAAAATATTTGAAATGGATTCAAAGAAATCCTGCAATTTTCGACAAAAACTTTGTATTTTCATGAAATTCAACACCAAAAATGGGAAAATTCAAGATTTTCGAAAAAACAAAATTTTTTTCGCCGTTGAAAAATATTTTTCCTATTTTGTATTTAATACAAGAAGATTTTACAAAATATTTGAAGAGGATTTAAAGAAATCCTGCAATTTACGACAAAAAATTTGAATTTTCATGAAATTCTACACCAAAAATGAGAAAATTTAAAATGTTTGTTTAATTATTATTTTTATAAGCAATTTCTTATTTTCCAATAGTTAATGGCGATCAAGTTTAAATTTTATTGTATTAATGGAATAATTTGTCAAATTTACGTGCTTGTTAATTTAACAATTTTTTTTATTTAACAAATAATGGAAAATTCCATTAAGAAAATATTTTTTTTAGTTTATATATTATATATAATAATCGTCGTGATTCCAGATTTCCGGATCTCTGTCCACACTTGAAGTTAGTTATAGTTATTCTTTTGTTTTTTATACGTTTTGATAGAAAATAGAATACATATATACATAATAATCGTAAGTTTCCTTTCCGTTAGCAAATTATCTGTATTCATTTTTCAGAAGAATTTTATTATTTTCAAAAATAATTCATTTTTTTAGGCAAATTTTGTAAATTATGAAAATAATTGAATTCTTTCGAGAAATGTTATTAATAATTGTTGAAAAAATAATTTAATTACTTTCGAAGAATTTTATTATTTATGAAAATAATTTAATTCTTTCAAAGAATTTTATTATTTATGAAAATAATTTAATTCTTTCAAAGAATTTTATTATTTATGAAAATAATTTAATTCTTTCAAAGAATTTTATTAAAATTGATAAAAATAATTGAATTTTTTCCTACAATTTTATCATAAATTTTTTTGAATAATAGAATTCTGTTTGGTTATTTTATAAAAATAGTAGATTTTGAAAATCATTGAAATGTGAAAAGTTTTTAAAGATAATTAAATTTTACAAAGAATTCTATTAAAAAATTTGGCAATAATTGAATGTTGGTTGGAAATTTTATTAAATTTTTTTGAAAATAATTGGATTTTCCAAAAAAACATTAAATTCATGCTTAGAATTTAATCAAAAATTTTTTTTAAAAAATGGAATTCACATGAAAAATTTTATAATTATTAAAAGAATTTGAATTATTGGGAAAAATAAATTGTATAAAATTTTGTTAAATAAAATTGATTTTTTTCAATATTAGCGAATTAAAAGTAGTGGAAATTCTCTAAAAAATATTGTTTATATTCTTTTTCGTAAAGTTAAATACTTATATATAGCTAATTATTATTTTTTACCTACCCTATTCTTTAGAATAATTAAAATATTCGTAATGAAAGTTTTTTTTAATTTAGGTATCAGATAACAATTTTTGTGAAATTGAATTTTCCTCGTACAAGAAAGTTTAATTATTTTCAATTGTGAGAATCTGATGCCAAATTTGAAATTAGTATCGAAATTTGTTAAAGTTTTTTTATATACTTTAAAGTTTAAAAATATAATATATTTTGAAAATTTAATTCTAATTAGTTTTTTAGTTATGTGTCATAATAAGTATTTCCTTAAAAATTACTTAAATTAAAATGACTTGAAATTGTTTATAATAAACATTGTAGCACAATATTCCCGCGCGCTTGCGCGCGGATAATTTGGCTAGTTGAATAATTAATGATTATTGATTATGAATTTAAAAAAGGAAACCACAAAATGAAAATTAATGAATAAATTAAATACAATTGATTTATTAATAGTTATTTGTTGTAAAATATTAATGCCGTTCCCCTTTTGCTGAAATAAATTTCTGTATTAATTGAAGAAGCAAAGCTTTTAAATTAAAATTTTACAAATAATGAAAAATTCCGTTAGGAATTTTTTTTATTTTGATTAAATAAATTGAATAATTAATAAAAAATATTCATTAAAATTAGTTAATTAATAATGAACTGTTAATTATTATTGAATGAATAAATTTATTAAATTATCTTCATTTTAATAGAATGAATTTTAGAATTTTAATTAATTATAATAATTTTTTGTTACTTATATTATATCTGTTAAATAATTTTAGTAATTATACGTAAAAAATTTATTAATTGATGAAAAGATTTTTTTAATTTTAATTATATTATTATTATTCTTATTCATTACAATTATTATTACTATTATTATATTTACAATTAGTTATTACAATTATAATAATCATTATTATAATTATTTATTTTAATTATATATTACAATTATAATTATTGTAATATTATAATTGTATTTTATATTTATTTTTTAAATGCTGTAATTTAATATTATTCGTATTCTCATTAAATTCTGCAACCCGCGTAATACTCAATTATTTTCCCAGAGACATCTACAGGATTTATTCGCTAACTTATTTCTACAATTTCCCTTCTATTGAAATCGCTACTCTTGGCCCCAAAATGCTGATCGTCTTTTCTTTCTGTGAATTGCTTTTTCCGTGAATTGACAACATAACAATATCGTGATCCTGGTCACAAACTGTTAAGTGTTTCCAATATTCTACAGTTTAGTTTTCAACTCTCTGCTGATGCTAACGATCGTTATCGTCAAAAATCGTCATTGTGGACGCCTGGTGGGGGAAGTTACGTAACTTTGACGATAGAGTGAGGATTAGTTAGCGTCAGCAGAGAGTTAAGAGAGGCCGATAAAGCTACTCGACGAATTTCATGTCCCTGACGAACGAAAAGTATGTCAAATTAAAGAAAACAGTCAAGCCTCTATTAAATAAAAGTCATTAAGTTTTCATGCAGTTTGTAGAATCATTGAAATTAGTTTCAATCCTGACGTTTGGCAACGCTAGCAGTACACCAAATGAATAAAAAAAAGTTCTTGTTAAACTTCTGGCGCCCATTTTTTGCTTAGAATATACAGACAAATTATTCACTACGTTTTCTAGATCAGAGGTATTACAATCTTCTCAATCAATTGTAATTTCGAAGATACTTACCCATTGTACGTTGGGAGATTTTGTAAAAAGTTTCTTTGTTCAAAAGGAAAAATTGATTGGAAAACGTTCGTTAACCTACTTCACGTTAGTGAAAGCTGAAAACATTGGAGGTCTCACATAACCTAGAAATTTCAAAAACCTTCCAACACCGTTAAGTAAAAGATATATTAATTAGGACCAGGACACGGAAAGTGATAATAAAATAATTATTTAAAAGAACATTTGCTAGAGAATTGATCATTTTCGAATTTCTAAAACTTCTGTAAAACTAAATACTGTTTTAACTTGTAACCAATTAAAATCTTTTTAAAGTATAAACGCTGCCAAATGTCAAAGACGGAACTAATCCCAAAATATTTACATAAACTTTATTCATAAATGTTTACTGACAGAAAAATTTAGCGATTCTTCATTTTAAGTGAATACAAAAATATTAAATTTCTTTTATTTTCCACATAAATTGAGTTAAAATGAAAAAAGTAAAATAGTTAAAAAGAGGTCAACAGAATGCAGCCTCTCTAAAGTAGACTTAATTCTTCTATTTTCTCACTGGTTGCATTATTTATAGTTATGGTAAATTACAATAGCAATGAATTTTAGTTCTTAAGATCCGATAAACTACTTTACTACATAAGTGAAAAAATAAGCCATTTTTGTTAAAAAAAATTTTAGTTAGTGAATTGTTTAACTACAAAATGTTTCCAAAACCACCAATAAATTTAAAAAAAAGCCTAGTGATAGTTAAATGAAAAATGATCAAAAAAAGCGAGAATCCAGCGTTTTTCTTATAAACTGAACGACTTTTTCTACTTTGTTTGGTAAAAAAAAATTCAAAATGTGGATAAAGGAAAATGGACTAGTGGTGTTTGGATGAGAGAAACTAAATTTAAAATCAAGGTGCATAAAAAGAACAATGAATTTCTACAAAGAATAAGCTTTATTTGTAAATAAACAATGTGTACATTTTCAGTCAATTGATAAAAAAATAATACAAATATGAAAATATGACAAAATACAAGTATAAAAAAAACTATTTCATTAAAAAAATAGTTAATAAAATTAAATTGATTATAAAATTGATATTTTCATGCCTTTTAAATTTTCTTAAACAACTTACAAGTTTTCAAAGGTTAAATCTTTATTTCTGTTTATATAGAAATTTGTTTATAAAATCACTTTTAATTGAATTCGTAAACATGAATAAACCATTTAAAACTTCTATAGCATACTTGTCATGGAATTAACTACATTCGATCTTTAAATGAGTAAATGTAACAAGGCAAAGATGAGAAATTTTCATTTGTCATCATATGCCAACATTAATGAGATGGTTACAGAGTTTTATTCAACTCCTGTCGTAACCTTGATGATAAGATTATCTCTAGTGCAAAATTTTATATTTAATTAACATTATTAACTGTTTTACAAATTGAAGCACATAGTGTATTAAGCTAAGGCCTTTAACGTTTTAATTACCAAAGTTAAATATTCTGAAATTAAAGTTAGTGGTTATTTCTGTTTAGAATGGATCAGAGCAATGTCGCAAATCAATAATTGAAGAGACGTCTTATTGGAAGAATAGAATTAGCGAAGTGTGCTTTGACTACTCTTTCTTATCATAAGTGTTATCTTTTTGACACTTCAAGCACTTTCACCCTTCAATCTCAGATTATGCTTTTCAGGAATGTTTTTTTTAACATTGAAGCTGATAAAGTGGGCATTATTTATTACAAATTGCAGAGCCTGGTACTTGATCCAAATTATCTGGATCAATTACTCGGTTTTAAGTTGGAGAGAGATTCAATTGAACTCTTTGTGTCTGAAGATCATAATATTGACCATCCATTAAAGAGAAGAAGAGGAAATGGGTATTTTTGTGGAAATATTAAGAACTGTTTTACTAATTGCTTAGTACAATTCTGCCCAATAGCTGAGTCTAATGAATATTATTACAAATTAATTTTTTTGAATAAAAAAAAGGGTTTTACGTTATATCTGGCGCCCATTTTTTGTCCAGAAAATAAAAATAAATTTAATATTATGAATAATAATGAATGATAATTTTCGAATTAACAAAAAAGTCTTGCTAAAATTCTGGCGCCCATTTTTTGCCTAGGAAATATAGACAAAAAAGTCGTAGGAAACAGTGAAATTAGTGAGAATATGAGCAATAAACTACAATAATGTTTGAGGTAAAGTCAATTAGTGTCAGTTAAGAATTGTTCGTATGATGTAATAATCACACAGATCATCAAGTTCTAGAATGATTATTTTAACATTAAGGACCGTTATCAAAGTACGGGAATAACAGGAATATATTAATGATTATAGAAAAGTTAAAGAGAACCAAACTGCACATATTTAACGTCATATGAACTATTTCCAAAACATTATTTGCAGCCTTGGAAGAAAATGATTTAAAATATGTAAATTGTAAATTCAGAATTCGAAAAATCATTTTACAGAAGTTTCCAAAGATTAGAGCTATTTGGGATAATAAAACACATTTTATCCCTAAATGAGGAGTGTACCTAGAACAAAAAGGTTACCATCTAACACATACAGGGTCAATATCTATTCCTTTCGTTTATGTACTTCATCAATATCTTCTGTTAAACAGACGTTGTAAACAACAATACTGCAAATTATCATCTTGTCTAATCAAATTAAAATCTTTGCAATATTGATGAATTAAGCAAAGATGTAAGTTTTGTTAATAAATTCAATTAACGACGGAAAACATGGAATAGTACATCCACAAATCTTAACATCTTAACAAATCTCAACAACATTAAGTTGTTAACAAATTTATTAATCAATATGCGATTGATTTTATTATGAACATTTTTATAATAGGAAAATTAAATAAAAATATATTATTTAAAAAACTGGCGCTTATTTTTATAGGAGAAAATTGCATTTTTACGTCCACGGCACTAATTGATAAACAGTTTTTAACTCCGCTGTACTATTTTTCATAGCGAGGAGTTAATAAACATCTGTCATAACTATCGTGACATATTACATATTTATAAAAATTATAAATTTTAATGAATATTAAAGTAACTAAGGATTTTCTTTAAATCCTTCTATTATGAAATCAATGAATATCTTCTCTTGTCAAAAACAAAATTGAAAAATCAATTTAAGACTTTGAGATTCGTAATTATAAATAATCAATCTAATAAAAGAAAAAAAGAGTTTCGTTACATATGGCGCCCATTTTTTCAAGATAACACAAATTTAAGAATTCAAACTTGATTTACACGGAGTGAAGAGTTACTGTTGTGGTAACAAAACACGTTTAGTAACTTAAAATTTTGTCACATAAACAGTTCTAGCAGTAAACGTAACTAAACAGCGTTTAGTTCAGTATAGTTAACGATACTCAATAGTGTATTTGCCCTCACTATCTGTTGAGTGAATGCTATTACAAGTGTTCCTCCACTTTTTACCTGTATTAATATATCAAAATGTCGGACACTTTTCCCTGTTAAAATCGAGTGACTGTGCAAAGCAAAAATAATTATTGTATTGAAGCGAAGCATATGAGAAGTCCTGAGCAATATTTAAGGGAAGGGTTTCAAGATTCTAAAAATACAGGGGTCAAGGAAAATTCCATTTGGAACCATGTTGATTTGTTCCATGTTGTATCCAACTTTTTTTTAGATATTGCACACCACTTACTCGAAGGTAAGCAAGTATGCTATGAAAGAATTACTTTATTTCCTCATTTTTTAGAAGAAGTGGTTAGAACTCAATTTATTGAACGAAAAATTGAAATCTTTTAATTACGAAAAAAACGGGTTTAGTAATAAGCCACCTCCTCTTAAATATGACGAAGTAAGAATATAATAGTTATACAGATAAATACTATATATCACTGCTACAAAACGGCTGTTTAGTAAAGCGTATTATTATATTGGTCCGTCGAAAATTAACAATCCTGTTTAGTTACCACGACTGAACCGACAGTTCTACGAACTATTAAGTTCTCTCCGTGTACGTTAATCAGAAAGTGAATTAGAAAGTGTTAATGATTTAATGCTTCATTCACACTTAATTACATCTTCTCTTGTAATAAACTTTATGAAGAAGATATTATCTATGAAAAAACTATGTTAGTCGAAAGACTAGAATTTAGATGAGAAAATAATTTTCATTTATATCGTAAAATATAAACATTTTTAACCCTTGAAAACCTTGCATTGTCTTTTACTATTTTATTAATGAAATATTTCGTTCAGTTTGTCATGGATCTGGCAAACGCAAAGTTTCTCGCTAAAATAAAATTTAAAAAAACGTACAAAATTAAATACGTGATGTTTGCAGAGCGAAAGTAATGACTAGAGAAGCTTTAAGCGAGATAAACCCATAAAAAAAAGTAAAATAAAAACATTTTTAAGTTTAAATTTCATTCCTCGCTGTCTTATTTTCTGGAGTATTTGTTTTTTTTACACAAAAAATTTCAATACACCTGGATAGTGAAAAACATTTTTTAAAAATGCTTTCGCTATTTTGTGAATTACAACATTTTACAGAAACTAATAAATTTTATGGTTAGAACTCATTTTTTCTTCTAAGCAAACAAAAAACATTAAAAGCTAGAAATCTCAATTTTTTTGTTAGAGTAAAATTAAACAATCGCTCTGCATATTAACAAAAAAAAATGTTTCGCAGTTGTTGTAAATTCTTCAATTACCTTGTGCGTTGAATGGCTCAGACTCGAGAACAAAATTTAAGTTGACCACGTCATTCTTGCCGACAGTCACAATATTTCGATTGCTTGGTTTGTATCTGTAAGCAAACATTGTTAACATTACTTTTCAAACTTAAATATCAGATTTTGAATTGAATTTCAATTCAAATTGAATTTTGAAAAATCTGACATTAAGGTAAGGAAAAAAATTTTTTCAATTATTTTATTTATTTATAAAATAAAAGAATTTTACCTCCAAGCAGTGGCGTAAACTGTGTACTGTCCGGGAAGAAGAAGACGCCAATATTCGCCACGATTTGTCGTGACAATATTGTGATTAATTCCAACGACAATAATTTTTGCGTCCTCAATTGGTTCTCCATTTTCATCGGTGACAATTCCCTTTATTCCAATGTGCGCTTGCTCGAGATATTTCAAAAGTGATTCTTTATTTAAATTCCAATGATGTGGCATTTCTTGGGCTTGTGGATATTTACAGCAGCTCACTTCAAATGTTATTTCAAAGGCATTTGAATGAACATAATTGAAGTCTTGCATTCCTCCTGTCACTTCATACCTGTCGAATAATTTTTAGAAAAATTTAAATAGTTTCCTTATTATTATTATTGAAAAATAAATGTTTGAATCTATGAAACAATAGGGGACTAACTCTGCTGGGGCTCGAATTATTAATTGCTTTTTAAAAAAATTTATTTTAATATTAAATTTATCATTATTTTATTATTTGCATTTTTAAGTTTTTTATTTAGCAGATGGAGAAAAATTGTATTCAAAATTAAAAAAAAAATTACCAATTAGCTCCATTAGTAATTCCATGTCTAAATTCTTCATATGAACAGGAATTCCCCTTTCTCATTGTTGGATGATTATCAGCATAAGTATGGGCAAGATATTTAAAAAGTTTATCATCCGGCGATTTACTTTCTTCGCAGCAACTTTTGAAAATTCTGTAAAAGAAATTTTTTATCAATCAATTTCGTTTGTTCTTTTTCATTATTTAAAAGCATCATATTATAATTATAAATTATTAATTATATTTAAGCATAGTGAATTAATTTTTAGGTATAGTTAAATTTCTCTATTTTTATAAATTAAAAAACAAAAACGTAAAAAAACTCAAGGCATTGCAATTGAAAATCGATTTTTAAAAACTAGCTTTAAAACTAAAAACAGTAGTAAAAAGAAGCTATGAAAATGAATTTGTCGACTAAAAAACTCATGTTAGTCGATTCCGTAACACTTGTCTCAGTATTTCCCTGACTTTTTCTGATTTCCGCATAAAAAATATTCACTTTTTTTCTTATCTTGGTAATAACATAAATTCTAAATTTTTCTAAAATTTATTAACTTCCAAATTTTTCTAATATTTATCAATTTCTAAATTTTTAGTTAAACTTCTTTAAGAATCTCCATTATATTACAATTAAAAATTAATTTTGAAATAATAAGCAATAATAAATTTGAAAATTTAATTCCTTAAAATATAAAATTTAGTTCAATTAATTTTGACAAAAATTCCAATTAAGTAGACTAAAATTTTAACTAAAATTCATTTCTTTAAGCCAATGCTTGTCAGGAATTTTTACGAGAATTCAATAATTTCAATACAAAAACAAATAATTTATTAAATTAAAATTGAATTCTTTTAAAGAATTGTATTTAAACTTAAAAAAAATAATTGAATTCTTTAAAACAATTTTAACAAAATTTTTGAACATTTTTCGAAGAACTCATTTTCAAAACAATTCAATTCGTAGGAAAAATTTTATTATTTTTAAAAAATAATTGAAATTTTAAAAAAATCAATTTTTGAAGAATTTTAATTATAAATTTAATATCAACACAATTTTTCCGAAAATTTAATAAAAAAAAGTTAATTTAAAAACATTTCATCGAAATTTTAAAAAATAATTTAATTTTTTCAAACAATTTCAATAAAAATTTTAACGCATTTTTCGAAAAATTCATTAAAAATTGTATTAAAAATGATAGAAATCCTGAGAAGAATTTTATTATTTTCTAAATATAATTGAATTAATGCAACGAAATTTATTAAAAAAATTTTAAATAATTAAATTCCTGGAAAAAGTTTAATTATTTTTTGAAAAATACAATTGAATTTTAAAAAAATATTTTAAAAATAATCAAATTTAGGAAGAATTTGAATTATCAATTTAATATGAAAATATAATTTCTCCAAAAAATTTAATATTTATAAAAAAGTTAATTTAAAATGTTTAAATTTAGCGAAATTTAATAAAATAATTGAATTCTTTCAATCTTTAATAAAATTTCTAATGCAATTTTCGAAAAATTCATTTAAAAATTGTGATAAAAATGATTGAAATCCACAGAAAAATTTTATTATTTTCTAAATATAATTGAATTACTGCAACGAAATTTATTAAAAAAATTTTAAATAATTCAATTCCTGGAAAAAGTTTAATTATTTTTTGAAAAATATAATTGAATTTAAAAAATATATTTAAAAAATAATCAAATTTATGAAGAATTTAAATTATAAATTCAATATATGAAAATATAATTTCTCCAAAAAATGTAATATTTATAAAAAAGTTAATTTAAAAAGTTTGAATTTAGCAAAATTTTAAAAAATAATTGAATTCTAACATTTTAAAAAATAATTGAATTCTTTCAAACAATTTTAATAAAATTTCTAATGCAATTTTCGAAAAATTTATTTAAAAATTCTATTAAAAATAATTGAAATTCTCAGAAGAATTTTATTATTTTCCAAATATAATTGAATGACTGCAGCGAATTTTCTTGAAAAAATTTTTAAATTTATTGTTTTTTCGGAGCAATGAATAAAAAGATTTTAAACAATTAATTTCTGTTTAAAATATTGTTAATGAAAATTGTATTTTAAATGATTAAAATTTTCCTTAAAAATATTATTTATAAAAATAATTTTATTTTTTGCGAAGCAGAATTCTATTAATTTTTTCTTTCCTTAGGATAATTGAATTCTTTTGAGAAATTTTATTGAATTAGTAGACAATGAAAGTAATTGACTTTTAGCAAAGAATATTGAAAATAATTGACATTCAACAAAAAATTTCATAATTTGCAAAAATATGTGAATTCTCGCGAAGTTTTTTTCAATTTTTAAAAATAATTGAATCGCTTCAAAGATAATTGTTAAAAAAATTCGTATTCTCATGTAGGGAGAATTTAATTAGAATTTTTAATTTCTTTTCAACTATTTGTCAAGAAGTAAATTCGATTAATGCAAAAAAGAGAAGAAAACAAAACAAGAATTTACGTTGATTCAAATAAAAAATAAATTTTTTTATTATTAGTTTAAAAATTTCTTTTAAATACCAATAAAATTCATTGGAAATATTTCGTAAATTTGAAAAAACTATTTTAGATTGAGGTTTTTTTTAGATTTTTGTTTTACTTTTTTTCGGGAGAGAGATTTAAAAAAAAAATTTGTTTTTACCCTGAATCATAGGGATAACTGGCAACAAGAGCTCCGCCATGAAAGTTTCCAGACAAAACAAAAGGTTCGGTCGAAATCCACGTCATCATTGCAACAGTTTCCTTTTCTCTTCCTTCAGCCAGAGTGTGGCCATGTCCAACATTATTTGAAGACCTATCGAATTGGTCGGGAAAATCACGATTCAAATCCACATTATTGGCATTTTTCCTTCCCATGTAATCAGTATTTGGATTACATTCTCCTTCCTGAAAAAAATCAATTAAAATAATTTTATATCACAACTATATTTATTTATTTACTAAATAAACTTATGCAGTCTTTTTTTCAGAGAACAAATTCTACATTGTCATTAACTACAAGTGCCAAGCTCTCAAATTTTACAGGTTAAAAATAAAACAAGATTAAGAAACAATTAAACGTTTAAAGGAACAAATTATTTTTAGACTAAAAACAGAAGACATTAAACAGGTGTATACTTATTAAGAAAATGAATTTAATTTAAATTTACATATATCGTACGACACGAAACGAGCGAGAACCTCTTACTGTTAAATTTTATTTCAATACTAAATCTCAAAAATGAGAGGAAAATTATAAACGTAAAGTTGAGAAAATAAAATGATAAAAGTGTAAAGTAAATATTTATCCAATTATCAAAAAATGAATCAGAGTAGAAAAAACTTCCCCGAAGATATAACCTGACATTGTTTACATTTTAATATTTATTTTCATTACCACAAGGAAATTGGGTAAACATATTTTTTTTCTACTATTGCAAACAATATTTATTATCTAAACTGTCAAAAACTTATATTGCGGGGAATAACAAGTATTTTTTTCTAAAAAAAAAAAAAAAAACAAGAGTTAGGGTGAATAATTAATCAAAAATAGAAAAATAAAAGAGTAAATCTAATAATTTTTTCTGTACACAAAATAAATTACACGTTCAAGACAAGCAACTTACTGAAATAAAAAACAATTTCTCGAAAAATTAACTTAAACTTGTTGTTATTAATAACTTGAAGGACAAATAAATTTCCAAGTAAAAATATTTCCAGGAAAGTGCTCCTTGGAATTTTCTTTAAAATCCCAATGGAGTTCAGATGGAATTTCGATCATAATTTATTATTAATAATTAATTTGATAATAATTATTGCTAATAATTATTTTTATTATGTAATAATAATTTTTTCTATTGCTTTTTTGTAAATAATAGAATTTTTTCAAATTTTTTCTTAATTTTTTTCTTTTTATTTAATAAATAATTTAAATAATAGAATTTTCAACATTTAATCTTTTAGTGATTGATGGTTTACTGTAAAGACGATTTTCTTCAAATCGAGACAGAAAGAATGAAAACAAAATGTTGAAATAATTTAAAGATATTAAACAAAGAAAAAGATTCGCACGTTTTTTTCGAAAAAGAAACAACATTTGCATTCCAAACATTATCTTAAACTTTACTTCTTGTTGACTGTTTATTTTGCATGTATAAATTTAACAATAAAAATTCGTAAACGTAGATTATACACAAAGTACTTTTACTTTAAATAAAAATATTAACTAAAATACTTAAACAATTTATTATTTCTGACTATAAATTGTTAAAAAGAAAATAAGAGATTAATTTTAATTATTTTATGAAACTTTAAAGCCTTGGATCGACTTTAAAATGTAAAAAAATCGCTTTAGTCAAAATAAAAATAGAGATCGAAAAAGTAACTAATTTATAATTCAGTGTTGTCAAGAAAATTTTATTTTTTATTTACTTTTTCCCTTTTAATGATTTCTAAATTCAAATATTCAAAAATTAAATAATTTTGCTAAATAAATATTGAAATACTTCTCATTTTTTTCCACGGGAAATAAAATTTAAAAAATTCAATTTAAAACCTTCTGAAGTTTAATAATTTCTAAAAACTACAGCAATAAACCTTTCGAAATTTAATTATTTTCTAAAATTCTCAACTAAATTTTATCTCTAAAACAATTATCAAATATTTTCAATAATTCTCCTTTGAAATTTTAATAAAAAAATGTAAATTTAAGAAAATTTTAATTTCTATTGTTTGAAGATAATTGAATCATAAAAAATTATGATAAAACGATTCTAAAAATAGGTTTTTTAAGAATAGTAAAATGTAATTTTTCGAATATAATTAAATTTCTTAATGAACACTTTTTTGTATAATTAAAAAAAATTATTTTTGTTGAATTTTACTTCAAAATTTTGAACACTATTTTCCCCAAAATGTTAAGAATATAGTTTTAAAACATTTTGATGATATTTCTTTTCTATATTTTTTTCTACTATATTTTTGACTTTTAAGAATAATATGTAAATGAAAATAGTGAAAATTGAATTTGAAAAAATTAGTATGAAAAAATTTTAAGAAATTCTTTGTTTGAACAATATTTTTAATATAATTTTCAGCAACAATTTAAAATAATTTTTTTATTTTTAAATTTACACTTAAAGATTTTTCATTAAAAGTTTTGCGAAATTAATTATTTTCAAAGTATGGAGTTAAAATTCTTCCAAAAAAATTTTCTTTAATGAATAAATTGAATTTCATAATTTCTAAAGCATTAAAAAAAATCTTAGTTTTTAGACTGTGAAAATGCTAAAAACAAAGATTTTTTTTCAAAAATTGTTTCAAAAATTAGGAACATTAATTTTTTCATTTTGCAAATTTTTTTGTGAATTCAAAAACTTATATTTTCTACAAAATTACACAAGGATTTTAAAAATCTATGAATTTAAAAAATTTCAAGTACAATAAAAGTTCGAAAAAAAACTTAATTAATTGCGATCCCCAAGTTTTGAACGTTCAAATGAATGAAATATTTTTTATTGAAGATATTTTAATAGATTACTAATCGCAAAAAAAATTTAAATAAAAATTATACGCTTACAAACTCAGTAATTAATTATTTGGAAAGTGACGAAAAATAATTGCAATAAAAATTTAATTTTTAGAAAAAATAAATAAATTCCGTTCATTTGAACGTTCAAAACTTTAGGATCTTAATTAATTAATTTTATTTTTTGTCTATTGAATTTAAAAATAATTTTTTGAAACATTTGTCAACATTTATTTTTCACGCTATAAAAATTGAAATAAGTTTCATTATTTTATACTGAAAATTGTGCTATTTTGTTGCAATATTAAAAAAAAAAATGGGTAAAAGTCGCAAGTTTTGAAAAGAAAACTAAAAAAACTCAAATTTTTTGAAAATATTCGAAAGCAAATTCTTAAAGTTTAAAAAAATTGTTGTAATAATAAAAAAAGAATAATAAATTTTTTTTCAAATCATAGTCTATTAAGATTGGGCTCAAGATTAAAAAATTCAAAATTATACCATTTTATTTTTATAAAATGTAAATTTAAGGAATTTTTGTGTAACTTCTCAAATGATTACTAATTCATATTTTTCATTTATGTCAATATTTTAATACGCGTGTATTTGCCTGTGAATACGTAATTTGTTTTGTGTTATTGTCCTACATACTTACTACATTTTTTATCACAATTACACTTAAATTTATGAATACAATTTTACTCATAGGGACTCAAGTTTATTTTTACCAAACTTGGAAAAAAAATTGTTCAAAAAATAAAATTTGAATTTATACAAAAAAACTTTTTTTTATTTATAAGTTTTAAGTGGTTTTATTAATAATAATAATTTCCGAGATTGTTTCATAATAAGGAAAAACTGTATTTTGTACTGTTTTCTAATTATCATTATTATCATCACTATTATCACTATTACTATTATTATTATTATTATTATTATTTGTTACAAGTCATTTTGTAATGTTTAGTCTTTTAATTTCTTCAATTACTTTTCTTTTATGTAAGTAATAAAATATTTTATGATTTTTCTTGCAATTTTCTCGAAAATTATTCACTTTTTATTTTTAAAAAATCTGTTTCACTAAAACTGACAAGTTTTATTAAAAATTTTATTAAAAATTTCATTAAACATTTTCTTTTCAATTTTGCCATTTCTTAAGAGTTAAAAGCAAAAATAAATAGTTTATAGTAACAATTAAAGATAATAATAATTTCTTATTTTTTCTTTTAAAAAAAGAAGGAATTTTTTGTAAGAAGGTCTACTTTCAAACTCCATTCATCGAAAATTTAACAAAAATTCTAATGGTGTCAGCGAATCCTTCTCATATTTTTTTTTTTTGCACAATATGAAAATTCATCTAAACATTGTTGGTAAAGATAAAAAAAAATTGTGCTCAATAAATAATTATTTTACATTGTAGGAATAATAGTTAATAATAAATAATAATAATTCCTTCTTTTTAAAAATTATTTCCATCTTTTCAGTTGAATTACTATTTTCTAGAATTTTTAACTAAAATTCTTAAATTTAAATCATTTACTTTTTAATAATTTTTGAAAAAGTTATTTGAGTATTTTCAAATTCAATTGTTTACAATTCGATTTTACAAGAATTACGATTGTTTGGAGTTTTTGCAATTAAATATATATTCGAAAATAAAAACTTGAAACAGTTTCAACAAAAATTAAGAAAAAATAATAATTCTACAGAATTGTTAGTTAAAAGTAGGAAAAATGCAGATTTTTAGAGATTTTAATACGAAACCTTTTCAAAATTCAATTATTTCTAAAAATACTAAAAAAATACTAAATTCCAAAAATCTACAGTGCTTTCAATATTTAATTATTTTCTATAATTTAAACTAAAATTCAATTATTATCTACAATTTAAACTAAAATTCAATTATTATTATCTACAATTTAGACTAAAATTCCTTTATTATCTCAAATTTTAACTAAAATTCATTTTTAAATCAAATTTTATTGGAAAATTCAACAAGAATTCAATTATTTAAATACAAAAGTAAAAAATTAATTGAATAATTGATTGTTTCATAAAATTGAATTCTCATAGAAATTTTTTTCAACAAACTTGTAAATAATTGAATTTTTTCGACGAATATTAATAAAATTTTTAAGAATAATTAGTTTTGGACAAATTTGATTAAAATTTTATTGAGAATAATTTAAATTCTGCAATGTTTTACTATTAATACAAAAAATAAAAAAACTATTAATATAAAAAATTTCTTTCCCACAAAGAAATTTATTATTTATGAAAATAGAGTTGAATTACTGCGAAGAAACTTAGAAAAATAATTTTTCTGAATATTTTATTATTTACGAAAGTAATTAAACGTTTGCGTAGAATTTTTTAAATAATTGAATTCTTTCAGAATATTAAAAAAAATTTTTAATAAAATAGTAAATTGAAAATCATTCAATTGAATACAAATTTTGAAAAATAATTGAAATTTTGCCAAGAATTTTCTATTCAAAGTTTTTTAAATTATTGAATTTCAAAGAAGAATTTTGTTACTTTTATAAATTTAATAAAATTTTTAACGAGAATTAAAATTTTATTTGAATATAATTGGATTTTTGCAAAGAGATTTATTATTACTGAAGATAGTTTTATTTCTCCACAATTATTTGCATCTTTTCCAAAATTCAATATTTTTTAGTGTTTTTTTAAAAATAAAATTATTCAGAAAATAATTAGTATTAAAATACACTTGAAACAAATTAGAAAAATTTATTACAAAAATAGTAAAATTTACTGTAAAAATACGAATATTTCAGAGATAATTGTAATGTTTGAGGGAAATTTGAATAATTTTTTTAAAAAATTTACATCGAAAGTAGTAATTTTCGCTATTAAAAATATTTATTTCCAAAATCAATTCCTAATTTTTACCATTTTAACTAAATTCAAAATTTTTAAAATTTCAAATAATTCAAAATTTTTAAAATTTCATACAATTCAAAATTTTAAAAATTTCAAATAATTCAAAATTTTTAAAATTTCAAATAATTCAAAATTTTAAAAATTTCAAATTCAAAATCTTTAAAATTTCAAATAATTAAAAATTTTTAAAATTTCAAATCATTCAAAATTTTTAAAATTTTAAATAATTCAAAAATTTTTTTAATTTCTTAAAGGTAACAAATAGAAAACTATTTGTTATTTTTGAGAAAAAAATTCTGAGTTTAAAAACTTTGAAAAATAATGAAAAAAGATTTTTCAATTTCAAAAATATTAAAATTTTTCCCAAGTTTTCGAAAAGTAACAAAAAATGTTTTTTCTCAAACATAATTTAAAATTTTTCAAACTTACAAAAACTGACAATTTTTACAAATTTTTTTCCAAAAAAAAGAAATAAGCAGAAAATTTACGACAATTCATGATTTTTTTAGATATTTTAGTAAATTTTATTTATTTGAGGAAGATAAAAAATGTGATTAAATAAAAAAATAAGGAGACGAACTGTGATCTTTGTAAAATAAATAAAAGATAACAGAAAAAATGTTTATTCTACAAAATTACTCATACACAAAAAGTGCTAATGAATCGAATTCACAGAAATAAAATAATACAAAAGAAAGAAAAATGCGGGGATTTTATTTCGATGTGTAGGAAGAAGGAGAGAGAGAAGCAAAAATCGATAGCGCTTCACGTATAGAATAATTAAAGAGTAATAATGGAAAAAAAGGAGAAATTATCTCATATTTAAAGGAAAATTTTCCCCATTGGGAAGTACCGAAATAATAATGAATATTGTGATAATTAAATGATAAATAGTGAGATAACGGTAAAGAATTTTTTTTCCCAACAATACTCCGTTAGAAACACATGAATACTTGGTTGAAAAAAGAATAGAGAATAGAAAAATTTACCTCTGCTTTTTCGAAACCATCTGGATTCATGGAGGGCATTAGAAAAATGTCCGTTTTATCGACGAGCCTCGTTACTCGTGGATCCTTGCCATAATTATGAAGGAGATATTGTGCGAGATAAATGAGAAGTTCCCTGCCAACTGATTCGTCGCCATGCATATTGGCGACATATTTCACCATTGGCTCACCAATATCACGTTGCGCGACATTTTTCGATATTTCAATAGCCAAAAGTTCTCTATTCTCCACGGATCTTCCGATTGAATGAATTTTCACTAAATCCGGATATTGAATGGTGAGATTTTGAAAAAGTTGCTTTAATTCATCGTAATGTGTATAATGGGGTTGAATAAAATCTTCAATTGCTGACGTTCGTAGAGTACTTGTGAACACTGAATTGGCCAAAAGTCCGAGAAAGAACAGATAACTTGGGAGTAAAATCATTTTTTTTTACTATTAGAGATTACACTTTTGGATTTTTACTTTTTGTTTGTTTGTTTTTTTTTTTTTTTTGGGTGGGAATGTAGAAAAAGTTTTTGTTAATGGAACATTGTGAAATGTTACTTTTTTTGTACTTGTCGTCGCTCTTTAGAAATTTAACTTCACCACTGGAACTTCCAGCAGTTTCAGAAGTTAAAACTCTTCTGAGCTTGTTGGCGACGAGTTGTTCTGTGTTGGGGGAGTGGAACGAGATAAAGGAGACAAGCAGGATCACGCATTGCATTTAAGAATACTTGACGCAGCTGACGTCATTGGAAATTATCGGCGCGATTTTGTTGCGTTTACCATGGAAAACATTGTTGAGAGAGAGAGATTTCGTATTTTTAAATATAAACCACAGTTTACAGCAGTGTGAACTCACCATAAAAAATGTTGACTATCTCTCTTGCACTCATTCGGTATTAGGGTGCGTTCACATATCTATGAAAATATTTCTCATTCTTACGATTCCGATTTGATCAAATGAAAAATAACGTTTTTAAAAGCGACTGGGAACTAACTATTTCAAATTCTATCAAATTTTCTTAGGATAAAAAATAAAGATCGAAAATATTCTCATGATCGAGAGAGATGCGCACAAACGGGAAATTGTTGTTCGCGCATTATTCTTAAGTTGCGTTCACAACATTTTTTTCAACGAACAAAATGCACTGTCAAGACAATGCGCGCGCATCAATGTTCATTTACAAAAACCACGGATTTTAAATTAAGATATAAATAAACTAATCAATAAAATAATTATTATTTAACTCATTTTTGTTAACGTAATAAATGAGTAAGTACTTTTAATAACTCCCCAATATCAATAAGTAAAATAAAAATCTCCAACTTCTGAAAATAGTTGCGCGCGCATTGTCTTTGACAGTGAATTCAATTCTCGATTGGCGTCAATGGAAAGAATAGTGTTTGTTGTAGAAGCACCTTAGAGCACCTATTTTTACGTAAGATACATAGACAACCCGCGTCTCTATAAAAAAAAAAAATGACGCTGATTGTAGAAAAACCTTTAAGAATTTAATTCCCGTGGAGCTTGAAAAATTTTCTGACCGATTCGCATCATTCGCTTGTTTTCTCGTAATGGTGGATTGTCGTTTGTTCTAACTATACAGTAATGTTTAACGGTGAAAGAAAATAACTGAATATTTTTCGTGTGTAGTGAAAATTAATTATACATTATAGTATGTCGATCAAGGTAAATTTTACATTTTTATCACAAATCCAGTAGACGCACAATTGTGTTTTTCCTTTCTTTTTTTTTTTTCTACAACAACACCCTCTAAAATAAATATTAATTTTGAACGGAAAAATTGATGTGCAAGCATTTTTTTAAAAAAAGGAAAAAGTGAAATCCTTTTTTTTATAATTTACAGCAAAATATAATAATCACCGAAGCAGAAAAAGCATATCGCACAAAATACTATCATTGTAAGTGAAGTTTTTTCAGAATCACTTTTTTTTCAATTTCTGTTTTCCTCTCCATGTGTAATTAAAATAAAAAACTCTTTTCATAACTTCTTTGTGTTTTGTCTTAACTTGTCAATGAATTTAGAGAAAATTGAAAATTTACATTTTTTTCGATAAACAAACATGAAGACAAAGGATTTTGATTTATGAAAAATAAATGTAAATAAAAATGTCTACTTTCCGTTAGAGCTAAATTGACAAGAGTGTTAGAAGAATTTTATTTCACGTATATGTATATGTTCTTAATTTGAAAGGTTAGAATATTATATTATTAATTATTTTATTTATTCATTGGAAATTTTTGTCGACTAAAATTCCTATGAAGAGCTTTTATTTTCCTTTATTTATTTATTGAGAGCACAATTGATGACATTCGTGAGAAATATTAAAATTTTATTTAGTTTTTGATAACAAAAACAAAACATCTTTAAATCATTTGGGAAGGTCAAGCGAGTGTTATTATATATTCGCAAAAAAATTTTTTTCATTTTAAAAAATAATTTTAGACATCCAATTAGAATATGTAATTAATAGATTTTAAAAAATAATTTTTCAATTACATGTCTAACATTTTGTTTTATAAATTTATAATTTAGAATTTATAAAAAAATAATTTTTTTTAATTTTGAAAAAAATTATTAAATACTTATTTTGAATTAAATTTTTTAAATAGTGGAAATTAAAGAAAAGAATTATAAAAAATGGTTTTTAAATGTTTAATGTTAATAATTTAAAATTAATTAAAATAATCTAAAGACTATTTATAAAAAAACTTTTTAAAAATTGTCTTTAAATTTTAATTAATTTAAAATTAATTAAAATCATTCAAAAACCACTTTTTATGAACTTAGTCTTTAATTTCCATTATTTAAAATTTTTTATATAAAATATGTATTAAAATTTCTTTTTTAAATTAAAAAAAAATGTTTTTCATAAATTATAAATTAAAAAAATAATTTTAGACATGCAATTGAGTAATAAGTTTTTAAAATCTATTAATTATAATCTAATTGCACGTTTGGAATTTTTTTTTAAATTGATAATGAAAATTGCAAATTTTAATTTGTAAATTAGTTTTAAATTTATAAATAAAATTATTCTTTAATTTATAATAATATATTGTAATTCATTACTTAAATTAATTATATTATAAATCAAATTATATTAAATATTAAAATAAATGCTTAATTCAAGTTTTTAATTTTCTTATAAAATTGTTTTAAAACTGATTAATTTTTTTGCATAATTTGAAAAGTGTTTTGGATTTTTTTATTTATTCATTTTTCTATCAAACATTTGACTTTTTATTATTATATTTTGTCTACTAAGTGAATAATAATAGAAATATTTTTTGCTGGAATTAGTAAAAAATTAAGGTGTATTTTTTTATGTTTACAGTTTTTCAAGTGGTGAGTAAGCGGCAAATCTCTTGCTGTTCCTGTGGCAACGAATTAAGTTCATCATCGAAATTTGTATTTAGTCATCCTATTTTGGAAATCCTACAATGTAATGTAAGTAATTTTGTTTATTATATTCTTTAAGGGGACTTTCTGTTCAAGGATTTTAAAAAATAGTTTTTTCTCTTATTTCTTTATTTTTATTGGTAGAAAATATGTTTTTGTGTTCAGAAAAAATTGCCGAATGAAAAAAATAATTTCTAATATTTTTCAAGCATTTTTTTGAAAACAAACATTGTTTTTAGATTGAAGATGCTAAGAAGCCATTGTTATTCAATTTTTTTGTATGGAAATTCACTTTTTTATTTTTTAACTAACTAATTTCAAATCATAACTTTTTGTAAGTAATAAAAAAAAATATAATAAAATTATATATAAAATAAATATAATAAAAAATTAGGTTTTTAAATTAGACTGAGAAAAATAAACAAGTGAATTTACATATAAAAAAAATTGAATAACAATGATTTTTTTATCATTTTCAAATTTCAACTTTAAAACACATGTTTTTAAAAGAAACCTTCAAAAATAATAAAAATCTTTCTTTTCCCTCGGCAATTTTTTCCTGAATACAAAAACATATTTTCTACAAAATTACCCAAGGGTTTTTTAAATTTATCAATTTTTAGGCAAAAATAAAAATCCAAAAACGGTCAGAATATTTTATGACAATTGATTTTCTCTTTAAAAATTACTATCAAAGTAATGTTGTAGAAAATCTAAATTCTTTTCTTGATTTAGTTAAAAATCTATTCTCAATTTCCCCTTAAATGAATAAAATCCCTTAAAACATCTAAAATCATAAATTTTCTCCCCCTTTTTCCTTATTTTAGAAAAAAAAACTAGCAAAAATTGTCATTTTTTGTAAGTTAGAAAAACTTGTAGTTACGTTGGAGGAAAAAAATTCTAACTTTTCGCAAATTGTTTTACATTATTTCTCAGTTTTTAAAGTTAGCAATTTTTTTTCATGAAAAGTAACACATAAAATATAAAATTTACTTTTAAAAAACATTCAAATTGTTTGGAATTTTTGATTAATTTTTTATTGATTTGAGAATAAATTTTGCTAAATTCAAAGTATATTTTTCTAATTTTCAATAAAATTCACTTTATGGAAATTATAAAATTTACTCTGGAAATAACGATTTTTAATAGCAAAATTTACTATTTCCAATATCAATTTTTTTTAAATTATTCAACTTTCCAAAAAATTAGCTAGTAAATATTTTTCCTTTTAGGGTATATTTGACTGTTTTTTTAAATAAATATTTCTAATTACAGGATGTCTACTAACCGGGAAATTCGGGAAATAATCGGGAATTTAATTTAACCGGGGAAAAACCGTGAATTATCCGGGATTTTTATACAATACCGGGAATTTTTTCACCAAAATTAAAAAAAGTTTTATTTTAATTTATTTTAAAAAACATTACTTTTTATTTCCATTTTTATAGATATTTATACTCATCTCTAACTTTGAATTAGTTAAAAAAAATTAATTTGATAGAAAAGTCAGGCAGTAATTCAAACAGATTGTGTAAATAAATTTTAAAAAATTATGGAGCTAATAGAAATATTGTGAAATTCGACTGAAAATATGTAATTGAATTTGTTAAACAATTTCTTTAAAAACTTTTTAACAAATAAAATTTTCAAAGTATTTCAATTTAATAATTAAAAATTGGATTTTATAGTCACATTTTAATGAATTCATGTTTCTTAGTGCGAAGATTAATAATTAAAATTTGTATTAGTTAATTTAGAAAAAACGATATGCACTTCAAATTTTTTAGTAAAATTGAATTCTAGCAAATTTTTTTTTAATTCTAAAAAATAAAATTGTTGAAATTTTTCAATTCCATTGTTTCAAGATAATTTAATTTTTCTAAACAAATAATTGAAAATTTTTGAAATAATTGAAATTTCTTTACATTTTTTTTAATAATTTAATTCTTTGAAAGAATTTTAATTTAAATTTTTCGAAAATAATGTTAGTTGTCGTAATTACAATTTTATTTTTAAAATATAAAGTCCCTCGTAAAGTTTTAAATAAATTTTTTGCTTCTAAAAATTATATTATTCTATTATTATTCAATAGTTATAATTGTGGAACTTCTCTTAAATTTTTACATTTTCAAATTTCTGAATGTTCAAATAAATTATATTTATCATTTCTTAAGCAAATTTAATGTTTATTACTTATTAAGTAAATAATTAATTATCACTGCTTTTTTTTTAAGTTGTAATAAAATTCTTCACAGGAATTAAATTATTTTCATAAATAATATCATTCTTTGGAAGGATTTCAATTATTTTTGTAAAAAGTAAAATTCTTTGCAGAAATTCATTTATTTTATCAATAGAATTATAATAAACTTGAAAAAGAAAATTTCCAATTATAATTATAAAAAGACAAGATTGTTTTTAAAAAATTAAAAAAAAATATTTTCCAAACTTTCAATTAAAATTATTATTTATTTATGTTCGAAATCAAATTTAAATTTTACGATAAAAGAAAACCGGGAAAAAATTACGCCATAACCGGGAAATGACCGGAAATTTTGTTGAATGAAAATAGTAGACACCCTGTAGTTTTAAAATCTTGGCGTCAATTATTTTTCTAACATATAATTGATGAAGGTATTGACGCTCAGATTTTAAAATTGCCGTAAATATAAATTTCTCATTAAGACAAATAATTAGATTCCATTTCAGAAATGTGCCCTCTAGTGAATTTAACAGTTGACATATTTAAATTAAAAAAAAAATTTTGGGGATATAGTCAAGTTTGTTGCAATCTAGACACAGAGGGTTAAATTCTATATTAAAATATAATTAATAATTTTTTTTTATTTAATGTGTTCTAGACCTGTTTGGATAAATTCAAAAATACGAATTTTAAATCCAGTAAAAACAAATGTCTCATTTGCTGTAGCAGTAGTACATACAATTGTAGCAGTAATTCTTGTCGGTACGAGTTTTGTCGGGTAAGTATTTAATTTTTGTATGGCGCAACAGGTGTTGTAACACTATTTTTACCTTTATTGTTTTTTTTTTAGAATTTTGTCTAAAATTCGGAATTGCGATTTATCCGCACCCTTTGACTAACGGTCACTGTTTTCTTTATTGATAATTCTATGTATTATTTTAACCGAAATTTTAAATTATTCTATGTATTATTTTAACCGAAATTTTAAATATTTATTAAGAAAACTTAATTTTAGGGCTAAAGATAAACCTGAAAAAATTAAAGCATAAAAATAGGAATTTAAAGTAAATTGAAAGTTAGAATTGGTTTATATTTATTGTCAAACTTCCAGATTCTGATCGTACATAATTAAAATTTGTGAAAAATGTGAATTTTAATTGAAAACATTAGAAATTGAATAGAATTTTAAAAAATTCTAATGAATAATCTTCAGATTCAAATTGAGAAGAATTAAAATGTAATGAAAATTAGGTTCTAAAAATAATATTAAAGCAAGTTTTGAAAAAAGTAATTTTGTAAATTATTTTGTGCTAATTTTTTAAAAATTCATTTATTTTCCATATTTCTCAAAATTACAATACATTCTCAAAATAAAAACATTACAATTTTTTTAGAATTATTTTTAATATTTTGGAGAAAATAAACTTGTTTAAAATTTTTAATTGAAGTTTTCAATAAAATAATTTTTATTTTAAATTATACAAAAATTGTTTAATTATTTTCGAAAAATTACAATTGAATATTTATTAAAAACAATAATTTTTAGAATTTCTGAATTCAGAAATTCAATTATTATCAATATAATTTCAATAAAATTTTTAAAAAAACAATTTTTCAATTATAATTATAAACAGACAAGATTATTTTTTAAGAATTGAAAAAATTCTTTGTTTAATTCAATAATTTTCGACATTTTTAATTAAAATTATTTAAACAAACATTATTTTCAAAAAATTTAAAGAAAGTCTAATAAAAATTTGTGAAGCCATTTGTATATTAATTTGTTTATATTCGAAATGAAATAAATTTAAAGTTGATGCTTAATTCAATGTCTTTCAATATCTACTATTTTAGTAAATCACTAAAAAGAATTAAATTATTTAAAAAAAAAAAATTGTAATGAAATCCTTCAAGATTTAATTTTTTTCATAAATAATAAAAATTTTCCAGTAATTCAATTATTTATAAATTTCTTTGCAGTAATTCAATTATTTTCATAAGGAATTAAATTTTTAATAGGGGTTAAATAATTTTTAATACAATTTTAATCAAATATCTAAAAGGGGGAAATTATTTTAAAAAAATTTATTATTTTTCAAAAGAATTCAATTATTTAAAAATTTGTTGATAAAATTCTGTATAATAAATTATATATAATTCTTCAAAAAATTATTTTTTTTAAACTTTACAAAAAAATCTTCAATTATTTCCAAAAAATTACTTGAAATATTTATAAAAAAAAAATTAATTCTTAGAGTTCGAATAAAGTAAATTAAAATTTTTTAAATTTTTTAAATTTTTTAAATTTTTTTTTTTTTTTTTTTTTAAATTTTAGAGAAATTTTAATTTAAAAAATTTAAATTTAATTTTAGAGAAAAAAAATATTGTATTTTCATATCAAAATCTAGTGCTTACTCAAGAAATTTATTTTCGAGAGATTTGATTCGGATAATTGATAAATTCTTTCATCTTTAATATTGATAAATTCTTTCATCTTTAATATTTTAGAGAAAGTTTATGAAATTATTTTTTTAAGATTTTACCAAATTTCAATTTTTTGGACATTTTTTAATTGCATAGAATGTTAAAAAAAAATTTTTTTTCAAAAATTATTTAGAAATATGTTAAAAAAGTTGATTTTACAAATTTTTTTTATTAAAATTTTTGAAAATATTCTACATTAATATCTTTAGAAAGAGAAATGGATGGTTTCAATTATATTATAAAAAATTGAATTTTTGTATTTAAATAATTGAAATTCTCGAAGAAAATTTAAAAAAATTATTAAAAATTATTGTATAGATAATTTATTTACAGATTAAGTTTAGTTAAAAATTGTAAAAAAAATAATTAAATAAGAAGTATTTAAATATTTATTTATCAAAATTATTCCAGTTTTGATTAATTGATTTTGAAAATCAGTGATGAATCAGTGAAATACTAAATAAACTTTTTGTGACAACACTAAATTAAATAAACAACTTTTTCGACTTTTTTTCTATTTTTAACCGACTGAAGAGAATTTTTCTGCTCTCGTTAAAGTCGAATATTTTAACGTATATAATTAATTGATTTTTAGAAATGCATTAAAAGAAACGTAAATAAATGCATTCAAGAGGCTGAGAAGGACAACTGGAAATGTTTTGTATGTAACGTGAAGCCATTTTGGGAATTAAGAGGAATTTGTGCTGCTATTATGGCTTTACCTAACAAGTAAGAACTAACTTTCATTTTTTCTGTTATTTTTTTTTGTTAATTTAAAAAAATATCACTAGTCTTATGATTTATTTTAAATTAGAGATGGGATTCGGATATTTAAAAGTTGTAACTTTTATTTATTCATTCTTAATTTGAAGTAACAATTTTGCAAATTATTTCCAAAAGAAGAAAAATTTAAAATTATTTTTCAAAAGAAAAAACATTAAAAGTTCAAAATTATTTTCAACCTGATAATGTGGAGAAGAAAGTGTAATTTCAAGCGTCGCATTGCATATTCTTATTCGCTTTTCCTTATGTAGTTCTTTCTGTAGCCTATCCCAGTTCATTTTGACTAACATTTCCACGAAAGAAAAATTTATTTGATCCTTTGAGGAAATTTTTTATTTACGCCAGAACATTTATTTTCTCATTTTTGTTTGAGAATTTTCATTTCAAGAAACTAAAAAAGAATTTATAAAGAAACAAACAAACAAAAATTTATATATATGAAAACAGTCCGAAAACCTTTCGTCTTCTCGAAATGTCTCGATCAGAAAGAATCAACACACGAAGAGCGAATAGAAGTTTGCATATGCAACGTTCAAACTTCAGTTAGACTATTTTGAAGGACTGAAACTTTGTTTCAGAAGACAATCATTGCGGAATAAGGAGAAAATAAATTCTCCTTATCAACAGAGAAAAATGCGGAAATCAGAAAGAACCGTTAAGAAATTAACAAACATTTGTGATGTCTCAAGTGGCGATAGTTCTGATGATGAGCCTAATAATATTCGTCCACTATTTCAACCAAATAGACGTAAACTTTATTCATCAATAAAGGAGAACATTGAAATTACTCAGGATATTATTTCCAGTGATGATGATGATAATGATGAAGATAAGAAAGAACGAAAAAAAGCAACATCAAAATTTCATAAAAACTTTTCAATTTATTTTACAAATTTAAGAAAATCACTTGCCAAAATTTCTACCGCCATCGATGCATGCGAGGAACAATGTCGTAATACAATTTTTACATCAAAAAATGATGCTCTCGAAATAACGAAAAATTTCGAGAGCCTTCTCATGGAAACTGAAACCCTAACCATCGAGAATTCGAAAGAAATCAATAAAACCTATCAATCGTGGTCTAGAAATTATAGTTCCTACTTTAAGGAAAAAAATGGTTACAAAAAACGAAAGAAAAAGAATAGTTCAACAAATGATGATGACGAGGAGAAAAATGGCACCGAAGAGGAACCAATCGAAAAGAAGAGGATCTTGAAAGTAACGAACAATGAAGTCCCATCGGATTGCGATTCTGATGAAATATTTTCCGCCAACGATAAAACAAATTCATTAGATAAATCCGATGATTCATCGAGGAGACGTAAGGAAAAAGAAAAAAAGAAAAAAGTAACCACCTCCGAAGATGAGGATAGTCAAAAAACAATAATCAGATCTAGACAAAATTCTTCTCTTGAAAATAATTCCCCAGCGGGTAAAAATAAAGAGACGAAAAAATCAAGAAAAGAATCTGACACCGATTCGAGAAAGAATTCCGATTTAGAAAATGATTGTGTACATTCCATTGGATTAACAAACGATTCAGATGATGATAGATTATCGACACGAATCGAGAATAATCGAGAGGAAAGCACCGAAGAGAAGGCGAAGAAAAAATTACTCGAAACAAGTAGTTCCGAAGAAATAAAAAAGCGAACCGTATCGAGTGATGATGATTCGCCAACTGATGACGAGAGCGCTTCCAAAACAAAAACAACAACGAAAAAGAAAAACAAAGGAACAATTTCCGAGAATGATGATTCCAACTCTGAAAAAGAGGCCAATTTGAAGAAAGGAAAAAAGGACAAAAAATCAAAGGAGAAGTTACCAAAAACTAGTGAGGATTCAGATTCTGAAAAAGAAGCGGTTTCGCCAGCAAACGATTCAGAGGGAGAGAAAACTAGTGAAAAAAAAGAGAAAACTTCCAGGAGGGACAAAAAATTGGAAGAGAAGAGTTTACTCCCATCAACCGACGATTCAGAGTCTGATAAAGAGAAAAATTCCCCAACAGAATCGAAAGCCAACGCAGGAACCAAGAAAAAATTACTCCAAACTAGTGACGACACCGATTCGGAAACACCCTCGAAACAAAACAAAGAAACAAATTCGTTTGAACCCGAAAACACTGAGGAGAACGCAAAGAAAAAATTACTCGCAACCAGCGATGATTCCGATTCGGAAAATTCAAAAACAGAATCAAGAGACAAAATAGTTGAAGAAACACCCGAAGAAGTAGCGAAGAAAAAATTACTCGCTACGAGCGAAGATTCCGAATTCGAAAAAGAAACCGTCGAAGAGAAGACGAAGAAAAAGCCACTCGTGACTAGCGAGGATTCCGATTTGGAAAAAGAAACCACTGAAGAAAAGGCGAAGAAAAAATTACTCGAAACAAGCGACGATTCCGAAAAGGAGACAAGACAAAACTCTAGTGCCGAGAGAATTGATGAAAACACCGATGAGCAGAGTTCGGAAGTAATCGCCAGGAGAAAATTATTTCAATCAAGTGACGATTCACAATCGGAGGGCACTCAGAACAAAATTCAGTCTTCGTCGAAAGAAGAAGAAGAAGAAGAAACAGCTTCCGAAAAAGAGAAGAAAAAATCAAATAATGATAAATCGTCAAAAGAATTAGAAGCTAAGAGAAAATTACTCGAGTCAAGTGATTCATTGTCAGAGAAAGAGTTGACGCCCGAGAAAAATTCGACGGAAGACAATGACAAAACAGAAGCATCGGCAAAACGAAAATTACTCGAGTCTAGTGACGAATCATTCAATGAAAAAGCAAATTCTAATGAAATGGACAAAAATTCCGAGGAAGAGGCAAAAAAGAAATTGCTAAGATCAAATAGTGATTTATCGTCTGTCGATGATTCGAGAATTGATGAAACGATTAATGGAAGAAGTAAAGGCAGTAATTCGTCATCATCGTCGGTGTCATCTTCATTGTCATCGGATGAGAAAAGTCAGGATTTATTCACTTCTCTCGATGTTGAGAGTTTAAAGAGAAAGAGAAATAATTCGGATGATGATAACAATTCTGAAACAGGTCGCATGAGGCGAAAGAAAAAATTTAAAATTACCAAAAATCAATTTTACAGAGCTGATGAGAAACTACGTTTTGCGTGTCGTGTTGAATTAGAGAGATTGGGTAGGAAAGTTCTCAAAAATCATGCGAGAGCACTGAAAAAATCGAGACAACATCTGGAGCGAGAGAAGCATAAAAGGTACTCGGATTTTTCAATAAACACGATGGCAATCAATTTTTCTTTTTCTTTTGTATTCTTTTCTTGAAACGCTAATATTCATAGCACTGAACTTTATTGAAATTTTATCTATTTTCGAATTATCGGATTTTTATTTTAAGAGATTCTTTAGACGTACAGTCGAGGGCTACAGATTATTTATTAGGATTTGTATTTGAAAGAAATTTTTTTTCATTTTTTTCTGTATAAAAGTAACTCTGCATATTCTCTAAGATCCACATACGCGAGATCCAAAAAATAGAAGATTTTTTTGAAAATCGTGAAAGAAGGGCGTTTTAAACAATTGTTTTGCGTCAAAAATAAAGAAAACATTTGTTTTTGGGTCTGTATCTCCATTTTTTTCAAAATCGTGACGTGCTAAACAATTTTGAAACTTGGAATTGTGATCAGAATGCAGAAATATGTAGAAAAGCACTACGATGTCGAAAATAAGGGAAAAAAAATTTTTTGGGGCTCTTTACCCCCACTTTTTTCAAAAATTTTTATTTTTGTCATAAGCATATGTGAGTTTTAAACTCTAATTTAGAATTTCATGAAAATCTCCGGAATAAGTTAAAGAGAAAAACAAACTCTTACAAAAACACGGCTTTTAGTGTAATTGCCCCAATTTTTTAAAAAATTCTGACGTGCTAAATAATTTTGGAATCTGAAATCATCATCAGCGTGCAGAAATATGTAGAAAACCACTACGATGTCAAAAATAGGAAAAAAAAATTTTTTTGAGGTCTTTACCCCCACTTTTTTCAAAATTCTATATTTTTTACGCATCTGAGTTTTTAAGTTTAATTTATGATTTGATGAAAATCTTCAGTATGTCAAGATAAAGAGAAAAACTTTATTTACAAAAATTACACGTCTTTTTGGGTTATTACCCCCATTTTTTTCAAAATCATGCGTCTTTACCCCACACTTTTTTCAAAATTCTCTGTTTTTTGTCATACGCATGTGAGTTTTAAAGTTTAATTTAAAATTTGATAAAAATCTCCGGGATGTCAAGTTCAAGAGAAAAACTATCCTTTACAAAAACATGTCTTTTTGGGATGGTTACCCCCACTTTTTTCAAAATCGTGATGCGCGAAACAATTTTTTAACCTGGGATCGTGTTGAGAGTACAGAAATATGTAGAAAACCACTACGATGTCAAAAATAAAAAGAAAATTTTTTGGGCTCTTTACCCCCACTTTTTTCAAAAAAGCCTCGAAAAACGTGTTTTTTTAGATTGTTTAGATGATTTTTTTCTCTTCATTTTGCTTCCTCTCCAAAGGAAGCCTTGTTGATATGCTGAGACTTCTATCAATTCTTAAATCAAAATAAAAAACGTGCTTTTTAGAACCTACATGCACAAAATTAAAAAAAGGTAATTTTGAAAAATTCAGGAGTAGTGATCCAAAAAGACGTGTTTTTTTTAAATATTTCAAAATTTCTTTTTTTTTAGCCCGATATGCTAGAAATTTCATAAGTTTTGAAATTATAGTGTGAAGCGTACATAAGCGAGAGTAAAAAATTTAGTATTTTGAAAAAGTGGGGGTAAAAACTCCCAAAAAAGTGTTTTCTTATTTTTGACATCGGAGTCGTTTTCAATATATTTCTCCCCTCTAAACACGATTCCAAGTCGCAAAATTGTGTAGCATATCAAGATTTCGAAAAAAGTGGGGGTAATACAAAAAAACGCGTTTTTAAGAGAATTGAAAATATTTTTTCTCTTTAAATTATTGTGATAAAAACTTTCATGAGGTCTTAGATTTAACTTTATAACCTGCTGTTTTAAACCCGCATACGCAATACCAAAAAAATTGAGAATTTCGAAAAAAGTGGGGGTAAAGATACAAAAAGACGTGTTTAGAAAGTTTCAAAATATTTTTTCTTTTTAATTCGACGTGCTAGGAATTTTAAAAGGTCGTAAATTAAAGCTTAAAGCGTGCATTAAAAATCCCTTGCGTGTGACACCAAAAACAGAGAATTTTGAAAAAAATGGGGGTAAAAACCAAAAAAAATCTTTTTTTCTTATTTTTGACATGGGAGTCGTTTTCTACATATTTCTGACCGCTGAGCGCGATCATGCATCTCAAAATTGACTAGCACGTCAAGATTTTGAAAAAAGTGGGGGTAAAGAGCCAAAAAAACTTGTCTTAGAGGTGTTTTTAGTTATAAATAATTTTTTTTAATTCTAGAACTGGGTTTTTTGAAATGTGTTCAAATATTTTAAATTTTAGTTTTCTTTTATATTAAAAGCGACTTTATAGTTTTAGGTTTTTTAAACGGGTTTCACATTCTTAACTAATTATAAAATATTTATAAAAGAAATTAATTTTATTGATTTTAAAATTAGCTTTGAAATATTTCTACTGTTGAAAAATTCAACTAAAAAGAAATTTCATCAAATATTTCTGCCCAATAATTTAATTAATAATTAAACTGTTCTAAAAAATCAAAAGAGAACCAAATAAAAATTTTCCTTATCGAATATTTGCTTTAGTTAAAAATTCGATGATTTAAAATTTGACATTAGGAAAAATCTTTTAAGTTCAGTGCTGGAAATATTCACGCGTCTGTTTTTAGTAACTTTATTGATGGTTTATAGATAAAAATGGCATTTTCAGTTATAATGAACCTCCTTTTCGAAAATATCCTTATCCAAAAATTATCCAAATCTAAAAATTTCCTTTCTAACATTTTTCCTATTTGTTAATCAATAGTTTAGAAATTTATTTTTTAAACCATCTGAATTTTTTTTAATTGTACAAAATTCTAGTAAACAAGAAAAATTTGCTAATAACTAAAGTATAATTGAAGCGCGCGAAATTTTTTTTATAGTGAATTTATTTTATTATATAATTTTTTTTATAGTCTGAAAAAATAGTGCAATTTTAACAATAACCCGTTTCACATTCTAGTTATTTAATAATTGAATATTTATTTTTTTAACTAATAAAACCAAATTAGGAAATAATTAAAATTAAATTTCAATTGTAGTATTTTTATAATTTCTTATGGAAATTTTCTAGTCTTTTATCAATGGATAATTTGGAAAAAGGACGAAAACGTAATAAGTTTGTTTCATCGTCGGACGATGATGATGATGATGATGGTTCTGCATCGAAAGTAAATCAACGAAATCGAAAGAAGGTAAACGAGAAGGATGACACATTAATGGATCATTTAAATAAAGTGGAAAATGGTGAAGTTGATGATAAGCAGGAAGAAATGAAAACTTCTGACGATGAATCTTCAAATGAGTTGCCAAAAAAAATTGTCACAAAAAAGGATCTTTTTAATGCCGCTGAACAGAATGCTAGAGATATGTTACTCGCCAGTTCTGGATCAGATGTTGGTGAGTTATGATTACATCATGATAATTATTTTTCTTTTAATTCCTTTTTTTTTTTACTTTAGTTCCAAAAACTCAATTTTCTTTTCTAATTTCTGTAAAAGTTCAATTCAGCTCAAAAATTAAATTTTTGTTGAACCAAAAGTATATTGAAGTTTTGAATAATTTAATTTGGAAATTCTGAAAAAATTTGTTTCTCGAAGAAATGTAATTCAATTTTTTTTTTAAATAAAAATAAATAATTTTTTAAAACTATATTAAAAATAGAAATGGCACCTGAAATTTTCGATGAGACTGAAAGTGCGATAGAGGAGAGTAAAGGCAAGAAAACAAAAGAAAAAGCGCCTAAAGAATCGAAAAAGAAAGAAAAAGTAAAAGAAGAAAATGCAGAGGAAGACAAATCAGAGAAAAACAACAGCGATGATTCCTCGGCTGACGAAAAGGTAAATTAATAATTAATAATTAATAATTAATAATTAATAATTAATAAAATTAGTAAATAATTTTAATAATAAAATTAATTTTTTATTTCTTAATTGCATAATTATAAGTAAGAGTAAATTAAAGTATTTTACTCCTTCTGTTCTTTTTAATTTGTCAACAATTATTTACTTTTTCCCTTTTTCTCCCTTTTAGGAAAAGAAGCAAACTGCAAAGGAGAAGTACAAAAATGATAAATTACTTCGCACAAAAATTTCAGATTCAGATTCTGAAGTTGAGAAAGAAAAGTTCGATAAGCGAAAGAAGAAATTGGAAGAGAAGAAGAAAAAGAAGGGCGAGTAAGTTTTCCTTCAATTAAACATTTTATCTAACAATTTATAAAAATCAAAATGTATTACAATTTTTAAAAATGCTATATACAATTTTTAATTATTTAAAGTTTGCTTAAGAATTTTTAGACTTGGAAATAATTTATATTTGATTTCTCATCCTTTTCTTCAGTTCCAGTTCAAATGAAGAGGACTCGCAAATTAAGAAGAAGAAAAAGCGTGTCAAGAGAAAAATATTAGATTCAGATTCGGATATTGAAATTCTCAGCGATTCGGAAAGTTCAAGTTCTTCAAAGGCCTCGAAATCGAAGGAGGAGACGAAAAAATCGCGTAAACGAGGCAAACAAAAGTCGTCAGATTCTGACGATTCAATTGAAGAAAAAAAGTAAATTCTTATTTTTTTCATTAATTAATTTAATTAATTATTAATTATTAATTTTTGTCAACATTTGTTTTTATACATTTCAAAATAGTTGTTTTATGATTTTTATTTCTTTTCAGACCGAAAACAAAGAGAAAACGAATAAAACAAGTTAGCGATAGCGATAGCGACAGCGATGCTGTCACTAATTCACAAAGTTCACCAATTAAGGGTGGCAGAAAAAATATACGTAAAGTTCTCAAGGACAAACAAGTCGCCGATGACACAAAACAAGCGGCTAAAGAAGAAGAGGAACGTCTCAAGAGAATCGCGGAAAGACAAAAAGTGGTAAGAACAAAAATATATCTTGTAATTTTTCAATTTCAAATATTTTATTTTAAATCATGAAAAATACCGGCATAGTGTCAATATTTTCTAAAGAAAAAAAATCACTGAATGAATTCTCGATTATTATAGTTAATTTAAAATTTTTATATTCATTACAAAAATAAATTTTTATTCTTTTCATTTTTCAGTACAATGAAATGTACGAGATTCGATTGGCGGGTGAGGAAAAAGTGGATAAATTGGTATTAGATTTTGATGAGGAGACAAAGAAGGAATTAATCTCGGTTGATCCTGGATTAGTGAAGCGTTTAAAACCCCATCAGGCTAAGGGAATAAAATTCATGTGGGACGCCTGTTTCGAGTCTGTGAGTCGAATTAATTCGTCCAAGGGCTCGGGATGCATTATTGCCCATTGTATGGGCTTAGGAAAAACTTTTCAAGTTGTCACATTGGTCCACACTCTACTCAGTCATAAGGAGACCGGTGTTAATAACGTAATGATTGTCTGTCCGCTGAGTACAGCTCTCAATTGGGCCGGCGAATTTGAAATGTGGCTCAAGGATCTCAAAAATTTTGAAGATATTGACGTCATCGAACTCGGAAGGTAATTTCTCAATTTTCTTTTATTTCTAAATTAATCATTTCTTTTTTTCAGTGACTATATACAGACATCACTTTTTTATCTCTTGAAACACATAAAATAGTGTATTTTTGCCCTTTTTCCTTTTTTTTTTTTAAACTTACAAAAATTGTCATTTTTTCCAAGTTAGAAAAATTTGTTAACGTATTGAAGAAAAAAATTTCTACAATTTGCAAACTAGTGATTATTTACGGGTGTTGAAGCAAGAAACGTATTTAAAAATAATTTCTGACGGACATTTTTAGACGTTTCTTTTTTAAAACATGGAAAATCTGGAAATATCAGAAAATATCATAAACCTCGAAAAAATCGGCAAAAGTCAGGGAATTTTATTAAAAGTACTTAAAAAATTTCGGAATAATCGAAATTTCGTAAAATTGATTTGTAAGCAATTGGATTTGAAAATTTTCAATGAACAATTTTAAAAATTATTAAAAATAATGAATTTAAAGAAGAAAGAGAACCAAAAAACATTTTTTTAGTGCCTGTGTAATTTCCTGAAATGTAACGGTTTCAAAATTAATTGAATTTTAAAAGAAAAGAGTTTTTAATTTTTATAAATAATCATCAAAAGATTTCAATTTCGTAAGTTTGAAAAATTCCAATTCTAAATGAAATTATATTGGAAATTTTAAAGTACTTAGATTTTTAAGAGATTTTGATAATTCAAATTCTTCTGAAATTAGTTACATTTTGAAAAAGTTAAGAATGATTGCAGAACTTCAATTATTTTCTAAAGTGATAAACTCTTCGCAGAAATCCAATTATATTCAGAATTTTTTTTAAATTCTCATCAAAATTTTAATTATATTCAAAAGTTATAAAATTCTTCTCCGAAATTTAATTTAATAATTAAAATTTTAATAAAATTCTGCCGGAACATTTAATGATTTTCTTAAATAGTAAAAAATTTTACAGGAATTCAATTGTTTAAAATTTTTTTTTATAAATTTCTTCCTAATAATTACAATATTTTCATAAATAATAAAGTTTTTTTTACAAAGATTCAATTATTTTCGCAAATAATAAAACTCATCGCAGAATTTTAATTATTTTTAATACGATTTTATTCCAATTTCACAAAAAATGTTATTATTCTCAAAATTTTTATTCAAAAATTCATCAAAAGAATTCAATTATTCTCAACTTTGTTATAAATCTCTTTTCAGCAATTCAATTATTTTTAATACAATTTAAATCAAGTTTCTCAAAAAATGTAATGATTTTTAAAAATTTCATTAAAATTTGCTCAAAAAACAGAATTATATATAAAATTTGTTGATAAAATTCTTAATGAGAAATCTATTTTATAAAATAACAATCAATTATTTAAAAAAAATTTTTTGTATTTAAATATTTGAATTTTCATAGAATTTTCTAATAAAAATTGATTTAAAAATTAATTTTAGTTAAAGTTTGAGATTATTTTCAAAATATGAATCTTTAAGCTTTCAATTACCTTTAAAAATAATAGAATTCTACTCCGAAATTTAATTATTTTCGTCAATTTTATTAAAATTCTAGTCAAAATTGCAATTATTTTCAAAAATGTTCAAAAGGAATTCAATTACTTAAAAAATGTTTTGATAAAATTCTACTCAAACAGTTTATTACTTTCATAGAAAGTAAAAATTTTCCCGAAAGTCAATTATTTACAAATATTTTATAAACTTCGCAATCAGTCAAATATTTTCATAAATAATAAACCATATTGCAGAATGTTAATTATTTTTAATACAATGTTACGCAATTTCAACAATTATTCCAAAATTCTTCAATTCTATATTTAAAAAATATAGTTTTAATAATTTTTTGAGAAAAATTAATCCCTCAAAATTGTTTGTTAAAAGTATGAAAAATTGAAATTTCCAAAGATTTTAATTGGAAACTTATTGGAAATTCAATTATTTCTAAAAATTGACGGCTGAAATGCTTTCAAGAATGCAATTATAATATAAAATATTCACTGAAATTCATTTTTAAATCAATATTTATTATAAAATTCCACGAGAATTCAATTATTTGATTATAATAATAAATATTTTATTAAATAATTAAATGTTTCGTAAAATTGAATTTTCATAAAAAATCTTATCAATAAATTTTTAAATAATTGAATTCTCTTGACAAATTTTAATAAAATTTTTAAGAATAATTTCATTTGTCGAGAAATTTGCTACAAATTGTACATAGATTAAAAATAATTGAAATTCTGCGGGGAATTTTATTAAATTTTTTCAGAAATGTTCGAATGTCGGAGATAATTTTTATTATTTATAAAGATAATTTAAATTTTGACAAGAATTTTTGTAAATTTCCTTAACATAATTGGACTTTTGCTAAGAATTATATTACTTGTAAAAATAATTGAATTCTTGAGACGAATTTCATAAAAAAATCTTTTTAAAAAATTGAATTTTTTGTGAAATTTTATTGAAATAGTAAAAATTAGAAATAATCGAATTTGGACAAATATTTAAAATAAATTAAATTTCTATGAAGAATATCAAATTATTTTGAAAGAAATGGAATTGTTACAAAAGAATTTCATTAAAAATTCTGAGAATACTTTAATTCTTTGAAGAATAAATAACAAAAAATAATTGAATTTCTGCAATAATATCTAATTGCTTCAAAATTCATTTTTTTTTTAGTGTTTTTAATTAAAATTCTTCTATAAATACACTATTTTTTAATAATCAATTACATATAACTATTAAAAACCTTAACTAATTTCAAAAAAATATATAGTTCTTAAATTTTTTTAAATCTAGGTTTGTAAAATTTTTTATTAAATTCATTTAAAATTAAAATTTTACAAAATTTCAAATTAAAAGCTTTTGAAGTTCATTTAATTATAAAAATTTTAAATGCAACTCTTTTATTGAATTAGTTTTGAAATATTTAAGTAAAATTAGATTTCAAGAATAAACGCGATAATTTTAGAAGACATCAATTTTCCAGTTCATCGATAAAAATTCCCTGACATTTCCAAGTTTTCCAGGTTTTCAAGTTGCGTGGTAATCCTGAAATAATTTATTTGCCGTATGATAAGAAGAAATGAAATATTTTCGATAAAAATTAGAAAGAAGTCAGAAAAATAAAATATAGAATGTAATTTTTGGCAGTTTTGTGAAGTGTCGTCAAATGTAATTTTTTTATAGCTGCTTTTTTACTGCTTTCTTAAAATTAATTATCGAGTGTGAAGTCTGTTTTGCACGAAAATTTCGATGTGGCACGTTAGCCATGGACTAGAACCTGAAGGCTCTTGGACGAACAGTTTTCAGTGGAGTATTAAAGTGTCCCCCTAGAAGGGCTGCGACAGGCGAGGGCGATCTCAGGATGGGTGACCTTGGGAAGAGTTCCAGAATATCCGCATCACTTTCGCTGTCACTGAGAATCTTATCCGCAACTGGTGTTTTCAAAAGTGGCGCTAGTCTCTTTTCTGGAGTCAATTGTAGAGTTGATAATGTGGCTAAGGAAGAACTGTCAGGATCTAGATAGAAAGTGTCCATTTTCTCCAAAATGGGTTCGCTATTCGACACTGGAATATTTAGCAACGCCGGAGGAGTTGTCTTGTGCTCGACGACTTCCAAATGTCGCCCTTCAGATTGGCAGGAGTCTTGTTGTTCCCTCGCTAGCCTCTTAGCAAATTGCCTGGCTTTACGATATTCTTTGAGTTTTAAACCTCTGAGCCTCCGTCTTTCCTTTTGACGAGCACTTTCATTGCGTGGCTTCTTTTCACTCTTATTCGTCTACGAAAAAAATATCCAGTGTGAAATTTGAGTAGAACAAATAGAAATTATACGATAATAATAATAATAATAATAACTTAAATTATTAATTAAATTAATTAAATAATAATAATGTCAGAATTCGTGAAATTTTCACAGAAAACAAAAAGTATTTTTTTTTAAATCAAAATGATGAAAAAACATTTCTGTTTGGTCTTAGGAATGTGTCCACCAAAGAACAGAAAAAAATATTATTTTTTATAAAAGTTATTGCAAAATTAATTTTTTTGCAACTTTTTAAACAAAATGTTATTTCTCCTAAATGAATGAACCGATTTAAGAAATGAATGAACCAAGCCGGAATATAAAGGGAATGAAAAATACTTTTGTTCAGTATTTAAAAAATTTTAAAATGTTTATATTTTAATAATTATTTAATAAATTTTTTATAAACAATTAACTTTTTTAAATGTTCTACGCCTTTTAAATTTTTTTTAAAAATATCTACATACACTTAAAACTATAAGAAATCAAAATCCGATGTGAAAATTTATGAGCGACAATTATTTTAAAAGTTATAATGGAAATTATATCGAACGAAGATGCGATTTTGATAATTTTCAGAATTAAAACATTATTTTTAACTACAAAATAAAGAAAACACTGTCGAATTAACATTTTTATTCAGTTATATAATCATCAAAATTATCAAAAACTTAGTTCAATGTTGATGCACTACACCGCGCCAATATAATTTCAATTGTAACTTTTGAAATAATTGTTGCTCATAAATTTTCTCAACGGATTTTAATTTCTTATAGTTTCAAGTGTATGTAGATATTTTTTTTAAATTTTTAAAAGGCGCAGAACATTAAAAAAAATTAATTGTTTGTAAAAAATTTATTAAATAATTATTAAAATATAAATTTTTCAAAAAATTTTCTAATTATTAATTATTATTATTATTATTATTATTATTATTATTATTATTATTATTATTAAAAATTATATTCTTTGGTGGACACATTCCTAAAACCAAATAGAAAAGTTTTTTCACCATTTTGATTTAAAAAAAATACTTTTTGTTTTCTGTGAAAATTTCACGAATTCTTACCCAATAACCCAATAACCTGGAAAACCTAGAAATGTCAGGGAATTTTATAAAAATTGAAAAAACCTGGAAGAGTCAGGTAATTTTGATCGAAATCCTGGAAAATTTTGTTTTCTAGTTGTATTTATTCTTGAAATCTAATTTTACTTAAATATTTCAAAATTAATTAAATAAAAGAATTGCATTTAAAATTTTTATATGTAATTAAATGAACTTGAAAAGATTTTCATTTGGAATTTTGTAAATTTTAATTTTATATGAATTTAATAAAATATTTTACAAGCCTAGATTTAAAAAAAATTTAAGAACTAGATTTTTTTTTGAAATTAGTTAAGGTTTTTAATAGTTATATGTAATTAATTATTAAAAAATAGTGTATTTATAGAAGAATTTTAATTAAAAACACTTAAAAAAATGAATTTTGAAGCAATTAGATATTATTGCAGAAATTCAATTATTCTTTTGTTATTTATTCTTCAAAGAATTAAAGTATTTTCAAAATTTTTAATGAAATTCTTTTGTAATATATTTTATCAAATTCGTTTCATTAAATTTCTCGAGAATTGAAATTATTTTTAAAAATTTTATTAAAATTTGTTAGAATTCAATTTTTCTTTAAATTTTTAGAAGTAATTTGCAAACTGATTACAAAAATTTAATTATTTTCATTTTATTAATGAATAATGATTAAATCATTTGGAACTTCTTCAAAATTCGATTTTATAGTGTTTTTAAGAAAAATTCTCCAATAAATTTATTATTATCAAAACTTTTAACTGAAACTTTTTACTAAATCTATTTTTTAGGAAATTCTACGAGAGTTGAATTATTTAAATAGATATGAAAATAAATATTTATTGAATAATTACAATTTTCATCGAATTCGAATAAAGTTGTATTAAAAATAATTAAAATTCTGCAATATGGTTGATTATTTATGAAAATAATTGAATTATTGCGAAGTTTTTAAAACATTTGTAAATAATTGAATTTCGGGAAAATTTTCACTTTCTATGAAAGTAATTAACTGTTTGAGTAGAATTTTATCAAAAAATTTTTTAAGTAATTGAATTCTTTTTGAACATTTTTGAAAATAATTGCAATTTTGACTAGAATTTTAATAAAATTGACGAAAATAATTAAATTTTGGAGTAGAATTCTATTAGTTTTAAAGATAATTGAAAGCTTAAAGATTCATATTTTGAAAACAATCTCAAATTTTAACTAAAATTAATTTTTAAATCTGTTTTTATTACAAAATTCTTCTAGAATCCAAATATTTATATACAAAAAAAATTGTTTAAAGAATTGAATTGAATTGTTATTTTATAAAATAGATTTCTCATTAAGAATTTTATCAACAAATTTTATATATAATTCTATTTTTTGGGCAAATTTTAATAAAATTTTTAAAAATCATTTCATTTTTTGAGAAATTTGATTTAAATTGTATTACAAATAATTGAATTGCTGAAAAGAAATTTATTACAAAGTTGAAAATCATTGAATTCTTTGGATGAATTTTAGAATAAAAATTTTGATAATAATTACATCATTCGTGAAATTCGATTAAAATCGTATTTAAAATAATTAAAATTCTGCGATGAGTTTTATTATTTGCGAAAATAATTAAATCTTTGTAAAAAACTTTATTATTTATGAAAATATTGTAAACATTATGAAGAAATTTATAAAAACAAATTTTAAATAATTGAATTCCTGTAAAATTTTTTACTATTTAAGAAAATAATTAAATGCTTCTGCAGAATTTTATTAAATTTTTAATTAAATAATTGAACTTCAGAGAAGAATTTTATAACTTTTGAATATAATTGAAAGTTTGACGAGAATTTTAAAAAAATTCTGAACATAATTGAATTTCTGCGAAGAATTTATCACTTTAGAATATAATTGAAGTTTTGCAATCATTCTTAACTTTTTCAAAATTTAATTTTTCAACTTTTTTTAACGAAAATTCTTCTACACTTCCTTTATTTTTATTTTAAAAGTTAATTAAACATAAATTGCCAAATTTAACTAATTTTAGAAGAATTTGAATTACTAAAATCTTTTACAAATCTAAGTTCTTTAAAATTCCCAATATAATTCCATTTAGAATTAAAATTTTTTAAACTTATGAAATTGAAATCTTTTGTTGATAATTTATTTATGAAAATTGAAAACTCAACTCTTTTAAAATTCAATTGAAAACAATTTTATTAAATCAACTAGTATATTTCTAGGTATTTTTTCCTGCTGAATCCGAATGTTTAAAGTGGCTGAAAATTTTGAGATATTCAAAAAAATCTTAAAAAGACAAATTAAAGTCAAGAGATATTTTTTTTATTATAATTTTGTTTTTTTGTCGATTTTTAAGTATAAAAAAAGAACCAATTTGACAATTCTGTCTTTGGATTCGGATTCAGGAGGCAAAAGTACATGGGAGAATTTACTATTGTAGTGTCTCAGGCAAAAAACTTTTTTTTTCCCTGTGTTATTCATTAGAATAATAATAAATTAATGAAAATTTTTGCCAGAAATTTGAATATTTTATATTCAAATTATTAAGCACAATAACTTTATAAATAACGTCAAGTTTCCAGGATTTTGATCAAAATGTCCCAAATTTTTTTTTGTGTTTTTTTTTCAAGGTTTTGAAAATTCTTTGAAATTTCAGGTTTTCCAGGTTGCGTGTCAACTCTGAGTTGATTTACACTTTACTTTTTTTAACTTTACTTTCATGCCGCTTTCACTTCACTCCAACTGACTTTCATTTTATTATCGTCTTCTTTCACTTCACTTCAATATCACTTCACTTTACTTCAATATCAATTCACTTCGCTTCAATATCACTTCACTTTACTTCAATATCAAGTCACTTTACTTCAACATCAAGTCACTTCACTTCAATATCAATTCACTTTACTTTAATATCACACCAGAGTGAAGTGAAATTGAGATGGAGTGCAATTAAAGTGAAGTGAAATTTAAGTGATATAAAAGCTGCGTAAGAGTAAAATGAAAGTAAAGGCAAGTGAAGTGAAGTGAAAATGGAGTGAAAAGCGAAGTGCAATAAAAGTGAGGTAAAAGTTAAGTGAAGTGTAAATAGAGTGAGAGTGAAGTGAAGTAAAATAGAAGAACGGTTCAGATAAATTAAAAAAAGGTGATAGTACAGAATGAAATGAAATAGAAGTGAAATGAAAATAGGGGCCCAATGAAAATAGAGTGAGACTGAAGTGAAATAGAAGAAAGGTTGAGATAAATTTAAAAAAGATGATAGTACAGAATAACACCACTGTTCATTTAAAATACTGACCACTCCAGAAACCGTTGTAGCAGGCAAGCTGTTCCCGTAACAACTGACTTCATTTTTCACTAAAATGGGTTCGCTAATCGACACTGGAATATTTAGCAACGCCGGAGGTCTTGTCTTGTGCTCGACGACTTCCAAATGTCGCCCTTCAGATTGGCAGGACTCTTGTTGTTCCCTCGCTAGCCTCTTAGCCAATTGCCTGGCTTTACGATACTCTTTGAGTTTTAAACCTCTGAGCCTCCGTCTTTCCTTTTGACGAGCATTTTCTTTGCGTGGCTTCTTTTCACTCTTACTCGTCTACGAAAAAAATACCCAGTGTGAAATTGTTCCCATTACTACAATGTAAAATCTTGCATGTTTTGCAACCTCAAAAAAAATTTTCAATTTCATAATTTTAATCCAAAAACCTATTATTTTATTAACGGAAAAAAACATTCAACAAAGATATAAAAAATAATGCTAAAATTTAAATACTTATATTAAAAAGATATATTTAATTACTTTTCTGAAATTGTATTAAAAATCATGACAATATATACTCGACTTATGGTTGGTACGACTGGTAAATTAGTACATCGTCAGACGCTAACCTCAAATTTTTTAGTGAACACGAAAATTATACGATAAAATGTAAAATATAATTGAGATACAAAAGAAACATGAAAATTATTTTAACTTTAAGTGAATATTGAATAAGGAATATTGTTAATTTCAAGTGTACAGATGAAATTTGTATTTTTTTGAGGTTATGTGTTGTTGCGATGTTGCCACATTTTTCATGTGTTTTTATTATTGCTTTGAAAACAAAAATTAAAATAATTATTTATTAAATCTGTGGTAAACATTCTCTAAACTTTCCTACGTTTAACTTTTTGACATTTTCTATCTGTACACAAAATCAGAGATTTTTCTCTCATTTCCTTCATACTTTTTTTTTAAGATTTATCTAAGCTCCCATAACAGCCCATGTTGAATTGCAAATTTATTTTACTTTTTTAAGAAAAAAATAAAAAATCATGTTTCTAAAATATTCTAAAGAACAAACTGTCAAATTTTTAGAAGTTTTTCTCATTTCCTTAATTTACGGGTGACAATTCTTAACCGTATAGTATAGAAAAAATTTTCCTTTCAGGTAAATAGTGCATAATGCTTTTTGAGGTTAGGTTCAAAACCTGATGTAAATGTGGGCTAAAGTGGATTTAAGCCACTTGAAACATACTAATATGAATCATAGTCAAACCCTTAGATCGAAGAGAAATATTTTTTTTTGAAATATTGTTGTAATCTTTCGAAATATATTTGAAAAAAAATTTTTTTTTAAGCGGTTAAGCGTTTCTTCTTATTGTCATTTGGTTCGAGTGAAAAGTAGATGAAGTGGGTACTTACAGTGCAAGGTGATTGATTCTTGTTGGAAAGATTATTTTCCATGGTGCTCTTGATAACTAGAAAAATTTTTGGATGAAATCGAAAAAATTGAATGGGATCCAACTTCTTTTTCTGTCAACTCTAACGGAAGAAAATCTGAAAATGTAACATTCAGCGCCTCTACCTGTCACTACAGTAACTAAATTTCACACAAATTGTATACGGGCAATTCCATGTAAATTTTACCTATGAATAGATGTAAACAAATTTTTTTAAATTTTTTTATAAACAATTTATTTTTTTTAACTTTAGACCCGACTTTATTATTTTTCTAAAATTTATTATTTTAAATTTTTAAATTTAAAAAAAATTTTTTAAAACTTTTTAATTTTTTCATTTACCTTAAAATGTAGTGAAGATTTTCCAAAAATACCCGGAATGGGCCTGATGCGTTTAAAAAGTTTTTAGAAATGTTTAAAATCACGTACAATTATAAAGAATAGAATATTCTGAGTCTAAAGTTAAAAAAATTTAATTTGTTTATAATAAAAAAATATTTAAAAAAAAATTTTTTATGGTAGAGGCGCTGAATATTGTTATTCCATTTTTTTCGAGAATTATTATTATCATGCAAATTACAAAACCTTTTATTTTCAAATATGAATTTTTTGAATAATATCAAATTCAAACTGTAACAAAAATTCAATTATTAACTAATTTATACTAATTAATTATTCTTGTTTATTAATTTCAAAAATTTTACTAAAGTTATTTATTATTTCTTTAAATAGTAAAATCTTTGCACAAATTCAATTACTTTTGAAAAAAATTCCCGAAAGACTAAAATTATTTTCTAAAAATTTTAATAAATCCTTCGAAACAATATTCAATTTTATTTATAAAATTCTTTACAAAAAATCAATTATTTTCTAAAATTTTAATAAAAAAAATGCCTAATTTCAATTATTTACAAGCACGATTATTTTCAAAACTTCGTAGAAATTGTTCAATAAAATCAAAGTATTTTCAAAATTTGGAATTAAAATTATTAATTATAAAATTTTCACAGTTAATAATAATAATAATTTTCCATTATGTTAAAAAAAATTCAAAGAAATTCAATTTTGTTTTTAAATTGAAAGTATTTTTAAAATTTGAAGCAAATAAATAGCAATAAGTATTTAAATATTTTTTTTTTACAAAAATTAATAATTGAAATTCAAAAGATATAAATTGGAAAGTTTGAAAAAATGAGGTTTTTGAAAATTAGTAATGAAAATTTTTCAAGATATTTACTTGAATTGCGGCGAAAATAATAATTCTAAAAAAATTGAAACATGTGAAAATTTGGTAAATTTTTATATGTTAAAGAATTTTTTCTTCATCTCAAAAAATTATCTATAAATAGAATTTTATCTCTGGAAATACAGTAATTTTATGAATTTACAAAAAATTATTCTTGTAAAATATAATTCAATTCTCGTGGTTGAAGTCTGATAGGAATAGATTAAAAAAATCAATTAAAAGTTTAGAAAATAATTGAATATTTAAACCGTTATAACGGGATTTGTAAGAATTTACCAAAGTATAAAAGATTTTTAAATAAATTTTTTGAAAATTTAAGGGAAGCATTTGTATAAAAATATTAAAATTTTAAAAATTATTTATTGTATTATTTTTCTATAAAAATTCTTAAAGTTGGGAATAATTTTATTCTTGAAATTCAAAAAAATACTTCAATTTTGGAAGAATTACAGTTGAGGGGCTGGATGCTATAAGGGGATACGCGTGAACACACGGCCAGTCAGTTCGGACGTAGAGATAAAATTTTGAAGTTGTTCAAAATGAATTTAAAATTATTGTTTCTTGTTCAGAATTTCAAGGCGAAACTTTTTTTCTAATAAAATTTTTTTATATAATTTTTTGTTTTTAAGTAAATTGAGAAAAAAGTGATTTTTTAACCTAAGAAATTTTAATGAATTTTTGACTTCAACTCGTGATTACTTCGTTAAATATTAATATTTTTCCACGAAATTTACACACAATATTCTTCAAACTATACCAAAAGTGAAACAATATTTAGTATTTTTTCAAAAAATTCTGTGTCTAAGTAAATAATTATTTAAACAATTTTGCCGGAAAAATGATTCTCCTATTTTCAATTGAAAAAGTTGAGTGACGAATTTTCGTTTACAGAAAACTTCCAGTGACAAAAATGTTCATCAATATGTTAGGAAGTTTTTCAGAAATTTTTTCGTCATTTGATAATAAATTAAAGAAAATAGAGCAATTTTAACAGCGTCGCGATATGCTGTAAAATTACGGCGTGGCCGCGCACGTGTAGAATGGCCGCCATTACAAGACCAATGTATACAGTTAGACATTGTTTACGTTTACAGCATAGCGCGACGCTGTTAAAATTGCTCTATTTTCTTTAATTTATTATCAAATGACGAAAAAATTTCCGAAAAACTTCCTAACATATTGATGAACATTTTTGTCACTGGAAGTTTTCTGTAAACGAAAATTCGTCACTCAACTTTTTCAATTGAAAATAGGAGAATCATTTTTCCGGCAAAATTGTTTAAATAATTATTTACTTAGACACAGAATTTTTTGAAAAAATACTAAATATTGTTTCACTTTTGGTATAGTTTGAAGAATATTGTGTGTAAATTTCGTGGAAAAATATTAATATTTAACGAAGTAATCACGAGTTGAAGTCAAAAATTCATTAAAATTTCTTAGGTTAAAAAATCACTTTTTTCTCAATTTACTTAAAAACAAAAAATTATATAAAAAAATTTTATTAGAAAAAAAGTTTCGCCTTGAAATTCTGAACAAGAAACAATAATTTTAAATTCATTTTGAACAACTTCAAAATTTTATCTCTACGTCCGAACTGACTGGCCGTGTGTTCACGCGTATCCCCTTATAGCATCCAGCCCCTCAGTTGAAATTATTAAAAATAATCAAATTCCAAAAGGTCCAAAAAGTAAATTATTTGAAATTTTAATTCCCGTGGAAAAATAAATAAAAATAAGTTTCTAAATTTTTGTTTAACAAAAAGTATTTAAATTTTGAATAATTTAATTTAGAAATTGCGAAAAAATTTGTTTCTCAAAAGCAAATGTAATTAAAATTGTTTTGAAAATAAATCTATTTCCGAAAATAGTTTTTAAAAATTGAAACAATTGAAAATTTTGTCAAATTTCATTAAAATAAATTTAATATTTTAATTAATTTTATTTGTTTATTTTTAAAAAATATTTTGAACTATTATCGTATATTTTTAAAGAGTTCTATAAGTGAAAATTTGGAAAATAATTGAATTTATAAAATTTTGAATTGAAAGTATTTCCAGAATTGTTCCAGTGAAACTTGAAAGTCCAATTATTTGATCAAAAATATCTTACGTTCAATTGATTTTTTTAACAATATTAAAATTATAATTTTAATTAAAAATTTCAATTATAAATTATAAAAAATATGTAAAAATTTTAAGTAAAAGTTATAAAAAATAAGTGAATTAATTAATTTTTAGAAACATTTTGTCAATTTCTACACGAGTTGTTGAAATAATTCTTAATTTTTTTTTTCAAAGAAAAACTGTTGAAAAAATTTAATTTTTTCAATAATATGCAGAATTTTTATTAAATTACAGAAAGGATAATTAAATTCCAGCCAAAAATTGTAATACATTTTTTATTTAATATCTAAAATAATAATTGTCAATTGTTCTGTTTTTTTTAGATACAAGCAGAATTTCGAGAGAAAATATCAACTTGAATATTGGAAGAAAAATGGCGGTGTATTAATTATTGGCTATGACATGTTTCGTACGTTGACGGGAACTGGTAAAAGACTGAAGAAATCAATGCAAACATCGTTCTTGCAATGTTTAGTTGATCCAGGACCAGATGTTATTGTCTGCGATGAAGGTCATTTATTGAAAAATGAAGATACAGCCTTGAGCAAGGCAATGCGAAGAGTTAAGACACTTAGAAGAATAGTTCTCACTGGAACTCCACTGCAGAACAATTTAGTAGAATGTAAATTATTTTCACTTCTCTATTAATGGTTTTATTGAATCGAAGTTTTCCAAAAGTTATTGTCTTAAATTTAATTTTTACAATTTAGGATTTTAAAAATTTAATTTTTACAATTTAGAATTTTTAAAATTTAATTTTTACAATTTAGGATTTTAAAAATTTAATTTTTACAATTTAGAATTTTTAAAATTTAATTTTTACAATTTAGGATTTAAAAAATGTAATTTTTACAATTTAGAATTTTTAAAATTTAATTTTTACAATTTAGAATTTAAAAAATGTAATTTTTACAATTTAGAATTTAAAAAATTTAATTTTTACAATTTAGAATTTTTAAAATTTAATTTTTACAATTTAGAATTTTTAAAATTTAATATTTAAAAAATTAAAAATTAAAAGTTTTTTAAATATGTTTTAAAAAGCAAATTTTTCAAAAATAATTTAATATCTACAAAAAATGTTACTATTAGGAAAAGAATTAAATTTTTCCAAAGTATGTATTTAATTAAATTTCCTTTTCATAAATTTTATTGAAATTTTTCCAAAGAAAATGTTTGCGAAGAAATTTGGACAAAGAATTAAAAGAAATTTTTGTCAGTGGAAAAAATAATATTCGTTTAATTTTTTTTTCGTACTTGAACTAATTTATTGTAATTTTTTTTCAGATCATTGTATGGTTCAATTCGTGAAACCAAATCTTCTTGGAACAAAGAAGGAATTTTCAAATCGATTCGTGAATCCGATAAAAAATGGATCGACGGCTGATTCAACGCCGTACGATGTGAAATTAATGAAGAAACGCGCTTTTATTCTTCACAATTTATTAGAGGGCAGTGTTCAACGTTTTGATTATTCTGTACTCACGCCGTTCTTGCCACCAAAACAGGAATACGTCATTTCAGTGAAATTGTCACCACTACAAATTGAACTCTATCAGTATTATCTCGACAATTTTACAAGAGGGTGAATAATCAATTTTTGCCTTAAATTCTTTATTTTTTACTGTCTTTATCTAACATAGTTTTTCCGAAGGAAATTTTTACTTAAAATAAAAATAATAAAAACATTTTATAGTTTTAAAAATAATAAAAACATTTTATAGTTTTAAAAATCATTTGCATCATTTTATAGTTTGTAAAAAAGGTTTTTTTCTCTTAAATCCTAAAATATGGGGGAAAAATAATTAACTTGAGAAAATTACAAAAAGAAAACAACAAATTAATTTGTTTTCTTTATTTTTAGAGGATCAGCTAGGGGCCCGAAACTTTTTGCTGATTATCACGCATTGCAAAGAATTTGCACTCATCCAATTGTTATGAGAATGAATGCGGAGAAAATGGAAAAGAAGAGACTTGAAGAAGAGTCTGACTCGGAGGGTTCGCTGAAAGATTTTATCGACGACGGAAGCGATACATCGGCGAGCTCTTCTGGTAGCGATAATGATGGAAGTGATGTTCAGTGTGTTGACTCTGACAAGGATGTTCCAGTTCCCCGTCGAGGAACACGAGCCAATCCCGTTGGTAAGAATGACTACTTTTTTTATTTTTCCTTTTTTTTGTTGAGAATTTTCATTACTTTACATTCATTAATAGTTGAAATAGAAAAATAAATATTTATTTTCCTCAAAAGAAACATAACTTCAGGGATCGAAAACCTTGTTTCGTTTTTCTACCGAGTTATTAAATTTAAAATTATTAATTTAAACAATTTTAATGAAACCCCTCAAGAGAATTTATTTGTTTTCAAAAAAATTTTAAGAAACTTTTTAATTATTTTCAAAAAAAATTTAAAGAAATTCTTCGATTATTTTCAAAAATTTTATCCATTTGTTTATTTAATTATTTCGTGAAACGCAGTATTCAATTCATTTTTATTACGAAAATTACATTTATAAATTTCAAAAAAAAACTTTAATTTTTGAATGATTTTAGATTTAAAATTTAATAAAATTTACTTATTACTTACATAATTCGAAAAGTGTTCATGTTAATTATTTTTGAAAAATTCTAAAAAAATTCATCGCAAGAAATCACTTGTTTTTATAAACTCAGCAAAATTTTTCGCAGGAATTGAATTATTTCAAATATTATTTTCAACAAAGTTAGTAAAATTCTTCGTTAGAATTCAATTATTTTCAAACATGTAAATAAAATTATTCACTAAGCATCAATTGTTTTTATAAATAATAAAATTCGTTTTAAGAATTCAATTATTTAGACAAAATTTTAATAAAATCCAACAATGAAATTTTTTAATTATAATCACTATTAGAAATTTTAATTTTATTTTAGAAATTTTAATAAGTTAAAAATTTTTTTTCACGAAATTCCATTATTTTAAAAATAGTTAATTAAAATTATTGACAAAAACTACATTGTTAAAAAAACTTGAAGAAATTGTTAAAAAAAATTTATCTATTTACGAAAACTAAAGAAATTGTTTAAAAAGAATTTAAATTCCTTTCAATAATTTGAATTAAATTAATAATGAAATGATTCATTACAATTTATTATTAAAAAAATCGATTATATATTATCCATTATATATTAAAAATGTTAAAGAAATTCTTCAAAAGAAATCACTTATTTTCAATATTTTAATAAGAATTTTTTAATATAGCCATTTATTTTAAAAAATTGTAATAAAATTCTGAGAAAAATAATATTGAACTATTTTCTAAAATTTATAACTAAATTCAATAAATAAATGTCTACAATTATTAAAAAAATCTCGATTATTTTAAAAACTTAAAAAAAATTCTCCATAAGATTCAATTATTATTAGAATTTTCTATTAAAATTATTTTTAGAAAATTCCATTAATTTCAAAAAGTTGAAAGGAATTATTCAAAACAATTCAATTATTTTCAATTTTCCTAACTCTTAATAAAATTTGAGAAAATTCAAGTATTTATATAGTTATTTATAGTTTTATAGTTATTTATAGTTTTATAGTTATTTATATAGTTTTCATAAAATATCTCAAAAGAATTCAGCCATTTTAAAAAATTTTGATAAAATTCTTCAATTAAATTAAATTCTTTACAAATTCTTTAAAAAAAAATCGTCGCAGCAATTAAATTATTTTCTATATATTACAATTTTTAAATTCATTTAAAAAAAGAAAAGGGTAAAATAAAGAAAGAAGAAAATAGGAAGAAAAATAAATTTCACGAAATAATTCAATTATTTTGATAAACTCAGCAAAATTCTTCGCAGAAATTAAATTAATTCAAAAATCTTAGTAAAATTCTTTGCTGGAATTAAATATTTTTATTAAATGAGAAAATTCTTCTCAAGAGTTCAATTATTTAACAGAAATTTTAATGAAATCCAAAAATCAAATTATTAGTTAAGTTTATTATCAAAAATGTTTATTTTGAAAAGTTAAAAAAATTTCTATGTAAAATTCAATTTTCAATTTCATTTTCAATTACAATTATTGATAAAAACTACATTATTAAAAAAACTTGAAGAAATTCTTTGAAAAAATAAATTATTTACGAAAACTAATAAAATTGTTTCAAAAGAATTTAATTTGCGATCAATAATTTCAATTGTATTTCGCGCCTCCTCCGAATAGATCAACTTGTAGTTTCCCTAATATTATAAAAGACCTTAAATAAAAAAAAATTACCACAAAAAAAACAATGAATAATATATAATAAAAATAAAAAACAATAGAATGAAAAACTACAAGTACCAAAAATTCAATCACTGAATATAAACTAAATAAAATAAAATACCCAACCAAAAACCACCCCCACCCTGCCCATCCCACACTCCCCAACAACAGCCCACCTCACGACCCTCCCCGCACCCACTCCACCACACCCCACCCAAAACACACCAACCTCCCCCCACCCTATCGTCCTACTACCCACACACCCCCCCCCCCATACACCCCAACTCCCACCCAAACACCCCCCCCACCCCCCCACCACTCCCCCCCCCAACGCCCGACCAACCCCTCCCTATACCCGCCCCCACCTACTCCCCCTCCCCACTACCAAACCCCACCCCCCACCTCACACCCCACCACAACTACCAACCACTCCACCCCACCCTCTCCCACACCCACCTCAACCCACAACCCCCTCTACCACCCTACCACCCACCACTCACACCACCACACACCCCCACCCCCCCCCCCCCAGCACTCCCAAGCCCCCCCACAACACCAAACCCAACACCACCCCCAACACCACCCCACCCACCACTACAACCCCACCCAACCCCACACACCTCCCACACCCCCCCCACACCCCCCAACACCCCCCACCACACACCCCAAACCCCACCCTCCTCATCACCAACCCCACAACCCACCCACACAGACCCCCCCCTCCCCCCCCAACCCCCACCTCCCCCCCACCCACACCCCACAAACAACCCCCGACACCCCCACCTACCCCACCCCCACCACACCACCCACACCCCCAACCTCCCCCACACACCCCCACAACCAACCACCACTTCCAACACCACCCCCCAACTAACCTCTACCCCCCACCACCACCCCCCCCTACCCACCCCACCCGGGGTGTCACCAACCCACCCCCACCCCCTACAAACAAACAACGCCACACCACCACACCACTACAACCCCCCCCAAACACCAACACCCCACCACCCAACCCCTCCCCCCCACCACCCACCACTCCCTTACCCCCCTCCCCCCAACACCCCACTAACCAACACTCCCCCCCCCCACAACCCCCCACCCACACACCCAAAAACCACCTCCCCCCAACCACACTAACCCCACCCCCCCACACCACACCCCCACACCAACCAACCAACCCCAACACAACACTCCCCCAAAACCCACACCACCATCCTCCAAAACCACAACACACCCCCCCAACAACCCACCCCACCCCGACACACCCTCCCTCAACCAACATCACCCCCACCAAACCACACCCCACACACACCTCCAACCCAACACGTCTGTCGACCCCCCCCCCCACCCACCCCCCCCCACACTAGTACCAACACCCCCCCCCCCCCCCCAAAAAAAATACCCCAAAAACCCGACCAAAAATAAAAATCAAAGCAGATCACACAGCATCATCACACCACACTTCTTTTACCTGAAAAATATACATTCACTGTTTGTGCCAAAGAAGATCACAACTATATTCTAAAATAGGGGGAAAAAAGAAGAATCTTGCCACATATACCTAGTGATATTTTAAAACGTTTAAAAAAAAGTTAGAATAGTTCGAGAAGAAATAATAAAAGACAAATTAAACGAAAACGCCAGTGATTCAACATCATATGAAAAAATCTACAATGTTCGTCGCGGGAATTCCAAGTCCTATTAGTTAAATTCAACATATTGAAAAAATTTACTTTCTCTTGTTCATGGAAATTTCAACGAATGATAACAAAAATAAATAAATAAAAAAATTTATATAAATACCTTTTTGAAAGGTTTCCTACCACATACGGCACTAACCTTTGTGATTAAACAACTGATTGTTAAAAAATACTAATAATTTTGATTCTGACCATTAATACTTGTAAAATATATACGTTTTCTTTCTAAATAGGTTCTTACCAATAATAAAAATTATTGGGTTTCTGACCCATGAAAAATATTGGATAATAAAAAAAAAAAAAAAAACAAAAAAATTCTAATATTGAATAAAAAAAATTTTTGAAAATTCACATTGGCACTTTGTGAACACCATTACTATAAAACCGCACATTTTAAATTGAACAACATTCCGTCCTTTCCTTCAGCAGTAAAACAATTAAAAGATCGGAAGTAAAAGATTAAGACAAATGAATTTCATCTTCTGATCAGAGTATCCGACTCCGATTCAATCCGAGAACGCTATTCTTTTTATCTTTTACGGAACTGAACATATCGATTTCCCCTGATGCTATCCAAAATGAGATATAACCGTAAGAATCATCAGCTCGAACAATATAAGAAGACACTCACGAAAGCGCTCTTTCTGAAAAAATAATAAACGAACTAGTAAACGACAAACCGGGCAAACATTTGCGCCCGATGTCCATAACGATTTTGTAGAATCGTTTGTCTGATATAGTCAAATTTGGATACCTACAGAAGAAATAAAAAATCTGATAGACAAAAATCCACCTCCTGTTAATTGTACCATGCTCGATCCTCCAAAATTAAATGAGGAGTTAAACAGCCTTTAAGGAAAAACAATCACCACTTATTGAGAGACAAAAGAATCGTGAATCAATCCAGAAAAAATTTTGATCCTGTTTTGATTTCAGCCATCCAAAGTCTATTTCCTTGATTAAAAAAGGGAGAACACCGAAGAATTCCTCTCATCGAAACTCTGAGTGATGCAGCCGTTTACTTGTCGATTTACAATTCAATGATACTATTATTCGCAAAAATTTAATACTTGCTAATATTGAATGAAAATTTGAAGGAACATCAAAATCAACATCGCCAGAACGAATTTTTATTTGGAAAAATATCGTGGAACATTGAAGTCCTGCAATTAAATGGAATCGTCAACAAACGACCCTTCGACCACCAAAATTACGACCGTCAAAGAGACAAAAAACTGGAAAAGCCCTTTGCGCCTCGCAGTCGTCAAGAGAACATACCCAGCACCGCAGAACGGCAGAGGAAAACTCAAGCTGACATCCGAAGTCTTATCGAACCCAGACTTTCATGGAACAAGACATCGCACAGAAAGGATTATCCGAAAAAGAATTAGAAAATTCTGTAAGTAATATAGCTGGCAGGAAATTATTAATTATTAATGATAACTGGGCGGCTCTAACTTCAGATCCAGTTATTCTCTCTTACATAACAGGTTATAAATTCCGATTATTAAAACATGACCCCATCAATCAGTCACTTCCACATAATTCAAATCGATCAGAAATGAAATGAAACAAATTTCAGAATCAATCTTTTTTACATTACACAAAATAAAGGAGTACTGAAAAAATGCTCTCCTTCAGAGTGTCAAAATTTTTATCAAGTTATTTTTTTAGTTCCAAAACTGATTGATCTTAATAGATTTATCTGAATCCATAAAAAATTAAATAAATTTAATTAACAGTACATTTTAAAACTTGTAAGATTATAGAAACATGCAATAACTCTTATGTGAGCGCAAACTTTTATATGTCTACGCTTGACTTACAAATGCATTTAATTTAGTGTCCATTAAAGAATCTACAGAAAATTTTTACGATTTTAATTTAATGGAGAGCATTTGATATTACTTGCTTACCTTTCGGACTATGTACAGCTCCTCAGGTCTTCACTAAACTTATGAAACCTTGTTTATTTCTAAGAAAACAGGGATTTCTTTCAGTTATATACTGACGATTTCCTCTTTTTGGGAACACTTATGAAAATTGTACCAAGCATCTTATTAAAACTAAGAAACCTTAGAAGATTTATGTTTTTTAATCAAGTTATAAAAAGAGCCAACCCGATCATAACCAAGAGCGTTTATTTTTTAGGATTTGTTTACAATTCTCGCTCAATGACTCTATAAACTTTCCCGCCTGATAAACGTACAAAAATTCAAATCCTATTAAATACGTATAGGAAAAATATTTAAAAATGTCCAATTAGAGATTTTGCTAAATTTTATTGGTGTGCTATGTAGCTTCTTGCCCTGCAGTAAAGTATAGAGGGTTTACACTAAAAATTTTTGAGAGACAAAAAATTTTAGCTCTAGAAAAAAATTCCAAGAATTACGATCTTTTATGACTGTAGAACCTATCATAAACTGACATAAAATAGTTGAAATGTCATATTGAATCAGTTTTCAATTCCATAAAAGCATGAATTGTCGTCTTGAAATTTTCTGTTTGACTCCTCGTATATCACAGGTTTGGAGAGCAGTAAATATGCAATCACGAAAAAGTAAATGGGTTTTCTGGTCACTGATGAACGTAAAATTCAACTCAATTTCCTTTGAATTAAAGGCAGCATTATTTTGGTCTAAAATGTTTTGCAAAAAACTATCGTGATTGTGACATACTACTTAGAATAGATAACCCACCGCTATTTCTTACATAAATAAAATGTGTAAGTATTAGTCCAAATAAACTAATCAAATCACGAATAAATTGGCAATGGTGTGAAAAAACGTAAAATTTGGATATCCGCTTTCTTATATTGTTCAAAGACACCTTTGAAGCCGACATTGAATCCAAAAGTTGAACCAGAAACTGAATTTCGAGTTATGCCAGATAGCTTTTTAAAGTAATAATTGAAACTTTCGACTACCGTAAATAGATTTTATTTGCCACGCCGTACAAATAGAAAATGCACTCGTTACGTTCCTTGGTTTCAAGACCCTGATCAGAAGTGCAGTTGATGCATTCACTTTGAATTGGAGCCAATTTTAAATTTTACAACTTTTCCTCTCCCCTTCAGTATAATTTTAAAAACTCTTAGAAAAATAAAATCCAGATCGAGCCGAGGGAATCATGGTTGTACCTGATTGGCCAGCTCAGCCAGGTACCCCCTATTCAATCTATGAAATTTCAGAATGATTACTTTCAATCCCGATAAACAGCTTTTAATTTCTTGTGACAGGAGTCATCACCCACTCTGGAAAAGCCTTACCTCTGGTATCTGCCAAATTTATCAGGGAGGCCATGTTATACACCCGGATCTCCAAAGAGTCAATAATATCATGATTGGATCTTTACGTTCTTCTTCTCTAAAAACTTCGTACAACGAGCCTTGAACAAATGGTGGAACATTTTGTAAAAAAGAGTCAGTTTGACATATTCAATCCTTCTATCTCAAAAGTAATATCTTTTTTAACCAACGAATTTCGAAAGGGTATATCTCGGAGCTCAATTAATTTCCATTGGGACGAGATCAGCTATCTCCCTGAGTAGTTGATTCTCCAATTGCAAATGATTCGATATGATCGGATTTATCCATATGATGGAGTTTGATTATTGATCTATATCCTCTCTTAATATTATTATTGATTCTACACTATATCATTATGATTATTCCTATCATCAAATTTATCATATATCAAACAAAAAAAAATTTGATGAACAATGATCCGATTTATCAAAATCCCCATAATACAACATATAAACCATATGATACCTTAATACAGTTACCGATACGAACCCCTCCATCTACGCACCACACTAAACAGAGCGATAGTATCAAATACAACAACACAGCACACACAATCAACCCCAAAAAACTCCACACCACCAAAAAACACAACCCCACATCAACAACGGATATAAAAACCCTAGAACCACACGATCATCAAAGGAGTGCTGTATAAGCCCAACAAAACCGCGTTAAGATTCCACATGGTATCCAAAAATATACATGCCCATTACCGAACTCAAACAGAAAGAAAGCAACATAAAATATTAGAAGACCTTTTCCAAAAAGATCATAAACACTTCTTGCTCTATGTAACGGGTCAATAGAAATCAAAACTTTTTCTCTAATAAATATCGACAATATTAAATAAAAAATGATTCTAATCGAAAATAAAATTCCTGATCGCATTAAACATCAATTAACAACAAAACACAACCTTTGCTAATCCTGGCCCTATCTATTCAGTAAACAAATCTCTGCGTAGCGTCGGTCAATTTATTTGTTACCTAAAAAAGACAAAAAATTTATCGTAAATCTGAAAAAATTCTATTTATCTCACATCGAAAACCTTAACCTAACGAGTAACTTCACAAACGATAAGTCGTTTGGAATAAAACATGTTTACAAACTTGCGGAATAGATACAAAATTTTATTCTATCACGAACAGTACACGTCATGCTTCAACTCTGCAGCTAAAAAGATTAGCGTAGGATCTTAGATAATATCAGAAAAACCGCAGGTTGGACTAAGAACACCAACACTTTCGCTAGAATTTTACGACAGAAAAATTACTTCCGACAATCGTCAGTTTGCTAATGCAATTTTAAGAAATTAATAATTAATTAAGTTACATATTATATTATCCAAAAAGTTATTATTACAATTCGTCTGAAAACATGTTATTATTAATAATTCTTATTGAAAAATAAAATATTAAAAAATGAACTCTGAATATTTTACTTAAACAACTACAAGTTGATCTATCGTATTATGCCGCGAAATACAATTGTTAAATTGAACAACATACCTTGTGAAGTATCGATTTAAATTGTATAAGCGCCTCCTCCGAATAGATTCAAACCCACCCTATTTATACAAAAATAACCCTTTATTGTTTTCTTATAAAAAAAAAATATAACCCAAAAATTTTCAAATTATGGCAAATGCCTTTAAAACATTGAAAAATTCACAAGTGAACCGAATATAAGGTGTGAAGAAGCTGTGGTGATCTTCACTTAAATTTATTTTCTATTAATTACTTTAAACATGTGGACAAAAAAGGTATAATTTATGGGATAACTAACAAGTTGATCTATTCGGAGAGTCCTTATACAATTTTAAATTCGAACTTCACAAGTAATGTTCGTTCAATTTAACAATTAAATTTCGTAACTGAATTCTAAGTGAATAAATTTATTTATTTAAAAAACTAATAAATTTCTGAGAAGAATTTAATTATTTTCTAAAATTAATAATAATTTCTAATAAAATTCAATAATCCAATGTTTACAATTATATTAAAAAAACTCGATAGTTTGAACAATTTTGAAAAAATTCTTTAAAACAATTCAATTATTTTCGATTTCTATAATTTTTAATAAAATTCTTCACGAGAATTCAATTATTTTTTTAAATCAGTTTTAATTTATTTTTTAAAAAATGTTGATAAAATTCTTCGATGGAATTCACTGATTTTTAAATTTTCTGATAAAATTCTTCTCAGGATTTCAATTATTTTCAATATTATTCAATATTATTCAATATTATTTTAAAGAATTTCTCGAAAGTATTTAATTATTTTTAAAAATTATAATATAACTTTTTGAAAAGTTAATTAACATTTAAACGAATATCTTTCTCAAACGTTTTGATAAAAAATCAATTATATTTATAAGTTATAAATTTCTTCTCATGAATTCAATTATTTTGAATTTTATTTCAATTATTTTTAATATTTCAAATAAAATTTTTTGAGTGAATTCAAGTGTATTTAAAAAACCTGCAACAAAATTCTCATGATAATTTAATTATTATAAAATTCAACGAGCATTTAAAAAGGAAAATTAACAACAAATTTAGAAAAAAAACAAGAAGCAGCTAATTTGAAAATTAATTAAACAAAAATATTGAAATTTTGAATAATTTTAATTCAGGGTTTCGAAAAATTGTAATTTTAATTTTCTGAAAATAGTTGAAGTTCCGAAAATAATTCTTAAAAATTGAATAAATTGAAGAATTCCAATTGAAAATTTAAAAAATAATTGAATTTTTACAAACATTTTTAGAAGTAAGTAAATCATTACATTCTTATCACATGAGATGGTCGAAAATGGTTTTTTATTTATATTTATTATTCCTCAAAATAATTAATTTTAAAAAATGAAAACAATTGCAATTTTTGGCAAATTTCATTGAGATAATTTTTATAATTTTTTTTTAGTTCATTAAAAATTATTTTTAAGTAATAATTGAATTTTTGAAGAAGTTTATCTAAAAATTTGTGAAATAATTAAATTTGAAAAAAATGTATACTTTTTTTAATTAATTAACGAATAGAAAGATCTGAAAACACTTAAAATTAATATTACAGAAAATCAAGGTGCGGAGGCAGAACCAGAAACTTTAGAGCCAAGAGAATGGTGGTCGGAAAAGATAAAACCAGAACATTTCGATGACATGAGAGTTTCTGCTAAATTGGTGCTTCTCTTTGGAATTTTGAGAGAGAGTGAAAAACTCGGCGACAAAGTGTAAGTACATAGAAAAAAATATTTGAAAAAAAGTACATGAATTTCTCTAAAATTTTTAAGTTTTTCAATAATTTCAATAAATTTTTACTGGATTTTTTTTTGGAAATATTGATGATTGATACGATGAATAAGTTCGAAAAGATTTTAATGTTTATTCAAATGCAACTTTCAATCGATTTAAATGTTAAAAATTAAATTCGTCGCCTTGTCAGTAAAACAAATTAAAAATTTAATTTGTATTTTTCTCTCCAATTACGAAATTATGAGATTGGACTAACTTTCGTTTTGACTGTATCTTAAATTCTTCCTTAAACAGATAAATAATTATTCCAATTTGAATACCCGATTATTTATCAATAGATAAAGAAATAAATTTTATAATTTTGTATTTTCAAATTGAATCTCCTCCAAATTGATCTAATTTTTGAGTTGTGATTTACAAATGAAAAAAAATGTATTTTTCCTTTTCTTTTAGACTCGTTTTTTCGCAATCACTTTATTCTCTGACACTCATTGAGGATTTTCTTTCTCGAATTGACGATGCCGCACAAAATAACACCCAATCGGAGAATATTGAGAATCACAGTGGAAGCTGGAGTTTGGGTTTAGATTATTTCCGACTCGATGGTCAAACCTCAGCGGATAATCGAGCGCAGTGGTGTAAAATCTTTAATCGCGAAACAAACACAAGAGCCAGATTATTCCTCATATCGACGAGAGCCGGTGGTTTGGGAATTAATTTAACCGCTGCAAATCGTGTGATAATTTTCGATGCCAGCTGGAATCCCTCTCACGATGTGCAGAGTATTTTCAGAATATATCGGTACGTTTCATTTTTATTTTTTAAATTGAAAAATTTTTGAATTATTAACATTTTTAAAAAACTTTTACGAAAAATTAATATTTAATTCTAGAAATCTAATTAAAAAATATTCAACATTTTCTATTTCTGTCAATAATTTCTTTTCAAATAATTTAATAATTGAAAAACTACAATAAAATTATTACTTATAAACTATATAATGAATAATTTTACTAAAATATAATCGTTTCAAGTTTAATTGAATTTTAAAAGACTTGAGTTTTCAATTTTCATAAATAAATGTTCAACAAAAGATTTCGATTTCAAAAGATTGAAAAATTTCAATTCTGAATGAAATTATTTGGAATTAATTGGAATTGGAAAATTTGTTGATAGAATTCTGTATCAGAATTTAATTTAAAAAAAATTATCAAATATTCAAGAAATAATTTATTTTTGTATTTAAATAATTGAATTCTCATAAAATTTTCTACTAAAATTTGATTTATTTTAAAGACGAATTATAGTTAAAATTTTAAATAATAATTGAATATTAAAATCAATACTAGTTAGAAATAATTAAACTTTGAAAAGATTAATTAAATTCATTGAAAATCTGAATTCTTCATATAATTTTAACTAACAATTTTGTGGAATTAATTTTTTATTGAAAAAGCCTAATTGAATTTTTTTAGAAGTATTTGAATTTAAATTTTGAATTCTTATCATTTAAATTTATTTTCTAATTAAAATTTCATTGAAGAGTTTCCGAATAATAAAATTTTCGTTAAATTCAATTCTAAATATATGGATTTAAAACTTTTCAAAGAAATTTTTCAAAAAATTTTTAATATTATATATTATTAGAATAATTGTAGTTTAAAAAACCATAAAAACATTTAATTTTGAACATTATTGAAACAATTTCAGAAATTGAATTATTTACAAAAATATTAAAATTCTTCGCAAAAATTAAGTTATGTTCGAAAACTTTTTAAAATTCTTGTCAAAATTTCAATTTTATGCAAAAGTAATAAAAACCAATGCGAAATTCAATTGTTTTCAAAAATTTTATTAAAAGTCTTTGCAAAATTTCAAATATTTTCAACTGTTTTGCAAAAAAATTTAATTATGTTAAAAATTGTTTGAAAAAATTATATTAAACATTTATTTACTTTCTTAAATAATAAAAATAATTGTAGATATTGAATTATTTTTAAATACAATTTAAATCAAATTTCTCGATCAAGAAATTATTTATTTTTGTATTTAAAGAATTAAATTCTCATAGAATTTTTTAATAAAAATTTATTTAAAGTTGAATTTTATTTAAAATTTTAGATAATAATTGAATCTTTGCAGCATTACAGTTAGAAATAATTAAATTTTGAAAAGATTTTAAATTAAAATCTTTGTAAAATCTGAATTTTTCATATTTACTTTTAACCAACAATTTTGTAGAATTATTGTCTTTGAAAAAGCTTAATTAAATTTTTTAAAATTATTTGAGGTTTCTATTTTCTAATGAAAATTTAATTGAAGACTTTCCGAAGAATCGTATTTTTCCTAAAGTTCAATTAAAATTAAATAGATTTAAAAATTTTCAAAAAAATTTTACAAAAATTCTTAAAAATAATGTATTTTTAGAAAAATTTTTAGTGAAAAACAATACAAAAAATTGAATTTTGAAAAAGTTTGAAATGATTTCAGAAATTAAATTGTTTCCAAAAATATTAAAATTGTTCGCAAAAATTCATTTATGTTCAAAAATTTTTAAAAATTCTTGTAAAAATCTCAATTATCTTTATAAATAATAAAATTATTCTCCGAAAATCAATTTTTTATTTTCAAAAGTTTTAATAAAATTATTGACAGAATTTTAATTGTTTTCAAAAAATTTTGTAAATTAAATAATTATCAATATAAAAGAAATTAAATTATTAAAAAATCTTTTTTTTATAAATATCCTCACAATAATTCAATTATTTTATTAATCAATAAACATTTTTACAGAAATGAAATTATTTTTAATGCAATTTAAAATGAATTTCTCGAAAAAAGTAATTCTTTTGCAAAAATTTTATTAAAATCCCTCTAAGGTTATTTAAAAATAATTTCAAAATTTGCTAATAAAACTCTTTATGAGAAATTAATTTTGAAAAAACATTTAGTTATTCAATAAATTTTATTTACATTTTTTATTTAAATAATTAAATTCTCGTAGAAGTTTGTAATAAAAATTTATTTAAAAATGAATTTTAATTAGAATTTTTTTGATAACTATTAGAGTACCTAAATTTTTTATAATTGGATATAAAAAGCATTATGGGATGAATTTTTAGAAATAATTGAATTTTGTCGAGGTTTCAAATGAATATTTTTGAAAGTTCGAATTTTTTCATACTTTTAACTAACAATTCTGTTGAATTATTTCTTTTGAAAAAGTTAAGTGAAATTTTGTTAAGTTTTTATTTTCTAATGTAAATTTGAATGAAAGATTTATGAATAATCGAAATTTTATAAAACGGATTTAAAAATTATCATAAGAACTTTGTAAAAATTATTGGAAATAATTTATAGAAGAATAATAGTTGAAAATTCTAGAGAATTAATTGAATCCAAATAATGACAATTATTTTGAAGAAGTTGCAGTAAGAATATTTTTATTGTTACTGTAATTTATTGGTTCTTGTTTTGTTACTAAATTCAGAAAGATTTGAATTTGGAATTATTTGAAAATTTCCTAATTCCTATGGTCAAGAAAAAAGTCAAAAAATTTTTTTGGAAATCAGGGAAAAAGAAATTTTAATTTTTTTCTGGAAATCAAGGAAAAAGAAAATTTAATTCTTGTCACAGTCTTGATAATGTTAATTTGATACTAAGCATTTAATATTTAATAGCTAATTTAATATTCATTGATGGTAAATAATTAAATGATTATTATGAATAGTTGTAATGTGAATTTCGATTTGCTTTTTAGTTTCGGTCAGAAGAAGCCGTGTTATATTTATCGCTTCCTGTCGAAGGGAACAATGGAAGAGAAGATTTACAATAGACAAGTATCGAAATTGTCGCTCGCGTGTCGTGTCATTGACGAGCAACAAATTGAACGACATTTCAATAGTAGCGACCTCGACGAAATGTACACATTCAATCCAAATCCACCGAAAGATTCGCAGACTCTTAGTTTACCGAAAGATCGATTACTGGCGGAACTTTTCCTTCAGTACAAGGAGTTGGTTCACAATTATCACGAGCACGATTCACTTTTAGAAAATCAGGTCAGTTCCTACCTAATTTTTCAGAAAAGAAAAATTACAAATTTTCGATATTTTATTTATGAAAAAAATAGAAATATTCTAAAAAAATTCCATTTTTTAAATTAAGATCGTAGAAAATTGTCTATTTTTTATTCATTATATTCATTAAACTAAAATATTATAAAATAGTCTTTTCTTTAAAAATTAAGGTCGTAGAAAATTGTCTATTTTTTATTCATTATATTCATTAAACTAAAATATTATAAAATAGTCCTTTCTTTAAAAATTAAGATCGTAGAAAATTGTCTATTTCATAAAAATATAAAAATAATAATAGAAAGAAAATAATTAATAGAATAAAAATAAAATGAGGAAAATAATAATAAAAATGTATTATCTATAAAAATATATAAAGAAAATATTTAAATGAACAAAAATAAAGTTAAAATAATTGCAATTAAATTATTTCTGTTTAGTTATTGTAAAGAAAAACTTTTGTTTTGTCTGATAAAAGAAATTTCAATTGAAATATTTGAAAATAAAAATATTTTTACCTTTGTTACAGCTGGATGAAGTATTAGACGAGGAGGAACGAAAATTAGCGTGGCAAGAGTACGAAGAAGAAAAGAAGGGAAGACCTGTGATGCAGTTTAATAATGTAAATCCATTTGGATTAAATCCAATGAATGTAAATATGTTCCCTAATCAAGGAAATATAGTTGCCGAAGTTGAACGTATGGTTCCCTTGTTGAGGAAAGACGTAAGTTGAATTTTTCTTCTAATTCTCTTTTTTTATTGCGCATATCTCTAGAACCTTTAACTTTTCAATAAGAAATATTTTTTCAATAGAAAAATAATAAATAGTAACATCTTTGCAAAAATTCAATTATTATCAATAAAAGTTCAGCGAAGAATCTAATTATTTGCAAAAATATTTCACAAAAGGATTCAATTTTTTTCATAATATAAAAAAAAATTTTTTTTAATTACATTTAATGTAATTTTTTTTAAAATTTATTTATTTTTTGAAATATAGTAAAATTCTTTGCTGAAATTTAATTATTTTGAAAAATTTGAAACATTTTTTAATATAATTTTAGTAAAATACTTGTCAAGATTTCAATCATGTTCATAATTATTTGTAACATTTCTCGAAGGGAGTTAATTATTTACCAAAAAAAAAATATTAATTATGTTCTGCGCAGAAATTCAATTATTTTGAAAAATTTGGAGAAAAACTTTTTATAAGAATTTAAATGTTTATCTTCTATATTTCAAATATTTTCAATTTTAAAATTAATGTATTAAAAATCATCTAATTATTGCAAAGTATTTTATCAAAAATTTGATAATAATAGAATTCCTTCTAAAAATGTAACTAAATTCTCGTCAAGAATTATATTAAAATTTTTAAAAATCCGAATTAAATTCTTTTAAAGTATTTCTTTGAATTTTGTTTAAACTAATGGAGTTTCTTTAAAAAATTTAATTAAAAATTTTAAAGCAATTGGATTTTATGAAGAAGAATTTTATTAAAATTGTATTAAAAATAATTGAATTCTTGCGAACAATTTTATTACTATTTATAAAAATAATTGAATTGTTCAGAAGAATTTATTAAAATTTTGGAAAAAAATGAATTTTATGTTAATAATTGAAGATTAAAATTTTTTCGAGGAATTCTATTAAAATTGTTTTGAAAATAATTAAATTTCTGCAAAGGATTTTACTATCTATAAACATAAATAAATTATTGGAAAGAATTTTACTATTTATAAAAGTAATTGAAATGTTTCGAAGAATTAATTAAAATTTTGAAAAATAATTAAATTGGTATGAAGAATTTTATAGAAATAATTGAAAATAATGACATATTTTTTCTTTTTTCTAAATATTTTGACAATAATTTAATTATTTTTAAATAATTTAAAATTCTTGTTGAAACAGAATTTTATGGGAATTTTTGAAAATAATTTAATTCTCTCGTGTAATTTTATTTCAAATGGATTAGAAATAATTTAATTCCTTTAAAGAATTGTAGTATTTATAAAAATAATTGAATTGTTTCGAAGAATTTTACTGTATTTACAAGAATAATTTAATTATTTCGAAGGATTTATTAAAATTTTAGAAAAAATTGAATTTTTTCGAAGTGTATTAAAAATATTTCTTAAAATTGTTCCCTTTTGAGGAATTTAATTAATATTGTTTTAAAAATGAATGAATTTTTATAAAACTACTTAAAAAAATATTTGAATTCATCCGAGGAATTTAATTAAAATTGTTTTGAAAACAATTGAATTTCTGCAAAGAATTTTATTATTTATAAAATTAATTGAATTCTTTCAAAGAAAGTAACTATATTTATAATAATAATTTAATTATTTCGAAGGATTTATTAAAATTTTAGAAAAAATTGAATTTTTTCGAATTGTATTAAAAATATTTCTTAAAATTGTTCTCTTTTGAGGAATTCAATTCAAATTGTTTTAAAAATAATTGAATTTTTATAAAGATTTTACTACTTAAAAAAATAATTTAACTGTTTAGAAGGATTTATTAAAATTGTAGAAAATTATTGAAATCTTTAGTGAAATTTTATTAAAATTTTAAAAATGTGAACAGTAATAATTAATTTTGTACTTAGTAAGTAAATTTTTCAAATTTTGACTATAAAATTATTTTAAAAATTCATGTTTCGAAATAAAAAATTTTGTAATTTGCATAACATCAACAAATTGAACAACACGATCCGCTTTTGCTAGTTTTTAGTATTAATTTGAATTAAATATCTCGTAACAATCAATTCTTTTTTAAAGATTCTAGTTTTTGCAAGAAATTTCATTATTTTGACAAATTTTGATAAATTTCTTCATAACAATTCAATTATTTTGATTTCCAAATTATGAAAGAATTATTTTTATTTGTGAACAATTTGATTGTTTTTAATCGTCAAAGCGGGAAATTTCCATGAAAATTAAAGGTTCCAAAGATATTGTTTTTTATAAATTTTTTTCTTTTTACATTTATTATAAATTACTTTTCTCTGAATTAAATCAGCGCAGAATAAACAAAAGAAAAACAGTTTCAAGATTTTTTTTTGGTAAATCTGACGGAATCCTAAAATAATACGAATGGAAATAATTGAAATATAAAAAACTTTAATTGCAAACTGGAATAATAATTTTTTTTCCAGTATCCCACCCGGACTGACGATGAATTGCGAATAATGGCGCAAAGTACTGTTCTCAACATGTATAGTAGTATAATGGAACGACAAGCAATGCAACGAAGTCATCAAAATCAGTTTGTTCAACAGGTAAAATTATTTTTAAAAAACTGAAAGTTTGTAATGACTAATTTAATTCCTTATTTTTTCTTATCAAGTGCTCACTTTTTCTAAAAGAATATTTTCTATGAAACTTTTTGACTAAAAAAAGCAATTTCTAATGAAATTTGTTTTCTAAAAATATTTTTTCCAATAAGTTTTCATTTCTGAAAAGAAGTTCACGTTTTTCTTATTTATAAAAATTAGTTAATGCCTTTTAATATTTATTTTTCCGATATTTGTGAAATTCTGTTAATTCTGACAGAAGCTAGAAAATTGTTAAAAAATTAAGATTAGATAATAACTACTAATCGGAAAATCCGGCAAATAACCGGGAATATACCTAGAATTTTATGCCAAACCAGGAAATTTATCATCAAATCAAAAAAAGTTGTATTATTTTAATTTCTTTATGAAATATCGCTTTTTATTTCAATTATTATAGATATTTAAATTCTGTCCTCTAAATTTGAATTAATTAAAAATAATTATTTTGATAGTAAAAGATCAGTCACTGGTTCAAATATAGTATGTAAATAAATTTTCACAAAAATTATCGAATTAATAGAAATTTTGGTAAATTCAATAGAAAATAATTAAATTTGTTAAAGAATTTGATTAGTAACTTTTTAACAAATAGAATTTTCAAAGTATTTTAATTTAGAAATTGATAAATAATTGAATTTTATAAAGTGGCACATTCTAATGTGACACAAATTCTGTTCGTTCTTGAAAAACAAATGAATAATAATTTCTGCGTCTTTTTTATATAAAAATTTCCAAAATTGTATTTATAAAACATTATTTGTTAGAAATTTGTAAATATCTTTTGGAAAATAATTTCTTTTGTTAATAAATAAATAAATAATAATTTGTTAATTACGATTTTTATCTTTATTATGTAGATTTTGTTAAAAAATTTGCATAACTTCTATTTTTTTCTTTTTTCAATTTTTTAACGAAATTTCAAATATTTTTTTTTAATGAATTACAAAATTATAGTAATATTTTTTTTTGTTCTCTTCCATAGCCTTACGCAATGCAATCGTATATTCAGCAACAACAGTATCAATATCAACAGCAGCAACAACTTTTGCGAATGCAAAGACAACAACAGCAGCAGCAACAACAACAGCAACAACATCCATTTCCGAAGATGTCACCTGCTGGTAGGCCTCCGGGTAGACCACCCGGCAGACCTGTTGTCGTTGATGTAAGTTTTCTTTATTCTATAAATTTACATTTTCCATTCTTATAAATTTTTACGAACTACTTTCAAAAATGCCAAATTTTTCAATTTGAAATCGCAAAAGAATTCGAATTATTAAATTCTTTTTTGAAGAATTTTATAAATTATGAAAATAATCGTCTTCTCTCAAAGAATTATATTAAAATTTTTGAAAAAATCTAATTAAATTGCTTTGCATTTTTTTTTAAATAATGGATTTTCTTTAATAATTTTAATTGAAAATTTTGAAAGTAATTGAATTTTATGAACTTTATGAATCTTATGAATTGAAAAAATCTAATTAAATTGCTTTGTATTTTTTTTTAATTTTTTAAATAATGGATTTTTTCTTCAATCATTTTAATTGAAAATTTTGAAAGTAATTGAAATTTATGAACAAATTAAAATTAAAATTCTGATAAGTATTTAATTAAATTATATTAAAAACATTTCAAGTTTCTAATTTTTCAAAATAATTCTATTTCTGCGAAGAATTTTATTACTTCAGAAAAGAAAGAAATTTTTTCAAAGTATTTATTTATATTTTTTTCTTGTAAAGAAATTTACAAATTTTGAAAAAAATTGAATTCCTTTACAAAATTTGTTGAAAATAATTAAATTCTTGCAAAGAATTTTACTATAATTATGAAAATAATTGAATTCTCGCGGAAAATTTTATTGAAATTGAAAATTCTAATTACTTTCTTTTAAAGAATTTTTTTGATTTTTTTTAATATAATAGAATTTATTTAATAATTTTAATTGAAAAATTCAAAAGTAAATGAATTTAATGAACAATTTTCTTTAAAATTTTTAAAATAATCGTCTTTTTTAATAATTAATAATATACATTTAATTATTGAATATTATTAAATTTTTTAGAATATAATTAAATTCTTTTTGAATTCTATTTCGATTTTCTAAAATAATTTAATTTGCGTAAGGAATGTTATTCAATTATAAAAAATAATTAAATTCTTTCAAAAAAGAAACACTTTTTAACGGTATTGACAATAATTAAAAAAATTATTTAAACAATTAAACACTTTTAAACAATTTTATTAAAGTTGTTGTAAGTAAATAAATTCTTTTGAAGATTTTTTAATAGTTTTTTTTAAATGTAATTTTTTGACTAATTTTAAATGATAATTTTGAAACTAATTTACTAAAACAAAGAATTTTTATTCAACATTTTAAAATCATCGTGTTTGTTAATAATTGTAGTGAAATATTTTTGATTATTGATGTTTATTAAAATTTTATTTAAAACAATTTAATTCTTGTGGAGAATTTTATTATTTTTAAGAAAACACGATTGCTTAGAAGAATTTTACTATTTATAGACGTAATTGAATTTTTTCAAAAATTTCTTAAAATTTTAGAAAATAATTAAAATTTTTCAAAAAATATTACTATTTATGAAAATTAGTCCAAAGAAAGTTTATTGGAAATTTGGAAAGATTTTTCTTAAAATTGTATTGAAATTAATTGAATTTTTGACAGAAAATTTTTGTAATATTTTTAAGATAACAATAATTGAATTGTTTTGAAGAATTTAATTAAAATTATTGAAAGTAATTAAAGTTTTTAATGAAATTTAATTAAAAATCATTTAAATACTAAAAAATATTGTTTCAAAATTTTTTTTCATAATTTAATTCTACTTGAAATCAAGTTTATTAATATTTTTGAAAATAAAAATTAAACTGTTCTGAATAACGTTTATTGAAATTTTTTAAAATATTTTAATATTTGAATTCCTTTCGAGAAATTTTATTAAAATTCTTTTAAAAATAATTGAACGTCGTGCGAAGAATTATATAAATTTTGCTTTAATAATCAAACACTAAAAGATATACAAAATGTATTATTAAATTTATGAAAGCGGAATTTTTTAAAGAAATTTGATTAAAATTTCAAAATAGAAATTGAATTCTATTAAGTTTTCAAAAAAATTGAATTCTATCAGGAATGTTTTATTGATTGGGAATTGAATGTAATTCGATATTGTCCTGAAGAATTTTATTATTTAGGTACGAAAATAATTGAAATGCCAAATAATAAAAAGTAATAATAAAAATGCCAAATTTTCATTATAATAATAAATTGAAAAATCACGGTTTGTAGCAATAGTTTTTATTTATTTATTAAAAAATTGTTAAATTTTCACTTTTTTGTTTCAGATTTCGTCTCCAAATGGAAAAGAAGAATAAAGTTTATTGTTCAATCGTATTTTGTCAAGTGATATTGTTTTTTTTCGTTTTTCATCTTTTAATTTAAAGAAAAGAATTTTATTTATTTCTGGTATTTAGTAACTACAATCTCTCCATGTTTATGTATAGTCTTTAAGTGTAGAGAAAAAAAATGGAGATATACTTGTTATTATGGACAAGATTCCTTTTATTATAATAGAAAAATTTTCAATACATAACATTTTCATGGTAATAGGAAATTTTTATTTAAGTTCATATTTAGTATTTCAATGATTTACATTCAAGTGAAATAAAATTTCTAGAAAAAAGAAAAAATTTTGACAAATTTGATAGAAAAAATAAAAATAATTATAATAAATAAAAGATTTTTCTTTATATAAATAATTTTGTTTTCTTGAATTTAAATCATTTTAATACTAGAAAATAGTGAAATCTCATTTTTTTTTTGATAAATTTTATAAAAAAAATGTATCGTATAAAAATCGATGGACCTTTTTTTTGAAAAAAGGGAGAAAATTATAAACTATCTCTCGTCGTACTTAATAAAAAAAAGTAAACTTCTTTCTTTGTGATGATATTTAAATGCTATTATTAATTCATAAGAATCTACGAGAATAAAAAATTATTAAGGATTCTTTTTTTTTTTTTTTTTTTTTTAAATCACCTATCGAAGGTAATTTTGATTTTTAAAATAATTTTCTTCACTTTTTTCCCTTTATTTTAGTTTTTAGTTTCTTTAGATTTACACTAAATATTAAAATTCAATATTTTTTACAATAAATTAAATATTTTCAACTATACAATTAAATTTGAAAATAATTATTAAAAATAAAAACTTTTTTCGATATTAAATTTATTTATTGAAAAATAAACTCTTGGAAATTACATTTTTAATTTATATTTTCTAACTTAAAATTTAAAAGGAAGACAATCTTTATACTTTATTCGATTGTAATAACAATAAATAAAAAAAAAGAATAATGTCGTATAATTTCAAAACTATTTTGAAATAATGCAGTAAACTTAAAAAAAATATGAACGAAAAATTACGCTAACAAAACTTTTTATTTTAATAGCGTTTCATACGCTAATCGACAATAGTTAATATCATTTTAACTGTATACTGTTTAACGTTTAACAATATTTATAACTTTTCATACATCGTATCTATTTTCATTTCTTCTCGTTGTGTTTAAAAAAAACGGTAAAAAAATACTCTTTTGCATTAAAAAATTAAGAGGCCAAAAAAATACTCTAATTAACATTTTCTAAAGACGTAAATGTACATCGTGGACATTTTTTTTAAATGCAAGAAAATAAATTTTTTTCTTTAAAAAAGAGTAAGGGAAAAAAATAAAAAGTAAAAAAAAAACATAAGAAACGAAAGTAAAAAAATAGAAAGAAATGGTTGAAAGTTAAATGAATGGATAAATTCAAAAAAAAAAATTTCATTAAAATTAATTAACCTAAAGGTTTGTGATGATTGAAATGGAACCAGTCAGCGTTTAGTTAACTACTTTTTTTTGGCTTCTTACGAGGTTTTTTTTTTAATCCAAAGTCATCAAGAAAATACAGTCTCGAATTAACAAATTAAAGATCTCAAATTTCCATGGTTATTCGCCTGAAAGCAGAAAGAAGAGAAAAATCGTATTAAATATAATAAACACAAATTACAATTTTTCTTAATGTCTTATTTGTCTTATTAAAAATAATTTTATCAAAAAAAAAAAAAAAATAAATTTATTTGATTTCGAACATAAATCTACAAATGGCTTCCAAAATTTTTATTAGAGTTTTTGTGAATAATGAAATTCTCTTGACGAGTTTCTTTCAATTTTTTGAAAATAATACTATTTTAATAATTATAATTGAAAAATTTGGAAAATAATTAAATTAAACAAATAATTTTTTCATTTTTTTAAAAATAATCTCGTCCGTTTATAATTATAATTGAAAATTTGATTTTTCAATTTTATTAAAATTTATATTGACAATAGTTGAATTTCTGCAATGAATTTTAATATTTATAAAAGTAATTTAATCGTTCTAAAGAATGTTATTATTTATGAAAATAATTTAATGATAATTTAATTGAGGAGTAAGTTTTCAAAACCTGATAAATCCGAATTTTGTCATTTCGAGGAATTTAAAGAAATGACAATTCTCAAATATTAAAATTAACCTAAAATGTCGAAAAATTGTAATAAATTATTTATTTTTGAATATTTTTTCTATTTAAAAACGCTCTTTTAGTGATTAAATTTTATTGTAATTGAGATTTTAAAGGTTTTGGTAATTTTTTCTGATAAAAAATAGAAATTAAAAATTATCAAGGTTAAGCAAAAATATTTTTTAAACTGAAAATTCTTTATTAATAAATTTTTTTTCTTAAATTGAACAGTGATAAATGGATTTCTAAGGATTTTAATAGTTTAAATATGTGTTTATCTTAATTTTTTTTAAAAATGGATTTATCAACTTTTGAAAAATTGCTTCTCAATTAATTCTAAAGAAACAGAAATAATGAAATTTCAAAAAGTTTTTTAATTTGAAATTCTAATTGATGTAAAAAACAAATTAATATTTAAATATAAAAATTTATGAATTTGTTAACTTCCTTAAAAATTAAAAGCTTGAAATAATATTCAAAAATTTAAATAAAATTGAAACTTGAAAGACATTAAAGTTAAAATTTTTATAAACGTTTTTAAATAGTTTTACATTCAGAATTCGAAATTTTAGCAAATAAAGAGCAGTAATAAGTGTATTAAAATATTTATTTTTACAAAAATAATTGAATTTTGAAAGATTTAATTTGTAAATTCTGAATAAATTAGGTTCTTGAAAATTATTAGTTAAAATTTTTTGAAGATATAATAAAAAAGATAAGATAAAAAATAATTCTAGTATTTCCGAAAATAATTGAAAAAATTGAAACAATTGGAAATTTTGTAAAATTCTATTAAAATAAATTTTATATTTTATAGAACTTTATTTTTTATGTTTAAAAATTATCTAAAAATATTGTAACTTTGAAAATACATTATTTTTTATGAATTTAGAAAAATTTTTCTATTTAAATAATTCAATTCTCGTAGTTGAACTCTGATAGGAATTGATTTCAAAAATATTAAGTTAAAATTTGAGAAAATAATTGAATATTTAAAGCGTTATGACCAGAATTTTTTTAATCAATTAAAAGATTTTAAAGTTAAAATAAAAAATAAAATAATAATAATAATAAAATATAAAATAAAATTTTTTATAATTAAATTCATTGAAAATTTAAGGGAAGCCAAAGTATAAAAATACAAAAATTTTTATTTCAATAATTTACCAATTTACATTATTTTTATTTAAAAATTCTCAGTTTTGAATCAATTTACAGTTTTTGAATAATTTTAAAAAAAGAATTGAATTTTGGAAAATTTACAGTTGCAATTTTTAGAAATAATTAAATTTCAAAAGACTTTTTCATTGAAATTATTTGAAATTTCAATTCCTGTGGGAAAATAAAAATAAGAATCAGTTCTTAAAAATTTTTGTTTAACAAAAACTATTTGTTTTGAATAATTTAATTCAGAAAATCCGAAAATGTTTTTTTAATTTCTATTTCCGAAAATAGTTTTGAAAAATTGAAACAATTGAAAACATTGTCAAATTTTGGTGCAAAAAATTTTTTTTTACTTTGAAAAATTATTTCGAAACGCAATTCTATTTTTGGAGAATTCTAATTGAAAATTTGGAAAATTCAATTTAAGAAAATTTTGAATCTAACTTACAACCAGGTTTGTTCGAGTGCTACTCGAAAGTTCAATTATTTAATCAAAAATATCTTACATTCAATTTGTTAGAAATAAAATTTTTAAATTTAAATTTAAAAACGGTTCGAAACAGAAAAATTTGATTTTTAGAAAAATAATCTTCATTTTAATAAAGTTTAGAAATTTTTATCGACATGTTGGGCACCATTTTCAAAATGTGTTTTAGGATCTCTGAAAAATGAACTGATTATGAAAAATTTTCCCAAAGAAGAATTTTTGAAACATTGTCAATGAAAATTAATTTTTGTTTCTCATACAAATTATTGAATATTACTAAAAAAAATTTTTTTTTTAATAATTCAATTCTTTCTAGAATTTTATTAAAACTTTTCAAAATAAAACTATTCTTTTGAGAAACTATAAAAATTATACTGAAAATAAATAGTTTTAGTGAATAATTGGTTTTTTCGACTTTTGGAAACGGGAGAAATTAGTTTTCTGATGAAATAAAAATTTTCTGTTAATTACTGAAATGTTTTTTAAAAAAAAGTTTTTTCGAAGAAAAAAATTAAGTTTTTCAAAATTATTCTACATGAGTAAAAAATTAAAAAATTTAAATTAAAAAATTTTCATTAAAACTTACCATTAACAAAAACGGAAGTAGAAAGCATTTTTTCAGCTCTCAAATTTTCGAGCAATTTTTCATCGAGTATTTCTAATTTCACGTAAGATAACATTTGAAGTTTTTCATTTCCATCATTATCCGAATTTTTAGAAAGTTTCAATAACTTTTTACGTTCCGATTCAAGGAAATTGAAATTTGGCTGCTTCTTCTTCTTATTGAAAATAATTCCGATTCGACTATTGGAATTTTTTAAGTTTTTCTTCCCTTTGGAAATGGTTTTTCCTCTTCTTTCTTTCGTTGAACTGATTTCCATTTTCGAATTATTGTTCGATTCAAAGAATTTATTGACATTTATTAATCCCTTTAATCTTTGTTCCTTGAAGTTTTGAAATTTATTCCTCTTATCGTGTTGCTCCGGTAGTGTCTCATTTTCCACAGCATCTTTGCAATTTTTATCCAAATCTTGAGTGGAATTGATTTCCTGATTTCTTCTCTCCTCTTGAAAATCAATTCGCGTTAAATTTACTTTCATTTTTAGGGGACAATTATTTTCCCTCAATCTTTCGATGTCTGAATCACTAGATAATTTTCCATTCGAATTGGTTTCCTCTGAGGGGAAATTTTCTTCATTCTCGATTGTTTCGGCTTCAGTCGAATTTGGTTCCACGTGTTTTTCGAAAATTCCGAATACAGAATTTAGTTTACCGAGTGATTTTCTTATTGTTTGGAGTGTGGATGAAAAATTATTTTTTGCTAATGTTTCATTTGTTTCACTCTGTTCGGCGTTTGATTCGATTGTTTCTTCTCTTGATTGGGAATTTTTCGATCTTTTGTAATTCTTCTCTCTTGTGTTCTCCATTTCGTCGTTGACTTCTGACATTGTTTCGGTTTCGCTGGGGTTTTCGAAAGTTTTCAATTTTTCAATTGCTTTCAAAGGAGAACTGTAATTTCTCGACCACGATTGTTGGAGTTTATCGGTTTTCTTGTAGTTGTCGCAATTTTCAGTTTCAATATCCTTGAGAAGTGTTTGTAGACTTTTTGTCATTTCGAGAGCATCATTTTGATTTAAGTGAGTTAAATTCAAACATTTTTCCTCGCAAAGATCAATTTTTGGTAAAATGTTCATAAACGATTTTTTTACATCCTTGCAATGAAGGGAAAATTTCTCCTTGAATTTTTCCATTGCTTGCTTTTGCATTTTATCGTTGTAATCCACGTCCAATGGAATTAAATCCATATTTTCATCCAATGAGGTAAACAGTTTACGTTTATTATTTGTGACTGATTTTTGTTTGCCATTTGAGAATTCTTGTAAATTTACGTAACTGCTGCCACTGCTGCAACTACTGTCGTCGGAAGTTTGAGGACTCTTTAAATTATTTTCCCAAGAAGTTTCATTATTAACGTTTTGTCCCTTTCTGAAACAAATTTCAGTTCTCTTTTAATTTCGAATTTAATTGATTGAAACATTTTTTTAAATGTTATAAATTCTACAATTAAACACCTTGATGCAAGAAACAATCAATTATGTGTAAAAATATTTTTATTTTCTAATAAAACGGCGGCGAAATCGACTATTTTTTTTTACCAAAACCAACGGACTAGTTTTTAGTAAAATAATCGATTTTTTCGCAAAAATAAACTCTAAATTTTTAGTTTACATCCAATTAAAAAATCCATATATACATCCAAAGTTTACAAAAATTTCTTTGTTTTTGTTCCAGGACTTAAATCCTCCCGACAGGAAAAAAAGTCTATTTTGAATGTGAAATTTACAGCCGATATTTTGTTACATAATTTAAAAAAAAATTTTACCACACTGCAATATAAAATTGAGAGAAGCAATTTCTCAAAAGTTAATAAATCCATATTTTCAAAAAAAGCAGACAAACACATATTCAAAACATTAAAATCCTTAGAAATCCATTTATCACTGTTCAATTTAAGAAAAAAAATTTACCCACAAATTTTCAATTTAAAAAATATTTTTGCCTAACCTTGATAATTTTAAATTTCTATCTTTTATCAGAAAAAATTACCAAAACCTTTAAAATCTCAATTACAATAAAATTTAATCACCAACAGAGCGTTTTAAATAGAAAAAATATTCAAAAATGAATAATTACAATTTTTCGCCATTTTAGGTTAATTTTAATATTTACATGAGAATTATCATTTCTTTAAATTTCTCGAAATGACAAAATTCGGATTTATCAGGTTTTGAAAACTTACTCCTCATTCGATAAATCCTCTGGAAAAAAAATCCTATTCCATTTTTCATTTTCTCAAAATAAATCATCAAAGATTGGTCTCTTTTTCTGCCTCTAGAAAAGAGTTGTACCTTAAGGCGGTGTCAAAGTCGATTGGATTTTTGCATTGAGCTTCAATGGGAAAATCGCATCGACTTTGACATCGCCTTAAATCGAAAAATTCAGACAAATTCAATTTTTCCACTTTTTTAAATCTTTAGAATTCATCGCATTTGAATAAGAATTAAGAATCAACTAATGGAAACATAACCTAAAAATATTACAATTTTAATTTGCAACCACCGAGAAAAGCACATGAGATAGAAAAGGAGAGAAATACCACTTTCCTTTTCTATCACACATGCTTGGCATCTAAAAATTGAACAAAACAAAACGTAACATAACCTCATCGTTAAGCATGCATGTTTGTTAAAATCTTGAAAATTTGGACAAATTTAAAAAAAAATTAATAAAAAATTTATCCCTGTCTTATTTTCATCGAAAAAAATTCTGACCGCAATGTTAATAGTTAGAAATAAGAAGTTTAGTTCAATAACAAAGTTCGTAACCTTTGGAAATATTCGACTGAATTTCAATTACTGTAATTTTTTAAAGAGGAATTGGAAAAACCAAAGTGTGCCGCCGTTAAATTTGTGTTGTTATTTTACTTCTAAGGACAAAAAATACGGATATACACTTCATCCCCATTCTCGACAACGTAGAATTTCACGTTCTTCAACAAATTTTCAATTATAATAAATCTATGATAAATTTCAGAAGAGTAAAATTTCTGTTACACAAAATAAAAATAAATAAAGTAGGAGAAGGAGGATAGGAATATTTTGATTATTCTTACCTTCGATTATTGTGAATGCCCATGACGATGTAAATGATTATTTACGATATAAAGAGGAGCAGAGAACTTGTGAAACAAAAAACCATTCAGTTGAAATTATATAGGAACTGAGCTAGGGACTGCGGGGACTGCCGGGAGGGGAGGGGGACTACACTGGAGAAAGGGGGTTAGGAATTGAGTGTTGCGTCACGACGGTAAAAAACGTTACGACGTAACGAACTGCGAGGATAACATTGACAGTCGGTAAAGAAGGACAGTTCTTTTAAAGTTAACTAACTAACATTGATAATCTCTGTGTTTATTGTTTTTTATATTATGTATATATTTTAGATGATTATCTTAAAAATGAAAACAAGCTTTAAATAGAATATCTATTAAATTATACATTAAGGATATACAATCTTTCTCACTCAGAAACAAATATTTTTGCAACAATAGAGTTTTTTTGTACAATTTTCACTCAAACTTGCAGCAATGTACCTATATAGATGAACTTTCCACAACTTTTCAAATATTGAGAAAATGTGAAATTTGATGCAAGTGTTGAGTTTGCAGAAATCGGAATTTAGCAATTTCTGTCGATGTTCCTAATATATGTGAAATGTCTTTTGGTCATTTTGGTATCGTGTACGAAAAACACATATAGGGTAAATGATACAAATACGGCACTGATCGGTTTAAATGACGTAAAATTGATAAACATTCATTTTCTAACAAATTTCCCTCTGTTTACAGGCACTCTTTACAAAATATGACAACGTACATTTGACACAAATGTTTTTAATCGTCTGAATTCAAAAGATTTTGTTAATCCATGCAGAAACGCGGTTTCAGGATTAGAATTACAAAAGTAATGTAATGCGAATTATTTTGACAGCTGAGCCTTTACGCTCCCTGCTTGCTTCTGCCCTCTACTGGCAAAATTGGCAGTAACACACGTCTTGCCGCCTCTCATTACATTACTTTTGTAATTCCAATCCTGAAACCGCGTTTCTGCATGGATTAACAAAATCTTTTGAATTCAGATAATTAAAAACATTTCCGACAAATGTACGTTGTTAGATTTTGTAAAAAGTTCTTGTGTGCCAGAGAAACACTAGTTCGAAAACGGTTGTTTACTAATTTCACGTGATTTCAAACAGGCAGTTCCGTTTTTCTTGGGCGATAACTGTAAGTCGCACATAACCTACAAATTTCAGAGACCATCGAACGTTCATTTCATTCTTTCCCAAAAAATGGTCAACTTTTCGAATTTTTCACTATTTGTTATGAGCTCGTGGCACTTTTGCGATAAAAATTTGCTAATTTTCTTTAACGAATAGTCATTATGCAACGTAATAAAACAATAATTTCACAAACAGTACACAACATCTATACGTCGGCCACAATAACAGATACAGTAGTCGGCCACCTAATAAATATTAGCTAATCTACGAAGTTTTTTATTTAAATTGATATTAGAACGCAAAAACTACAGTCTTTTTGTAAAAATAAATATTATTTTAAAAGAAACGTTATTGTCTTCTTATATTATTACGTTTTTAAAGTCACTCATTATGGGTTATGGCAGTTGTGTGCACTAAAATCTCCTTGCTTAGCAAGCACCTGTCAAATACAATATAATAACGTGAAATTTCACTTTCTTGATTTATTTTAAAGCACTTAAATGTCTTTACTATGCAATATCAGAGTTTATCGTAAAACTTTAGGTTATCAGGAAAATTAAAGGTTTTGTTTCACCTTTCGACATATTTTTAAAAAATGAACTGAGTCGTTTGACACAAAACTTTTAAAAATCAGCAAGAAAGTGAAAAACGAATATATATATATATATATATATATATATATATATATATATAATATAATATCCTTCATACTTAACAAATTCAAGAATAATTCTTTAACATTTTTCCCTCCTTGTAAAAAAAAGATCTTGATATTACCTACGTTTAAGGATCATTACTATTTAAAAAAAGATAATATCAATAAGAAATTCGAACTAACACAGAAAAACATGTAGAAAAAGTCATTTTCTTACATAAAAAAGAATAATACAAACATTTTTTACTATTTTTGAATCTAAGAATATAATAATCTAAGAATATTATAAACTCTAAAGAATTTTTTTCCTTTGAAAAACATCATTTTAAAAACTACCTCAGAAAGAGTTCATGCAATCCACTTTCATCAAGAATAGTTATTGTTAGGTGATTCTCAAGTTCCGAAAAAATTTACATTTACTTGCTCTAACAAAACAGATAAACCATGGCAAAGTTTTTGTGTTTTGGTTTATTTTTATCAATTTCTGGGTCAGTTACCTTTGGAATGTCTGCCACCAACGGTTATACTCGAGGATTAATAAAGTACCTAAAGGAAGAATCAAAACTGCACCAGGTAATGTTTATCATTGACGATCAACCACTTCTCAATTCAAGTTCAAACTCCAATTTTCTAATCAGAGAAGTTTCACAACACTTTCCATCATATACTTTTAGCACGACTGAACTGCGATCAGAAAAACAAAACACATTTCCAGCTTCTTTACAACTACCAAAGCGAACGACCATGTTTATCATGCTTTTTAATGGGAATGATCCTAAGAATTGGGGTAAAGTGGCAGCTGCACTGAAGTTACTAACAAAATTGTCACGGGGATACTCACATCCTAAATTATTGATAAACTTCTTTTCAGAAACAAAATCTAATTTAATTAGAAGAAGATTAGAAATTTTCTGGAATTATCAAGATTTTACAGAAATTGAGGTGCTAGAACATTTGCTGGATTGTAGAAAAAATTTGACACAGGAGAGAGTTAGACAGGTCACTTTACATGAAATCAATGAATTTGCAAAAGTCTACACAGCTCGGGAAGTAACATCACAAACAGAATGGTTTCCAAACAAACTGCTAAACCTTAACGGACATAAAATCAAATTTATTTTGACTACCATGAATAACCGTTTGACTGTTAAACATTATCAAAATTTAAAAAAATTTGCAAGAATTCTTACACATTCTTTGCGTACTTCGAGTAAAATTTTAAAAGTTACAACTACAAAAATAAAGCAGATTAACAATCTGATGAATGTACATAATGCAGAAATTGTGCTAAACGATGAAATTATACAAATCCAAGAAGATAGCTATACACAAAAGATGCGAGTTATAAGATTTGAAGCCTTGGTGGCTATCATTCCTGTTAACGCAAAATTGTCTAACGTCTTTGAAATCTCTCACGAATTTGTGTATATGGTAATTGCTACAACAATTGCAATTTTTGCAATTCGATTTACAGCTTTCATTATAAAATTCGACAAAAGCACTTGGCAAATTTTTAACATTTGCCGAATTGTAATTGGCATGTCTGTTATCAGAGAACCGAACAAAGTTACAGAAAGAATTGCTTTCGGCTCATTAATACTGAGTTGCATCGTCTATTCCGGATATGTGTTCTCAGTAATATTGGACGTGACTTTTCGAAAGGAGCCTGAAATTTCAAATCTCGAGGAACTGGCAAATTCATCTTTGACGCCGATGTTAGACTCTTTCACAAATAACTCATTGTTATCAAGCTCAATCAGTTACATTCGACAACTGGGATTAAAGTCTATAAATATTCCAGGTATGGGATTAACATATGATTGCTTGACCTATCTAACAAAGTATGAAAATGTAACGTGCACTATTCTGAAAAGTAAAGGAATTCTTAAGAATTTTAGAAGAGATGGACATGATTTGAATGTAAAAGTTCTGCAAGAACCCTTGGGATTTTTAATTCGTTCTTGGGAATCGAGAAGTGGATCTCCTTTTATTGATCATTTTAATAAAGTTATATTGGAAGCTTCAGAAGCTGGTTTACTGAACAAATTGATGACCATGGATGATGAAAATACCGGCAGTTGGCTCTCACCACCAGAAGAAATTGGCAAGGAAATATTACTACTGATTGCTTCGTACTTGCTTGTTATCGGATACACTGTTTCAATAATTGTCTTTATTGCTGAAATGGTTAGCATTATTGTGTGGCGCAAATTTAATGACTTTTGCACCCTTTTTTTTAACGTTAGAGCTAATTAAGACAGAATAGATTCACAGGAATGTAAAATTTGTTTGCGATATGTTGAAAATAAAAAAATGTTATTGTGGTTTAGAATGTTAATTAACAAAAGAATGTGCCTCTCAGTTAATCTTTTATATCTTTAATATCGCAGAATTAGTAGATTTTCAACTAATTTTTAATATTTAAAATTACATACAATGTTTTTTACTCTCTAAATCTGAAACAGCGATAAGTATACAATACTGATTCCAATTAGTGCATATACACTGTGAATTATATAGTGACATTTTGCTAAAAATATCAGCGAAATTTCACTAATTAATTAGCGTATATACGCTTTTTGTAATTCGCTTATTTAAATTTAGAGAGTATAGATGATAATCCACATAAAAAATCTTAATATTAATAACTAAAAATTGTAATTATTTATTTAAGTTTTAAGTTGATAAAGTGGAATTTTTTGGGCTGTAGCTGAATTTTATATATATATATATATATATATATATATATATATATATATATATACATACATTGTATGATAATAAAGAACTTTTTAAAACTTATGTATATATTTTTTAATTTTATTATGAGAAATATATGTCACATTTAGCTTCATATTACAAATAGCAATTATTATATACTTTTCTATCCGCCTAAAATGTGAAAAAATTATTATAATTATATTTGTAAATTATTAATTATTAAATTAATTAAACATCATGATTACATGAAACTGAAAGCGAAAAAAATTGAAATTTAATACGCGCATTGAAAATTTCAACAATATGATTTGTACTGCAAAAAAAATTGTATTTGTATTTGTATTTGTATTTAAAATGTTCCGTTACTTTGAGCAATATTTTTGTCGTTAATTGATCGTCAGTTATGGAATCTTCATCTTTCAAATCAGGCAAGAAGAAACGTTTTAACGATGGTAAAGCAGTTTTCCAATTATTTTTAATTTACGTTTTTGCCAAACCGATTATAGACTCAAACTCAAAAATAACGAGTTCTGGTATTTTAAGAGCAGGATAGTCTTGTAAATGATCTAATGCTGATGTAGCTTTTCTTGAATCTTCTAACCTTTTTGATCGACACGCTTCTAGATCTTTTTTTAAGAAATAAATTTAGGGATTTTCATTTGGCATTTCGGCTTTCATACTTTGTTTTATCTCCTCGTTCGTTCTGGCGATATTTTCCACTTCTAAATTCTTATTATAACGGTTTTTATCGTACTGTTTCTTATTCTTGTAGCATTTTTTCAATTCCTTTAAAAGAATGGCCTGGAAAATAAATAGAATATTAAAAATTTTAAATATTTCAAATTTCAAAGCTTTTATTCTTAACAGAAGTTCTTCGGCGACATCGATAAAATCTGCATCATCTGTTAATTGTCTTAGCATCATTTGTTGAACTAAAGTGCGTATTATTTCACATCTAATGTTAGTAGTGAGTTTTTCCTTACCATCTATTACACGTAAAATATAATCCGGCCAAGTGAAAGGAAAACAATCCTTGATTGTCTAAAATAAAACAAAATTGAATTAACAGGTCGTTCTAGTCTGTGAGACAAAAGTCCACGTCTTTTAGTTATATTATTTCAGCACGGGTCAAGTTTGACTTTATTGCTCTGAAATATGTGTATAATTCCCTTAAAAAATTTTCGAACATTGTTGAATCTTTAATAAAAAAGTAAAAATATTATAATAGACATTGTAAAAAATGTTCATTTTCATATTCTTCCTCATCCTAAAGATAAGTTCCCTAAAAGTATTTAATTTAATCTAATTTCATCAGTAGGTGAATTATATTTAGACGATTTCAATGTTTGTCGGAAGTATTTATGTATTTTTGAAATTGAATTATAAACCAATGTATTCCGAAAAATGTATTTTACTTATGGTCTAGAAATAACATTGTGTTTATAATTTTTGTTTCTATAGTGATGACAAAATCGATAATTTTTTATCCAACTTTACTTTAGATTTCAAGGTTTTTACTTCTGCGATTATAATATCCCAGCTAAAAAATCCTTTACAGGATCTATTAGGGTTCCTTATTGCCTTTAATTGCCTTATTAATTAAAATAATTATTTACTTGATTCTATTTTATTACAATATTTTTTATATTACTTGGATTTATTTGCACTCACATAATTTGTTTATATTTTTGTGTTTTAACATTGTATCAATGTTTCATTTGAAGGTTCCTATTCACGAACACTGGCACCTTTATAAATAGTACGTATATACTTGTTTGTGAAGGATCCTGTAAAGCAACAGTAAAGGATTTTGCATGATGCATGTTCTGTAACCTACTCCAACCATCAGCAACAATCTGTAAAATAAATTCGGGATTGTTGTAGAATCTGAACTTTTCGCAACCTATGTTCAATTCGTTTTCATAGAGATCTACTTCAAGGTGAAAGAATAAAGTATTTTTTTAAAAGAAAATTTTAAATGGATGGACAAGGAATATTGTGTTTTACTTACAAATTTAAAAATACCACTATGTTTGTAATTTTTGTTTCTATAGTGATAACAAAATCGATAGTCTTTTCTTTTTTGCTATAAAGTTCAAGGTCTCTACTAATTTGAGTATCATATGTTAGATATGTGAGGTACAGGTGTAAATTTAATAAAATATGTAAAATATAAATGGATACTTGACTATAAGAAAATAATTGCATTATCCAACATAAAAGTAATGATAAAAAAATTGACAGTGCCCAAAACAAATTGGCCCCCTAGCCATCAGAATTGTATAGTATGATCCAACATCTGAGAACTTAACTAAATTGGTTGTACTGTCCAACTAAATAGATCGCGCTCCAAACACTATCTAAATGTATCCAACTATTTTTCTGTCTGTATGGAATTTAATAGGCTTTAAATTTTAAGAGTTAAATCGGTTTAGTTTACATTTAACTTTTTCTATAATCTGTAACCTATTTATAATTGAAAAGAAGATTATTTAACGGATGAAAATAATATTTTAATGCTGTAAAATTTTTTTAAACAGAAAATAAGAGTTAAGAATTTTATTTGTAAATGAAAATTTTATTTACTTTTAAAAACTAGCAACATTAATAATTTTTTCTTCCAGGTTTCCTAGCCTTGCAAATATAACATAATCAATGCTATCTTAAAAATACTACCAATCAATAATGCTCCTAATCATAGAAAATTTTTAAAAAATTAAAAAATCAATATACTTTATTTGAAGGTTTTAGGTTGAAACGCATACAAAATACGAAAACATAATATTATCTGCTTTGGTGCTTTTCAGATAAAAATAATTCACTTTATTAATTTAAAATTTCATTAAACAAATATTTACAATTTTAAATTAACAAAAAAATTTGTTTATGTGGATTATAATCATCCAGACAGGAAGCATATGCGTACATCAACAAGAGAAAGTCCATTTTAGCATGATAAAATTTATTTATATTTGGAGATTCTTGATTAAATTTGAAACAGTTTAAGATGTCAAAGAATTCTCTAGGCTGAAAACTCACAAAGTTAAAACAATTCAAAGTTAGAAGTATAACAAACCTACACTGAAAAAAAAATTTATTTGATTCAAATAACCGATTATTTGACTATTGTATTATCAAATAAATATTTACTTGAAACAAATAATTTTTATTTGAATCAATTAAATAGTATTTGCTTAAAAAAATGAAATATTTTATTCAAATACAATTTATTTGATTCAAATAAAAATTATTTGATTCAAGTAAATATTTATTTGATTCAAATAAAAATTATTTGATTCAAGTAAATATTTATTTGATAATAGTCAAATAATCGGTTATTTGAATCAAATAAATTTTTTTTGCAGTGTAATGTACAGAAAAACAAGTTTAAAGTTAAAATCTAACGACGTTAGTTGCCATGTAAATAAAAAATTAGAAACACAATTATAAGTTGTTTTAATTACTGTAATTAAAACAACTTATAATTGTGTTTCTAATTTTGCATACGGACCAGGGTTGCCACGGACCTGGAAAACCTGGGAAACCTGGTATTGTCATGGAATTTTTTTCAGTCATGGAAAACCTGGATTTGTCAGGGAATTTTATAAAGCCTGATATTAAAAACTCAATTTTTTTGTATTTAAGTCGTAAAAATGTCAAGTTTTCAAGTTGACATTATACAACTTTTTGATTTTAAATTTAATGCTTACAATTGAAATGAATATGGCATTTCTAAACTTTAGTTTCTTTTAGTCAATATCTTTTTTTAAAAATTTTTTAAATTAATACATTTTAGAAACCCAAAAATGTTACGAAACTGAAGTTACCAACTTTTATGCAATGAAAATTTTTTCTTTTACTAATTGTTTTTTAATGTAAGAAGCCCTTTAAAAAATTGCAAGTGCATCCATATTAAGAAATAAACAATTAGCAATAGAAAAAATGGCTTCTAAAGAAAGGAAATAATAATTTAGTTGAAATTTCGGGATATTTGGAAAATCCACGACAAAAATAATTAAAAATCACTGATTTCCTTGCCTTAGATCCTCTCACAATTTTTTTAAATGACTTCTCACAAATTAAAATAAATAATTACTAAAAGAAAAAATTGCTTATAAGCTGAGGAGATAATAATTTTGTTGAAATGTACGGATTTTGAAAATCTGTGTAAAAAATCAAAATTACTGATTTCCCCGACTTCAATCTTTTGAAAATTTTTAAAGGGGTTCTAACATTAAAATAAATAATTATCAAAAGAAAAAATTGTCATTGAATAAACGTAGGTAACTTCAGTTTCATAAAATGTTATTAAAATGTTTAAAATACTAGTTTAATTGTGAAAAATTCTGAACTAAACTATATTTTTAAATTTAAAGAGATTTGCTCTTCACCTTTTTTCGGAGCGTATCTCAAATAATCTCACAAATTTTAACTAAAATTTTTGTTATTAATAAAATTAAAAATTAATAACTGATTTTATTAACAATATACTTGAAGGATATTATATTTTTTGTCGCAATTAGCTAAAAACATACCAAAACAATTTTATTTTTGGGTCTGGAATTTTTTAAAAAATGGTCTGGAAAACCTGGAAAAGTCATGGAATTTTAAAATCGATGTTTTGTGGCAACCCTGTTACAATAAACTTATAGTTATAGAAAATGCATAGTTTAACGCAGGATATTCTGTACATTTGTTTTTTAACAATAGTAAAAAATTGAAAATTCAAAACACTTTCACAAAATATTAATAAACTCCTGAAATAAAACCGACAAGAAGGTTCCTTTTCATGTAATCGTACATATGTGACGTGCCGCGACAAAAGGGACCTTAGCTGCTTAGAATTTTAGGTTATGTTTAGAGTACTTTTAACTTAATTAAAAATTTATTATTGATTATTTAACATCAAAAGCATATTTTTCTGAAAATATTGCACATAATAGTGAATTAAATATTAATAGTTTGTAAAGAAAATTGGTCATTTTTATTTATTTATACTTCTAATTTTAGTTCTGTCAAAAACAGCTAAGGTCCCTTTTGTCGCGGCACGTCACATATATCTTTTATGTTAAATACTAAAAATTGGTTAAAAATTTACTAATACTGATACTAAAAACATATAGGACGTTCCATGTCAACAGGATCAGAGCTTTGTGCATAATTCTATGGTCTCAATTAAAACTTGCAAGGTCTTGAAATGTCCGTATTGAAGTACTCTATCAATTACGATCAGGCCTTTTCAAAAATCCAAAAATTTTGTAAAACTTGAATACATTTTAATTTTTAAACTTCTAATACTGTTGGTGATCAATGTGATGCCAATTAGATCGTTTTTTCTTCATAAACGATGTTTCAATTAGACATTTTCTACTATTCAACCATAAAATGTGTCATAACTTGTCCGATATTTTGAATTTTTGAAAAGACTAGATCGTAATTGATAAAGTACTTTAATACGACCATTTTAAGACCTTACAAGTTATAATTGAGCCCATAGAATTATGCACAGAGCTCTGATCCGGTTGACATGGAACGTCCCATATACGATTTCTTAAGAGTCACATTTTTTTGGTCATTAAAATTTTAAACAACAATTACATTTTTTTATTTCTATCTCGAAAACATTCTACATTCCTGTGAATCTATTCTGTCTTAATTAGCTCTAACGTTAAAAAAAGGGTGCAAAAGTCATTAAATTTGCGCCACACAATAATGCTAACCATTTCAGCAATAAAGACAAATATTGAAACAGTGTATCCGATAACAAGCAAGTACGAAGCAATCAGGAGTAATATATCCTTGCCAATTTCTTCTGGTGGTGAGAGCCAACTGCCGGTATTTTCATCATCCATGGTCATCAATTTGTTCAGTAAACCAGCTTCTGAAGCTTCCAATATAACTTTATTAAAATGATCAATAAAAGGAGATCCACCTCTTGCTGTCCAAGATCCAATTAAAAATCCTAAGGGTTCTTGCAGAACTTTTATATTCAAATCATGTCCATCTCTTCTAAAATTCTTAAGAATTCTTTTACTTTTCAGAATAGTGCACGTTACATTTTCATACTTTGTTAGATAGGTCAAGCAATCATATGGTAATCCCGTACCTGGAATATTTATAGACTTTAATCCCAGTTGTCGAATGTAACTGATTGAGCTTGATAACAATGAGTTGTTTATGAAGGAGGTTAACATCGGCGTCAAAGATGAATTTGCCAGTTCCTCGAGACTTGAAATTTCAGGCTCCTTTCGAAAAGTCACGTCCAATATTACTGAGAACACGTATCCCGAATAGACGATGCAACTCAGTATTAATGAGCCGAAAGCAATTCTTTCTGTAACTTTGTTCGGTTCTCTGATAACAGACATGCCAATTACAATTCGGCAAATGTTAAAAATTTGCCAAGTGCTTTTGTCGAATTTCATAATGAAAGCTGTAAATCGAATTGCAAAAATTGCAATTGTTGTAGCAATTACCATATACACAAATTCGTGAGAGATTTCAAAGACGTTAGACAATTTTGCGTTAACAGGAATGATAGCCACCAAGGCTTCAAATGTTATAACTCGCATCTTTTGTGTATAGTGTATAGCTATCATCTTTGATTCGTATATTTTCAACGTTTAACACGATTTCTGCATTATGTACATTCATCAGATTGTTAATCTGCTTTATTTCTGTAGTTTTAACTTTTAAAATTTTACTCGAAGTACGCAAAGAATGTGTAAGAATTCTTGCAAATTTTTTTAAATTTTGATAATGTTCAACAGTCAAACGGTTATTCATGGTAGTCAAAATAAATTTGATTTTATGTCCGTTAAGGTTGAGCAGTTTGTTAGGAAACCATTTTGTTTGTGATGTTACTTCCCGAGCTGTGTAGACTTTTGCAAATTCACTTATTTCATGCAATGTGACCTGTCTAACTCTCCTCTGTGTCAAATTGTTTCCAGAATCCAGCAAGTGTTCTAGTACCTCAATTTCTGTAAAATCTTGATAATTCCAGAAAGTTTCCAATCTTCTTCTAATTAAATAAGATTTTGTTTCTGAAAAGAAGTTTATCAATAATTTAGGATGTGAGTATCCCCGTGACAATTTTATAAGTAACTTCAGTGCAGATGCCACTTTACCCCAATTCTTAGGATCATTGCCATTAAAAAGCATGATAAACATGGTCGTTCGCTTTGGTAGTTGTAAAGAAGCTGGAAATGTGTTTTGTTTTTCTGATCGCAGTTCAGTCGTGCTAAAAGTATATGATGGAAAGTGTTGTGAAACTTCTCTGATTAGAAAATTGGAGCTTGAACTTGAATTGAGAAGTGGTTGATCGTCAATGACAAACATTACCTGGTGAAGTTTTGAGTCTTCCTTTAGGTACTTTATTAATCCCCGAGTATAAGTGTCGCTTGATATCATGCCATGTGTTACAACGAAATTCAAAAAGACAATGCATTTTGTTAATATAACTGTGAATTGCATTTTGAGAGATACTGATAATTTCATAGTATCGACAAAGAGATGTTTCTTTTCATTCACTTTACTTTCTTGTTAAAACAACAACGTTTAAGTTATTCTCAAGCTCTTTTAGATTGTACGCTGGGAGAAAGGTGACTGGCTAATGCAATATTTTCTGGGCGCATAATTTATTTAAAAGAGTTATTGAAGATTGAAAAGATGTTACATATAATGATATTGTATAATAACTACTTTGCCTTGCAACATAAGTTTTATGTGTAACTAGTAAACCTGTATTATGAGTAATTTCGATTTTAGTTTTTGCATCATCATTATCATTAAAATAGGGTACTAATAATATACAATGTTTCTATTTTATAGTCACATTATTTTTTAACTGTCTATTAAAGACCTTAACATAGTATTTTTAATGTTCCCTAACATATACCAAATCTTTTATATATCCCACAGACATTCTCTAAATTTGAAATTAGAATATTTATTGTAATATAAGTAAGGGGAGACCTTTGTTTCGCCTGCCAACTCTCATTTTTATTCTTTATATAAAATTATACTTGTGTATATAAGAAAAATTTGTGAAAGCATGACATTGTAAGAAAACACTTGTATAGCCAAGTATGTAAGGCTAAAGACATGTGTATAAACCAATAAATAAAATAAAAAAAATATATATAAAATTATACAGTTGTATGATTACCTATATTGATTGTCTTAATATAAATTTGAAACATATTCAAATTTATGAAACATGAGTATTATCGTGTATTCCATCCCTATTCGATCTCAGAAATAAATCTGCTGTTGCACTGTGTAATAGCATTATTAATATATTTAAGCAAATTGAGCATTTACATCTTCTGTAATAAAAATCTTAATTTTAATTTTCTTTAAATTTCAGAACGGAAAGTTTGCACTGGAGTAACAGAGATAAACTACGCAACTGTCTCTCTTACTTTAATGCAAATTTTCCGTTCTAGACTTTTTTTACAGAAGGTGTAAATGCTCCATTGTGCTTTTCAGACAGATATACAAACCAGAAAAACAACATGTATTCTGTTACCTATAAGTACATAAAAATTTTAAAATATTGCATCACAAAATATAGGGAAAATACTAAAAGAAAATGCATTACATTTACCTTTTACAATCAATTAACCTGAAAAAAAGTACTTTGCATTTATTGAAAAACGCTTTTTTGTCGATTATCACACCCAGTGTTGGTATTTAACAAAAACAGTTTACATATCCTTTTCGGCGTACAAGAAAAAGTTAGCTCATGTAAAAAGAAATGTTTTCATATAAACCAATCGGCTTTTTAATATTGCATGTTAAAAAAATTGACTGTCTCACAACTGGAGACTCTCCCCTACTCACATTATTTGTGTTGTTTATTATAAACTATATAAATAACAAATAAAATTTGATTCGGATCATTTCATGACTTGATTTCTTATTTTCAGTATAAGTTTCCATGAATAGTATCAAAATTTATGAAAATAAAATTATAAATGGACACACACAAAATATTTTGCTTTACTTATCAATTTCAAAATACCACTATGTTTGTCAATTTTGTTCCTATGGTGATAACAAAATCGATAGTTTTTCTTTTTTGCTATAATGCTTTCTTTTTATTGTGTAAAAAAATTGTTTTGAAAATTTAAAAATTTTGTATTTTTGTTGCTTTTTGACGAAATGGGCTGCCTAACGAACTCAAGCTTCATTTTTATGGACTAAAAAAATCACCCAAATTGCAAGTCGATACACAAAAATTTACTCGAGCTATCGTCGAGACAAAAATTTCTACAGACAGACAGACTGACTGACAGACACTTCTCTAAAAACCATTTTTTTGGAATCAGGGGGTCATAAAACGTAAAAATTTATAAAAATTAGAAATTTCTCAAAATCACACAAATCCAAGACTTTCTCATTTTTGATGAGAATGTAATAAAAGCAAATTATTAAATATAAAAAGATGTACACCGAAAAAAATATTCTTGTTATAAGAGGATTCCTCTCATTTCGATGCATATTTTCCTCTTGTATATGGAGATCAAAAAACGTCCTTTTATTTTAAGAGGATTATTCTCCACTTAAGAGTAATTCCTCTTAAAAGTAGAGGAATAATCTCCAATGAAGAGTATTATTCTTAATTTAAGAATAAAATGTATAAGAGGATTTTAGAAGAGGAATTCTCCTCTTAAAACAAGAATATTTTTTTTCAGTGTAATAATCAGAAGAAGTTATTCATACTATGGTCTAGAATTCAATCATCATATATTAATCGATAGACTTTTCATTACAAAGAATTCAGAATTCCAAAAAGAATTCGTACTTGAAATTCTGTACATGGTTCTTAAACGGTTGAAATATTGATTTTTCAGTAGATATTAAGTGTTTAAAAATAAGTAAAACCTTTTTTACTCAGAACAGTCAGCCAATTACAGACACTTTATCATTAAGACATCTTGTTTTGAAGTGCTTTCGAAGCAATTACACTCCCTCTTACTAGTTTGTTTGTTTGCAATATTAGAACAGAAGTTCTATGCATTTCGACTGACAAACATTTCAACATTACTTACTAAACAGTCTCTCAGTGTTGACATACTTCACTTACATCTTTCAAAGTAACAATTCTACCAACGAAACACTTAAATCTTTGGATTCTATCTGAACAGAAAGTTACAACAATTTATTTGTGCATAAAGTACCTAAAAAGAAGTTAAAATGTTGAAAAGTTCTATTCGTTTTTTGTGATATAATTAAAACCACAGGGTGAATTAAAGTTACTCTTTTGTGGAGGCATTAAATTCAAACATTTCTTAACTTCATTCCAAGGTCATAGAAACTAATGCCTAATTTTACCAATCTTTAGAATGTTATTGAAATTTTAGATTGCGGAACAGATTTAGATTGCCTTCATTATTTGAATGATTATCAACATTACCTTTCAATCGGCATTGGTAAAACTGGTCTTAAATGACTGTTGCAATCTTTTCTAATTCACATATTTAAATTTAACCAATTCAACTTTGTCTTAGTGTTATCCTTAGTATACATCCTTTATCCAAGTCCAAACTTTTACTTACTGAAACTTTGCACTCTACTAAAACATCGAAAATATTTAAACAATTATTTCAAAATATAATCGACATAAAATGTAAATATTAATAGTATTTGCTTGTGACTTGTCATCAATTTCATAAAAATTTATGTAAGACATTTGCGTAGAGTTACTTAGGATTGATAATTAACGTAGCATTTTCTATTACATAAATTAGTTCTTAGACAATAGTTCAGTGCTTTCTAATATCGAGATTTCCTCCAAAGGACAATTAATACAATGGATTGCTCAAGTACCTGAAAAAGAGTAAGTTATAAAAGTCTAACATTTAGATCGTTTGGTACAATCATTACATCCACAAAATGAACTCCAATTAAAATGTATCTTAACGCATTCAAATCAAAATATTTTACTCTTTACAAAATAAACATCAACTGAGTAGGTCGAAAGTTCAGCAGAATATTTAATTATTTTAACAAAATGAATCTAATAGTTAATACTTTATGGATCTTTGTGATTTGGAAAGTAATCTTGCAAACAACTGCAATTGGAAAGCATTATGACGGGTTAGTAAAGTATCTAAAGGAGGATTCAAAATTACACCAGGTAGTATTTCTTTTCGATAATGAAAAAAACCATACAGACGATTCAGAAAGTTTTCTGCTCAAGTCAGTCACTAAAAACTTTCCTTCTTCAAGTATCGAATACAATAAACGAAGAAGAAGTCTGATCAATGTCTATTTGAAATCACTTGAACCTCCAAGAAAGACAACGCTATTTGTAGTAGTAACAGACAATCAGAACTATGTATCTACTAAATGGGTTCGTAAATCTCTTTCTATGATTAAAGAATTATCAAAGAATTTGCCCATGCCGAAATGTTTAATTGTGCATTCTCGAAAAATACCAGACATGGATGTTAGGAAAACATTAGAGGACTTATGGAAAAATGATTTTCTGGACGTTACCATTTTGGTACATCAGCAAGAAGACTTGAATCACATCAACAAGAGTAGAGACTATCAACCTGCTATGCATCGGTTAAATCCGTTTACAAGTAAATACACTGTACTTCGATTATTATCAGCTAAAAGCAAATGGTTTCCAAATAAGTTAAAGAATTTACATGGCTATCCTATAAAATTCTTGGTTTCCAATGTAAGTAAGGCAATGCTAATTAAATCTAATACTGCGAAAAAATTTACTGAAATTTTAGCAAGCGAAATGAACTTTAAACCCAAAATTCATGAAATATCTTCATCTATTGCGGACCAAAGGAAACTTTTATATCAGAAAAGAGCTGAAATGTTTGCAAACACATTTTTCATAATTAATAATGTAGAGATTACTACGTTGGAATTGGGTTATTTAATAAGAGCTGATGCAAGAGCTGTAGTACCGAAAATTGCAAAAACTTACAATGTCATCGTCTTCTCAAAAGAGCTTCTCTTCATGATTCTAGGAACTGTTAGTATGATATGCGTACTTAAATTAACTACAATTATGATGCGGTTCAGGAAAAGTACATGGACAACGTCGAACATCAGTCAAATCATAATGGGAATGTCTATTATTGAGGAGCCAGTGAAATTGGTGGAGAGAATGGTTTTCGGATCGTTTGTACTTGCTTGCCTTGTCTACACAGGCTACTTCTTTTCCGTCATCTTGGACGTTTCGTTGCAATCCCCACCAGAGATAACAACTCTTGCAGAACTCGCTGCATCGTCTTTGCAACCTGTAGTCAACAACATATTAATAAAGTACTCAATGCTATACAGTTTAAATCCTCATATTATTAAATTAACACAAAATTCTATTGTACTTCCAGTTAACAAATCAGAAGTAGGGTGTCTTCTGTATTTGCATGATTATCAAAATGTGTCTTGTATTTCCAGTAATACAATATTACATATTAATCGTGTAAGGGAGTTAAGAAGAGAATTTAATGGAAAATTGTTATTAGAATCGGTTGCTTCAGTACATGAAGGATTCTTATTAAGACTTTACTCGCCGTTTACAGGCCGGTTTGGGGAGATTATTAGAAAAGTAGCAGAACACGGTTTCATATCAAAACTCTTTAGAAGTGGTACTGTAGAGCATCAAAGTTTAGAGCGACTAGAGGAAATAGAGAAAGAAAAGCTGTTGCTGATTTCTTTATACGTACTGTCGATTGGATTTTCATTGTCCTTCCTTGCGTTTCTATTTGAAATTTTTACAAGTAATATTGATTTGAGCATTTTTGCTTTTCAAAAAATATTTGTTTAAAAAATGGTCGATTATCATATCCCAACTACAAATACCTTTACAAGATCCTAACCGTAAGGATCCTAACCTTTAAGGTTCCTTTTACTGTCTTTATCTATTTTGTTATATTATATGTTTATTATTTACTCTAATTAATCTTTGATCTTCTCAAAAAGTGTTATTTTTCTTCATTCTTAAATATTTACCAAAATTATTTGTATTTTTGCATTCTTTTGTCACTTTATTGATTATTTTAAATATTTATTATACTAGATTCTTATGAATGGAATATTCGTGTTTGTATATGTCGATCAGCATAATTTATAACTAAATTATTTATTTCACGCGTTACCTGAAAAGTGTTAATATATCTAAAGGTAAAAAAATATTCTTAAATGAATTTAAATATCTATTAACTTGATTAATTTTTGTATTTCATTATCGTTTTGTATTATTTGGATTCATTTGTGCACACATAATTGTTCATATTTTTGTGTTTTAATTAATTTTTCCAAATCCATAAGGGTCAAATCTTTTTATTTCGCACTTTACAAAAACTTTCAATACTTAGTAAAAATATTATTATCTGTCAGATCACAATGGTGTTTTATAATTAACATTTGAAAATGTATAATAAAGGCATTATTAACCACTTTAGCGGCATGGCGTTCCAATTGGCGTCGCATGAGTAGGTGACAGAAGCGGCAAAAAAATGCGTAAATGGCGTTCCTATTTAAACTTAAATTCTGTATTCTTAAATTCCTAAATTCTGTAAACAAATTAAGTTTACCAAACCAAATGTTATTTATTATTTGAGATTATGAATCTTAAATGGATTTTCGAAAATTCAAATAGGCGGATTCAAAATTGTGAACTATTTTGGGTGAATATTGGAACGCCATTCGTAAAAAGTATTAAAAATTGGCTACATTAAAACCTTTTTAAAACCATTTAAGATCTCTAAAAAATAATTTTTTCTTGTCCTATTCATCTTCATTTATCTCAAATAATAAATAACATTTGGTTTGGTAAACTTAATTTGTTTACAGAGTTTAGGAATCAAGTTTAAACAGGAACGCCATTTTTGCATCTTTTTGCCGCTTCTGTCACTTACTCATGGAACGCCAATTGGAACGCCATGCCGCCGAACTGGTTAATGTAAAAACATGAAGGTTTACACAAAGTATGCAATTAGGAAAGAACAGCATGTTATCTCTTACCTATAAGTAAAACAAGTTTAAAATATTAAACTGTTTATGTCATTTGTACTATATGAGTGTTAAATAAAGTTTTCATTATGATCATTTTATAATTGTCTTCTTGTTTACAGCCACCGAAAAAAAATATTCTTGTTTTGAGAGGAATCCTCTTATTTTGATGCATATTTTTCTTTTGTATATGAAGCAAAAAGATGTCTTCTTGTTTCAAGAAGATTTTCCTCTACTTAAGAGTATTTCTCTTAAAATGAGAGGATATTCTTTAATCAAGAGGAATTATCCGATCAAAAAGTGTAAAGTGTACAGTAATATATATATAATATATATATATATATATATATATATATATATATATATATATATATATATATATATATATATATTTGGATCTCTGAAATAAAATTAAATAAAATTTTATGTTCTTTATTTTATTGGTATAAATAAATTTCAATCGTTTTTAATTCTTTTGAAAAAAATCAATAATTTATACATTTCTTAGCCAAAATATTTATAAGCCAATTAACTTTTAGACACATAACCTCAAAATTATTTCCATTTTCTGCAAAAAAGTATTGCGTAAAATATTAATATTATTATATTATTTTGTTCATAACCTAAACATTATTCAAATTATCAGAAGAAATGTGAGATAAATAATTTGGCAAGACTTTATATATTTTTTAATCATATTAATCTCACAAAAATTACTTTGAAAAATTTCTTCTACTTTTATAAGCTCTATTAATTTAATATTTTGGACTTAATATTGAAAACAGGATATAAATATTTTTAAAAAGTGATTTTAAAGAATTTTAATTCCTGAAGGGTATAATTTTTCTATTTAATAAAAAAAGATACTTAAAATTACCAATATTTATAAAAATATTAGTAACATGAAATTATAAACCAAATACTTCAAAAACTGTTTCTTTTTTAACCATAAAATTATTTCTAGAAATGATAAATAACGAAAGAAATATATTTTAAATAATAATAAATCACATTATTATTATATATATTATAAATTATAATAAAAATAATTTTGTTTTCATTTAAATCTATTCTATTATTCCTACTAAAAAATTGTGATTATTTTTTATAATATAAGGATTTTTATAATATATAGCCCAGCGGGCACAAAGACAAAAAACGTTCTTTGAACGTCTGTAGAACGTTTAATGTCTGCCAATTTACGTTCTAAGAATGTCCGAACGTTCCGAAACATTTTTGGAACGTTTGGACGTTCTTAGAACGTAAATTGGCAGACATTAAACGTTCTACAGATGTTTAAAGAATGTTTTATGTTTTTGTGTCCACTGGATTGTGTTTTGAAATTTAAAATCCATTTAAAATTTTTAAATAATTTTATTTATTTTATTATGTAATCTTTGGCACCTTTTACAATGAGCCAATGAAAAATATGTCTCCAGTACTCGAAAGGACAATATAATTTATTATACCCAAAAAGGTAGTTCTTTTTTATATCCTAAATGTACAACCATATTTAATTCGTATTTTGTTCCTTTTATGACACTCCACGGTACAATCATAACATTTTCTTGTTTTAATTCTGTTGGTACATATCTGGAAAATTCTGAGTAACCCAGATGAGATCAAAGTTCCGAAAAACTACATTGGCGAGGCCCACAATGTCAACAATTTCTCGAAATGTTAAAAAGAAAAGCCAGACAGAGTCATTTTCTGGAATGTAATCTCCGACAAATAAAGAAAATATCTTATTATAAGCTCTATTAATGATGACATTTGATTTTTTTGATCCTCACTTATTAGTGGAATAACGTTACCGGTTTCTGTTAAACTTTAATCGAAATTACGAAGACGTTAGTTTAAAATCAGAAGATCAATGTAAATCTTTGTCTTGACAATATAGTGAAAAATTTCTCTCATATCATAGGCTTCGACTTCACAGATATCATGCATCAGATCAACATGAGGATTTTTTGTTGGATCCGCATAGCTAGGAATTCGGTTAAAAACACACATTTCTTCAATTCCAGTATAGGACGGATTATTTTTAAGAACGTCAGCAAAGTAGTCTCGAGAAATACGAAATAGTGACTTATCAGCCACGGTTTGAGTTTGAAGAATATTTTTATAAATTTTACAAATTCTACAAGAATGATTCGCTGCAAATCATTTAATAAATCCTAAAATTTCGTGCATCCCTAAATTATCACCAAGAATCATTCACAGAGAAAAATAAATTCGCTGACCATTCACTTCAATACCATTTATTTCTAAGTCAATTAAATCATCTATTAGAGGTTTAAAAACTTTTTCATTAGTAAATACTTTATCTTTCGATAAAAATAGTAAATTTAGAAAAAAATTTAAATGGATGAAAGACATTCTGGAGAAAGGCAGACTATAGAATAATAGACAGCGTCAATTTTGTGTTTAGTTGCGCGAGAACCTTATGCATAGTCAGGTTCTAAATCGTCAAAGTATACATACAAAGGTAACACGGTTTTATTTTGAAATTGTTTCATTTTTTCTTGCCAAACTTCTTCTTGAACTATATTTACGAACGGATTGAGATTCTTGAAGCTTTTTAAGTTTTCTAAAGTTCTATCGAGTGCTCCTGATAATTCTAAAACCTTTTTTAAGACTTCCTTCATAGGAACATGTTGACCAGTCACATTATTGAAAGTTAATTCTACATTTTTTTTTATTTTTTGTTACTTATTGTGAACCAATAACTTATGCATTAGGTTCGACGTACATGTTTGATTTTTTCAATGCTTCTAATCTTAAAAAATCCGTCTCCAAACCTTAAAAGGGATTATTAATTGCTTCAAAATATGATTGAACTTGTAAAATTTCTTCTGTAGGTACATTGTTTGTTGAAGAATTTCTAAAACCTTACTCCGAACAGCTTGGATTTGCATATCTTCTAACAATAAACTAAAACCCTTAATTATTTCTTCAACTCCATTACGGTTAATCGTAGGAGACGAATACAATTTTGAAATATAACGAAGTGCAGAATCTGTAACTCTTTCTCGAAAATTTGAACTACTCAATTTAGATTCTTGATCTTTTGATTTTTTCGAGAATTTTTCATTTGAAGAAGAAGGAGAGTCGGTCATATAATTCTTCAGATAAATGCTACTTCCAGATGTTGAATGAAATTGACCTGTTAGAGGTACAGAAGAACTGAGTTGATTTTTCTTATTTTTGAAATGATTTTTAAGCATTTGAAAACTTTGAAATGAGCTTAAAGAAGTAGGTAGGATTTATGTACGATTTGATAGTGATTGAGTAAACTATCCAAATCTACGTACTTCCTAGTGGGACATAAAAAACACGAGAAAACCATTTTTAATAGTAACTGAAAATACTAAATACTTAAAATTTGTGAAATTCAAACACGCGTTTGAAATTAACTTTAAAACAATTTCTGTGAATTTCGCTTTGCTTTAGAGTTCTGAAATTTCGTTGTATTGTTAATACGTTGGCTGTTTTTTTGTCATATGCAGTTTTAATTTCGAAAAGCCCTTCTTGCACGAATAACCAGGAATTATATGCTTCAACGGCATAATCAGCGTGTAAGGCAAATATCGCTTTAAAACAGACTTCTAAAACGCGTTTTAGAGTATCGAAATCATATTTTATACTGTCTGTAACGCAGTAACTTCGATGCAAATCCTTTTTAGATTGCAGCATCAATATCGTTAATCGACTAAAATTAAAAAAAATTGTTTTTGTGAACTGAATATCATGAAAGCAGTTAATAAACCAAATTAATGAAATCATTCAATATTTTATTAAAAATCATTCCCTAAAATAAAAAGAGATAATAATAAATATATTATTTTTAGGGGAGGGACCAGTAAAATTTCAAGCCTTTGATATTTACGTTGTTTATGTACGTCAATTTTTTTCTAGTCTTATTTTATATCTATAGGTAAATTTATTCTATATTCTTAAAATTAAAAATAATTTTTTTATCGTTTTCAAAAGTCAGTAACTGAAATAATATTATACTATAAAAAATTAATAACAGTAATTTTTAAGTAATTTACCTTTTTAACTTTTTCTTATTTAATTTTTTAAAAAAATAGAAAATTTTGAAAATTATCACAAGATTGTTCAAAATCGTGATTAAATGGTATAAAGAAATGTGTAATGATAATTTATAAAAATTACAAGAGTAGTCTAAATTTTAATTTTCTAAATAATTTTGATTTTTATTTAAAGAATTATTAACTAATTAATATTTTTAATTTTTAGAAACATAATATAATTTTAAATTCTCAAATTTGTCAAAAAAAATTGATCACCCATAAACAAAAAATTACTAGGATTTAAAATTTCACAGAAGATAAAATTTTACTAATATAAATTTATTTGTATATTAATACCCTATTATTACGTCATCGTAACATATTATTAACAATTATGTACAATTATTAATTAATGAAAATAGTAATAATAAGAATAATAAAATAATAATTAAAATTAAACAATAATAATTTGTAACAACAAATAATAATTTATAATAACGAAATAATGTTGAATATTGTGACAATAATAACAAACTAATAATAATAAGCACCAATAACAAGGTAGTAATAAATGTAACATGAATAATAATTAATAATAACGAAATAATAACAATTGTAACAATAAATAATAATAATTAATTGTAACAATAATAACAAAATAATAATAAATAATGGTTCATAATAACAAGATAATAATGAAATTGTAACAAATAATAATTAATAATAAGTTATAATAATGTAAACAATAATAACAAATTGTAATAACAAGTTAATAACACATTGTAATAACTATAAATAATTAACAAACAACATAAAAATATAATATTAAAAAACGAAAATTGTAAAAACATATGACTAACAGGATATGATCACGTGCGATCTAAAAGCTGAGTCAACACAAGTGTCTACAATAATACTTTCCCAAAATTCAATGCTAGAAGACCTTTTTCTAAAAGTGCATGCTAAAAGACAAAAAATTCTAGTCTAAAAAGGGCTACACTATCATCTAAAAGTCAGTCTAAAATTGGAAGTCATCAGAAGTAGTCACCCGGACTAGTCTTAAAAATGTAATCGTCAATAGAAGTCACCGGTATATCAGTCTAAAAATTCTAATCTTCACAAGTGGTTCTCTTCGTATAAAGTGGTCTCGTCCCCAGTAAAGTAGTTGTCCTGATCTTTACGTGAAAATTCTAATTCAAGTCATCTTGAAGTCTAATTTGGTGTTAGAAAATATCGTTCGAGTTGTGACAAAAGCTGAAAGAAACATAATACCCATTGAACGAAGATAATTTACGAGTCTCGTAAATCATTAACCTGCAGCCACTTAGAGCATAATTAACGAACCAGACCCATTGTACTCCTGCAACACGAGCTAGGACCACCACCCGCTGAGCGAATGTAAAGAGAGACAAACCACTTAGACTCATTTTTAGAAAGCTTGTGTTTATTCCATGGTTGCATAATTTTAATCTTTTTCAAATATATTGTGTTGAAATGAAATTATTTCTTGTCATTTATCCAATCTCGTCCCAACTTTAATTTTTCTAAATTAAAGTTAAATCGAGAAAAGATAGGGAATATAATAATAATGTAAGACATAACACTATCTTCATCTCCAGTAGCAATTGCTGGTTCTGTTAAAGTCCTTATCGAGTCCTATATGTACAAATACCACAATATTTATTTATAATAAATTATTATATATATATATATATATTTGAAAGTATTTACGTTCAAAAATGGGCACGTAGTTTTCGAGATCGAAATCTTTAAAAAAAATTATCAGACGAGTATCTATTTTCACCTTTTTTATCTACATAACTAAAAAACACTCGTGAGATTCGCGTCTCGCGAAGCCATATTTAATATGATGCAATAAAGTTGCGTACGTATGAATTTCTAGAGGAAATCCTCTTAGAAGTTAAGAGGAATATTATTGAAACAAAAGATTATTCTACATTCTGAGAATATTATTCTCGTTTTGAGAAGATTATTCTCAATCTGAGGCGATTATTCTCAATACAAGAAAAATGTGCAAAAGGAGTCCAATTATTTCAATCCCCTTAAAATGAGAGGAAAATACTCTCTGATGAAGAGTAGTATTCTTTATTCAAGTATAAAATTTAAGAGGATTTAGCAAGAGGCATTTTCCTCTCAAAAGAATATTTTTTTTCGGTGAGTGAATAAATTATCATTTAGATTCTAAATTTTTAAATAAATTAAATTAGAGTTTTCAAATACATATAAATAATATAAATAATTAATATAATTATTCAAAATTGGATGCACGTAGAATATTTTGCTTGACTTGTAAATTTAAAAATACCGCTATGTTTGTAATTTTATTTCTATAGTAATAACAAAATCGATAGTTTTTTCTTTTTGCTATAAAGTTCATGGTCTCTCCCAACTTGAGTGTCATACGTTAGATATCAGAGGTACTTTGTAATCTTTAATTTAAGAACAATTAAAAATTGAAGAATGTATTTTGCTTTTCTAATATAATCGTTGAAATAAATCAAAGATTAGATTTACGTCGCACAAAAATTAAATAATCCACATGCGCCAGATGATTTTAATCAAAATTAAAGAAAATTAATTGTTAATAAACTTAAAATAAATAAAAAAAATATTTATTCAAATTAATTTATGCGACGATTTAGGAAGATTCGGCAATTCAGTTTAATTTTAATGAAATAGTAGAGAGGGATGGTTCGTAATAAAAAATTAAAAAAAAACAATTATTACAAAATTTAGAACTTTATTATTTCTTCATGTAAATAAATTATTAAAATTTAAATTGACATTCAATTTTAATTACATATTTGAAAATTATGTAGACTCTTAGGAGGTTGTCCAGGAAAAGATGAAAGACGATAAGTATAATATTTTGTTTATCTGGTAACCAGGAAAACGATATTCAATTCTTCTTTTCTTTTATATATATTTTTATATATTTTATTTATTTTATTTTTTTTATATATTGTTGAAGGCTAATACTATTATAAACAAAATTTAATCTACTTGCAACAATTAATATTCAAAATATAAGTTGATTGATTTCAAAAAAATAATCCTCTAGATTCTCCTCCAATTGTCTTCTAATACGGAATTGATGTTAAATAAACATCAAAACTTAATCATAAATCACGACATCAATTTGTATGACGATTTCGATAGGTTTACAGCATAGGAGTTTCATATAATTATGAAAAACTAGTATACACGGAAAGAAAAAGTCCATCAATCATTAATAGACTAGTATATTAATTTGAGACGGGACACAAAATCATTGAATGGATAACATACTTGAAGTCACAATATATAAAACTCGTTCACTAAAATTTAGAAAACTGTCTATTAAATTTTCCATGACTATCAAAAGCATTCAAAAAATTCAACTTATTCTTTCAGAATTATCCCTAATTTTAGACACTATTTGGTACAGAATAAACACATTTTTTCGTTGCACAGTTCCAATATTTTATTTACACTCTTAGACGCTTTAGACCAATACATTTTCGCACATATAATAACTACACGTAGAAACGCACACTTATAACACTTTAAGTTTAGAAGCGAACTGATCTTATATACCAAATAACAAAATTTTTCACAACTTGTGAGAAATGCTTTTGCATTAATAACTACTTTTTAATTAGCGAGAAATATAAAAGAAAATATATTTTCATCGAGGTCAATTTCTAGATGCAATTAAACTGCAAATTATTAGTTAAGTTAAATATTCACATTACACATAATAGTAGATAGGGATTTGTATAGCAGACAGCTGAAACACATGGACTATAGAGAAACCGGAAGAAATGCACATCGGTACACTGCGCAACAATGCGCTGGTGAAGAGCACCGATTCAGCCTACGAGTCAACTAACGTTTCACAAATTTTACTAATGATTCGTAAACATTCAAACATCCATTGATATAATAATTCACCATTAAATCTAAAACAATTGGTCACATACTGGCATTCTAATCAATCCATTACTCTTTTTTTACACTTTGATGAAGTTTTTCAATTGTTAAGAGAAGTTAAGTAACCATCAACGGAAAAAGAGTCCCGTCTCAAAGTAATATACTAATCCATTAATGGTTGATTAATGGTTGACTTTTTTCCGTATAATTCTTCGAAAGATTTAATAAGATGAAAAACTTGATGCAGAAAAGGCTTGAAAACAACATTTCCATCAAATCATAACATCAAATAGCATTTTTGGTCAATAAATGAATTATTATTAAAATTTTGAATTCGTAGGAATTTATATTTCAGGAATCTGGAGTCTAGTATAACGCAATCATCCTTCAGTCGATAAATATTATTCAATCCTATGAATAAACATAAAGCAGAAATTCTGTTAAAAAGTTTTTATTAACAAATTTTTCTTCTTTGAAAGTAATTTTGTCCAAGAGGACGTTCGCTCTTGAATACAAGTTTCGTAAGAGGATGATTAATATTTCAGAATGCAACAAAATTCGTGGAGAATCAGTCCGAATTTAAAAAAATCGTAAGGAATCGCCTTTTATCAATCCAGGCGATTTCATCTGAATCCAAGATTCAGAGAATTCGTCCCATAAGCTTCCAGTCAAATTATAAACAAATGTATTCCGAAAATTGTATTTTACTTGTGGTTTAAAAATAATATTCTGTTTGCAATTTTTGTTTCTATAGTGATGACAAAATTGATATTTTTTTATACAATTTCACTTTAGATTTCAAGGTTTTTACTTCTGCGATTATAATATCCCAGCTAAAAATTTCTTTACAGGATCCATTAAGGTTCCTTTTTGTCTTTGTCTATTTTGTTATTTTATATTTTATCATTTATTCTAATTAATCTTTGCACTTTTCTAATATTTGTGTTAACCCTTTGCCGTACATAAGCTTTCCCCACCTCAGAAAAAATAAGTTTGACAGTGGAATCACGTGGATAATATCAGGGCCGGAAATTAGTTTGATTTTGAGGTTATGTTTACATTGGTTATGTAGATTTGATAAAAGTCTTTAATAATCAAATATAGCTATGTTTAAAAAGTAATAAATTGCAAATACATTTCCACTTTATACAAAAAAACAGATTTTTAGGTATTAAATATTATTTCGAAATATAATTTATTTAAGAATATAAATGGATTCATTTTTTAATTAGGTACGTTCCTGCAAATTCAGAACACTTACATTCTCACACATAACTAATTTATCAACACAAGCATACCGCCTTTTCTCATTGGTTGTTCCCCCAGAAAAGACTCTAAACGACATTTCGTAACACAAGAACGGCAAAGGGTTAATTTTCTTCATTTTCAAATATTTTCGAAAATTATTTGTTTTTTTTGCATTCTACCATTTTATGTGCATGATTATTTTTATATATTTATTATATGTTTTTATATATTATTATAACTAAATTATTGATTTTTTGTTTTCATAGAGATCTCCAAAGTGAAAAAAAACTATTTTGTTTGACTTATAAATTTTAAAATACCACTCTGTTTGTAATTTTTGTTTTTATAGTGATAACAAAATCGATAGTTTTTTCTTTTTTGCTATAAAGTTCAAGGTCTCTACTAACTTGAGTGTCAAGTTAGAAATGTGAGGTACCCCTCATCTCCCTCTTTATTTTTGGTTCATATAACTCAGTTTTTTAAGAAAAAGAAAATTTACTATTAATTTCCAAATTCCAAATTCGTAATAGGCGACCCAAAAATGATAATGTTAATAGTAAGTGTGTTTTCTAATAGTTAAATCTTAAATATGAATGATTAGTCCCTCATCTAAATGTTTAGTCCAAACCTCCAATTTTCTCAGTGTGCCATTATTGAGCCGTCCCTGAGTCGATCTTCATCATATCACTGACAATAATTATGAATCGCTGCCAGTACTGGGACGTTAATGGGGCGATTTGAATGCCAGTGGTGGATCAGTAATGTCTTACATGTTTTGTCAGACATCACTGGACCAATCTTAGGCCGTACTTACTGTCCTGGCATTTCGCTCTTGGGTTATAAATACTTATTTAAAATATATAAATAATATTATATATAATATAATATCCTTAATACTTAACAAACTCAAAAATAATTCATAAACAACATTTTTATGTCTCTGCAAAAGAAGATCTTGATATTACCTACGTTTAAGAGTCATTACTATTTAAAAAACAGATAATATCAATAGGAAATTGTAAAACATGTATAAAAAGTAATTTTCTAACATAAAAAGAATAATACAAAATTTTCTACACTATCTTTGAATCTAAAAGTATAACAAATTTCAAAGTATTTTTTTCCTTTGAAAAAGCATCATTTTAATAACTACTTCAGGAAGAGTTTAACCTTTCTTCCATGCAATTCAATTTCACCAAGAATTGTTAGGTGATTTTTAAGTGCCAGAAAAATTTGCATCTACTGGCTGTGGCAAGATAGATAAACCATGGCAAAGCTTTTGTGCTTTGGTTTATTTTTATCAATTTCTGGGTCATTTATCTTTGGAATGTCTGTCACCAACGGTTATACTCGAGGATTAATAAAGTACCTAAAGGAAGAATCGAAACTGCACCAGGTAATGTTTATCATTGACGATCAACCACTTCTCAATTCAAGTTCAAGTTCCAATTTTCTAATCAAAGAAGTTTCACAACACTTTCCATCATATACTTTTAGTACGACTGAACTGCGATCAAAGAAACAAAACACATTTCCATCTTCTTTGCAACTACCAAAGCGAACGACCATGTTTATCATGCTTTTTAATGGCAATGATTCTAAGAATTGGGGTAAAGTGGCAGCTGCACTGAAGTTACTAACAAAATTGTCACGGGGATACTCACATCCTAAATTATTGATAAACTTCTTTTCGGAAACAAAATCTACATTAATTAGAAGAAGATTAGAAACTTTCTGGAATTATCAAGATTTTACAGAAATTGAGGTACTAGAACACTTGCTGGATTCTGAAAACAATTTGACGCAGGGGAGAGTTAGACAGGTCACTTTGCATGAAATAAATGAATTTGCAAAAGTCTACACAGCTCGGGAAGTAACATCACAAACAAAATGGTTTCCAAACAAACTGCTAAACCTTAACGGACATAAAATCAAATTTATCTTGACTACCGTAAATAAGCATTTGACTGTTAAAGGATATCAAAATTTTAAAAAATTTGCAAGAATTTTGACACATTCTTTACGTACTTCAAGTAAAATTTTATATACTAACACTGCAGAAGCAAAGCACATTGATAACCTGCTTTATATACATAAAGCAGAAATTGTGCTAAACGATGAAATTATACAAATCCAGAAAGATAGTTATACACAGAAGATGCGAGTTATAAGATTTGAATCCTTGGTGGCTATCATTCCTGCTAACGCAAAATTGTCTAACGTCTTTGAAATCTCTCACGAATTTGTGTATATGGTAGTTGCTACAACAATTGCGATTTTTGCAATTCGATTTACAGCTTTCATTATGAAATTCGACAAAAGCACTTGGCAAATTTTTAACATTTGCCGAATTGTAATTGGCATGTCTGTTATCAGAGAACCGAACAAAGTTACAGAAAGAATTGCTTTCGGCTCATTAATACTGAGTTGCATCGTCTATTCCGGATACGTGTTCTCAGTAATATTGGACGTGACTTTTCGAAAGGAGCCTGAAATTTCAAGTCTCGAGGAACTGGCAAATTCATCTTTGACGCCGATGTTAACTTCCTTCATAAACAACTCATTGTTATCAAGCTCAATCAGTTACATTCGACAACTGGGATTAAAGTCTATAAATATTTCAGGTACGGGATTACCATATGATTGCTTGATCTATCTAACAAAGTATGAAAATGTAACGTGCACTATTCTGAAAAGTAAAGGATTTCTTAAGAATTTTAGAAGAGATGGACATGATTTGAATATAAAAGTTCTGCAAGAACCCTTGGGATTTTTAATTCATTCTTGGGAATCGAGAAGTGGATCTCCTTTTATTGATCATTTTAATAAAGTTATATTGGAAGCTTCAGAAGCTGGTTTACTGAACAAATTGATGACCATGGATGATGAAAATACCGGCAGTTGGCTCTCACCACCAGAAGAAATTGGCAAGGAAATATTACTCCTGATTGCTTCGTACTTGCTTGTTATCGGATACACTGTTTCAATAATTGTCTTTATTGCTGAAATGGTTAGCATTATTGTGTGGCGCAAATTTAATGACTTTTGCACGCAATTTCTTAATGTTAGAGCTAATTAAGACAGAATGGATTCTCAGGAATGTAAAATTTGTTTACGATATGTCAGAAATAAAAAAATGTAACTGTAATTCTGAATGTTAATTATTAAAAGAATTGTCACTCTTAATTAATCCTATAATTATTTAATATCAGTATTAGTATATTTTTAACTAATGTTTAATATTTTACGTTAAATATAATGTCCTTCTTATAGATGATAATCTACTAAAAATCTAAACGTTAATAACTAAAAATTGTAATTATTTATTTAATTAAATTTTAAATTCATAAAGTAGAATATTTTTGGCTCTAAGACGTATACCAAAGCAGAAGATCACTAAAAAAAATATTCCTAATTTAAAAATATATTTTACAAAATTGGCGCCAATTGCGTTTTACTGTAAAACCTTTAAGTAACGTATGTATTGATTTTTTAATTATTAAAAAATTTTCCATAAATGGTGACACTATGGATTAATTGTATTTTTAGGAAAGCTTCGATTATATTGTATATGGTCAACATAGTGGAAAACGAAACTTTTGCAACATAGCAGTCTTTTTAAAATGTTCATAACTTTTAAATAATAAATTCTAGAAAATTTATTTTTATAAGCAATATTGGTGAAAAAATTGTATTTTAAGATGCATGCAAACAAATTTATTAATTTCTTGTTATTTAAAGTTACGGACAAATTAAAAAAGACTGTTACGTTGAACATATGTAAGGCCAGAAAGCCTGGATGAAAAAATAAACAATGTTACAATTTGTTATATGTAAATAAAATGTAGATGCACAAATACAATCGTAAACTTTTATATTCTTTATTATATACTGAGTGAATAATGCTGTTGGATCAATGACATATGGATTTAATTCATTGAATAGTGTCATGACGGGCTACATTACTTATATGTACTATTATTTTAAAGGCACGGGTTTTAATGTTTTGATAGCATTTTTTTTAAATATAAAAGTTAATGAATTGTTTCACTTCAACTTGTGATATTTTATTCATTTTTGCATATTTTCAAATGAAACGAAATTACTTACGCGTTACAAATTTCATTCGCGCAGTCGGTTTTCGAAGACTAGTGCAAAACCCAACGCGGAATTTTTGCAACAAGAAGATATTACTTCAATCAACGTGCTCCCAAAAATTTGTCGTAAATCAATTTTTCTCCAAAAAAGGTACAAAACATTCAAAATCGCGATAAAATGAAGAATGGTTAGATTTTAAAAGTATTTAAATAATATTAAAGTTTATTTAAAATACTTATTATTTAAATAATTCCGATTTCTTAAAATTAAATCAATGTACCAAAATAAATTATTAAATATGATCGATTTTTGACATTTCATACCCAAACATTAATAAAATATTTTACTGTTTATTATATGTTATTTGATTCCTTTATCAAGTAGAAAACACAAATTCAACCTTTAAAAATAAATATCTATCGCTTTTTTATATTTATTAAAGAATTTTTGCCCTTTTAAAATTTTCTCGTTATGTCTATCAATGAAATCTTTTTTCATGTACTCTCAATTTAAAACATTGTTTTTAAACAAAATGTAATTATTTTTTACAAATCATTATGCATTTTGCCATCCCAAAGCAGGAAAGAATATTTTCCCAAGGTATTGGAATTTTTTGGAATGGTCAAAAATACATTAGGCGAAATAAAATGGTTTGACCCATGTACAATTCGTTTTAATTGAAATCTCTAAAGTGATAGAAGAAAGTATTTATTGAAATAAAATTATAAATGGGTGCGCATAGAATATTAAAAATAGCTATGTTTGTAATATTTGTTTCCATAGTGATAGAAAAATCAATAGTTTTTTCTTTTTTGCTATAAAGTTCAAGGTAACTAACTTGAGTGTCATATGTTAGATACGTGAGGTACTTCCGTAGAATACGAGTAGATTAAAAATGACATACATTTGAATGTTTTATGCTCCAAAATTGATAAACTATCTTTGCTTTTGATTGGCTTTCTGATTCAAATAAAATTTAAATGTTCTGAAAAGGCAAATCTAGAATATAAATAAAATCTTCAACAATGAAGGAAATCGAATCTGCGACCTGTATACAGACATCATATGTGGATAAACGCTCTAACCACTAACAAACAGATAGATTTTAATTTCTTCGCATTCTATTATCTCTCAATAAGAATTTAACAAAAAGGTTTAAACAAGCAGTAAAATCGAAACTGTTATTTAATTATTTAAAAAATTTACGGCAACCTTACAGTTTAGGATACTATTATTTTTTTAATTAATATTCAATATTAATTAATATACCAATCACTTAATAAAAATACTTTAATAATTTGTAACTTATTAATTATTATTTTATTTATACTAATTATTATTCAGGTTTGTTCAATTTTATGAGACAAATTAAAAAATTCATCTTCTTACAGAAAAGATTAAATTATTAATTATTATGTATTCTTTTTTAGTCAAAAATTTGTTAAAAAACGATTTGTAAAAGGAAAAGCTATGAAGAGGGACTAAAAAAAGTGAAACAGACAAACAGATTATTCTTTTGTTTAAAATAGGATATTTTATTGAAACACATAAATCCTTAAAAATACTGTGAAAAGCAATTCCAAAGCGAAGATAGTTTAACATTTTTGGAGCATAAGACATTCAAATGTATGTCATTTTTAATCTATTCGTATTCTACGGAAGTACCTCACGTATCTAACGTATGACACTGAAGTTAGTAGAGACCTTGAACTTTATAGCAAAGAAGAAAAAACTATTGATTTTTCTGTCACTATAGAAACAAACATAACAAACATAGCTGTTTTTTTAAATTAAAATACTTTAAAAAATACAGTTTAGTTTTTTTATAGCTGTTTTTTCTATGCGCATCCATTTATAATTTTATTATAAAAAATAATTCTTTTTCTTTCACTTTGAAAATCTCTATGAAAACGATTCGACGTTTAAACACATTCGAGGTTGCGAAAAGTTCAAAATACTTATAACCCTCTATTACAATTTATCAATATTTGAAAACTCAAAGAACTCACAAACTACATTCGTTTATAATTTAAATTAAAACAGTTTAACTCAAAAAAATATTGGAATATCCCATTTTTAATATGAAACTCAACTTGATAGCAGAGAGTGAGTAAGGAAAATAAAAATTAGTGAATTTAAACATGATGTTAGTAATTTATAATTTAAAAATTTTATATAATTGTTGATTTATAGATTCCGGAAATCCGCCAGTTAAGTTAGATGCTGCAAATGAGTTAAATTTAAGAAAATTTTTTAACAAACCTGAAGTAACGAGAGCTGAAATTATATGGTGTCTCACTTCAGTATCAAAACACTTTTCAAATCGTGGAGCTGCTGAATCTGCGAGGACATTTGCATACATGTTTCCGGACAGTGAAATAGCCAGCAAAATGAAATTACAGAAGGACAAAATAGGATACACTATTACTCACGGCATCGGTCGTCATTTTAGGACGGAGTTAAAGAATATATTAGAAGAATGGGATTATTTTGTTGCTGGAATTGACGAATTTTTAGAATAAAATTTCCCAAAAACAGCAAATGGTTTACTGACAGTAGTCAGTACTGACAATAGTTAAAATCGTTTATAAAAGAACAATTTCCTGACTATCCTATTTTGTTGAGTTTAGCCAGTTGCGAACTGCACATTGTACATGGAGCGTTTAAAGATGGAATGAAGAAAACTGATTGGAATCTTCATCAATTTTTAACTTGCTTATACCGTTTGTTTAAAAATGTTCCGTCGCGTCGAGGTCATTTTATAAATGTTACTTCTTGTGATTTATTTCCAAAGCGCGATATCCGATGGGTAGAAAATGTAGATGTAGCTTCAAGAGCTTTACAAATTGTACCGACGTTACGAGTGTGGGTTAAAAAAGTTGAAGATGAAGGGAAAAAAATCCTTTAAACGAAAACAATTGTAATTTTAAAGTCGTGTCTGAATTTGTAAAAGACCAATTCCTTGAAGCAAAGTTGTCATTTTTCAAATCAGTTGCATCTTTATTGAGCCGTTTCTCACCAAATACCAGACTGATGCTCCTTTTAGACCACTTTTACATCAAGATTTCACCTATTTAATTACTACAATAATGGAACGTTTCATTCAAGCAAAGGTACTGGAAGAAGCCACGACTGTTTCAAATGTAGAATTAACAAACCCAAAGTTAATGCGATCTGTTGCTGATATTGATATAGGCTTTGAAACGAAAGGTGCTATCGCGGCTATAGGAAATAAAATTCCCGCCAAAAAAATAACGAATTTTAAGATATTTGCTCGTCAAATCAATCTTGTGATGACACGAAAATTAATGGATAAATGTCCCCTTAAGTATAGGCTTACAAAATCCATTTCTTCTCTTGATCCTAACGTCATTTTAGATAGCCCTACAGCTGCTAGAACACGTCTTTCCAAATGTTTGGAAATTTTAAGCATCGAGAACAAACGGGTATTAGGTTTTAAGGCAGACAAAATTAAGTTACAATACAAAGAGTTATGCAACTTAAGCAAAACAATCGACGCACTCAAGACTTTTAACGATCAAGCTCTTCGATTAGATCATTTCTGGATGAACGTGATTAAGGTAGCTCGTAATGCCTATACGGTTTATCTCAATGCAAAGAAGTCTAAAATTGCAGCGAATAAAAGAGCCACAGAAGAAAGTCAAGCGAAGAAAAGAAAATTGGAGATAACTAAAGATCTTGAAAATAAAAAGAGAAAAGTTTTAAAAGAAGCAATGGAAAAGGCTCAAATTTTAAGTAATATTATCAAGTCAAGTAAGTCATTTGTTATTTGAAATATTTCTATAATAATTTATATATAAAGTATAATTTTGTTCAATGTGAGTTAAGAAAAAAGTTCAATTTAATATTAAAAAATTATTTTAATTCATAAAATGCCTTCTATTTAATTCTTATTATAAGTTTTACAAATATTACAATTAAATTTATTGTAACATTTTAGTTTTCAATTATCCGGAAAAATTTTTTACATACCGGGAAAACTCCAGGAATTTTATGTTGCTAAAATACTAGACAATCTGAACATTGCGTCTTATGAAAATTCAATAGTTTGACTTGTATATGTACATACTGAAAAGTATTAAATAAACAGACATTGATCCAAATTTTTTAAATACAAAACCGATTTTCAATAATTACATATCTGTTAAAACAATGGCTAATAGTTATCTATGAAATTTACAATAAATCAATTTGTAAACAAATTTACGTCTCTTCTAATAATGTAAACAATATAACGTTTGGCAACGTCAAAAGTAAAGACGTTTTTCGAGCCTTAGACGCTAAAAGTGTCTTAATTTGATTCGATGATACTCAGTAATATAATGATAGTACCAGGTGAAATATACTGTTTAACATCGAAATCTTACCATCCGTTTCTCTCAGTGCGCATATTTTTTAAAATGTTTTCCACCGCTAATTGACACTTTCTTGCATCTTTCTGTCAGCTTGTAGATTCCAGCTTTGAGCCAGGCATCAACATGGAGCAAAAGATTATAATACACCACGACGATTTGACCTCATCAAATACCGCAGCACAAGTTTCGAGCCATGTATGTTTCACGTGCTCTCTATCAATTCTCTTAACCATTTAGCCAACGGCGACATAAGTTATTTACTTTGCGCCGTACGATACTGCTTACCATTTCAGCAATGAAAACTATTATTGCCATAGTGTATCCGATAACAAGCAAGTAAGAGACGATGAAAAGTAGCTTCTCCTTACCGATCTCTTCCGGTGGTGAAATTCTGCTCTTACTCCTTACGTTTGGGGAAATCAATTTTGTCAGTAAACCAGCTTCAGTTGCTTTTAATATGACTTTATTAAAATGATCGAGAAAAGGAGATTCACTTCTCGACACCCAAGACTGAACATAGAAGGCCAAAGGTTCTTGCAAAATGTTAACTGATATATCTTGTATTTCTTGCTTAAATGTCAGAACATAATTCTCAGCTTCATCAGTAATACAGGTTACATTTCCATACTTCGCTAAGTAGTTCAAGCAGTCATACATAGTTCCTCGACCAGGATATTCGGTAGATTTCATTCCCAATTGTCTAATGTAACTGAGTGAGCTGAATAACAAAGGCCCTTTTGTGAAGGGCAGTATCATTGGCGTCAAGGATGAATTCGCAAGTTCCTCGAGACTTGAAATTTCAGGCTCCTTTTGAAAATTGATGTCCAAGATTACTGAGTACAAGTAGCCGGAATAGACGATGCAACTCAGTATTAATGAGCCAAAAACAATTCTTTCTGTTACTTTGTTCGGTTCTCTGATAACAGACATCCCGATTACTATTCGGACAATGTTAAACATTTGCCAAGTGCTACTTTCGAACTTCATAACGAAAGCCATAATTCGAGTAGAACAAATCACAACTGTTGTGGCAACAACCATGAAAACATATTCCTGAGAGATTACATACGCATTAGACGGATTTGCGACGTTAGGAATTATAGCTTTTACAAAAGTATATCCAATAATACGCAGCTTTTGATTCTGCATGTCGGCATTTGCAGTCTTTGCAATGTTTAACACCATTTCTGCTTTATAATGCTCAAGCAGTTTCAAAAGAGTTGATTGTTTGACAGTTGAAACCTTAAAAGTTATACCTGCAGTTCGCAAAGAATCTACAAGAATATTTGAAAATTCCAGTAAGTTTAAAAAGTACCCATCTCTCATTGTGTTACCCACTGTAGTCACGATAAATTTGATTTCATATCCGTTAAGACTCAGTAGTTTGTTTGGAAACCATTTTGTCTGCAATTCTACCCTTTCAGTTCTGTAGATTTTTGTAAAATCATTGATTTCATGCAAAATGTACCGCCTAACTGTTCCTTTTGTCAATGTTTTCTGATTTATCTGGAAGTGTTCTAGTACTTCAACTTCAGTGAAACCTTGGGACCAGAAATGTTTTAAAACTTCCAGTACCAAATCAGATTCTGTGTGAGGAATGAAGTTTATTAAACATTTTGGATACGAATCTTTTTGCTTCAATTGCTTCAAGAGTTTTACTGTAAAATTCATCTGGTCCCAAAGATCCGATCGATTGTAGTTAAGAAGCATGATAAACATCGTCGTTCCTTTTGGTCGTTGTAATGCAGATGGAAATGTGTTTTGTGATTCAAATCTTAATTTAGTAAAATTGAGATTATACGATGGAATGTGTTTGGAGACTTCTGTGAGCAGGGAATAGGAGTTTGTATTTGAATTTAGAAGTTGTTGATCTACAGTGATAAACATTACCTGATGCAATTTCGATTCATCCTTTAGGTACTTTATTAATCCTCGAGTGTAACTATCACTGCATGACACTAAAAGTGTCATTGCTTTAAAAAACGTTAAACAAATGATGCAATTTGTTAATTTAATCGCTGCTTTCATTTTGAACAAATACTTGCACTTGCACCAAATATTGTTTTCTGATATAGCTGGAGAGAAATGTGATTGACGAATGATGAAATATCAGTGTGGATACTTCATTTTGAAGAGTGGTTTATAAAGAAGTGTTTGTGGGTAATAAAGATATTGTACAACCACTTAAGTCTCTTTAAATGTGCCTTAAACATTGTTTATAAACTAGCATTAAAAGTGTTTATGTTTTTAGTTAATAATTAATTGACAGTTTTATGATAAAACAGACCACTAATAATATAGAACGTTCTTCTTTTGTAGTTTTTATATGCATCTATCTGCAACTAATCTAAACCATGATCTAAACGTAAAACCAATTTATTGATGATTTGCAACAAAAAAGGAGGTAAAAATTGAATATGAATGAAAAGTTTACGATTAAGAACAAAATTACTTTCGGTTCAGATGTTTATATTCAAATTTCAATTTTTTGGTGGTAAAAAGAAATACAAATGTTAAAATTCTCTATCACTAAATTTAAAATTACTAAATTTATTTAAGAAATTAATCAATTTTTTGAATTCTTAAATTATTTAATAGTAAAATTTAATATATGGAACAAAAGAGGAAAATGTATTCATAATTTTATGTATCGAGATTTTTAGTTATTTTAAAAACATTATTTTATTGATGCAGAATACATACGTGTAGTTTTCCTAATGTAACTTAACATTCTGTTAAATAATTAAAATTCTTTTTTAAATTAATACAGAAAATATATATATATTTTTAAAACAAAATTTTGTTATAAAAATTGAAATTTTTTTCTATAAAAAAATGAAAAAATTTGCGTGATCTTGATTTGTCAATAGTTTTTTAATTTAATAAACATTTTTTAGAATTATTAAAAATACCAAATAATTAATTCTTATTATTTATTAAAAAAAATATTTATTACAAAAATAATATTTTGATTTTATAAAGAAATAGAATTTATGTAAAAGAAATACTACAAATTTTGTAAAAACAATATTGTTACAATATTGTTCAAACAATATTGTTAAAATTAATTACAAAATGGAAATTTTAAAAAAAGCTTAATGGAGAAATATAAATACTCCAAATTTATTTATTTTTTTTATCAATTCTAAATTAAAAGTAAGAAATTATGAAAATTTTTTCGTTAAATTCTAAAAAAATTAAATTAATACATTTTTAGAATTTAATAAATTAAATATTTTTAAAGAAATTCTTCAAACGATATTAAATTTTTTTTTATAAAAAAATGTAAATTGTGAATAGGCATGATTATTATATATCTATATTATCATTTTGTATAGCAAGTAAAATATAAAATGTCTTTATATACATAAAAAATTAAAAATAAAATACACAAATTCTATACATTCACATTTTTTTAATAATTTAGAAAAGAACAATAATTGTGATTATAATACGAAAATCACACAAATTTTTTTTCTAAAAGAAATAATTTTAAAAAATGAACAAAAAATATTAATTATTGATAAGTCAACATTATGAAAATTTCTTACCTTTATTTTATAAAATAAATATCTTCTAACTTTTCTTTTCTTAGACAATAAAAATTGAGATTGACAAATTTAAAAACTTTAATTTCAGTCTGTTAAGCAAAGTAATTTGAAAAAGAAAGAACAAAAACATACACAAAAATTATCTTTAAACTGCGGACAGAATGAATTAAGATTGTTATAGGTAATTGAAAGCGAGAATTATATTTGTGCATTAAAATTTTATTTAATACTTTAGGACTAATAACATTGTTAATTTTTTCTTCCAGGTATTCTGGCCTCGCAAATACAAAAAAAATAGATGCTTTCCTAAAAATACTATTAATCGATAGTGTCACTATTCACACAGAACATTTTTTAATAATTAAAAAATCAAAATATGCTTACAAGTTGTACATTGAAACACATACTATTACCGCTATACTATATTAACGCATAAAAATAACAATAAATAACTCGGTTTCAAAATGAATTAAGTGATGAAGTTAAAAATCGTTTATTTCAACACTTAAGTCACTATATTCAATGTTGAATATCAAAAATTTAATTAAAATTCTGAATCACTATTACAATTTATTATTTATTCACTGAAAATAAGAAAACAGTCATAAAATGATCAGATTGAAAACTTTATTTAACACTCATATAGTTTACAATAAATAACAAAAATAGATTAATATTTTAAGCTTGATTTACTTATAGGTAACAGATAACATACTGTTCTTTCCGAATTGCATATTTGTTTGTAAAGCTTCATGTTCTAACATTAATAATACCTTTATTATACGGTTTCAAATGTTTTTGTTTACAAAACACTATTGTGATCTGACAGACAAGAATATGTTTTCAAAGTATTGCAGTTTTTTCTAAACGTTAAAAAGTACATTAGGTGTGATAAAATGATTTTACCCCTATGGATTTAAAAAAATCCATTAAAATTTGAAAATCATTTATATATGATAAATCGAAGAACTAAAAACCTTGAAAACTAAAATAAAATTGTAAAGAAATGTCGATTTTGTTATCAATATAGAAGCAAAAATTACAAACAAAATACTTTTTAAACCATAAGTAAGAAACAGTTTTTGGAATACATTTCTTTATAATTTGATTTCAAAAATATATAAATATTTTTGACAAATATTCAAATAAGTATAAATATAATTCATTTAAGAGTTTAGAGATGTATTTCTAACGAAAATTTCTAAAAATGTTCTATCATGTTTTCGTATATATGTTAGGGTGGATCTTATTTAGGCGATGTTTACAAATCGTCGGTCTCACTCCAAAAAATTAATCAAGGTATAAAAAAAAATTTTCTTGAATGTTTGGAGTAAATACACGTGCCTCTAGTTGAGTGAATTTTTAAATCTAAAATACATTTAATTTTGCCTGGAAATCACTCAAAATAATTTCTAGCTTACACTAAATTTTTTCAAATTCTCAAACTTTAGGATCTTTTAGTACATGATTGGAGGTAGAACTTCCAATTTTTCCAAATTTTATATATATATATGAGGCATTTCATTTGAAACCGTCCCACCGTCAAAAAACAATCGCAAGGAAATAGATTTTCTAATAATTTTTATTATATAAAACTTTAATTGTTTTTCACGCTTTATTTTTATATAATTTTGATAAAAATCGTCGAGGGGGGGGGGGTGTTTTGAGATATTAAGAGTTTAACATTTCAAACAGCAATTTCTCTACGAAAATGGAAGAAATTTAAAATAATAAAAATAGCAATAGAAAGTTCATGAAATTCTGTATTGAATTAGTATATTGAATTAGTATTTTTAAACATTTTAATAAACATTACCGCAATAATTCAATGATTTTCAAAAATTTAATAAAATTATTCGAAAGAAATTAATTGTTTTAATATAATTTTAATAAAAATTTGTTTTTAAATAATAAAAAAAATTGCTCCCGAAAATTCAATTATTTTGAGGTATATTTCAATAAAATTCTTTTCAAAATTCAATTATTTTCATAAATAATAAAATGTTTTTTTGGAAAATCCAATTATTTTCAAAAAAAATTTAATAAAATATCCAACCAACATTCAATTATTGCCAAATTTTTTAATAGAATTCTTTGTAAAATTTAATTATCTTTAAAAACTTTTCACATTTTAATGATTTTCAATATCTACTATTTTTATAAAATAACCAAACAGAATTCTATTATTCAAAAAAATTTATGATAAAATTGTAGAAAAAAATTCAATTATTTTCATCAATTTAAATAAAATTCGACGCAAGAATTTAATCATTCACCTAATTAATAAAATTCTTTGAAAGAATTAAATTATTTTTATAAATAATAAAATTCGTCGAAAGTAATGAAATTATTTTTTCAACAATTATTAATAAAATTTCTCGAAAGAATTCAATTATTTTCATAAATTACAAAATCCTTTGAAAAAATGTAATTCTTCAAAAGATTCAATTTTTCTCAAAATTTATAAAATTCAATTATTTTTCAAAATCTTTTAAAAATTCTTTCCAAGAATTCAATTATTTTCCAAATTAAAAAAAATTCTTCGCAAGAATTTAATTATTTTCATAAATAATAATATTTTATTATTTTCAAGAAAATTCAATTATTTTCATAAATAACAAAATTTGCCTAAAAAAATGAAATATTTTTGTAAATAATAAAATTCTTCTGAAAAATTCAATTATTTTCAATTTTTTTTTAAATTCTTCGCAAGAATTAAAATATTTCAAATTGTTTCATAAGTAATAAAATTCGTAGCAAAATTCAATTTATTAGCAGGATAAGAAAAAAGTAAATATTTTTGATGAAAATTAGGAAAAAGTCAGGAAAATAAAAAATATGGAATGGAATTTTTGTCAATTTTGTGAAGTGAATAAAACGAGTTTCTTTGGTTTCTTTTTGACATTAAAAAAATGACAATAACCCACAAAAATGAATTTTCAAAAAAAAAAAAAACAAATGAATACAGATAATTTGCTAACGGAAAGGAAACTTACGATTATTATGTATATGTATTCTATTTTCTATCCAAACGTATAAAAAACAAAAGAATAACTATAACTAACTTCAAATGTGGATAGAGATCCGGAAATCTATCTCCTTGCGATTATTTTTTGTCATTCCATGTCAAGTGATCATGGTGGAGAAAATTTTTTCTCCAATCGTAGCAAAACTTGGGGCTTTTGTAGAATTAATACATAGTAATTTTTCGAGAAAATGTTTTTTACCTAGTCTAATATTTTCCGAGGGGGTTAAATTTTTGTGTTTTTCAGTACAATGCTTATTTTGATAATGTTTTACTCTTAAACAATTAAACATGCGAATTTGACAAAGAACATTTTAGAAAAGGTTTTTCATGTTCTTTTGATTGAAAATAAGCATTTTGAAAAAAAAATTTTACCCAAAAAAATCAAAATTAAAAATAAATTTGAATTTTTTTTGGGGGGGGGGGGTAGGTAAGATTTTTTTTTAACGAAAGCTGAGGTTTTTTACTAAAAGGACATACATATGAAAAAATAGGACTAGAATGTTTAAACACTGAAAATAGTATATTGTGCAACGAGTGGAGAACAAGGGCGATTTCTCACGAGCTTGAAGTTTGCTGCTCGAGCGCAGCGAGAGCAGCAATCAAGCAAGCGAAAATCGCTGTTCGACACGAATTGCACATATTACTTTGTCCAACAACTGAAAAACACTTTCTATTAATTTTTCATACTAATTATAATAATTTTATTCATTTATTGTCAGAACTTAACATATTAATAATACAATTAATTTTTCAAAATTTTAATTTTTAGTTATAAATTACTTATTTAGGACAAAATTTAACAAAGTTAAAGCAAATTAGAATAGATTTTTATGATTTATTTATAGTGATATGGAACCGAAATAACCACACATAATGTGCCTTTACTCTTTTCACCGCTCATTTCTCCACTGGACAAACGGCCAGTGGAGATATAAGGTACATTTCTCCACTGGACAAACGGCCAGTGGAGATATGAGGTACATTTCTCCACTGGTGCCTAGTGCACAATGACTCCATTTCCCCGAAGGCGTTGGACAAAAGGGTTTTCTACTCACCGGAGCGCTCTAAACCCGGTTTTTAGCTCCGTTTAGGAGAACATTCTTTTTTTCATTGTTTAAACATTCTAGTCCCACTTTTTCATTTATATGTCCTTTTAGGGAAAAACCTCAGCTTTCGTTTAAAAAACAAATCGTATCTTCCCCCCCCAAAAAAAAAAATAAAATTTATTTTTAATTTTGATTTTTTTGGGTCAAAAACATTTTTTTTCAAAATGCTTATTTCCAATCTAAAGAGCATGAAAAAACCTTTCCAAAATGCACTTTGTCAAATTTGTATGTTTAATTGTTTAAGAGTAAAGATTATTAAAATAAACATTACACCAAAAAACCCCTTGATCACTTGACGTGGAATCGCTTATATATATATATATATATATATATATGCATTATTGACAACAAATTATTTATTCTACTTAATAACTCAAGTGACAATAAGTCATATTACTGCAACATTAAAGTGTCTAACCCAAGATAACACTTTAGTTAGCATAACAGGAAAAGTATGTGCTACTTGGAAATCAAAACTTTTTTCGCCTACAAAAGGTACTTAATAACTGCACGTTCTTAAACTTTTTTTAAACAAATCTTTTTAGAAATTCAAAAATACTTTCATTAACAATACTTGCAAGAATTTCAAAGAGAAAAGTAAAAAGAGACAATGAAAATCCAATCGAAAGTACGTATAAAGAAATCAGCAACAACTTTTCTTTCTCTATTTCCTCTAGTCGCTCTAAACTTTGATGCTCTACAGTACCACTTCTAAAGAGTTTTGATATGAAACCGTGTTCTGCTACTTTTCTAATGATCTCCCCAAAGCGGTCTATAAACGGCGAGCAATATCTTAATACAAAAACTTCATGTACTTGAGCAACCGATTCTAATAACAATTTTCCATTAAATTTCCTACTTAATTCCTTTACACGATTAACATGTAATATTGTATTACTGGAAATACAAGACACATTTTGATAATCATTCAAATACAGAAGACACCCTACTTCTGATTTGTTAACTGGAAGTACAATAGAATTTTGTGCTAACTTGAAAATATGAAGGTTTGGACTGCGTAGCATTGAGTACTTTAAAACCACGTTGTTGATTACAGGTTGCAAAGACGATGCAACGAGTTCTGCGAGAGTTGTTATCTTCGGTGGCGCTTGCAACGAAATGTCCAAGATGACGGAAAAGAAGTAGCCTGTGTAGACAAGGCAAGCAAGTACAAACGACCCGAAAACCATTCTCTCCACCAATTTCACTGGCTCCTCAATAATAGACATTCCCAATATGATTTAAAAGATGTTCGACGTTGTCCATGTACTTTCTCTGAACCGCATCATAATTGCAGTTAATTTAAGTACGCATATCATACTAACAGTTCCAAGAATCATGAATAGAAATTCTTTTGAGAAGACGATGACATTGTAAGTTTTTGTAATTTTCGGCACTACAGCTCTTGCATCAACTCTCACTAAATAACCCAATTCCAGCGTAGTACTGTCTACATCACCAACTGAGAAAAATGTGTTTGCAAACATTTCAGCTCTTTTCTGATATAAAAGTTTCTTTTGGTTCGACATGAATAAAGATGTTTCATAGATTTTGGGTTTAAAGTTCATTTCCCGTGCTAAAATTCCAGTAAATTTTTTCGCAGTATTAAATTTAGTTGCCATTGACCAATTTGAGTTGGCATACATGAATTTTAAAGGATAGCCATTTAAATTGTCCAACTTATTTGGAAACCATTTGCTTTTAGCTGATAATAATCGATGTACAGTGTATTTACTTGTAAACGGATTTAACCGATGCATAGCAGGTTGATAGTCTCTACTCTTGTTGACGTGCTTCAAGTCTTCTTGCTGATGGACCAAAATGGTAAGGTCCAGAAAATCATTTTTCCATAAGTCCTCTAATGTCTTCCTAACATCCATGTCTGGTATTTTTCGAGAATGCACGATTAAACATTTCGGCATAAGTAAAAGTTTTGATAAACGTCTAATCGTAAAAAGAGATTTACTAACCCATTTAGTAGATACATAGTTCTGACTGTCTGTTACTACTACAAATAGCGTTGTCTTTCTTGGAGGTTCAAGTGATTTCAAATAGACATTGATCAGATTTCTTCTTCGTTTATTGTATTCGATACTTGAAGAAGGAAAGTTTTTAGTGATTGACTTGAGCAGAAAACTTTCTGAATCGTCTGTATGGTTTTTTTCATTATCGAAAAGAAATACTACCTGGTGTAATTTTGAATCCTCCTTTAGATACTTTACTAACCCGTCATAATGCTTTCCAATTGCAGTTGTTTGCAAGATTACTTTCCAAATCACAAAGATCCATAAAGTATTAACTATTAGATTCATTTTGTTAAAATAATTAAATATTCTTCTGAATTTTCGACCTACTCAGTTGATGTTTATTTTGTAAAGAGTAAAATAATTTGATTTGAATGCGTTAAGATTCATTTTAATTGGAGTTCATTTTGTGGATGTAATGATTGTACCAAACGATCTAAATGTTAGACTTTTATAACTTACTCTTTTTCAGGTTCTTCAGCAATATATTGTAATAATTGTCCTTTGGAGGAAATCTCGATATTAGAAAGCACTGAGCTACTGTCTAAGAACTAATTTATGAAGTAGAAAATTCTACGTTAATTATAAATCCTAAGTAACTCTACCCAAGTGTCTTACATAAATTTTTATGAAATTGATGACAAGTTACAAGCAAATACTATTAATATTTACATTTTATGTCGATTATATTTTCAAATAATTGTTTAAATATTTTCGATGTTTTAGTAGAGTGCAAAGTTTCAGTAAGTAAAAGTTTGGACTTGGAGAAAGGATGTATACTAAGGATAATACTAAGACAAAGTTGAATTAGTTAAATTTAAATATGTGAATTAGAAAAGATTGCCATAGTCACTTGGGACCAGTTTGACCAATACCGATGGAAAGGTAATGTTGATAATCATTCAAATAATAGAGGCACTCTAAATCTGTTCCGCAATCTAAAATTGCAATAGCATTCTAAAGATTGGTGGAATTAAACATTAATTTCCATGACTTTTTTGGAATGGAGTAAGGAAAGGTTTGAATTTAATGCCTCCACAAAAGAGTAACTTTAATTCACCCTGTGGTTTTAATTATATCACAGAAAACGAATAGAAGTTTTCAAAATTTTAACTTCTTTTAGGTACTTTATGCACAAATAAATTGTTGTAACTTTCTGTTCAGATAGAATCCAAAGATTTAAGTGTTTCGTTGGTAGAATTGTTACTTTGAAAGATGTAAGTAAAGTATGTCAACACTGAGAGACTGTTTAGTAAGTAATGTTGAAATGCTTGTCACTCGAAATGCAGAGAACTTGTGTTCTAATATTGCTAACAAACAAACAAGTAAGTGGGAGTGTAATTGCTTCGAAAGCACTTCAAAACAAGATGTCTTAATGATAAAGTGTTTGTAATTGGCTGACTGTTCTGAGTAAAGAAGGTTTTACTTATTTTTAAACACTTAATATCTACTGAAAAATCAATATTTCAACCGTTTGAGAATCATGTACAGAATTTCTAGTATGATATGCATAACTAAATTAACTGCAATTATGATGCTGTTCAGAGAAAGTACATGGACAACGTCGAACATCTGTCAAATCCTATTGGGAATGTCTATTATTGAGGAGCCAGTGAAATTGGTGGAGAGAATAGTGTTTGCATCGCTTGTACTTGTTTTCCTTGCTGTCATGTATCTTATTATTTATAATTAAGAGACATTTGTTTTTATTTAAACAAGTTATTTATTTAAATGAATGTGTAATGATTACATGGTAGCGTCTTATATTGAACTGAACTTGGTTATTGTTGATCTGGTGACATAAGCAATGTTACTAGATGTTACTATAGAGATGTAAGATACCAACTTAATATTTAAATATATCACATCCCCCTTCCTTAAAAAAAGATTTAAATCTATTTAGATAAATAATCATTGAGATACGAAGGCTTTTTTACAACTCTGCCTGAACGTGTTGTTTTTACATTGTCTGATACTTCAAGATCTACTTTATTTTTTACATTGATTAAATTTTTCGTTGTGTCATTGTTATTCTCTACAATAATTGTTTTTTCGATATTATTATTTGTTTCGAAATTTTCACACATGTTGTAATTGTTTAGATCACCAGATATAGGAACTTTATACAGGAATTTCCTGTTCCTTTCAATTTTGTTGCCATTCTCTAATTCTACTTCATATGATCTTGGTCTTTCGCAAACTTTAGTGATTTTAGCAGGTAATAATGACTTATTCATTTCTTTTCTAACAAATACTTTGTCGTTGATTTTACAAGGATTTAATTCTTTTGAATTTTTGTCGTAGTAATACTTTTGTTTAGATTGTCGTTCTTCTAATTTACATTTTACTAGATTATTTTTTTCAACATTTTTCTCATCAATTTTAAATGGCAAAAGTCAATTAATAAAAATGTCTAATCTAATATACTCTAATATCATGTCTTTCGATTAAACATTAATTCGTTTGGTGACTCTAATTCATGTGTTATTGGCGTATTTCTATACTCTAAGAGTGCAAGCCATGGATCCTTACTTTCTACTTCTATTTTCTTAAACATGTTTTTTATGATTCCTATATGTTTTTTAACCATTCCATTTGATTGAGGATATCTAGGACTAGAAGTTTTACTAATAAAGTTCCATGCCTTTGCAAACTCTTTCATTTCGCAACTATTTAATTGTGTTCCATTATCGGAGTATACAATTTTTGGTATTCCATGTCGAGCAAATAATGATTTCAGAATTGCTATAACTGTAAAACTACTAGTATCTTTTAATTGCGCAACTTCTACATATTTGCTAAAATAATCTATTACCAATAACCATTCTGAATTTTTGTAGTGACATAAGTCAATACCTATTTCTTGCCATGGACCTTCTGGTACATCTCTTACAATCATCGGTTCTTTAGTGTTTTTTCTTTGATGCGAAATACATGTTACACACTTAGATACTAAATTTTCAATTTGTTTGTTCATATTAGGCCAATACAAAATTTCTCTTGCTCTATTTTTACTTTTTACGATACCAAGATGAGGATAATGAATTTTCTCCAACATTTCCTTTCTTAAATTAGAAGGAACTACTAATCTATTACCTTTAAAAACTAACCCATCAATTACATTTAACTCATCTGCGAACGTAAAATACGGTAAACTGCACCTAATCCATTTTGTGAAGCATCTACACTCAAAGTTACTTCTTTATTGACATCGTAATATTTTAAGACAGGATTTTTTATTAAAATTGATTTTAATTCATTAAATGCTTTTTCTGTGTTTGCATCCCAGATCCATACAGAATTTCTTTTTATTAAGTCTCTTAAAACTGAATTTATTTCTGATAAGTTTGGTATGAATTTACTAACATAAGTGATCATTCCCAAAAACGTTTCTAGTTCTTTTTTATTTTTCGGTGCTTCCATTTCCGCGATTGCTTTAATTTTTTCATCGTCCACTTGAATTCCCCTTTCAGAAAATCTATGTCCCATATATTTTACTTCTTCGACGCCTATTTTACATTTTTGAAAATTAAATTTTACATTTCTTTCCTCTGCTTTACGAAGTACTTTTTCTAAACGCTCATTATGTTCTTCTATGTTTCGTCCCCAGATTAAAACATCATCGATATAAATTTTTACACCTTCTATCTCGCCAAATATTTTTTCGAAACATCTTTGAAATACTTCTGACGCTGAACTAAATATTTTAGCACCAGTCATACTCGAACATAAGTCTGTAAATTTAGGAATATAATAATGCTCTCGCAATATGTTCTCATTTAATGTAGTTGGATCTAATACAACTCGCACGCTTTCATTATCATCTTTATACTTTTTAATCATAACAAACTGATTTACGCATTTTGTAGGTTTCGTTACCTTTTTGATTACTCCTTTATCTAACATTTTATCTAATTCTTTTTTCAATGGAGATTTTAAAGTCATTGGAACAGGTCTACAAGGTTCTATGCTAAATTTGGCATTCTCTTTTAATTTAATTTTATATTCGAAATCTGATATACATGTTTTGCCATTAAATACATTTTCGTACTTTTTTAATAATTCGTCTTGATTCATTTGAGACTTTTCAATATTATGAACTCTTTTTATTAAATTTAATTTTGTTAAAGTTGGTAATCCAATTAAAGTAGGAAGTTTCTTATCACATTCTACGACAGTGAATTCACGTTTGATTTTTTCTCTATTTACAAATTTACACTCTAAAAAACATTTTCCTATCACTTTAAGACTACTTCCTCCATAAGCATCTAATTTTGTTGTTGTTTTTATAATTTCTGGATTACCCACTTTCTGTAAATCATTTACCGGAATTACATCACAATGCGAGCCTGAATCTAATTTTACTCTCAAATTATAATTATCGTTAATCTTTATTGTTTCATACCATTCATAACTTTCAATTTTATTTTCAGTTATCATACCAATAAACATAGAATCATCCTCAATTGACATTTTGTTATTTAATCTAGTTTCTACACTTTCTACTTTTTTATACTTACAAACCCGTGCAAAGTGATTTAGGCGTTGACAAGCTGCACATTTCTTACCGTAGGCTGGGCATTGTCAAAATTTATGGAATCCGCCACATTTTCCACATTGTTGTCGTTCTTGACCCTTATTGTAATCCTTTTTCTTATATTCCATTTTTGATTGTTGACTATTTTCCACTGCATTTTTTGATGTTGAGCGATTTCCTTCTTTTTTGTAGAATTCCTTTTTATCGATGTTCTTTTTTACTGCGTGTACTTTTGCTTCTTCATTTAAAACTTTTATTTGTTGATTTGCCAATTCCGCTGCTTTACACATATTTACACATTTTGTTAAATCCATATTATCCTCTCTTAATAATTTATTTTTTAATTCGGTGTCTCTTAACCCAATTATTATTCTATCTTTTATTAAACTGTCTCTTAATTCTCCAAAGCCACAAGGACCACTTAACTTTTTTAAATCAGTAAGGAATGATGTGAACTGTTCACCAGATTGTTGCACTCTGGAGAAAAAAATATGTCGATCAACACTTTCATTTGCTTTGGGGGTACAAAAATTTTCAAATGCATCTATCACATTTTTCAAAACTTTGCCGTCATCTTCCGATAATCCAAAAGTATTGAATTTTTCCAAAGCTTCATCACCTATAACATGTAAAAGAACTGCAACTTTTCTCTCTTCTGGTTTTGAATCTAAACCTGTTGCTATTAAATACAGATTAAATTTCTGTTTCCATTTCGTCCAATTCTCTTTTACATTTCCTTCGAATGATAGTGGTGGTGGACATCTCATTGACGATTCCATTATTTCTATATTTTCTTGATTCTCGTCTGTTTCATAAAATTCTTCGTCTTCGGAATTCGAATCACTATTTGCTTTTCTTAATTTTGGTGGTTGTGAATTTTGCACTAAATTACTATTGTTCTCGACCACGTTTTCGATTTTTAGGTTAGGTGGATTATCATCGCTTTCGTTTTTTATATAATCTTGTTCATTTTCACTCATTTCTCATTTTATTAACACTAATAATATTTTTTACCAACTGCGCCATGTCATGTATCTTATTATTTATAATTAAGAGACATTTGTTTTTATTTAAACAAGTTATTTATTTAAATGAATGTGTAATGATTACATGGTAGCGTCTTATATTGAACTAAACTTGGTTATTGTTGATCTGGTGACATAAGCAATGTTACTAGATGTTACTATAGAGATGTAAGATACCAACTTAATATTTAAATATATCACACTTGCCTACACAGGCTACTTCTTTTCCGTCATCTTGGACGTTTCGTTGAAATCCCCACCAGAGATAACAACTCTTGCAGAACTCGCTGCATCGTCTTTGCAACCTGTAGTCAACAACATATTAATAAAAAACTCAATGCTATACAGTTTAAATCCTCATATTATTAAATTAACACAAAATTCTATTGTACTTCCAGTTAACAAATCAGAAGTAGGGTGTCTTCTGTATTTGCATGATTATCAAAATGTGTCTTGTATTTCCAGTGCTACAACATTACATGTTAATCGTGTAAAGGAATTAAGTAGGGAATTTAATGGAAAATTGTTATTAGAATCGGTTGCTCAAGTACATGAAGGATTTATATTAAGATATTGCTCGCCGTTTACAGGCCGGTTTGGGGAGATTATTAGAAAAGTAGCAGAACACGGTTTCATATCAAAACCCTTTAGAAGTGGTACTGTAGAGCATCAAAGTTTAGAGCGACTAGAGGAAATGGAGAAAGAAAAGCTGTTGCTGATTTCTTTCTACGTACTGTCGATTAGATTTTCATTGTCCTTCCTTGCGTTTCTATTTGAAATTTTTACAAGTAATATTGATTTGAGCATTTTTGCTTTTTAAAAAATATTTGTTTAAAAAATGGTCGATTATCATATCCCAACTACAAATACCTTTACAAGATCCTAACCGTAAGGATCCTAACCTTTAAGGTTCCTTTTACTGTCTTTATCTATTTTGTTATATTATGTGTTTATTATTTACTCTAATTAATCTTTGATATTCTCTAAAAGTGTTATTTTTCTTCATTCTTAAATATTTACCAAAATTATTTGTATTTTTGCATTCTTTTGTCATTTTATTGATTATTTTTATATATTTATTATACTGGATTCTTATGAATGGAATGTTCGTGTTTGTATATGTCGATCAGCATAATTTATAACTAAATTATTTATTTCACGCGTGACCTGAAAAGTGTTAATATATCTAAAGATAAAAAAATATTGTTAAATGAATTTAAATATCTATTAACTTGATTAATTTTTGTATTTCATTATCTTTTTGTATCATTTGGATTCATTTGTTCACACATAATTGTTCATATTTTTGTGTTTTAATTCATTTTCCCAAATCCATAAAGGTCAAATCTGTTTATTTCGCCTAATGTACTTTTGCCCTTTACAAAAACTTTCAAACATTGTAAAAATATTATTATGTGTCAGATCACAATGATGTTTTATAACAAACATTTGAAAATGTATAATAAAAGCATTATTATTGTAAAAACATGAAGGTTTACACATAGTATGCAATTAGGAAAGAACAGCATGTTATCTCTTACCTATAAGTAAAACAAGTTTAAAATATTAAACTATTTTTGTCATTTGTTCTATATAAGTGTTAAATAAAGTTTTTATTATGATCATTTTATAATTGTTTTCTTGTTTACAGTGAATAAATTATTATTTGGATTCTACATTTTTAAATAAATTAAATTAGAATTTTCAAATATATATATATAATTATTCAAAATTGGATTTGCATATAATATTTTGCTTGACTTATAAATTTATAAATACCACTATGTTTGTAATTTTGTTTCTATAGTAATAACAAAATCGATAGTTTTTTCTTTTTGTTGCAAAGTTCAAGGTCTCTTTTAACTTAAGTGTCATACGTTAGATATGAGAGGTACTTTGTAACCTTTTGTTGTTAAACAATTAATAATTGAAGAGTGTATTTCGCTTTTCTAATTTAATTATGGAAATAAATCAAAGATTACATTTATGTCGCACCAAAATTAAATAATCCATGGGCGCCAGATCATTTTGATCAAAATTAAATGTTAATAACCTTAAAATAAATAAAAAAAATTATATTTATTTGAATTAATTTATGCGACGTTTTTGGAAGATTCGTCTATACAGTTTAATTCTAATGAAATAGTAGAGAGGAATGGTTCGTAATAAAAAATTTTTTAAAATCAATTGTTATCACAAAATTTAAAAATTTATTATTTCTTTATGTAAATAATTTAATAAAATTTAAATTGACATTCAATTACAATTCCATATTTGAAAATTATATTAATTTAGTACACAATTTTTATTATAATTAATGATCTTTTCTTAATGATGGCATTCCAAGATAAATAAATTAAACAGAATGATATATTTTAAAGGAAGGGTAAAATATTTTACGAATGAGGGTAGAGCCACAACATAAAGTAGGAAAATTAATTAAATAATAATTAAAACATTTCTGGTTTTATTTAAGTTTAGATAAAACTTTTAATATTAATTTCAGAAAATAAAATTCAATTTGGAAAACTAATTCTTGCCAAATCAAAAAAAAAATCATCTTACCAGAAATTTTGAAATTAATTCATTTATCCTCTAGATTCTCCTCCAATTGTCTTCTAATACAGAATTGATGTTAAATAAACATCAAAACTTAATCATAAATCACGACATCAATTTGCATGACGATTTCAATGGGCTTACAGAATAGGAATTTCACATGATAATTAAAAACTAGTATAATTCTTCGAAAGATTTAATGAGATGAAAAACTTGATGCAGAAAAGGCTTGAAAACAATATTTCCATTAAATCATAACATCAAATAGCATTTTGTCCAATGAATAAATGAATATTTAAATTTTGAATTTGTAGGAATTTAAATTTCATGAATCTGGAGTCTAGTATAACGCAATCATCCTTCAGTCGATAAATATTATTTAATCCCATGAATTAGAAGATAATACTCCACGTTGACTAAAAAATTGAAATGGAATCAGAAAACAGGAATTGTAGTTTTACATAAAATTAAATTTTAACACATGTAATTTTCTTTTTTTAGTACTAAATTATTTCAATCGATCAATCTTGGAATATCGCAACAACCTATCGCAATTTGTATCACTAAAGAAATTGTTTTGAATAAAATTAAAAAACTAAATGTTAACAAGGGAGCGGGTTCAGATGGAGTTCCACCTACTTTGACAGTATGCTGCTCATCTGCAGTATTTGCTCATCATTGGTCGAACCATTACTTATTCTTCTTTCAAGGTCTATATCTGACAAAGTTTTTCCGCTAGAATAGAAAAAGGGTATAGTTGTACCAGTGTATAAAGATAATGACAAAAATAATATACGAAATTATCGTCCTATAACTATTCTTAATGTTTTCTTGAAAAGATTTGAAAGTATAGTTTATGATGAATTATATCGTGCTGTGTCACATGTTATTATTGATGAGCAGCATGGTTTTGTCAAGAGTAAATCAACTGATACTAATTTGTGTATATTTATTGACTTTCTGACATCTTCAATCGAATCGGGATCGCAAGTTGATGTAATATATACCGATTTTTCCAAGGCCTTTAATGAGGTTAATCATATTCTTCTCTTAACCAAATTAAAAATGATGGGTGTTCACTCTCCCCTTTTTGATTGGTTCTATAGTTACCTGCGAGACAGGCCACTAGTGATAAGGGTTAATGACACTTACTCATATGAAGTTATGGCTACCTCAGGTGTACCGCAGGGTTTAAATCTTGGTCCCCTTTTATATTTAATTGACATTACTAATGTCAAAAATATTTTTCAGTTTTGTAATTTTTTACTTTTTGCGGATGACCTGAAACTTTTCATGGTTATAAATACTATAGATGATTGTTTAAATTTTCAGGAGGATTACTTTTTTAGGGTGTGGGAAGACATTATCACAAATTCTTTATATCATCAAGAATAGTTATTGTTTGGTGATTTTCAAGTGCCGGAAAAATTTACTGAACAAGTTGATGAGCATGGATAAAAATACCGTCAGTTGGCTCTCACCACCAGAAGAAATTGGCAAGGAAATATTACTACTCATTGTTTTGTACTTGCTTGTTATCGGATAAACTGTTTCAATACTTGTCTTTATTGCTGAAATGGTTAGTATTATTGTGTGGCGCAAATTTAATTACTTTTGCACGCAGTTTCTTAACGTCAGAGCGAATTAAGACAGAGCAGATACTCAGGAATGTAAAATTTGTTTGCGATATGTCGGAAATAAAAAAATGTAACTGTAATTCTGAATGTTAATTATTATTAAAAGAAATGTTACTCTTAATTAATCTTATACTTATTTAATATCAGTATAAGTATATTTTTAACTAATTTTTAATATTTTACGTTAAATATAATGTTTTTCTTACAGATGATAATCTACTAAAAATCTAAATGTTAATATCTAAAAATTGTAATTATTTATTTAATTAAATTTTAAACTGCTAAAGTAGAATATTTTTGGCTCTATGACGTATACCAAAGCAGAAGATCATTTTCAAAAAAGTATTAAGATCAATGTTTGTTAGAAAGGTTCTTTAACTTGCCTACAAGTCCAGATGTGGTTACCTAGGACCTAAACAGGCAATGTCATAAAAGTGTAGACTCGCTCCCATAATCAGAAATTGTGTTTTAGAAGGAAACATGATTTTATACAAAATTCTAAGATTTAAAAAGAACTGTTTCATTTTGACTTTCTAGTAAATAATTTAACATACTCTTAACAAATATATACTACAAAATTGGTGCCAATTGCGTTTTACTGTAAGAGTCACATTTTTTTGGCCATTAACATTTTAAACAACTATTACATTTTTTCATTTATAACATATCTCGAAAACATTCTACATTCCTTGGTATGTGCTCTGTCTTAATTCGCTCTGACGTTAAGAAACTGCGTGCAAAAGTAATTAAATTTGCGCCACACAATAATGCTAACCATTTCAGCAATAAAGACAATTATTGAGACAGTGTATCCGATAACGAGCAAGTACGAAGCAATCAGTAGTAATATTTCCTTGCCAATTTCTTCTGGTGGTGAGAGCCAACTACCGGTATTTTCATTATGCATGGTCAACAATTTGTTCAGTAAACCAGTTTCTGAAGCTTCCAATATAACTTTATTAAAATGATCAATAAAAGGAGATCCACCTCTTGCTGTCCAAGATCCAATTAAAAATCCTAAGGGTTCTTGCAGAACTTTTATATTCAAATCATGTCCATCTCTTCTAAAATTCTTAAGAATTCCTTTACTTTTCAGAATAGTGCACGTTACATTTTCATACTTTGTTAGATAGGTCAAGCAATCATATGGTAATCCCGTACCTGGAATATTTATAGACTTTAACCCCAGTTGTCGAATGTAACTGATTGAGCTTGATAACAATGAGTTGTTTTTGAAGGAGTCCAACATCGGCGTCAAAGATGAATTAACAAGTTCCTCGAGACTTGAAATTTCAGGTTCCTTTCGAAAAGTCACGTCCAAGATAACTGAGAACAAGTATCCGGAATAGACGATGCAACTCAGTATTAATGAGCCGAAAGCAATTCTTTCTGTAACTTTGTTCGGTTCTCTGATAACAGACATGCCAATTACAATTCGGCAAATGTTAAAAATTTGCCAAGTGCTTTTGTCGAATTTCATAATGAAAGCTGTAAATCGAAGTGCACAAATAGCAACGGTTGTAGCAACTACCATATACACAAATTCGTGAGAGATTTCAAAGACGTTAGACAATTTTGCGTTAGCAGGAATGATAGCCACCAAGGATTCAAATCTTATAACTCGCATCTTCTGTGTATAACTATCTTTCTAGGTTTGTATAATTTCATCGTTTAGCATAATTTCTGCTTTATGTATATAAAGCAGGTTATCAATGTGCTTTGCTTCTGCAGTGTTAGTATATAAAATTTTACTTGAAGTACGTAAAGAATGTGTCAAAATTCTTGCAAATTTTTTAAAATTTTGATATCCTTCAACAGTCAAACGGTTATTTACGGTAGTCAAGATAAATTTGATTTTATGTCCGTTAAGGTTTAGCAGTTCGTTAGGAAACCATTTTGTTTGTGATGTTACTTCTCGAGCTGTGTAGACTTTTGCAAATTCATTGATTTCATGCAATGTGACCTGTCTAACTCACCCCTGTGTCAAATTTTTTCTACAATCCAGCAAGTGATCTAGTACCTCAATTTCTGTAAAATTCATAATTAATTATAATAATGGGGCCCGTTTTTGATAAAGCGTCCTATTCGGCCCTGGCTATGAGGCGCGATGTGACTGTTTTGCTTGAATGATGGTTTGCTTGTCAATCGTGCAGACCTTTTTAAAATCTCCAATATCTTTTAAACCACGTAATATTTTTTAAGCTACTTAGTCTACTTTTAAAGAGGAGATCTCAAGCTTTATTTTATGTGAATTTGAATTTTTTTTCTAACCTCGTTTAGAGCAATCCTGAACTTGAAGTTGGATAACAGAATTTTCAAAAATCAGAAAATTAGACGATATTTCTCACACTCTAACTCAGTTTCTATTTAACGAATAGTTTTGAACTTTAGCTCATTTCACGCGAAATTTTATAAGCTTTCCAATGGTTATTTTTAAATTTTTCTAGACTTATTTTTAACTGAAATATTATCAAAAAACGAGAGGCATGTTTTTAATACGAATTTTGTAAGTGGACTGACAATTCTGGCCGGTACTGTACTTTGGCTTTTAAAATAAGTTTCATGTGTAACTAAAAGACCTGCATTATGAGTAATTTCGATTTTCGTTTATGCATCATAAATATACAATGCTCCTGTTTTACAGTCACATTATTTTTTACGTCCATTGAAGATCTTAATGTAGTATTTTAAATGTTCCCTAACATATACCAAATATTTTGAATATCCAATAAACATCCTCATAATTTTTAATTAGAATATTATAATATAACTAGGGAGCTTTCCTTCGCGCGCCAACCTCTATCTGTATTTTTTATATTTATTTTAATTTTTATAAATTTCAAATCATGTTTTCTTAATATGAATGCATCGTAATGAATTACAATAAATGATAGAAGGAATAGCATTAATAATGTAAAAGCATTATGCTTCACAAATATATATGTAAACCGGAAGAACAGCATATGTAATCTGTTACCTATGTACATAAAAAATTTAAAACTATTACTTAGGAATAAAATTTGATTCGAATCATTTTATGACTTTTTTCTTATCTTTAGTATAAATTTCTATAAATAGTATCAAAATTAGATTAACATTTTTTTTTATCAAAATGTATGTATTTATAGTGTAATGTAGTTATTTAATTGTACAGGCTGCAACAATTTGCAAAGTAAACTCAGGAGAGATCGCGTAAAATTTGGACTTTTTGCATCCTCGAATGTACAATTCGTTTTTATTGAAATCTCTAAAGTAATAGAAGAAAGTATTTATTGAAATAAAATTATAAATGGATGCGCATAGAATATTGTGTTTTAGTTATAAGCTTAAAAACAGCTATGTTTGTAATGTTTGTTTCTATAGTGATAGAAAAATCAATAGTTTTTTCTTTTTTGCTATAAAGTTCAAGGTCTCTACTAACTTGAGTGTCACATGTTAGATACGTGAGGTACTTCTTTAGAATACGAATAGATTAAAAATGACCTACATTTGAATGTCCCATGCTCCAATAATGTTTAAATATCTTTGCTTTTGATTTGCTTTCCACAGTATTTTTAAGGATTTATGTGTTTCAATAAAATATCTTATATTTAAACGTTCTTTTAAATTCTTATTGAGAGATAATAGGAAACCAAGAATTTAAAATCTGCCTGTTTGTAGCGTGCGTAACTTAGTTGTTAGAGCGTTTATCTACATATGATGTCTGTATACAGGTCGTAGATTCGATTCCCTTCTTTACTCAAGATTTTATTTATATTCTCCTTTTCAGAAGATTTAAATTTTATTTGAATCAGAATTTGAAAATCTAAGTTTAATGTATACTAAATAGTTGTATATTATTAGTTTTTCTTTTCATTACAAACAAATAAAATTATCTTATATTCTCAAGAATTATTAATTTATTTATTTTATTCAAAATATACTATTAGGAAAATCGATTTATTGACATTTGAATTTTATTTAATATTCCAGTTGAAAACATTAAAAATTAATTCTCTCCCAAAGGGAATAATAAACCATTTTGAAAACTCGATTCACATAAAAAAATTCCTTCGAAAATAAGTTGTAGAAATTCTCTCGGAATTTCGACGAGAATTTCTACTAGAAATTCTATACATGATTCTCAAATGGTTAAAATATTGATTTTTTAATGGATGTTAAGTGTCTAAAAATAATTAAAACCTTTTTTACTTAGAACAGTCAGCCAATTACAGACACTTTATCATTAAGACATCTTGTTTTGAAGTGCTTTCGAAGCAATTACACTCCCTCTTACTAGTTTGTTTGTTTGCAATATTAGAACAGAAGTTCTATGCATTTCGACTGACAAACATTTCAACATTACTTACTAAACAGTCTCTCAGTGTTGACATACTTCACTTACATCTTTCAAAGTGACAATTCTACCAACGAAACTATTAAATCTTTGGATTCTATCTGAACAGAGAGTTACAACAATTGATATGTGCATAAAGCACCTAAAAGAAGTTAAAATTCTGAAAAGTTCTATTCGTTTTTGTAATATAATTAAAACTACAGTGTGAATTAAAGTTACTCTTTTGTGGAGGCATTAAATTCAAACCTTTCTTAACTTCATTCCTAGAAGGTCAAAAAAACAAATGCCTAATTTTACCAATCTTTAGAATGTTATTGCAATTTTAGATTGCGGAACAGATTTAGATTGCCTTCATTATTTTAATGATTATCAACATTACCTTTCAATCGGCATTGGTAAAACTGGCCTTAAATGACTGTTGCAATCTTTTCTAATTCATATATTTAAATTTAACCAATTCAACTTTGTCTTAGTGTTATCCTTAGTATACATCCTTTATCCAAGTCCAAACTTTTACTTACTGAAACTTTGCTCTCTACTAAAACATTGAAAATATTTAAATAATTATTTGAAAATATAATCGACATAAAATGTAAATATTAATAGTATTTGCTTGTAACTTGTCATCAATTTCATAAAAATTTATGTAAGACACTTGCGTAGAGTTACTTAGGATTGATAATTAACGTCGAATTTTCTATTACATAAATTAGTTCTTAGACAGTAGCTCAGTGCTTTCTAATATCGAGATTTCCTCCAAAGGACAATTATTGCAATGGATTGCTGAAGTACCTGAAACAGAGTAAGTTATAAAATTCTAACCTTTAGATCGTTTGGTACAATCATTACATCCACATTACATCCACAAAATGAACTCCAATTAAAATGAATCTTAACGCATTCAAATCAAATTATTTTACTCTTTACAAAATAAACATCAACTGAGAAGGTCGAAAGTTCAGAAGAATATTTAATTATTTTAACAAAATGAATCTAATAGTTAATACTTTATGGATCTTTGTGATTTGGAAAGTAATCTTGCAAACTGCAATTGGAAAGCATTATGACGGGTTAGTAAAGTATCTAAAGGAGGATTCAAAATTACACCAGGTAGTATTTCTTTTCGATAATGAAAAAAACCATACAGACGATTCAGAAAGTTTTCTGCTCAAGTCAATCACTAAAAACTTTCCTTCTTCAAGTATCGAATACAATAAACGAAGAAGAAATCTGATCAATGTCTATTTGAAATCACTTGAACCTCCAAGAAAGACAACGCTATTTGTAGTAGTAACAGACAGTCAGAACTATGTATCTACTAAATGGGTTAGTAAATCTCTTTTTACGATTAGACGTTTATCAAAAATTTTACCCATGCCGAAATGTTTAATCGTGCATTCTCGAAAAATACCAGACATGGATGTTAGGAAAACATTAGAGGACTTATGGAAAAATGATTTTCTGGACGTTACCATTTTGGTCCATCAGCAAGAAGACTTTAAGCACATCAACAAGAGTAGAGACTATCAACCTGCTATGCATCGGTTAAATCCGTTTACAAGTAAATACACTGTACTTCGATTATTATCAGCTAAAAGCAAATGGTTTCCAAATAAGTTGGAGAATTTACATGGCTATCCTTTAAAATTCTTGTATTCCAACGCAAATTGGTCAATGGCAACTAAATTTAATACTGCGAAGAAATTTACTGGAATTTTAGCACGGGAAATGAACTTTAAACCCAAAATTTATGAAACATCTTTATCCATGTCGAACCAAATGAAACTTTTACGTCAGAAAAGAGCTGAAATGTTTGCAAACACATTTTTCTCAGTTGGTAATGTAGACAGTACTACGCTGGAATTGGGTTATTTAATAAGAGCTGATGCAAGAGCTGTAGTACCGAAAATTGCAAAAACTTACAATGTCATCGTCTTCTCAAAAGAGCTTCTCTTCATGATTCTAGGAACTGTTAGTATGATATGCGTACTTAAATTAACTGCAATTATGATGCGGTTCAGAGAAAGTACATGGACAACGTTGAACATCAATCAAATCATAATGGGAATGTCTATCATTGAGGAGCCAGTGAAATTGGTGGAGAGAATGGTTTTCGGATCGTTTGTACTTGCTTGCCTTGTCTACACAGGCTACATTTTTTCCGTCATTTTGGACATTTCGTTGCAATCCCCACCAGAGATAACAACTCTCGCAGATCTCGCTACATCGTCCTTGCAACCTGTAATCAACAACGTGGTTTTAAAGTACTCAATGCTACGCAGTCCAAACCTTCATATTTTCAAGTTAGCACAAAATTCTATTGTACTTCCAGTTAACAAATCAGAAGAAGGGTGTCTTCTGTATTTGAATGATTATCAAAATGTGTCTTGTATTTCCAGTAATACAATATTACATGTTAATCGTGTAAAGAAATTAAGTAGGGAATTTAATGGAAAATTGTTATTAGAATCGGTTGCTCAAGTACATGAAGTTTTTGTATTAAGATATTGCTCGCCGTTTATAGACCGCTTTGGGGAGATCATTAGAAAAGTAGCAGAACACGGTTTCATATCAAAACTCTTTAGAAGTGGTACTGTAGAGCATCAAAGTTTAGAGCGACTAGAGGAAATAGAGAAAGAAAAGTTGTTGCTGATTTCTTTGTACGTTCTTTTGATTGGATTTTCATTGTCTCTTTTTACTTTTCTCTTTGAAATTCTTGCAAGTATTGTTGATGAAAGTATTTTTGATTTTCTAAAAAGATTTGTTTAAAAAAAGTTTAAGAACGTGCAGTTATTTAGTACCTTTTGTAGGCGAAAAAAGTTTTGATTTCCAAGTAGCACATACTTTTCCTGTTATGCTAACTAAAGTGTTATCTTGGGTTAGACACTTTAATATTGCAGTAATATGACTTATTGTTACTTGAGTTATTAAGTAGAATAAATAATTTGTTGTCAATAATGCATATATATGAGCGATTCCACGTCAAGTGATCAAGGGGTCTTTTGGTGTAATGTTTATTTTAATAATCTTTACTCTTAAACAATTAAACATACAAATTTGACAAAGTACATTTTGGAAAGGTTTTTTCATGCTCTTTCGATTGGAAATAAGTATTTTGAAAAAAAAAATTTTTGACCCAAAAAAATCAAAATTAAAAATAAATTTCAATTTTTGGGGGAGAGAGATACAATTTTTTTTTAAACGAAAGCTGAGGTTTTTTCCTAAAAGGACATATAAATGAAAAAGTGAGACTAGAATGTTTAAACATTGAAAAAAAGGGTTTTCTACTCACCGGAGCGCTCTAAACCCGGTTCTTAGCTCCGTTTAGGAGAAAATTCTTTTTTTCATTGTTTAAACATTCTAGTCTCACTTTTTCATTGATATGTCCTTTTAGGAAAAAACCTCAGCTTTCGTTTAAAAAAAATCCAATCTTTTCCCCCAAAAATATGAAATATATTTTTAATTTTTATTTTTTTGGGTCAAAAAATTTTTTTTTCAAAATGCTTATTTCCAATCGAAAGAGCATGAAAAAACCTTTCCAAAATGAAATTTGTCAAATTTGTATGTTTAATTGTTTAAGAGTAAAAAATTATTGAAATAAGCATTGTACTGAAAAACACAAAAATTTAACCCCCTCCCCCTCGGAAAATATTGGTCTAGGTAAAAAAATATTTTCACAAAAAATTACTATCTATTAATACTACAAAAGCCCCAAGTTTTGCTACGATTGGAGAAAAAATTTTTTTTCAAAAACACATTTTTTAAATAATTTTTTTCTATTAATCCCATCAAATGTCCATAATATATCAAATGAGAATAGAAGATAGGGAATTTACGCTTTATTTTCATATAATTTTGATAAAAATCGTCGGGGGGGGGGGGGGTGTGTTTTTAAATATTAAGAGTTTAACATTTCAAACAGGAATGTCTCTACGAAATTGGCAGAAGTTTATAATAATAAAAATAGCAATATGAAGAAAGCTCATGAAATTGTCTTTTGAATTAGTCTATAATATATTATAAACAATTCAAGTTTTATTTAATAAAAATTATTAGAAAATCTATTTCCTTGCGATTGTTTTTTGTCGGTGGGACGGTTTCAAATGAAATGCCTCTTACATATATAAAATTTGGAAAAATTGGAAGTTCTACCTCCAATCATGTACTAAAAGATCCTGAAGTTTAAGAATTTAAAAAAATTTTGTGTAAGCTAGAAAATATTTTGAGTGATTTCTAGGAAAAATTACATGTATTTCACATTTTAAAATTCAGTCGACTAGAGGCACGTGTATTTACTTCAAACCTTCAGAAAAATTTTTTTTTTATACCTTAATTAATTTTTTGGGGTGAGACCGAAGATTTGTAAACATCGACTAAATAAGAACCACTCTAACATATATACGAAAACATGATAAAACATTTTCAGAAATTTTCGTTAGAAATACACCTCTAAACTCTTAAATGAATTATATTTATACTATTTGAATATTTGTCGAAAATATTTATATATTTTTGAAATCAAATTATAAAGGAATGTATTCCAAAAACTGTTTCTTACTTATGGTTTAAAAAGTATTTTGTTTGTAATTTTTGCTTCTATATTGATAACAAACTCGACATTTCTTTACAATTTTATTTTAGTTTTCAAGGTTTTTAGTTCTTCGATTTATCATATATAAATGATTTTCAAATTTTAATGGATTTTTTTAAATCCATAGGGGCGAAATCATTTTATCACACCTAATGTACTTTTTAACGTTTACAAAAAACTGCAATACTTTGGAAACATATTCTTGTCTGTCAGATCACAATAGTGTTTTGTAAACAAAAACATTTGAAACCGTATAATAAAGGTATTATTAATGTTAGAACATGAAGCTTTACAAACAAGTATGCAATTCGGAAAGAACAGCATGTTATCTGTTGCCTATAAGTAAATCAAGCTTAAAATATTAATCTATTTTTGTTATTTATTGTAAACTATATGAGTGTTAAATAAAGTTTTCAATCTGATCATTTTATGACTGTTTTCTTATTTTCAGTGAATAAATAATAAAATGTAATAGTGATTCAGAATTTTAATTAAATTTTTGATATTCAACATTGAATATAATGACTTAAGTGTTGAAATAAACGATTTTTAACTTCATCACTTAATTCATTTTGAAACCGAGTTATTTATTGTTATTTTTATGCGTTAATATAGTATAGCGTTAATAGTAAGCGTTTCAATGTACAACTTGTAAGCATATTTTGATTTTTTAATTATTAAAAAATGTTCTGTGTGAATAGTGACACTATCGATTAATACTATTTTTAAGAAAGCATCGATTATTTTGCATTTGCGAGGCCAGAATACCTGGAAGAAAAAATTAACAATGTTACTAGTCCTAAAGTATTAAATAAAATTTTAATGCACAAATATAATTCTCGCTTTCAATTACCTATAACAATCTTCATTCATTCTGTCCGCAGTTTAAAGATAATTTTTGTGTATGTTTTTGTTCTTTCTTTTTCAAATTACTTTGCTTAACAGACTGAAATAAAAGTTTTTAAATTTGTCAATCTCAATTTTTATTGTCTAAGAAAAGAAAGGTTAGAAGATATTTATTTTATAAAATAAAGGTAAGAAATTTTCATAATGTTGACTTATCAATAATTAACATTTTTTGTTCATTTTTCAAAATTATTTCTTTTAGAAAAAAAATTTGTGTGATTTTCGTTTTATAATCACAATTTTTGTTCTTTTCTGAATTATTAAAAAAATGTGAATGTATAGAATTTGTGTGTTTTATTTTTAATTTTTTATGTATATAAAGACATTTTATATTTTACTCGCTATACAAAATGATAATAAAGATATATAATAATCGTGCCTATTCACAATTTACATTTTTTTATAAAAAAAAATTTAATATCGTTTGAAGAATTTCTTTAATAATATTTAATTTATTAAATTCTAAAAATGTATTAATTTAATTTTTTTAGAATTTAATGAAAAAATTTTCATAATTTCTTACTTTTAATTTGGAATTGATAAAAAAATAAATAAATTTGGAGTATTTATATTTCTCCATCAAGCTTTTTTTAAAATTTCCATTTTGTAATTAATTTTAACAATCATATTGTTTTTACAAAATTTGTAGTATTTCTTTTACATAAATTCTATTTCTTTATAAAATCAAAATATTATTTTTGTAATAAATATTTTTTTTAATAAATAATAAGAATTAATTATTTGGTATTTTTTTAATAATTCTAAAAAATGTTTATTAAATTAAAAAACTATTGACAAATCAAGATCACGCAAATTTTTTCATTTTTTTTATAGAAAGAAATTTCAATTTTTATAACAAAATTTTGTTTTAAAAAATATATATATTTTCTGTATTAATTTAAAAAAGAATTGTAATTATTTAACAGAATGTTAAGTTACATTAGGAAAACTACACGTGTATATTCTGCAACAATAAAATAATGTTTTTAAAATAACTAAAAATCTCGATACATATTTTAAAAATTATATTATATAGTTACGAAACACGCTTGCAAAATATAAAAGATTCATTTAAAGAAAATATTCTAAATAATTTTTTATTAAATAGTGAAAAATCAATACATTTGTTGCTTAGAAACGTGTCGATTGACTGGTTCGAAAGACAAAAGAAAATCAATACTTTTTTATTATTTTAAAAAAATTAGTTGTATTTTACAAAAAATTGTGGATAATAATTTTTTATTTTTCTGGTGTAAATAGAAAGCTATGATTCCAAATAGTAATTCTATAGAACAAAATTTTTTTTTGAATTTTGATGTAATATAACAAATCTATTACAAGTCAAGGTAATAAGTTAAAGAAAATCAGAAAAAGGAAAAATTAATTTTTAAACTTTGAAAAAATATGTATAGAAAGCTATTTAAAGGAAAAAGACTAGAAACCAGGAGGTGAAACTCAGGTAGTGGAGCTTAATATTTTGTAATTACAAAATATTAATATCTTTGGATTGTATCATTCATTAAAAATTGTAAAACTGGTTCCCATACAATATATGGTAATGTTCAGAGTACCATTGAATTTAAACAAAAAATCATCAAAGTTTAATAATTTTATTTGTTAAAATTTACTTTATTATTTAAGTAATAAATATTTCATTAAAAATATATATAAAATTATGAATACATTTTCCTCTTTTGTTCCATATATTAAATTTTACTATTAAATAATTCAAGAATTCAAAAAAAAATGATTAATTTCTTAAATAAATTTAGTAATTTTAAATTTAGTGATAGAGAAATTTAACATTTGTATTTCTTTTTACCACCAAAAAATTTAAATTTGAATATAAACATCTGAACCGAACTTTAAACTTTTAAGTAAACTTTTCATTCATATTCAATTTTTACCTCCTTTTTTGTTGCAAATCATCAATAAATTGGTTTTTAGTTTAGATCATGGCTTAGATTAGTTGCAGATAGATGCATATAAAAACTACAAAAGAAGAACGTTCTATATTATTAGTGGTCTGTTTTATCATAAAACTGTCAATTAATTATTAACTAAAAACATAAACACTTATAATGCTAGTTTATAAACAATGTTTAAGGCACATTTAAAGAGACTTAAGTGGTTGTACAATATCTTTATTACCCACAAACACTTCTTTATAAACCACTCTTCAAAATGAAGTATCAACACTGATATTTCATCATTCGTCAATCACATTTCTCTCCAGCTATATCGGAAAACAATATTTGGTGAAAGTGCAAGTATTTGTTCAACATGAAAGCAGCGATTAAATTAACAAATTGCATAATTTGTTTAACGTTTTTTAAAGCAATGACACTTTTAGTGTCATGCAGTGATAGTTACACTCGAGGATTAATAAAGTACCTAAAGGATGAATCGAAATTGCATCAGGTAATGTTTATCACTGTTGATCAACAGCTTCTAAATTCAAGTACAAACTCCTATTCCCTGCTCACAGAAGTCTCCAAACACATTCCATCGTACAATCTGAATTTTACTAAATTAAGATTTGAATCACAAAACACATTTCCATCTGCATTACAACGTCCAAAAGGAACGACGATGTTTATCATGCTTCTTAATGACAATCGATCGGATCTTTGGGACCAGATGAATTTTACAGTAAAACTCTTGAAGCAATTGAAGCAGAAACATTCGTATCCAAAATGTTTAATAAACTTCATTCCTCACACAGAATCTGATTTGGTACTGGAAGTTTTAAAACATTTCTGGTCCCATGGTTTCACTGAAGTTGAAGTACTAGAACACTTCCAGATAAATCAGAAAACATTGACAAAAGGAACAGTTAGGCGGTACATTTTGCATGAAATCAATGATTTTACAAAAATCTACAGAACTGAAAGGGTAGAATCGCAAACAAAATGGTTTCCAAACAAACTACTGAGTCTTAACGGATATGAAATCAAATTTATCGTGACTACAGTGGGTAACACAATAAGGGATGGGTACTTATTAAACTTACTGGAATTTGCAAATATTCTTGTCGTTTCTTTGCGAACTACAGGTAAAATTTTTAAGGTTTCAACTGGCAAACAATCAACTCTTTTGAAACTGCTTGAGCATTATAAAGCAGAAATGGTATTAAACATTGTAAAGGCTCCATATGCCGACATGCAGATTCAAAAGCTGCGTATTATTGGATACAGTTCTGTGAAAGCTATATTTCCTAATGTCGCAAAACCGCCTAATGCGTATGTAATCTCTCAGGAATTTGTTTTCATGGTCGTTGCTACAACAGTTGTGATTTGTTCTACTCGAATAATGGCTTTCTTTATGAAGTTCGACAGTAGCACCTGGCAAATATTTAACATTGCCCGAATAGTAATCGGGATGTCTGTTGTCAGAGAACCGAACAAAGTAACAGAAAGAATTGTTTTTGGCTCATTAATACTGAGTTGCATCGTCTATTCCGGCTACTTGTACTCAGTAATCTTGGACGTGACTTTTCGAAAGGAGCCTGAAATTTCAAATCTTGAGGAACTTGTGAATTCATCCTTGACGCCATTGATACAGCCCTTCACAAAGGATTTTTTGTTATTCAGCTCACCCAGTTACGTTCGACAACTGGGAATGAAATCTACCGAATATCCTGGTCGAGGAACTGTGTATGATTGCTTGAACTACTTAGCGAAGTATGGAAATGTAACCTGTATTACTGATGAAGCTGAGAATTATGTTCTGACATTTAAGCAAGAAATACAAGATATAACAGTTAACATTTTGCAAGAACCTTTGGCCTTCTATGTTCAGTCTTGGATGTGGAGAAGTAAATCTCCTTTTCTCGATCATTTTAATAAAGTCATATTAAAAGCAACTGAAGCTGGTTTACTGACAAAATTGATTTCCCCAAACATAAGGATTAAGAGCAGAATTTCACCACCGGAAGAGATCGGTAAGGAGAAGCTGCTTTTCATCGTCTATTACTTGCTTGTTATCGGATACACTATGGCAATAATAGTTTTCATTGCTGAAATGGTAAGCAGTATCGTACGGCGCAAAGTAAATAACTTATGTCGCCGTTGGCTAAATGGTTAAGAGAATTGATAGAGAGTAGATAATCAACAACGTATGATATATTTCCTGAAATACTATCTTTGGGAGTGACTCGACAAATTATTTTTCATCGTTCAAATGCCGTGGGGATAATATAATAGGAAGAAAATTGTGTGCCGAACAAGTTGAAACGAAGAGATGACACTTAGTCTAACGGCAAAAGAAAAAGGGTTTGTAGCATCAAATGTGGTACCTGGTACACAGCAAAAAATACTGGCACGGATATTGCACTGAGAAAAATGGATTATATGTGATATAATTCAGATTATACTTCTTATGATATTGTTACTATACATAGAACAGTTAACAAGAATTGTAAAATTAAATGTCTAAGTATTACCACTTTCAAATTATTGATCATATTTATTTGGATTTTAAAACTTTTATCAATATAATATTGGTCTTTACGTTATTTTAAATAAATAAAATTCTGACAAATCAGAACTAATTCATAAATTTAAAAAATTAATTTAATATTTAATTGACAAATTATAAAATTAAAAAAATAAAATTTTTAATTTGTTGTTGCTAATAATTTATTAATTAAATGAATTGATCAATCACTAAATTTTTTTTGACATTAAATTATTTATTGGTAAATTTCTAGTAATTTCATTTTTATTAATCTACAAAACTATCAAAACTAGTTAAAAAATTATTTTTAAAATTGTTATCAATTAAATAATAATTGATCAATTTATCATAAATAAATTTACAAACAAATAAATTCTTACTAAACACAAAATTTATTCTTTGTAAGTAAATAAAAATACTTTTAAGAAAAGGTTAAAAATAATATTCCTTTGTAATATTTAAACTAAAAATGGTTATAATCAATAATATGCCAATGATAAATAAATGCATAATGCAATAATTGTTTTTAGATTTAAAAAAATGAGAGTAATAATACTATAGTAATAATCTAGAATTACAATTTGATTCGATTTTATATTATAAAATGTATAATCTATTGTGAATACCAGAAATAATTCTAAAACATTGAAAGGTTGTAAGTAGATTATAAAGGGTAATGATCAAAATCTGTTCATTAATTCAATAATCGATAGAACCTTCTTAAATTAAAGATAAATTAATGCTGACCTACCGACGGTAGAATAAATTAAAGATTAGGCTAAGTTTCATATTAAAAATGGGATGTTTCAATATTTTTTACAGTTAAACTGTTTTAATTTAAATTATAAACGAACGTAACCGTGAGTTCTTTAATTTTTTAATTGTAATAGAGGGTTATAAATAGTTTAAAATTTTCGCAACTTCGAAAGTGTTTAAACCTCGAATCGTTTTCATAGAGATCTTCAAAGTGAAATAAAAAGAATTAAATTTCAAAATAAAATTATAAATGGATGTGCATAGAATATTGTATTTTAGTTATAAGCTTAAAAAACATCTATGTTTGTAATGTTTGTTTCTATAGTGATAGAAAAATCAATAGTTTTTTCTTTTTTGCAATAAAGTTCAAGGCCTCTACTAACTTGAGTGTCATTTGTTAGATACATGGGGTACTTTTGTAGAATACACATAGATTAGAATTGTCATTCATTTGAATCTCTTATTCTCTGAAAATGCGTTAACTATCTTTGCATTTGTGTCGCTTTTGCACAGTATCTTTGAGGATTTTGATGATACAATAAAATATCTTTTATTGAAAATAATCTGTTTGTCTGTTTCACTTCTTTTTTAGTCCCTTTTATAGTTTTGCCTTTTGCAACTCATTTTTTTTTTAACAAGAAAATTTCTCCACATTATTTGATAGGTTTTAACAAAAATGAGAATAAAATATGTAACAAACCAGTACTATTCTTTATAATTCGTGAAATTACTGCCTTCCGTGAGAATCCATGAAGCATTAATAAACACGACTGTAGCTACTGTAATTAAACATAAATTAATTCTTTCATTTATCGAATGAATTAATTCCAATAAAGTCTCACTTTTTGTATCAATTTTCCTTCATTAAATTATTCTCTTATCATTTTAAAACCTTTTTAAAGGAAAAAATAGAAACCAGGATGTCAAACTCGGATGTTAAATAAACAACCAGTAATTTTAATTACAAAAAATTAAACTCTGTTTTCATCATAAACCCTAAAACTGGATTCTAAACCGACATGTAATATAAGAACTTACAAAAAATAAACTCACCGGTACTTCATGATGCCTGCATTATGCTGACCTTTTGTATTAATATTGATTTCATCTTCAGCATTGCGAGCGATTGTGAACTGTATAAATAAATGGCACTTAAATTTTTCTTGGCCATCATTTGCAAATTACAATTTTTCTCTAATAAAAATATTATGAAATCACTTCCCCTGATATAGTTATTTATATTCTACACATCACCAAGTATTATGGATTAAATCATTGAAAAAAGTTCCATTTTTTAGGCCACCTTCTTCCTCTTCTTTCTTTCTTTCCCTTCTTGTCAATTACTTTTATTTATTTATTTATTTATTTATCATAATATAGACTAGTGATTTCGAATAAGTAATGTAATTATTTTATTTAGCCAATTTTTTATTTATAGCATGCATTTTGAATTAATCAATTATACTTATTAAAGTTTTTATGAAAAATATATTTCTTAACAAATACAGAAATCGACACTTAATTCTAAAATAACTTTCATAAAAGAAAGATTTTAAATTATCGATAATCAACCTTCTATTCCCCTAGACTTCTGATATTTAACAATTCAATACTAATGAAATAATGGAACGTTGAACCGCGTACAAATATATGTACAGTAATTTTCTAAACTAAAATATATAGAAACTTGACTTGCATGCAATTCATTATAATCATTGAGATTCTTTTATACAATTGATTTTACTTTTTCTCAATTCCCGTAAAATATTTACGTTCATCAAGTTTGGCAAATACTGCATTGTAGAGCAAGTATTTAAAAAAGAAGCTTTACTCTACTTTAACTAATCTCTTTGTAACAAATAATGTTCACAACCTTCCCTTTTTACAATTTTATACATTATTTTATCATTATTAAAATGGAAGAATTCAGATATAGATTAAAATGAATAAGTTGAAAAATGTTTTTTCTTAAAAATGAGTAAATTACAATATAATCTCAGCTCACAATAGAGAAGAGTATTCTAATTTCTAATCCCATATCCCGAACAATCAGTTTTAAAATTATGTAAATATATCAAAATATTAAAAAAAAATAATCATACATGGTCAGAGATTAAAATTAATCGAAATAAAAAATCATCTCAAAAAATAGGTTTAGAAAATTTTTCAAGTCACCCATAAGATTCTCTTCTGTCGTGTAAGATAGATGTTGTTTCATTAGAATGATAATTCGAGTGACATAACATAGAAAAAAGAAAATTTTTACTAAAATGTCAAGAATTGTGATTGAGAATTATTTTCAGGTCATCAGGCAGTGTGCGCGTAATATCGTTTATTCTCTCTCGCAACATGTCTTGCACGGAATTTCCCAGAGGAACGTCGTGTTCATTGCTTTTTTTAAGTTTCTGTCTTATTCGCAGAACCATATCGACTAATTCGACCTCCTGCTTACCCTGGACCCAAGTTGTTAAATCCTGTAATTCAACAATATAAAAATACAATTTTTCTCAACAATAACTCAGGAGGAAATCTTTTTCCAATTTTAGGTACTTTTTAAATGTAAAGCAAAAAAATCGAAGAAGGTAATTATAGAAAGGGATTTCTCTACCCAAAACGGATTATTGAAATTAAAAGTATTTATTTACCGCTTGGGACAAGGTTTCAAGATGAATAGCCTCAATTTTTTGTGACAATTCCGCATATCTCGTGTGAAACCATCCGGAGAAATTTGGAGATTTAAGAAAGCTTCGATAGAGTCCCACCCAGTCGCCTTTTATACCGCTAGTCAATTGAGGACCAGAACTACTTAATGTAGACAAGAAATCCTCTTGTTCAAATAAATTAGGAATTGGTGTTGCCTGTGACAGATTTTTGGTTATTGACCCACTGATCTACATACTATCTCGATGGCGTAAACCATTCAATTTTGCAACTTCTTTCTGTGACTAATGGAGTGCCATGTTCGATCTTCCAAAAGGTAACTAAGTAACTAATAGTTTTAAATTTAATCCACATTTAAATTCTCAATTGCTTGGACGAAGTTCTAATTTTATGAAAACATCTGGATCTACTCTTTCTCCCTCATTCCAATTGAAAAGGATTCAAATAAAAACAATAATTAATGTAAAATTTAACAGTTCCTCTTTCTTAAAACCTGTTCCTTAATATCTGTCTTCCACTCTGTAAATAAATTTAGTTTGAATCACCGATGCCTGACGATTTAAATACATATAATTTGGAACGAAAAGGAAAATGGCGTTCAATTAGTCACATGGCAACATGCCTACAATCGAATAAATGTTTATAAGTGCATTAAATTAAAATTCCTTCTCTCCTAGAAAAAGTAAAACTGCATGATGAAAGGGACCTTACACGACAAGAACACTTCAATTTTCATTCATTAAGCACCGAAGACTGAGCCAAATGTTTTCGTGGCGTTAGGTCCCTTTCACCGTGAAACTAAGATATTTATTTAAAAATATTAATTTTACCTTAAAAGGTGATATATTCTTTTGCAGTGGCATAAGACTTGCTATGTATCTTTCAAGAGGAATCATAAAACTTTCCGTAAGTTCGATCAAATGTCGTCTTAAAAGAACAGTTTGAGCCTCTCCAGGTCTCTTTGTCTGAATTCCCCTAAGTAATTTCTTTATAATTGCTTTGTCTTTTTGCAAAAATGGTTTATACTCGGTATAAACGCCTGGTTTTGAATCTAGTATTTTCAGGTTTTCAGACTTTTTTATTCTATGTTTAAAGTTTTCTATAAATAAAAGTAAAACAAGAAAATTCATTAATACCAAATTCTCACACTGACTCCACCGACACTTTTCTCTTAATATCAGGAATTTCTCTGAATTTTTAAAATCAATCTCATAAACTATTAACCACTTCCAAATTCGCATATATCGAAACTTAATCAAAAACGAATAAGATTTTAAATCACAAACTGAAATCAAATAAAACTATTTAATTAAAAAAACAGTTTTTCTAAACATACCAGAATATGCTGTATCTGTAATTCTCACAATGTGAGGCCAATGTTGAAGAGTTTTGGCAAAAAAAGGATTTGTAACTCCAAGGATTACAGCTGGTGGATTTTGTGTATCTGTTGTGTATTCCTTAAATTCAGAGTCGTGAATTGTAAAATATGGTCGATGATCTGCATTATATTTTAATGGAGTTATCATTCTGTTGAAATAAAAAATCAACATACTGATAAATATGATTTTAGAATTATAAATAATACTACAAATTTCAGATTTGAATAAAATTGGGACGTATTGGATCTATAAGATGGTACATATTGAAAATGTACAATTTACTTTCAATTACAAATTTCGATTAAAGAGGTTCAACCCTTTAACAAAACTTTATACTGAAAAGACTTTTTTCATAATAATTGTCCTGAAAATTTCTCTGAATTTCAGAATTAGAAAAATGACTTTGAATTGCAGTATCCGGATTTACCTGGACCAGTAGTCTTTTAATGGTTTATTTACCAGAGGAGGGACCATTTCAATATAAAAATTTCTTTATATTGTCGAAGTAAAACAAATATAATAAATAGAAATAAGCATTTTAAAAAATATTGATTTTGTTAAATTAGAGCAAAACAATTACAGAAAAAGTATGTTTCTATTTAAATTTTGTAAAGAAAGGATCTTGATACAACCAACATTCAAGGATAATTATTGAAAAAAAGATACCATCAAATGTAGAATACTGAAGTGAAAGAGCAAACTTACAACAAAAGATCATTTGCAGTAGTAAATAACAATATTTCATAATAGTTTTTTGCTATCATCTGACAGAATCTAAAAGTAAAAATTTAATCAATTTTCACATCTACTTCTAGAAGCATTTTTGAAAAACTGACTCAGAAAGAGTTTCTCGCATCTTCTGTACAGTTGAACTTCAACCAGACGACTTGTTAGTTGACATTCAAGTCCCAAAGAATAAATATACCTCTACTTGTTGATAAAATTGCCAAATCATGATAAAGCTAGTGAGCATCAGTTTATTTTTCACATTCTCTGGACCAGTGATTTTCCAAGTGTTGGCCGACAGCAATTGTCCTCCAGGATTAATAAAGTACCTCAAGGATGAATCGAAATTGCATCAGGTAATGTTTATCACTGCTGATCAACAGCTTCTAAATTCAAGTACAAACTCATATTCCCTGCTCACAGAAGTCTCCAAACATATTCCATCGTACAATCTGAATTTTACTAAATTAAGATTTGAATCACAAAACACATTTCCATCTGCATTACAACGACCAAAAGGAACGACGATGTTTATCATGCTTCTTAATGACAATCGATCGGATCTTTGGGACCAGATGAATTTTACAGTAAAACTCTTGAAGCAATTGAAGCAGAAACATTCGTATCCAAAATGTTTAATAAACTTCATTCCTCACACAGAATCTGATTTGGTACTGGAAGTTTTAAAATATTTCTGGTCCCAAGGTTTCACTGAAGTTGAAGTGCTAGAACACTTTCAGATAAATCAGAAAACGTTGACAAAAGGAACAGTTAGGCGGTACATTTTGCATGAAATAAATGATTTTACAAAAATCTACAAAACTGAAAGTGTAGAATCGCAGACAAAATGGTTTCCAAACAAACTACTGAATCTAAACGGATATAAAATCAAATTTATCGTGACTACCTTGGGTAACACAATAAGCGATGGGTACTTATTAAACTTACTGAAATTTGCAAATATTATTGTAGATTCTTTGCGTACTTCAGGTACAGTTTTAAGGGTCACAATTGGAAAAGAATCTACTCTTTTGAAACTGCTGGAGCATCAGAAAGCAGAAATAGTGTTAAACATCTTTAAGGCTGCAAATGCCGACATGCAGAATCAAAAGCTGCGTATTATTGGATACAATTCTGTGAAAGCTATAATTCCTTATGTCGCAAAACCGCCTAATGCGTATGTAATCTCTCAGGAATTTGTTTTCATGGTCGTTGCTACAACAGTTGTGATTTGTTCTACTCGAATTATGGCCTTCCTTATGAAGTTCGACAGCAACACTTGGCAAATATTTAACATTGTCCGAATAGTAATCGGGATGTCTGTTGTCAGAGAACCGAACAAAGTAACAGAAAGAATTGTTTTTGGCTCATTAATACTGAGTTGCATCGTCTATTCCGGCTACTTGTACTCAGTAATCTTGGACATCAATTTTCGAAAGGAGCCTGAAATTTCAAGTCTCGAGGAACTTGCGAATTCATCCTTGACGCCAATGATACTGCCCTTCACAAAAGGTCCTTTGTTATTCAGCTCACTCAGTTACATTAGACAATTGGGAATGAAATCTACCGAATATCCTGGTCGAGGAACTATGTATGACTGCTTGAACTACTTAGCGAAGTATGGAAATGTAACCTGTATTACTGATGAAGCTGAGAATTATGTTCTGACATTTAAGCAAAAAGTACAGGATATAAGAGTTAAAATTTTGCAAGAACCGTTGGTCTTTTATGCTAAGACTTGGAGCTCGAGAAGTGAATCACCTTTTTTCGATCATTTTAATAAAGTCATATTAAAAGCAACTGAAGCTGGCTTACTGACAAAATTGATTTCCCCAAACGTAAGGAGTAAGAGCAGAATTTCACCACCGGAAGAGATCGGTAAGGAGAAGCTACTTTTGATCGTCTTTTATTTGCTTGTTATCGGATACACTATGGCAATAATAGTTTTCATTGCTGAAATGGTGAGCAGTATCGTACGGCGCAAAGTAAATAACTTATGTCGCCGTTGGCTAAATGGTTAAGAGAATTGATAGAGAGTAGATAATCAACTCCTATCAATTTCCTGAAATACTATCTTTGGGAGTGACTCGACAAAGTCGATGATATAAAAGACAGGAAATTGTGTGCCGAACAAGTTAAAACCAAGAGGTGTTTTCCATTTGTACAGAAACTGTTATTATAATTTAAAATGTTAATTTTTAAATCTTCTAATTTTTCGCTTATTACCGCAAATGACGTAAATTAAACGAAATAAATAACTCATGTTTGTAAGTTTGTCTTTACATTTTTTAGTAAATTAAGATTAGAGCATTATTGTAACTCATTTATATGATCACTCATTTCGACCGCGGGGAAATATGTATAAATAAATATTATTTTGAATAGCTGTAGAAAAAGAATAAAGACTCACGCTGTCAAGGCCTGAACCATTCTTGAGCACATTGTGGGAGACGAGGCCATAACGACAATTGGCTCAGCCAGTAAAACAAGTTCCCACAATAAATGAATGTGAGTAACAACAACAGCTAAACTCTGAAATATATTATCTTCATAAACTGAAGTTAAAACAAGAAATTGATCCGAGTCCTTGCGAAGTGTTGAATTCGACGCCACATCCGACACTGATAATTTTCGATAATGATTCGGGATGTAGGTCTAAATTAAAGGAATTAAATTAATAAAGCGCTCTCCATTGTTTACAATATTATTTTCAAGAACTAGGAAAATTAATTGAAGGATTAAGTTAAAAAAAAATAATCTCACTTGAAATAGGACGCCCATAAGTGGCAAGTGAACAACATCGCCAGGTACTGGAGCAGGCCAATCGGCAATTTCATTAACTATCGCATCCATTGCACTGTTTCCCATTTCAAAAAATTTCGGAGCTATCAACGCAACTACTTCAGTGAAAAAATTTACAAATGGAAGCTTTGATATCACGATAACGCTCTGAAAATAATTATTCAGCTTTATGAAATTTAAACTCCATGCAGACCAAAGAAGAAAAGAAAAATTATCTCAAGAAATGAAAATTGTTTTTCGAAATTAACTTACTTTCTGAAAATATCCTCTAGGCAATGTTCTATCTTTAACTTGACGAAAATAAACATAGCCCCAATAATGATAGGCGTCTGATCGCAAAAATATTGGAGCATTTTTGTCATAATTTTTCAAGGCGGAATTCACTTGTGAATTACTTCCGCTTTGTCTAATTCTAACATGATATTGAGTATCGCCCATACATCCTGAATTTGAATCAGGAAATGCCAAATAACAGACATTTGATCTTTCTTGTTCAGATAGTTTAATGTGAGACGGATAAATAGCCTGTAAAGAGGAAGAAAAAATTACTCTTTACTTGTTTTTGGTTTTCTTCTTCTTCTTCTTCTTCAATAAAACCTTTAAGATTTCAATAAAAAAATTGTTCTTTCGCACAGTATTAAAACTCTGTCGACATAAACTTTAAGTTAACTTTCAAAATCTACAAGTGGGCAAATGAAAAGAATTGATTTCAAAAAATTAAAAAATCCTTTAAAATTGCAAACTATTTTTAACCTGTAACAAAAAAAGATTTAGGAGTTTGTTTTTTAGAATAGAAAGCAGTTAAAAATAAAATTAAAAATTAGAAAAAAGTCGTTTCTTTAATTCAATGTTGAAACACGAAATTTGTATTTTTTATTTCCCTGACTTTTTCCCTCTTCCACTGATTTCTAAATTCAATTATTTAAAATATCAATAATTTTCTTAAATAAATATTCAATTTATTTCTTTTTTCACGGAAAAAAACAATTTTTAAATTTCAATTTTAAATATTCTGAAATTTCATAATTTATAAAAATTACACTAATAAACGTTTCAAAATTCAGTTATTTGCTAAAATGTTTAATTAAACTTCATCTCTAAATGCAATTAGCAATTGGAAAATTTTTCGAGAATTCAATTATTTAAATACAAAAATTCAGTTTCTTATAATAATTGAAAATTGTAAATTACAATAAATATACTTTTAAAAACTTTGCAAAATCTTTTGAAAATAATTGAATTTTTAGAAAAATATAATTAAATAATCAAAGTTTTAAAAAGAATATGAATTATAAATATGAACATGAATTCTCGAAAATTTTAAAATGTCTAAAAAACTTAAAATAAAACAATTTAAAAAATTTATATTTTAAAAATATATGAATGAATATTTTTTATAGTTTAAAAAAATGAAATTTTATCAAGAATTTTAATTAATAACTTTGAACATTGTTTTCCTGAAAAATTATTATTAATAATAATAAAGTACATGTTTTTTTCAATTTTGCTCCTAATTAATGTCATTAAAATCATTAAAATTCTGGCAAAGAATCCTACAAATTTTAAAAATAATTAAATTGTTTTAAAGAATTTTAACATAATTTTTTAAAATAACTAAATGTTTTGAAAGAATTTTTAAAAAAATTTGCAAAATAACTGTATTCAATCGAAAACTTTTAATAAATATTTTTAAAAAATAAATGTGAGAAAATTTATTAACATACTATTAAAAATAATTGTATTTCTGCTACGAATTTTATTATTTAAAAAAATAATCCACTTTTTCCCCAGAATTTTATCAGAATTTTTGAAAACAATTGAATTTAATTAATATTTTCAGAAATAATTTTATTAAAAATTTTCAACATCCTGAATTAACTCTTTTGAAGTATTTCTTTGAATTTTTTTTAAATAATCGATTTTTTAAAATTATTTTACTTTAAAATTTTGAAAGTAATTAAATTTTATGAAGAAATTCTTTCAAGTTTTTAAAATAATAGCTTTTGTTAAAAATTATAAATAAATACTTTATTGTTCAAGTTTATAAAAATTGTTTTGAATATAATTAAATTCCTGTGAAAAATTGTATTATTTATACGAACAATTTATTTCTTTGAAATAATTTTACTATTTTTAAAAATAATTGAATTGTTTCCAAGAATTTTTATACAAGTTTGGAAAATAAATGTATTTTTTTGAAAAATGTTTTAAAAATTGGAATAAAATTTTCTGAATCTTTCAGTGACATTTTATTAAAAAACTGACATAACAAAATTTTTATAAACAAATAATAATATTTTTTTATTTTTAATGAACATAATTTAATATTTTACGACAATTTTCTTAAAAATTTGGAAAATAATTGAATTTTTAAAATATATTTTACAGACAATCTTAGAAATAATTGAATATTTGAGATAAAATCACTTTTAGAATTATTTTTAAGAGAACTGAATGTTTGCAAAGACTTTACTAAATAATTGAATTGTTTCAATGGATTTATGCATATTTCAGAATATAATTGAATTCTTTTATGAAATTTTATTAAAAATGCATTGCAAATAATTTAATTTCTGCTAAGAATTTCACTATTAATCTGAAAATAATAATATAAGTAAAGTAAAAAAATTTAACCCAAATTTCAAAAACACATTTACTTAAAATATTATTAATTTGTTCGTTTCTTTAGAAATTAAAAGTTTTAAATAATATTATTCAAAAATTCTAAAAAATAATTTTTTTAAAAATTTTAAAAATACTTGGAATTTTAGTTTACGTAAAAAAATATTTCAAATGATTTTACATTGAAAGCACTTTGAAATTCTATGCGAATAAAGAACAATAAATATTTAAATACCTATTCTTTTCACAAAAATGATTGACAATTGAAAATTACATTGGAATTACATTGGAAATTAAAAAAAAATTAGGTTCTTGAAAAATAGTAATTAACATTTTTTGAAAATATACTTGAATTTCCGAAAATAATTTTTAAAAAATTGAAACAAATGGAAATTTTGTAAAATTTTTATATTCTAAAGAATTTTATTTTTCATCTGTAAAAATTATCTATAAATATAACTGTATTTACAAAAAAACTGTATTTTACAAGAATAATTTTAAATAATTCAATTCTTGTATTTGAATTCTGATAGGAATTGATTTAAAAAAAGTTTGAGTTCAAATTTTAGAATGTTATAATTTTTTTACAATTAACAAAATATTAATTTAAAAAAAAGTTCAGTTCAAAATTTTAGAAACATTTAGAAAACTTACAATTTTCTTTTACAATTAACGAAATATTAATTTAAAGTGTTGACTATTTAATTAACATTAGAAAGATGTGAAAAATCGAGAATTCCCAATTTAATGTGTCATTCAAAAAACAAAAGCTAATAGTTGGAAAAAAGAGAAGATACGAAAGATAATAGAAATTATTTTTGACCTCAATTGCCTGTCCTAGTTCAAGATCAAATGCCACAACGCAAATACAGTGAATCCATTTTTTGAGGCATTCCCATTTGTTCTTTGAACTGCTACCACCATCTGTGCTGGTGTGACCTTCTTTGTTCTCAATGGATGAGGAAGACATTGTCATTCCAAATTATTCCAGACTATTAACATTTTTAAATAAATTTTCAATTTTCCCCTTCACTGGAGTCATTAAATTATAAATTCCATTCCATTCTGAAAAATAAATTTCAAATTAATTTTCAAATCTAACATTATAATTGAATAAGTTTTATACTAAAATAATTGATTTAAAGAAAGTAAAAAATTCTGTTACAATAAATATCATCAACTTAAAATTTATTTAATTTTGTAAATAAATAAATATACAAATGACTTCAAAATTTTTTTGATTACAGTTTTTACGAATAATTAAATTCTTTTGACGCGTTTCTTTAAATATTTTGAAAATAATGTTTTTTTAATAATTTTAATTGAAAATTTGGAAAATAATTGAATTAAACAAAGAATTTTTTCAATTTTTTAAAAAAAATAATCTCTGTTTAGAATTAGAATTGAAAATTTGACTTTTCAATTTTATTAAAATTACATTGATAATAATAAAAATAATAATAATAATAATAATAATTTTGAAACAACAGAATTGAAAAATTTCAAAAATCTTATTTTTCAGAATTTATAAAAAAATTTTGGCGAAAATACAATTTAAAAAAAAAAATCAATGTATCTTTTTTTAAATTAACTAAGTCACTCACTAATTAATTTATTATTATTATTTATTTATTTTATTATTATTTTTCTTAATTAACTAATAAAAAATTTAATTATTAACCTTCGCACGCAAATTTTGGAAAACAAGTCGAAAAATAATATTAAGTTTCTATTTTTTATTGCAAAGATTAATTTTTTTTATTTTTGAAAAATAAATAATTTATGACCCAATTTATCAATAAAAAATTAAGTGAAGCGATAAATAAATATCGAACACTTTGTTACTGAAAACAAAACGAAAAATAATTTTTCAAATACTTGACTATAAAGTAAAGACTTAGTCTCGAAATAAATTTTCTTTCGCACGGACTTTTTATTTATTAATAAATTTATTTATTTCCCATTTAATTCAAAAACAACCAAAAAATTACCATCGTAGAAAATTTTTTTTTTTTTTTGTTTAATTTTAAAAAGAAATATAAATAAAAACAAATTTTTACTGAAAATTTCTAACCTAGAATTGAGGAAAAAATAACTTAAACAGTTATTTTAACAAAATTATCTTGACAGTTGTAAGTATTTAACGAAATTAATCATAAAATGTGGAAAATTAAATTAAACATTAGAAAATTAAATTAACAGATCAAAACAAAGTGAAACGTCAAAAAATAAAAATAGTCAAAGCAACTTAATTTTTTAATATTAAAAAATAAAATTGTTTTACCTGCGTATGAATAGTTGGTGTATTACATTTTCTCAAATTCAGGCTAATATTTTTATAAACATATGTATAATTGAATAATTACAAAACAAGACGAAAAGTATATAACACAGACAGAAATGGAATATTTATATCATCATTTATATTATATTTCATATATAAAAGTTGTGAAATTCGAAAATTAAGGTTAGATTTTGCCATTGAATTAAAAAACAAACACGAGATATGAAACATATTTTAATATTGTAGAGAATCCGAAATGTGAAAGTGTAGTGTTTTTTCCGTTTGTACATTCCCAACCTTGTTCGGCAAATGGATAGAAGTCTTTTGCAAAAGTGTGACAGCACCTTTAACATTGTTTTTTTCCGCGCGTTCCGCACCGCAAGTCAAAGCGATTTCAACTGTCTTTTTGTAAACAGGTGAGATGAACAAACTTATTTTAACCTCACTTTTCGTTAAATTTGAAAAGTTTTCTTTCTTTCAAAAATTTTTCTTATTTAATTTAAAATAAAACATGAAATAACCCGTTTATTATTTCATTCGTTTTCAGTTGGTATTTTTTGTAATCTAAAAAAAGTACATTTTCTTTCGGAATGTAATATTTAATAATCGCGAGAAGAAGGGGTAAATTTAACGAATTTAGCAAGTTCAAACAAGTCGGCGAGGAGTACTTTTTTTCTTGGTTGCAATTAAAGAAAAAGGGTGAGAACATTTTTTTCATGGCATTTAGAAAATTTGGAAAGAATTTATTTTTTTTAGTAGAAATTAAGTAGACTTGTTTTTATTTACAAAAAGTTTTATACCTTATTTTCTTAAGTCTTTAATAAAAAAAGAATATTTTTATTCGAATATTTTAAAAATTAAATTATTTTCAATTACATATTTCCGAAAATTTAGTTACATGCAAAAAATAACAAATGTTTTTTTACAATTTTTCACATTTTGAAAAGAATAATATCTTTTGTTTTCCATGAAAATTTTTTCAAAAAAATTAGTTTTCTCACAGTATACATTTTAAAGAAATTTAATTATTTTCGAAAAATTACATTACAATATTTTTAAAAAAACTAATTCTCAGAATTGTTTTATTATAATTTTTTAAAATTCAATTATCTTTGAAGAAAAAATAGATTAAAACTTTTTTAAAAATTTACTTTTATAGACAAATTAAAATTTCGATGAAATCATGTTTATATTTGCGAGGAAAATTCTTCGCGGAAATTCAATTACGTTCAAAAATTTAGAAATTTAGAATTCTCGTCAAAATTTCAATTATTTTTATATAAATAATAAAATTCTTCTACGAAATTCAATTATTTGCGAAAATTTTAATACATTTCTTTGCAAAATTCAATCGTTATTAAAACTTGTTCTCAATTCAATTACTTTTAAATTTTTACTGTTTTGATATTTTCCAATAGAATTCAATTGTTTAAAAAAAATTCTAATAAATTCTACGCAAACATTTAATTCTTCTGATAAAATAAAAAAAGTTTCACAAGAACTCAATTATTTACAAATTTTTTTTTTATATTTCTTCGCAATTATTCAACGATTTTCATAAATAATAACATTTTTACAAGATTCAATTATTCTCGTAAATAATAAAATTCTTTTTTAGAAATTAAACTATTTTCAGAAAATAATAAAACTCATCGCAGAATTTCAATTATTTTTAAAATAATTTAAAACTAATTCCTCTAAAAAATGTAATTATTCACCATAATTCTTTTCAAAATTGTTTTTAAATTCGTCAAAAAAAAATTAAGAAACAATCAATTATTAAATACATTTTTTATTTTTGTATTTTATTTTTTTATTTTTATTTATTTTTATTTTGAATTCTCGTAGAATTTTCCAAAAGAAATTAATATTTTAAATTTTAGTTAAAATTTAAACAGTAATTGAATTTAAAAACGTTGCATTGTAACATAAATCTTTTAAAATAATTGAATGTTGAAAAATTTAAGTTAAATTAATTAAATTAAATTAAAATTAAATATTTCAAATTTTTCACTAACAATTCTGTGGAATTAATTTTTTTGAATAACTTTAATTGTGGACTTTTTAAAAATTATTTGAAGTCCCGTTTACATTTAAACCCCATCTGACTCTAAAATTTTTTAAAAAAAATTCTTTTTCACTATTACAATATCTTACTTTCAGCTTATTCGAGAAACGTTGATGCATACCACGGAAATTAGTGTTGTTCTCTGACTTTTTTTGTCCGTTAAAGTCAGTTTGGCGAGTGTGGTATGTATTAAATTTTATTTAATTTCAACGGGTGGCTCAACGTTAAGAAATTCGAATTTCAAGTTGAAAAATTCAAGTTAAAAGGATAAAAAATTCAAATTTTCAAATAATTTAAAACCTTTTCAAAATTATTCAAATATTTAAATAAGGAGTAAGTTTTCAAAACCTGATAAATCCAAAATTTGTCATTTCGAGAAATTTAAACAGTAAGTTGACAATTCTCACGTAGCCATTGAAATTAATATTAATGTAGAAAAAATGTAACAAATTATTCATTTTTAAATATTTTTCTATTTAAAAAGCTTTGTTTGTAATTAAAGTCAATTGTAGTAGAGGAATTTTAATGTTTTGGTAATTTTTTCTAATAGAAAATTCTAATTAAAAATCATCAAGGTAAGGCAGAAATATATTTTAAATTGAAAATTCTTTGATAATAAATTTTTTTCTTAACTTAAACAGTGATAAATCGATTTCTAAGGACTTTAAACTTTTAAATATGTGTTTACCTGGATTTTTTTGAAAAATTGATTTATCAACTTTTGAAAAATTGATTTATCAACTTTTGAAAAATTGATTTATCAACTTTTGAAAAATTGATTTATCAACTTTTGAAAAATCGATCCTCAAATACAAAAGTAAATAGTTGGATATTTTTAAAAATTTAATTCATATAAAGAATTTCATCAACAAATTTTTAAATAATTGCATTCTTTTGACGAATTTTAATCAAATTTTTCAGAATAATTACATTTTTCGAGGAATTCGATTAAAAGTGTTCTAAAAACAATTAAAATTCTACGATGAGCTTTATTATTCATGAAAATAATAATTGATTACCTAAAACAAATTTATTATTAATAAAAATAATTTAATTCATAAAAAAATTTATGATTTATGAAATTAATTGTATTATTGGGAAGAAATTAAAAAAAAATTGTTAATAATTGAATTATTGTGCAATTTTTATTATTCATGAAAATAATTAAATGTTCGAGTAAAATTTTATTAACATTTTTTTAATTGAATTCTTTTGGTAAATTTAATGTATTAATATACTTAAAAACATTGAAGTAAAGGAAAATTTTAAAAATTACCAACATAGGTAATGGAATTAAAATAAAAGATATTTAAAACATGAAACAGTGTAGAAATGATCCCAAAAGTTTAAAAAATCCTCTTAAAACAACACCAGTTGAAAGTATAGAAAATTCAAATTGTCAAATATTTTAATTTGAAACCTTTTCAAAATTATACAATTATTTAAATACAAAAGTCAATAATTTATTAAATAATTTAATGTTTTTTGTAAAATTTAATTCATATAAAGAATTTCATCAATAAATATTTAAATAATTGAATTCTTTTCTAGACTTTTAATCAAATTTTTCAGAATAATTACATTTTTTGAGGAATTCGATTAAATGTGTTCTAAAAATAATTAAAATTCAACGATAAGCTTTATTATTTATAAAAATAATTGCGAAGAAATTTGTAAAAAATTTGTTAATAATTTAATTTTGGACAAGAAGAATTTTGTCATTTATAAAGATAATTATGATTTTGACGAGAATCTTTCTTAACTTTTTGAACACAATTGGACTTTTGCAAGAAGAATTTTATTGCTTCTAAAAATAATTAATTTTCTGCTATAATTTTAAATCTCTTAACGCAGAACCACCTAAGAGAAAATATAAAATTAATACAAAAAATATTCTAATAAATTTCAAATTACAATATTACAGGGTGAAAATGTATGCAGAAATATTAAAGGCCGTGCGGAGTGGCAACTTTGCAGAGATAAAAAAATTGGTCAATAGCAAATCGAAATTACAATTAAAATATATAGAGCAGGAAGCGATTGTTTGGACAGCGGCGTCTTTCGAAAATGTGGAAATTTTAAAGTTTTTATTAACAAATGGATTTCCTGTGAACAGTTCAACAGGAAGACCAAGAAAATCGATTCTTTTTTTGGCAATCGAAAAGGGGAATGTTGAAATTTTAAAAGTTATTATAAAACACAAGCCCGATTTCAACGAAACCAATTGCAGTGGTTTTAAACCATTACATCAAGCCTGTCTATTCAATAATTTGCCAATTATTTCAACCTTAATAAACATTAAAGGTTGTAATTTAAATATTCAGACGAAAGATGAGCAAACACCTCTTTCTCTAGCAGTGAAAAATAATCTTTCATCAGTAGTTTCGCTTCTATTAATGAAAGGCGCTAAATATCAATTGGCCGACGACAACGAAAAAAGTATTTTAAATTTAGCTTTGGAAAATTTAGCAACCGATGTTGAAACATTGAGAATAATTTTAGATTTCTTTAGAAACAATGTAAAGTTCAAAAAATTGAATTTTCCGAAAAATGAAGTGTTTCTGAACTATCATAAGAAGATGAAAAATGGAAAAAAGTCAATGTTGCATCACGCCGTGGATGAAGAGGATGAATCGATGATTCGTATTTTATTACATTTTCACATCAACTTGGAATGTTTGGACGAGAAGGGAAATACGGCTTTGGAATTAGCGGTGATAAACGGTTCGCATTCGGTCGTTAATATTTTTTTGGAAATCTTCAAAGATCCGACATTGTTATTTATTCCGACGGGTGATAATGGTTCGACACCGCTGCACGTTGCTGTCAAGGAGGACAAGATTGATTTCGTTGAATTATTCCTTAAGGCCGGTGTATCGCCGAATATTTCTTCAAACTGTGGATTGACTCCACTTCACATTGCCGTCGAGCAGAAGAACAAGAGTGCTATAACGACTCTGTTGAAGAACGGCGCGAATGTTGATGCTTCAGGATTGTTTGAAATTGAAACGCCTCTATTGGCCGCGGCGATTGCTGGCAACGTCGACATTGTTGAACTCCTGTCCGAAGAGACGACCCAGCGATCGACGGAGTGGAAAGAAGGTCTACTCGTAATGTGCCTTGCCTCCTATTACGGACATAAAGACATTGTGGAGCTGATGCTTAGAAAAAAAGTGGATCCAAATGGCAGTTGCGAGAATTCTCTGGCGCCTTTGCACGCCGCTTGCCAGCAGGGACATAAGAACATAGTTCATCTTCTTCTGGAGAACGGAGCAAGGATAAATGTTAAAAGCTCCTTCTCAACTCCCCTTCTAGCCGCCTCGTACAGTGGTAACAGTGGAATTATTCAACTCCTCATTCAGAATGGAGCGGACGTTAATGCCCAACTCAGGAAAGTCACACCGAAACAAATGTCCAATTACACGAAGATTTTAAACTTCGGAAGTTATTTAATAACCGAAATTGGCGTGAAAGGAACACTCGTCGGTACCACTGCACTGCATTTCGCCGCGAAACGAAAGGATCTCGCAATTGTGAAACTTCTAATTCAGAAGGGAGCGAACGTAAACGTCGAAGAGTCCTTCTCAAAACACACCCCCCTGTCCTTGGCGATCAGGAACGAAGACGAGAAAGTAATTCGTCAACTGCTCAACGCCGGGGCGAATTCGACACTAAAAAGCAAATACACTCGAATCTTCAGCGCCGAATGTTTGAAGAAGAACGTAAAACTAGCCGAATTACTCGTTCTCCACGCATCGACGTCACATACAAATGGCCAAGCGGGTTTCCTAACACCCCTTGGCATCGCGGTCGAAAACAATCTCGAGAGTTGCGTCGAGAAGATCCTAAAAACCAAAGTCGACCCCAATATCGAGCATCGAAAAAAGCCGGTACTCCACTACGCTGTCGACAAGAAGAATCTCAACGTAGTCAAACTCCTGCTCAAGCACAATGTCGATGTGAACGCAAAAACCTCCCAAGAAGGAACGGCACTCATAATTGCCGTCAAGTCAAACCAAACAAACATTGTCGAGATCCTCATGAAGTCAGGTGCCGATATCAACATCGCAAAATCGACCTCCTACCACCACTTGGGCATACACGAAGAAGTCCTACCACTTCACATCGCCATTGCCGAGAGGAATTCCAAAATCGTCGACATTATTCTCAACGAGCAGAAAGATGTGAATATCGCCGATCCAATTTGCCTAGCGGCGAGAAAAGGCAATCGCGAGATAGTCGAGAAATTCCTGAAAAAAGGATTCAGCATCGAAATGAAGGACAGTAAGGGCCTAACGCCCATTTACCACGCCGTCAACGAGAACAACGTGGAAATTGTTCAATACCTCCTGGAGCGACGGGCGAAAATAAATCCAACTTGCCCAACCCCTCTATTCTACTTCTCACTCACTGGCAACTGTTCAAACCTCGAGATCATCAAGAAACTCCTCGCCTACGGCACCGACGTGAACAAGACCTTTGAAAATCGCTCCCCACTCTGGACCCTCCTGAACAAGGAGCATGACGACAAGACCAAACACTGGAAGGGCAATCGCGAGGAACTACTCGAAATCCTCCTGCAAAACGATGCGAATCCAAACGTTGTGATCCAATCAAAAACCCCACTTCAATTGGCCATAGAGCGTAGCTCGCCGGTGATGGTCCAAAAACTCCTACTCTATCACGCCGACATAAACATCAATGACCCGCTCAGTGACGCGATACAAAAGGCAAAGAAACTCTCCGATAGTATCGAGGCCGTTTATCCAATGGAGGCGAACATGACCAACGAACTAGTCAACGAGTCCTACGACAACTTCTACCTCAAGCGACTACAAGATCGTTACAAACACCACAAGCATCTACCATTTCGCGAAGTAGTCAAAAAACTAATAAGAGAAATAGTTCGTCGTCAATCGATCGACAAGGAAGTGAGCGAAAAAAATGCCCCTCTTCTAACATCCAAGTACATCGTGAAATACTATCAAAAATGTCTCGACGAGGTGAAATTAATGCGCAACAGTGAAATTTCCGGCAATAACACGTATCACGATCTCCTAGTGGGCAGTACGAAGAAACTCGTTTCCTTCGTCAGAAATGTGACTCACGAGAAATTCTATCTAGAACCGGAGAAAATTTCCAAATTTCCCGAGTTCTCATCATTTATAATTGAGAATTTAAAGAACGCGAAGAATAGAAAAATTCTACTCGACGAGAGTGTTAGATTTTTGAAGAAATTACTGCCCTATAATTGGCCACATCTGATCGAAGAGGAGATCTTCAGCTACTTGTCCAATAAGGACATGGAAGACATTCAGAGGGCTTTCAAAAAAGAAATGTTCGTTAAATGAAACTTTTCCATTTGATGGAAGAGGAAAATTTCGAGTGTTTATATTTGTTGGACTTAAGAAGGGGGAAAATTTTGTTTTTTATCGAAAAATTGTAACAAACCAAAGTTTACCAAAACAATATTTTGATTTTTTTTTCTATAATATTAGATTATAGTATTTTTTTTCTCTATCAGTATTCTATTTGTTGTATAGAAAAACAGTGTTGACAAATTTTTGTTTAGATAATAATTTTTGTTTGCAAAGTTCATTATTTATGGTATAAAACAAGAAATAGATATTAGAGAAATAGATATTTTTCCATGTTCTTTTTAATAAAAGATGACTTTGTTGAAAAAAATTGTTTTTTGTTATATCCAAACTTCAGGGTATTTTTCAAGTCCAATCAAGCTAAACTGCTTTTTCGTGATCTTTTGAACCCTTTTTTTGCAATTTGGTGAAAAAATCGCATCTAGGCCCAAAAAAACAAGTTTTCACAGAAAAATTGATTAAATTCATGGAAATGGTATGGAATTTTCAAAAAAAAATGCCTCAATTTTCAAATGCCTCTAGAAATCAATGAAAAGGACAATTTTTAAATGTTTCTAAATTATTCAGATGTCATTCTTTATTATTCTTTTTAATAAAACCATATATTAAATTTCACGATTTTTCATATCTGAATAATTTATTTACAACTTACAATATTAATAAAAAAGTAATTCTTAGAATTGTTTCATCACTATATTTTAAGATTAAATTAACTTCGAATAAAGTAAATTAAAATTTTTGAAAATTAACTTTTGAAGAACTTTCATTGAAAATTTTTCAAGTGATATTAAATTCTTAACAATTTTAACAATTTCTTAACAATTTAATGAATAATTTTCAAGTGTAAATTCAGTAAAAAATGAAAATTAATGAAAAATAGATTTTCAAAATAATTATTAAAACAGTTTTGAAAAGGTAATTCTCTCTGAATTATTACGTTCTAATTTTTTGAAATTCAATTATTTTCAATAGTTTCAATCGTTCCGAAAATTCAAATTTATGCGCAAATTAATAAAATTAAAATTTTTTAGAATTATTTTTTAACATTTTGGAGAAAATAATCATATATTCAAAAATTTCAATCAAAATTCTTCAAAAAAATTTTGTTTCAAATTATATAAAAATTTTTCAATTATTTTTGAAAAATTTCATTACAATTTTTATAAAAAAGTAATTCTTATATTTGTTTTTTTTATTAAATTTTTTAAGATTCAATTATCTTTGAATAAAGTAAATTAAAAATTTTTTAAATTTACTATTTTACAATTTTTGAGAAATCTATTTATTATTGAAAAATTTGATTAATTTTTTTTTATATTTTTAAAAAACTAAATTATTTTTAAAAGATTTTGTCAAATTTTGAATTATTTTTCTAAGCAGGTTTTACTAAATTTAAATTATTTTTGAAATGATTTGATCAAATTTTAATTTTTTGTACATTTATGAATTGTATTTAATTGTAAAACTTTTTGTACTTAAAAAAATTATTTAGAATTATTGTTAAAAAGTTAATTTCACGAATTTCTCTATTAAAATTTATGAAAATATTTTATCTTACTTAGTATGTTTAGGAAGAAAACTAACGGTTTAAATTATTACAAAAAATTGGATTTTCTTTATTTAAATTATTGAATTTTCGAAGAATTGCAAGAAACGATTAAAAATTCTTAGAGATGATATTAAGTTATAAAAATTGTGTAAAATAATTAAATTTTTAGAAGAGTTAAAGTTTTAGTTTTTAGAAAATATTAAATTTCAGAAGTTGAAATTTTTAACATTTTATTTCCTGCGAATAAAGAAATAAAAAGTATTTAAATATTTATTTAGCGAAATTATACAAGTTTTAATTAATTTGAATTCTTCTGACAACAGTGATTTAAATAAACGACTTTTTCGACTTTTTTTCTATTTTTAATCGACTTTAATTTGAAGAAAATTAAAGCAATCTACGATATTTGAAGAATTTGAAGAAATATAAGTAGTAAAAAAAATTTTTTGAAAATTTTGCAAAACCTATCTATATATCAAATAAAAATTAAAATATTTTTTCATATTTAAAACTTAAAAAATAATTACTTTTAACTATTCTTTTTTGAAAGAATTAAATTATTTTAATAAACTCAAAATAATTAATAATAATAATTTTTCTAATTAAATTTTTCAAATATACAATTTAAAAAGTTTTGAATAATTAAAATTTGAAAACGAACTTTTAAAAGAAAAATTTTAATAAATAATCTTCAAGTGTAAATTTAATAAAAATGAAAATTAATGAAAAATAGGTTTTCCAAATAATTATTAAAATAGTTTTGAAAAAGTAATTATCCGTGAGTTATTACGTTCTAATTTTTCAAAATTCAATTATTTTCAAAAGTTTCAATTGTTCCGAAAATTCAAATTCATGCACAAATTAATAAAATTAAAATTTTTTAGAATTATTTAAAATTTCTTAGAAAATTAAAGAAAAATAAGTTACACAAATAATATTATAATAATATTGAAAAAATTATAATTCTCTGAATTATAAAGTTCTAATTTTTTAAAATTTAATTATTATCAATATAAATTTAATAAAATTAAAAAATAAAAATTTCAATTATATTATTATAATTATAAATAAGCAAGATTACTTTTTAAAAATTGAAAAATTTCTTTGTTTAATTCAATTATTTTTCAAATTTTCAACTATAAAATTAATAAAAAAAACGTTATTTTCAAAAAATTTAAAGAAACTCGTCAAAAGCATTTCATTATTCAAAGAATGCATATTTAATTACTTTAATTTTAATTTTTTCTTAATTTGTTAATAATTTTAATATTTAATTTATTACTCAAAGAAAATTTTTTGAAGTCATTTGTAAATTTACGTTCGAAATTAAATAAGTTTAAAGTTGATGAGAAAAAACCGTGACAAATTATGACAAAACTGGGTTATAACCGGGAATTTTGTTAAACGAAATTATTTTAGACATCCTCTAATAATATTTGCGGAACTAATCTCAGAAACAAAAATTTCAAAATGTCGGATTAAATATGGCGGCCCCTAGAGAGTAAAGGCCTTAGCACAACTGCTTCGCGAATGTCGGTCGCGAACGCAAAGCATGAGTTAGAAAAGGACAGATATATGTTTGTGTCTTTTTCTATCTCATGTGCCTCGTTAGCGAAAGAATATCGTTGACCGAAAGCAGAAAATCGTGAGTGCAAAAGAGATAGGAAGATATTTTTCTTTTCACTCTCATGATTTTCTGCTTTAACATTAAGGTTAAAGTAATTTCTACAATAGGGCCGTAAAGTATACAGAGACGCGTGATTTTCCCCTAATCGACAAGTGGTCGAATGTTCAAATGGTCGAATACCAAGTGGTCAAATACTCAAAACGTCGAATTATAAATTAATCGAATGCTAAAAACGTCAAATGGTCAAATGCTCAAAATGTCGAATCGGCAAAAAGTCGAAAAATTTGTTTGATGGAAGTTTAAATCAACTTAAACCAAGCAAATTTTTCGACTTTTTGCTGATTCGACGTTTTGAGTATTCGACCATTCGAGGTTTTTAGCCTTCGATCAATTGACAATTCGACGTTTTGAGTATTCGAATATTTGACGTTTTTAGCATTGGATCAATTAAAAATTCGACGTTTTTGAGCATTCGACCATTTGATGATTCGATCTTTTTTGCATTCGATTATTTAACGATTCGAGGTTTTTAGCCTTCGATCAATTGACAATTCGACGTTTTGAGCATTCGACCAATTGATGCTTCGATCTTTTTTGCATTCGATTATTTGACGATTCGAGGTTTTTAGCCTTCGATCAATTGACAATTCGACGTTTTGAGCATTCGACCATTTGATAATTCGATCTTTTTAGCATTCGACCACTTGGCCAATGGCCATGCAAATTTTATGCATGCAGGTTGCCATGGTAGCGTTCAAGAGTGAGAGAGAAAGAAAATTATTCTTTCTCTCTCACTCTTGAACGCTACCATGGCAACCTGCATGCATAAGTTTTGCATGAAGGACAACGCAGAATAGAATCTTTAACCGGAACCGCAATCGTAAGCGTAACCGTATGAATGAGTTAAAGAAGGATAGATATATTATTTATCCTTCTTTAACTCATTGTAACGGTTAGGGTTACGATTGCGGTTCCGGTTAAGTAGAGTCTACAATGAGAGAAGGTGCGCATCGACTTCCATAGCTATAGGTATACTAAAGCATGCTGTGGTATATCTATAGCTATGAACATCGATGCGCACCTTGTCTCATTGTAGACTCTACTTTAAAGATTCTATTCTGCGTTGGCCTGAGACGCATGATTTTCCCCTAATCACCAAGTAGTCGAATGTTCAAATACCAAATCGTCGAATCATCATTTGATCGAATGCTTAAAACGTCGAATTATCAACAAGTCGAATGCTAAAAACATCGAATCGTCAAATGGTCGAATGTTCAAAACGTCGAATCGTCAAATGGTCGAATGCTAAAAACGTCGAATTCTCAAATGATCGAATGCTAAACACATCGAATTGTCAACTGGTCGAATGCTAAAAACATCGAATCAGCAAATGGTCGAATGTTCAAAACGTCGAATGGTCATTTCGTCGAATGCTCAAAACGTCGAATTGTCAACTGGTCGAATGCTAAAAACATCGAATCGGCAAATGGTCGAATGTTCAAAACGTCGAATCGTCATTTCGTCGAATGCTCATAGCGTCGAATCGTCATTTCGTCGAATCCTCATAACGTCGAATCGTCAAATGGTCGAATGCTCAAAACGTCGAATCGTCAAAAAGTCGAAAAATTTGTTTGATTTAAGTTAACATTAATTTAAACCAAGCAAATTTTTCGACTTTTTGACGATTCGACGTTTTGAGCATTCGACGAAATGACCATTCGACGTTTTGAACATTCGACCATTTGCTGATTCGATGTTTTTAGCATTCGATCATTTGAGAATTCGACGTTTTTAGCATTCGACCATTTGACGATTCGACGTTTTGAACATTCGACCATTTGACGATTCGATGTTTTTAGCATTCGACCAGTTGACAATTCGACGTTTTGAGCATTCGACGAAATGACCATTCGACGTTTTGAACATTCGACCATTTGCTGATTCGATGTTTTTAGCATTCGATCATTTGAGAATTCGACGTTTTTAGCATTCGACCATTTGACGATTCGACGTTTTGAACATTCGACCATTTGACGATTCGATGTGTTTAGCATTCGACCAGTTGACAATTCGACGTTTTAAGCATTCGACAAAATGACGATTCGACGATTTGGTATTCGACCATTTGAACATTCGACCACTTGGCGATTAGGGGAAAATCATGCGTCTCGTTGGCCTTGAGAAGGTCTGAACGCCCCCTGTTGCTGTAAACTAAAATGTTGTGAAGAAACCCTAACAGTTCATTTTGTTCGACTCGTCAACGAGGCGCGAAACTTGTTGTAGAAGCACCATTATTATCTGGTGATTTTTAAAATGACACTATAGAGTGGTTGTCCCTTCTGCTTTGAAGACGTCAGTTGCATGGCTGTTTTTATTTTGCTGTTGATTTGCCTTATTTCTAACTGATGAATCGTTTAATGAGTAGTGCAACAGCAGCTGAAAAATTATCCCTTAATGTGGGAGGCTTTCAAAATTCATTCACCACATCGATGGTAAGTATTTTTTTTCAATAAAATTAATAAATTGCACATAAATTGTTTACAATTATTCTGCTGAAAGTAACATAGTTTACTAATTATAGAGTGAAATTCCTTAATTGTATTATTGACATTTAAACTTTTATAAATTAAATCAAGTATGTAAATAGAAGGAGTTATTAAAGGTTACAATTGAGAGCATATTTTATTGTACAAAATTTTTATTTTAAAGAAATAATACAATAATTAAAATCTTCGTGTTATCAACATTCTCGTTTTTTGCTTGAAAAATAAACATGTGCCGCATGTAAATAAAGGATAAGGTATATGAACATTATTATTATTTGTTGCTAATTTTTATTTTCAAAAGAAATATCCATTGTTTTTGTAGTTGCAGAATTATGTAATCAAATATTTAGAATTTTATTATTGTAAGATTTTTGTTTTACTCAAAGTCTTCGTATGTTGTGAAATAAAAAATATTCTAGTGAAATGTTTAAAAAAAATTACGATACAAGTGTAAATAAAATATAAAACTATTGTTCAAATTTAAAACAAAATTACTTTTTGACCATTTGCGGAATTTTATTTTTTGAAACAAAATTTTGAAAATTTATAAAATTGATTTTTAAAACTCATTAAAAAGTTAGCATTAAGAGCAATTGAAATTGCGAGAATAGTTATAAAATTTTTTTTTAACATCGAGTTTCAAAACAATTAACTTTAATAGTTTTTTCAATTTCGAGTTTAAAAAAAATTAACTTTAAGTGTTTTATAAATTTCGAGTTAAAGAAATTAACATTAATTTTTTAAATTGCGAGCATAAAAGAAATTAAGTTTGATAGTTCATCATCATCATTTGCGAGATAAAATAATTTTTAAAATATCTTTTATTTAGTAATCGTATTTTTGAATATATTTATAATTACTAGTTAAAAATTCATTAAAGATCTGTTTCGTAAATTGTTTAAAACATACATTTTTTTTTAAGTTATGGAATATATTTTTAATTTCCATAATTTAAGTAATATGTTAAAAATTCGAGAAGTATTTTTTTTTAATATTTTACAATAAATTATTTAATTTGACATCGAAACGTAAATTCACGAATTAACTCAATTTTTACAGATGTATAATATACATTCCCTCTTATCATATCTCGGGAACAATCTAAATATTTTAAATCTTTAAAAAATCTTTTCATAAAAAAATACGTAACTCACACTGATTGAAATTAATTAAATAAATAATTATAATTCTAACTATGATATTTAATTTATTTAAATATAAATAATTTATTTCAGTAATTAAATTATTCATGAATTATTAAATAATGAAATTAAGTATTTTAAAAAATTAAAAGTCAGTTAATTATTTAATACTAAAAAAAATTCGTATAACTGAAGGTCCGGGTCAAAGAACAGTTTATAATTTATTTTCAACTAAAAATCATTGTCAAATAAATCAAGAAACAATAAGTTTTAAATTAAAATTTTTTGAGGATGTTTTTTGGAATTTGTATAAAAAAATATAGAATGCTTACAAAAAATAGAAAATTAAAAAAAATTTTAATTTAGAAAGGGGGGAATTTGGTTCTTAAAAAATTATAATCGGTTCTTTAATCCGGACCCTTAATTTTTAAAAAGTAAAAATTTGAACTTGTCTCGTAATTATGATTATTTTTCATTGCCAATTTTTTATATGCTTCTTTCATAATTCCGAACAATATTAGTCGTGTAGATTTTCAATTTTAATTTTTTAAAAATTAAATTATATGAATTTTATTTATTTGTGACGCGATCTGAAGAAAGGGACCTTAGAAGCAAAAAATTGTAGGTTATGTTTGCAATTTTTGAAATAAAAATACAAAATGAGAATCAACTGACAATATAAATTATTGATGATTAAGTTTTCATTATAACTGAAATATTTAATAAACATTGATTTTAATTTGCAAAAAGTAAAAAGAAACTTTTAATCAACAAACGAGTAAGACTAACATAACCTTAAAGTAATTTGCTTCTAAGGTTCCTTTCTTCAAATCGCGTCACATTTATTTATTTTTTTTTTTTTGATAAATAGAAAAATTGTAAAACAGTTAAAAATTAAAATGAATATAGAAAAAGAAATAAATAATAAATTTTTATTTTCAGAAGGCGACAGCGAATTTAGGGCAGGAAGCCCAGGGGAACCTGGGCTTTCTTCATGCCTTCGTTGCTTCCCTTTCGGTAATTGTTGTCTCCGAATTGGGAGATAAAACATTTTTCATTGCTGCAATTATGGCAATGAAATATCCTCGACTTACCGTTTTTACCGGAGCCATAGGTGCACTCGCTTTTATGACTATACTTTCAGGTAAAGAATATTTCGTTTAGAAAATTAAATCTAGTTATTAGTTTAAAAACTCAATTATTTTGTTAACTTATCCTTTTTTCTTTTCTATAGTTTTTAAATCTTTTCTCTTCTTTTTCCACAATTTTTTTATTATGTACTTATTAAAATTGTTATTAATTTCGAATTTTTTTGTTCTAAAAATATTCATTTATTTAAAGTGAACGGAATATAGAGTCCGATACTTTAAATATATTTAAATATTTCTTATTATTTATCTTATAAAATTATTATGACTGTTCTTCTTAAATATAGGTAATTCTGCTAAAAGTGAATTGATTTGGTTAAACATCGACTTCAAAAATTTTAATTAATTTTTGTCTTAAAATTTTGTTTGCAAACAAAACACATTTTTGTATAATTTAAACTTGACAATATTGATTTTTCATAACTGACACATTATTTATTTATAATCATTGTTAAGGCGCAACAAAAATTCATTTAAAAAAAAGACTTTCAAAACACAATTTTTGATCTAGAATTTTCAAAAAAATTTATTTGAAAACATGGCTGAAAAGATTTTTTTCTGGAAAATGGATTTAGAAAAAGTGCCATTCGGGAAAATAATTTTCGTTAATTTTGGCATTAGATATTAAAATATTTGGAGTGGCTATGAAAGTAATTAAAAAAATATTTGAGATCGAAAATGCAAGCTTGTGGAGTCAGTTATAGAAACGAAGAAATAAATAAAACGCTTCTTTTTATTGTCTAAAATTTTTTTAATGTAGAAGACAAAATAAACGTATTATCGCGTGAAAAACATAACTATAGACAAATCTTAGAAAATTTATTTTTCAATTAATTTTCTAATTTGATGTTTAATGTATTACAATTACAAACATTTTAAATAATTGAAATTCTTTAAAATTTAATTAAACCTAAATCATCTTTTCAAGTATTTTATTAAAATTTTTAAAAATTAACTTTTGAAGAACTTAAATTAAAAATTTTTGAAGTAGTATTAAATTCTCAAAAATTATAATGAATAATCTTCAAGTGTAAATTCAGTAAAAATGAAAATTAAAGAAAAATAGGTTTTTAAAATAATAATTAAAATAGTTTTGAAAAGATGAATTATTACGTTCTAATTTTTTAAACTTCAATTATTTTCAATAGTTTCAATTGTTCAAAAAATTCAAATTTATGCACAAATTAATAAAATAAAAATTTTTTAGAATTAGTTTCAACATTTTGGAGAAAATAATCATATATTCAAAATTTAAATCAAAATTCTTCAAAAAAAAATTTTAAATTACATAAAAATATTATAATATAATTCTTCAATTATTTTTGAAAAATTCCATTACAATATTTATAAAAAAGTAATTCTTATATTGTTTTTTTATTAAATTTTTTAAGATTCAATTATCTTTGAATAAAGTAAATTAAAATTTTTCAAAAACTTACTATTTTACAATTTTTGAGAAATTATTTATTTATTATTAGAATTATTTAAAAAATTTGATTAATTTTTTTTTATTTTTAAAAAACTCAATTATTTAAAAAAAATTTTGTCAAATTTTGAATAATTTTTTAAAGGTTTTACTAAATTGAAATTATTTTTGAAAAGATATTACCAAATTTTTTTTTTTTTTGAACATTTTTGAATTGTATTTAATTGTAAAATTATTTAGAAATATTGTTAAAAAGTTAATTTCACGAATTTAATTATTAAAAATTTTGATAATATTCTACTTTAATTAATATTTTTAAAAAGAAAAGTGGACGGTTTAAATTATTATAAAAAATTGTATTTTTTGTATTTAAATAATTGAATTTTAGAAGAAATAGCAAAAAACGATTCAAAATTCTTATAGATAATTGATTTACAGTTGAATTTTAGTTAAAAATTGTAGAAAATTGTTGAATTTTTTGAAGTGAATTTTAATTTTCAGAAATTGTTAAATTTCATAAGTTGAAATTTTTCGCTTATTAAAGTCAATCCGAGGCCTGCAATGGAAAACTTTTATTAAATTTTTTTAAAAATAAATCTGTTCCATTGGAAAATTTTTTACAAAATGCTTTTAAAAGTTATCGAATTCCTACGATGAATTTTATTTTAAAAAATATAATTCAGTTTTTCGGAAGAATTTTTTCAGAATTTTTGAAAATAATTCTATTTAATTAATATTTTCAAAAATAATTGAATTCTTCCGAAGAATTTTATTAAAACCTTTGAAAATCCTGATTAAATTAATTACTTTGAAGAATTTCTTTAAAATTTTTTTTTAATAATTCATTTTCTTTAATAATTTAAATTGAAAATTTAGAAAAGTAATTGAATTTTATAAAGAATGTCTTTTAAGTTTTTAAATTAATCGCTTATGTTAAAAATTATAATTAAATACTTTATTGTTGAAGTTTATTAAAATTGTTTTGAAGAAAATTAAAATTCTGTGAAAATTTTTATTATTTATAGAAATAATTTAAATCTTGCAAAGAATTTTACTATTTTTAACAATAATTGAATTGTTTCTTAGAGTTTTTTTTACAAATTTGGAAAATAAATGGATTTTTTGGAAAAATTTTATAAAAATTAAAAAAAAATTTCTGAATCTTGCAGTGAAATTTTATTAAAAAATTGCCTTAATAAAATTTTTATATATGAATTTTGTCAGTTTTTAATTTTTAAAGAAAATTATTTAATGTTTTACGAGAATTTTCTTCATTTGAATCATTATGACGTCACAATTTTAAAACTCATGCTTTTCATACATTGAGACGTCTGGGTGGTTCAAATGCCCTTAAAAATTTGGAATATAATTGAATTTTTGAAATAAATTTTATAGACAATCTTTGAAATAATTGAATTTTTGAGATTAAATCAGTTTTATAATTATTTTTAAGAGAATTGAATATTTTTAAACGAATAAACGAAAATTGGAAGTAATAAAACCATTTGACTGTAAAATTATTACAAAAACAAATGAAAATGTTTTTTGAGCTATCATTTGGAAAATAAATGGATTTTTTGAAAAAATTTTATAAAAATTGAAAAAAAAATTTCTTAATCTTTCAGTGAAATTTTATTAAAAAATTGCCATAATAAAATTCTTATAAATGAATTTTGTCATTTTTTAATTTTTAAAAAGAATAATTTAATGTTTTGCGAAAATGTTCTTAAAGATTTTGTATATAATTGAATTTTTGAAATAAACTTTATAGGCAATCTTTGAAATAATTGAATTTTTGAGATTAAATCACTTTTAGAATTATTTTCAAGAGAATTGAATATTTTTAAACAAATAATCGAAAATTGGAAGAACTTAAACGATTGAAATTATTTTTGAAAAGATATTACCAAATTTTTATTTATTTTAACATTTTTGAATTGTATTTCATTGTAAAACTTTTTGTACTTCCAAAAATTATTTAGAAATATTGTTAAAAAGTTAATTTCTCGAATTTAATTATTAAAATTTTTGAAAATATTCTACCTTAATTAATATTTTTAAAACGAAAAAGGGTCGATTTAAATTATTATAAAAAATTGGATTCTTTGTATTTAAATAATTGAATTTTCGAAGAAATTGCAAGCAACGATTAAAAATTCTTATATAGATAATTGATTTAGAGTTGAAGTTTAGTTAAAAATTATAGAAAATAATTAAATTTTTTGAAGTGAATTGTAATTTTTAGAAATTATTAAATTTCATAATTTGACATTTTTTAAATTTTATTTTCTACGAATAAAATAAAGAGAACAGGATTATTTTTTCTAGATTTTTTACAAACTTGGAAATTTATGAAAACTTAATTTTTTTCAAGCCACATTCATGAAATTAATTTTATTGTCTTCAAAATAAAATTAGAATAAAGACAATGTAAATTTATATTAATTTTTCCTCATTAAGTTTTCTTCATTGCTGTTACTGTTTGTGAAAATTTCACCTGAGTTTTAATTTTTTTCCTTCTGGTATATGGAACAAATCAGATAGCAATTGCAATCGCCAGATAAAGTAAATTGCAAATTGTTGCCGTCTAAGTAATAATAGTCTAATTATTATCATTTCACAATATATTTATTCTACTTCACTTGTCTAACAGGGTTCATAGAATTTTTTCCGTAGAAATTTAATCTTTATCCGAAAACGGAAACGAAAAAGTGATTTAAAAAATTCTTATTAGACAGAAATTATTTTTAAAAATTAAAAAATTTGTTAAGTAAGAATAATTAATAATAATGATAATAATACTAATAATAATAATACTAATAATAATAATAATAATAATAATAATAATAATAATAATAATTTAGATTGACCATTAAATTTTCTTATACTCGAGTTAACGTTAATTTTACATTGAAAAAGAAAATATGATTATTAGCGTGTAAAGTAAAATATTTATGGGGTATAATGAATTTTTTTATCTTTCACTTATGTCCGACAATAAATTCCATAATTAACTATCTTCTATTTAAAGCTAATAACATAGTTGCTCTATCGCATAATTTTTACATACATAAATTAGTTTTGTATTTCAAGGTTAAGTTTCTTTAATACAAAGTTCTGTTATAATTCCTCGAAGTTAATTAGAAAACACTATTCTTTAGAATGTATTTAAATCACCTTTAAAGGTAATTTACTGAAAAAAAACGAAAATTATCCAATTGAAGATGATTTGAATTGCTTTTAAAGACTTACTAAGAACAGAGCTAAGAAAATATATTGTTAGACAAAGAAGTTAATAAACAATTCTAATTTTACATATTTATGTATTTTTTAAAAATCTTTTTGGGATATTTTAAAAGTTTATCTTTTAAAATATAAAATTAGGTTCGAAACGATTGATATTTCGTAATAAATGTATTTTACTAGTTTTTTTACTTTATTTTTTAATAATTTCTGTAGGTAGATAAATTATTTCTGAGAAAAGGTAATTGTAATCTTTGGATTCTCAAATGATAGCTCAAAAAATATTTTCATTTGTTTTTGTAATAATTTTACAGTCAAATGGTTTTATTACTTCCAATTTTCGTTTATTCGTTTAAAAATATTCAATTCTCTAAAAAATAATTCTAAAAGTGATTTAATCTCAAAAATTCAATTATTTCAAAGATTGTCTATAAAATTTATTTCAAAAATTTAATTATATTCCAAATTTTTAAGGGCATTTGAACCACGCAGACGTCACAATGTATGAAAAGCATGAGTTTTAAAATTGTGACGTCATAATGATTCAAATGCCCTTAAGAAAATTCTCGTAAAACATTAAATTATTTTCTTTAAAAATTAAAAACTGACAAAATTCATATATAAAAATTTTATTAAGGCAATTTTTTAATAAAATTTCACTGCAAGATTCAGAAATTTTTTTTTAATTTTTATAAAATTTTTCCAAAAAATCCATTTATTTTCCAAATTTGTAAAAAAAACTCTAAGAAACAATTCAATTATTTTTAAAAATAGTGAAATTCTTTCCAAGATTTAAATTTTTTCTATAAATGATAAAAATTTTCACAGAATTTTAATTTTTTTTAAAACAATTTTAATAAACTTCAACAATAAAGTATTTCATTATAATTTTTAACATAAGCGATTAATTTAAAAACTTAAAAGACATTCTTTATAAAATTAAATTACTTTTCTTAATTTTCAATTTAAATTATTAAAGAAAATGAATTATTAACAAAAAAATTCAAAGAAATTCTTCAAAGTAATTAATTTAATCAGGATTTTGAAAGGTTTTAATAAAATTCTTCGGAAGAATTCAATTATTTTTGAAAATATTAATTAAATTCAATTATTTTCAAAAATTTTGATAAAATTCTTCCGAAAAACTGAATTATATTTTTTAAAATAAAATTCATCGTAGGAATTCGATAACTTTTAAAAGCATTTTGTAAAAAATTTTCCAATGGAACAGATTTATTTTTAAAAAAATTTAATAAAAGTTTTCCATTGCAGGCTTCGGATTGACTTTAATGATCGAAAAATGTCAACTTATGAAATTTAATAATTTCTTAAAATTAAAATTCACTTCAAAAAATTCAACAATTTTCTACAATTTTTAACTAAAATTCAACTCTAAATCAATTATCTATAAGAATTTTGAATCGTTTTTTGCAATTTCTTCTAAAATTCAATTATTTAAATACAAAAAATACAATTTTTTATAATAATTTAAACCGTCCACTTTTCTTTTTAAAAATATTAATTAAAGAAGAATATTTTCAAAATTTTTAATAATTAAATTCGTAAAATTAACTTTTTAACAATGTTTCTAAATAATTTTATAATTAAATACAATTCAAAAATGTTAAAAAAAAAAAAATTTGGTAATATCTTTTCAAAAATAATTTCAATTTAGTAAAACCTTTAAAAAATTATTCAAAATTTGACAAAATTTTTTTAAAATAATTGAGTTTTTTAAAAATAAAAAAAAATTAATCAAATTTTTTAAATAATTCTAATAATAAATAAATAATTTCTCAAAAATTGTAAAATAGTAAGTTTTTGAAAAATTTTAATTTACTTTATTCCAGGATAATTGAATCTTACAAAATTTAATAAAAAAACAATTATAAGATTTACTTTTTTATAAATATTGTAATGTAATTTTTCAAAAATAATTGAAAAATTTTTATGTAATTTGAAACAAAATTTTTTTGAAGAATTTTGATTTAAATTTTGAATATATGATTATTTTCTCCAAAATGTTAAAAAATAATTCAAAAAAATTTTAATTTTATTAATTTGTGCATAAATTTGAATTTTCGGAACGATTGAAACTATTGAAAATAATTGAAGTTTAAAAAATTAGAACGTAATAATTCATCTTTTCAAAACTATTTTAATTATTATTTTGAAAACATATTTTTCATTAATTTTCATTTTTACTGAATTTACACTTGAAGATTGTTTATTAAAATTGTTGAGAATTTAATATTACATCAAAATTTTTCAATTAAAGTTCTTCAAAAGTTAATTTTCAAAAATTTTAATAAAATACTTGAAAAGATGATTTAGGTTTAATTAAATTTTAAAGAATTTTAATGATTTAAAATGCTTGTAATTGTAATATATTAAACATTAAATTAGAAAATTAATGGAAAAATAAATTTTCTAAGATTTGTCTGTAGTTATGTTTTTTACGCGATAATACTTTTATTTTGTCTTCTACATTAAAAAAATTTTAGACAATAAAAAGAAGCGTTTTATTTATTTCTTCGTTTTTATAACTGACTCCACAAGCTTGAATTTTCGATTTCAAATATTTTTTTAATTATTTTCATAGCCACTCCAAATATTGTAATATCTAATGTCAAAATTAACGATAATTATTTTACCGAATGTCACTTCTTCTAAATCCATTTTCCAGAAAAAAATCTTTTCAGCCATGTTTTCAAATAAATTTTTTTTAAAATTTTGGATCAAAAATTGTGTTTTGAAAGTCTTTTTTTAAATGAATTTTTGTTGCGCCTTAACAATGATTATAAATAAATAATGTGTCAGTTATGAAAAATCAATATTTTCAAGTTTAAATTATACAAAAATGTATTTTGTTTGCAAACAAAATTTTAAGACAAAAATTAATTAAAATTTTTTAAGTTTAACTAATGTTTAACCAAATCAATCCACTTTTATTCTTGGCAAGAATTTTAATGATTTTTATGACATTAATTAACGTTAGTGAAGTTTTCTGAAGACAAATATTTTTTTAAGCAAATTTTTATAAACGTTTGTACAGAAAATAGTACGTTTATGTTTTTGAATAATGATTTAGAACAAAAATATTTGTGACCCAAAATTTTAATTCTTTTTGGTAGGAAAATAATGTTTTTTTCTTTCAATCGTTGGGCATAAACGTTGCGAACTTCACAGACGTATTAATTAGGTATAAAATTGAAAAAAATTAAAAAGATCAATTATTTAGAAAGTTGGGAAACAAAAAAGCAAACAACAATTAACTTTACAGATTACCGGAACATGTACTTTAATATTATTAACAATAAATTAACTTTATTAAAGTCTGTGGTTTTTCATTCTGTCCGTTCGCAGTATGAAGTTAGTTTTTGTATATGCTTTTCTTTTTTTCGTTTTGAAAACACATTTTTCTTGATAATAAATAATGTTTGATTTATAAATTTTATAATTATATTTTGTTTATTCGTTTTAAATTATTAGTTTCTTTTGAAATAAAAAGTTGTGAAATTTTTATTTTTTAATTACAACTTTTAACAAATTTTTTCTATTTTAAATTAATAAAAAAATGTGTAGGAAGAATTTGTGTATTTCATAATTACAATTTTTATTTTTTTCTGTATATAAAGATATTTTATATTTTACTAGCTAAAAAAACGCTTGTGTACTTTCTCATATAATTATTAAAAAACAAAATATTTAATTTCATTTGAAGAATTTCTTTAATAAGATTTAATTTTTTAACCTTCTAAAAATGAATTTATTTTAAGTTTTATCTAGAAATTAATGAAAAAATTTGAATAATTTCTTTTTCTTTATTTAAAATTGAAGGAAAAATAAAGTAATTTGAAGTATTTTACAAAATTTGTAGTATTTCTTTTAACAAAATCAGAAATATTATTTTTTTTAATATGTATTGATTAATAACTTCTTTTATTTTTTATACAAAAAAGAAGTTTTTAAAATTTTCTTTATTTGTTATAAAAAAAAAATTTTAATTATTTTACAGAATGTTAAATTGTATTGAGAAAAAGGTAAAAAATTTGAAAAATTTCTTTTCTTAACTTTTCAATCAGGACTTTCAATAAAATTCTGATTTTTTTGAAATAAATAATATAAATTATTATAATTTCCATTTAATAATCATAATGTTTGTTATGCTATATGTTTGTACTGCGGACTGACACTACGATAAAAATTGTATACTATGAAAATAACTTAATTCTCGAGGAGAATTTTGTTTAAATTTTTTAAAATATATTGTAATTAAATTCTTTTTGCAGAATGTCTTTGAATTTTTTGTCAAAAAATGGAGTTTCTTTAATAATTTTTATTAAACATTTTAAAAATAATTGAAATTTTATGGAGAAGAATTTTATTAAAATTGTATTAATTGCGAAATTAAATTAAATTGTATTTTTGCGAAAAATTTTACTATTTATAAAAATAATATAATTTTTACGAATTATTTAGAAAGATTTGTTAAAATTTTAGGAAATATTGGAATTCTTTCGTGCAATTGCATTAAAATTTTAGAAAATATAAACTTAAGTTATTTTTTTTAATTTTGATTATGAAATTGTTTAAAAAATTTATGTTTGTCAATAAAAAAATTTGTAATTTGTATAACAGTATCATATTGAATACTACGTTCCGCGCGCGTATCGTTTGCTAGTATTTATTAATCTTTGAAAGTTATTTTAAAAAAATTGGTTTTCATTGAAAAATAAAGCACAACTTAGACATAGTTTACTTATTTATAATATCGTGTTTAACATTAACAATAAGATTCTAATATCTGGTTAAAACTCATCTCATAATTAATAAACTTGCAGAATCAAAATATTTATTTTTATATTTGATAATCTATTATTAGAATAATTTCTTCATTATGTAGATTTATAATTAACTTTAAGTCTTAAAGCACCGACCTTGATTTAATTTTTTCCCGTCTATAGAAGTGAATAAATAAATAAATAAAAATAAAATGTAATGAAAGGACGCTTCTTTTAGGATTTTTACAAATTCACAATTTTTTATAGAGTAAATTAATAAATTTTGTTATTCTGAAAATAGTAATTTTTATTCAACAGTGGTATTTGGATATGCAGCAACAATAATACCCCGCGCCTACACTTATTACATATCCACAGCTCTATTTGCTTTGTTCGGTCTAAAAATGCTCCGAGACAGTTACTATATGTCGCCAAACGAGGGTCAAGAGGAGCTCGAAGAGGTTCAATCTGACTTGAGAAAACGCGAAGATGAAGTAATTGATTACATTAATTAAAACACAAAGTCCTCTTTTAAACGAATTTCTTGGCCAGATCATGCTTATTTTTCCTTCGCTTCATTCGAATCCAAACTTAGTTTTCCATCATCATGAACTTTGGACAGTTTGATTCTGTCTGTTGTGTTAAAAACAACATAATGATGAGCATGGTCCGGTCAATTCTTGTTTTAAAAATATTACCACACAAAAACGTTATTCTAAATAAACTCTGTAAATAATAATTACAGTTTGAGAAGGATGCTGAAAGTACATTAGTTCAAGATCCAGAAACTGGAATTATAAAGAAGACGCAAAAGAAAAATGCTCTAATGGTACTTTCAAGAATTTTTCTCCAAGCATTTACATTGACATTTCTTGCCGAATGGGGTGATCGTTCACAACTCACGACAATTCTTCTCGCAGCTCGAGAGGTAAAATAATAAACATTACGAAATGAACTATACGCAACAGGAGAAGAAATAAGTTTTATTTTTACAATTACAGGATGTTTATGGCGTCATAATTGGTGGAATATTAGGTCATTCCTTTTGCACAGGATTGGCTGTCCTAGGTGGACGTATGATTGCTCAAAAAATATCTGTACGAACAGGTAAAATTTTCATTTCGTTTTATTCTTCCCTGGGGTTTTGTGAAATTCACAAAACAGGAATTTTGGTATTCTAACAGGATTTTGGTATTCTAAAGGGTATTGAAATCCCTTTTTTTTTAAAGAAAATTATTTTAGAAAAACACTTATTTTCAGTCACTATGATTGGAGGGATTGTCTTTCTCCTTTTCGCAGTAACGGCTCTAATCATCAATCCTTCGGATGGTGCATGATTCTTGAAGAAACATTGAGATAAGATCAAAAGGCTTATATGATTCGTTATAGAATCAGCTTATATATATTTACATTAAAAAAAAAAGAAAACACGTTTCACCGCCATTAGGCCCTCGACTTTTTGTAAATGTTTATTTTCAGACGCAGCAGCAATGCGGAGAGAAGAGCTAGCAAATTATCTCGTACTTAGAGGTCTTGTTCAAGAATCGATTTTATTATTTTTCTCTTGTAGTTTAGTTGCATTGTATTTTTATTTGTATTAGTTAATATGTATTTGTACTCAATGAGATCTCGACATCAATGTTTTGCGATTTTTAGAGTTTCTTGATTTCCCTTTCTCTTGTATAAATTGTATAGTACATTGTATGTAGAAGTGTTTTTTTTTACGTTGTAATCGTTCGTCAAATTACGGGCCTAATGGTTTTTGTTTGATGTGAAAATGAAAAATACTTTAAGAATAGCAATTGCAAACTAATTGTATAAAATACTTGTATTCTAATTTTAACTTATGCAAAAGTAATAAGTTTTTACTGTACAGCCTCTGTAAAATTGAACCAAACATTTTTTATGAATTATATTTTTCTAGAGATTTATCCGACTTTTTTTTACAATGAATAGGTAGAGAATATAATTAGAATTTTTAGATTTATGTTTCTTTCTGATGTTGCGGAATTTATTTGTTCGGATAAAATTTGCATACGTGTATTGTTAATTGTTAATTCTAATGATGGAAAAAATGTTTTATATTTGTATATACATAACTTGAATGTAATTATTTTTTTAATTCCATATAAAACTTTAAGTTTTAAGGTAATAAGAGTTTCACAATAATTTAATAAAATACAATGTTTTTAAAATTTGCCTTTTATTAAAAAAAAAGAGAGAACGTTAAAAAATAAATGTATATATAAAGAAGCATAATAATTATAAGAAGAGAGATATTTTAATTTTTAATAAACAATACAGTAAAGATTACGTAAAAATTTCTTCTTTATCTTTCCTGTTGTTGTCGTTAAATATTTAATTAAATTAGAAAATATTTTAAGTATTATTAGTATTTTTATCCTCATGTATTAATAAATCCTCATGGATTAATTGTTATATCTGGAAAATCGAGGGTTCATTAAATTAAGGTAAAATTCCTTTTTTCTTCCATCATTAAAGTCAAACTGCAAGAAGGTAAAAATATTAAACCAATGTTTCCCATGTAATACCACAAGTGAGTTCTTAATTATTTTTAAAACCTTGTAAGCAGGTCAATCAATATATTTTTAAAACTTTTTTGTATTGATCGTATGGTTGTCAAGAGACAATTTTGCAAAAAACATTGTTTTAACATTTTTAACAAAAAAGAAATATTGCAGACATAAATTTTTCAACAACATAACTCATTGTTGGAAATGAAATAAAGAAATTGGAAAACCGATTATGACGAAAATGACTGAAAATAATTCATGTCTATACTAAAATTATGTATTGGGATTAAAAAGATCTTCTCATGTACATCAGAGGTATTCGAGATTTATTAAAAATTCTCCTTAATGGGTTACGCTTTAAATTCTGAACATTCTTTGTATTGAATTTGAAACTAAAATAGTCCGTTAATATTTTTTAACAAAAGTACAATACAAAGAAAATTTTTCTACAGAAATATATCGCCTTCTTATCACAAAGAAAGATCTTTTCATAATTTTCGAACATTCTAGAATTATTTTCTTTTGCTATCTTTTTTACATCTACTAATAGTTTTTGCTATTTCTAAGACTCACTTCAATTTAATTCAAACGACGGTTGCTCATTGGACTAAAAAGTTGTGTCTCATCATTATTAAGAAACTTCTTTTGACTATTTGGATTTTTTCAAATTTACAACATTTAACGCAATTTTTGTTCTTCTTTTATTCCAATCAAAAGTATAAAAATAATTCATTAAGATAAAATAAGCAGATTATTTGATTAATGCAATAATTGCAACTTTAATTTTACAGGTTTATTACTTTGCCTTGTTTGATACTTTTTGACATTAAAAGTCTGGAGTACAAGTGTAATTCAAAATGCAAGTCATTATTGCCTTGATAAGTTTCATTACTATGTGTTTAATTTTCTCGGAAGCTGGACTGTCAGCCATTAACAGTTATAATAAAGGATTAATAAGGTATCTGAAACGAGACTCGAGATTACACCAGGTAATGTTCATCATTGACGATCATGTACACCAAAATTCAAGTTTAAGCTGCAACTTTCTGATTAGAGATGTTTCTAAACACTTTCCATCATTCAGCACCAGTTTCACTGAACAACTCACTAGTCTGAGAAAACACTTTCCACCTTCATCACGTCCACCAAGGCGAACAACGTTATTCATTATGATTCTTCATGGCAACGATACTGACATCTTGAGAAAGGCCAATTTTACACTTATGCTGCTGAAACGATTGTCACAAAGCCATTCATATCCGAAATGCTTGATTAACATCATTTCTGAAAACAAATCTCTGACGATATCGAAAAATCTGGATTATTTCTGGTCTCAAGATTTTCTGGACATTGCAGTTCTGGAACAGTTGGAAGAGAATCAAAAGTCGTTGACTTTAGAACTCGGGAAACAGCCAATTCTGCATAAATTGAATCCTTTTGCAAAAGTTTACACTGCTCTAAAAGTATCAGCAAAGTCCAAATGGTTTTCAAACAAATTGCTAAACCTTCATGGACATGTACTAAAATTCCTTCAAATTCGCCCACTTGCTAATAAAAGTACAACGAGAAACCAAAAAATATACAAAAGATTTGCAAATATTTTTAAAAAAACGATGCATTGTACTCTTTCCATTACAAACGTCTTTCTAGGACAACTTAGGAATCGCCTTCCAGGGGGAATAAGGTATGAAATGTTTTTAACTTCTGATTTGAGCAATAATTTGCATCCACCAATTCGTATTTCAAACATTATAGCTGTTAAGGCCGTGATTCCGATTACATCAAAGATTACAAAAGTGATCGTACTTTCTAAGGAATTCATTGAAATGTTAATTGCCACAATTGTTGTAATTCTTGGTATTCGAATCTCAGCGTGGATTTTAAGATTTAACAGAACGATTTGGGAAACTTTCAACGTTAGTCGAATTATAATGGGCATGTCGGTGACCAACGAACCTAAAAAGTCAGCGGAAAGAATAGTCTTTGGCATTTTTATGCTAAATTGTATTGTCTACTCTGGCTATTTGTACTCCATAATCTTGGATATGTCCTTGCGATCTGAACCACAAATTTCGAATCTCGAAGAACTTGCCAACTCGTCTCTGACGCCGATAATGAATCCTGTTTTAGAACTATCTTTAAAAGCAAGTCCCATACCGCACATTCGAAAAGTGGGAACAAAATCAGTTAGAATTTTGGGAATAAATTCGGAATTGGAATGCTTAGCATATTTAACAAAATTTGAAAATGTAAGTTGTATAATGTTGACTGCTGAAAGCTGGATAAATACCTTTATTGCTACACATGACAAAATGAATTTCAAAATACTGCAGGAACCTATGATTCATTTTCTCAAAACCTGGAAAACAAGAAGTGGATCGCCTTTCATTGATCGTTTTAACGAAGTAATTCTTAGAGCTTCGGAACACGGTTTAGTACCTGATTTACATTCCCAACAGAACATCGCGTTTGGAAGAATTTCACCTCCAGAAGAAGTCAGCAAGGAAAAAATAATGTTTATTGTCACGTACTTGCTAATCATTGGGTATACACTTGCAATAATTGCATTTCTCGCTGAAATTTTCAGCGTCATCAGTTGGCGTAAATTGTATAATCGCAAATAATTCAATGTGTGTAAAGCAGTACGGAGACTTGTCGCTGTTACCTAACGAAGCCAACCAATTAACAGAAAGCAAGTTGCGTCTTGTTAAGATCAAATTGACACTTCCCAGTAAAAAAGTATTGAGTGGAGCCATTAGGAATTGACAGTTGCTTTGAACCAATACGGACTTGTGTATAAACCGTATTGGGATGTGTTTGACTGAATCTTTTTTTCGTTCACTGATGAATATGTTCCTCTTTAAGCATCAAAATTAAGATCACAAAGCAACTACATTTATATTTTGGCATATACGAATTTTTATTCCTCTTTAAATCTGAATATGAGTCATTCCATTTTATTTCGACTAATGTCGTTGCCGACTAATTTTTAAAAGTTACAATATTTTGTAGGAATTTTGTTTAAGGCCTAAAAATCACAAAATGACAAGATTATTATTAAAATTCTTATTATTTATTGAATAATATGAATGTAAAGTGTTCGATGTACTGTAACCTGTCTGTTTTATGGACATTAGAAAACATTTTTAAAAAATACAAATTACTGCAGAATTATAAAAAAAATTATTGCAATTTGTCAAGGATGATTAGATTTAAATTATAAATCAGTAAAAGTATTAAATAATATGAAATAATTCCCAAAATATGATTTTAAAGTTTACCTACAAAATAACCTATTTTTGCGATTTTTGAACATTAATAACGAGAAAATGGAATCATTAAATTTAATAAATACTTACCAAATATACAGATCTTTTGATGGTCTTTTAGATTTTCGTAGCCCTTTTTTTCTTTACTCTTCGTAAATAAATAAAAACTGGAAAGTAAAATAAGCATTTTGATGAATTCTGCTTAATTTGAATGCTCATAACTTCTACCCAGAAAAACGAAAAAATCTCATTTTCTCAGATTATTTAAATTATTCCTCAGTACACGCACTCCAAAAGTTTCGCGTTGGTCCCGAAGCTATTTTTCGAGATAAAAAAAAAATTTGAATATTTTTGAGGCTATATTGATAAAGTTTCTAATCGACTTGAAGTTGATTCGCAAGTGATTTTTTCTTTCAGTCACCTTCACTATTGCCAATTCTGACAATTTTATCTATTAATTAATTGCAAACACCTGATGCACAATTTATATTTGTTTAAGTTCCGAATGCATGAAGACTGAAGTGTTTGTTTCGTAGATATTCGTAGAAATATATGTAAATAAATAAAAATAAATAAGTAATTATTAAATTAGTGATTTGAAATTCAGTTTTACATTGGAAAAAATTTTCATGAACCCTGCGAAACCGATTCAGACCCTCGAATAATAAGAATAAATTTTTGCGAAGATTATGAAAATTTATTAAAATTAAGAGTTATTGAGAACATTTTTACAATTTGTGAACTTCATGAAAAAAATACTTACATAATTATTCACAATATTCCGGTAAAAAAATTTTTGATCCATTTGGAACTCATATATTTTTTTAAATTGAAATTTATTATCATTCATTATTAAATTTTTTATTATAATTAAAAATTATGTAATAGGTAAAAGTTTATGTGCAAGATGCAGGAATAAAATTTCATCTAAAACTAAAGAATTAGATGACGACCTTGAAAATCAAAAAGATCCATTATACGATCCTGTTAATAACATTTACAGTGAAGAAACATTATTACCATTGGGAATAAGTCCTGCGAAAATAAAAAAACTGAATTATGATCAAATTGAAAAAACAATAGGAAAAGCAATTTCTGAATCAGCAAACATTCTTAGAAATGATTTAAATAAGACTTTTAATTTACAACCTTCAAATCCAACTTCTGAAGTTTTGTTGTGGGCGGAAGGATATAAGTCTCTCGTTGAAGATCTTAAAATTAAATTTAAACAGTGTGAAAAAATAGGAGAAAAAATAAAAAATTTTGACCTTGGTTCCTACATTTTGGACAGTAGAGAAAGTATGCCACGAATTTAATGCAAGTAGATACGAAAAGTGAAAAAGGCAAGAGAATTGTTAAAACAAGAAGGTGTATTGCCAGAATTGACGTATAAAGTACGAGATGGAATAGCTGAAGATATCAAAGCAAAAGTAGTGAATTTCTATAAAAATGATGAAAATACGTCCTGGAGAAAAAGATTGCATAAGTATCCGAAACAAATCAGATGAAAAAGAAAAAAACAAAAAAGATTAATGCTGGAAAATTTAAAAGAACTTTATCTACATTTTAAAGAAACCAATCTAAATTTGAAAATTGGTTTCTCTAAATTTGCGGAGTTAAAACCCAAATGGTGTATCTTAGCAGGACCAGGACATGCAGTTTGTGTTTGTATAAAACATGAAAATATGAAATTGATGACGATATTGATTAAACCTAACATTAGTCTAAAAGATCTTTTAACCTTCGCGCTACCGGCTGGCCACACGGTGTGGCCAAGTGATACATAATGTTTTATATCTGCTCGAATTTTGTATCAATCGAATCGCCATTTTAACTCACTGAACCAAATTTTATCTACTTTCGAAAAAAACAAAAATAAATTTTTTTCTTACATTTCTTCTTGTTTATTTATAACAATTCAAAAAGTATGTACAAGAATACTGAAAATTGACCGGGTGTTTTTTTTCGTATACTGCAAAAAAATAAAAATAAATCCATTAAACTTGAACAGTAAAATTGTTTTATATCAATAAATACAATATATTTTGATATTACAATACATTTTTTATTTGTTTAAACAAATTATTGTTGTTATTTTCCAACTTTTTCCAGAATGCACCTAGAAAGTTCGGGGTTTTTCCTAATTTTGCAATTTATTAAATCTTATATGATTGTAGATAAAGAATAAAAGTTAAATAAAAATTGAACTATTGTTTAAACAATTTTTAAACAAATTATTGTTGTTACTTAGCAACTTTTTCCAGAATGCACCTAGAAAGTTCGGGTTTTTTCCTAATTTTGCAATTTACTAAATCTTATATGACTACAAATAAGGAATAAAAATTTTATTATTATTTAAACAATTTTTAAACAAATTATTGTTGTTATTTACCAACTTTTCGCAGAATGCACCTAGAAAGTTCGGGGTTTTTCCTAATTTTGCAATTTACTAAATCTTATATGACTACAAATAAAGAATAAAAATTTGATTATTATTTAAACAATTTTTAAACAAATTATTGTTGTTATTTACCAACTTTTTCCAGTATGCACCTAGAAAGTTGCAGTTTTTTTCTATTTTTGCAATTTACTAAATCTTATATATTCTGGAAAAAGTTGGTAAATAACAACAATAATTTGTTTAAAAATTGTTTAAATAATAATCAAATTTTTATTCTTTATTTGTAGTCATATATGATTTAGTAAATTGCAAAATTAGAAAAAAAATTCCAACTTTCTATGTGCTTTCTGGAAAAAGTTGGTAAATAACAACAATAATTTGTTTAAAAATTGTTTAAATAATAATCAAATTTTTATTCTTTATCTGCAATCATATAAGATTTAGTAAATTGCAAAAATAGAAAAAAACTGCAACTTTCTAGGTGCATACTGGAAAAAGTTGGTAAATAACAACAATAATTTGTTTAAAAATTGTTTAAATAATAATCAAATTTTTATTCTTTATTTGTAGTCATATAAGATTTAGTAAATTGCAAAATTAGGAAAAACCCCGAACTTTCTAGGTGCATTCTGCGAAAAGTTGGTAAATAACAACAATAATTTGTTTAAAAATTGTTTAAATAATAATAAAATTTTTATTCCTTATTTGTAGTCATATAAGATTTAGTAAATTGCAAAATTAGGAAAAAACCCGAACTTTCTAGGTGCATTCTGGAAAAAGTTGCTAAGTAACAACAATAATTTGTTTAAAAATTGTTTAAACAATAGTTCAATTTTTATTTAACTTTTATTCTTTATCTACAATCATATAAGATTTAATAAATTGCAAAATTAGGAAAAACCCCGAACTTTCTAGGTGCATTCTGGAAAAAGTTGGTAAATAACAACAATAATTTGTTTAAATAATTTTTTAATAATACTTATGACTCGTTTCAGTAAATATTGCAATATTCATAAAACATTATTAAAATACAGTATTTGTATTAGCACATAATTATATACAAAAAGTTTGATGAATTTTAATCGTTTTGGGAACATAAAAGTAAAATAGCGTTTGGCCACACCGTGTGGCCAGCCGGTAGCCCGCGTATACAAAAATCTTTGGTAGCGCGAAGGTTAAGTTTAGGAGTTTGTAATGTCGAGAATGAAAATTGTATGCTCAGTAATTGCGAAAACTGTCCTGGATTTACCGATATCTCTGAAATTATCAAGTCGTGTATATATGAAATGGTAACGTATAAGCAATGGATGACAGTAGTTCAATCAAGATCAGATTTTTTAGAAACTGTAATACAAGGATTAGAAAATTTGAAAGAACACCATTTTGTGTCAAAAAACGAGGATTATATTTGAAATCTTTAAAATAATGTCTTCCTGAAAACGAATTAATTATTCTTCTCGATTTCGCTCAAAACTACACGTTTTTTATCCAGGACGAAATTCAATCATATCATTGGCTAAATGAACAAGCGACACTACACCCTTTTTTATTTACTATCTTCACAATGAAGAACTTTTAACTAAGAGTTATTGTATTATTTCCGATTGTAGCGATCATTCATCTACTGCAGGCAACACGTTTCAAACAAAAATAATCGAAAATTTAAAAAGAGTGTTCTCTTTGCAACATTTTTACTACTTTTCTGATGTAGCGCCTAGCCAATATAAAAATAAAAAAGGTTATATAAATTTGGTAAATCACTTTCATGATTTTGGCGTCAAAGCATCTTAGAACTTTTTTTGTTCCAGTCACGGAAAAAATCCATGTGATGCTATCGGTGGAACAGTCAAACGGTTAGTTCGAAAAGCTCTTCTTCAAAGAGTAGGTGGAAAGCAACCAATCTCGAATGTCAACGACATGTTCGAATATTGCGAAAAAAATATTCAAGGAATTTGCTTTATTAAAGTTACAGCACAAAAAGTAGCAACCATGCAAAGACATTTAAATTGCAGGTGAAAAGCAGCGAAAACTCTTCCAAGAACGTGCAGCAATCACTATTTTTCGCCCAATGGATCATTAATTAGCATGAAGAGAACTTCATACTCACAAGAGTTTGAAGATGTGAATATTGTTAATAAATAATTAATTGCAAAGTTTATTAAAGATTTATTGTTTAATTATTGGTAATTGTTCTAAAACCCAATGTTTTCATGCATACTGTATTTTTTAAAAATGTTAATGTTAACAAATACAGAAAAAATTAGTTACCAATTAATACATTTCTTTAATTAAAAAATAGTTATAGTTATAAAACATCTGAATATCGTCTTATTAAAAAAGATAATTATTTTTCTTTTTTAATTTTCCATCACCTTCCAAAAATCGATAAAATTCTCTATAAATATTATAAGAAAAGGGAAAAATATTTATTTTAATTAAATACTGTATAATTATATTTATTTTATTTTAATTTAATACATAATAAATTATAGACCATATATAATTTATTAATTTTAATTTATTTATAATATTTTTAAAAAATTAAATTGTCAGAATTGGCAATAGTGAAGGTGACTAAAGGAAAAATCACTTGCGAATGAACTTCAAGTTGATTAGAAACTTTGTCAATATAGCCTCAAAAATATTAAAATTTTATTTTGCTTTATCTCGAAAAATAGCTTCGAGACCAACGCGAAACTCTTGGAGTGCGTGTACTGAGGAATAATTTAAATAATCTGTGAAAATGAGATTTTTTCGTTTTTCTGGGTAGAAGTTATGAGCATTCAAATATAGCGGAATTCATCAAAATGCTTATTTTACTTTCCAGTTTTTATTAATTTATGAAGAATAAAGAAAAAAGGGCTAAGAAAATCTAAAAGACCATCACAAGATCTGTATATGTGGTAAGTATTTATTAAATTTAATGATTCCAAATTTCTCGTTATTAATGTTCAAAAATCGCAAAAATAGATTATTTTGTAGGTAAACTTTAAAATCATATTTTGGGAATTATTTCATATTTATTTTCATACTTCCTACAAAATATTGTAATTTTTAAAAATTAGTCGGCCACGACATTAGTCGAAATATAATGGAATGACTCATTTACAGAAGAATTGATGTCAAAAACACTAAAAAAATTAATTTTGAAGCAATTACAAATGTATTTATAAACAAGTTGTTCATTCCACAAACATTTAGCTTCCTCAATATAATATACACTGATTTTCCAATCTTTTATTGAATAGAAATTATTTTAAAGTAAAATTTTGACAATCTCAACAAATTTAAAATTTTACCTTTTTTTTGAAAAATATAAACAGCGATTACTTTTATACATTTTGATGAAATATATACTTTATGTACATCAGTCCGGTCGTTATAATGTCAGGAATTAATTAAAATATTAATAAATAAATTTTTTTTCTAATTTTGAATAAATTGTTTAAACAAAATTTTGTAGATATATTCGAAAATTCTTGTGGCAGATTTTAGGTATATATAACCTTTTTTGAAAAATTAAAAATAGTCACGATTGCAAAGCTTCCTCATAAAGAAGCAAAAATCAATTTATTTTAAAAATTTTTTAAAAATTCTAGGCAAAATTTCATTCACTTTTGAAAACTTTCCACTATTCAATGTGTTCTAGTATTATTTACTTCTTTAATAAAATTTCCCAAATGAATTAAATTATTAAAATTTTTTTTAAATTCAATTACTTTCAGAAGTCGTAAAAAGTTTTTTGCAAAATTCAACTACTTTCAGGAGTTTTTATAAAATTCTTACAATTAGTAGAGTTCAATTTTCAGAAATTTTCAGGAATTTTAATAAAATTCTTTTAAGAAATTCAATTATTGATACAATTTTATACTTAATTAAAAATAAATTTTAGTTAAAATTTAGATTATATCGTTAAACATTGAAAGGAAAATAGCATGAATCTTTAGAAATAATTGAATTTTAAAAAGTTTTCAAATTAAAATCTTTGAAAATTTGAATTGTTCATTTTTTTTAATTAACAATTCTGTACAGAATTTTTTCAAAAAGTTAACTTAAAGTTTCTTTTACTTATAATTATTATTATTTTTATTTTCTTATGCATATCTAAATGAAAAATTTTCTAATAATTGAAATTTCACATAAAACTGCAAATTTTTTTTCAAAAATTATTTAAAAAACAATAAAATAAAATATGTTAATTCTAAACATGTCTCAAGAATATCCTAAACTTCTTGTATAAAACTTGACTTGTACTACTGTGACGAGGCTCAAAGAGAACAACTATTTAACTCGATGACGATTTTTGTACCGACGAATTCGGCAAGAGTATAAAATGTACCCATATTTTATATAAATCCTTACAAGAGGACAATATTTTAATATCACCAATTCAAATAACTTACGATAAAATTCCTTTTTTCATTAAAAAAAAGTAAAATAAATAATAAAATTGTAAAAATACTGAAACAATGTTTCCCACACTGCTGCAATTTAGTTTTTAATTACTTCTAAAAATATTGTAAGCAGGTCAATCAATATATTTTTTAAACTTTTTTGTATTGATTGCACGGTTACCAAGAGACAATTTTGAAAAACATTGTTTTAATATTTTTAAAAGAAAAGGAATATTGCCGATATCAAGTTCTCTAGAGTATACTTCAGTAGAGAAATCGAGGTGAAGATATTGAGAAACCGTTCATAACTGCAATAACTAAAAATGATTCATATTTATACTAAAAATAAATTGGGAGTAAGAAGATCCCCTCATGTGTACATCAGCGGTGCCTAATACAGAATTTCTCCGTAATTCGAAAATCGTCCTCATCGTAGGATATCCCATTTTTATGTCCGAAATTTATTTAAAAACAAATAATTTTTTGTTATTAAAATCTATATAGGTAATAATTTTATATTGTTTAAAATAATATTTTTAAATAAAAACAAGCAGTTTTTTGTTATTAAAATGTATAAATAATTTAATGTGAAAAAAACCCCAGTAGCACGTAACGTTGCAGCGTTAATGAGAACATTTCCCTAATATTACCAATACAGCCTCAATGTTGTGGCATATTGCTGGAATGTTTCTAATATTACGTGCTACTGGGAAAGTATTAAAAAGATCCACATCAGGACCTTATTATTATTTATAATGATTTAACAAATAGATTTATTATTAATTAATTATTATTTATTAATTAATTAATAATTAGTTTTTATTATTATTTATTTAATAAAAATTTAGGATTTTATAATAAATTTTAAAATTCTATAATAAGGCTACTACCCAAAGAAAATTTTGTGTAAAAATATATTCTCTTCTTATCACAAAAAAGATCTTTTCATAATTAAGGGTCTGGAAAGCACGACTGTCGCTATCCTTACGCGCAATTTTCTTGCATGTCTGGAAGGTGCCTCACACAAGAACTTAGGTTCGAGGGCAGCGCTAGTTGTGTATTCCATGCCCATCATTTTTAGAAGATTCTATAATTATTTTTTACTATCTTCTCTTACATCTACTAGCAGTTTATACTATTTCTATTAATCTTTTTAACATTAGTCAGTCAGTAGATTGACAAGTTATATTTTATCATTATTAAGAACCTTCATTCGACTATATTCAGATTTTTTCAAATTTACAACATTTAACGCAATTATTGTTCTTCTTTTATTCCAATCAAAAGTATGAAAGAAATTCATTAGGATAAAATAAAAGTGATATTATTTGATTAATGCAATAACTGCAACATTAATTTGACAACAATTTTATAGTTTGCCTTGTTGGATACTGTTTGGCATTAAAAGTCTGGTGTACAGTTGTAATTCAAAATGCAAGTCATTATTGCCTTGATAAGTTTTATTACTATGTGTTTAACTTTCTCTGGAGCTGGACTGTCTGGTATTAATAGTTATAATAAAGGATTAATAAGGTATCTGAAACGAGACTCGAGATTACACCAGGTAATGTTCATCATTGACGATCATGTACACCAAAATTCAAGTTTAAGCTGCAACTTTCTGATTAGAGATGTTTCTAAACACTTTCCATCATTCAGCACCAGTTTCACTAACCAAGTCACTAGTCTGAGAAAACACTTTCCACCTTCATCTCGTCCACCAAGGCGAACGACGTTATTCATTATGATTCTTCATGGCAACGATACTGACATCTTGAGAAAGGCCAATTTTACACTTATGCTGCTAAAACGATTGTCACAAAGCCATTCCTATCCGAAATGCTTGATTAACATCATTTCTGAAAACAAATCTCTGACGATATCAAAAAATCTGGATTATTTCTGGTCTCAAGATTTTCTGGACATTGCAGTGCTGGAACACTTGGAAGACAATCAAAAGTTGTTGACTTTCGAACTCGGGAAACAGCCAATTCTGCATAAATTGAATCCTTTTGCAAAAGTTTACACTGCTCTAAAAGTATCAGCAAAGTCCAAGTGGTTTTCAAACAAATTGCTAAACCTTCATGGACATAAAATTAAATTCCTTTTACTTCGCTCACTTAATTATAAACGTCTGACAAGATTCGCAACTATTTTAAAAAAAACGATGCATTGTACTTTTTCCATTACAAAGATAAGTATGCAACTCTATCAACGCCTTCAAGAGGGACTAAGGTATGAAATGATTTTAAATTCTGAATTTAACAATAATCTGCATCCACCAATTCGTATTTCAAACATTATAGCTGTTAAGGCCGTGATTCCGATTACATCACAGTTTAGAAAAGTGATCGTACTTTCTAAGGAATTCATTCAAATGTTAATTGCCACAACTGTTGTAATTCTTGGTATTCGAATCACAGCGTGGATTTTAAGATTTAACAGAACGATTTGGGAAACTTTCAACATTAGTCGAATTATAATGGGAATGTCGGTGACCAACGAACCTAAAAAGTCAGCGGAAAGAATAGTCTTTGGCATTTTTATGCTAAATTGTATTGTCTACTCTGGCTATTTGTACTCCATAATCTTGGATTTGTCCTTGCGATCTGAACCACAAATTTCGAATCTCGAAGAACTTGCCAACTCGTCTCTAACGCCGATAATGAATCCTGTTTTACAACTATCTTTAAAAGCAAGTCCCATACCGTACATTCAAAAAGTGGGAACAAAATCTGTTAGAATTTTGGGAATAAATTCGGAATTGGAATGCTTAGCTCACTTAACAAAGTATGAAAATGTAAGTTGTATAATGTTGGCTGCTGAAAGCTGGATAAATACCTTGATTGCTACACATGACAAAATGAATTTCAAAATACTGCACGAACCTATGTTTAATTTTCTCAGCACCTGGAGAGCAAGAAGTGGGTCGCCTTTCATTGATCGTTTTAACGAAGTAATTCTTAGAGCTTCGGAACACGGTTTAGTACCTGATTTACATTCCCAACAGAACATCGCGTTTGGAAGAATTTCACCTCCAGAAGAAGTCAGCAAGGAAAAAATAATGTTTATTGTCACGTACTTGCTAATCATTGGGTATACACTTGCAATAATTGCATTTCTCGCTGAAATTTTCAGCGTTATCAGTTGGCGTAAATTGTATAATCGCTTAAAGAATTTGATTGTATAAGGCAATTCCAAGACTATGCTAACTCAAAAAGATAAGTTCTTTAAAAATTTACAATACGTTTCGGGGGTTTATCGCTATTATACAAGCAAGTAACAGAAATTGAGTTCTCTTATTAGGAGCAAATTGAGCCTTTGTTGTGTGATAATATCTTAGAATATGGATAGATGTTTATCTTTAAGAAAAGAAACAAAAAAATCAAGAAAATTTAAGCATTTCTTAGACTATTCTATTCTAATTCTATATTTAATCTAATCGTAATATGGTTACTGAATTAATAAAGGCAACCGAATCCAAACCGCAAATTTCGGATCCTGAAGTACTTGCCAACTCGTCTCTTACATTTGAAATCTGAGGGTAAAATTAGTTAAGCTTTCTAATATAACACCTGGACTCAGAACTATTTAATTTTTGGCTGTCCCTCGAAAGCATTCGGAAGAAAACACCTACTTTGTTTTTCCTGAAGCCGATCGTCAAGATCATTTTCCAAATACTGTAATGAAGAAAGAATTCTTTCTTGGATCAATGACTCTGAGAATAATTTAAAAGGTAAATATCTAACATTTTTATAACATACCTCACCTAAATTTCGAAATTCATTCCTTATAAATTCTAATTTTGTTTCAGCGTTTCCAATTGGTTTTCTGTGCCTATCTACTCTTTAATTTTGAAGGGTTCAAATAATTGTTATTTGTCAGATGACAAGTCAATTTAAAATAGAAACTTGGACCTAATTTTTATAATGGTGATTATTATCAAATCGTCGTCAAAAGTCGAGATTTATTCTTCAATTGCAATACTGATGTGAGCCCACATTTAATAACGGTTACTAGGAACGATATCTTTGGAAAAATAATGAATCTGTGGATGTTAATAACGGACCAGGTCTAAACAAATTTAAAAAACTGGGCTTTTCTGACAACGTAAATGCTTTTTTTAAGACTTACCTGTCTGACAGGTACCAACTACCAAGTAGTAATAGTTGTAATGAATATAATGAATCATTTCAGGGCTCGAACTAGGTCCGTAAATCCCGTAAAAGTCCGTAACTTTGCTTGAAGTCCGTTTTTTTAATAAAGGTCCGTAAAGTCCGTAATTCGGTTGAAAAAGATCCGTAAAGTACGTAAATTATAAGATATAATTTTTCCTCAATTTAATGATTTTTAATAGGTTTCTACACTATTCTAATAAAATTTTCCAAAAGAATTCAATTATTTAAAAAAATATACTAAAATTCTACACAAACCTTTAATTATTTTCAAAAAATAATAACAATTTTACAGGAATTTTATTATTTACAACTTTTTTTATAAATTTCTTCGCAATATCAGGCTTCACAGTCCATTATGAATTTAAAAAAAGTAGGAAAAAGTAGCCTCGATAACAAAGAAAAGTAGGAAATAGTAGCCTCAGTGACAAAAAAATAATTAAAGAATTTCATTAAAAACTTTTTTAAAATCGAATTTTCAAAGTATTTTAATTAAATAAATTAAATTTTATAAGGAGTCACATTCTAATGTACTCACGTTTCTTAGTACGAAGATTAGTAATTAAAATTTTTATTAGTTAATTTTAAAAAAAACTCACTTCAAAGTTATTAATAAAATTGAATTTTCGCAGTTTTTTTTTTAATTTTGAAAAATAAGATTTTTAATTCTGTTATTTTAAGATAATTGAATTTTTATAAACAAATAATTGAAATTTTTTTATGTAATTGAAATTTCTGTACATTCTATTGAAAATAATTTACTTCTTTTAAAGAATTTTATTAAAATTTTTCTAAATAATCAATGGAAGTTAGTCATCGTATAATTATAATATTATTTTTTTAAATTTATTCGCAACACATTCAATTATTTTCTTAAATAGGAAAATTTCGAAGAAATTAAATTACTTTTAGGAATTTTATTAAAATTGATTGTAAAAGTTCAATTATTTCTCTAAATAACAAAAATTCATTTATATTCACCACTAAAATTCAATTACTTTCGAAAAGTTTTCTTAATTCAATAATTTGTATGTCTACTATTTTAATAAAATTTTCAAAAAGTATTCAATTATTTAAAAACAATTCTGACAAAGTTCTGCACAAAAATTCAATTATTTTCTAAAAGAATGAAAATTTCATAGGAAATGAATTATTAAAAATTGTTATTTAAAATTGTTTTTAAAGAAATAAATTATTTGAACTTTTTTTTATAAAATCCTCGCAACAATTCAATTACTTTCATAAATAATAAAACTCATTCCAGAAATGGAATTATGTTTAATACGATTTTAATCAAATTCCTCGAAAAATGCAATTATTTTTATAAATAGCAAAATTTTTCTGATTTACTAAATTCATTTGTATATTATTTTTGAAAAATATTCTACACAAGAATTCAATTATTTTCATAAATTTCCATAAAAATTAAAAAAAACAATTCAATTATTTTCAAAAGTAATCAAATTCTCCGCAGAAATTCAATTATGTTTAAAATTGTTTTGAAATTCTCCGAAATTTCAATTATCTTTATAAATAATTAAATTGTTCTCTACAATTGAATTATTTTCAAAAATTTTAATAAAATTCTTTGCAAACATTTAATTATTTTCATAAATATGTAATAACATTCATTGGAAGCATTCAATTATTTTTATAAATAGTAAAATTCTTTGCAGAAATTCAATTAGTATCAATAAATTTTAATGAAATTGAATTAATCAAATTTTCCATTATAATTATTAACAGACGAGATTTTTTTTGGAAAATTGAAAAAATTCTTTGTTTAATTTAATTATTTTCCAAATTGTAGATTTATATTCGAAATGAAGTAAATTTAAATCTGATGAGAAAATAAAACCGGGAAAAACGGGGAATTTAAAGGTTAAACACAATTTATAATCAGTCACTATTGGTAGAGTAAATGTCGGTAAAATTATTTCCTATTATCTTATTGGCGGTCGTGTTTCATTAACGATTTTAGTTTTTAACACTGCTTTTAAATGGAAATGTGAAAACTAAAAATCTGAATTTGACTGTTTGTTCAGAAAAGTAGCTTTTAGTTGCATTAGGCTCAAAAAAGTAGCCAAAAAGTAACCTCGTATCAAATAAGTAGCAAATAGTAGCTTTTAGTAGAAGAGTGTGAGGCCTGCAATATTCAATTATTTTTATAAATAATAAAATTTTTACAGGTATATAATCTTTTTGGCAATTAATAAAATTCTTATTAGGAATTCAATTATTTTGATGAATAATAAAGCTAATTGCAGAATTTCAATTATTTTTAATACAATTTTAATCAAATTCCTCGAAAAATGTAATTATTCTTAAAAAAATTTTATTAAAATTTATCAAAGAAATTTAATTATTTTAATAACCTTTGCTACAATTTATTTATTAGAATTTAAATATTATTTTCAATAAATTTTTTATTAAATTCCTTTAAAGAATAAAATTATTGCATTCACAATTTTTAATGCAATTCTTTGCGTAAATTATCAATTATCTTATAAATTATAAAATTCTTCTCTAAAATTGAATTATTTAAAAAAAATTAATAGATTTATTGGCAAAGTTTCAATTATTTTCAAAAATTTTCCCTAATTTAATTATTTTTAATATCTATTTTAATAAAATTTTGCAAAAGAATTCAAATTATTTAAAATTGGCTGATTGATACAATTCTTTAAAAGAATTTAATTTTAAGAAACATATGTAATTATTCAATAGTTTTTTTGTATTTAAATAATGAAATTCTCGCAGAATTTTCTCATAAAAATTCATTTAAAAATGGATTTGAGTTAAAATTTTAGATTATAATTGAATATTAAAAGTATTAGAGCGTAAAATTTTAGAAATAATTAAATTTTAAAAAGGTTTCAGATTCAAATCTTTGAAAATTTGAATTTTTCATATTTTTAACTAAGTAACAATTCTGTGGAACTAATTTTTTTGAGAAATTTTAATTAGGAATTTTTTTTTTTATATTATTTGAAGTTTTTATTTTCTAATACATATTTATTTGAAGAATTTACAAATAATTGAAAAATCGAATATTGTAAAGAAATAGATTTAAAAATTGTGAAAGAACTTTTTCAAAAATTATTAAAAATAATCGATTTTAAGAAGAATTTTAGTTAAAAATTCTTGAAAATAATAATTGAATTGATAATGATTTTATCACTCTATCTTTTGTTATTATAAAACATGAAGACTCGGAGTTATCGATATCTTCATGTTTTTTTTTAGTTATGAAAAAATCTAATTTATAGTTTCAAGTAAAATGTTCTCTTATATAGTTAATGTTAGAATGTTCTCTTATATATTTTTGTCAGTAATTGGTCCGTAAATGGTCCGTAATTTTTCATTTTTAGTCCGTAAAGTCTGTGTTTTTAAATACTTTCACTGGTTCGAGCCCTGATCATTTTTAGCAACTTCCGGGGTGTCTCAGAGTTCAATAATCTTTCTTTTAATAATTACGTTACTGAAATTATTTTAAGAACCTCAAAATCCTTAGGGTTTAAAACTTTAAAAGATGTGTTTCGGTATTTCGTGGTCTTGCATTGACGCTTGTCATCATCAGATCAATAATTGAGTATGCATGTATAATTTAGTCTCCTTTTTATGTCTTACACATAATTAGAATTGAACGTGTTCAAAATAAATTTCTTAGATTTGCTGCAATAGTCAATATTCCTTTTGATTGTCACAGGCATGATTGTAGGGATTTAATGAATATTCTTCTTTTGACATCAGGATTTATTGTTAATTGAAATTTTTAATTCTACTATTATCATCATTATTCCAAAAAATGAATTTTGTTTCGAGAATTTAGTTCATAGGAACCAAAAGAATAGAACGAAGAATGTAAACCAAAAGAATAGAACGAAGAATGTAAAAAGAACTTGAGCACTGGAAAATTTGGAACAGATTATTATTATTTTTAAAATTATTGCAAAGTATTACAGAAATGAAAAAAGAGTACAGTGTTAAAAAATTACTGTTCAAGGAAAACCATCGTCATCCTCTTCGGCCATTTCCTTGGCGAGTTCAAGATCTTGTTGCTCCCGTTCCCGACGCTCCTCGGCAGATTCGAGATCCTTGCCATAAGATTTTGGGGGATACCTCATGGCCTTAACACTCTGATTATGCAGATCAAGGCAGAAGGTGATTCTCTGATGGAATGCGAGGAGCGGCTCGCGGGTGCAATAAATGTCCGTTGTCTCCTTGCTGCGCATGTAGCCATTCTCGGGATCGAGTGTCGCCTCAATTACTCCATCCCTGATGGCTTTGGCGACAATGAACTCAGCGTCAACTCCCGAATCGAGGCCCAATTTCTGCGCAATGTCAGCGGGCGAAATTCTCGAGTACGAGAGGCCAATTGAGCGAATAGCGGTCTTGATGACATTGTGCCTCAGCCGTAGAATCAGAGTGAATGTATGATCGGCGCGAAATTGCGGTCCAAAATTCTCGAGGACTTCGCCGAAGCGCTGAAGATTCCCAAGGCGAACGGCTTGAGTGAGTTGGAAGTAAGGCGCTAGGGCACGTCGCAAAGCCGCCTGGCGGAAGATCTGCCTCTCGGGAATGTCGCCCAGTAGAAGTTCCACAGTGACCGCGAGTTTTTGCACGGTCTGACGAAAACCGACGGCAGTTGTTTGCGGGGCCTTGCGCATTGCCTGCACGAGGTACTTGTGCGCCGCTGAATACTCGAGTCGCGCCGACTTGATTCTTCCCAGATAGTAGAGAAAGCGGGCCCATTCGTTGTTGCTCGCCGACTCTGGGAACGTTGACTTCAACACCAGTTTATCCGCCTGATCGTAGAGATTGTAGTGAAGATAATTCCTCAGCAGGCAATTGATCAACACCGCTTGGCCCTCGAAATCATTGCGCAAAGTTGCCGTGCGCAAACGCAAATGAAGAAAACTACGAATCTTGTCGAGCTGATTGGTTAATTCGTAGGCGCGCGAGTGATAAAAGTAGCATTTTGCAGCAATCAAGTCCATTGAACGGCGATTTTGCGCAACGATTTTTTGCACCAAAGTTTCGGAGCACTGGACGGCTTCATTGTATTTGCGGGTGTCGATGAGCTTCACGAGAATGAGAAGATGAATGTAGGCATCGATTTCGGGAAGTAGCGGCAGAGCTGAACTGCGAAATCTTTGGATTGCAGCCTGTGTGCCCTCTGTGTCCATTGGCTCCTCAATCCATGCGAGTAGTGCGTCACGTTCGGTTGTTGATCGCGTGAAAAATCCGCCGACAATACCGCGGAGAACGACTGGATTTAATTTGTGACGAGTATTGGGCAATGCTCGTAGAGCGCGGAGAATGAAGCGCGGCTCCTTATTTTGTACGGCGCGCTCGATTTGACGAATGTGCTCCCGAAGATCTTGAATAATTAATAAATCATTGTCCTTCTTCTCGACAACGTCACCCTCGCCATTAACTGCGTCCACTGTCAATTCGACGTCCATGGCTTCAACACTTTTCACCGGTACTCCCATTCTGCAAGTTGATTTCTCTGCAAAGGAAAAAAAAACGTGAAATGCGCCTAATGGTAGAAATTCACAAATGTTGATCATCGAATCGATAAAGTTGCTTTCTTTTTCGTCTGCCTTATGGTGAAGTAAATGATTAACCAAACATTTTGTTTATATTTCTTCCCTCCAAAATGAGAGCTTTCGAAATTATTACTCATACCCAAAAATAATTTGCATATTTAGAAGTAGTTTCGAAAAATGTGTCGCCTAGTTAGTAAGATTCAAAAATTAAAAATGGCGGATCCAATATGACTGACAAAATTTTTTTAAATTAATTACAATTTTTGAAGTCGCTAATAACGAATCTGAAGTTAGATTTTAAAAATTCAAAATGGCCGATCCAAAATGACGGACAATTTTATTTTAAAATTCCTCAAATTTGCATAAAATTTGTTACTATTTTCCTGGCCCTTGAGAATATTTTAATGCACTCTAAAAAATAATTAGATACACAAAAAAATATTTGTAACATTTCTTAATATCTTTAGTATGTATTTATCTTAATAAATTAATCTTAATAAATTAATCTTAAATATTTAAATCTTAATATGTATTTATTTCTTAATATCTTTAATTGTAAAATTACGGGGTTGCTACGAATTCAGCATTTCAAAATTCCCTGACTTTTTCAGGTTTTCCAAGCCATTTATTTAAATTCCCTGACCAAATTAGTAAGTTGTTGTTTGCTTTTTCGTTTCCTGACATATTTCAAAAATTTTTTCTTTTTAAATATTTTCAATTTTAAAATTAATGAATTGAATGCTTGCAAAGAATTTTATCAAAAAATTTGAGAATAATTCAATTCCTTCGAAGAATTTTGTTATTTATAAAAATAATTTAATGCATATGAAGAATTTTATTAAAATGGTTGATAATCCTAATTAAATTCTTCGAAGAATTTGTTTTAATTTTTTTTTTAAATAAAGTTTCATTAATAATTTGTATTGATAATTTTTAAAATAATTGAATTTCAACAACAATTTATTTTAAATTTCTAAAATAATCGTCTTTCGTAATAATTGAAATTAAAAATTTAGAAATTAAATTTTATTAAAATTTCTAGAAAATTATTGATTATGTCGTTGTTTTTAATAATTATAATTAATAATCATACTGTAAATATTTATTAAAACTTTTGCTGGAAAATTGAACTCTTTCTTGAAAGTTAAAAACAATAATTTCTTTTGTGAAATTTTATTACAATTGTATTGAAAATAATTGAATTTTTAAACAGATTTAAATCTAACTTGAAAAAATAGTTAATGAAGTGTTTTAAAATTAGAAGTGAGAATAAAAATGAAAAATTGAAATTTTCGCGATTCAGATACGTCAAATTAATTTTTGAAAAAAATATTTTATAAAATTCCCTGACAATTCCAGGTTTTTAAGGTTTTCCCTACCCGTAGCAACCCTGAATTATTTTAAACAATTTTTTTTTAAATTCAAAATTTTAAATTCAATAATTTATAAAAATCTGCCATTTTAACTTTGTAAAATTATTCAATAAAAAAATCCAATTCGAACATTTTTAACTAAAATTCTTCTCTGCATGAATAATTTTTATAATTTTCTAAAAAAAACTCATTGAGAATTTAATTATTTATCGGAAAAAAATTCACCTACAATATTTCTAAGAAATCCACTTGACTATAATTCAATATCATAAAATTTTGATAATTTAAAAATTATTTTAATAAAAACTTTTCTAAAATCTTTCTTCTTCATAATAATTTTTCATTAAATTTTTTTAAATTTCAACTTTTCTACAATTTTATTTTGAAACATTTTAAAATTGAATTTATATTAATATTATTAATTTAATAAAATAAAATATAAAAATACTTGCTTATAAATTATAGTAAAAAACGAATATTAATTAAAAATACGTTTTTCAAAAAATTATTTTCTAAAAAACTGAATTTTATTAATTTTAATTTTCATTTTTTATGTAAAATTGGTTGATATCAATTTTGTTCTAATTAGTTAAAATCTTTGTACTTTAGAAAATAACATTTTCGATAATATTATTGCAAAAAAATATAGAAATAAATTCATTTTTCCATAATTTTCTTATTAAACATTTTCTGAAAAAAATTGAATTGTTTCGAAAAAATGTTATTAAATTACATTTAGAATAATTGAATTTCATAAAAAAAAATTTGATTATTTATTAAAATAATTAACTTAATCAAGAAATTTTTTAAATAATTGAATTATAGAAAATAATTTCCACAAAGAATTTTATTATTTATAAAATTTATTTTACTTAAGTAGTAATAACGGGTTTACAAAAAAAGTAATTAAAACTAATTGAAATCTAAAATATTTTAACTTTAAGAATTTTTTTCAAATTTGTTAAAACAATTCAATTCTAAGAATTTTTCTTAAATTTGCAAAAATAATTGAATCGTTTTGAAAAAATTCTTTCAATTTTTGAAAATATTGGAGTTAAATAAAATTAATTATTATTCTTTCGAAAAATTTTATGATTTATGAAAATAGTTGAATTCTTGTAAATTTTTTCGATAAATTCAATTAAAATTGTATTAAAAATATAAAATTGTTATAAATGGAATATTATTAAAAATTTGTTAAAACTAATTAAATTCTTGGGAGAAATTTAAAATTGTATCGAAAATAAAGGAACGTCTGAAAAAAATTTAAAAATTGTTTTGTAAATAACTTTTAATAATAATTAGTTAAGAAATAAACGTTTTTCAATTTTTGGATGCGAACGTATTCAAAAATTTAAATTGATATATATTTTGAATGTTTTATAATTCACATAATAATAAATACTACATTTCGCGTACTGATGGGAATAAAAATTATAAAACAAATAAAATTGTGCCAAAAAGAAGAAAATAATTATTTATCCTTTCCAACAATATTATAATTATTTTTGAAAAAAAGTTCTCTTTGAAACATAACCTATAAATTATATTCGTGAGTTTCAATTAAATAAACAAATAATTTCCTCTATTAAGAAAAAAATTTTAACAATTAAATAGTGATTGAAAATAGTTTATCCCTTCTAAAATAATGTTTTTCCCTTTGATACTTTCTCATTTATTTTCAAAATGACAACAAAAGAAATGAAAACACAAAAGTCATTCTCCCGATTAGTGTAAACTAACCAAAAAGAAATATCAATTCATTAAAAATTCTACACACACACAAAACCTCTTGAGTTTTCACAAATTTATCACGCTTGAATAAAAATGAAAAATAAATTTTAAATACAGAATACTCACATTTATATTCTATTTTTATATGAAATTGAAATTATAAAACTGGAGTAAAAATTTTTTGCACTTGCATTATCATCTCATTGCGCGACAATGCGCATGCGCGGCTATTTGACATTTTTCAGGAACACCAACGCCAAAGTTGCATCAACCCTCCGTTTGGCGCCATATTTAAACCAGCGAAATTCATTTTGTGAGTTAAACAAAAAAGTGACTTTTCTCTCAAATCTATTATTATAATACGTAAATTAAAAATAGAAGAAAATTGATGTATTTAATCGTTTGAAACTTTTGAAATATCAAACACTCAAAATAGAAATGGAAAAATAATAGAAACTGGGGAGAAATTTCGAACTAGTAAATAAAGAGAAAGAGAGGGATGTGAGGGAACTTTAATTGGCGCAGGCTCAGTTTTAACAAGTGTTTAGTCGTGTTTTGGGTAGGGCTAAAATTATTTTTTTCATTTCTTTTTCTTTCACAACAGTTTCTCTGACAGTTTCCACAATGTCGTGATGTGGAACGCTCAAAGTACGTCAATAGTCGGTGCAAGAAAATATAAACTTTTTAAAAATTCTATATACACATGAAACTACTGCAAAATATTAACTGTCATCTGTGTCAATTATTACAAAACAAATTATTAAGTTCTCCACACGGGTTAAAAAATTAATTTTAACATCGGGCGAATGAAATGAAAACAGTGCAATTTTTTTTAATGTACCAATAATAATAATGGTGTGTATACAATATACATATATATAAACCTGTGTGCTCATTTAAGAAAATCGATCTGTTTTTTTAATTAAAAGGGACTGCTTCTAAAAATACAAAAATTGCGAAATTGAAATAAAAATTTTAATAAAGAAATAACTTACTGGGAAAATAATTGATGTGAAAAGAAAAAAATGGATATTCTCATGATAATAAAAATTAAAATAAATCTATGATTTACTTTAGAAGTATAATATTTAAACATTTATTTACAAAAAATGATCAATTTATTATTTGACTAAAAAAATTATTTACGTTTTTGAATAAAATTTCCAAATATTTGAAAGTTCGAAAGTACAATTAAATTTTCAAAGAGTTGCAATCGTAATTTTCCGAAGTAATAAAATTTCAACAGAATTTAATTAAAATCATTAAAAATAAATTTATCACTTTTATTATTTAGTCATTCAAGAATTAAATTATTTTCAAAAATTTTAATGAAATTCTTTTACACAACAATTCAATTTTTTTCAAAATAATTTTAATAAACATCTTCGTAGAAATTTAATTGATTTCAAAAATTTTCCAAAATTCAATTATTTTTAATGATTGTTATTTTCGGAAAATTTCACAAAACAATGAAATTATTTTAAAAAATTGTAAGAAAATTTTGGAATGAAATAAATTATTTGCAAAACAATTTTAATAACATTTTTTTAAAGAATTGAATTATTAAAAAAAATTGAATGACAAATTTTTCTTGAATAAATTCAATTATTTTCATAAATAATAACATTCTTTGAGGAAATTAAATTATTCTCAATATAATTTATTAACTTTTTGTGGAAAGAATTCAATTTTTTTTCCAAAATCGAAAAAACATTCTGAAAAAAATCGAATTGTTTCGAAAATATTTTAATAAAATTTTTAATTACAATTTATTATCAATTAATTTTATTTAACTCCAATATTTTCAAAAATTGAAAGAATTTTTTCAAAACGATTCAATTATTTTTGCAAATTTAAGAAAAATTCTTAGAATTCAATTGTTTTTACAAATTTGAAAAAAATTCTTAAAGTTAAAATATTTTAGATTTCAATTAGTTTTAATTACTTTTTTTGTAATCCCGTTATTACTACTTAGGTAAAATAAATTTTTATAAATAATAAAATTCTTTGTTGAAATTATTTTCTATATTTCAATTATTTAAAAAATTTCTTGATTAAGTTAATTATTTTAATAAATAATCAAATTTGTTGATGAAATTCAATTATTCTAAATGTAATTTAATAACATTTTTTTCGAAACAATTCAATTTTTTTCAGAAAATGTTTAAAAAGAAAATTATGGAAAAATGAATTTATTTCTAAATTTTTTTGCAATAATATTATCGAAAAAGTTATTTTTTAAAGTATAAAGATTTTAACTAATTAGAACAATATTGATATCAACAAATAATAAAATTTTTGTCTGAAATTCAATTATTATTTTCAAAAATTTTAAAACTATTCTTGGCAAAATTTTAAATATTTTTAATGCATAAGATTTTCATCGAATTTCTGGAAAAATGAAATTATTGTTAGTTTTTTTTAAATTTGCCTCTTGACAATAAATAATAATAATAATAATAAGAAACGAAATAATTAAATTTTGATAAAAATTTTTATGAAAATTCAATTTTAAAAAACATTTAATTATTCACTAAATTGTTTTTTTATAGTTAAAAAATTGATTGCATGTAGAATTTTCAAATAATTATTGAATTAAAAATAAATTTCTAGAAAAATTTTGGATCATAATTCAATATCATATTTAGAAATATTTATTTATTTAAAAATTATACCAGAATTTATTTATTTAACTCTAAAAATAAACATTTTATTAAATAATTTAAATTTTTTACAAAATTTAATTGTCATGAAGAACTTTATCAACAAATTTTTAAATAATAATTGAATTCTATTTAACAATTTTAATAACATTTTTTTAAATAATTGTGTTTTTCGAGAAATTTGATGAACATTTTTTTTGCACATGAAAAATAATTTAAATTCTGACAAAAATTTTATTAAAATTTTACACAAAAAAAATAATTGAAATTCTGACAAAAATTTTATTAAAATTTTTTTAAATAATTTAATTTTGAAGAAAAATTTTATTGTTTATAAAGATAAATTTAAATTCTGCCAGGAGCCCTGATTAATTTCGAAAAGATTTAAAACAACAATTTTTGTTTTGAAGTTCCGAAAAGTTTTATTTGAAATTCTGGAAAATTGGTTTCTCAAAATATTTCTATTTTACTATTTTATTATTTTATTATTTTATTATTTTATTATTTTATTTTATTTTTATAAGTGAATATTTGTAAATAATTAATTTAAACCTTTTGAAATAATTGAATTCTTCTAAAATTCTATTAAAAATGAATGGATTTTTTCAAAGAATTCGACTGGAATTTTTGAAAAGCGAATAAAATTCGCAGGAATAATTAATTTTACTTTTTCTAAAATTGCTAGACAATCTTAAAGTTTCAAATAAAATTTTTCGTTTTAAATAATATTTTTCTTAAATAATTGAACTCTTTTAGCATTTCTCCCTGTTTTTAAGACAAATAAAGGAAAATGTCACAGGAAATTAAAAAAGGGCAAAATAAAATATTTACAACTCTGAATAATATTAAAAAGTTGATTTTTAAAAATTACAAATTTATCATTTTTCCCAAAAAATTATCAAGTATATTTTAATTTAAAAATTCTAAACAATAATTAAATTCTAAAAGAATCGAAGTTGTGACTTTTCGAAATGAATAAATCACTTTCAAAAACTTTTACTCTTGAAAATACGTTTCCCAAAGAATAATGAATTTTTTTATGACTTTTTCAACAAACTCGTTTTCCTCTAACATAAAAAATTTATTTTCAGATAATCATCAACATGAAACGGAGATTTGATTAAATCTCAGGCCAAAGAACTCAAAGACCAAAAATTAAAAAGAATCGCATCATGCAATTCTCGAGAAAAATGAGTGCACAGAATGTGATGGCAAGTGTATCGCGAGCATTGGGAACGCATCGTGACAGTAAATGTCCAAATGAAATAAAACTTGCGCAGCACGAGAGCAAGGAGAGTATTTATGAGCCGAAACACAATAAAAAATTAATACGTGTTTTAACAGTGATAGCATATTTAATATCCGTTAGTTTAGCTGCTATTATTTTATCACTCTATTATGCCTTCATTTGGGATCCAAAAGATCGTGGACATTATGTTCTTAAACAAACGGCGAGTCAAAATCTCAAGAATGAAAATGTCTCTTCTCATATTTATACATCGTTATTGCCGGAGCAATTAACTCGCAATTTAAGTAAAACACTTCACGACAATTTTTCACGTAATCTTAGTCAAATTCATCATAATTTTATGGGACTTCATCATAATTTTACCGCGGACTGATTTTTTTAATTGTCTTCATTTTTTATTGTTGCCAAAAAGAGACTAAAAATATTATTTATTTATTTATTTCAAAGATTAATTATAGTTGATTAATTATACTTAATCATTTTTAGTACAAAATTAATATTTTCGTCTGGGAAAATACAGAAAAAAATTACTTTTCGATTGTTAAAATAATAAATTTTTTAATTAATCAATAATAATAATTAAAAAAAATGGAAAGTGACTTATCATTGAATTGACAATTGTTCCGTGAAAAATCCTGGGAAAATTCTAATAATTAAAAAATAAATTTCCAATTGAAAAAGAATTAAGAAACATAATTAACGAAAAAGAAACAAAAAATCAAACTATTAAACCAATGAATAATTTATATTTACAAAATTTTAATTATTCACACCTTAAGCGAAAGGAATATTCTTGTACGAAAAATGATTAATTATTATTTTTCCCAAATGAACAATATAATTAAATTATTTATAAATTAATTTAATGAGAATTAAAGTATTAATTTTGTATTTAGTAATAATTAAAGTATTAATTTTGTGTTTAGTAATAATTAAATACGCGAAGTGAATATTATTTAATATTTCTTCACTCGACGAATGAAAAGAAAATAACTTTTCCGTAGAAATATTATATTTGACGTAATTTTTATAAATAGAACCTATAAATGTTAATTATAGCGAATGTTTATTGAAACAAATCAAATTCTGTAAATGAAAAAGAAAAATTTAGAATTTCGAAAATACTGAAATCTATTTTCTCACATAGGTATTTTCTTCTTTTCGTGTCGTTACGCGAAATAATTAATTAATTAAATAGAAAAAGAAGCAATCAAAATTGAATTTGAACCTGAAAAAAATTCAAATTTTTGGTTAAATATAAAATTTTTTTTATAATTTCAAATTATGTTTCAATTGGATTAATTTTTTTTCTAAATTTTTAATTGGTTTTTAATTGAAATTCATTGCAATAAAAATTCTAGTCTATAACGAATGTTCTGTTTAATACGAATTTCATTTAAATGGATGAGAATTCTCAAAAAAGGGGCAAAAATGAAAAAAATTCTATTACGTAGAAATTATGTAAAAAATAAAATTCGAATTAATTATAAATAATAAATATTTAGAGTAAATACTGAACTATTTTTCTTAAGTATAAGTTTTCATTGATTATGTGTATAAATATGTCTAAATAAAATTAAATTTAAATCATTTATTGTTATTTAAGAAAAAACTTCCGATTTTTAAATGTAAAATTAAAAGAATTGTAGTAAAAGTTTATTTATAATAAAAATTCTGAAAAATTCAGTCTATTGACTAATTATTAAATACCTTGATATCAATTATTCTGAATCATTAATTAAAAAAGAAAATTAATTTTTTTATAAATTTTCTTTTTTTCTAAAATATTTTTGTTAGAAGAAATTAATTTTTTTAAACTTGACCACTAAATTTTTTCAATATTTCTAAATTAAATTACATTCGAAAATAGAATAATTTTTTTAAAATAAATATTTAAATACTTATTTATTTTTTCCACGGGAATTAAAATATTCTCAGTGATTTCAAATCAAATTTTTCTAAAAATTACAATTATAATTCCCCCAAAATTAAGTTATTCCTTTGTTAAAATTTTTAAAAACGATGAAAAATAATTAAAAATTTCTTTCACATTTTAATTAATATTTTTGCAGAATAATAAATTCCTTTCTTTGAACTTAAAAAAATATATATTCAAAACATGAAACATTTTATTTCAAAATAAAAATTTAAGTATTAAATAAATTATCATTTGAAAGTATTTCGAGAAATCAATTATTTAACTACTGAAATAGTGAATTTATTAAACAATTGAATATTTCATAAAATTGAATTCTTGCGAACTTTATCAACATTTTTTTAAATAGTTGAATTGTTTTAAAGAATTTTAATAAAATTTTCAACAACAATTGAATTTGAAAATATTTAGAATTTTGTGACGAATTTTGTTATTTATGAAAATAATTTAATTTTACGAAGGATTTTATTAAAATTTTTTGAAAATAGAAAAAATTTATTGTTCGAAGAATTTTTCCATTCATTTAATAAAAATTGAAATGTTGACAATTTTTTTTTAAATAATTGAAATTCGACCAAGAATTTTATTAATTTTGGAAATAATTGAATTTTTATGCGATGAAAATTAATTGAGTATTTATGAAAATATTTGAATTTTTCAAAACATTTTATTAAAGTTTTTTTTTTAAAACAATTGAATTATTCGACAAATTTCAATAAAATTCTTTAAGATAATATTTTTTACAGAAATTTAATTCAAAGTGTATTTGAAATAATTATTTAATTCTAATAAACAAATTATGTCAAAATTTAAAAAAAATGAAATAGTTTCGAAGAAACTTAAATTTTAAAAAAATTTAAGAATAATACTTATAGCATTTTTCAAGGAATTCATTTAAAATTGTATGAAAAATAATTGAAATCCTTTCAATGAGGTTTATCATTTATGAAAATAATGTAATTCAATTTTATTAAAAATTTTAATAAGAAATTCAAGTTCATCCTTTTTGGGAAATATATTTTTTTAAAAATTTTCAAATTCTTGATTTTTTCGAAAATTTTTATGAATATTGTGATTTAAATAATTGAATTCATGTGGAAATTTTAATTATAAAAATAATTGAATTGCGAAGAATTCTATAAAAATTTCTTCTTAATAATTGAATCCTTTTGGAAAATTATTTACTAAAATATAGTAGATACGAAACATAATTGAATTTTGAAAAATTTATAAAATTAATTGAATTAAATTGTTTAAAAGATTGTTATTAAAATTTTTTGAATTTTTTATTAAGATTTTTATTTTCAAATGTTCGAAAGTAATTTTTTTGATTCCAACTATTAGCAATTTTTTTAAAAAGATTTTTAAATATTTGCATTTTTCGAGGAATTTATTTAAATTAATTAAGTGTTGAAGTTAACGATTTAAAATTGTATTAAAAATGATGAAAATTTACAAAAAACAAGTTTTATAGAAAAACATTTATTTTTTTGAAAAAGAAAATTAATTAATTCACAGAATTAGAATGATCAAAATCATTCTAATCACAATATGTGACGAACAACAAAATTCGTCACAAAATTCTAAATATTTTCAAATTCAATTATTCTTGAAAATTTTATTAAAATTCTTTAAAAGAATTCAATTATTTTACAAAATTTTGATAAAGTTCATAAGAATTCAATTTTATGAAATATCCAATTGTTTAATAAATTCATTATTTCAGTAGGTAAATAATTGATTTCTCGGAATACTTTCAAATGATAATTTATTTAATACTTCAATTTTTATTTTGAAATAAAATGTTTCAAGTTTTGAATATATTTTTTTCTAAATTCAAAGAAAGGAATTTATTATTCTGCAAAAATATTAATTAAAATGTGAAAGAAATTTTTAATTATTTTTCATCGTTTTTAAAAATTTTATCAAAGGTATAACTTAATTTTTGGGGAATTATAATTGTAATTTTTAGAAAAATTTGATTTGAAATCATTGAGAATATTTTAATTCCCGTGGAAAAAAGTATGTAAATATTTATTTTAAAAAAATTATTATATTTTCGAATGTAATTTAATCTAGAAATATTGAAAAAAATTAGTGGTCAAATTTAAAAAATTAATTTCTTCAAACAAAAACATTTTAGAAAAAAAAGAAAATTTATAAAAAAATTAATTTATTTTGTTCTAAAATGTTGCTTTCCTCTTCTAAAAAATGGATTTTCTAAGTGCAATTTTAATGTGTTTTCAAAATCAAAATTTTGTTTTCTTCAAACTTATTTTACTTTTCTAAAAAAAAGTCTTTTTAATTAATGCTTTTTTTCAAAAATTACTGTTTTTTTCTAAAAAAAAATTATTTGTTCTGTTTGTTAAAATAAGGAATTTTTGTGATTTCTTCTTCACTCTCTCTCTCTTCTTCTTGGTGTTAATACGTTAAAGGGAAAAGTTTGAAATAAAAAGAATGAAGAATTATCTCCTAGAATTTATTGCAATACATGGAGAATTGCAGAATACAAATAAGATAATATATAAAAATTTATTTGTCTTCAGGCTTATTGAAGACGAGAGTGTATCCGCACTTTCCGCAGTAATGGCGATCTTCCATGGCTGCCATGAATACACCAGCTCCGCACTGTTCCGACGGGCATTCCCGCCTTAAACGGTGAATTTTTCCATTCTCGTCCACCTAAAACAAAAAATTAACATTTTTCATTGTTTAATTTTTTTCTCTTTATTAAAACCAAGTACACACTAAATTTAAGAAATTAAAATACATTTAAGATGTTCACCGAAAAAAGATACCTGAGAATTTTACAATTTTCAAATAAAAATATTCGAAAGTTTAATAACTGTGTGGAAAAATGATAAATTGGTAATTTTTAAAAATCAATTTTTTAATATTATTCAGAGTTGTCGTAAATATTTTATTTTGCCCTTTTCTGATTTCCTATGACATTTTCCCAAATCTGTATTAAAAACAGAGAGAAATGCAAACAGAGAGAAATGCAAAAAGAGTTGAATTATTTAGGAAAAATAATATTTCAAACGAAAAATTTTATTTAAAACTTTAAGATTGTCTACCAATTTAAAAAAAAGTAAAATTAATTATTCCTGTGAATTTTACTCGCTTTTCAAAAATTTCATTCGAATTCTTTGAAAAGATCCATTCATTTTTAATAGAATTTTAGAAGAATTCAATTATTTCAAATAGTTTATATTAATTATTTACAAATATTCACTTATCTTTGAAAAGTAAAATAGAAATATTTTGAGAAACTAATTTTCCAGAATTTCAAATAAAACTTTTCGGAACTTCAAAGAAAAAATTGTTCTATTAAATCTTTTCGAAATTAACTCATTAGATTAAAATTCCTTGAAAATTCATTTTTTTTTTACAAAATTCAATGAAATTTTCTGAAAAAATCCATTATTTTCAATTTAGTTTCATAAAATTTCTACTAAATTTAGTAATTATTTAATGAAATTATTTTTAAATATAAAAGTATCTTTCAGAAATTGATTCAAAATTTCTCCGAAATTTATTTTTGCAGAATTTCGAATAAAACAATTTACAAAAATAAAATAATTTTTCAAATAAATTTATAATTCTTATTTACTTTATTAAAAGCAAATAATATTGAAAACAATTTCAATTTAAAACCTTTCGAAATTCAATTACTCATTTTACAGGTTATGGCCTAATTTTTTCCCGGTTTTCTTCCCTCAAAAAATTTTAATTTAAATTTGATTTCGAACATAAATAAATAATAATTTTAATTGAAAATTTGGAAAATAATTTTTTCAATTTTTTAAATATAATCTTGTCTTTTTATAATTATAATTGGAAATTTTCATTTTCAGGTTTACTACAATTCTATTGATGATAATTGAATTTCTGCAAAGAATTGTACTATTTACAAAAATAATTGAAATCCTTCCAAAGAATGATATTATTTATGAAAATAATTTAATTCCTGTGAAGAATTTTATTACAATTTTAAAAAAAAGCTGTGATAATTAATTATTCACTTAATAAGTAATAAACATTAAATTTGCTTAAGAAATGATAAATATCATTTATTTGAACATTCAGAAATTCGAAATTATAAAAATTTAAGAGAAGTTCAATAATTATAACTGTTGAATAATAATAGAATAATATAATTTTTAAAAACAAACGATTGAATTAAAACTTTGAAAGGGAATTTATATTTTAAAAATAAAATTATAATTACGGTCACTAACTTCCCTTGATTATTTTCGAAAAATTTAAATAAAACTCTTTAGAAAAATTCAATTATTTTTCAAACAATGTAAAGAAATTTCAATTGTTTCAAAAATTTGCAATTATTTGTTTAGAAAAATTAAATTATCTTGAAACAATGTAATTGAAAAATTTTAACAATTTTATTTTTCAGAATTTAAAAAAAAAATTTCCGAGAATTCAATTTTAATAAAAAATTTGAAGTGCATATCGTTTTTTTTTAAATTAACTAATAAAAATTTTAATTATTAATCTTCGCACTAAAGAAACATGAATTCATTAAAATGTGACTATAAAGTCCAATTGTTAATTATTAAATTAAAATACTTTGAAAATTTTATTTGTTAAAAAGTTTCTAAAGAAATTCTTTAACAAATTCAATTACATATTTTCAGTCGAATTTAACAATATTTCTATTAACTCCATAATTTTTAAAAAAAATTTTACATAATCTGTTTGAATTAGTGACAGACTTTTACTATCAAATTAATTTTTTTTAACTAATTCAAAGTTAGAGAAGAGTATAAATATCTATAAAAATTGAAATAAAAAGTAATTTTTTTAAAAATAAATTAAAATATTAAAACTTTTATTAATTTTGGTAAAAAAATTCCCTGTTAATAGACACCCTCAAAAATTTATTATCAAATTTAATTACTTTCAAATCGATTTCACAAAAATTGTAACTTTTTTTATGATTCTTTTAATAAAATTTTTCTTAAACTTTAAGTTTCCTTAAATTAATGACAAATTTCAGTTTCCCAGACTTTTCTCTAATTTCCCTGCTTTTCCCAACTTGTGGCAACTTTGTTATTATTCTTTTAGTTATAAATTTTGTTTTAAAGATTTTTATTAAAATAACCTGTTGAAATTTTATTATTTCTAATAATTACGATTGCAATTCTTTGAAAATTTAATTGTACTTTCAAACTTTTAAATATTTGAAATTTTATTCAAAACATAAATAATTTTACAGTAAATTAATCATTTTTGTAAATGTTTAAATATTATTATACTTCTAAAGCAATTAGAATATTCAAAGATATAAGAATATATATAAGAAATAAAATTCAAGAACCAATTAAGTTTTTCAATAATTTGATATTTTGTTTACTAATTCAAGCAAATTTTCCCCAATTCTCCTGTTTTCCTGTTCTATGAGAACCGTCTTATTGCCAGAATTCAGAAAGATAAAAAAAGAGTCTAAATAAAAAATAATTTGAAATGGAGGAAAAAAGAAAATACCTTGTAGAATTTAAGAACAGCAAGCTTGACCTTCTTCTTCTTGTGCTTGATTTTCTTTGGGGTCGAGTAATTCTTCTTCTTGCGTTTCTTCGCTCCACCACGGAGACGAAGCACAAGGTGAAGGGTGGATTCTTTTTGAATATTATAATCGGACAAGGTTCGACCATCTTCTAATTGTTTACCAGCGAAAATCAATCGCTGCTGATCGGGGGGAATGCCTGAAAATTAATTTATATTCGTAAATTTCCATTTGTTCATTCAGCGTAGATATTTTTTAATTCAATATTTTTAGTCTTTTTTTCATTTTTCAAAGAAATAATATTCAATTTCCACCTGTAATTACAGGTGTAATTACTAACACTTTTTGTTTTTAATAATGTTTCACAGAAACAATTTTTTTGTTCCTTTTTCAATATTGATTGCTTTTCTAATATTTAATTATTGATTTCGATATTATTTGAAAAGTAAAAAGAAATTGTTTGATAAATTATTCAAAATATGAAAATTTTGATATTGAAGTAATGGAGAAAATAGAGTTCTAAAGAATTTTGTTGTAAAAGGAAAATTATATTTCCATCTTACCCTCTTTATCTTGGATTTTTGCCTTCACATTCTCGATCGTGTCCGAAGACTCGACCTCGAGTGTGATGGTCTTTCCGGTAAGAGTTTTCACAAAAATCTGCATGGCGATGGCTTATCCAATACACTCTCTGAAATCAAGAAAATTTTTCTCATTACAATCTTTTTTTTTCCAAAAAGAAAAGAAAACGATTTTTCCATTAATATTTTAAATAAAAAAAATTGCATCGATTTTCATTTTTTTTAGAAAAAAGGCTAATTTTGTACTTTTTGATGAATTAAATCTCAATACTTTTTTTTAAAACTTTTATCAAATAAAATTTCATCCATTGCTTAAAAAGGGATAATTGCAGGCCTAGGATCGATTTTTAAGCGCAAAAAAGTCGCTTTAGTCGATTAAAAATATAAGTAAAAAGTCGAACAAATCGTTTATTTAATTCAGCGTTGTCACAAAAACTTTATTTTGTATTTCTCTAATTTTTCACTGAATTTTAAGTTCGATTATTCAAAACTTGAATAATTTTTTTAAATAAATATTTAAAACTTAATTAATTAATTAAATTACTTATATGAAAATAATTAAATTAATTAAAAATTTTTTTTAAATAATTGAATTCTTTTAGTAAATTTTATTTAAATAGCTGGTATTCAAAATGATTAAATTTAGAAATATTTTTGAAAATAATTAATAATTAATAATAATTAATATTGACTCTTGTCAATATTGTAAAAAAATTTTGTAAATAATAATTGAATTTTTGAGAAGAATTTTATTACTCTATTTATTTTTATTCATTACTTTATAATGATTGAATTTTCGTTATGAATATTGATATTTCTGAAAATAATTGAATTTTTGCAATTTCTTCTGCAATTCAATTATTTAAATAAAAAAAATCCAATTTTTTATAATAATTAAAACAGATCCTTTTTTTAAACATTAATGAAGGTAGAATATTTTCAACAAATTTTATAAAGAAATTCGTAAAATTTACTTTATAACAATATTTCTAAAATTTTTTTGAAATACAAAGTTTTGTAATTAAATACAATAATTCAAATATGTCCAAAAAAAATTAAAATTTGGTAAAATCTGAAATCAAGAATAATTTAAATTTAGTAACAATTTTGAAAAATAATTCAAAATTTGACGAAATTTTTCAAAAATAATCAAGTTTTTTAAAAATATAAAAAAAAAAATAAATAAATCAAATTTTTCAGAGAATTTTAATAACAAATAAATGATTTCTCAAAAATTGTAAAATAGTAAATTTTTGAAAAATTTTAATTTACTTTATTCCATGATAATTGAATCTTAAAACATTATGATAAAACAATTCTATAAATTAGTTTTTTTTATAAATATTTTAATGTAATTTTTCGAAAAAATTGAAATATTTCTGTTTAATTTGAATCAAAATTTTTTTGAAAAATTTTAATTGAAAATTTTGAATATTTGATTATTTTCTTCGAAATGTTAAAAATAATAATACTGAAAAATTTTTATTTTATTACTTTGTGTATGAATTTCAATTTTCAAAACTATTTTAATATTATTTTTAAAACCTATTTTTCATTAATTTTCATTTTTATTGAATTTACTTTTTTATTATTATTCATTAAAATTTGCAAGAATTCAATATTATTTCAAAAATTTTCAATTAAAATTCTTCAAAAGTTTTAATTGAAAATTTTGAATATTTGATTATTTTCTTCGAAATGTTAAAAATAATAATACTGAAAAATTTTAATTTTATTATTTTGTGTATGAATTTCAATTTTGAAATTATTTTAATATTATTTTTAAAACCTATTTTTCATTTATTTTCATATTTATTGAATTTACTTTTTTTTATTATTATTCATTATTATTATTATTATTATTATTATTATTATTATTATTTATTAAAATTTGCAAGAATTCAATATTATTTCAAAAAATTTTCAATTAAAATTCTTAAAATTTTTTAATTGAAAATTTTGAATATTTGATTATTTTCTTCGAAATGTTAAAAATAATAATCCTAAAAAAATTTCATTTTATTATTTTGTATATGAATTTTAATTTTCAAAACTATTTTAATATTATTTTTCATAACTATTTTAATATTATTTTTCAAATCTATTTTTCATTAATTTTCATTTTTATTGAATTTACTTTTTCTTTATTTTTATTATTATTATTATTCATTAAAATTTTCAAGAATTCAATATTATTTCAAAAATTTTCAATTAAAATTCTTTAAAAGGTAATTTTCAAAAATTGTAACAAAATATTTGAAAATATGATTTAGTTTAAATTTAATTTTACAGAATTTCAATTATTGAAAATCTTTTCAAAATGTAATAATTTAAACATTTAATTAGAAAACTTATTGAAAAATGAATTTTCCAATTTTCGTCTATAGTTTTGCTTTTCACGTTATAAAAATCGAAATAAGTTGCACTTTATACTAAAAATATGGTATTTTGTCGCAAAATTTGGAAGAAAAGTCGAAAAAGTCGCAAATTTTTAATAAAATTTGAACTTTTTGAAAATAGTCGAAAAAAGTCGAAAAAGTCATAATAAATCCGAGACTTGAATCTCGAGACTTTAAAATTCAAATTTCAAGGCATCTAGGAAAAATGACGAAAAAAATTAAAAATTCATTTCTTTTAATGAAAAACATAAATAACAAACAATCGTTTCAAATACATTTTATTATTCCAACTGGGCAAGTGATGATAATAATAATAAAAAAGTAGAAGATAAAAATAAATCAAGTGAGAAGAACAGCGTTGATGCAACCATCATTCTCCGGATTATTAGTGACTTGTGCAAATTTGCCCCAGACGATTTTTCCAGTTTGCGTGACGAGACCCAATTCGGAGATATTCACCTCGATGACAGTGCCTTTCGTGATGACGCCCAATGTCGTGAACAGCGAGGAATTTGGATTTCTCTTGACGCCAATAATTGGCAATTGAAAAGTCGCCTTCAATTCTGGATGCGTGACGTGGGCTTTCTTAAAACGCAAACCCATTGGCCTTATGAAACGTTCGAATTTCGGTGGTTTACGTGTGAAACTCTCGCCCACGTACGTCACCTTTGTCACCATTCGTTTCCACGATTTCCTCTTTGTTTTGCCACTCTTCAAAACGCGAAACACTTCGGCGTCAGATTGTGCCCGTGTTTTTGGTATTGGAACGTCCCACTTGCCCGCCTTCTCCTTTCGCTTCTGTTTTATCATGTTCGACAGGACTTTTGTATTATTCGTGATATTACGATCGAGTAGATAGTGTGGAATTGCGCCCTTATTTGGTAATTCACTTTCCTTCTTGCCCTTCTTCTCCTCGTGGGCCTTAATTTTACGTTTCATTTGAATCTTCTCATTCCGCCTCTCCTTGTTGAAGATTTTCGCCTTTATTCCACGTAGTGAACGCGCCTTCTCGGCGAGTTTGTGCGGCGCTCGAGCCTCACGTTTTCTTTTACGTTCCTCATAATCGAGACGACGTCCGTAGAGTTTACGATGACGTTCAATATACTCGTTTTGTGGCATTTTCTCCCTTTTTTTCTCTTCTTACTTTTTCCTTTAATTTATCCCTCCTTTTTTCGTGTCCCGCAATTCTGAAAATGAAAAAAGTTTTTCTTACTCCAAAAATTCGATTTTTCAAAAAAAAAAGTTTTAAATATTAGAAACAAAGAAATTAAAAATTATAACATTCAAAAAAAATGTTCGTCCTGACAAATAAAGATTTCAATTTTCAAGAAAAAGAATTAAATAATAACAAAAAAGAGAATAAAAAATTAAAAACAAGAAATATTCGTCCTGATAAATAAAGATATTAAATAATAAATTAAATTTTCAAGTAAAAAGAATTAAAAATTAACAAAAAAAGAAATAAAAAATTTTTTTTTAAATTAAAAAGAAATTTTCTTCCTAACATAAAAATTCAAATTTTAAATAAATTGCAAACTAAAAAAATTCTACACTGTAAAAGTAAAAAGGAAAGCCACGGAAATTTTTCCATACCAAATAATGAAAAAATTGAAATAAACCTTTAAAAGAAAAGTTAAAAACAAAGGTTTATGTTTTCAAAAGTTTGCTTTTTGCAAAAATTGAAATAAAACCGTATTTTCTGAAAAGTAAAAACAATTTTCACTTTTTGCAAAAAACAAAACCGAAAATTGAAATAAATGTAAATTTTAAAAAAAGCAATTCTATCGGCTAAAAGTAAACGAAAAGAAAATTGAGTTCAAATTTTCAAATTTGCAAAAAATTAAGATAAAAGAATATTTTCTGAACAATAAAAAAAACTTCTTTAAAATAAAAATTAGAATTTACAAATGTAAAATTAAGAGAATATTCAAATTTTTTTTTTAAAGCATTTTCAATAATTGCAGAAAAGTAAAATTTGCAATCAAAAATTTACTAATAATAAGAAATAACATCTGAAAAATTTAATTAACAAAAGAAAAATAAATAAAACCTTTTTTATATGAATTTAAATATTTTAAAAGTCAAAATTTAAATTTATAAAATTGTAGATGAAGTTTAAATTTAAATAGTTTAGTTCATAATCTGAATTCGAATTCAAAAAGATGAATTCAAAATTTAGATTCAAAAAACTGTTCAAAATTTTTAATTCGAAAAACTGTGTTCAAAATTTAAACTTACAAAATTGTAGACTAAAAAAATATTTTTTTTTTTAAATGACACAATTTTTAAGAAATTTAATAAATAACAGTTCAATAATTTTTTAATAACTTTTTTAAAAGAAAAATTTAGTAAAATACAAAAATAAAATTTTAATTCTTCTTTTTTTTAAATATAAAGCAATTAAATAAAACGACAAAAATTTCGTAAAATTATAAATTTTCTATTAAATCTGCTAAAAAAAAAGTAAAAAAAAAATGAAAATAAATAATAGAAATTGAAAAATAAACAAAAATTATCAAATCAAAAGTGAAAAATAAAATTTACCAAGGAACTGGAAAAAAATGTTTAAGGTGAAAATAAAAACATTGTACACGATAAAAACTTACCTGATTTTCATTTTTTAAAAATTTCCACCTCAAGTTTCTTCGATTTTACACTTTCCTTCTTTTGTAACGTTGAAAAAGAAGAATTTCTTTTTGTCAATTTTGTCAACAAACACGCAATTTAAAGACAATTTTTACAATGAATAAACAATCGATAATTGTTTAAATCCGAAAATAAACGACCCGACGTATTTTTATAAAAATTATTTTTTCAAAAAGTTCTAATATTTAAAAAAAAAGTCTTTCAAATATATTTTTAATTTTTTCAAATTTTTCTATTTTTAATGCTCTTAAAAATGTAAAAGATTTTTGACATTTTTACTAAAATATATTTTTAATAAATTACTTAAAATATATTTTTTTTAGTACTTTTTTCCTCAAAAGAATAGGAAAAAAATTGCAAGTTCAAAAATTCGATTTATTATTGTAACATTTGAAAATTTAGTTTTAGAAAAAATTTTAAACTTTTCGAAAGAAGAATTTTAGAAACTCATTTTTGTAAATTGTAAAAATTCCGTCTTTATTAAAAAAAATTGTTTTGCTCAATACTTTTGACTTCGAATAAAAAAAGTCAAAATTTAATTTCTTTAAATAACGAAAAATATTAGAATGGAAAAATTAAAATTATTCTAATCTGAATAATTTTAATTTAAAGATTAGAAATTCATAAAATTAAAACAAATTGGACTTTTTGTGAAAAATTATAAAATTTATTATTTTAAAACTTTTTTCTACATTTGTCTCTAAAATTAAATTTTTCACTATAAAAATTATTTTGCACCAATTTATTTCTATTATTTTGTTTACAAAATAATAAAGTTATAGAAAATATTTTCAAAATACTTTTTTAATTTCCCTGAAAATAAAAAATTGTAAAATTAAAAAAATTAGAAACTATTTAAAACTACGTTAAGTTGCAGTAAATTTCGTAAAATTTTTAAAATTTGGAAAATTGTTTTCAGTGTTTAAATTTAACAAGTAATTTATTTACACAACAGTTTTTAGGTTTAGAAAAAATTTCGTTGATTTCAATTTCTACGGTAGTATAAAATTTTTTATTTAAAACATCATTTTAATGTTTTTAATTTAATTTGAATAAATATTTAATTTAAATTAATATTTTATTTAATTCAAATAAATATTTAATTTAATTTAATTAATATTTTATTTTATTTAAATAAGTATTTTATTTGAAGAAAATAAACATTTTCTTTAAATTTCACTTAATTAAATGTTTTAAATAACAAATTATTGCACTTTTCTTCTGAAATATTGAAATTTTTAAATTTCCAAAATTATTTATTTAATTGTGGAAAAAAATTGAAAATCGTCAACAAGAAAAAAATCAACTATTATTGGAAATACATTTTTTTTGGAATGGAATATCAAAGATAAATCTTTATTCGTGTACAATGTATTTTCACGACATGCGGAAAGTGAAAAATGGGCTTTTCTTTAAAAAAAAAAGAAATAGTAAATTTAATTTTCAAAATTAATGAGACTTTTGGGGAAGAAGACGAACAAAATATTTTTCAATTTAAACATTCGTTAATGTTGGAATAAAAATTTAATGAATAAAAGTTTCAGAAAAAATTTCCCTAGAAATAAAATCAAAAATTACTTTTCAGAAAATAAAATAAAAACTTTTTCTACTGACAATGAATTTATTTTTATTTGACCCCTAATAAAAATTTACATTTAATTTAATAAAATTCACAGCATTAATTTTAAATAATATCATTAAATAATTAATTATTAGAATTAAAAACTAAAAACTAAAATAAAAAACTTTGAAAAATATAAAAATAATAATGACGAAAATTATTTATTAATTAGCAACAATCCAAACAAAACAAGTTACAATTTTTTTTCTCAAATAGAAAAATTTATAAAATACCGAAATATACAAATATTTCTACCAGAGTTTCATACACAAATTTATTTACATATTTATTTAACATTAAATTTATAAATAAACTAAAAATTTAAATAAAAGTGAAAAAATATAAATTGAAAATGACTTTTCGAAAAAATACTGTCCCGATTGCAAACTTTTGTAAAGTAACTTTAAAAAATGTAAAAATGTAATAAACAATTACAAATAGTAATTTGTTTCAAATGAAACACAAGTTTTTATAGAAAAATTTACAAGAAAATGCAAAATGTTTTCTCAGCACACCAAGTGGCAGACACAAAATCCCATCTAACCTCAAAATATTCAATAATCATATGTAAAACACTTGCAAAAAAAAACAAAATTTTCACTCAATTAAAATTAGAAACTATCAAATGATAAATTCTAAAATAAAAATAATTCACATTTAAAACAATAAATTTCAATATTTATCCATTTATTTAGCAATTTTCAACACGTGACGTTCCATCACTGTCTTGGAGTGGAAAAAACAAAAACGAAACTTGCACATTTTTTTCTGCTAAAACTCAAATTATTTAAAATCTAGTGAAACCGGAATTTCTTTTTATTAACATTCGTCGAACAATAAAGTCATAAAAATTGAAAATAATGATAAAAATAAGGTAAATAAATGAGAAACATTTATTGAACATACCTAGAAACACGCCATGTGCAGGAAGAAAGGAACAGTCAGTGCTGCCAACTGAGGTAAAATAAATTTTGAGAAACCGGAAGTTACGTACGTCCTCGGCAGTGGCCATGACAGTGGAGAAGCACAAATTTAAAAATGTGCCAAAATTGAAAATAGTTTTATTAATTATCTTAATTATTATCGAAATGCTATTCAAATATTTTAAAGAAATATATTGACCGAATTTGTTCAAATCTTTTTAAAATTCGAATTTTTCTGAATTGTACAGATTTGCAAATAATTGAATTTATTGTTATTGAATTTATTATTTCTTTTATATTCGTTATTTTTTCTATTTTATCAACTTTTCTATTTTTCATTTTTCTTTATAATTATTAGGCTGTGTCCACATTAGGCTGTTTCTGTCTCGAATTCATGTAGAATAAAGCTAAATCCACAATAGACACTTTTTATGCCCGTTTTGTCAATTGTTGAACAATGAACATAACATAAGAAACCTATTTATTTTTTGACCACAATAGAATCTTTTTATGTCCTTACATTGAACAAAACAAAAGAAATAAAATTAAATTCATTATTTTCAACATAAGAACATAGTGGAGCCTATTGTAAACACAACCTTTAAAGTGAGTTCACAAAGATAAAAGAGCCTATTGTGAACAAAGCCTTATGCATTTTATATACCACTTTTTCCATTTTAATTTCAAAATTACTTTTACATTACTTAGAAATTTTTATTATCACATTGACTATTATTCATTTTCTTATTCATCTTATTCGAGGTTTTTTTTTACTTTTTCAAGTGGAGGAAAATGGAAAAAATATTTCCTTAAAGAAATAATAATAATTTGAATTCAGCAATCTACTTCCGGTCGAATGTCATTGGATTTTTCGGGTGCGCGTCGATGATGCTTTGACTTTGAACGCCTTTAAATAGCGGTTGCAAACAAACAAAATTAAAATAACAATAATAACAATAAAGATCTCCTGAAATAAATGTATTATTTTCATATATGAGATAAGAAAGAAGTTAAAAACAATCTATCAAAATGGGTAAGTATTTTGATGATAATTTTTTCCCAGTAATTGCCATTTCTTATTTTTGTCACATTTTGAGGTTATGTTTACCAAACAAACATTTCGCCAAAAACCATTTTTGTTCAAATTTTTATTTAAAAAAAAAAAATAAAATAATAATGACAAATATAAGATCAAAATTGAAATTATTTCAATAAATATAATATATTTCTAGTAATTTTGTTGCGCAAAAAAATTATTTTTTTTAAATCGCTACCAATTTTTTTGTTCCAAAAAGTTTTTTTGTACAATTTTTGTCCATAAGGTTTAAAATGATTTGAAAAATTTGAAAATTAAATTATTTAAAATAATTAAATTTTCAGGTTAAATTATAGAACTTTTAGAATTTAATTTTCAATTTATTTTCAAATTGAAAAAAAAAGAAAATATAAACCAACAATCGTCAATGAAATTATTCAAATTTTAATATATTTGTAATTTATTTAAAATTAAAAAACAATGTTAATTTTTTCTTGACGGGGATTGAATTTAAAAAATTTTAAGTTAAATGTGTTTTTTTGGTATATTTATAGAGAAAATGTTAGTTTCTTTTTGTTAGTAAAATACGTTTAGTTATTGTTCTCAAAATTATTAAAATATTCTTTATAATGTGAACAATAATTAATTAATAGCATTAATTGCTATTTTTTATTTACTGTTAATTAATTAATAATTTACTATTAATTACACAATATAAAATATTAATTCGGATAAAAAATACATAAACAAAAAATGTTGGAATATTTTTATAAAAAAATTCTATTTTTCAGAAGAGAATCTCGAAAATGAATGTGAGGATTTAGTTGATGAAGTCGCGGACATGAGACAAAGATATCCGGCTTATTGTTCTTACAAATTGGAAAAAATTCTAAAACTAACTAGAGAAATTAATTCGATGGTAAAAGGTTTTAATTAATTTTAATGTATTTTTTTGCATTTTAATTGTAATTTTTATTAATCATTTTATTTTTTTGTAGCATAAACGTTATATTAAATTGAATTATATTAATTTATATTTACATTCATTTTATAAAAATTAATATTTAACTTATTTTATTTAAATACTTCTAGTTTACTCTTTTTTTACATTTAAATAAATTTTTAAATTGTAATCCAAATGAATCGAAATGAAAACAACTTCTGTTCAAAATAATTCAACTAAATTTTTAATTTAATAATTTTAAATTAAATTAAATTAAAATTTTTTAATTTTAAATTAGAAATGTTTAAATAAATAAAAATGTTTAGTTTTCTACTATTTGTATATTTAAAAAAATTATTTCTAACAATTCCGTTACTAAATTAAATTTTATTTTAATAAATTCGTAATTATTAAAATTCAATAAATGTTAATGATAAACTTAAGAAATTTCATTGTTTTTTCCAGTATATGAAGACTGATTCAATACATTTTGGCAAACTAGAAATCCCACTGCAATTAGAAGGAGAAAAAAGAGAGATTTATGAAAATTATGTGTCGAAATTATCAAATCATGAAAATTTAAATTCCAGAGAGAAATGGAAAAATATGTTGACAAATGTAAATAATTATGTGAAAATTGCCGAGCAACTCAGAGCTGAAAAAAAATCACCCATTATTCGTAGTATAAAAAAATTATCTCAAGATATTGGAAAAAATTGAAATGAAATTGCGAGAGAATTTTGCCAAATTTTCAAGACATTCAAATTTATCCGAGGACTTCGCCTTTTAGTGGATTCATCATTTTTAATTAATTCTCAGGAGAAAATCAATTTCAGGGAATTCAAGAATCTTCAAAATTCAAAGGTGTTAAATGATTTACGATGCCATGGGGTCCGTGACCTGTAAATTTTGTATAATAAGAGGTTTTATTTTTTTAAATAATGTCTAGTTAAAGTCATATCCATGAGAAAGAAAAGAAGGTTTTTATAAAATTCGAAAAAAATGGAAAAATTAACATTTTGTTTTTGTTTTTTTTTAATTAATATTACAAATTATTTGAAAAAAGGGAAAATTCTACAAAATTTTTTTTAATAATTTGAAAAATGAAAAAATCTATTAATTAAGAATGAACAGAAATTTATATTGAACATGACTTTAATTATTATATTATATTGTTATGATAATGAAACTAATTTTAATTCAATGGCCACTTAGAGATAGTTATATATTGAAAGAAATCTTATCGACATAATTTAATTACCGTTTTTAAAAGAAAAAAAGAGATGCTTCTGATATTGTTTTAAAAAAAATCAAAGTTAACTTCTTATTCTACGATTACGATGAACATTTGTTTAAAATAAATCGTTCAGAAAAATGATAAAAAAAATTTTTTCCCTTTTTTTAAAACTATATTATATTTTATTTTTTGTCTATTTTATTATTATATATACTATTATTATATAAGATATTCTATAAGATATTCTATAAGATATATAAACAAATAATATATTCTATATATAAAATTTAAAAAATATTTTTATTTATTATACAAAATTTCTGACTTCAATCACAAATATTTTTGGTTGCTAATTAAATTTTTATTCGCGTTTTTATGTTTCAAGGGAAAATATATAATTTTCTTGAAATTTTCATACTTTTGAATCTAAATATTTATTTCCCTTTTTTTAATTTCAGGAGCACTTTGACATTTCTGAAGAAATAATAATCAGCTTCTAGAAATGAATATAGTTTTTTTTTTGTATTTCGAAAATTGTTAATTCTGTGAAATAAGATTTGTAGCATAAAAAAACCATCTTAACGATTATTTAGAATATGGTAAAAATTAGAATACTTATGAGAGAGTCTACAATCTAAAAATGTTTAAATAAATCCTAGATTTGGATTCATTTACCTACCAATGTTAAATGAATGGAATTTTTCAGTGAACATGAATATTAAGAGGCCAGAATTTTAGTGAAGAAAATGCAATAAATTGAAATAATTATAGATTTGTAAGATTCCGCAATACTGTATGTATATTTTTTAAATTTATAATGTGAAGAAGATAGTTTTTACAATTATCCTTTAATGATCTACACTTAATTATTTAGAGAATATAAAATAATAATGTAAATGGCTTTTTTATTGTAATTGTAAGAAAGAGTGAAACGATAATAAAAAATTGTTATATTATCTCTTCGCCGACAAAATTAGAAATAAACCGCTTGCTTTTAATTTTTCTTTCGTAACTTTTTTAAAAACTTTTCTCTTTAAATAATTTCAATTTTAAAATGAATAAATCGAAAATCATTGAATTGTCGCAAAGAATTTTATCGAAAAATTTGATAACAATATAGAATTTCTTCCAAGTATTTTATTATCTAAGATAATAATATTGAATTATTATTTCTCACGAAGAATTTCGTTAAAATTTCTGAAAATTCCAATTAAATTCTCTTTGAAAAATTTCTTTGCAAATTTTTTTTGTTGTAATTTCTTTAATAATTTTAATTAAAAGTTACGAAAATAATTTAATTTTACGAACAATTTTTATCAAGTTTTTAAAATAATACTGTTTGTTAATAATTAAAATTAAACATTAAATTATTGAATTTTGTTAAAAATTGAAAACATTCAATTCTTTTGACAAATTTTTGTAACGAATTAAACAAAAATTGAATTCTTTCGTGAACCATTTTTGAAAATAATTGAATTTTGTGAACAATTTCTATCAAGTTTTTAAAATAATCCTGTTTGTTAATAATTAAAATTAAACATTTTATTATTGAATTTTATTAATTATTAACTTAGTTTGCGCAAAAAAAAAATTTTTTTGTTTTTTTAAATCGCTACCATTTTTTTTTTGTTCTAAAAAGTTTATTTGTACAATTGTTGTCCATAACCATTAAAATGATTTGAAAAATTTAAAAATTAAATTATTTAAAATAATTAAATTTTCAGGTTAAATTATAGAACTTTTAAAATTTAATTTTAAATTTATTTAAAAATTTAAATAATAATACAATTGTTTTGATAAATTTTTATAACAAATTAAAAAAAATTTGAATTTTTTCGTGAAACTTTTTTGAAAATAATTTTTAAAAATATTAAAGAAATGAAATTTATTCACGAAATTGTTTAAAAATTGTACGTAAAACGAATTGAATTTTAGCAAAGAGTTTTGCTATTTGCAATTAATATACAATTCGACTTTTTAAAAAGAATTTATTAATATTTTAGAAAATAATTGAATTCTTTTGAAGTTTATTAAAAATTGTATTAAAAATAAATTAATTTTTGTTAAGAATTTTATTCTTTATAAATATAATTGAAGTTTTCCGAAGAAACTATTAAAATATTAGAAATCATTTGAATTCTCTTGAAATACTTTATATTGAAGTAAGAAAAAAAAATTGAATTCTTTAGTAAACATTTTTTTCATTGTAATTGAATTTTTGTAAAGACTTTACTATTTAAAAAATAATTTAATTTTTTCCAAAGATTTATTATTTACTTCAAAAAATAATTGTATGGTTTTTAAATTTTTGTTTATATTTTACTATTTCGATAAAAAATAATTAAATTCTTACGAAAAATGATATTATCTATATGAAAATAATTGAATTCTTCCAAAAAATGTTGTTAACATTTTTTATATTAATAAACAAGAATAATTAATTAGTAAATTAGTAATTGAATTTTTTATTTAGTTTAAATCTAAATGATTTGTTTGTGTGTTCTACACAAACGTTCTTAACGCCTCAAAAACATAAATTTTAGCATATTTTGAAAGTTTCTGTGAATTGAAAAGTTTTAATTTCACTATAATTATTTTATAGAATTCGTTTCAGTTCCATATATGTAGATAGAAAGTGTTTAAAATCCATTAATTTTTGCAAAACATTGAAAAAAAGTTTCAAAATTGTTTTCTCCTACACCCAGAGAAATGGTATATTTGTCTCAGAACCAACTAAACTTTTTATTTGTTTCAAATAAATTTTATTTAGTTTAAATAAAATTTTATTTAACTCAAATATATGTTTTATTTATGTCAAATATAAATTTTATTTAAAACAAATAAAAAGTCTAGTTGGTTCTGAGACAAATATACGTTTATTTAAGTCAAACAAAATACATTTGGTTTAAATAATAATTTTTTCTGGGTGCATAATGGAGATATTTTCCATTATTCCAGAACGGAATAATTTGCATTGGAGTAAGAGAGACAGACATTTAATTTTCTGAACCTATAAAAACAAATAATTTTTATTACATAAAATAGGAAGTATCATGAAAACAATGCATAATATAATAATATACAAATAATAAAATTAAGGTATAAATAATTTTTTCAAAAAATACATGTGCATAAAACATTTGATATAAATATCTCGTTTTACGTGTTACATGGATAAATAATGCCTACCTTGGTAACAGATCGACTCAACTTTCTTTTTACATTTTTTTTACTATTTTTTTCATTTTTAGCTTTATTAACCAAACGTAGTGCTCTACGTCTCGCGTAATCCTTTTCACGATTAATTTTCAATCTGCATTCCCTGCATTGTGTCGACTTCATTCTACTTTGCGGTATAAACAAGCCATTTTTGCATTGCCCCGTCAAAGTCTTGTCACATAAATTCGCACAGGTAACTTTTATCATGACCGTTCGCAGATCATCCAAGCAACGTATTTTTTCAAGTACAAAAAAATTGGTGATGTAATTATATGCTCTAATCTGTAAAATAAGATTTTTATTGAAAAACACAGTGTCTTTACTTCCTTATAGTAGTATAAAGTAGTAGTTTGTTAATTAATTACCTCAACAGTCATATCTTTTTTCACCACAATTGACCGGGTTGTTTCAAATAAAACATCGCCACTGTAGGAAAATATTATACCTTCTGGAGAGTCAATAATTCCCCATTGAAGAGGAAATTCATCGACTGTCCTTGAATTCCAATCTCTTAATAAATCGTTTTTTTCATACTTTTTAATTTCGAGAGTGATTGAAGATTTGGGCACTTTAAGAGACATGATATGATTGAAAATTCTCTCTTTTAGAGCTGAATTTGGTGACAATTCTATTTTGTTTTTTACTGTCGAAGTATTTGAAGAATCATTCTGTTAATAATTATAAACAATTAATTATCACGTATAATTAATTAAATATTAAAAATGTGAAAAAATTAATAATAAACTCATTTAGAAAATGTATTCTTAAATTCTAAAAGAAAATAATTTAACATACATCGAAATTCTGCGGAACACTTCCTTCTTTCAGCGTTACAAATTTTCTCGGTTTAATTGTTTCTTGGCCATTTATCACTATTTTTATCCCATCTTTATTAAAACAATCTTCAGAAAAATGTAAATCGCATAAATATAGGTTCTTTTGATTTTTAGATTTATTTTTTTTTAAACGAGAACCAATGGCATTAAACCATTTATTTCTATATTCCTAAAATAAAAATACTGTATATTAGACAAAAATAATTATAATTGTAAAGAGTATGTGTAACAAATGTTAGTTTTACGATTTATGGATAGAATAATTTTTTAAAAAATTTTACTTATTGATTACGTCAATGAATTTAATTTGTTTAATATTATATACTAGCAAAATTATCCGCGCACAAGTGCGCGGGAATGTTGTGCTACAATGTTTATTCTAAACAATTTCAAATCATTTTAATTTAAGTAATTTTTAAAGAAATACTTATTATGACACATAAATGAAAAACCAATTAGAATTAAATTTTCAAAATATATTATATTTTTAAACTTTAAAGTATATAGAAAAAAGTTTAACAAATTTCGATACTAATTTCAAATTTGGCATCAGATTTTCAAAATTGAAAATAATTAAACTTTCTTGTACGAGGAACATTGAATTTCACAAAAATTGTTATCTGATACCTAAATTAAAAAAACTTCATTACGAAAATTTTAATTATTCTAAAGAATAGAGAAGGTGAAAAAATTATTAGCTATATATAGGTATTTAACTTTCCGAACAAAGAATATAAACAATATTTTTTTTAGAGAATTTCCACTACTTTTAATTCGCTAATATTGAAAAAAAACAATTTCATTTAACAAAATTTTATGCAATTTATTTTTCCCAATAATTCAATTACTTTTAATAATTATAAAATTTTTCATGTAAATTCCATTTTTTCAAAAAAATTTTTAATTAAATTCTAAGCATGAATTTAATTATTTTCATAATCGTAAAATTCAGTTACTTTCACAAATAAAGTTTTTGACAAGAATTCAATTATTTAAACTAATAAAATTTTCATAACATTTAAAAATTCATTATTTAAAACAATGTTTATAAAATTCTTATGAAGATTTCAATTCCTTTCAAAAGTAATAAAATTTCCAACAGAAATCCAATTCTTTTTAAACATTTTAATAAACTTTTCCGCGATAATTCAATTATTTTTAAAAATTTAATAAAATTATTCGAAAGAAATTAATTGTTTTAAATATAATTTTAATAAAGTTTTTTTTCAATAATAAAAAAATGAGTCCCGAAAATTCAATTATTTTGAGGTATTTCAATAAAATTCTTTTCAAAATTCAATTATTTTCATAAATAACAATATTCATCACAATAATTCAATTATTATTAAAAGTAATAAATTTCTTAGAAATTACATTATTTTAAAAAATTCTAATAAATCGTTTGCAAGAATTCAATTATTTTTATAAATAATAAAAGGTTTTTTTTGGAAAATCCAATTATTTTCAAAAAAATGTAATAAAATTTCCCACCGACATTAAATTATTGACAAATTTTTTAATAGAATTCTTTGTAAAATTTAATTATCTTTAAAAACTTTTCACATTTCAATTATTTTCAATATCTACTATTTTTATATAAAATAACCAATTCTAGGAGAAAATTCAATTATTTTCATCAATTTTAATAAAATTCGCCACAAGAATTTAATCATTTACCTAATTAATAAAATACTTTGAAAGAATTAAATTATTTTTTTAAATAATAAAATTCTTCGAAAGTAATTAAATTATTTTTTCAACAATAAAATTATTAATAAAATTTCTCGAAAAAATTCAATTATTTTCATAAATTACAAAATCCTTAGAAAAAATGTAATACTTCAAAAAATTCAATTTTTCTCCAAATTTATAAAATTTTTTAAGAAAAATTCAATTATTTTACAAATTTTTTAAAATTCTTCCCAAGAATTCAATTATTTTCCAAATTTAAAAAAAATTATTCGTAAGAATTCAATTATTTTTAAAAAAATAGAAAAATATTCCAAAAAATTTAACTATTTTCTTAAATTATGAAATTCTTCAAAAAAAGTTAATTTTTTCTAAAATTGACTTTCCAAATTGTTTTAAAAATTCTTTCCAAAAATTCAATTATTTTTCAAATTTAAAAAAAAATTCTTCGCAAGAATTCAATTATTTTTATAAAAATAGAAAAATATTCCAAAAAATTTAACTATTTTTATAAATTATGAAATTCTTCAGAAAAAGTCAATTTTTCTTAAAATTTATAAAATTCTTCAGAAAATTTCAATTATTTTCAAAATTTTTTTTAAAAATTCTTCGCAAGAATTTAATTATTTTAATAAATAATAAAATATTTCAAGAAAACTCAATTATTTTCATAAATAACAAAATTTGCCTAAAGAAATCAATTTTTTTTGTAAATAATAAAATTCTTCTGAAAAATTCAATTATTTGGATAAATAATAACATTTTTCATTGAAAATTCAATTATTTTCAAATATTTTTTTTTAAATTCTTCGCAAGAATTAAATTATTTTAAATTGTTTCATGAATAATAAAAATCGTAGCATAAATTTATCATCAGCGCTTACTTCTACCTGTCCTCCAGCCTTCTCCTGCCCTCTCTCGTCTTTCGCTAGCGAACTCATTGAGCCTGAATCGAACATGAGAACTCACCCAAAGACACGAACCTCTTTCTCTCACACCTGTACCTTTCTCCCTCCCACACCTCACTCGCAACCTAACCTTATACAAAAAACTCACCTTTCACACAAGAATATCAGACACGCCACTTCACTACTCACTCGTTTTTTAATTTTCTTATACACACCTTGAAAAAGAAGAAGAGGTATTTAGAACCCCAAGAGCAACGAGAAGTTTGTCATTGACAGATTTTACAGAATTTAGTGCGAGAAGGGTGGGAAGACCGACGAAAGATCCCTTTGCATCTGTCCTTAAAGGACCAAAAAAGGATGCTGCTAGATGGCAGAATAGGATTAGGCAAAAGAGGAAAGATAAAAAGGAAGAGAGGGAGGAGGGAGAAGGAGATGATGAGGGTTGGGGAGAGGACAATATGATGCAAGTATTGGGCGATATGGCGAGAGCAGTTAAAAAAATGGGGGATGATATGAATAGGAAAATAGATGGGTTGGGGAAAGAGATTAAAGAATATAGAGAAGAAAATAATAAGAAAGAAATTAAGAGAGATGGGAAAATAGAAGAGATCAGGGGGGAGGTGGGGGCGATAAAAAGGATGTGGAAGGATTGGGAGGAGGGGTGGAAAGGTGAAAGGGATGGAATAGTGGAAAAAATAGAAAAGCTGGAATTGTCGCAGGCGGAAAAGGAGAAGGAGTTAAGTATTCATCTAGAAAAGGTGGAGGAGAGAATTGGGAAATTGGAGAAAAGGGGGTGTGAAGTAAGCGGAGGACAACAGGACGGGGTGCAACAGACAGAGAGAGTGGAGAGGAAAATAATGGAGTTGTCAAGGTTGGTGGAGAATTTAGAAAGAGAAAAGAGGAAATGTGGAATTATAATTAAAGGCCTGAAAGCGAGAAAAGAAGAGGGGAAGGAAAGGGTGGAGAATTTGTTAGTAGAAATAGGAGCGAAGGGGACAGTAAAGAGAATAAAGGGGGTAGGAGGGGAGGAAGATGGGGTGCCTAAGGTCTGGGTGGTAGAGATGGGGAGCGCCGACGAAAGAAAAGAGGTGATGGAGTTGAAAAAGAGATTGAAGGGAAGAGAAGAAAGAATTTTTGAGGATAAATCCTGGACGGAGAGAAGAAGGGATCAACTACTCAGAGACAAGGCCTGGGAAGAAAGAAGGAAAGGAAAGGAAGTTAGAATGGGGAGGAATTGCCTATGGATAAATGGAGAAGCATGGTGGGTAGGCGATGAGGCAGAAATGAGGGATGAGAGAAATGTAAGGAGGGGGTTTGGAGAGGGAGGGAAAGGGTTTTCACAGGAAAGGGATTAGAAGGTACAAAAGTTGCTTTTTGGAATATTGGGGGGTGGTTAAATAAGGATGAAGGCTTTTGGGAAACTCTTAAAAAATGGGATGTAATTTTTTTGATGGAGACATGGGCGGAAAAGAAGCATTGGGAGATGGTGAAAAGGAGGCTGCCAAGAGAATATAGATGGCAAATGCAAGCAGCAAAGAGAGAGCATAAAAAAGGAAGATGTGCAGGGGGGATGATTTCAGGAGTGAGGGAGGGAATAAAAGAGGGAAGAAAGAAAGAGAAGAGGAAAGAGCAGGAAGGATGTACGGTGAGGACGATAAAGATGGGAAGAAACGCTGTAGATTTAGTGGGAATATATAGAAGAAGGGGGGAAGAGGAGGGTTGGAAAACTTTAGAGTATTGGATGGAGGAAAGCAGAGACAGAATGGTATTAATTGGGGGGGATTTGAACGTTTGGACTGGAGAATGTGGAGGTGGGGTTTGGAGTGAGGAAGCGGAGAAATATGAGAGGGCTTCTAAACATAAAGAGGTCGATGGTGAGGGGAAGAGGTTATTGAGTCTAATGGGTGAAGGGGGATGGACCATTTGTAACGGTAACATGGAAGGAGATGAGGAGGGGGAATTTACCTTTGTAGGTAAAGGTAATACTGTTATCGATTACGTTTTAACAGAGGATAGGCTGAGGCAAAAAATAAGGACGTTCAAAGTGGGAAGGGAAATAGGATCGGAGCATTTCCCGGTAATAGCAGAGTTAGACTGGAAAAGAAGGAAGAAGATGTGGGGGGAAGAAAGACCGAGGTGGGGTAAAGAAAGAGTTAAAATGGGAAGATGGGATTTATCAAGGTTGCAGGAGTTCGAAAAAAGATTGCAGGAAGAATGGGTGGAAAGACAAGGGGAAGAAAGTGTAGACGAAAAAATCCAGAGAATGAGGAGAAATATAGAACGGGTAAGAGAGAAGATGGGGAAGGAAGTATTACCAAGAGAGCAGAGAAGGGGATGGTGGGATGAGGAGTGTGAAAACAGTAGAAAAGTACTCAGAGAATGTATAAAAATGTGGAGAAAGGGAATTATTGAGAAAAAGGAATACAACAGGAGACATAAGGAGCATGAGAAGGTGGTAAGGAGGAAGAAAGAAGAGGAAAAAAAGAAATTTACGGAGGAGGTAGAAAGGGCGGTTAAGGAAGGAAGAGAATGGGATGTCATAAATAGAGAAAGAAACAGTTTTAAAGGAGTAAATAAAAGCATTAAGATGGAAGAGTGGACAAAATATTTTAGGGAATTAAGCGGTGGGGTAGAAAATAGGGTGAGGGGGGAAGGTAGAAAAATGGTAGTTGGTATGGAGGAAGAAGAAGTAAGCAGAGGGGAGGTAGAGGAAGCGATCAGTAGAATTAAGAGAAGCAAAGCGGCAGGGCATGACGGCTTAGAAGGGGAGTGTTTAAAATACGGAGGGGATGTGGTCAGGAAAGAAATGTGGGAACTAGTGAGTAAGGTATGGAGAGGGGAAGGATGGCCAGAAGACTGGAAAACAGGGGTAATAGTGCCACTAGTCAAGAAAGGTGAAGGAAGAACAGTAGAGGAGTATAGGGGGATTACGCTCATGCCGGTGGGTTACAAGGTATACGCCGAAGTTTTAAGAAGGAGGTTGGAATTAAGCGTAGAAAGGAGCGGTGGCATACCTCATAACCAGGCAGGTTTTAGGAAGGGAATGGGGACAATGGACCATATTTATACCCTAAACTATATTGTGAATAGAAATCTTGGGGCAGGCAAGAAGCTGATATCGCTGTTTGTCGATTTTAAGGCGGCCTTCCCATCAGTAAGGCGGGATATATTGTGGAAGACGTTGAGGGAGAAAGGCATAGAGGAAGGATTAATTGAAAGAGTGAAGGAATTATATGAGGATGTGAAAGCGAGGGTGAGGGTTGGAGAGAAGGAAGGGGACTATTTTTGGATGGGTAGGGGTCTAATGCAGGGGTGCCCACTAAGTCCATTGTTGTTTAGCCTGCTGATGGCAGATCTGGAAGAAAGGTTGAGTAGGAGAGGTAAGGGAGGAGTCGTGTTGGGAAAAAGTCGCTTGTATGCCTTAGCTTACGCGGATGATATTGTGTTGTTGGCTGAATGTGAGAGTGGTATGAAGTTGTTGATGAGAGAGTTTGAGAAGTATGCAAAAGAAAAAGGTTTGTGGGTAAATGTTAATAAGACGAAAATGATGAGATTCAGGAATAAAAGGGAGAGAGAGGAAGTAGCTTGGAAGTTGAATGAGAGAGTGATAGAGGAAGTGAATGAATTTTGTTATTTAGGATACTGGTTTAAAAGCAATGGGAGTCATGAGTTGAATGTAAAAAGAAGGATTGAGAGTGCAGGAAAAATCATGGGTCAGGTGTGGGGGATAGGAAAAAGGAGATTTGGGAATGACTGGAAGAAAAGGATATGGATGTTTGACGCTTTGGTGTGGGCTGTGTTGTGCTATGGAGTAGAGATATGGGGATGGGCTGAATGGGGTACGATAGAGAGTATGAATGAGAGGTACTTAAGGTGGACGATGGGCGTAAGCAATCGGTGTCCAGGGTACATGTTAAGGGAAGAGTTAGACAGAGAAAAGATGATAGTTAGGCAGAGAAGAAGAGCGGTAAGATTTGAGGAAAAAATGAGCTTGGGTAATGGGAATGAGTGGGCACAACTGTGTTGGAGGCAGGTGAGAGAGAGAGAGGAAAGGGGGGTAAAAGTATGGTCGAAATGGGAGCGGACGAGAGCAAAGGCCCTGAGGATTGGGAGGGAAAAGGGTAAAGGATGGAGGGAGTTGGAAGAAGGCTGGGAAGAGAAAGATAAGGAGGAAAGATGGAAAAAAGTGTTGAAATCAAAATACAACATTTGGTACAAGATGGTGAAAGGAGCAGGAGAGCCGAAATACTTGCGTAGGGCGAGAAAGGAAGGGAGCTGGAACAGAATGGTGAAATTTAGAATGGGAGAGGGTGTGAAAGAGTGTAGGTATTGGATGGACGTAGACGAGAAAATGTGTAGGATATGCGGGTATGAGTTGGAAGACTGGGAGCATGTTTTGTATAGGTGTGTAAGAAGGTATGAGGTGAAAGAGGAAAGGCAGGGACTGGATGAGAGAGTCAGATGGATTTTGGATGAAAATGGTCAAGGAGAGAAGTGGATAAAGGAGATAGAGAGACTAAGAGAGAATGTTTTGAAGGGTACCGACTATCGTGGGGTGGGATACGGGGAAAATCAAATAGAGAATAAAATTGATAAAGCCAAGATTGGGCACTAAGACGTGGAAACGGAAGCCCAGGCACTGGCGAATATTAGGTAGCAATTTGTTAGTATATGGCGTTTGTATATAGTAGTTAAGTTTAGTTTAAGTAGATGTAAGGTTGTTTGTAAATAGGTATAAGTTTATTGTACAAATGTATTGAGGATCCTCGAACCCTGCAGTGTGCAGGGAGAGTAAATAAAGATATCGTAGCATAAATTTAATTTATTAGCAGGATAAGAAAAAAGTAAATATTTTTGATGAAAATTAGAAAAAAGTCAGGAAAATAAAAAATACGGAATGGAATTTTTGTCAATTTTGTGAAGTGAATAAAACTAGTTTTTTTTGTTTCTTTTTGACATTAAAAAAAATGACAATAACCAACAAAAATGAATTTAAAAAAAAACAAATGAATACAGATAATTTGCTAACGGAAAGGAAACTTACGATCATTATATTATGTGTATTTCTATTTTCTATCAAAACGTATGAAAAACATAAGAATAACTGTAACTAACTTCAATCTGCGGACAGAATGAATGAACGAAATACTACGAAGATTATTATAGTTAACTAGCTAAAATAACGCGCGCTAAAGCGCGCGTGAAGTTTCTTTTTCATTGACATTAAAAAAAAAATTTCAATTATTCAGAAGAATTTTATTCAAAATCACTATTTTTCTAAATATATTCAGGAAAATCACGAAAAAGTCAGAAAATTTTGTCAAATGTACAGAAACAATATTCAATTTCGAAAATTCTTAAGAAAACTCTAAATGTTATATTCCTCATTATTGAAAAGATTTTCAATCAAACTTTACAGATTTTAAATACAATTCAGGTTTATGAAAAACTTTAATAATTCAAATTCTTATAAAATTTGTTATATTTTTACATTTCATTCATTATTAAAAATAATAATGGATTTATGGACGAATTTTACTTAAAACACTAAAAAAAAAAATTGAATTTTGGAAAAATTATAAATGATTGCAAATACTCAATAATATATAATATTATTATTTATGTTCAATGATAAAAAAAAACATAATGATTAAATTTTGGTGAAATTCTTTATGAAAATTGAATTTTAAGAAACATCCAATTAGTATTTAATAAATTGTTTATTTTTATAGTTGGATAGTTGATTTCTTGTAGAATTTTCTAATAAATTGAAAAATTAATTTCAGTTAAAATTTTGGATCAAAATTGAATATCATATTCAAAAATATTTATTTATTAGAGAATTCTGAGAGAATTTATTTGTTGGACCCTGGAAGTAAACATTTTCTTAAACAATTGAGCTTTATCAACAAATTTTTTTTTAAATAATGAATGAATGCTTTTGAAAATTTGTAATGAATTTTTTTTATAATTGCATTTTAGAGAAATTTGATGAAAATGTACATATTAAAATAATTGAACTTTGGAAATGGATTTTGTTGGTTATAAAGACAATTTAAATTTTAAAGGGAATTTTTGGCAATTTAGGAATATAATTGGATTTTTGCAAAAAAAAAAAAAAAAAAAAATTTATATTACGTTTAAAAATAATTGAATTCATCAAAGTAATTCGTAAGGTGTCAATTCACGGAAAATTTTTTTTACGGAATTTTTTTTCACGGAAAAACAAAAAACGGTTGAATCTTAATTTGAGGGAAATAATGAAAAAACCTTAAATTCTATTCTTGTTAATTTATAATGGTTAATTATTTTTTAAATTATACATCTTTTTATTAATACGCGTTAAATTCTAATCAATAAAAATACAGAAAAATAAATGCGTACAACAAATTTAAGGTTAGTTAAAATTTTATTTTCATTAAATATTTTTATTTTGAATAAAGTGCAGAATAATTTTCATTAATTATTGAAATAATTAAATTTAATTAATTAAATTTAATAAATTAAATTAAAATGAAATGAAAAATAATAATTAAATAATAAATAAAATAATTACAATAATTATTTATTTAATATTCTTTTAAGATATTTTTTTAAATCACTCTCATACATTAAAGAAAATTTAATATTCTTCAAACAAAACATTTAACTCTTATTGTAATTTATTTATTAAAATTTAAAAAATTGTGCAAGTATTCAATTATTATTTGAATTGTTCCTTTTAAATTAATTATTTTTAAAGATTAAAAATACAACAAAAATTATCTTCTTTGAAATTACACAAAACTAAATTTTTTTTCAATGTCATTTTATTAAAAAATTTCGTTTGCCGTTTTCTAATTTGTAATTTTGTTTCCAAATAATTCGCAATTTTACGAATTTAATTTTTGCTTACAATCAAGAACAAATTTGTATAGACGTTCCTATAAAATATGGACCCATTTTGAAATTTTTTTTTATTATCTATATGGTTTCATACATTAAATTATGCAGTTCATTAATTTATCGGTAATTTAAGTGTTTAATTTAATTGCTTCTTAAGAAAAAACTAAAAAGGCCACTTTGTCGGTTCCTTGTAAACCCACAAAGCAGCGTAACTTTCCTAAAAAAGTATTTATAATTTCCTCGCAAACTTCGAAATATTTACTTGCAAAGTTTAGTAAAAATTTCGTAAAGATTTAAATGTCTCATTTCAATAAATGTTTAGCATGAAATTTTCAGGAAAGTTTTACCTTACTTTTTCGGTTATAAGAGAGATGTCGAAAAATTTATTTAAATGTTCAGGAGAGTTTTAAGCTATAAATTTTTAGGAAAAATATCAGGGATGTTACAATGTTTGGAAAACCTGGAAATGTCAGGGAATTTTATTTTGTATGGAAAAATCAAGAAAAAATGAGAAAACACCTGGAAAATAATTGTTTTTTTAAATTATGTTAATTTTTGGCGAATTTTACAATGAAAAAGTAGCCTTTGGTACTTGTTCCGCTGCACTCTCTATAATTGAATCAGTAAAATTTAACTGATTTTCTTTAACTCTATTCTGGTGATTTAAATCAGTGAAATCTCACTGAGGACCAAATAAAAATGATTGAAATTTCAGTCATATTTTATGATCCCCAAATTTTGAACGTTCAAATGAACGAAATATTTTTTATTGCAGATATTTTTATAAATTACTAATCAGGAAAACATTAAAAATACTGAAGTTTTATGTTTAGAAACTCAGTAATTAATTTTTTTTGAATAGTGACGCAAAGTAATTGCAATAAAAATTTAATTTATAGAAGAAATAAATAAATTTCATTCATTTGAACGTTCAAAACTTTAGGATCTTCATATTTTCACCTAATTAAAAAAATGTTATTGTTATAATTTATTTTTAAAAAATCGCTTTTTATTTCAATTGTTATAAATATTTATACTGCTCTCTAAATTTTAATTAATTTAAAATAATTAAATTGATAATAAAAAATTAGTCACCAATGTAAATAATGTAAATAAATTTTAACAAATAGGATTTTCAAAGTATTTTAATTTAATAATTGATAAGTAATTGAATTTTTAAAAAAAGTCATATTCTAATGTATTCACGTTTTTTAGTTCGAAAATTAATAATTAAAATCTTTATTAGTTAATTTAAAATAAACATACGCTTAAATTTTTTTTAATAAAATTGAATTTTTGCAAAGTTTTTTTTAATGTTGAAAAATAAGGTTTTTGAAATGTTTTAATGTCTAATAAAACAATAGTTTCAAGATAATAGAATTAAAAAAAATTAATTGATAATTTTTGAATAAATTAAAATTTATTTACATTTCATATTATTTGAGACCTATAAAAGTCAGGGAATTTTATTCGAGAAAAATTATAGCAACTCTGAAATTTTACGATAAACATTTCTTATTGAAGTGAAACATTTATTTCTTTACTCAATTTTGACTAAACTTTGCAAAGAAGTTTTGAAGTTTGAAGCTTCAACCTTTTGTGACTGCTAATAAATGGAAACAACAAATTGTTGAAAAATAATTAAAATGAATTTGTAATCCTTTACATTTTTTGCATGGGACTAAAATAATTTGAGAATTTCAGATTTTTTATTAGAATATGTATTATTATTTTTAACGTATTTTTGAATTTTAAGTTTTATTAAGTAGTGCATAAACGATGCTTCGATATAAACAATAAGAATAAAAGAAAACATTCTTTTATTTATTTTATATTTTTATGTTTACTTTTGTGATGTATTGTTGGGTGAGATGGTTATTAATTAATTTTATTAAAAATTTTTCATGTTAATGTTAAAAAATTTAAGAAATATTTTTAAAAAATTAAAAATGTCTGAGAAGAAAGTAATAATTGATCTAATTGACATTAGAGATAGAGATCTATTTGTAGCTTGAGTCGAAAGTTACAATAAAATGACATTGATTAACGATTGGATTCAGTGCAGTATTTGAAATTTTCGGCTACATGAAAACTGCACTAAATCCCATGATGAATGTTCAAAATGTGACTAGAATAAGAGGAAAGTAATTTGAACCCTAGTTTGCTTTTGTCTAATACATTGTACTTATTTATAGGGGTAAATTACTTGTAATATTTGGAAAATTTTGAGAAGTATATTATTATTTTAATATTAAAAATAATAATCGTTAAAAGAAAAAATACTCTGTAAATCTAAAAAAGCGAAATTCCACTATTTCACAGCGATAAGTATACAGCTAATTTAAAAAACGTATACACGTTAATTAAACAGTAAAATTTCACTAACTGACAGCGTATACTCAGATAGCACAACATTTTGCAGAAAGTTTGCGTTGCAAACTTCGCAAATTTACATGCAAGTTTGCAGCAAATTGGCAAATGTTCGCATTGTGCAAAGTTTGCGGAGCAAACTTACAGAAAACTTGCGTGGCAAGGTTAACTAAAATGTCTGCGCAGTAGTTTTCTGTGACATATAGAGCTGCGCATTACCTTTTTTCATCTTTCCTGGGAGGGAGGGTAAAATTTGACTAAATATGTGCATTTTGAATACAACAAAATTTTTTTGGGAATTTTTTAAGTTTTCAGAAAGTTTGCTGCAAGCTTGTTACAACTTGTCTGCAAGTTTTCTGGGAAAACTTTGAGCAAGTTTGCTCCGCAAACTTCACACAAGGCGGACATTTGCCAATTTGCCACAAATCTGGGTATACGCTAATTTGAATCAGTTGTATGATTTTTGCTATTCTTTAGATTTAGAAAGTATGAAATTTAGTAAATTTCTATTATTTATTTGATTTATACACCTGTCTGACTTACATACATAGCTATACAAGTGTTTTTACATTTCGTAATTTTCACTTTTAAGATGAAAAGTCAATTGATCTTAAATTTTTCTCCTGGAATTATTCCAAGTAGGAAGAAACGTTTAAAAATAACAGAAATTTACAACTTTCACAAAGAACTTACAAAATAGTCTCATATCAATAATTTCTCGTAGACTGAAAAAAATATTTTCAATAAAATAACATTGAAAAAAAATTTAGTTTTGAGTAATTTCAAAGAAGATAATTTTTGTTGTATTTTTAATCTTTAAAAATAAAAAAAGTATTTTCAATAAAATGACATTGAAAAAAAATTTAGTTTTGAGTAATTTCAAAGAAGATAATTTTTGTTGTATTTTTAATCTTTAAAAATAATTAATTTAAAAGGAACAATTCAAATAATAATTGAATACTTGCACAATTTTTTCAATTTTAATAAATAAATTACAATAAGAGTTAAATGTTTTGCTTGAAGAATATTAAATTTTCTTTAATTTATGAGAGTGATTTAAAAAAATATCATAAAAGAATATTAAATAAATAATTATTGTAATTATTTTATTTAATTTATTATTTAATTATTATTTTTTATTTCATTTTAATTTAATTTATTAAATTTAATTAATTAATTTAATTATTTCAATAATTAATGAAAATTATTCTGCACTTTATTCAAAATAAAAAATATTTAATGAAAATAAAATTTTAACTAACCTTGAATTTGTTGTACGCATTTATTTTTCTGTATTTTTATTGATTAGAATTTAACGCGTATTAATAAAAAGATGTATAATTTAAAAAATAATTAACCATTATAAATTAACAAGAATAGAATTTAAGGTTTTTTCACAATTTCCCTGAAATTAAGATTCAACCGTTTTTTGTTTTTCCGTGAAAAAAAATTCCGTAAAAAAATTTTCCGTGAATTGACACCTTACGATTTTATTGAAATTTGTTTTAAAATAATTGAATTGTTTTGTGAAATTTTATTGAAGAAAATACGTATTCAATTTTTTTAATATTCTCGTCGAAATTTCACTGAGAAGCAGAAAATATGCAAAATATTTTGTTATTTTAATTTCCCAACTATTTTTTTTAATTTAAAAAAAAAAAATGAAAAGAATAATATCCTAGTCTTAAAATATTTGTTACATAGTGCTAATTTTTCTGGGAAAAGAGAGAAATATGGAAAAATATAATAAATAATTTTTGTAAATTAATAAAAATAGTTCAGTATTATTTGAAAAATAAAAATAATATTTCTAATAAAATAAATAAAAACCTATTATTAAATTTAAAAAGTAAGAAAAAAAAAAAATTATTATATATATAAAGAAAAATAATATTATCTATCAAAAATTCAAAACATATAAAAAGAAAAACAAAAGCATAATCATGACTAACTTCAAGTGTGGACAGACTGGACAGAATGAATGAATGAATACGACGATTATTATAGTTAATTTTCATTAATATACTTACCTCATTTTCTGGAAATTTATAAAGATGACGATAATTGTCTTTACAATTTCTATCGCCACTTGTACAATTATTTATGCAACACTGTCTCTTTTGGGGCATTTCATTTAGTATTTTCAAAATCAACTGGCACAGAACTTGCACATAACCAAGAAAATTGTAAACAAAACAAATACACATTATCTAAAGACACACAGATAGAGTTTATAAAGTTATGCATGTGTTGGAATGTGCAGAAGACTAGTGCGCAAGTGAAACAAAGGCCAACACAACGAGATACATTAGATAGACAAGGACAAATATATATCTTTCCTTTTCTAACTCATGTTCCGCATTCGCGGACGATGTTCGCGAAGCAGTTGTGCACAGACCTTTAGTTGTAATAAAGAAAAAGAGAAGTTGTTGTAGAAAGTCCTTATTAACCATAGATCTTAGCGCCTTAGATAAATATACTAGATGCGGCGAGGGTCGGTGGTGGGGACTACCGATATATATCTTAGATAAATATACTAGATGCGGCGAGGCGTTAGTTTAGGCACATTGATCCAGGGCGGCGTTAGTGTGCATCATGTGCCTTTCTTGTGCCTCTTATAAATGGCGGAAGTATTTGAAAATATTATCAAAGCGATAATTTCTTATTCAAATTTAAGATTATAATTGTACCCAATTTATAAAAAAATTGTTGTTTTTCTTAATTATATATATAATAAATTAAATTCTTTTATTTCGTTGTATATTTAAATGTGTGATTTTATTTTTTAGAAAAGTTGAGACAAACGTTTTTAAACATTTCGTGATAAACAATTTTCAAATGAAAAATTTACAGGAAGACGATGAGAAATACTTTTTTCTCAGTTTTGGATTACAAAATACTAGATATTCTGAATATCCTACAGACGTCCTATGTATATCCGGAAATTCGTATATTTCCGAATATGGCAACATTTTTTAAATTTTGAATTTAATTTTAAAAAAGCAAATTGTATTTATATCTTAAACAAACTGAAATAATAATATTAATAATTAATAATAATAAATTAATTAATAAATTAATAAATAAAAAATAAATAAGTAATCATAAATAATAAATTAATTACTTTATTAATAATTTTTTTCAATAATAATATTAATAATAATTATTGCTTCCTATTAAAGAAAGCCTTATTGTGATTTTGATTTCCGCACTTTGCAGATTCAATTATTTTGACTTCTTTATTTTTTAATTATTGATTAATTATTTTGATTCTTGTGGACAAATTTTCTCGTACACATTTTGAAGGATTTCCCTAAATTTTGGTAGGTGACACTGAAAATAAATTTATTTGATTCAAATAACCAATTAATTGCCCCCACAGCACCGAAACTTTCCTAAAAATTTATTAAATACTTACTTGCAATATTCGGAATATTTAATTGCAATGTTTAGTGAAAATTGTGTAAAGATTTATATGTCCCGATTAAATAAGTGTTTAGCGCGAAACTTTCCTGAACATTTCTATGAAATCTTCGCCAAATTATAATTATAATTATAATCAGGCGAAAATCTTCAGGAAATTTTCAGAAAATGTTCACACTAAACACTTATTTAAACGGGACATATAAATCTTTACACAATTTTCACTAAACTTTTTAGTTAAATCTGCCGAATATTGCAAGTAAATATTTAATAAATATTTAGGAAATTTTCGGTGCTGGGGGGGGGGTGACTATTATCAATTAAACATTTAATTAAACCAAATAATAATTATTAGAGTTAATTAAATGGCATTTGCTTCAAATACTGAAATTATTGGTTCAAATACCATTTAATTGACTCCAATAAATATTATTTGATTCAAATAAATATTTAATGGATAATAGTCAATTAATCGGTTATTTCAATCAAATAAATTTTTCTTTCAGTAGTACGGTTATGAATACCAAAAATCATTCAGAAGGAAAAAAAAATTATATAAAAAATTTTAGATATCAAAAATATCTGAAAAAAATTTGTTTTACCAATTTTTTAATTTAAAAAAAAATTTGTTTTAGCATTTTTTTAATTAAAAAAAAAATACATTTTTGTATTTTTTTAATTTAAAAAAATACATTTTTGTATTTTTTGAAATAAGTTTTTATTTATTGCAATTTTCATCAATTCATGGCAAAATTATATTCCTGGCACAATAACGAATCGATTGATGTATACATAAAGTATATTTTATCAATATTTATAAAATTAATCAATATTTGTATTTTAAACAGAAATTCAAATTTGTAATTTTTTATAAATATATTTTAACGGTTCAAAATAAGTATTTTACAATAGAAAATAACGCAATTAGTATACATAAAGATTACTAAAATATTAAAAAATAAGTTGTTCATTTCGTGATCATTGAGCTTTCTCAATATAATATATAAAAATTGTTTAATTTTATATTTGTGAATAATTATTTCCAACTATTAAGATAAAATTTCAAAAAATACAAAATTTGAATTTTTTGTGAAAAATAAGTATATCGATTAATTTTATAAATAATATTGATAAATCAGGAATATAATTTTGACAAGAATTAATAAAAATTTTAATAAATAAAAAAGTTATTTCAAAAAATACAAAAATAAAATGATTTTAAAAATTAAAAAATTGTTTAAAAAAATTTTCGGATCATTTGATACAAAATATTATTCTTTTTTCAAATTTTTTGTATTTTTGAAAAATTATTTTTTTATTTTAAGTTTTTAGTATTTTTCTAAATAGAAAAAGACTAATAAAAATGCAACTTTTTTAGTAGTTACTATTGAAAAAAATATTAAGTTATTTCAGTAGTGATTACCGATAGTCACTCAGCAAAAATAATTGATTTTTATTTTAAATTTAATTTCTAGAAATAATATTAAATCCTATTTTTTTTAACTTATATTAAATTAATTTTGTATATAAAAAATTGGATTTTTCCACTACGATTTTATTAAAAAAATTTTATTTTAACTTTTTATTCTAAAATATAATTTTTACTTATTCTAAAACATTTCAACTTCTCAATTGAATAAAAATATCTCTAATTAAGACATTGTCTAAAGTAATATTTAGTTTTAGATTTTACTATATTGAAAAAAAATCAATTGCATTTTGAATAACAAGGTAAGAAAAATCTGTGAGAATTTTGAAAATTTATCTCTTTCGACGTTTGTAAAAAAGCGCATGATCGCGGACTTGTTTACATCGTTCTTTTGTTTTTAACCAAAAAACGCTGTTACCGAAAAGTCAAGCGATTTTCGTATGCGATATTGAGAAGTGAAAAAAAAACTATTTGAAAGCGTATTTGTGGCTTATTGTGACAATTTAAAGAAAAATTGTAGTGTGGGTTTTTTTTTTGCAAAAAAATGTATCCGAATAAGCCACAGAATCGGTGCGCCTACAAGGATTGTCGAAATCGACGGGGAGACGAAAATGTCATTTTATTCTGTTTTCCACAACAGGGTACGGAAAAATTCAAATTATGGTGTGCAAATGCAGGTAAGTAACAAATTGTTTTTTCCAATATAATAAAAAAATATGTAAAAACTCAAAAAGTAGGATGTCTAGCGAGCTGGGAATTCGGGAAACCCCGATACATTTCTTTTAAATCTAACAGATTAGATATATATAGGCATTCCACGTGAGATTTAAGTCGACCTCTTAAAATCGGAAAAAAGAATATTTTTTTTCTATTCTATATCGCAAAAAAATAGATACGTATTTTTTTATTTTTGTTTAATTGTCCAAATTTTCGAGATATGAATTTTCGAAATTTTGCACTTTTAATTGTAGACCTATATTCAGTAACTCATAAGTCCGAAAATATTGAGTTTAGAAAAAAGTTGTCAAAGAACGAAAGTTTTAGTTTTCTTTCGACTTTTAAGAAATGAAAACAAAAAATTTTTTTTTTATTTTTTATTAAAAAAATAAAAAAAATTTATAAACAAATTAATTTTTTTTAACTTTGGGTATGATAAATTTTTTATTTTCTTTTTTCAAAACATACCTGGAAATGATAAGAAGGTTTTGCAAAAAGTTTCGGAGTGGTCCTGACAAGTTTACTGTGTTAAAAAAAAAAATAATTAAGCGCCCGTGCAGGTCGCACGCACGCGGCACAATGGGATTTTTGTACAATTCACTATTAAAAGTGAAAAATTTCGAAAATTCATATCTCGAAAATTTGGACAATTAAACAAAAATAAAAAAAACACGTATCTATTTTTTTTGATACAGAATAGAAAAAAAATATTTTTGGCCGATTTTAAGAGGTCGACTAAAACCTCACGTGCCCATATATATATTTTTTCTTCTTAAAAAAATTAAAATCTTTTAAAATCCATACAATTGGTAAATATTCCACTATGAGAAATAAAGAAATTTATTTTTAAATATACAAATTTTTTTAATTTTAAAAAATTTTATTTTTTTGAAAAATTGTCGTTTTTTGAAAGCCATTCACATGACTGTAAAATAAAAAAAAGTTCAATAAGTAATTTTGTATTAAAAAAAGCAGGGAATTTGCCCTTGAATTGTCCTAAAACGATTCTGTACTTATGTCAAACCGGAAATTTTTTCACCAAATTAAAGAAAGTTTTATTATTTTAATTTATTTTTAAAAAATCGCTTTTTATTTCAATTTTATAGATATTTATACTGTTCTCTAAATTTCAATTGGTTAAAAATAATTAATTTGATAATAATAATCAGTCACTGATTCAAATATAGTATTATGTAAATAAATTTAAAAAAATTATCGAATTAATAAAAAATGTTGTTGAGTTCAACTGAAAATAATTAAATTTGTTAAATAATTTAATTAAAAACTTTTTGACAAATCAAATTTTCAAAATATTTTAATTTGATAATTGATAGTCCCGTGATTATAATTTTATTTTTAAAAATTTCTTCGTAATATATTCAATTATTTTCATAAATAGTAAAACTCATTGCAGAATTTCAATTATTTTTAATACAATTTTAATCGAATTCCGCGAAAAATGTAACTATTCTTAAAAGTTTTCAAAACTTATCGAAATTGTAAAAAAAAATTCTCAAGAATTCTATTATTTTCACAAATAGCAAAATTCTTCTGATTTACTAAATTCTTTTGAATATTATTTTTAAAAATATTTTCCACAAGAATTCAATTATTTTCATAAATTTCCATAAAATTCTAATAAAACAATTCAATTATTTTCAAAATAAATAAAATTCATTGTAGAAAATCAATTATGTTTAAAAATGTATCACGGTAAATCGTTAGGTATTAAAATAACACCAAAAAGGATTAAAATAATCCAATTTAGAGTAATTTTAATCCATTTTGGTGTTATTTTAATACCTAACGATTTACCGTGATATTAATGATCGTTGTATTCCGGTAATATGTTCGAAATTTGACGTTAGCTTTTTTTGGTTTTTGGCTTCTTAACTTTTTTAGTTCCTTCGAAAGTTTTATTATTTAGAAAAATAATTTTATTAAAATTTTTGAGAATTTTAATTAATTTTTTTTTAAGAATTTGCTTGAATTTTTTTTTAAATAATAGCCCGCGTGTATTTAGTTTAGTATTTTTTGTCGAAAATTAAAAATTTTAATTTCTGGAGTTTGGCAAAAGATGGGAAAAGTCGGCAAAGTATGTGAGAATAAAAAATTTATTATTTTTTTCATATTTTTTTGGAAAATTAAAATTCTCAATTTCTGGAGCTTGGCAAAGTTCGGCAAAGTATGGGAGAATGAAAAATTTATTATTTTCTTCATATTTTCTTTGAAAATTAAAAATCTCAATTTCTGGAGCTTGGCAAAGTTCGGCAAAAGTCGGCAAAGTATTGGAGAATAAAAAAATTTGTTTTTTTTTAATATTTTTTTGGAAAATTAAAAATCTCAATTTCTGGAGCTTGGCAAAGTTCGGCAAAAGTCGGCAAAGTATAGGAGAATGAAAAATCGTATATTTTGCATCTAGGGAGAAAAATAGTACTTCACCAAAATCAAAAAATTGAGATTTATAATTTTCCAAAATTATAATAAATTGCTTATTCTCCCATACTTTGCCGACTTTTACCGAACTTTGCCAAGCTCCAGAAATTGAGATTTTTAATTTTCCAAAAAAATATGAAAAAAACAGTTTTTCATTCTCCCATACTTTGTCGACTTTTGCCGAATTTTGCCAAGCATTCCCATACTTTGCTGGATTTCGCCCAAACTTCCTCTTCCACGCGGGAGATTTTTGCAAAAATTTTTAGTATTAATAAATATAATTAAATTTTTTCTAAAAATACGATTTTTTTTTAAATTTCGTCTTGTATGAAATTTTATTAAAATTGTATTAAAAATATGTGACTTTTTGCAAAGAAATGTACTATTAATAATGTAATTTAATTGTTTTGAAGAATTTATTAAAAGTTTTAAAAAATGGAATTTTGACATGAAATTTTTTTAAAATGGTATTAAAAATAATTGAATTTTTTTAAATATTTGAATCTCAAATTATTTAAAGTATCATATTTAAACATAAAATTTTTTGTAATTTTCATAACAATAATAAATTAAACATTACGTTATATGCGGGTAAAATTTGCTGGTTTTGAAAAATTCTCCTCAAAATTTCAATTATTTTTATAAATAATTAAATTTTTCTCTACAATTTACTTATTTTTATACATATTAACATTTTTTGGAAGGAAATAATTACTTTGATAAATAGAAAACTTCTTTGCAGAAAATCAATTAGTATCAATACATTTTAATAAAATTGAATGAATCAAATTTTTAAACATAGTTATGAATTAAAACCAAGGCTATTTTGAGGCATTTCAAGGTCAAATTTATTATTTTTACAAACAACAGAATGGTTTTTATTAATATTTCACATTTTATAAATGGTAAATCTTTTTAAAATCTAATATTCTGAAATTTCTTAGGAGTCAGTGACAACGATCTCAAGTGGCGAATGATGTGCTGTAATGCTCACTTCCGGATTCGAGATTTCCTGACGAACGAGCGACAAAAACTTGCATCGAATGCAGTACCAATCGATTATAAAAATCCAGTGGATGAAGATGGGCATCCTGTGTCACTTGACACTGAAAAAATCCCGAGAGTGTACGGTAATAATAAAAAAAAATCATCTGAAAAGAATGAGACTGTGACTATTGACAAGTTTTCCGATTTAGTGTCTGAAGTTGAGGAGGAACAAGAAACTTCTTCATTGCAGATTCTTACTCCTCCTCATACTCAGTCGTATGATTTTGAGACATTTAATTTGCCGTCGAGTAATGAATTGTATTTAAAAGCTGAAAATGAGAGGTTGCTTGCGATGATTAAAAACATGAGTCAACAGTTATCTGATATAAAAAAAACGACAATTAAAGATATTCCGGAAGATAGTCTTACAAATAGTATCGATGTTGAAGAGTTTTTGAACTCTAATAATGTAAAACAGGATGCGCGAAAAACTATGATTAAATTACAATTGAGATCAGATAACTGTACTCAACCATACACTAATGAGGAAAAACTTTTATGCATGAAAATCCATTATTGGTCGGCTTCAGCTTATGAAAGAATGCGTCAAACCGGGATACAATTGCCTCATAGTAGAACAGTCGAAAAATGGGTGGCAAAGAATGATGTCACTCCGGGATTTATTAAATTATCGTTTGAAGATTTGCAAGAAGATTTAAAAAATGCACCATCTGAAGCCAAATGGTGCGTAGCAAAGTGGGACGAAATGAGCTGCAAAGAATTCGAGGAATACTCTAAAAAGTATGATTATATAGAGGGCTTCGAAGACTTTGGGCCATTGGGAAGAACTCAAAACCGTGCTAATCACGTTTTTGTTTTCACTCTGAATGGCATACATCCCTCTCATCGCTGGCGAATAATAGCGGGCTTTTTTCTTGTTCGCCACGCCATGAAGGGAGATATGATCGCAACCCTGCTTAAAATGCTACTTGACGAAGCCGACCAATATGGACTTAGTGTTAAAATCACAGTGTGTGATCAAGGAAAGCCGAATGCTAAATGCTACAGTGACTTGTCTGTAACACCTGAAAAACCTTACTTTTATTACAAAGGGAACAAAATTTTTTGCACTCATGATTTTTCACATGAAATAAAAAATTTTGTTACTGCCCTTCTTAATAATGGTAAGATTTTTATGAATGGCAAAACTTTGTATCTTTCTGATATGAAAGCGACATGGGAAGCAGATCGGAGGTGTCAATTATCAAATAATTTAAGACACATCTCTGATGTGCATTTCTATCCAAATTCATTTCAGAAAATGAATGTACAAAGAGCACGAGAATTACTGGGTGGAAAAATGGGTAAAGCGATGATTGAGGCCGACGAAAAGGGTTTAATTTCTTCAAAAACTCTTCGGGAATCCGCGGAATGTATTTTGATCATGAATGATCTTTGCGATGTAGCTGACAGTACGCGAACTAGATGTCCTAATCCATTGAAAAGTGCTCTTTCTACTGAAAATGCAAATTCCATAAAGATCTTCGAAGACTTTTTATCATGGGTTTCAAGCATGCAAGTTCAGACTAAGGGGGGAAAGTTTAAGAGTTTACCATGTTTCAAGGGTTTTGAAATGACAGTTCGAGGTCTTTTGGATTTGTTCAAAGATTTGTCAAAAGAAATCCCTGAGTTTAAATTGTGTACTAGACTATGCAATCAAGACTCAGTGGAGCAACTTTTCTCCCGATTACGAGGGAGAGGAGGTTTCAATAATAACCCAACCTGTCGTATGCTTCGATTAACGTTTCGTCATATGCTTTCGGTGAAGCATAACATTGCTGCATCGCGCAGAGCAAATGTCTCTGAAGAAAATGATGACAGCGTGGGTTACGATGAAATTACTGTAGATGATTTTAACGCTCAAGTTAAAGAACCGCTCGACCAGAATGATGTTGCAGCTGTAAGAGCAATCTCGTATGGAGAAGATCGTGCCTTCTGTGAAGAAGATGCTCTTACTAATGATTTGCAACTTGATTCTACTGATGCGAATTTCATCACCGAAAATAACGATCACGATAGTGATAACTGTAGTTCTGACGAAGATGACAATGACTACAAAGATAACGATGACGGAGACAAAGAGGACCCTGTTAATAACAATTTTAATGACTCTAATGCTAACGTTAATGACGATGACCTCTTTGACGTAATTTGTGACCTTGAACAGGTGGAAACGATTTTGCCTTTTCAATCGTATAGTGGTACCTATGAAGGTAGTTCGATTAGTTATTTTGCTGGTTACGCTGCTCACGTAACAACCAAGAAATACAATTGTGATCGTTGTTACGAAGTACTGTTGAAACCTCCAGAGGCGGAAGGTGATCAAGATGACACTTTCATTGAATGTCGCGAATATGAAACTAAAACGTCATATAAAGTAACACTATTAAAGAGACCCTCGGATCAATTTCGACAAGTTGTAACCGCGAATCTAATTTCGTTTGAAAAAACTATTGAAAAAATACGGCACCAACCTAGCGTTAAAGAAACTATTGAAAAAAAAGCTATTCGAGACATTCAAAAAATATACCCAACGTGGTATGAAGAGTCAGATTCGTGTTATGACCACAAACTCTTTGCAATGCGCTGTTTATTTACAGCTAAATTGCATAAAGTATGTACTGAAGACAATCGTCGGACAAGAGTTGAAAGTTTGCAAAAACGCCGTGACAATGCTACGAAGAAAAATCTTTCAGCTCAAAATAGAACCAGTGAGGTTAAGCGCAAGAGTAATTCATTTCTTAAACAAGGAGACAAACCTTCAAAGAAAATGAAAACTATATTGCACTTGTGAATTAGAATTTTAACACTTTGTCTGTAAATAGGGTTAATTTATAGCTGTTTTTACTTTTTCTTTCGATTACAGAGTTTTAGGTTTTGACGTTAGTTTCGTTCTTGTATATTTTTTTAGGTAGAATACTAGTCCTCTTGATTTGATTGTCAGGAAATTATTAACTTTTTCTTTAATGCACAGAATACCCAGTTTACAAACGGAGTGTTAATTACATGTATATAAAACAGTATGTGGATTTGTAAAAATGTTATTACCGTACACCTCGATTCCTGGATTTAACACTAAGTATGGTTTACAAATTTATAGTAAAGTTTCGTTTATACCTAAAATTAGTTTTTAATTACAAATATTATTTTATTGCTTTGTATGGTAAAAATTGTTTTGGATATATGCTTAATAAGATTTTTTGATTAACGAAATACTATTAAATTTTTTATATTTATTACATAAAACTAACAAATTTAGAAGACCGTTCTTTATTTTTATAACTTTCATTTTGTGAACTATTTCATTTTAAGTCCTAAGACGGTAAATGTGTTTCTGGCGACAATGCGCACGAAAAATGAATACAAATTTTTATCTAATTTTCAATGTAATAAATTTGAGTAAACGTCATAAATATTCTATAATATAAATTATTAAATTAGCTATATTATATATCAAGTGTGAAACTTTACTATAAGTAATTGTGATATTATTTATGTTAAACCAAAGAGTTAAACCAAAGTTTACTGTTAACCAAAGAATTTTTTAGTTATGTTGTGATTGAACATTGTTAATCTCAGAGAATTTGAACTTTAAAAAAACGTTTTAGAATTATTCTTAAAAATACATTCAGCATGTTAAAGTACACTTTTTTAATTATGCGTTTTAAATCATTTTGCGTCGAGAAAACTAATTTAACAAAATGTATGTATGTATTATAATATTATGTGCAAAATTATAACTTGTGGATCGATTAGTATTTTTAAAAAAGGCAACGAAGAATTGTACTTAAATTACTATTGTGCTTATTAATCATATCTTATTTCAGCAGAAAAGCATAAGAAAGAAGGTTTATTATTATTTTTAAGATTTTTTTATCTGTACATATACTGCGATTTTATATTATACTAAACATTTTTTCTTGTGCTACCGTAAGTTATGTGGATTTAATCCTTTCAGAAGTATCATTTGCTGAACAACATAAAAGATAGTCTGTTTAATTGTTTCATGTATTTGCCTTTGTTGAATTGTACTTCAAAATTTTGTATAAAGTATTGAATTTTTAATTTTATCATTAAAAAATGTACTTCTGTTAGGGTTAATAAACTTACGTGTTTTCCCTCTCGACATTTGCTCACCTTGACGTATGATATATTATTTAAGTTTTATAAATATATAAAAAATATTAAATATATATCTGGTGAGAGGGCTCAGTAAATTGTGAAGTTTTTATGTAGGGTGGCCAGTAAATAATTTAAAAATTATTTCTTCCTTTTTTTATATTTGAAAATGAGTTTCAGAAATCAATAACTTTATATATAATTATATATGTATGATATTCAAAACATTTAGGAACTTCATAGTTGAAGCTAAGTAGCAATGTACATTTATTTTTTAATATGATCTGAAAGAAAATTTAATTGATTCAAATATCCATTTAATTGACAATTGAGTCAAACCATTATATTTCGAATAAAGTCGTTGCGGCCTAATTTAAAAAAATTGATACTTTTAGAAATGAATCTGTATTATCTCTGAAGAACGAAATGAAAAGAATTATATTAAAATATTTATTACTTTTCTTAAAATGTAGGTGTAAAGTGGAGATTGTGCGAAAAAATAGCACTTTTTTAGCAATTAGAAAATATTTTAAAAATTATTGAAAAATTTTTAAAAGTGCAAAAAGAGTTATTGATTCATGTTTAAAATTAGTTGATTAATTATTCTTAAATAAAAAAACAGTAAAAATATAAAAATAATAGATAAAATATGTTTTTAAAGTCGATCCGCCAAATAACCTAATTTTGACGTTTTTATCAATTAATTACGAGAAGGGGGAATTATTGAATTAAATAAAAACTCACCGAATATAGAATATTTTTGATGAACATTCAGGATTTCTTAGCACTTTTTTAATTTTTCCTTTAAATATAAAAGAAATATTGAGTTGAAAGTACGCGATTTCCGAATAGTTGCGTACTTTACAACTCAATAACTCCGTTAAAGAAAATAAAAAAATTTGTCACTTTCACAACTTCTAAATCACAACGATATCTATCCACTCAAAAATTTTCGTTTTGATCAAGTTTTAACCTGAAAAGATGTACAATTTTTAAACTTTTGTATTTTTTAAATTAGACTCTTGATCAAAACGAAAATTTTTGAGTGTATACCCAGCGGGCACAAAAACAAAAAACGTTCTTTGAACGTCTGTAGAACGTTTAATGTCTGCCAATTTACGTTCTAAGAATGTCCGAACGTTCCGAAACATTTTTGGAACGTTCAGACGTTCTTAAAACTTAAAACAGCAGACATTAAACGTTCTACAGACGTTCAAAGAACGTTTTTTGTTTTTGTGCCCGCTGGGTATACACTCAAAAATTTTCGTTTTGATCAAGAGTCTAATTTAAAAAATACAAAAGTTTAAAAATTGTACATCTTTTCAGGTTAAAACTTGATCAAAACGAAAATTTTTGAGTGGATAGATATCGTTGTGATTTAGAAGTTGTGAAAGTGACAAATTTTTTTATTTTCTTTAACGGAGTTATTGAGTTGTAAAGTACGCAACTATTCGGAAATCGCGTACTTTCAACTCAATATTTCTTTTATATTTAAAGGAAAAATTAAAAAAGTGCTAAGAAATCCTGAATGTTCATCAAAAATATTCTATATTCGGTGAGTTTTTATTTAATTCAATAATTCCCCCTTCTCGTAATTAATTGATAAAAACGTCAAAATTAGGTTATTTGGCGGATCGACTTTAAAAACATATTTTATCTATTATTTTTATATTTTTACTGTTTTTTTATTTAAGAATAATTAATCAACTAATTTTAAACATGAATCAATAACTCTTTTTGCACTTTTAAAAATTTTTCAATAATTTTTAAAATATTTTCTAATTGCTAAAAAAGTGCTATTTTTTCGCACAATCTCCACTTTACACCTACATTTTAAGAAAAGTAATAAATATTTTAATATAATTCTTTTCATTTCGTTCTTCAGAGATAATACAGATTCATTTCTAAAAGTATCAATTTTTTTAAATTAGGCCGCAACGACTTTATTCGAAATATAATGGTTTGACTCAATTGTCAATTAAATGGATATTTGAATCAATTAAATTTTCTTTCAGATCATATTAAAAAATAAATGTACATTGCTACTTAGCTTCAACTATGAAGTTCCTAAATGTTTTGAATATCATACATATATAATTATATATAAAGTTATTGATTTCTGAAACTCATTTTCAAATATAAAAAAAGGAAGAAATAATTTTTAAATTATTTACTGGCCACCCTACATAAAAACTTCACAATTTACTGAGCCCTCTCACCAGATATATATTTAATATTTTTTATATATTTATAAAACTTAAATAATATATCATACGTCAAGGTGAGCAAATGTCGAGAGGGAAAACACGTAAGTTTATTAACCCTAACAGAAGTACATTTTTTAATGATAAAATTAAAAATTCAATACTTTATACAAAATTTTGAAGTACAATTCAACAAAGGCAAATACATGAAACAATTAAACAGACTATCTTTTATGTTGTTCAGCAAATGATACTTCTGAAAGGATTAAATCCACATAACTTACGGTAGCACAAGAAAAAATGTTTAGTATAATATAAAATCGCAGTATATGTACAGATAAAAAAATCTTAAAAATAATAATAAACCTTCTTTCTTATGCTTTTCTGCTGAAATAAGATATGATTAATAAGCACAATAGTAATTTAAGTACAATTCTTCGTTGCCTTTTTTAAAAATACTAATCGATCCACAAGTTATAATTTTGCACATAATATTATAATACATACATACATTTTGTTAAATTAGTTTTCTCGACGCAAAATGATTTAAAACGCATAATTAAAAAAGTGTACTTTAACATGCTGAATGTATTTTTAAGAATAATTCTAAAACGTTTTTTTAAAGTTCAAATTCTCTGAGATTAACAATGTTCAATCACAACATAACTAAAAAATTCTTTGGTTAACAGTAAACTTTGGTTTAACTCTTTGGTTTAACATAAATAATATCACAATTACTTATAGTAAAGTTTCACACTTGATATATAATATAGCTAATTTAATAATTTATATTATAGAATATTTATGACGTTTACTCAAATTTATTACATTGAAAATTAGATAAAAATTTGTATTCATTTTTCGTGCGCATTGTCGCCAGAAACACATTTACCGTCTTAGGACTTAAAATGAAATAGTTCACAAAATGAAAGTTATAAAAATAAAGAACGGTCTTCTAAATTTGTTAGTTTTATGTAATAAATATAAAAAATTTAATAGTATTTCGTTAATCAAAAAATCTTATTAAGCATATATCCAAAACAATTTTTACCATACAAAGCAATAAAATAATATTTGTAATTAAAAACTAATTTTAGGTATAAACGAAACTTTACTATAAATTTGTAAACCATACTTAGTGTTAAATCCAGGAATCGAGGTGTACGGTAATAACATTTTTACAAATCCACATACTGTTTTATATACATGTAATTAACACTCCGTTTGTAAACTGGGTATTCTGTGCATTAAAGAAAAAGTTAATAATTTCCTGACAATCAAATCAAGAGGACTAGTATTCTACCTAAAAAAATATACAAGAACGAAACTAACGTCAAAACCTAAAACTCTGTAATCGAAAGAAAAAGTAAAAACAGCTATAAATTAACCCTATTTACAGACAAAGTGTTAAAATTCTAATTCACAAGTGCAATATAGTTTTCATTTTCTTTGAAGGTTTGTCTCCTTGTTTAAGAAATGAATTACTCTTGCGCTTAACCTCACTGGTTCTATTTTGAGCTGAAAGATTTTTCTTCGTAGCATTGTCACGGCGTTTTTGCAAACTTTCAACTCTTGTCCGACGATTGTCTTCAGTACATACTTTATGCAATTTAGCTGTAAATAAACAGCGCATTGCAAAGAGTTTGTGGTCATAACACGAATCTGACTCTTCATACCACGTTGGGTATATTTTTTGAATGTCTCGAATAGCTTTTTTTTCAATAGTTTCTTTAACGCTAGGTTGGTGCCGTATTTTTTCAATAGTTTTTTCAAACGAAATTAGATTCGCGGTTACAACTTGTCGAAATTGATCCGAGGGTCTCTTTAATAGTGTTACTTTATATGACGTTTTAGTTTCATATTCGCGACATTCAATGAAAGTGTCATCTTGATCACCTTCCGCCTCTGGAGGTTTCAACAGTACTTCGTAACAACGATCACAATTGTATTTCTTGGTTGTTACGTGAGCAGCGTAACCAGCAAAATAACTAATCGAACTACCTTCATAGGTACCACTATACGATTGAAAAGGCAAAATCGTTTCCACCTGTTCAAGGTCACAAATTACGTCAAAGAGGTCATCGTCATTAACGTTAGCATTAGAGTCATTAAAATTGTTATTAACAGGGTCCTCTTTGTCTCCGTCATCGTTATCTTTGTAGTCATTGTCATCTTCGTCAGAACTACAGTTATCACTATCGTGATCGTTATTTTCGGTGATGAAATTCGCATCAGTAGAATCAAGTTGCAAATCATTAGTAAGAGCATCTTCTTCACAGAAGGCACGATCTTCTCCATACGAGATTGCTCTTACAGCTGCAACATCATTCTGGTCGAGCGGTTCTTTAACTTGAGCGTTAAAATCATCTACAGTAATTTCATCGTAACCCACGCTGTCATCATTTTCTTCAGAGACATTTGCTCTGCGCGATGCAGCAATGTTATGCTTCACCGAAAGCATATGACGAAACGTTAATCGAAGCATACGACAGGTTGGGTTATTATTGAAACCTCCTCTCCCTCGTAATCGGGAGAAAAGTTGCTCCACTGAGTCTTGATTGCATAGTCTAGTACACAATTTAAACTCAGGGATTTCTTTTGACAAATCTTTGAACAAATCCAAAAGACCTCGAACTGTCATTTCAAAACCCTTGAAACATGGTAAACTCTTAAACTTTCCCCCCTTAGTCTGAACTTGCATGCTTGAAACCCATGATAAAAAGTCTTCGAAGATCTTTATGGAATTTGCATTTTCAGTAGAAAGAGCACTTTTCAATGGATTAGGACATCTAGTTCGCGTACTGTCAGCTACATCGCAAAGATCATTCATGATCAAAATACATTCCGCGGATTCCCGAAGAGTTTTTGAAGAAATTAAACCCTTTTCGTCGGCCTCAATCATCGCTTTACCCATTTTTCCACCCAGTAATTCTCGTGCTCTTTGTACATTCATTTTCTGAAATGAATTTGGATAGAAATGCACATCAGAGATGTGTCTTAAATTATTTGATAATTGACACCTCCGATCTGCTTCCCATGTCGCTTTCATATCAGAAAGATACAAAGTTTTGCCATTCATAAAAATCTTACCATTATTAAGAAGGGCAGTAACAAAATTTTTTATTTCATGTGAAAAATCATGAGTGCAAAAAAATTTTGTTCCCTTTGTAATAAAAGTAAGGTTTTTCAGGTGTTACAGACAAGTCACTGTAGCATTTAGCATTCGGCTTTCCTTGATCACACACTGTGATTTTAACACTAAGTCCATATTGGTCGGCTTCGTCAAGTAGCATTTTAAGCAGGGTTGCGATCATATCTCCCTTCATGGCGTGGCGAACAAGAAAAAAGCCCGCTATTATTCGCCAGCGATGAGAGGGATGTATGCCATTCAGAGTGAAAACAAAAACGTGATTAGCACGGTTTTGAGTTCTTCCCAATGGCCCAAAGTCTTCGAAGCCCTCTATATAATCATACTTTTTAGAGTATTCCTCGAATTCTTTGCAGCTCATTTCGTCCCACTTTGCTACGCACCATTTGGCTTCAGATGGTGCATTTTTTAAATCTTCTTGCAAATCTTCAAACGATAATTTAATAAATCCCGGAGTGACATCATTCTTTGCCACCCATTTTTCGACTGTTCTACTATGAGGCAATTGTATCCCGGTTTGACGCATTCTTTCATAAGCTGAAGCCGACCAATAATGGATTTTCATGCATAAAAGTTTTTCCTCATTAGTGTATGGTTGAGTACAGTTATCTGATCTCAATTGTAATTTAATCATAGTTTTTCGCGCATCCTGTTTTACATTATTAGAGTTCAAAAACTCTTCAACATCGATACTATTTGTAAGACTATCTTCCGGAATATCTTTAATTGTCGTTTTTTTTATATCAGATAACTGTTGACTCATGTTTTTAATCATCGCAAGCAACCTCTCATTTTCAGCTTTTAAATACAATTCATTACTCGACGGCAAATTAAATGTCTCAAAATCATACGACTGAGTATGAGGAGGAGTAAGAATCTGCAATGAAGAAGTTTCTTGTTCCTCCTCAACTTCAGACACTAAATCGGAAAACTTGTCAATAGTCACAGTCTCATTCTTTTCAGATGATTTTTTTTTATTATTACCGTACACTCTCGGGATTTTTTCAGTGTCAAGTGACACAGGATGCCCATCTTCATCCACTGGATTTTTATAATCGATTGGTACTGCATTCGATGCAAGTTTTTGTCGCTCGTTCGTCAGGAAATCTCGAATCCGGAAGTGAGCATTACAGCACATCATTCGCCACTTGAGATCGTTGTCACTGACTCCTAAGAAATTTCAGAATATTAGATTTTAAAAAGATTTACCATTTATAAAATGTGAAATATTAATAAAAACCATTCTGTTGTTTGTAAAAATAATAAATTTGACCTTGAAATGCCTCAAAATAGCCTTGGTTTTAATTCATAACTATGTTTAAAAATTTGATTCATTCAATTTTATTAAAATGTATTGATACTAATTGATTTTCTGCAAAGAAGTTTTCTATTTATCAAAGTAATTATTTCCTTCCAAAAAATGTTAATATGTATAAAAATAAGTAAATTGTAGAGAAAAATTTAATTATTTATAAAAATAATTGAAATTTTGAGGAGAATTTTTCAAAACCAGCAAATTTTACCCGCATATAACGTAATGTTTAATTTATTATTGTTATGAAAATTACAAAAAATTTTATGTTTAAATATGATACTTTAAATAATTTGAGATTCAAATATTTAAAAAAATTCAATTATTTTTAATACCATTTTAAAAAAATTTCATGTCAAAATTCCATTTTTTAAAACTTTTAATAAATTCTTCAAAACAATTAAATTACATTATTAATAGTACATTTCTTTGCAAAAAGTCACATATTTTTAATACAATTTTAATAAAATTTCATACAAGACGAAATTTAAAAAAAAATCGTATTTTTAGAAAAAATTTAATTATATTTATTAATACTAAAAATTTTTGCAAAAATCTCCCGCGTGGAAGAGGAAGTTTGGGCGAAATCCAGCAAAGTATGGGAATGCTTGGCAAAATTCGGCAAAAGTCGACAAAGTATGGGAGAATGAAAAACTGTTTTTTTTCATATTTTTTTGGAAAATTAAAAATCTCAATTTCTGGAGCTTGGCAAAGTTCGGTAAAAGTCGGCAAAGTATGGGAGAATAAGCAATTTATTATAATTTTGGAAAATTATAAATCTCAATTTTTTGATTTTGGTGAAGTACTATTTTTCTCCCTAGATGCAAAATATACGATTTTTCATTCTCCTATACTTTGCCGACTTTTGCCGAAATTTGCCAAGCACCAGAAAATGAGAATTTTAATTATCCAACAAAATATGAAAAAAATAATAAATTTTTTATTCTCCCATACTTTGCCAAGCTTTGCCGAACTTTGCCAAGCTCCAGAAATTGAGATTTTTAATTTTCAAAGAAAATATAAAAAAAATAATAAATTTTTCATTCTCCCATACTTTGCCGAACTTTGCCAAGCTCCAGAAATTGAGAATTTTAATTTTCCAAAAAAATATGAAAAAAATTATAAATTTTTTATTCTCTCATACTTTGCCGACTTTTCCCATCTTTTGCCAAACTCCAGAAATTAAAATTTTTAATTTTCGACAAAAAATACTAAACTAAATACACGCGGGCTATTATTTAAAAAAAAATTCAAGCAAATTCTTAAAAAAAAAATTAATTAAAATTCTCAAAAATTTTAATAAAATTATTTTTCTAAATAATAAAACTTTCGAAGGAACTAAAAAAGTTAAGAAGCCAAAAACCAAAAAAAGCTAACGTCAAATTTCGAACATATTACCGGAATACAACGATCATTAATATCACGGTAAATCGTTAGGTATTAAAATAACACCAAAATGGATTAAAATTACTCTAAATTGGATTATTTTAATCCTTTTTGGTGTTATTTTAATACCTAACGATTTACCGTGATACATTTTTAAACATAATTGATTTTCTACAATGAATTTTATTTATTTTGAAAATAATTGAATTGTTTTATTAGAATTTTATGGAAATTTATGAAAATAATTGAATTCTTGTGGAAAATATTTTTAAAAATAATATTCAAAAGAATTTAGTAAATCAGAAGAATTTTGCTATTTGTGAAAATAATAGAATTCTTGAGAATTTTTTTTTTACAATTTCGATAAGTTTTGAAAACTTTTAAGAATAGTTACATTTTTCGCGGAATTCGATTAAAATTGTATTAAAAATAATTGAAATTCTGCAATGAGTTTTACTATTTATGAAAATAATTGAATATATTACGAAGAAATTTTTAAAAATAAAATTATAATCACGGGACTATCAATTATCAAATTAAAATATTTTGAAAATTTGATTTGTCAAAAAGTTTTTAATTAAATTATTTAACAAATTTAATTATTTTCAGTTGAACTCAACAACATTTTTTATTAATTCGATAATTTTTTTAAATTTATTTACATAATACTATATTTGAATCAGTGACTGATTATTATTATCAAATTAATTATTTTTAACCAATTGAAATTTAGAGAACAGTATAAATATCTATAAAATTGAAATAAAAAGCGATTTTTTAAAAATAAATTAAAATAATAAAACTTTCTTTAATTTGGTGAAAAAATTTCCGGTTTGACATAAGTACAGAATCGTTTTAGGACAATTCAAGGGCAAATTCCCTGCTTTTTTTAATACAAAATTACTTATTGAACTTTTTTTTATTTTACAGTCATGTGAATGGCTTTCAAAAAACGACAATTTTTCAAAAAAATAAAATTTTTTAAAATTAAAAAAATTTGTATATTTAAAAATAAATTTCTTTATTTCTCATAGTGGAATATTTACCAATTGTATGGATTTTAAAAGATTTTAATTTTTTTAAGAAGAAAAAATATATATATGGGCACGTGAGGTTTTAGTCGACCTCTTAAAATCGGCCAAAAATATTTTTTTTCTATTCTGTATCAAAAAAAATAGATACGTGTTTTTTTTATTTTTGTTTAATTGTCCAAATTTTCGAGATATGAATTTTCGAAATTTTTCACTTTTAATAGTGAATTGTACAAAAATCCCATTGTGCCGCGTGCGTGCGACCTGCACGGGCGCTTAATTATTTTTTTTAACACAGTAAACTTGTCAGGACCACTCCGAAACTTTTTGCAAAACCTTCTTATCATTTCCAGGTATGTTTTGAAAAAAGAAAATAAAAAATTTATCATACCCAAAGTTAAAAAAAATTAATTTGTTTATAAATTTTTTTTATTTTTTTAATAAAAAATAAAAAAAAAATTTTTTGTTTTCATTTCTTAAAAGTCGAAAGAAAACTAAAACTTTCGTTCTTTGACAACTTTTTTCTAAACTCAATATTTTCGGACTTATGAGTTACTGAATATAGGTCTACAATTAAAAGTGCAAAATTTCGAAAATTCATATCTCGAAAATTTGGACAATTAAACAAAAATAAAAAAATACGTATCTATTTTTTTGCGATATAGAATAGAAAAAAAATATTCTTTTTTCCGATTTTAAGAGGTCGACTTAAATCTCACGTGGAATGCCTATATATATCTAATCTGTTAGATTTAAAAGAAATGTATCGGGGTTTCCCGAATTCCCAGCTCGCTAGACATCCTACTTTTTGAGTTTTTACATATTTTTTTATTATATTGGAAAAACAATTTGTTACTTACCTGCATTTGCACACCATAATTTGAATTTTTCCGTACCCTGTTGTGGAAAACAGAATAAAATGACATTTTCGTCTCCCCGTCGATTTCGACAATCCTTGTAGGCGCACCGATTCTGTGGCTTATTCGGATACATTTTTTTGCAAAAAAAACACCCACACTACAATTTTTCTTTAAATTGTCACAATAAGCCACAAATACGCTTTCAAATAGTTTTTTTTTCACTTCTCAATATCGCATACGAAAATCGCTTGACTTTTCGGTAACAGCGTTTTTTGGTTAAAAACAAAAGAACGATGTAAACAAGTCCGCGATCATGCGCTTTTTTACAAACGTCGAAAGAGATAAATTTTCAAAATTCTCACAGATTTTTCTTACCTTGTTATTCAAAATGCAATTGATTTTTTTTCAATATAGTAAAATCTAAAACTAAATATTACTTTAGACAATGTCTTAATTAGAGATATTTTTATTCAATTGAGAAGTTGAAATGTTTTAGAATAAGTAAAAATTATATTTTAGAATAAAAAGTTAAAATAAAATTTTTTTAATAAAATCGTAGTGGAAAAATCCAATTTTTTATATACAAAATTAATTTAATATAAGTTAAAAAAAATAGGATTTAATATTATTTCTAGAAATTAAATTTAAAATAAAAATCAATTATTTTTGCTGAGTGACTATCGGTAATCACTACTGAAATAACTTAATATTTTTTTCAATAGTAACTACTAAAAAAGTTGCATTTTTATTAGTCTTTTTCTATTTAGAAAAATACTAAAAACTTAAAATAAAAAAATAATTTTTCAAAAATACAAAAAATTTGAAAAAAGAATAATATTTTGTATCAAATGATCCGAAAATTTTTTTAAACAATTTTTTAATTTTTAAAATCATTTTATTTTTGTATTTTTTGAAATAACTTTTTTATTTATTAAAATTTTTATTAATTCTTGTCAAAATTATATTCCTGATTTATCAATATTATTTATAAAATTAATCGATATACTTATTTTTCACAAAAAATTCAAATTTTGTATTTTTTTGAAATTTTATCTTAATAGTTGGAAATAATTATTCACAAATATAAAATTAAACAATTTTTATATATTATATTGAGAAAGCTCAATGATCACGAAATGAACAACTTATTTTTTAATATTTTAGTAATCTTTATGTATACTAATTGCGTTATTTTCTATTGTAAAATACTTATTTTGAACCGTTAAAATATATTTATAAAAAATTACAAATTTGAATTTCTGTTTAAAATACAAATATTGATTAATTTTATAAATATTGATAAAATATACTTTATGTATACATCAATCGATTCGTTATTGTGCCAGGAATATAATTTTGCCATGAATTGATGAAAATTGCAATAAATAAAAACTTATTTCAAAAAATACAAAAATGTATTTTTTTAAATTAAAAAAATACAAAAATGTATTTTTTTTTTAATTAAAAAAATGCTAAAACAAATTTTTTTTTAAATTAAAAAATTGGTAAAACAAATTTTTTTCAGATATTTTTGATATCTAAAATTTTTTATATAATTTTTTTTCCTTCTGAATGATTTTTGGTATTCATAACCGTACTACTGAAAGAAAAATTTATTTGATTGAAATAACCGATTAATTGACTATTATCCATTAAATATTTATTTGAATCAAATAATATTTATTGGAGTCAATTAAATGGTATTTGAACCAATAATTTCAGTATTTGAAGCAAATGCCATTTAATTAACTCTAATAATTATTATTTGGTTTAATTAAATGTTTAATTGATAATAGTCACCCCCCCCCCAGCACCGAAAATTTCCTAAATATTTATTAAATATTTACTTGCAATATTCGGCAGATTTAACTAAAAAGTTTAGTGAAAATTGTGTAAAGATTTATATGTCCCGTTTAAATAAGTGTTTAGTGTGAACATTTTCTGAAAATTTCCTGAAGATTTTCGCCTGATTATAATTATAATTATAATTTGGCGAAGATTTCATAGAAATGTTCAGGAAAGTTTCGCGCTAAACACTTATTTAATCGGGACATATAAATCTTTACACAATTTTCACTAAACATTGCAATTAAATATTCCGAATATTGCAAGTAAGTATTTAATAAATTTTTAGGAAAGTTTCGGTGCTGTGGGGGCAATTAATTGGTTATTTGAATCAAATAAATTTATTTTCAGTGTCACCTACCAAAATTTAGGGAAATCCTTCAAAATGTGTACGAGAAAATTTGTCCACAAGAATCAAAATAATTAATCAATAATTAAAAAATAAAGAAGTCAAAATAATTGAATCTGCAAAGTGCGGAAATCAAAATCACAATAAGGCTTTCTTTAATAGGAAGCAATAATTATTATTAATATTATTATTGAAAAAAATTATTAATAAAGTAATTAATTTATTATTTATGATTACTTATTTATTTTTTATTTATTAATTTATTAATTAATTTATTATTATTAATTATTAATATTATTATTTCAGTTTGTTTAAGATATAAATACAATTTGCTTTTTTAAAATTAAATTCAAAATTTAAAAAATGTTGCCATATTCGGAAATATACGAATTTCCGGATATACATAGGACGTCTGTAGGATATTCAGAATATCTAGTATTTTGTAATCCAAAACTGAGAAAAAAGTATTTCTCATCGTCTTCCTGTAAATTTTTCATTTGAAAATTGTTTATCACGAAATGTTTAAAAACGTTTGTCTCAACTTTTCTAAAAAATAAAATCACACATTTAAATATACAACGAAATAAAAGAATTTAATTTATTATATATATAATTAAGAAAAACAACAATTTTTTTATAAATTGGGTACAATTATAATCTTAAATTTGAATAAGAAATTATCGCTTTGATAATATTTTCAAATACTTCCGCCATTTATAAGAGGCACAAGAAAGGCACATGATGCACACTAACGCCGCCCTGGATCAATGTGCCTAAACTAACGCCTCGCCGCATCTAGTATATTTATCTAAGTTAGCGCTCTAGTCGATGGCTATTTTTGGAAACACTTCATTGTTAAAATTGCTATTCATAAATATCATCCGTTGTTCATCCACCCTAACACCTAGAGTTTACAGTTCTGTTTATACAAACAAAGCATTTTAATAGACACTCAAAAATAGTTTAGGTTAACTTAATATCAAACTTTCTATACAATAAAATTTTCCAATAAACATTAATTTGATGAATTTACCCTATTCCTTGTGATAGAATGTACATAACAAACATTAATAAGATAAAAGTGAATTTTCTCATAGAATAGTGAAAAAATAAAGAAAATACCGAAAATACTCATGAAATGTTACGCAGTGACACAATCAAGGATTTTGTGAACACAGTTTTTTTTTAATTTTTAATATTATTGACAAAATGCAACGTGCAAAATTCTATTTTTTATTAAATTCATTAATTATTACAAAACTAGTTTGTATTGTTAATTAGATAAATAATGTGCATAGCAACACTATGTTACTTCAAGCGAAAAGTAAAATTATTCTACTTTGGTGCTTATTGTTTATTTGTTTTACTATAACGTAAGAGGAATATGTTTGAGATTCTGTTTTACTACAGATTTTAGAATGATTTTTATATGGCGCATTATTCTTGCCTTATGTGGCATTGCAATTTGCTCTGGTATGTTTATTTCTTTATATCTCTAATATATTAATCATTATTATTATTACAGGGTTATTGCCCCATTGGCGATATTGAGTGTTTACCATTTATGTTATCATTTTCTCTTATTACTTCTCTTGCATCCTCTTTAAATCTTGTAATTTTTTTATTCATTTGAAATATAATTCAAAATTCAAAAAAATAATTAAACTGTTTTAAAGAATTTTAACATAATATTTTTAAAAAATTAAATGTTTTGAAAGAATTGTTTTTAAATTTTTAAAATAATTGTATTCAATCGAAAACTTTTAACAAATATTTGTAAAAATAATTGAATTCCTGCAATGAATTTTACTATTATTTAAAAACATTATTCACGGTTTCCAATTAATTTTTTCAGAATTTTTGAAAATAATTGAATTTAATTAATATTTTTTTAAAAAAAAATTGTATTCTTTCAAGAAATTTTACTACAATTAAATTTAAAAAAAAATTGCATTCCTTTGAAGAATATTCTTCCTACTAAAAATAATTGAATTCTTACCAAGAATTTTATTAAAAATTTTCAAAATCCTGATTAAATTCTTTTGAAAAATTTCTTTGAATTTTTTTTAAATAATCTATTTTTATTAATAATTTTAATAGAAAATTTTTCATATAATTGAATTTTATGAAGAATTTCTTTCAAGTTTTTAAAATAATCGTTTCTGTTAAAAATTATATAATTAAATATACTTTATTGTTGAAGTTTATTAAAATTATTTTAAATGCAATTGATTTCTAGTGAAAAATTTTATTATTTATAGAAATGATTTAATTCCTGCGAATGATTTTACTGTTTTTAAAAATAATTAAATTGTTTCCAAAAATGTATTTAAAGCTGGAAAAGAAATGAATTTTTTCGAAAAGTTTTATTAAAAATTGGAAAAAATTGTACTGCATCCTTCAGTGGAATTATTTTATTAAAAAATTTGACACAATAAATGTTTTTTAAGCAAATTTGTAATTTTTTAATTTTTGAACAAAATGATTCAAGAGTTTACGCAAGAATTTCCTTCGAAATTTGGAAAATAATTGAATTTTTGAGATTAAATCACTTTTAGAATGACTTTTAAAAGAATTGAATGTTTGCAAAGACTTTACTTAATAATTGAATTGTTTTAATGGATTTTTGCAAATTTCAGAATATAATTTAATTCTTTCGTGAAATTTGCTAAAATTGTGTTGAATATAATTTAATTTCTGCGAAGAATTTTACTATTTATGAAACTAATTGAATTCTTTTGAAGAGTTGTTTAAAAATTTTTGAAAATATAAACAGTAGTAATTAAATATTTAATATGAAATTTTGATAAAATTTTTTTCTATTAAAAACTTTTGCGAACAATTGAATTCTTTAGAAAAGTTTTACTGCAATTTTTAAAAATAATTGAATAACAATGGAATTTTTCCTTAGAAATTTTATTAAAATTGTACATGAAAATAAAAACTTGAAAGTAATTCTTCAGAAAAATTCAATTAATTTAAAAATTTTCTATTAAAATTATTGACGAAAATAGATTATTTAAAAAAATTCAAAGAAATTCTTCAAAAGAATTTAATCAAGATTTTGAAAATTTTTAATAACATTCTTCGTAAGAATTCAATTATTTTTATTAGGAAGAAAATTCTACTAAGGAATGCAATTATTTTTAATTTCATTGCAGTAAAATTTCTCGAAAGAATACAATTATTTTAAAAAATATTAATGAAATTAAATTATTTTCAAAACTTCTGATAAAATTCTTCGGAAAAACTGAATTATTTTTTTAAATTGTAAAGTTCATCGTAGGAATTGATTTATTTTTAAAAGTATTTTATTAAAATTTCTCAACAGGATACATTTATTTTTAAAAATATTTAATAAAAGTTCTCGATTGAATAAAATGATTTTCAAAATTATTTTAAAATTCTTTCAAAATATACAACTATTTTCAAAAATTATGTTAAAATTCTTTAAAATAATTTGTTTATTTTTATAAATTGTAAGATTTCTCGCAAGAATTTTAATGATTTTTAGGACATTTATTAGGTATTAAATTGAAGAAAATTAAAAAGAACAATTATTTAATAAAAAAAAAGTTGGGAAACAAAAAAAGCAAAACTAAACGCGCGTGAAATTTTCTTTTCCATTTTTACTTATTAAAATTTGCTTTTGCAAATTTAATGAAAATTCTTAATTTCTTAAAAAATATAATTTTTTTTACGGTCTCTCATTAAATGTAATTATTTGAATAACTCGTATAGTAAGTGTCAAAATATTTCTAACAGCAACCTGAATTAAAATTCAACATTTATTTCAATAAAAGTTGGCAAAAATTTTAATTGTTTCAATTTTTTAAAATTATTATCGGAAATAGAAGTATTTTAAAAAAATTTTAGTTTCATTTTTTTCAAGAAACAATTTTACGAAATTTATTAATAGAAATATTGTGAAATTCGACTGAAAATATGTAATTAAATTTGGTAAAGAATTTCTTTAGAAACTTTTAAACATATAAAATTTTCAAAATATTTAAATTCAATAATTAATAACTGGATTTTATAGTCATATTTTAATGAATTCATGTTTCTTAATGTGAAGATTAATAATTAAATTTTTTATTAGTTAAAAAAAAAAACGATATGCACTTCAAATTAACTTTATTAAAGTCTGTGTATTTCATAATACAATGTTTATTTTTTTCTGTATTTAATAAAGATATTTTATATTTTACTAGCTAAAAAAAAAACGCTCGTGTACTTTCTCATATAATTATTAAAAAACAAAATATTTAATTTTATTTGAAGAATTTCTTTAATAAGATTTAATTTTTTAACCTTCTAAAAATGAATTTATTTTAAGTTTTATCTAGAAATTAGTGAAAGAATTTGAATAATTTCTTTTTCTTTATTTAAAATTGAAGGAAAAATAGAGTAATTTGAAGTATTTTACAAAATTTGTAGTATTTTTTTTTAACAAAATCAGAAATATTATTTTTTTAATATGTATTGATTAATAACTTCTTTCATTTTTTATACAAAAAAAAATTTTTTAAATTTCCTTTATTTGTTATAAAAAAAATTTAAATTATTTTACAGAATGTTAAATTGTATTGAAAGAAAGGTAAAAAATTTGAAAAATTTCTTTTCTTAACTTTTCAATCAGGACTTTCAATAAAATTCTGATTTTTTGGAAATAAATAATATAAATTATTATAATTTCCATTTAATAATGATAATGTTTGTTATGCTATGTTTGTACTGCGGACTGACACTACGATAAAAATTGTATACTATGAAAATAACTTAATTCTCGAGGAGAATTTCGTTTAAATTTTTTAAAATATATATTGTAATTAAATTCTTTTTGCAGAATGTCTTTAAATTTTTTGTCAAAAAATGGAGTTTCTTTAATAATTTTAATTAAACATTTTAAAAATAATTGAAATTTTATGGAGAAGAATTTTATTAAAATTGTATTAAAAATAATTGAATTCTTGCGAAAAATTTTACTATTTATGAAAATAATATAATTTTTACGAATTATTTAGAAAGATTTGTTAAAATTTTAGGAAATATTGGAATTCTTTCGTGAAATTTCATTAAAATTTTTGAAAATATAAATTTAAGTTATTTTTTTTAATTTTGATTATGAAATTGTTTAAAAAATTTATGTTTGTTAATAAAAAAATTTGTAATTTGTATAGCAGTATCATATTGAATACTACGTTCCGCGCGCGTATCGTTTGCTAGTTTTTTATTTAAAATTGAATTCACGCAAATTTTTTTTAAATTCTGAAAAATTAAATTGTTGAAATTCTTCAATTCCATTGTTTTAAGATAATTTAATGTTTCTAAATAAATAATTGAAAATTTTTGAAATAATTGAAATTTCTTTACATTTTTTTTAAATAATTTAATTCTTTGCAAGAATTTTAATTTAAATTTTTCGAAAATAATCAAGGGAAGTTAGTGACCGTAATTATAATTTTATTTTTAAAATATAAAGTCCCTCTGAAAGTTTTAAATTAATTTTCTGCTTCTAAAAATTATATTATTCTATTATTATTCAATAGTTATAATTATTGAACTTCTCTTAAATTTTTATAATTTCAAATTTCTGAATGTTCAAATAAATGATATTTATCAGTTCTTAAGCAAATTTAATGTTTATTACTTATTAAGTAAATAATTAATTATCACTGCTTTTTATAAAATTGTAATAAAATTCTTTACAGGAATTAAATTATTTTCATAAATAATATCATTCTTTGGAAGGATTTCAATTATTTTTGTAAATAGTAAAATTCTTTGCAGAAATTCAATTATTATCAATAGAATTGTAGTAAACTTGAAAAAAGAAAATTTTCAATTATAATTATAAAAAGACAAGATTATGTTTAAAAAATTGAAAAAATTATTTTCCAAATTTTCAATTAAAATTATTATTTATTTATTTTCGAAATCAAATTTAATTTGAAATTTTTTGGGGAAAGAAAACCGGGAATTTTGTTGAATGAAAATAGTAGACACCCTGTTTAAATGTATTTCAATATATTATATTATATTATATTATATTATATTATATTATATTATATTATATTATATTTTTTTTGTCTTCTTCCTCAGGCTCGCCAACACTCTTATTCGCAACGGATACGGACATACGAATGGCAAACATATCACGAGCAAATAAAGTAACGACTATTGTTAAAGATTTATCAGAGGGTACAGCTTTAGATTTTTATTATGAGCGCGGACTAGTTTGCTGGTCCGATAGCGGAGATGAGGTTATACAATGTGTCCGTGTCAATGGGAATTACGAGAAAATGACAATTGTCAAGTCGAGTTTAATATCGCCCGACGGTTTGGCTTGCGATTGGTTCACCGGCAAACTCTACTGGACGGACAGTGAGAAGAAAAGATTGGAAGTAACAAGCATTAATGAACAGTATCAGAAAGTATTGTTTTGGACGAATGTCTCTCAACCAAGAGCAATAGCACTCGATCCAATGAAGAGTATATTTTTCTGGACAGACTGGGGTGACGATCCAAAAATCGAAAGAGCATCAATGGACGGCGACTCGAGTACTCGGCAAATAATTGTTTCAACGGAGATTTTCTGGCCGAACGGTCTCACCTTAGACTATGAGAAGGAATTAATTTACTGGACCGACGGGAGATTGAGATTCATTGCAGTTATGGATTATGAGGGGAAAAATAGAAGAGAAATCATCAGTAAAGGCTTGGATTATCCTTATGCGATAACTTTCTTCGATCAGAAACTCTATTGGACTGATTGGAAAGCTTGGGGTATTTATTCGTTGGATGTTCGTTCGAATCAGGGACATCCTCGGGAATTGTGGATTCAGGATATTCACGTGCCGGGCGATATTGAGGTTTGGGATCCAAAGAGGCAGCCGCAAGGTGACAGTCCTTGTAAACACAATAATGGAAATTGCTCTCATCTTTGTCTTCTGAGTAGTAAACCATCGGGGTATTCTTGCGCGTGTCCAACTGGTGTTAAATTAATTGACAATTTCACTTGCGCTAAGCGACCTGAGAAACTTTTACTCATTGTTCAACAAACGGAAATTTGTCACTCGTCTTTGGATACACCTGATTACACCACGTTTATTCTTCCTTTGCAAAATATCAGGCACGCTATTGCCATTGACTTTGATCCAGTTGATGAAATGCTTTATTGGACTGACGACAAGGCTAGAACTATTCGCAGGTATGTTCAAGATTCTCTAATCTAATATTTAGTTTTATTTTTAACAGAAGCAGATTTCAAAACCTACTATTTACTACTTTTCTTTAATGATTTGCTACTAATAATTTCTTTAGATTTTTGTCAATAAAAGCTACTTTTTCCCGGTGCCCTGGAATGAATTGTTACAACTTGTTCGGAGTATATTAATGAACAATAAAAAGAAAGTCAAAATCCGTCAGACGCTTTTTGTTAATTTCAATTTTTGTGTTTTTAGCGACGAATTTGAACTTGAAAAGATTTTCATTTGAAATTTTGTAAAATTTCAATTTTAAACGAATTTAATTAGAAATTTTTAATAAAATTAGACTCAAGAATTCAGTTATTTTCAAAAGTAATTCTCAAAAATGTTAGTTTAAATTTTAATTATCTTTATAAATAATACAATTTTTCTCCGAAATTCAATTATTTAAAAAAATTTTAATAAAATTCGTGGCAGAATTTCAATTATTTAGAAAAATTTTAATAAAATTCGTGGCAGAATTTCAATTATTTTCAATACCTTTTATAAAAATCGTTTCATCAAATTTCTCGAAAAGTGAAATTATTCTTGAAAATTTTATTAAAATTTGTTAGGAGAATTTAATTTAAAAAATTTTTAGAAATAATTAAATTTTTAAAAGGTTTTAAATTAAAATCTTTGAGAATTTGAATTTTTTATTCTTTAAGCAAACAATTCTGTAACTTCTTCAAAAATTATTTTTATCATTATAATTATTATTTTTATTATTTTATTTAAATATTTCAGAAATATGTGAATGTCGGAGAAAATTTTATTATTTATAAAAGTAATTGAAAATTAAATTTTTGCGAAGAATTATATTACTTATGAAAATAATTAAATTCTTGAGACAAATTTTATTAAAATTTCTTTTTAAATAATTGAATTCTTTTCTTATAATTTTTTGAAATGGTAGACATTGAAAATAATTTAAATTTTTGAAGAATGAATAAGAAAAAATAATTTAAATTTTTGAAGAATAAAAAAGAAAAAATAATTGAATTTTTGAAAATTATAATTTCTTTTTGAAAAAATAATGACTAAATATTTATTGAAATTTATTGAATATTTTATAGGTATACTTTTAAGAAACGTAAAATAGTAATAAAAATTTAAAAATGGCTGACCAAATATAGCGTCAAATATGAAGTTAAATTTAAAAGTTTTGGTCACTTTGTTTCAAATTACCAAAAATTTAAATGAATTTTTTAATATTCTTTACTAACATTCAGTTACAGAACTTTTAAAAGTAATTATAAATTTCGAAATTTAAAAACTTGTAATATAACTATTTAATTTAAATTTTTAGTTTAAAATTTTTAAATTTTGAAAAAATTGATGCATAAAGTTTAATTTTTTGATAGCTACTTTTTTACTATTTTTTGTCAATATTCACAAAGGTATCATAAGATTGTTACTTTTTAATTATTATTTAATGAATAATTTTACTAAAATGTTTTTTTAAATTAATTAAATTTTAAAACAGTTGCGTTTACAATTTTCATAAATAAATCAATCTCAAAAGGTTTCAATTTGAAATCATATAAAATATCAATTTTTGAATGAATCTAATGAAAAATTTTAAAGAACTTAGATTTTTGAAAAATTTGAATAATTCAAATTCTTTTTAAAATAGTTAAATTTTTTAATATGTATTTAATTAATTTAAAAAAATAATGCGAGAATTTTAGTTATAAACACTAAAAGCAATTGAGTTTTGGAGAAGTTACAAATTTTTGTAGACATTCAATTACTTTCAAAATTAAAAAAAATCCTCATAGAAATTCAATGATGTTAATAAAATTTTAAAAATTCTCGTCAAAATTTGAATTTTCTATAAAAAATAATAAAATTCTTCTCTGAATTTCAATAATTTGCAAACATTTTAATTAAACTCTTGACAAGATTTCAATGATTTTTTTTTATATTTTCCTCAATTCAATGATTTTCAATAATTACTATTTTCATCAAATTTTCCAAAAAGAATTCAATTATTTCAGAAAATTTTTAACAAAATTCTATTCAAACATTTAATTTTTTAAATAATTTTCTTCGACAAAATTTAATTATTTTCATAAATAAAATTTTTAAAAGAATTCAATTGTTTTCATAATTAATAAATCTTATCGCAGAATTTAAATTATTTTTAATACATTTTTAATCGAATTCTTTAAAAAATGGAATTGTAGTTTAAAAGTTTATTAAAAATCATTGAAAAAATTCAATTATTTAAAACAAATTAGAAAAAAAATTTACTTAAACCTTTCATTATTTTCATAAATAATAAAAATTGCACAGGAATTAAATTTAAAAATTTTTTTATTTCTTTCATAAATAACAAATTATTTAAAATTAAAAATTTTAAATTAATAAAAAAATAAAATATTAAAATATTAATAAAATAAAATATTTTTTTAATTCAATTATTGTTATACATAATAAATTTGTTTTTGCAATTCGAATATTTTCATGAATAATCTTAATCAAAAATCATCACCGAATTTAAATTATTTTTAGTACAATCATAATCGAATTCCTGGAACAATTCAATTATTCTTAAAAATTTGTTTAAAATTTGTCAAATACAAATTTAATTATTTAAAAGTTTCTAAATAAAATCCTTTACAAGAATTAAAATTTTTTAAAAATTCAATTCTAATTTATTCACTTTTGTATTTAAATAATTGAATAATTTCAAAATGGTTTTAAATTAAAACTTTTGAAAATTTGAAGAACTAATGTTTTTGAAAAAGCTTATTTTTTTTGAAAATTTTCAAAATTTCCCTTACTGTGTGTTACAATATTGAAGAATTTATGAATAATCGAAATTTCGTAGAATTAAATTTTCAACAAATGTATTTGTAAATTCTCAAAGAACTTTTTCATGAATTATTAAATTTACTTGATTTAGAGAAGAATTTTATTTAGAAAATTTTAGAAAATAATAATTGAATGGAAATGATGAAAATTATTTTGAAAAAGTCACAGTAACAATATTCGTAATAATAAAATAATGCTAATACTTTCATAAGCTGCTTAATTTTAAAAAGGTTTGAACTTGAAATTTTGAAAATTGTTAATTACTGTAGAAGTGTAATAACGATTAAGTATTTATTTAAAAAAGAAGTTATTGATGTTTTCGAATAATTCTACGATTAAAGAAATTCGAAAATAAATCTATTGACTATATAAATGACTATGTAAATTTTTGACTATCTAATAATTTTTAGTTTGAATCTGAATATTCTTTAGGGTCAGGGAAAAAGTTAAAATTTTGTCTAAGAATCAGAGAAAGTCAGGAAGAAGAATTAAATTTTTTTGTCAACCCTAATCAGATTTCTGAATTATATCGTTAAACTTTTCATAAACCGTGTGGAAGAGGCTAAACTTTTAGTAGATTGCGATTGAGATTAAATTCATAGTTGAACATTTCTTTAATAAATTAAAGGAATTTAGAAAACTATTAGATAATAAAGTAGATATTGGAAGATTTTTTTTTTAAGAAGCCTGGTTTATTTTCTTTCAGGGCTTTCTTGAATGGTACCGGCCAAGAAAACATTACAACAACCGAAGTGGAGAATCCAGATGGAATTGCAGTTGATTGGGTTGCTCGTAATTTGTACTGGACAGACACTGGAACCGATAGAATTGAAGTAGCTCGATTAAATGGTAGTAGTCGGAAAGTGTTAATTAATGATGACCTAGTGGAGCCAAGAGCAATTGCTCTAGCTCCCGAATTAGGCTGGATGTTCTGGACCGACTGGAATAAAAAGAAACCGAAAATCGAACGCAGCAACTTGGATGGAAGCGAAAGAATTCTTCTCATTACCACTGATATCATTTGGCCCAACGGCATCGCTGTCGACTTGGAACGAGAAAAAATATACTGGTGAGTATTTCAATTTCAAACGCAATTTTAATTTTAACTTTTAGATTTAATGTTTGACTATTGAGAGAAATACAAAGGAAGATACCTCAAATACTAAAGTAATCTTCCAATTTAGAAAATTTGACAATTGTTTTCACTAAATTTTGACTCATCTTCCATTTAGAAAATCTGACAATTGTTTCGACTAAATGTTCACTCAACGTTGACTCAATGATGATAAATCGAAAAATCCAATAAAATTTCAGGTGCGACGCGAAAACTGATAAAATAGAAGTCTGCAATATGGACGGTTCGAGTCGACGGGAAGTTATAACGAAAAAATTGGATCACCCCTTTGGATTAAGTTTACTGGATGATTATTTGTATTGGACAGATTGGCAGAAGCGAAGTATCGAGAGAGCGCATAAATTAACAGGCAATGAGCACGAGGCAATAATTGAAAACATTCCCAATGTTATGGGTCTGAAGGCAGTTCATTTGGGAAAAATTAGGGGTACAAATCCTTGTTCGAAAAATAATGGAGGATGCAGTCATTTGTGTCTTAATAGGCCGAATAATAAATACGTTTGTGCGTGTCAAATTGGATATGAATTGTCCAGAGATAAAAGGACATGTGCTGTACCGGAGGCCTTTTTATTGGTAGCTAGAAAGGAAAATATTGTGCGAATCAGTATCGAGAATACCAATAATGACAATATCATACCTGTTACTGGAGTAAAGGATGTGAGGTAAGTGATAATATGTTTATGTTGAATTTTTCTTTTCTATATAAATCCATATAAGTCTACTAATCTGGACAACTAGGGAATAAACCAGGAATTTTATATTATAAGATTTTATAAAAAAGAATTTGAAAATAATTGATTTTCAGAGAAGAATTTTATTATTTATAAGGATAATTGAAATTTTGAACAGATTGTTTTTAAGAATGTTTAAAAGTAATTGAATTTTGAAGAAGAATTTTGATATTTTTAAAAATAGATGAAATTGTGGGGAGAATTTAAAAAAATTTGAAAATAATTGAATTTCTGTGATGAATTTTCTTATTTTTTAAGATAATTGAATTTTGCGAAGAATTTTATCAGAACTTTTGAAAATAATTAAATTTCAATGATGAATTTTTTTATTTAAGAAGACAATAATAATTTTGACGAGAAATTAAAAAAAATTTTGATAATAATTGAATTTCTGCGAAGATTTTTATTACTTTTGGAAATCAATAAATTTCTAGGATGAATTTTATTATTTATAAAGATAATTACAAATGTACAGAAATAAATAAATAAATAATTGAAATTCTAACAAGAATTTTATTAAAATTCTCTGAAAATAATTGAATTACAGAGAAGAATTTTATTATTTATAAAGATAATTAAATTTTTGAACAGAAGTTTTTTAAAATGTTTAAAAATAATTGAATTTTGAAGATGAATTAAAATAATAATAAAAGATGAATATTAAAATATTTATAAAGATAATTGAAATTTTGAGAATTTAAAAAAAATTTGGAAAATAATTGAATTTTGCAAAGAATTTTATCAGAACTTTTGAAAATAATTAAATTTCCATGATGATGAATTTTTTTATTTACAGAAATAATTTACTTCTTGTGAATAATTTTACTATTTTTAAAAGTAATTGAATTGTTTTCAAGAATTTATTCGAAGTTTGGAAAATAAATGAATTTTTTCGAAAAATATTATTAAAAACTTAAAAAAAATTTAGTGAAACCTTCATTGAAATTTTATTTAAAAATTGACATAATAACATTTTTGTAAACAAATCGTGTCATTTTTATATTTTTAAAGAAAATTAATAGTTTAATATTTTACAAGAATTTTCTTAAAAATTTGGAATATAATTGAATTTTTTAAATAATTTTACAGACAATCTTAAAAATTTAAAGATTTGATATTAAATCACTTTTAAAATTATTTTCAAGTGAATTAAATGTTTGTAAAGACTTTTCTAAATAATTGAATTTATTCAATGGATTTTTTCAGAAAAATTTTATGAAAATTTAAATTATTATAAAGTTGTGAAATTTCATAAAAGTTTGAATTTGAAATTTCCTAAAACCTTAATTTCTGTGGAAAAGTAATTGTCATTCAATATTTATTTAAAAATGAAGTTATTGATGTTTTCGAATAATATTAAAATTTTTAAAAATTCGTAAATAAATGTAATAAAAATTTTTGTGAGTATGTAAACATTTTTAGAGTGAATCCTAATTTTCTTAGGTTTAGGGAAAAAAATAAAAATTCTGTCTGGAAATCGGAGAAAAACATAATTAAATTTTTTGTGGCTCTTTTTCTAAAACAGGTCACATAGTAAAATAAATTAATAAATTACTATTATTATTAATAATTTTTGTATTTTTATGTTGTTATTATTATCACAATATGTAAACTTTTCTTCTAGTGCTTTGGATTATGAAATGTCCCAAAATAGCATGTATTGGGCAGATATTAAAGTTAAATCAATAACTCGAGCATTTATAAACGGTTCGGAAATGGAGAGGCTCGTTGAAGTTGGACTCGAAAGTCCCGATGGTTTAGCAATTGATTGGATATCACACAATTTATATTGGAGTGATTCGAGTTCTCATCGTATTGAAGTAATTCGACTTGAAACTCGCAGTAGAAAGGTGCTAATTTGGAAAGACATAATCGAACCCAGGTGTTTGGTGCTAGATCCTCAGAAAGGGTAAATAAACTTCTTTTTAGCTCTTGAAAGAAAAACCAAGTTTATAATTCGTCAGTTTTGTTTCTCCTCTTTTTTTCCTTTTGTTTTTTTAATAATCATTAATTAATAATGAATTAATAATGAATTAATAATGATTAATTAAACTTGATGATTTCATGTTTTTTTTCAGTTACATGTACTGGACCGAATTTGAGGAAAATTCTGGCAATTCCGGAACAATTGAACGGGCAAATTTAGATGGAACTCAACGTCAATTAATTTTATCGAACATTGGTCGAGCGAATGGTCTGACTCTTGACTACATGACTGATCATTTGTATTGGACTGATTCGACAACGCCGGCTATTGATAGTTATGATTTAGTGACGAAGAGAAGAAAGTCATTGGTTACGCAAAATATTGTTTATCCCTTTAGTATAACTCAGTATCAGGATTATATTTATTGGACTGATTGGAACACGGGAATTATTGAGAGAATTAATAAAACCTCGGGTTCTGGCAGAACGGTTATTCACAATCGACTTGAATCAGTAACGTCACTCTTGGTTTTTCATGCGTCCCGACAAACTGGAACGAATGTTTGTGCTGTGAATAATGGCAATTGCAGTCATTTGTGCATTGCTTTTCCAGGTGGCAATGAAAGAACATCGACACGTAAATGCGTGTGTCCAACGCACTTTAATCTCAGCGCGGATAATAAAACCTGTACTCGTAAGTAATTTTTAATATTCTCCTAACGTAATTTTAAATCAACCTTCGATTTTATTCCTTATATTTTGTTTATCCTACTTTTAGATTTTGTGCCACTGTTTTATTTAATTTTTAGAATATTTCTTATTCAAAACATTCTCTAATATTTATTTTTTTCTCAAAGTATGAAATTCTTAAAACTAAAATGAAATTCTTTTTCGACTTTTCTTTCAAATTTTGCGCCAAAATATCATATTTTTAGTATAAAATTCAACTTATTTCGATTTTTTTCTCGTGAAAAGCAAAACTAAAGACGAATCTTTGAAAATTTATTTTTCAATAAGTTTTCTAATTAAATTTTTTAAATATGACAATTAAAAGGTTTTCAATAATTGAAAATCTGCAAATTTTAATTCAAACTAAATTATATTTTCAAGTATTTTATGGCAATTTTTTAAAATTAACTTTTAAAGAATTTTAATTGAAAATATTTGAAATAATATTGAATTCTTGAAAATTTTGATAAATATCCTTCAATTCGATAAAAATTCGATAAATTCGATAAAAATGAAGATTAATGAAAAATAGGTTTTAAAAGTAATATTAAAATAGTTTTGAAAAAAGTAATTCTCTGAATTTTTACGTTCTAATTTTTCAAAATTCTATTCTTTTCAATATTTTCAATACTTAGTTCCGAAAATTTTAATTCATACAGAAAGTAATAAAATTAATATTTTTCAGAATTATTTTTAGTATTTTGGAGAAAATAATCGGAGAAAATAATAATAATTAAAATTTTCAATTAAAATTCTTTAAAAAAATTCTGTTTCAAACTGTACAAAAATTCACAATATTTATTAAAACCTCATGCTTAGAATTGTTTTATCTCAATTTTTTAAGATTCATTTGTCTTCGTATAAAGTAAATTAAAAATTTTTTAAATATACTATTTCAAAATTTTTCAGAAATCAATTATTTATTATTAAAATTCTTCAAAAAATTTGATTAATTTAAAAAAATTTTTTTTATAAACCCAATCATTTTTTTAAAATTGAATTTTGGGATGTAGTACACGATGAATTATAATTTTTTATATTTTTAAAGATTTTCATATAATTCTTAGCGTGAACTGAATTATTTTTATAAATAATAACATTCTTCGGAAAAACTTCAATTATACTATTTAAATAGTAAATTTTTTTGGCAAAATTCCAATTATTTTTAAACAAACTTTTAAAATTTCACGAAATAATTGAATTATTTTCTAAAATTTTGTTAAATTCTTCAAAAAATAATTTTTAAAAATAATAAATTAATTTTGCAAAAATTCAAATCTTTTCAATTATATTTAACGATAGAATTCAATTTTTTTTCTGAATTAGTTTCAGATTTTGTAAAAGGAATTCTATTAGTTTTTAAAATAGTAGTAAATCCTGCGAAACAATTCAGTTTTTTTTAATAAACAGTAAAATTCTTTGGAAACATTTAATTATTATCAATTTAATTTAATAGAATTGAAAAATTAAATTTTCAATCATAATTATAAAAAGAAAAGAATGTTTTTTACAAATTGAAAAAATTCTTTGTTTAATTCAATTTTTTTCAAATTTTTAATTGAAAGTGTAAAAAAACATTATTTTTAAAAACTTGAAAGAAACTCGTCAAAAGAATTTTATTATTTACAAAAATTCTAATAAAATTGTAAAAAAATTGATTTTTCTATCTATAATTTTAATAAAATTTAATTGACAAATTATAAATTGCAATTATTAACAAAATTAATAAATTTGTATTAAAAAAAGTAAAGAATTTTTTCCAATTAAGAAACAGGATTATTTTTAAAACTTGAATGAAATTGTTATTAAAATTTAATTTTTTTCAATATTTTTATTAATTAAAATCATTTGAAAAATTTCATTATTTTAAAAAAATTGAAAGAAATTTTTCAAAAAAATTTAGTTAGGATTTTAAAAAAATTCAATAAAATTTTTTGCAAGAATTGAATGATATTATTAATAATAAAATTCTTTTTTGAAATTTAATTATTTACCCAAAATTTTAATAAATTCCAATAATAAAATTTTTAATTATAATTATTATCTGAAACGATTATTTAAGAAAGTGAACAAAAATTCTGTGTAGCATTAAACTATTTTCAAAATTTTTAACTAAAATCATTTTAAAAATACATTATTGAAAAAAACAAATTCATTGGAAAATTTAATTATTTATTTATAAATAAACAATTTGTTGTTAAAAACTAATAAAATTGTTTAAAAGAATTTAATAACCAAATTATTTATTACAATTATTATTAACAAAATCTATTCTATTTAAAAAAATTAAAAATATTCTTCAGAGAAGTTCTATTATTTTAAATATTTTAATAAAATTTCTGAAATGAATTTAAAACCAGAAAATTATGAAAATCATTCTGAGAAGAATTTAAGAATTTTCTAAAAATTTTAGTAAAATAATTAAATATTTAATTTCAGTTATTAAGAAACATAATTATTTAAACATTTTTTTAAAAAATCGGTAATAAAATTTAATTTCTTTCAAAATTTTCAATTAAAATTACTAAAAAAAACTCCTTTTAAAAAATATTTGTTTTAAATTCTTCAAAACAAAACTAAGGAGGAATCTGACGTATAGTCAAATGAAAAGTTAGACCAATTTAACAATTTCGTAATTTAAAAGAAAAACACAAATTAAATTTCAAATTCGTCTTGGTGGAAAGGTGGAGAATTTAATTTTGAATATTTAAAACGATTAAAAGTTGTAGTTGAATGAAAATTACAATTTTTTGTCAACAAGAAACATTTGTTACATTTTAGGTTATTTTACTTAAAGCTTTTATTTTCACAAAAAATTATCATTTTTATTCAAATATAACTTGAAAATGTTCAAATTTTATTGAATTTTTTTAAAATCCTAACTAAATTTTTTTGAAAAATTTCTTTCAATTTTTTTAAAATAATGAAATTTTTCAAATGATTTTAATTAATACAAATATTGAAAGAAATTAAATTTTAATAACAATTTCATTCAAGTTTTAAAAATAATCGTGTTTCTTAATTGGAAAAAATTCTTTACTTTTTTTAATACAAATTGATTAATTTTGTTAATAATTGCAATTTATAATTTGTCAATTAAATTTTATTAAAATTATAGATAGAAAAATCAATTTTTTTACAATTTTTTTAGAATTTTTGTAAACAATAAAATTTTTTGACGAGATTCTTTTGTTTTTGAAAACATTTTTTTTTACACTTTCAATTAAAAATTTGGAAAAAAATTGAACTAAACAAAGAAGTTTTTCAATTTGTAAAAAACATTCTTTTCTTTTTATAATTATGATTGAAAATTTAATTTTTCATTTCTATTAAAATTATATTGATAGTAATTAAATGTTTGCAAAGAATTTTACTGTTTTTTAAAATAACTAAATTGTTTCGCAGGATTTACTAATATTTTAGAAACTAATAGAATTCCTTTTACAAAAAATTGAATTCTTTCGTCAAATATAATTGAAAAGATTTGAATTTTTGCAAAAATAATTTATTATTTTTTTGAAGAATTTAACAAAATTTTAGAAAATAATTCAATTATTTCGTGAAATTTTAATAAAAGTTTGTTTAAAAATAATTGGAATTTTGCCAACAAAATTTTACTATTTAAATAGTATAATTGAAGTTTTTCCGAAGAATGTTATTATTTATAAAAATAATTCAGTTCACGCTAAGAATTATATGAAAATCTTTAAAAATATAAAAAATTATAATTCATCGTGTACTACATCCCAAAATTCAATTTTAAAAAAATGATTGGGTTTATAAAAAAAATTTTTTTAAATTAATCAAATTTTTTGAAGAATTTTAATAATAAATAATTGATTTCTGAAAAATTTTGAAATAGTATATTTAAAAAATTTTTAATTTACTTTATACGAAGACAAATGTATCTTAAAAAATTGAGATAAAACAATTCTAAGCATGAGGTTTTAATAAATATTGTGAATTTTTGTACAGTTTGAAACAGAATTTTTTTAAAGAATTTTAATTGAAAATTTTTTTTTTTTAATAATTATTATTTTCTCCGATTATTTTCTCCGATTATTTTCTCCGAAATACTAAAAATAATTCTGAAAAATGTTAATTTTATTACTTTGTGTATGAATTAAAATTTTCGGAACTATTGAAAATATTAAAAAGAATAGAATTTTGAAAAATTAGAACGTAAAAATTCAGAGAATTACTTTTTTCAAAACTATTTTAATATTATTTTTAAAACCTATTTTTCATTAATCTTCATTTTTATCGAATTTATCAAATTTTTATCGAATTGAAGGATATTTATCAAAATTTTCAAGAATTCAATATTATTTCAAATATTTTCAATTAAAATTCTTTAAAAGTTAATTTTAAAAAATTGCCATAAAATACTTGAAAATATAATTTAGTTTGAATTAAAATTTGCAGAGTTTCAATTATTGAAAACCTTTTAATTGTCATATTTTAAAAATTTAATTAGAAAACTTATTAAAAATTAAATTTTCAAAAATTCGTCTATAGTTTTGCTTTTCACGAGAGAAAAATCGAAATAAGTTGCATTTTATACTAAAAATATGATATTTTGGCGCAAAATTTGAAAGAAAAGTCGAAAAAGAATTTCATTTTAGTTTTAAGAATTTCATACTTTGAGAAAAAAATAAATATTAGAGAATGTTTTGAATAAGAGATATTCTAAAAATTAAATAAAACAGTGGCACAAAATCTAACGCTTCTACCGAAAAAATTTTTAATTTAATTTGATTTAAAAAAACGAAATCATGACTTTGGACTAACTTTTGTTTTGATTGTTTGTCGGATTCTTCCTTAAATTAGAATTTTTAAAAATGTCAACCTTTCAAGTCATGCAATTTTCTTTTTTTACTGAATTCGTTTGAAAATTTGTTTTTCAATTCTCTGAATACGAATCTGGGGTAAGTTTTAAAAAATTCAAAATGTCGGATCCAATATGGCGGATATGAAAACGTAAAACCGACTGAATTCGTTTTTAAAATAGTTACTCGTGGGGTTTTTTTCCCTACCTATTTAATTATTTGAAGAGTGTTATTAAATAAAAAAAAATGTTCTATTTTCAGCTCCGACAAATTTCATGATGTACAGTTTACGTAACGTAATAGGAAGATTACTGCCCGATATAAATGATTGTCCCGATATTGTACTTCGTGTACAGGGATTGAAAAATATCAGAGCCATTGAATTCGATCCGTTTACTCAGCACATTTATTGGATCGATGGCCGCAGTTTATCGATTCGCAAAAGTTTAGAGAACAAAACACACGGATCAGTTGTTGTTGCTGGCAGTTTTGGACATCCCTTCGACTTGGCTCTAGATCCCATAGGAAGATTGTTATTTTGGTCCTGTGAAATTAATAACGTCATTAATATAACGAAAATCGATAATAATTTAAATTTGGGAATTATCGTTAAGGGCGAAGGTGAGAAGCCTCGTTATCTCGCTATTCATCCGGAAATGAGATTACTCGCCTGGATCGATGTCGGTGGATCGATAAAAATTTATTTGAGCAAAATGGATGGACATGAGAAGAAAATTATTGCTTCAAATTTGGAATTGCCCTCGGGTCTCACCATCGATGTGATGGCAAATAAAATTTATTGGTCCTGTGGAAAGACAATCGAAGTCGCCGACTTGGCGGGTGGCAATCGACGAATACTCACCAACACTGATGAGTCTTCAATTGGACATTTGTCAATTCTTTCGAATTACATCTATTGGTTTAATCGCGGTGCTCAAACGGTTGAACGAGTTGATAAATTTACTGGAACTAATAAGAGTATTGTAATGAATCGTCCGCTCACGGATCTCATTACTGTTCGAACGCCAAATAATCATGTTATGGATTCACATATTTGCAGTCCATCGCATGATTATGGTGGTTGCTCGCATCTTTGTATTGGAAATTCGTCATTGCGATGCTCGTGTCCACAATTTTTGGTTTTGAGTGAAGATGGAAGAACGTGTAGAGAAGCGCCTGCATGTGGAAATGAGCATTTTACTTGTATCGCTCCAAACTCGGCAGTTGCACAGAAGTGTATTCCTATATCGTGGAAATGCGATGGACAGGACGATTGTCCGGATGGGAGTGATGAATTGAATTGTCCAACTTGTGGGCATGATCAGTTTAGATGTCAGAGTGGACACTGTATTGGTAAGTTTTATTATTTTTTTGCTATTAAGATATAACAAATAACAGTAACTAGCAAACGATACGCCCGCGGAACGTAGTATTCAATACGATACTGTTATACAAATTACAAATTTTTTTAATTAACAAACATAAATTTTTTAAACAATTTCATAATCAAAATAAAAAAAAATAACTTAAGTTTATATTTTCAAAAAATTTTAATGAAATTTCACCAAAGAATTTCAATATTTCCTAAAATTTTAACAAATATTTTTAAATAATTCGTAAAAATTATATTATTTTTATAAATAGTAAAATTTTTCGCAAGAATTCAATTATTTTTAATACAATTTTAATAAAATTCTTCTCCATAAAATTTCAATTATTTTTAAAATGTTTAATTAAAATTATTAAAGAAACTCCATTTTTTGACCAAAAATTTAAAGACATTCTGCAAAAAGAATTTAATTACAATATATTTCAAAAAATTTAAACGAAATTCTCCTCGAGAATTAAGTTATTTTCATAGTATACAATTTTTATCGTAGTGTCAGTCCGCAGTACAAACATTATGATTATTAAATGGAAATTATAATAATTTATATTATTTATTTCCAAAAAATCAGAATTTTATTAAAAGTCCTGATTGAAAAGTTAAGAAAGGAAATTTTTCAAATTTTTTACCTTTTTCTCAATACAATTTAACATTCTGTAAAATAATTAAAATTTTTTTTTATAACAAATAAAGGAAATTTTAAAAACTTTTTTTTTGTATAAAAAATAAAAGAAATTATTAATCAATACATATTAAAAAAAATATATTTCTGATTTTGTTAAAAAAAATACTACAAATTTTGTAAAATACTTCAAATTACTTTATTTTTCCTTCAATTTTAAATAAAGAAAAAGAAATTATTCAAATTTTTTCATTAATTTCTAGATAAAACTTAAAATAAATTCATTTTTAGAAGGTTAAAAAATTAAATTTTATTAAAGAAATTCTTCAAATGAAATCAAATATTTTGTTTTTTAATAATTATATGAGAAAGTACACGAGCGTTTTTTTAGCTAGTAAATTGTAAAATATCTTTATATACAGAAAAAATAAAAATTGTAATTATGAAATACACAAATTCTTCCTACACATTTTTTTTTATTAATTTAAAATAGAAAAAATTTGTTAAAAATTGTAATTAAAAAATAAAAATTTCACAACTTTTTTTTTTAAAGGAAACTAATAATTTAAAACAAATAAACAAAATATAATTATAAAATTTACAAATCAAACATTATTTATTATCAAGAAAAATGTGTTTTCAAAACGAGAAAAACTAAAAGCATATACAAAAACTAACTTCATACTGCGAACGGACAGAATGAAAAACCACAGACTTTAATAAAGTTAATAATAATTAATAATAATAATTAATAATTAATAATTAATTAATTAAAGTTAATTAATATTTAAATTATTATTGCAATTTTAGTCCAAATAAAAAAAAACTTGGAGTAAAATTCGTCACTAGAATTCAATTATTGTAATTATGTTAAAAATTTTAAAAAATCTGAATTATCTTTATAAATCACAAAATTCTTCTCCAAAATTCAATTATTTTCAAACAATTCCCTCATTTTATTTTCAATATCTACTATTTTAATAAATTTCCTAAAAGAATTCAATTGTTAAAATTAATAAAATTGAACTGAAACATTTAATTATTTTTATAAATAAAATAAAAATTGCAGAGGAATTCAATTAATTTTAATTGAATTAATTATGATTTAAATTAATTAATTTTTATTTTCAATATCTACTATTTTAATAAATTTCCTAAAAGAATTCAATTGTTAAAATTAATAAAATTGAACTGAAACATATAATTATTTTTATAAATAATATAAAAATTGCAGAGGAATTCAATTAATTTTAATTCAATTAATTATGATTTAAATTAATTAATTTTTATTTTCAATATCTACTATTTTAATAAATTTCATAAAAGAATTCAATTGTTTAAAAAAAAATTAATAAAATTGAACTGAAAGATTTAATTATTTTTATAAATAAAATAAAAATTGCAGAGGAACTCAATTAATTTCATAAATAATTCATTTTCTTATGAATTAAATTATTTTTATAAATTACAAATTTGTTTGATGACTTTAATTATGTTCATAAATTATAAAGCTCATAGCCGAATTTTAATTATTTTTCGTACAGTTTTAATCGAATTTTTGGAAAAATGTAATTATTCTTAAAAACTGGATTAAAATCCGTCAAAAGAATTCAATTATTTAAAAATTTTTAGACAAAATTCATTACAAGAATAAAAATTTTAAAATCTTTTAACTATTTAATAAATTATTTACTTTTGTATTCAAATAATACAATTTTATACAAATTCCAATTGAAAAGTGTAATGATTCTTAAAAAATTTATTAAAATTCGTCAAGAGAAAGCAATTGTTTGATAAAAATTTTGTTTGTAAAATTCTTTATGAGAATTCAATTTTAAAAAACATTCAATTCCTTAGTAAATTATTTACTGTTGTATTGAAATAATTGAATAATTTATTTTGAAAAGGTTTAAAATTTAAAATTTTGAAAATTTAAATTTTTTTATACTTTTAACTGTTAATTTAGAAGAATTACTTAATTTTTGAAAAAGTTTAATTTAATTTTTTTTTAATAATTTGAAGGTACATAGAAATTTTTCTAAATTTTTCTAAATGTTTTAGGGTATTTTTCCAAACTTTTAGTATATTTTTCTACATTATTTCATAGGAATTTTTTTAATTCATAATAATTTTGCGATTGCAAAAATTCTGAAAGAACTTTTTCAGAAAATATTTTATAAAAGTTGATTTAGAGAAGAATTTTAGTTAAAAATTCTAGAAAATAATTTAATTGAAATGAGGGAAATACATTTTAAGAAAGTTACAGTAACAATATTCTTAATATAAAAAATAAAAATTTTTTTCCTTTATTTTCTAAAAATTAAAAGATTTTTAATTTCCACTAAAATTTGCAATTGTCAAATAGAATTTATAAATTTTTTTCTCTTTATTTTTAAAAAACTTTCAATTTTATTAAAACAATTGTAAATAAGAAATAGAAATTATGCAAATTATTTTCTTTTGAGAATTGAGAATTTTCAGAAAAAACAATTTTTTAATATTTATATTAACAAAGTTCGTGATTCGGTAATCTGTTCGTATAGTTTGAAGTTAGTTGATTGTTTTTTTTGTCTCTTAACTATTTTTAAAATTTTTCTTTCAAATATTTTCAATTTTAAACCTAATGTATTGAAAATCATCGAATTATATTGCAAAGAAATTTATGGAAAAATTTGATAATAATAAAATTCTTTCGAAAAATGTTACTAAACTCTCGTGAAGAATTTAATTAAAATTTTAAAAAAACGTAATTAAATTTTTTTGAAGAATTTCTTATTTTATTTAAACTAATGGAGTTTCTTTAAAAATGTTAATTGAACATTTTGAAAGCAATTGGATTTTATGAAGAAAAATTTTATTAATATTATAAAAAAAATAATTTAATTCTTGTGAAGAATTTTATTACTATTTATAAAAATAATTGAATTGTTCCACAAAAATTTATTAAAATTTTAGAAAATAAATTAATTTTATGTTAATATTTGAAGATTCTTTTGAGAAATTCTATTAAAATTGTTTTGAAAATAATTAAATTTCTGCAAAGGATTTTATTATTTATAAAAATAATTGAATTGTTTCGAAGAATTTATTAGAATTTTAGGAAATAAATAAAGTTTATGAAAATATATAAAAATATTTGAATTCATCCGAGAAATTTAATTAAAATTATACATTGATAATTTAATTCCTGCAAAGAATTTTACTATTTATAAAATTAATTGAATTCTTGCGAAGAATTTAATTGAAATTGTTTTGAAAATAATTGAATTCATGCAAAGAATTTTACTATTTATAAAATTAATTGAATTTTTGCGAAAAATTTTACTATATTTATAAGAATAACTTAATTATTTCGGTGAGTTTATTAAAATTTTACAAAAAAATGAATTTTTTCGAAGTTTGTTAAAAATATTTCTAAAAATTGATCACTTCCGAGGAATTCAATTAAAATTGTTGTACAAATAATTGAATTTTTGTAAAGATTTTACTACTTAAAAAAATAATTGAATTGTTTAGAAAGATTTATTAAAGTTTTAGAAAAACATTGAATTTTTTCGTGAAATTTTATTAAAATTTTTAATATATGAATAGTAATAATTAATTTTATACTTAATAAGTGAATTTTTTAAATTTTGACTATGAAGTTATTTTAAAAATTTATATTTAAAAATAAAAAATTTTGTAATTTGAATAACAACAATAAATTGAATAATTTAAAATAAATTAAAAGGAAAACAATTTGCTTAATTTACACCCAAAAAAAGCTTCTTTGTTTCAAAGAATGTTTCTTTAAATCAAAGAAATTTGTGCATTGTTATAGGGTCAAAAAAAAGTTTCTTTGATTTAAAGAAATTATTTCTTTAACGGTTTTTTGTTGACTTCAAAAAATATTTCTTTGGATTTAATAAATCTTTTTTCAAGTCAAAGAAATAAATACTTCAAAGAAATAATTTCTTTGAATGTTACCAGCTTTTTATTTGTCTTAAAGAAATTTTTCTTTGGATCAAAAATATCATTCAAAGAAAAAATTTCTTTGATTCAAAAAACCTTGAAAATTGTTTTTTTGCAAAAGTGAAGAAAACTTTTTTTTACTCAAACAAATTTTATCATTGATTCAAAGAGAGAGTTTGAAAAAACAATTTCTTTGTTTCAAAGAAATCTTTTTTTTGGGTGTAGATCAATCGAAGGAAATTTGTTACAAAAAACATAAAAAACAAAATTTATTTGTTAATCACAATTTTCAAATGATATTTTATTATAAATCATGAAAAATACCTGCATATTTTCCATTTGTCAAGCAATATTTTTTAAAGAAAAAAAAATCGAAAGCATACACAAAAACTAACTTGAAAGTGTGGACAGTCAGAATAAAAGAATGAAATACGAAGATTATTATAGCTGAAATAATAGAATATTTACTAATGGGTTTAATTAAATCTTTCCACAGATACAAATTGGGTCTGCGATGGAACCCCTCAATGTTCCGACGGTTTCGACGAGGCAAACTGTTGTCGTTCTGGACAATTTCAATGTAGTTCGACAGGTTCTTGCATTTCTGAAACACTACTGTGCGACGGCTGGAAAAATTGTCCAGACGGAAGTGATGAGAATACTGTGGCCTGCTCGACAGTGAATAATCAGCAGCAGTCTGTTGTTCCGGTAGACGCTGGAAAGAGTACCTACATTCTTGTAATTCTAGTGTCAATGATTGTGTTCGCGAGCGGCGGCATTATCGTCTACTATTGTCGAAAGAAGATTTCTTCTAATGGCGAATTACCAGATATCTTGTACGACTCGGCGGGAGATCCGCTTTCTCCGAAGCCTAACAGAATTGCCAAGGCCACGTTGGTGCACAAAGGCGGAAGAAAGGATCCTAAACTTGGAATGGATGCCGTGAGGATGTCTACTTTAAATGGCAGTAGCATTGGATCCAGTTACGATCGCAGTCACATTACAGGTATTTGTCAATTACAGGATTGCCAAAGGTTTGGAAAAAATTTAATTTTTAGAACTCGTACAAGAAAAATTGGAATTTTTATGCCTTTTTTGTGTTCCCTCGTCTCGTAAACTATTAAGTTTCCACGAATTCTAATAAACTGGGTGTCTACTAACCGGGAAATCTGGGAAATAACCGGCAATTTAATTTAACAGGGAATCAATCGCGATTTTTATACAAAACCGGGAATTTTTTCACCAAAATTAAAAAAAGTTTTATTCAGGGTTGCCACAGGTCATTGAAAAGTCAGGGAAAGTAAAATTGGTCAGGGAAGTGAGGGAAAAGTCAGGGATTTTTAGTACTGGAAAAAATCGAATTTCAAAAATTCATGAAAAAACTCTAAATTTTGATGTTTTTCTTGTTTGCCTCCTGAACTATAAAAATAACCACGAATTTTAATACAAAACCTTGAATTTTTTTTATTTCATACACTAATTTCTTTTTAAATAACTTAATTTTTAAAGAACTATCATAAAATTATGACTAATAAATTGTGTAATGAATAATTTTTCCAATTTTCATAAATACTAGATTGATAAAAGAATTTTTGTTCAAAATACTAAAAAATTTTAATTTTTGAAAAGTTACAATTAATTACAGAAATTCAATTATTTTCAAAAGTAATAACATTTTTCGCTGAATTTCAATTATATTCAAAAATTTTTTTAAATTCTGGTCATTTCAATATTATATATTTAAAAATAAAAAAATTCTCCAAAATTCTATTATGTTCAAAATTGTTTAAAAAATTCTCGTCAAAATTTCAATTATCTTTGTAAATAATACAATTCTTCTTCGAAATTCAATTATTTTTAAAAACTTTAATAAAATTCTTGGAAAAATTTCACAGGAATTCAATAATTAAATATAAAAAATTTCAAATAATTTTTCGAAAAATATCAATTATTTAAAAAGAAATTTTATAAAATTCGTCGCAAGAGTTCAGTTATTGAAAAAAATTTAACAAAGTTCTTTTCAAGAATTCAATTATTTATAGAAATAGTAAAATTCTTCACCGAAATTCAATTATTTTAGAAAAATTTTAATAACATTTTTGGAAATTTTTTAAAATTATTTTCATGAATAATAACATACCAAGATTTTAATTAATTTTGGATACAATATTTTAATCAAATTCCTCGTAAAACGTAATTATTCTTAAAAATTTTATAAAAATTTGTCAAAAGAATTCAATTATTTAAAAATTTGTTAATAAAATTCTTTATATGAGAATTCAATTTTAACAAACATTCAATTATTTAATAAATTATTTATTTTTCAATTTAAATAATTGAATTTTTTTAGAATTTTTCGAATAAAAATTGTTTAAAAAATGAAATTACCGAATAATCGATTTATTGTTTATGAAAATAAATGAACTATTGCAACGAATTTTATTACAATTTTTTCAAATAATTGAATTTTTTGAGAAAATTTACTATTTTTAAAAATAATTGAATTCTTACGAAGGATTTTATTGGGATTTTTGTAAATAATTAAATTTTTGTTGGAAAATTTCATGGTTATTTAAATTATAACAAAACATTAAGAATTCTTTATGTTTTGTAATAATATACTTATAAATTGTTGAGTTTCAAAAAATATTGAATTTGAATGTTCTGAAGAATTTTAATTCCTGTGGAAGAGGAATAATTAAATACTTATTTTAAAATTTAGTTATTGATGTTTCTGAATAATTTTACAATTAATGAAATTTGTAAATAAATTTAATAGAACATTTTTTTTTAATATCTAATGAGAATTTTTTTATGGTCAGGGAAAAAGTGAGAATTTTGTCTGGAAATCAGGAAAAAGTCAGGAAAAAGTAAAATTAAATATTTGTGGCAACCCTGTTATTATTTTAATTTGTTTTTTAAAAAATTACTTTTAATTTCAATTTTTATAGATATTTATACTTTTTTTTAACTTTGAATTAGTTAAAAAAAATTAATTTGATAGTAAAAGTCAGGCACTAATTCAAACTGATTATGTAAATAAATTTTAAAAAATTCTGGAGTTAATAGAAATATTGTGAAATTCGACTGAAAATATGTAATTGAATTTGTTAAAGAATTTCTTTAGAAACTTTTTAAGCAAATAAAATTTTCAAAGTATTTTAATTTAATAATTAATAATTGGATTTTATAGTCACATTTTAGTGAATTCATCTTTCTTAGTGCAAAGATTAATATTAAAAATTTGTATTAGTTAATTAAAAAAAAAGATATGCACTTTAAATTTTTTATTTAAATTGAATTCAGGCAAATTTTTTTTTAAATTCTGAAAAATAAAGTTGTTGAATTTTTCCAATTCCACTGCTTTAAGATAATTTAATTTTTCTAAATAAATAATTGAAAATTTTTGAAATAATTGAAATTTTTTTACATTTTTTTTAAAAATTTAATTCTTTGAAAGAATTTTAATTTAAATTTTTCGAAAATAATTAACGGAAGTTAGTGACCGTAATTATAATTTTATTTTTAAAATATAAAGTCCCTCTTAAAGTTTTAAATCAATTTTTTGCTTCTAAAAATTATATTATTCTATTATTATTAAATAGTTACTGAACTTCTCTTAAATTTTTATAATTTCAAATTTCTGAATGTTCATATAAATGATATTTATTATTTCTTAAGCAAAGTTAATGTTTATTACTTATTAAGTAAATAATTAATTATCACTGCTTTTTTTAAAATTGTAATAAAATTCTTCACAGAAATTAATTTATTTTCATAAATAATATCATTCTTTGGAAGGATTTCAATTATTTTTGTAAATAGTAAAATTCTTTGCAGAAATTCAATTATTATCAATAGAATTGTAATAAACTTGAAAAAGAAAATTTCCAAATATAATTATAAAAAGACAAGATTATTTTTAAAAAATTGAAAAAATTATTTTTTAAATTTTCAATTAAAATTATTATTTACTTATGTTCGAAATGAAATTTAAATTTAAATCTTATGAGAAAAGAAAACCGGGAAAAAATTAGGCCATAACCTGTAAAATGATTAATATAATTTCGAAAGGTTTTAAATTGAAATTGTTTTCAATATTATTTGCTTTTAATAAAGTAAATAAGAATTATAAATTTGCTTGAAAAATTATTTTTTTTGTAAATTGTTTTATTCGAAATTCTGCAAAAATAAGTTTCGGAGAAATTTTGAATCAATTTCTGAAAGATATTTTTATTTTTATAAAATAATTTCATTAAACAATTACTAAATTTAGTAGAAATTTTATAAAACTAAATTAAAAATAATGGATTTTTTCAGAAAATTTCATTAGATTTTGGGAAAAAATGAATTTTCAAGGAATTTTAATCTAATGAGTTAAATTATAATAAAATTCTTCACAGGAATTAAATTATTTTCATAAATAATATCATTCTTTGGAAGGATTTCAATTATTTTTGTAAATAGTAAAATTCTTGGCAGAAATTCAATTCAATAGAATTGTAATAAACTTGAAAAAGAAAATTTCCAAATATAATTATAAAAAGACAAGATTATTTTTAAAAAATTGAAAAAATTATTTTTTAAATTTTCAATTAAAATTATTATTTATTTATGTTCGAAATCAAATTTAAATTTAAATTTTACGAGAAAAGAAATACGGGAAAAAATTAGGCCATAACTGGGAAAAACCGGGAATTTTGTTTATTGAAAATAGTAGACACCCTGAATACAAGAGCTTCAATTCTTTTTAAAATTATAAATTTTGTTGTCTTCAGGTGCTTCGAGTTCGACGCGCGGTAGTTCGACAGGTGGTTATCCACAGGAAACATTGAACCCACCACCAAGTCCCGCGACAACTGCCAACTCCACAAGGTGTTCCAGCAGTAATGCCTCGAGATGCAGACCATATCGACATTATAGAAGTATAAATCCACCGCCGCCACCCACGCCCTGCAGTACAGATGTTTGCGACGAGTCCGACAGTAATTATCCAACGCGATGGCGCTACGAAGTGGAGCCCTTTCCACCGCCGCCAACGCCGAGATCCGTTTATCACAGTGACATAGCAATTAGTTGTCCACCATCTCCGAGTTCAAGATCATCGACATATTTTCATCCATTACCGCCGCCTCCATCACCAGTACCATCTCTCTCAAAACGAGACTGCTAAAGACTGAATATTTATTTAAAAAACAACTATCGGAAATTAAACATCCCTATTCTATAAATTCGATCTGGATCTTCGACAACTTTTCAATCCGAGAAACCCAACGATTGGGTTTTATTCAAACTCAAGAGTTTTTCGTGTCACTAATTACGAATCTGAAGTCCGATTTTCAAAATTTTTGAAAATTCAAAATGGCGGATCCAATATGGCGGATATTTGTTCAAAATTGCTCAAATTAAAAAAAAACTTCTCACTCGGGTATTTTCAAAATCGCTGCTTACGATTTTCGAAAAATTTAAAAATTCAAAATTGCGGACATTTTTTTCAAAATTTGTCGCATTGAATTTTTTCACCATTTTGGATTTTGAAAATCTGACTTTAGATGCGTAATCAGCGATCCCGAAATTACCTGGTGCGTGATCGAACCCAGGATCGAACTATAGAATAAAGACTAAAGAGGTAAAATTTCTGTTCCTTCTTTTTTTCTATAATCAAAAAAGAAAAAAAAAAGTGTTTTACAATCGTGTAATGAATTTTTCAAAATACGTAAATTTGAAAGTTGAAAAAAAAGAGTACGAAATCCCTATGACTTGCAGAGAGCATTTGTTTTAAAGTGAAGTCGATGCAAGATGTTTTGTATATTTTTTATCTTTTTAAATTAACTATATAAGAGTAAATAAAATTGTATAAAAAGTGAAGAAGGAAAGTACATATATATATATTATATGGATACCGCAACGTGTTCCATGACCATATTTTACATTTGTAAGAACAGTCGAACTGTAATTTAATGAAATTATAAAAACAATCGAATTTATCAAAAAATTTCACTTTTTAGAAGTTTCTGAATTAAAAATAAATTTACAAAATAAACACCAGTTCTAGAAAACTGCTTGTAAAGTAAACTGCTTTTTAATTTGAGTAAATTAAGAATTATCAACCCAAAGGGAAAAATTTACTAAAAAATTCAGTTTTTAAATCTAAATCAATTGCTTTAGGAACAATTTATTTTTTAGGGCTGGGGAATTAACGAGGGAAAAAAATGATCAAAGCATAAGAAAGTAATGTATAGTTCTTCTAATTTTTAGAAAATCTAAAGAAAACACGAACTGCGATCAAAAACAATAATAAAAAGTCGAATACTCGACTGAAAAGATTTTAAAAATAAAAGACTGGCATTTTTCGCGTCTGTATAGAGATAATAATAATAATTAAAAAAATTTTAAATCGAAAAACAAAATTTTGTGATATTTTACAAAAAGAAAATCTATATTCATATTGTTAATGTTTTAATTTCGAAGATAAAATTTCATCGTTTGACCGAATGATTTTAATGTTAATTTTTGACGTTCGACTGTATTACTTAATTACTAAAACATTATTTTATTAATTTTGTAATAATTTATCATTTTTAACAATTTAATGTTTTTTTTTATAATAAAATATATAGTTTTATTATGTAAATAAAGTATCTTTTAACTATTAAATGAATGTTAAATTATTTAAGAACCATACTTTTTACAACTTAATTGAATTTATCGCCTAATTCTAAATCTAAAATGTCTCGCATTAGAAAATAACAAAAGATTAGCAATTTTTTGTAAATATTTTTAAACCATTAAAAAAATCATTATTATTATTATTATATTATAATATTAAATTTAAAACTTTAATTTGTGCAGTTATTTTTTTAATTCTATTTTGTTGCGAAAATCAGAAAAATTGTCTTTCATACAAAACTTGATATGTTATTTATCTTTTTTATTCAATAATTTAAATTATAATTTGTTTGGAATTTCGATATTTTTTTGTTATCCAATTTCAAAGTGTTATAAAATTTGAACTTTGTGGAAATAATTTATAAAAAACATTCAAACAAATAATTTGTTAAATTGTGTTACAATAACAACAATAATTGCATTCATTTTCAATATAAAAAAGTGAATATTTTCATTTGAAGCAATAAAAGTGAGAAATTTTCAATATCGTAAATATATAAATTTGAAAAGAAAAATGTAATAATTTTGAGGAAAATAATACAAAATTTCTCGCATATAAATTTATTGCGTCTTAACTTTGAATAAAAATGATTTTCATACAAAAAACTTCAAAAATTTTTTGATAACAAAAATACATTTTTTTCTACTTTTACATTTTTTCGCTGTCGCTTTTAAAAATTATTGAAAAAAAAGAAAACTCACTTCGTTTTTATCATTATGCTTTATTTAAAAATACTTTATAAGTATAACAATAGAGAGAAACATTATTTTTTCATTACAAGAAATTTTTAGGACTTACACGTGGAGAAGTAATAATTTTTATAATACTGAAAAATCAAGAGATAAATTTTCTTTTAGAATTTTGCTTTTTCTAATATTTTACGATTTTAAAATATTGGAAAGAACGATGAATATAATAAAGCTTTTACGTAAATTTTTTTTAACTTTCAAAATATTTTTTAAATATTTTTTTTATCTTTAAATAATTCCAAGTGTTTTCATTTCCAAAATTAATAAGCTGTGAGTTTTTTTTTAAATTTTGGAGCCAATTTTTAATTAATTTAAGTGTTTTTTGTTTTAAATTCTCGGAATTTTTGAAAAATCTTTTCTACGTTATAAGGAACAAATTAATTTTAAAAAATTGGGTCCAAAGTTCAAAAAAATTTATTTATTTATAAAAAAGTTTTTTTATACGAAATTAAACAATCTTTTTTACATTTTTAAAATGTCGAAAGAAAACCAGAACTTCCATTTTTTGACAACTTTTTTCTAAACTTAATATTTTCAAACTTATAAGCTATTGAAAATAGGCCTAATTTCAAAAATGAAAAATTTCATAAATTCATAAATTGAAAATTTTAGCAATAAAACAAAAATTAAATAAATACGTATTTCATATGTTAATAATTTTTATTGAATAGTTTTTTATACCTATTATTGAATTTTATTAATATTTTTAGAAAATAAATAAATTGTACTAAAAAATTTATTATGTAATTTTTTTAAATATCTGAATTCAATGAATTGTATTAAAATTGAAAAAATAATTTAAATCTAATAAAGAATTTTTTAAATTTTTTAATACATTTAATTTTATTAATAATTTAATATCATTATATTATTAAATTATATTCTTAATAAATTAAAGTCTTTTGAAAAATTTTATTAGAGTTTTCGCATAAATATTAAATTTTTTGATTTCTCCAAAATTTTTTACAAATTGTAATTAAAAATTTGATTCATTTTAAAATAATTTATCAAAATTTACTTAAAATTTGTTAATATTAATTATTATTATTTTTATTATTATTATTATTATTATTATTATTATTATTATTATTATTATTATTAATATTATTAATTAAATTTTTTCGAGAAACCTAAAAATTCAAAAAGCAAATAAAATCCAAAAAAGTAAAAAAAAAAATGGTTTTACTTTGAACTTTTTTTTGGAATTTTTGTCCAAAGAAATAAAAAATCCAATGAAAAATTGAGATAGAGAAATTTTTCAAGAAATTTTTTCATTCATAAAAGTAATTGAATTTTTGTGAAAAATTTTTTATTTATAAAAATAATTCCATTCATGTGCAAGATTTTGTTTAAATAAGTAAAATTTTACGATTTTAACATATTTATATTTTAAATTCCGATTTTATAAATAAAATTGTATAAATTCAAATTTATATTTTATCTTATTATAAGAAAAAAAACATGAGAAATTTTTAATAGTAGATTTTAAATTATTATTTCATATTTCTTTTTTATTTCTTTCAATTTTTTTTTGAGGTTGGAGAATATAAATTTCATTTTTTATTAATATAATAATAAGACAATTCTTTTATTTAATCAGAGAAAATATTTATTTATAATCTCTAAGTTTACATAACATTTGTGTTTTAACTTTTTATACATTGCGCAAAATTATACATTTCCTTAATTTATTTTTATCGAATTCATCAATTTTCAAACAATATATTCCACATTTGTACGCAATTTTTTTATCAAAATTTAAATACAGCGCATTGCGAAAAAGATTAACAAAGTTATGAGACCTTACATTTGGCGAACGTTAAAATTAATGACGTCTCCTTAGGTTTCTCCTTAAACTATAAATTTGAAAATTTATAAAATAAAACTAATTAACAGAATAAAATATTTTTCTTTACATAAGTTTATTTCTGCAAAAGATTTTTTTCTTCTCAAAAGTAATTTTAAAAAAATTCACTTAGTATTTAATTACATAGTTTTTAGAGTGAAGTATATTTTTTTAACAATGAACATTTAATAGACGTTGGGGTGTAAATTTGAAGAAACTAAGTGTCATAAAATAAATAAAATATTGGAGTATTTTTGTATTAAAGAAAAAACTACAGTTCGAATTTGAGAAAATTGAATGAATTTCTTAATTTTTCCATCTATTATAGAATAAATAAGCATAATTGATTTTAAATTTAAAATATTGTTTTGAATTGATTGTCCTCAAAAAAAGAAAAGTTCATATTTCTTACCCTCTTGGCGCGGGCCTGAAACGGGCTTGTGATGGCTCTGCCATTAACATTAAAGTTACGACCGCGACAATTATGATTGAAATACAAGTTCTCATTTTGCTTTACCAAAAAAAATATCTAGAAATTCAATAAAAAATTTTCTTATTACAAATAGTTATAAATTTTCATTATTAAAAGACATTTTTTTAAATCAAAATTTTTAAAAATTCAATAACTGATAAATTTATTAAATTTTTTTATAATTAAAAAATAAAATATACTTAGGAACTAAAAATAAAAATTATAATTATTAAATACTTTACTTTATAAATTTTTTATTCAATAAGTTTGATGCAAGAAAAAATTCTCAGTAAATGTATAATATTATTATTTTTATAAAAATATAATTGTAAATATTAAATTAAAAACCTTAAATTATTTTTAAATAATAAATTTTTCTTACCAACAACTGAAGTGTAAAGAAGTTGATTATAAAAAAGCAGTCAAGCTTTCACATATTTATACTGAAAATTCTCGTGATTTGGTCATTAAAAAGTATTGATAATCGATCTTTCAGAACTATTCAGTTGTTCAAGAATAGAAATGAGGGGCTGGATGCTATAAGGGGATACGCGTGGATTCTGACGAATAACTATTGTCCAGTAGGTCGATTTTTAAAAGTTTTTCAAAAAACTTTTTTCCAGAAAACTTCTTTACTATTATTAATGAACAACTTTCTCACTGGAATTTTGTCAGGTCTTAAAATTTTTCAGATAAACGAAGCGCTTAAAAGTGTAAAACTATATTTTTTACATTGTTTTGAAAAAAAATTATTATTATTTTTTGTTTTAAAAAAATGTTTTTTTCTATGCTTTATTTAGTTTTGGAACATTCTGAGGTTTAATTTCGTTTTTGTTTTATCAAAAGATAATAAAAATTAACCAAAATATCACGAGTTGAAGTTAAAAAACATTAAAATTCTACGATTTTTAAAAATGCAGTTTTTTCTCATTAACTTTAAAAGTAAAAAAGATAGAAAAATGTTTATAGAAGATAAAAGATGGAGAATTTTATTCTCTACAAGAAACAATGATTAAAATTGCAATTTGAAAAACTTTTAAAAACTACTTCCTTATATTATAATAAACAAATGTCTCACTGAAAGTTTTTTCAACTTGAAAGTTCCCCACAGACTTTTTTTCGTCAAAGGCAAGAAAACCCTATTACCAACCGTTCACTATTTACAACTAATTGTTATTAACAAATTAATGATTTTAAGAATTTGTGTCACGCTTCGAAGAAAGATGCCTAAGAAGCAAAAAATTTGAGGTTATGTTTTTAATTTTTCAAGTGAAAATACAGAAAGAAAATCAATTATTAATTAAAAGTTATTGATCTTCAAGTCTTCACTGTATCCAAAGTATTGAATAAAAATTGGTTTCAAATTCAAATAATTAAAAATAAACTTTTAATCAGGAGAAATATAACGCGACCCTAACCTATAATTCGTTTGCTTCTTAGGTACCTTTCTTCGGAGCGCGTCACATTTTTTTTATTTCGTAACCTTCTATGGACCCTAATAAGTGTGCATACCAAATATAAAGTAATTTCATTAATATTTATCAAAGATACGACGATTAATGTTTCAAATTTTAATTAAATTAGAAAAAAAAAATTTTCAGTTTTTTCCATTTATTATCTACAGTTTTTATCCTATAAAAAAAAGTCAAAAGAAAAAAAGATGCGCTTTTCTGTTTTCTACAAGGAAGTATAATTTAAAAATCGAAATTTCGAATTTCAATTTTTTTGAACATTTTGAGTCGCTTGACTAGCAATAGCGTGTGCAGTGGAGCGCTCGGCGAGTTCTTCTTCCCGGCTCCTCAATTATTGTCAAAATATTTATAAAACAGTAAAAGAACTTCATTATTTTGAATTATTTCTATAAAATTCTTCATACCAATTTAATTATTTCTCAAAATTTTAATAAATTCTTCAAAACATTTCAATTATATTTATAAAAGAATAAAATTCTTTGCAATAATTCATTTATGTTTATAAATAGTAAAATTCTTCGCTCAAAATTTAATTATTTTCAAAACGAATTTTAATAGAATTTCTCGAACGTAATTTTCAAATATATTAACATAAAATTTATTTATTTTCTAAACTTTAAAAAATTGTTCGGAATAATTCAATTATTTTTAATACAATTTTAATAAAATTCTACTATACATAAAATCAAATTGCTTTTACAATTTTCTATTAAAATATTTAAAGAAACTCCATTAGTTTAAAAAACGTTCAAAGAAATTCTTTAAAAGAATTTAATTAGAATAATTTTTGTTGAAAATAAAGAATAAATTTTATTTGCTTTTCTTTTCATATTTTTGAGGTAAAATATCTCTCACGACATTTTTCTACAAATTTTTTTATTTCACTTTCATATATAATTTCACAATATTTATCAAAACAAATACATATAGCAGAAAATAGTAAAATTTTTTTTATTTCGTACTTGATATACTTATATGTAAAATATTATATATGAAAAAGGAATAATTTTTTTTAATTCTAAAAATTCATCGTTTTTAAAATTTAATATTCTTTCTATTATTTGCTTTAAAATAATGAGTAAAAGATAAATAATAAATTATTGTAAATATATATTTTACATTTAAATAAATTTCAATTTTTATACATAATTTATATAAATATAATTTATTATATTATTATTAGGGAGCGATCACACATGTCACGTTTATGGAGGTATAGTATTTTTTATTCAAATATGTCAAATATTTTAATTAAGTTAGAGGGATTTCGGGGTCGCAGAATAGAAAACATAAGTAAGATATTTCTAAAATTCAAAATGGCGGATCCAATATGGTGGAATTTCGACATTTTTTTGCTATCAAATTTCAAAGTGTAATAAAATTTAATCTTTGTGGAAAGCATTTATAAAAAACATTTAAACAAGTAATTCGTTAAAATGTGTTACAACAACAACAATAAGTATTCATTCTCAATACAAAAAAGTGAATATTTTCATTTGAAACAATAAAAGTGAGAAAATTTTAATAACAAAAATATAAAAATTTGAAAAGAAAAATGTATAAAATTTGAGGAATAATATATTTTTTTCTACTTTTTTATTTTTTCGCTGTCGCGTTTAAAAAATATTGGAAAAAAAGAAAACTCGCTTCTTTTTTATCATTGCTTTATTTAAAAATACTTTATAACTATAACAATAGAGAGAAACATTATTCTTTTATTACAAGAAACTTTTAGGACTTACACGTGGAGAAGCAATAATTTCTATAATAAATTTTTTTTAACTTCCAAAATATTTTTTAAATATTTTTTTTATCTTTAAATAATTCCAAATGCTTTATTTCCAAAATTAATAAGCTATGAGTTTTTATTTAATTTTGGAGCCAATTTTTAATTAATTTAAGTGTTTTTGTTTTAAATTCTGGGAGTTTTTGAAAAATCTTTTCTACGTTATAAGGAACAAATTAATTTAAATAAATTGGTTTCAAAGTTCAAAAAAATTAATTTGTTTCTAAAAAAAAGATTTTTTTATACAAAATTAAACAATCTTTTTTACATTTTTAAAATGTCGAAAGAAAACTAAAACTTCCATTTTTTGCAACTTTTTTCTGAACTTAATATTTTCAAACTTGTAAGATATTGAAAATAGGCCTAATTTCAAAAATGAAAAATTTTAGCAATTAAACAAAAATTAAATAAATATGTATTTCATATGTTCATAATTGTTATTGAATATTTTATATACCTATTATTGAATTCTATTAATATTTTTAGAAAACAAATAAATTCTACTAAGAAATTTATTATGTAATTTTTTTAAATATCTGAATTCAATGAATTGTATTAAAATTGTGAAAATAATTTAATTCTAATGAGGAATTTCGTTCATTTTTTAATACATTTGATTATATTAATAATATAATATCATTATATTATTAAATTATATTCTTAATAAATTAAAGTCTTTTGAAAAATTTTATTAGAGTTTTTGCATAAATATTAAATTTTGTGATTTCTCTAAAGTTTTTACAAATTGTAATTAAAAATTTGATTCATTTTAAAATAATTTATCAAAACTTACTTAAAATTTGTTAATATTAATTATTATTATTATTATTATTATTATTATTATTATTATTATTATTAATATTATTAATTAAATTTTTTCGAGAAACCTAAAAATTCAAAAAGCAAATAAAATCCAAAAAAGTAAAAAAAATGGTTTCACTTTGAACTTTTTTTTGGAATTTTTGTCCAAAGAAATAAAAAATCCAATGAAAAATTGAGATAGAGAAATTTTTCAAGAAATTTTTTCATTCATAAATGTAATTGAATTTTTTTGAAAAATTTTTTATTTATGAAAATAATTCCATTCTTGTGCAAGATTTTGTTTAAATAAGTAAAATTTTGCGATTTTAACATATTTATATATTTTAAATTCCGATTTTATAAAAAAATTGTATAAATTCAAATTTATATTTTATTTTATTAAAAGAATAAAAAACGTGAGAAATTTTTAATTGTAGATTTAAAATTATTATTTTATATTTCTTTCAATTTTTTTTGAGGTTGGAGAATAAATTTTATTTTTTATTAATATAATAATAAGACAATTCTTTTATTTAATCAGAGAAAATATTTATTTATAATCTCTAAGTTTACATAACATTTGTTTTCTAACTTTTTATACATTGCGCAAAATTATACAGTTCCTTAATTTATTTTTATCGAATTCATCAATTTTCAAACAATATATTCCACATTTGTACGCAATTTTTTTATCAAAATTTAAATACAGCGCATTGCGAAAAAGGTTAACATAGTTATGAGATCTTACATTTGGCGAACGTTAAAATTAATGACGTCTCCAATTCTTATTCCTGAAAATATAAATTTGGATATTTATAAAATAAAACTGATTGACAGAATAAAATATTTTTCTTTACATAACTTGATTTCGCCAAAAGATGTTTTTCTTCAAAAGTAATTTTAAAAAAATTCACTTGGTATTTAATTATATAGTTTTTAGAGTGAATTATGTTTTTTTAACAATAAAACATTTAATAGAAGTTGGTGGATAAATTTGAAGAAATTAAGTGCCATAAAATAAAAGAAATTGGAGAATTTTTGTATTAAAGAAAAAACAAGAGTTCGAATTTGAGAAAATTGAATTAATTTCATAATTCTCCATCTATTATAGAATAAATAGGCATAATTGATTTTAAATTTAAAATATTGTTTTGGATTGATTATTCTTAAAAAAGAAAAGTTTATATTCTTACCGAGCTGCAGGCATGAAACGGGCTTGTGATGGCGCTGCCATTAACATTAAAGTTACGACCGCAACAATTATGATTGAAATAGAAGTTCTCATTTTGCTTTAAGAAAAAAATATCTAGAAATTCAATAAAAAATTTTCTTATTACAAATAGTTATAAATTTTCATTATTAAACAAATTTTTTTAAATCAAAATTTTTAAAAATTTAATAATTGATATATTTATTAAATTTTTTTATAATTAAAAAATATAATATACTTAGGAACTAAAAATAGAAATTATAATTATTAAATATTTTATTTTTTAAATTTTTTATTCAATAAGTTTGATTCATGAAAAAATTCTCAGTAAACGTATAATTATTATTGTTTTTATAAAAATATTGTAAACATTAAATTAAAAATCTTAAATTATTTTTTAATAAAAAATTTTTCTTACCAACAACTGCAGGGTAAAGAAGTTGATTATAAAAAAGCAGTCGAGCTTTCACACATTTATACTGAAAATTCTCGTGATTTGGTCATTAAAAAGTATTGATAATCTATCTTTCAAAACTATTCAGTTGTTCAAGAATAGAAATGTATCAAAAAAAGATAAATGTTTATTTTTTCTTTGTCGACTTAAAAATAAAGTTTTTTTCTTTGTTTTTATTTTCATTAAAATTTGTCGTTGGCATAGAAATTACAAATTTTTTTTTTTTTAAATATAAATTTTAAAAATAACTTCATAGTCAACATTTAAAAAATTCACTTATTAAGTACAAAATTAATTATTTTTAATTAATTTTTAATTAAGTATATTAAAAATTTTAATAAAATTTCTAGAAAAAATATTCAATGTTTTTCTAAAATTTTAATAAATCTTTCTAAACAATTTAATTATTTTTTTAAGTAGTAAAATCTTTACGCAAATTCAATTATTTGTAAAACAATTTTAATTGAATTCCTCGGAAGAGATCAATTTATAGAAATAATATTTTTAACACACTTCGAACAAATTCAATTTTTTTGTAAAATTTTATTAAACTCACCGAAATAATTAAACTATTCTTTATAAAGATAGTAAAATTCATCGCAAGAATTCAATTAATTTTATAAATAGTAAAATTCTTTTGTAGGAATTTAATTATTTTCAAAATAATTTTAATTAAATTCCTCGGATGAATTCAAATATTTATTTAAACATTTTCATAAATTTTATTTATTTCCTAAAATTTTAATAAATTTTTCGAAACAATTCAATTATTTTTATAAATACTACAATTCTTTGTAAAGAACTAAATTATTATTAACCCAATTTAAATTTAAATTACACGGAAGATTTTAATTGTTTTCAAAAATTTCCATAAAATTCAATTTCAACAAGAATTTCAAATTCTTTAAAAATAATTCAATTATTGTCAAAATATTTATAAAACAGAAAAAGAAAATTTTATTATTCTCAATTATTTCTATAAAATTCTTCATACCAATTTAATTATTTCTTAAAATGTTAATATATTCTTCGAAACATTTCAATTATTTTTATAAAAGAGTAAAATTCTTTGCAATAATTCAATTATATTTATAAATAGTAAAATCTTTTGCAGAAATTTAATTATTTTTAAAAGAATTTTAACAGAATTTCTCGAAAGAATTTTAATCTTCAAATATTAATAAAAAGTTGTTTTATATTCTAAAATTTTAATAAATTTTTCGGAACAATTCAATTATTATTATTATTATTATTATTATTATTATTATTATTATTAATGACACAGGCACACAAAAAAAAGTTTTTTGGACGAGACACTACAATAGTATATTCCCATGTATTTTGGCCCGCTGAATCCGAATCCGAAATCAGAATTGCCAAATTGGTTCTTTTTTTGAGTTATACTCGAAAAAACGACTCAAAAACCACATCAAAATAAAAAAAAATAAAATTTTTTTTATGACACTATAGTAATATTTTTCCATGCATTTTTTGACGCTGAATCCGAATTTGACTTCAGAATTAATAGATTTGCTCAAAATTTTGAGATAAACTCAAAAAACCACTCAAAAATCCGAATTAAAATAAAAAAATTTAGAAATTATGATTGTAACACTACAGTCATATATATTTCTATATGGTTTTTCTCACTGAATCCGAATTTAAAGCCAATATTGAAAGAATTGCTGAAAATTTTGAAATGAACTGAATAAACGACTAAAAAAAACCAACTTAAAATAAAAAAAAATAAAAAATTTTTTTATGACACTACAGTAGTATTTTTCCATGCATTTTTTTTTTGTTTCTTAACTTTTTTTATAATTTTTCTTTTCAAATATTTTCAATTTTAAAATTAATGTATTGAAAGTTATCGAATTATTGCAAAGAAATTTATAAAAAAATTTAATAATTTGATACACACGTGTCGAAAAGTTGCCCGAGTCAAAATTTAGACTCTCTTTTAGATCTCCAAAAACCTCTTTTTAACTCTTTCTTTTTAGTGAACCCTCTTTTCAAGAGGGTTCACTTCTGAACCCTCTTGAAAAGAGAAGTAAGAAGGCTTAAAAGAGGTTCGAAAAAAGATTTTTAAAAATATTTCGAAAACTAAAATTGGAATTTTTTTCACAAAGTTATATTTTAATTGCTCTATAGAAGATGTAAATAATAGTTTTTGAATGATTTCAATAAATCTATTTGCATATATAGAAATTTAAAAAATTTAAATTTCTCAAAAATTTGAAATCCTCTTTTCAACGTTATTAAAACGTTTGAAATTTTAACTAATAGCAGATATTACAAAATTTGTTATACATTATAATAAGAAAATTGTATAAATAAAAATATCAAATATATTTCTTGTTTTTAAAATATTAAAAAATGTACTAATTATATATAAGTAACTTTATTTATGTAAAATTAGATATTGACAGTGATTCATTTTGGAAAAATTTATTAAAGGGGGTTTACGAATTGTGACGTAATTTAGAGGGAAGGGGTTCCTCCAGATGTTACGCAGTGTGACAAAGGGGGAGGAGGGGGTCAAAAATGGGCTAAAAACGTGTGACGTAATTTATGGACGAAGCCCAATAAATTGAATAATTTTAAATAAATTAAAAGGGAAAAATTTGTTTAATTTAGATCAGTCGAACGAAAATTGTTACAAAAATCATAAAAAAAACAAAATTTATTTGTAAATCACAATTTTTTAAAACTGTCCAATTTCAAATGTTATTTTATTATAAATCATGAAAGATACCTGCTTATGATTTGTCAAACAATATTTTTTAAACAACGTATAAGTAATGTATAGTTCTTCTAATTTTTAAAACTTCTAAAGAAAACTCGAACTGTGATCAAAAACAATAATAAAAATTCGAATATTCAACTTAAAAGATTTAAAAATAAAAGACTGTTATTTTTTGCGTCTATATAGAGATAATAATAATTAAAAAAAATTTTAATCGAAAAACATGTATATTCATATTGTTAATGTTTTAATTTCGAAGATAAAATTTATTATTATTATTTATTATATTATTTTATTAATTTTTTAATAATTTATCTTTTTTAACAATTTAATATTTTTTTATAATAAAATATATAGTTTTATTATGTAAATAAAGTATCTTTTAACTATTAAATGAATGTTAAATTATTTAAGAACCATACTTTTTTACAACTTAATCGAATTTATCGCTTAATTCAAATTCTTGAGATAAATGGTGCGCATTAGAAAATGAAAGAAGATTAGCAATTTTGTCGCAGATATGTTTAAATCATTAAAAAAATTATTATATTATATTAATATTATATTGTTATAATGTAATATAATATTATATTATTATAATATTAAAATTTAAAACTTAAATTTGTGCAGTTATTTTTAATGAATTCTATTTTGTTACGAAAATTAGAAAAATTGTCTGTCATACAAAACTTGATATGTTTATTATCATTTTTATTTAAAAATAAAAATAATAATTTGTTTGGAATTTCGACATTTTTTTGTTATCAAATTTCAAAGTGTAATAAAATTTGAACTTGGTGGAAAAAATTTATAAAAAACATTTTAACAATTAATTTGTTAAATTGTGTTACAACAACAACAACAACAACAATTCATTCATTCTCAATACAAAAAAGTGAATATTTCCAATTGAAACAATAAAAGTGAGAAATTTTCAATATCATAAATATATAAATTTAAAAAGAAAAATGTATCAATTTTGAGGAAAACAATAAAAAATTTCTCGCACATAAATTTATTGCGTCTTAACTTTGAATAAAAATAATTTTTATACAATAAACTTCAGCATTTTTTTGATAACAAAAATACATTTTTTTCTACTTTTTTATTTTTTCGCTGTCGCGTTTAAAAAATATTGGAAAAAAAGAAAACTCGCTTCTTTTTTATCATTGCTTTATTTAAAAATACTTTATAACTATAACAATAGAGAGAAACATTATTTTTTTATAACAAGAAATTTTTAGGACTTGCACGTGGAGAAGTAATAATTTCTATAATATTGAAAAATCAAGAGATAAATTTTCTTTTAGAATTTTGCTTTTTCTAATATTTTACGATTTTAAAATATTGGAAAGAACGATGAATAATAATTTTTGTTTTAAATTCTGGGTGTTTTTGAAAAATCTTTTCTGTTATAAGGAACAAATTAATTTTAAAAAATTGGGACCAAAGTTCAAAAAATTAATTTCTTTATAAAAAAAAGTTTTTTTATACAAAATTAAACAATCTTTTTTACATTTTTAAAATGTCGAAAGAAAACCAAAACTTCCATTTTTTGACAACTTTTTTCTAAACTTAATATTTTCAAACTTATAAGCTATTGAAAATAGGCCTACTTTCAAAGATCAAAAATTTCATAAATTCATAAATTGAAAATTTTAGCAATTAAACAAAAATTAAATAAATATGTATTTCATATGTTAATAATTGTTATTGAATAGTTTATATACCTATTATTGAATTTTATTAATATTTTTAGAAAATATATAAATTCTACTAAGAAATGTATTATGTAATTTTTTTAAATATCTGAATTCCATGAATTGTATTACAATTGTGAAAATAATTTAATTCTAATGAAGAATTTCTTTAATTTTTTAATACATTTGATTATATTAATATTATAATATCATTCTATTATTAAATTATATTCTTAATAAATTAAATTCTTTAGGAAAATTTTATTAGTTTTCGCGTAAGTAAATGTTACATTTTTTGATTTCTCCAAAGTTTTTAAAATTTTTAAATTTAATTAATTTTAAAGAACTTTGTTAATATTAATTAAATTGTTTTAGAAATATTGTATTATAATTTTTACAAATAAATGAATCATTTCGAGAAAGCAAGAAAATCCAAAAAGTAAATAAAATCCAAAGAAGTAAAAAAAAATCCTTCCACTTTGAACTTATTTTTTGGAATTTTTGTCCAAAGAAATGAAAAATCCAATGAAAAAATTGAGATATAAAAATTTTAATGATTGCCTTGAATGAAATATTTGTTCTTTTTCCAAGTTGCTCATTTCGATGACTGTAAATGGAAGGAAGGTAAACTTAAAATATTAAATTTATAAAAATAATTAAATTAATTGAATAAATAATTTGGAATTATATACCATTGATTGAATAATTAAAATACTGCGATTTTAACATTAATATTTTAAATTCCAATTTTTTAAAAATTTTATATAATAATTGCAATTTTGCTAGAAATTTTTTTATTTATAAAAATAATTGAAATTTGGGTGAAAAAATTTTTTATTTATGAAAATACTTCCATTTTTGTGAACAAATTTTTCATTTATGAAAATACTTCCATTTTTGTGAACAAATTTTTTATTTATGAAAATACTTCCATTTTTGTGAACAAATTTTTTATTTATGAAAATACTTCCATTTTTGTGAACAAATTTTTTATTTATGAAAATACTTCCATTTTTGTGAACAAATTTTTTATTTATCAAAATAATTCCATTTTTGTGTAAAATTTTGTTTAAGTAATTAAAATTCTGTGATTTTAACATAATATTTTACATTACGATTTTATTAAAAAAATGCTATAAATATAACAAATTTATATTTTATTTTACAAAAAAAAACGTGACAAATTTTTAATAGTAGAGTTAAAATTATTATTTCACATATTTCTTATTTATTTCTTTCGATTTTTTTTGAGGTTGGAAAATAAACTCCATGTTTTGTTAATAATAATAAGACAATTCTTTTATTTAATCAGAGAAAATATTTATTTATAATCTCTAAGTTTACATAACATTTGTTTTTTTAAACTTTTTATACATTGCGCAAAATTATACAGTTCCTTAATTTATTTTTATCGAATTCATCAATTTTCAAACAATATATTCCACATTACAAAAAATTTCAAAAATTATAAAAAAATATATTCCACATTTGTAAGCAATTTTTTTATCACATTTAAATACAGCGCATTGCGAAAAAGGTTAACATTATGTTAGATTTTACATTTGGCGAACGTTAAAATTACATAAGTTTCCAAGTGCGTTTCCTGTAACTATAAATTTGAATATTTATAAAATAAAACTAATTAACGGAATAAAATATTTTTCTTTACATAACTTGATTTCTGCAAAAGATTTTTTTCTTCAAAAGTAATTTTAAAAAAATTCACTTGGTATTTAATTATATAGTTTTTAGAGTGAAGTATATTTTTTTAACAATGAAAATTTAATAGACGTTGGGGTGTAAATTTGAAGAAACTAAGTGTCATAAAATAAATAAAATATTGGAGTATTTTTGTATTAAAGAAAAAACTACAGTTCGAATTTGAGAAAATTGAATGAATTTCTTAATTTTCCATCTATTACAGAATAAATAAGTATAATTGATTTTAAATTTAAAATATTATTTTGAATTGATTATTCTTAAAAAAGAAAAGTTTATATTCTTACCGTTCTGATGGAGGCACGTAACGGGCTTGTGATGGCGCTGCCATTAACATTAAAGTTACGATCACGACAATTATGATTGAAATACAAGTTCTCATTTTGCTTTACGAAAAAAAAAAAAATATCTGGAAATTCAATAAAAAATTTTCTTATTACAAATAGTTATAAATTTTCATTATTAAACAAATTTTTTTAAATCAAAATTTTTTAAAATTTAATAACTGATATAAATTTATTAAATTTGTCTCTAATAAAAAAATATAATATACTTAGGAACTAAAAATAGAAATTATAATTATTAAATATTTTATTTTTTATTCAATAAGTTTGATTTATGAAAAAATACTCAGTAAATGTATAATATTCTTATTTTTATAAAAATATTGTAAATATTAAATTAAAAACCTTAAATTATTTTTAAATAATAAATTTTTCTTACCAACAAATGAAGTGTAAAGAAGTTGATTATAAAAAAGCAGTCGAGCTTTCACATATTTATACTGAAAATTCTCGTGATTTGGTCATTAAAAAGTATTGATAATCTATCTTTCAAAAATATTCAGTTGTTCAAGAATAGAAATTTAAAAAATTCACTTAATTATTACCGTTCATATTTTTAAAATTTTAATAAAATTTTACGAAAGAAATTCAATAATTTTATAAAATTTTAATAAATTTTTCTAAACAATTCAATTATTTTTTAAATAATAAAATCTTTACATAAATCCAATTACTTTTAAAACAATTTTAATTGAATTCTTCGGAAAAGATCAATTTTTATCTAAAATTTTTAATAAATCCTTCGAAATAATTAAATTATTCTTATAAATATAGTAAAATTCTTCGCAAGAATTCAATTAATTTTATAAACAATAAAATTCTTTGCAGGAATTAAATTATTTTCAAAACAATTTTAATTAAATTCCTGAGATGAATTTAAATATTTAAAAATATTTTTATAAACTTTATTTATTTTCTAAAATTTTAAGAAATTCTTCGAAACAATTGAATTATTTTTATAAATACTACAATTCTTTGAAGGAATTAAATTATTTTTAATCCAATTTCAATAAAATTACAAGAAAGAATTTTATTATTTTCAAAAATTTCAATAAAATTTAATTTCAAAAACAATTTTAAATTCTTTTAAAATAATTCAATTATTGTCAAAATATTTATAAAAACAGAAAAAAACTTTATTATTTTGAATTATTTCTAAATAATTCTTCATACAAATTTAATTATTTCTCAAAATTTTAATAAATTCTTCAAAACATTTCAATTATTTTTATAAAAGAGTAAAATTCTTTGCAATAATTCATTTATGTTTATAAATAGTAAAATTCCTTGCAGAAATTTAATTATTTTCAAAAGAATTTTAATCTTCAAATATTAATAAAAATTTATTTTATTTTCTAAAATTTTAATAAATTTTTCGGAACAATTAAATTATTTTTATAAATAATAATAATAAAATTCTTTGTAAGAATTCAATTATTTTTAATACAATTTTAATAAAATTCTTCTTCATAAAATCAAATTGCTTTCAAAATTTTCTATTAAAATTTTTAAAGAAACTCAATTACCGTTTGAAAAAAGTTCAAAGAAATTCTTCAAAAAAATTTAATTAGGATAATTTTTGTTGAAAAGAAGGAATACATTTTATTGCTTTTCTTTTCATATTTTTGAAGTAAAATATCTCTCACGACATTCTTCTACAAATTTTTTTATTTCACTTTTATATAATTTCACAATATTTATCAAAACAAATACATATAGCAGAAAATAGTAAAATTTTATTATTTCATACTTGATATACTTATATGTAAAATATTATATATGAAAAAAGGATTATTTTTTTAATTCTAAAAATTCAACGTTTTTAAAATTTAACATTCTTTCTATTATTTTATAACTTTAACTGCTTTAAAATAATGAGTAAAAGATAAATTATTAATTAAAGTAAAAATATATTTGACATTTAAATAAATTTTAATTTTTATACAAAATTTATATAAATATAATTTATTATATTATTATTAGGGAGCGATCACAAATGTCACGTTTATGGGGGTATAGTATTTTTTATTCAAATATGTCAAATATTTTAATTAAGTTAGAGGGATTTCGGGGTCGCAGAATAAGAAACATAAGTAAGATATTTCTAAAATTCAAAATGTCGGATCCAATATGGTGTCAAAATGTTAAATTATCGCCGATTTGCTTCGAATTTTTTACTTGGGGGTTTTTAGGGTCGCTGATTATGAATTTAAGGTGGAATTTAAAAAATTCAAAATGGCAAGCCCAATATGATTATAATAAATTAAAAATTTACTAAATTAACATTTTGTGTCGGGAATTTTTTAAATTTACTTTAAATTTAAAGTTCAATTACTTGTGAAGTCGATTAATAAGAATCAGAATTTTTATTTATGAAAATCAAAATGTTAGATGTTATATGGCCGCATAATTTAAAAAAGAAATTTTTGATTCGCTGTAAACTTCTTTTTTGGATAAGAATTGGAGGAAATTTTAAAAATTTAGTCTGACTTATTGGGCCCGCTATTTTGAATTTCTTAAATTCAACCTTGAATTCATAATCAGCGACACTAAAAACCATCGAGTATAAACAATTTAAAACAAATTGGAGATAATTTAACATTTTGCCGCCATATTGGATCCGCCGTTTTATATTTTAGAAATGTAACTTATAAGGCGCTCGAACAGCTCATGAGCTCACTGCCTGCTTGCAGGTCGTCATGGAAACACATAAGAGTAAGAGAGTCAGAAAATTCAAATCACCAAAAATATGGTGCGGACAGACAGAAGTTCTTTTTTAAATATTACATTTAATGTAAACAGACAAAACTTGATTTTTATTAATATATAGAAGTTTCAAAATATTGTGTCGTAATAATGTAAGGTGTTATTATTCCAGCTATCTATAAGTAATTATTTTATTAATTCTTAATTTTATAATTGAATTTCATATGTATGTCAGGTCATTTTATGAATGCAAAAGTAATCATAAATTATTAAAAAAAAAATTTTCATATTTTTATTAAAATCTACGCGTGAAAACAAAAATTTGTGTTGTAAGAGCGCGCGCGACCAATTTGATCAATTTTTTGACCGAGTTAGAAGCATTTGAAAATAAAATTTTACGTAAAAAATGTAGTATTTCAAAAATCTGTATCTTTTATGTCGCTTTATGAAAAAATTTGAAAAAATTATAGTAGTTCTTTTCAAAAAGCACTAAAAAAAAGATGTTGAAAAAATTTTTCAGATGCAAAAGTAAAATAATTTCCGATTCAGTGTGGAATGCCCCAAATAAAGTGGAAATAAAATGAACTGACCCATATGTATATGGGTGATTCTCCTGAAAGCGACCACACTTCACGTGTCTCCAACGTGAGATTCAATATTTGCATTAACTTATTATTGATATTTTGTTGAGTATAAATTTCAAAAAAAAATTATTCATAATCTGCGAAACAATATTTATTATTATATTATTATAATCGTTATATTATCATTATATTATCATTATTTAATCTTGTAATGTTGAAATTAAAATTAAAATTTTTCTTAGTAAAAAAATTTATTTAATTTTGTCTTTTGGTTTTGGTTAAATATGATACATATATTTAAAATTATTTTTTAATATAATTAAAAATTTTGAAATATAATCTTAATATATATGAAATTGAAGCTTAGAATCTACCGTTTATTTTTCACTTATATTTAGTATAAATAAATAAAAAAAATTTTTTAAAATAATTAATTAAAATTTTTAATGACACGTAATCTATATATAAATATTTGAAGTTTTATAGCCCAAAAAATTTGTTAAATTATGTTTCAATATTTTTAAATTTAATAAGAACGTGAATTTTTTATTTGACAAACTTTTCATCTCCTAAGCCTTTTTCATATTTGATAAGCGTTATTGTTTTTAATTTTTAATAATTATTTTTAAATACCTAACCCTTGAATTATAAAAAAATTTTCCGTTTTATTTAAAATAAAATATTGTTAATTTTTTAAAATATAATATATTAAGTAGAAAGTTAGATAAACAACAAAATTGTAATTAAAAATAAACATTTTTTATAGAAAATATCAATTTTGAACTTAAAATGATAAATTAAAAAATTCATTACAATTTTTTTCAGGTTCAATATAAAAAAATATATATTAGTTATTTTTGAAAAAATAAAATAGTTATGAATAAATTATTAAATACGCGATTCATTAAATTATAAATGAATAATGTTAAGTTTAATAAATTAAAGAAATTAAAATTCACTTCTACTGCCTGCCTCCCTGCAGGCAGGCACTGAGCTGTGCAAGCGCCTTTAATATTAAAATGATGCTGAAAGGCTTACTTTTGAAAATTAATTTTGCACAACTCAGATTTTTATCTTTAAACGTATTTAAAACCTACTGATGACAAAAAAATTCAAAAAATGTAAAAATTAATTTTTTTTAGTTTTTGGAAAAAAACGGCTGTCTTTCAGGAGAATCAACCATACAGTTTATAATATGCTTTCCCTTATTTATAATAATATACTTACATATTGAATACAATTGTGGTTTAAATGAAAGAATCCATTAGCAGTAAATTGCAAACGATTGTTTGTCACTGTGAATAAAAATTGTTCAATCTGGAATAGTAAATGCAACTGCTTTAGCAGAGAGTACCCGATAAGATACCCTATATTTAAGATTATAAAAATTTAAATATAAAAAGATAACCTTATTAAAGCAGCGTTCATCAGCCTGGATTTTTGACAATTCAAATAGAACCTTCTCAGTATTCGACGCCTAAAGATTTAATTTTGATTAACATTTTCAAATATTATATTTTAATTATACTTCATTATATAATACTAATTATATGTGACACGATCTGAAGAATAGGACCTTAGAAGCAAAAAATTATAGGTTATGTTTGCAATTTTTGAAATGAAAACACAGAAAGAGAATCAACTGACAATATAAATTATTAATGTTTAGGTATTCATTACAACTAAAATATTTAATAAATACTGATTTTAATCTACAGTAAATAAAAAGAAACTTTTAATCAATAAAAAAGTAACACTAACATAACCTTAAAGTGATTTGCTTCTAAGGTCCCTTTCTTCAAATCCTTCAAATTATATATATATATATTTTTTTTTTTGTTCTCAATAATATTTCGAAAAAAAATTCTTAATAAATACCTCTGCACTTGTCACGTGACACACGTGGTTGATTGCTAAAATTTTCGTCAAATAGTAGATTGATAAGATTACTGTTAGCCAAAACATACTAGGCTTTTCTCTAAATACACTAAAAAGTAACGTAATATAAATAAAGACCAGGAAAACAACGGATAAACCAACTGAAGTGAGTATTTCAATTCTAAAGGTTTCGTTGACAGATCTTGAGATTCTTACTAAATCTAAATGTATTTTCCTAAAAAACAAAAAAATCACTATTGAGAAAAAAAATTTCTTACTATATTATTAGGATATTAGGCCGCACACGAGCCTGCAAAAAAATAAAAATTCCCTTTCTTTGAGATCCAGGTTTCAAAATTAAAAATGTCGGATCCAATATGGCGGACGACTTACTGTTAAAGGCCTATGTACAATAGAATCTTTAATCGGAACCACAATCGTAAGAGCGAGCTAAAGAAGAATAAACAATATATACCTATCCTTCTTTAACTCATTCTTACGGTTACGGTTTCGGTTAAAGGTCTATTCAGCATTGGCCTTAAAAATCGACTCAATTCGCCGGAAACTCGATACTCTCGAGAGTTTTATTTTTTGCAGGCTTGTACACTCAGATGCATTAATGCTGTCCTTCCGGCTTAAAGGAATTTTGAAAAGTCGTGTCATTTCTATCAAATATTCTTAGTTTCTGACATACGTTGTCATATGTCATGAACTAAAAACATTTTGATAGAAATCATATGACTTTGCAAAATACCGTCAAACCGGAAGGACAGCATTAATGCATCTGAGTGTATTGTATTTATTGAGATATTTATTTTATCCTAATTATAAACATTTATTTTACTGCAAAATATCTAGCAATTTTCTCTCTCTATCCAAATTCTTTTTGGCTGTGCAAATTAGTCCTAATTGCATAATACACAATGTTGTTTTTTGCGGTGAATAAAATTCCGTGTCTGACATTTGACGTAGTGCTTCGTTCACTTTATAAAACGCATTTTTTATGAATCTGTAATTAGAACAAAATTGATAAAGGTATATTTAAGGTTACGCGTGTAATTAGAAAATTGCATTCACATTCATAAGTGAACATAACCTACGAACAATAAAAAATACGCATGAATTCATATTTTTATAGGTTAATACGTTTATGCTTTCTTAAATAATGATCACCTTATTGTATGAAGAAATTTACATTCAACAATGTACGGTGTACCTAATATAAAGTAAAATGTAGCTACCGTAATAAAGATTGAAACACTATTAACATTCTCCACACATTTTGCAAAAAGAATCACGTAGAGAACTAATAAATATACTACAAAAAATACTGCGCTAATGACACTCATCCGAAAAGGTTTCAAATAGTTTTCTGCCATTCCTATTCTCCTCATTTTTTCTTCTACAGAATTAAGATCTTGCATGCAAACTTTTAATTTCTGAAAACAATTTAGTATTTTATTTTTCACAGAACACTTTAGTGAATATAATTAATATGCATGGGCGATTTTCAATTAACTGTCATCTTTAAAGACAGATTTTGACATACTAAATATGTTATTACAATTTATTATTAACTTGTTTATTACAATTCGGTTATTATTATTATTATTACAATTTATTATTTTTTTGTTATTACAATTCTTTATCGATAATTGAAGCGTTTCAAGGTCAACGCAGATTAGAATTTTTAGCCGGAACCGTATCGTAACCGTAACCGTAAGAATGAGTTAAAGGAGGATAAACAATATACCTATCCTTCTTTAACTCATTCTTACGATTACGCTTAGGATTGCGGTTCCGGTTAAACATTCTATTCTGCGTTGGCCTTAAAGATTCTATTCTGCATTTGGCCTTTATGCAGAAACAGCAGAAGTCCATAAATCGAAATTGTTCAGGAATCAATAAGAACCGTTTTACGTTTTACTTGTAAATGTTGAGTTTTTTTCTGATTCTGCTTTTTGCATTATATTCTATTAACCTATAAGTTAAAAAATCCAATGTGATTAATTTTTTATCTACTTAATATAAGAAACCAAAAAAAATAAATTAACATTTGGACTTATGCTGTTTCTGCACAAAATGAAATGAAAAACACAGAAAATTTATTGAATCGAATAAAGTTTTAAAGTTTTATTAAATATTTAGTAACATTTATTTAAAATACTGAATTTGGATAATTTTTAGTAACATTTTATAAACAATAAAATGGTTTTAAGAAATTAACCAATTTTCAATATTTTCTAATTTTAAATTAATTCAGTCAGCAATATCACTTTTTGCTTTCTTTAAGTGAATTTCATTTATAATACAAACTGTTTAATATAAATTACAACACGTCAAGAATTAAAAATTTAATTTATTAAAGAATATCACATGTTTTTGCAAGAAATGATAATTTAATTATTTTTTCCAAAGGATTTAGTGTTTAGTCACTTATTGAATATTTTACCAGATTGTAAAGCTTCATTTAAAGATAAATTTTCAATAAAAAAGTGTTTTTCGAAAAAAATGGACTTATGCGGTTTTTGCACAAAACGCTTCAATTATTTGTTATTATACATTTTTATTAATGATTTATTATAGGATTAAATTGATAGAATTAATAATATGTTAATAACAATTATTTGTTGTTATTTTTATTATTATTATTGTTATTTTATGTATTATTATTATACGTATTATTATACGTATTAATCATACGTATATCAGGGTGTCTACTAACCGGGAAATCCGGGAATTTAATTTCACCGGAAAAACCGAGATTTTTTACAAAACCGGGAATTTTTTTCCCAAAATTAAAAAAAGGTTTTATTATTTTAATTTGTTTTTAAAAAAATTACTTTTTATTTCAATTTTTATAGATATTAATTAATTAATTAGTTAAAAAAAATTAATATTATAGTAAAAGTCAGGCACTAATTCAAACAGATTATGTAAATAAATTTTAAAAAATTATGGAGTTAATAGAAATATTGTGAAATTCGACTGAAAATATGTAATTGAATTTGTTAAAGAATTTTCTTAGCAACTTTTTAACAAATAAAATTTTCAAATTTTTTTATTTTAATAATTAATAATTGAATTTTATATAGTCACATTTTAATGAATTCATGTTTGTTAGTGCGAATATTAATAATTAAAATTTTTATTAGTTAATTTAAAAAACACGATATGCACTTCAAATGTTTTATTGAAATTGAATTCTCGCAATTTTTTTTTTAATTCTGAAAAATAAAATTGTTGAAATTTTCCAATTCCATTGTTTCAAGATAATTTAATTTTACTAAACAAATAATTGAAAATTTTTGAAATAATTGAAATTTCTTTATATTTTGTTTGAAAAATAATTGAATTCTTCTAAAGAATTTTAATTTAAATTTTTCGAAAATAATCAAGGGAAGTTAGTGACCGTAATTATAATTTTATTTTTAAAATATAAAGTCCCTTTTAAAGTTTTAAATCAATTTTTTGCTTCTAAAAATTATATTATTCTATTATTATTCAGTAGTTATAATTATTGAATTCCTCTTAAATTTTTATAATTTCAAATTTCTGAATGTTCAAATAAATGATATTTATCATTTCTTAAGCAAATTTAATGTTTATTACTTATTAAGTAAATAATTAATTATCACTGCTTTTTTTAAAATTGTAATAGAATTCTTCACAAGAATTAAATTATTTTCATAAATAATATCATTCTTTGAAAGGATTTCAATTATTTTTGTAAATAGTAAATCTCTTTGTAGAAATTCAATTATTTTCAATAGAATTGTAATAAACTTGAAAAAGAAAATTTCCAATTATAATTATAAAAAGACAAGATTATTTTTAAAAAATTGAAAAAATTATTTTCCAAATTTTCAATTAAAATTATTATTTATTTATGTTCGAAATAAAATTTAAATTTTATGAGAAAAGAAAACCGGGAAAAAATTAGGCCATAACCGGAAAAACCGGGGAATTTTGTTGAATAATGAAAATAGTATACACCCTGGTCTTGTTTATTGAAAAAATGTTATGACGATGTAACAGTTATTTCAAAAACACCCATATCGAATAAATGTAAGAAAAATTAAAAATATATAATGCGACAGTAAAAATGTAAAGTACCTTATTTTACAAAAAAAAAACACTTACTTTCGAGTTGACTTTACTCAAAATAATTACCATCATAAACAGAAAATAGTTTCCAAAGCAAAATATGCTCAAGATTAATTGATCTAATGAGCGAAATTCCTCGTTATAAAACGTGGAAAGTGATGAGAAAGTTTTAGACAATGATAAAGATACAATAATAATGCAAACTATTGAATAGACAAGACTAGGTAATAATTGAGGAATGCCAAGAGGATGTTCAATTATATCAGTGCCCATAATCCAACTGCCGATTGTTATTGGTAATAAAGCGTCATTTATATTTTTTGGTACAATCATTATTCCTGTTTTGTTCAAAATAAATTCTGAACAAATGAAAATAATTTTTTTTTTCACTTTATTATTACTTTTTATTAAAATTTCCAATGCTACGCACAAGTTTTTCGGACTATTTACAAGATGTTATTGGAGAAAAATAATTTTCTAACTATCTACATGACTCTTTGAAATTCTACTGAAGGTGAAGTCAACCGTAACCAGCATTTATCATAAATGAACTTGACTAATAATTGATTAATTTTATTTACAACGCAATAATGTCACGCTATTTATATTTGTGTCAAGTTTTATTGATTCTTCTTCGCATGATAATAGAAAATAAACCGGAAAAAAATTATTTTAATTAAATAATTATTCATTTCTTCACGATTTTTACACTGTTTACGGAATTTAAAAGATATTTTTCTAATATTTCGTTACTTTTTTCAGACTTTCAGTTGAAATGAAAATAAAAGAATTTTATCTTTTAGTAAAACTTACCCTAACTTAATTGAGACAAGACTTTTTTTACTCTTGAAATTTTAAAATAATGTTACAGTTTAAATACTTTTATAAAAATATATTTCTAAGAATAATTAAGAGGAATTTGTAAAATGACATTAACGTTTAAATGTATTTATAGCTTCTTACATTTATATTTTTTCTATTATTAAATATTAGTTTTTGCTAATATATAGAATAGAAGTATTACTTCACTTCGGGTACTTATTAAACAATAAACTAATTTATGATAAAGAAAATTTTTAATTTAATGAAAAAATCTTCCTTTGTCATATAGAACGAAACCACTTATATATAGATATATAAATACATGTTCTTCTATTACAGAGAACTGTCCTTAATTACAAAAATTGTGCAATATACAAATTGCAGTATTTTTCAAAAAAAAAAAATTGTTTTAACACGGGAATGACTATTAATTTAAAGAGAATATTACATATTTTTTAGAAAAAAAAAACAAAAATGATCTTTTTCGTCTTTTCTACAGTTTACTTTTGAAAAAATAAAAAAAAACAAAATTAGACTGATGTGAATGAATTGAAAAGAACTTTAAAATAATATTTTTGTTTTGTATCAGTGAGTCTCGACATGATTTTGTAATTCTGTGAGTGTGATAAATGTTTTTTCACACAAAAGACAAATATGTGAATTTTCATTGTGAATGTCCAAATGATCGGCCAATTCATGTTCAGTGGGAAACATTTCATCGCAAATTGTACAGCAATAATTGCTCGTGAAATTTTTCTCCTTCTCCCATATTGTGTTTGTTTCGTCGTCGTGAATTTCCTGATGCATTGCGAGTATTGATCTCGATGAAAATTGCTCGGGACATTGGTCACAGTAATATTGTGTATCTTTTGATTTGCCACTGTCGGTAATGTTTATGAGATTTGGATTATCGTCAGCGTCATCGAATAAATGATTTTCAACGTGTGTACTTAGTGCATCTTCAGATTCAAGTGATTCACTGCAAATTGCGCACTGATAATGCTCCTTTAAATTCTGCTCCTCCTCGCTTATATCATCGCAATGCTGTTGAAGATGATCTTTCATAACTTCTTCGTCACTGAATCTTTTATCGCATACAAAACAAGTGTAGCCCTCCTGGAGAAAAAAAATATATTACTTGCAATAATCGACGGAAAAAATAATTATTTAACAATTACTTTCATCAATTCAATTCAATTATTATTTTTGAGAATTTTGAACTAAAATTCTCCTTTAAATCAATTAATTTTCGAAAATGTACTTTTAATTTTCAGCTTTCGTTTGCAATAATTTATTTTCAAATAAAACGGATCGATTTTTGGGACATTGACAATTAAAAATTAAATTAAAAATTAATTAAGTATTAAAAGCATTTTAATGTGAAGTTTTAGCAATAAATGAATTATGAAAAGGTTTCATATCAAAATCTTTGAAAATGTGGTTTCTTCACACTTTTAACTAACAATTTATATAAAATTAATTTTCTTTTAATGTTTAATTTTGAATTTTTTTTTAAATTATTTCAAATTTTTATTTTCCAATAGTATTTAATTTAAGAATTCCCGAATAATTGAAATTCTGTAATATTGAATTGTAAACAAATGGATTGGAAAATTTTTAAAGAATTTTTTCAAAAAATTTTTAAATATGGTCAGAGATATGCAAAATAGACATTTTTTAATAGAATTCGTTACAAGAATTACATAATTTTCATAAATAATAAAACTCAACGCAGAATTTCAATTATTGTTAATACAATTTTAGCAACTATTCTTAAAAATTTTATTAAAACTTTTTAAGGTAATTCAATTATTTTAGAAAGTTGCAATAAATTGTTTATTGGAATTTAATAATTATTTCCAATGCATTTTTAATTAAATTTATTAACATAATTTAATTATTTTTAAAAATTCAATAAAAATTCTTTGCAAGAATTTAATTATTTTCAAGAAATTTTAATGAAATTCTCCGTAGAAATTTAATTTCAAAAATTTTTCTCAATTAAATTATTTTCATTTTCTACTATTCAAATATAGTTTTCAAAAAAAATTTAATTATTAAAAAACAATTTTAATAAAACCCTTCGCTAGAATTCAATTTGGAAAAAATCAATTATTTTCCATACAATTTAAATAAAATTTCTTAATGGAATTTGATTACATATTTTTAAAAAGTTGAATAAAATATTAAAGTTACATAAAGTTGATAATAAAATTCACATTTTTTGAACAAATTCTCACATGAACGTAATTTTTCTTCTAAACAATTTAACTTGTGTTTTTACAAATTTTCCATTTTGTTAATTATTTTTTTTATATTACTTTTATAAAGAATAAAATTTTTCACACGAATCCCATTATTGAATTACCTTAATTTAATTTCAATTATTTGAATCAATTTTTATAAAGTTCTTCACAAGAATTAAATTTTAAGAAATATTAAATTATTCAAATAAATAATTTATTTAATTACATTTTAATAATTGTAGTCTCGTTAAACTTTCTAATAAGAATTGATTTTAAATTGAATTTGAATAGAAATTTCAGATAATAGTTGAATATTCGTTGCCTTATGGTTTGGATTTTTAGAAATTATTAAATTTAAAAAGATTTTTAAATTGAAATCTTTGAAAATTTTGATTGCTGTAAAACTGTAATAATATTAAAATGTTCACTTATTGAAATAAAATGATTTTTTAAAATTCATTCAGAAATTTCAAATTATAAAAATTTAAGAGAAGTTCAGAACTATAACTATTCATAAAAGAATTTAAATATTTATAAAAACATTTTAATTTTGCAAAGAATTTCATTAAAATGCCTCAAAATAATGGAATTTTTAGGAATAATTTTGTTATTGACAGAATTGAATTCTTTCAAAGAATTTTATTAAAATTTAAAAGAATAATTGAATTATTTCAAAAAAATGCCATCAAAATTGTATTTAAAATAATTTATTTTTTTCGAACATTGTTATTAAAATATTCGAAAATAAATTAATTCCTGTGAAAGATTTTAATATTTTTGTAAATAATTGAATACTTCCAAGAAATAACAAATTTTTTTTAAAAATTATTTATTTTTTCGAAAAATTGAAATTAAATTTTGAAGAATAATTATATTCTTAACCACTTTCTGTCAAATTATATTAAAAATAATTGAAATCCAACGATGATTTTGATTATTTATGAAAATAATTGAATAGTTGCTAAGAATTTCATTTAAATTTTCAAAAATAATAGAATTCTTCCACGAATTTAAAAAATCATTGTTTTAAATACTTAATTTTTTCAAAATATAATAAATATTATGAAAATTTTATTTTAAAAAATTTGAATTTTTGTGAAAAACTTTATTTGTGAAAGTAATTTAATTTTTCGCTTAATTTATTTAAAACAGTATTAAAAATAATTGAAATTCTTCGATGGGTTTTATTATTTATGAAAATAAGTATCGCTAAAAATTTTATTTAAATTTTTGACATACTAAGCAGTAATAATTAATTATTAACTTCATAGTTAATAAAAATTTAATTTGATCAAAAAATGAATAAATTTTAATTATTTAAACATTCAGAAATTTAAAATTTTTTAAATTTAAGAGAAGTTCAATTATTAGAATTATTCAATAATAATGTAATTTTTAGAAGCAAAAAATTGATTTAAAACATTCAGAAGAGGGACTTTCTATTTTAAAAATAGATTTATAATTACGATCACTAACTTCCGTTGATTATTGTCGAAAAATTTAAATAAAATTCTTTAAAAGAATTCAATTATTTTTAATAAATTGTAAAGAAATTTTAATTATTTGTTTACAGAAATTTAATCATCTTGAAACAATAGAATTGAAAAGTTTCAAAAATCTTATTTTTCAAAAAGACTTTGGGAAAATTCAATTTTATTAAAAACTTTTAAGTGTGCACGTTTTTTTTAAGTTAACTAATAAAAATTTTAATTATTAATCATTGCTCTAAGAATTTCACAAAATTTCTATTATAATTCGAACAATTTTTAAAAAAATTTATTTACATACTATATTTGAATTAGTTATTGATTTTTTACTATCAAATTAATTATCTTTAATTAATTCAAAGGGTTGCCACGCTTTTACTCTTTTCATATTCCCTGACTTTTCCAGGTTTTCCAGGTTAAAAAACGGAAATTTCCAGGTTTTTAAAACTACATTTATTATAATTAATAAGAAAATTATTGGAAACCTCAAGAATTCGATTACTTTCAAAAATTAACATAATTCTTCAAAAAATTAAATTATGTTTCAAAATTGTCAAAAACCCACGTCAAAATTTAAATAATACTTATAAATAATAAAATTTTTCTCCGCAATTCAATTATTTTCAAAAAATAAAATTTTAATAAAATTTTTATCAGAATTGAAATAGTTTTTAATATACAAAATTTCTCGAAAAATGCAATTACTTAAAAATTTTATTAAAATGTTTTAGAAGAATTCAATTATTATTTAAAAATTTGTTGATTTTTTATGAAAATTCAATTTTAAAAAAAGTTCAATTATTTAATAAAATGTTTATTTTTCGAGAAATTTGATGACAATTTTGTATATTAAAAATAATTGAAATTCTGCCAACAATTTTATAAATATTTGACAAAAATAATTGATTTTCGGAGAAAATTGTTATTATTTATAAAGACAATTTAAAGTTGGACAAGAATTGTTGTAAATTTTCAAACATAATTGGATTTTTGCGAAAAATTAATTATATTACGTTTTGAAAATAATTGAATTCTTCAGAATAATTTTGTTAAAATTTCTGTTTAAATAATTGAATTGTTTTATGAAATTTTTTAACAAACATTGAAAATAGCAAATATGGAAAATAATTGAATTTAAACAATTTTTTGAAATCAATTAAATTTCTACGAAGAGTTTTATTAAAATTATTTTTAAAAAAATTAAATTATCACACAAGAATTTCATTGAACTTTTTGAAAATAATTTAATTCTTTGAAGAATAAATAAGAGAAGATAAAAAAAATAATTGACTTTCTGAGAAGAATTTTGTTTTTCCTAAAAATAATAATTGAATTTGTCCAATAATATGAATTTGCTTCAAAATTCAATTTTGTTTTAGTGTTTTAATCAAAATTCTTCTTTAAATCCGTTACTTTTTAAATAATCAATTAAATATATATTAAAAACATTTAATAATTTTAGTAGACTTTTAGTTATTAAGATTTTTTAAAAATCTAGGTGTTTAAAATTTTTAATGAAATTCATTTGAAATTGAAGTTTTACAAAATTTTAAATGAAAATCTTTTCAAGTTCATCTACTTGTAAACATTGTAATTGCAATTCTTTTAAAATTAAATTAATTTTGAAATATTTAAGTAAAATTAGATTTCAAAAATAAATTTTCCAGGATTTCCAGAATTTTCCCTGACTTTTCAAGGTTTTTTCAATATTTATAAAATGCCCTGACATTTCGAGGTTTTTCAGGTTTCCAGATTGCGTGGCAACCTTGATTCAAATTTAGAGAACAGTGTAAGTATATCTGTAAAAATTGAAATAAAATGCGTTTTTTGAAAAACAAATTGAAATGATAAAACTTTTTTTAATTTAATGAAAAAATTCCCAGTCTGGCATGAAATTCCTTGTTTATTTCCAAATATTTCCCGGTTATTAGGCAGCTTAGCTCAATATAATAATTTTTAATATTAATTTTACTTTATTCATTCTAAATTCTTTACTATAATTTCGATTCTCATTTATTTTAGTTATGACTCCAAATTCTATGTTTTCTCTGACGTTTGATGAGTGAATTCATTTTTATTTTTGGCTGTCGAATGTCTATTTATTAATTTTTTTGGTAAGATATAATTATAACCTTTTTATTATTTTTGAATGAATGTTAGATTAATTATATTTTTTTGAAATTTAAAATTTGTTTTGATTGACGAATGTTAATTATATGTTTGTTTGTATATTACTTTATTTTATTTTTGTTTATTAATTTATATTTTTTTGGATATTGTTTGCATATTGTTTTTATATTTTACTGTATATTATTTATATTTTTTGTATATTATTTTATATTTTTTATACATTATTTTATATTTTTTATACAATATTTTATATTTTTTATACATTATCTTATATTTTTTATACATTATTTTATATTTTTATAGACTCCCTGAAGAGGAAATAATTTAGATTTCAAAACGTTGAAGTAAACTAATTTTTAAAAACTATTTGTCCGAATGTTTTCGTTTTATTCTCCTTCACTATAATAATAAGAATGTAAGAAATTAAAATATACTTACTTGCTTTTTTAAAGCATTCATTTTTGTACTATCCAATTTTCCATCTAATTTGGATTCTTTATTTTTCACATTGCACTCATAGGTGGATTTTAATTTACCATGTTCAGATAAATGATTGATGAGTTGTGTTTCTGAACTGAAGTTCTTATCGCAAACAGAACACTTGTGAATTCGTGAATTTGAATACACCTGCGTCTTATTGTGACTCTTCATATGATTAACGTATGATTCTTCGAGAACAAAAGAGGCTCTACAAATGTTGCATTTATATTGCTGTGAGCAAATGTGTGTCTTGACAAAACGTGCGGCAACAATTTCGTGACATCTTCTACACCTCATTAGTTTCTCCCGATTCTTTTGCGTTGGATCCTGATGGAATTTCATATGTTCATCGGCATCTTTTTTACTAATGAATATTCGATTGCAAATACTGCATCTGTAAAAAACAATTATACTCATACTTTATTCAAAATTCAAAATTCAAAATTCAAAATTCAAAATTTTAAATTTTAAATTCTTGAGGTCAAAATAATAAAAATAGGTCTTAGCTAAAAAAAATGTTTGGATTTTAAAATTATACGAAATCTTACTTGTGGTTTAATCCATGCTTCTGGAAACTCTTCAAAATACTCTGCCCCTTTGGACTTGTTAATTCTTTATTGTTATAACTCTCCAGTGTACTGAGATCTTGTAATTCCTGATGTGTTGTTGTATCGCACTCAACACTTTCGACTTTTTGTTTAACAATCTTCTTCGGTTTCTCCTTCTTCACAATTTCAATTTCCATTCCTCTATCGTCACCACTGTAATTGTCTCCCATTGAGTCTAAATTGGTTAAATTTTCATTGAAATTCTTGTACTTCTCTTTCTTTTGGATAACTTTTAGATTATTAATTTTACACGACACCTTCGTTATGTCAAGTGGATCGAGCGTTAATTTCGGTTGGAAAATAGAGGAATGCATGGCAGCTTTAATAAATTCAAGAGACACGGATTTATTATATTCAACATCATTCCTGGAATCCATTTCATTCTTTTGCATTGATGTCTCGTAATTTTTCTTTATTGCCTTCACGACAATTGTTTTTAATTGTTGATCGAGATTATCGTAGGAGCCCTTATATTTATCCTTGAGATCATCAATAACAATGGACTCGGAGAAGATTTTATTTTTCATATCTCTCTCAATGAAACTTGCCAAATCGACTTGTACTCGTTGAAGAGCTTCGAATTCAGTACCTTCGATTTCAATGTGTAAACATTTCTCCAACGAATGCTTATCATTGTTTACACTGGAGCGAGGACTTATTCTCTTGAGTTGAACTGCATCGATGATGTCAGTGTTTTCGTGTTTCTCTTGATCGCTCGTGTCGTGGACAACTTTATCAAAATGGCCTGGCTCTGACACAGCGAGAGTTGACGTGACAATATACGTTGATCCTCCAATTCGAAGTTCGGATTTAACTGTTCTTGGCGGTAAGGAAATGTTCTCCTTCTCTGTTTCAGTTCCCCTTTCATCCGTGTCCTTCATTTTACCGTCGTCCGCATCTATCACTCTTTCAATTGGTTTTCGATTTTTACCCTTGGCCTCTTCTTCAATGTTTGATTTTCGTGAACGAAGAACTCTTTTAGCTTCAGAATCTGATCCTTTCCTGCAGTCATTCATATTTGTTTCTAAATTCTTTAGAGCTCTGGCAATTTTCTTCTGTTTTTCATCCTCTTTATCGGCATTGGATTTTGCTCGTGCTTTCTGAACGGGAGACAATTGATTATCGGATGCACAGGAATCGGTCTCGGTATTATTACCAGTGGCGGCAATCAAAGCTTTCTTGCGTTCATCCCAACGACGTGTGGACGCTTTTCGCCTCTCGGTTGTTCTACCGCGACGCGCATACTGTCGATATTCTGGTGAAAATGGCGCTTTCGACGATGAACTAAAACTATTTTCTATTTCTTTCTCATCATTTTGTGAGGGACTGAAATTCGATAATTTCTTCGATGGTGACAGTGATATTGGTTTTATGTCAATATCCTTTGAATGGTTGTTGTCATCGAAAAATGAATCCATACTTTGTAGTGGTGAGTTGCTAACTTTACTCTTCTTCTACAAGAGATAAAAAGAAAACGAAATGCAATTAAAAAGTAATCGAAACGGAAAGTGTTCTCTAAAACAGGGTTTGAACGAGTAAAAGTATTTAACAATACGAACAAGAAATGTTAAATTATGGACTAATTACTGCCAAAAATATAACACATCCGAATCAAGCAAGAGAACATTTTACTTAAAAACTATAAATTTTTTTCTAAAAACATGAAGATCTCGATAATTCCCAGTTTTCGACTCGAAGTATTCTTCATGCTTTATAATAATTAAAAATATTTAAATAATAAAATAATTATTTTATATTATAAGAATATTGTAATTCTTCACAATTATTTCCAACACTTCAATTCAATTATTATTTTTAAGAATTTTTAACTAAAATTCTTCTTTAAATCAATTAATTTTCGAAAAAGTTCTTTGACAGTTTTACTAATTTCAATTATCCATAAATTCTTCGATTATAATATATATAAAATATACATAAGAAAATAAAAACTTGAAATAATATATAAAAAAATTCAATTAAACTATTAAAAAAAATGAATTACAAAATTCAATTAGGATTTTCAACAAAATTTTGAATAAAATTTCACGAAAGAATTAAATTTCTAAAAATGTTAAATAATTTTTTATTCGAAAAAATTACATTATTTTCTAAAATTTTAATAAATCTTTCAAAACAATTCAATTATTTTTAATACATTTTCAATAAAAATTCACGAAAGAATTCAATAATTTTTATAAAAAATAAAATTCTCCGGAATTGTAATATTTTTAATACAATCTTAATAAACTTCACTAATCAAATCAAATATTTAATTATAATTATTAATAGACACGATTATTTTAAAAAGTTGAAACAAATTTATTGTTTAATTCAATTATTTTCATAACAATTCTGCAACAGAATTTAATTTTTTTCTATATTTTAGAATAAAATTCCTTAAAAAATTTAATTATTTTAGAAAATTTTAATAAGCTCAATAATTAAATGTTTAATATTAATTATATTAAAAAACACAATTATTTTTAAAAATTTGAAAGAAATTGCTCATAAAATTCAGTTAGTTTCGAAATTTTCAATTAAAATTATTAAAGAGAGTCCATTAAAAAAAAATCACAAGAAATTCTTCAAAAGAATTTAACTACAATTTTTAAAAATGTTAATAAAATTCTTTACAAGAATTAAATTTTTCCCATAAATAATAAAATTCTTCGATGAAATTAACATATCTTTAAATAATTGAAGCCTCTCGACGATTTTTAATAAAATTTTTGCAGAATAATTACAATTTTCGAGAAATTTAATTAAAATTATATGAAAAACAACATAAATTCTGCAAGAAGTTTCATGAAAATAATTGAATTTCTAGAAAATTCCATTTAATTTCAATTATTTTCAAAATATGCAATTATTTCAGAAATTAATGATTAACAGTTCAAAATTTTTCTAAAATTAAATTATTTTAAATTATGCAATTAAAATTTTTCGAAATTCAATTATTTACAACAATTTAAAATTAAATTTCTTCAAAATTCAATTATTTTTAATATCTTCAATTACAATTATTCAGAATTAAACTGTTTTAAATATTTTCAATTAAACTTTTTTTAAAATTTAATAACTTTCAAAATTTTGGTGAAAATTTGTACATAATTCAATTATTTTTTACATTTCTTCAGAATTTAATTACTTTAAACATTTTCAATTACATATCATGATCATTAAATTATTTTCTAATTTAAAGTAAAAGTTTTATACAATTTAATTATTTTTAATATTTTTAATTATAAATGATATTTTAAAAGTTTGTTATTTTTAATTAAAATTCTCCAATAATTATTATTTTTAAATTTTGAAAATAAGTTCTTTAAAATTTGCAGTTGAACTTTTTAAAAAAATTTTGTTATTTTTTATATTTGCAATTAAAATGTTACAAAATTCAATTACTTCAAATAATTTTCAATTAAACTTCTTCAAAACTCAATTATTTTTAATATTTTCAATTACAATTCTTTAGAATTCAATTATTTTAAATAATTTCAATTAAACTTCTTCAAATTTCAATTATTTTCTAAATTCAAAATAATAGTTTTACATTATTTAATTATTTTCAATAAAAATTCTTTAAAATTCAATTATTTTTAATATTTTCAATTACAATTCTTTATAATTCAATTATTTTAAATAATTTCAATTAAACTTCTTCAAAATTCAATTATTTTCTAAATTCAAAATAATAGTTTTACATTATTTAATTATTTTCAATAAAAATTCTTTAAAATTCAATTATTTTTAATATTTTCAATTACAATTCTTTATAATTCAATTATTTTAAATAATTTCAATTAAACTTCTTCAAAATTCAATTATTTTCTAAATTCAAAATAAAAGTTTTACATTATTTAATTATTTTCAATAAAAATTCTTTAAAATTCAATTATTTTTAATATTTTCAATTACAATTCTTTAGAATTCAATTATTTTAAATAATTTCAATTAAACTTCTTCAAAATTCAATTATTTTCTAAACTCAAAATAAAAGTTTTACATTATTTAATTATTTTCAATAAAAATTCTTTAAAATTTAATTATTTTTAAAATAAATTCTCCAAAATTTTTATTATTCTGGAAATTTAAAGTAAAATTCTTTAAAATTAATAGTTTAAATTTGTCAAAAATTTAATTACTTTAAATACGTGCAATTAAATTGTTTTAGAATTAAATTATTTTAAATAATTTCAATCAAAGTTCTTCAAAATTCAATTAAATTATCACAAATTGAATTTTTGTTAGTGTTTTTAATTAAAATTTGTCTATCCATCCATTGTTTTTAATAATTTTTGAATAAGTTTTCTTTAAGAATTTTGAAATTTAAATTTAAATTAATTTTTGTTAAAAATTCTACTGGAATTTAATTATTTAAATTTCAAAAAATTAATGTTTTAAATATTAAAATTTCTCTTAAAATTAAATTTTCATAAAGAAGTTTATAAACACATTTTTAAATAATTGCATTCTTTTGACGAATTTTAAAATATTTAGGAAAAATTACATATTCTGGTCAATTTGAATAAAATTTTATTAAAAATAATTAAATATATGCAATGAATTTAATTAGCTGTTAAAAAATTGAATTCTTAAAAACAATTTTATTATCTACGACAATAATTGAATCCATGTAAAAATCTTATATATGAAAATAATTGAATTATTGTTAAAGAATTTATAAAAAATTTGTATATAAAATTTAATTCCCACGAAATTTTTATTTCTTTATGAAGATAATTAAATGTTTGCGTAGAATTCTAATAAACATTTTTTTTAAATAATTGAATTCTTTTGTAAAATTTTATAAAATAGTAGATATTGAAAATCATTGAATTCAGAAAATTTTTTGAATTAAATAAACACATTTAAATTCTTAAAATAATAATTAAAATAATAATTGAATTTTTGCGAAGAATTTTATTAAATTTTTTTAAAAATTGACTTTTACCGTCTAGAAGCAAATTTACGGTCTGAGTTCGAGTCCTGCTAAAAATCTATACCCGAAACACTAAAAGTCAGTAGGAAAAACATCCCCGTTTGGAAACGTGCACCATTTTTAATACATGTGCGCAAACATTTCAAAATTAGAACAAAAATTAATTTTAAAAAATGTTTACAAATATTTCCCTGCTTCAGTTTATAATAGTGTACTTGTAATAAAACCAATAGCTGAAAAAATAATAATCACTTACCTTAGCTTCGGTTGCTTTACTTTCATCGCTACTTGCTTGATCATTGTATTTTCTCTTTGGTAGAATAGCCTTAAATTAAAGTTAATTCGCATCAGGTTTCCAATTAAATACAATAGTTTTTTTTTACAGATATAATATTACTGATTGAATAAAAACTTACAGAATGTTCATTAGTATCAGCGCCCTCTAATCGTGTCAACAGTAAACTATTGGAACGCATGAATCGTTCTTTGAATTCATTCCAACTTTCTAATTTGTATATGCATGCGTGACAAATATTTTTCGGTAAATTCTGCTCACATTTGATCTAAAATTTATAGAATAAATACTTTAAATTACAGGTGTTTAAGAAATTTAAAATCACTTTGCACTATCTACTATTTACTACTTTGGAAGAAAAAAATTAGAGGTTATGTTCGTTGTTTTTTATTGAAAATGCAACAAAAAAATCAACTGTCAATATGGAATCATTAACGTTTAAGTTTTTATTACAATTAAAATATTTAATAAATACCGATTTTAATTTGCAATAAGTAAAAAGAAACTTTTAAACAAGAAAAAAGTAACGCTAACATAACCTTAAAGTGATTTGCTTCTAAGGTCCCTTTCTTCAGATCGCGTCACATTTGAAAAAAAACTAAATTTAGATTTCATTCTTAAGGTTTTTTTTTAATATCCTGTCATTTGAATTTAGATTTATTTACGCAACAAATAATGTTCCCTACTTTATATTTACCAGTCATAAGTTTAAAATTTAGTTAGAGAGGAATACTTTTAAATGCCGAGTGGCAGTTTTTGAGAATTCAAAATGGCGGACATATTTTCGAAAATTTAATTGACTATTGCCTTGAAACTTGTCATTCTGATATTTAAGTTTCATTGCAAATCGATTGATTTTAAAAAAATTCGCCCGCCATATTGAATTTTGGAAATTTAACATCAGGTTCGTTGTCGGCGACCTAAAAAACTACTGAGTAACAAGTTTCAAGCGATTCCGTTAAATTTTAAAAAATATGTCCGCCATATTGAATCCCTCATTTTTAGTTTTGGAAATTTAACCCAGCCGACAGGTTCTCTTGAGCTGAAAGTGCTTTGAATGTTTTGAATGCAACTTTTAAAATCATTATATTAATGAGAAAAATTGATTACATCCACTTTTTGACAAAAATAGAGTTTTTAACATAGCCTGGAAATACATTACAGACTCATTGCGCAGACTCGAGGTAGTCGATTCTTGACGTCGATATAATTCTCGAGTCTGCGCAGTGGGTTCTTCTAATATATTTGGAGGTTATGTTAAAAACTCTATTTTTGTTATTATTTTGAATTTCAGTTTAATATTTTGAAAACCAAGCCATGAGTACAAATATAGCGAACCTATATATCCGTTTCTGTTTACCGAAATATGTTGAAATCGCATTCAGAGTGCAGTTCCAAAGTTATCAGTAAACTGAAAGCAAAGTGTAATTTCAAGAGTAAATGAAGGATAGCTAGATGACTATATCCTTTCTACTCTCATGAAATTCTGCTTTGCTTTATCTTTCAGGCTGCTTCTACAACAGCTTTTTTTTCATCGAAATCAGTGTAAAAACGTTGCGCGCGCAACGTTTTCACACTATTTTACATGGTGCATTTTGCTCTTGTCGATAAAAAAAAGCTGTTGCAGAAAGCCCCTCAGTTCAACATAAGACTACATCCTCACTCCCAGCTGTTAAGGTATTTCTACAATAGCTTGTAAATACAACTATTTTGTGTTGTGTAAAGGCCAACGCAGAATAGAATCTTTAACCGGAACCGCAATCGTAAGCGTAACCGTAAGAATGAGTTAAAGAAGGATAAACAATATACCTATCCTTCTTTAACTCATTCTTAGGGTTACACTTACGATTTCAATTAAAGATTCTATTCTGCGTTGGTCTTAATATTGGGGACTTCGAATTTATACATTTAAGACTCGGCTATCGATAAATCGGATGTACGCAGTTAAAGTTTCCCAAAGTTTTTCTTTTAACTATGTTCAAATAGAGCCATGTGAATACGAGTACTTCTAAAAAAAAGTCGGCTACGGACTGTAAGTAGGGCTTTAAAGTAAAGTTCTATGTGAGCTGAATGCGTAAAACTGCCTAAAGGTCTTTCTACAATATGTTCTGAAAGTCTGCGTTGCGAATACGTTGCGTTAATACCATACAGTGACAAATATTTATGATTAGCGCCATTTTCTATGAGTATAGCCAATCAAAAGAAAGAGATCAAGAAAGACATAAACATCCAAGATGGTTGCCAGAAGAAGGCCATGGGGTGGGTCAGTTTCACGTGAATTCTGATACCAATGGGCGCCAGGTATTAAAAATTTACACATTTTTACTTATTTCATACTCTTTACTTCATTTTGTGCAAAAGCTTTCTATAAGGGGCTTTCTACAACAGCTTTTTTTATCGACAAGAGCAAAATGCACCATGCAAAATAGTGTGAAAACGTTGCGAGCGCAACGTTTTTACACTGATTTCGATGGAAAAAAAGCTGTTGCAGAAGCAACCTTAAACAAAAAAAAACAGCAGAATTTTATAAGTGCAAGCAAGATAGTCAGAGATCACTATCCTTTTTACTCTCGTGAAATTCTGCTTTACGTTTTAGGGTGCAGTCCCATGGCGTTTTTTGCGTTTTCATACACTTCTAGCCTTGCCTGATTTATTGCTCAACGCAAAACTTAAAGGCGCTTGCACACTTTTAAATTTTTGCTCGAACACCGAATTTTCCCGACCTTGAAACTCACGTCACTAAATATGATTGGTTCTAAAAAAAACCTACGTGAAGATGTGCCCTCGTCAGAGCCAATCACATTTAGTGACGTGAATTTCAAGGGTTTCAAGGCGGTGAAAATTCGTTGCTCGTCAAACAATTTGGAATTGTGCAAGCGCCTTAGGTTGCTTCTATAAAAACTTTTTAGGCCAACGCAGAATAGAATCTTTAACCGGAACCGCAATCGTAATTGTAAGAATGAGTTAAAGAAGGATAGGTATATTGTTTATTCTTCTTTAACTCACTCTTACGGTTGCGGTTCCGGTTAAAGATTCTATTCTGCGTTGGCCTTTTTTTCAATGACACGAACAAAATGCACTGTTATGGGGAATCCACACTTCGATCTAAGAAGCTAAGCGGGACGGTTTTTCGTGGCGCTTCCTATGATTTACTATATCTATATACATAGATGCGTCACAGAAAGCGTCCCGCTTATATACATCTTATATCGAAGTGTGGTTTCCACATTAAAGGCCAACGCAGAATGGATTCGCGAACGTCATTCGCGAACGCAAAACATGAGTTAGAAAAGGACAGATGTATATTTATGTCCTTTTCTATCTCATGCTTTCTCGTTCGCGAAGCGATTGTGCGTTGGACTTTAATTCTATGCAAAATAATTGCGCGCGCATCGTTTTCACGCTCATGTCGATGAAAAGAAATTATTGTAGAAGCAACTTTAAGAAAATTTACCTATACGTGACAAGGGTATTGGTGGCATGTGGACTAATTAGAAACTCCCATTAGTACGAAAAGGACGATGATACGACTATTCTTTTCTTACTAATGGAATTTTCTAGTTAGTTTTCCTACAACCAGGACTCTTGCCTTATTTTTATATCAAAAAACGAGACGCATGATTTTCCCCTAATCGCCAAGTGGTCGAATGTTCAAATGGTCGAATACCAAATCGTCAAATCGACATTTGAATTGACATTCATTTTTTTTTTAAACGTCGAATTGTCAACAAGTCGAATGCTAAAAACATCGAATTGTCAAATGGTCGAATGTTCAAAACGTCGAATTCTCAAAAGATCGAATGCTAAAAACATCGAATCCTCAAATGATCGAATTCTCAAAACATCGAATTGTAAACTGGTCGAATGCTAAAAACATCGAATCGGCAAATGGTCAAAACGTCGAATTAACTTACATCAAACAAATTTTTCGATTTTTTGACGATTCAACGTTTTGAGCATTCGACCATTTGACGATTCGACGTTTTTAGCATTCGACGAAATGACGATTCGACGTTCTTAGCATTCGATCAATTGACGATTCGATGTTTTTAGCATTCGATCATTTAAGAATTCGATGTTCTTAACATTCGATAAAATGACGATTCGACGATTTGGTTATCGACCATTTGAACATTCGACCACTTGGCGATTAGGGGAAAATCATGCGTCTCATCAAAACTTTTTAAATATTTGATTGCTCGTAATAACTGATTTTTGCTGTTTTGGGTGTTTTTTTGTATTCATTTTATCTGTTTGTATATTTATATCTGAATTTGTGTTAATTTTTATTCTTCAGCATGCGCTCGTTGGAATGTGAATTCTACTGGATATTATAAGTATCCAAAGAGTTCAGAACTAAAATGTTTAGATATAGGTTTCATTTTTATATGTTAATACTCATTGAATTGAAGTTGCAGATTATGCGACTTCATTCTGTAATATGACTACATGATTGGATTATATTCCTTTTCACTGTGATATATTATATACAAATCTATATGTATTGTATTTGTTGTAAATCAATTGTTGTTCTCATGGTTATCCTGGGACAAAATAAAGAAATTCTAATTACGTAGAATAAGTAATTTACGTAGACAATTGTAGAAAACCCATGTAATTTACATTTTAAAGATGTCGGCCACTAAAAGACTGCGTAAAAAAAACATAACATAACCTCCTGAAAAGTTTGCTTTTTAGGTTCTATCGCGTGTCAAAATACATGAAAATAAATAATAATTTAATTAATAAATTATTTTTATGATTTAATTAATAAATTATTTTTATGATTTAATTAATAAATTATTTTTATGATTTAATTAATAAATTATTTTTATGATTTAATTATTAAATTATTTTTTTAATTTACTTAATAAACTATATATTTATAATTTAATTAATAAATTATTTTTATAATTTATCTCAATGAGTAAATTTAATGCATTTTCCAAAACACTAAAGTAATTTTGAATTAAAAATTATTTAACAAATGTACTTTTTTTTAATAAAGTGCAAAGAATAAAATTTTATTTAATAAAAACTAAATTCTATGTAGCCTAATATATATTTATACATAATTACACAGGGTGTGGCAAAAAAAAATGAAAAATCTTAATATTTTATAAAATATGTATTTTTTGGGTCAAAATGTTTAAAATAAAACTCGTTGGACTTAAAGAAAGTATTAATTTTTTCTCCTTTTTTTCTTCTTCATATCAAATTTATCAGAATTACAACAAAGCTTGTCGGAATGGAACTTAATTTAAAAAAATTAATTACAGTAAACAATCCTTCAAAAAATGTTTTGTAATTTATTTTTCTAATATTTTAACTGTTTCGCAACTAAAGGTAAATAATTCTTATTCGACAGAATTTACTGTAAAAAAAATTCAAAAATAGCCTTTCAATCCAACAGTTTTTCGACTAAAGTAATATTTAATATTTGTAATTATTAAAAAAAAGTAAATAAATAAAAAATATTTTTAAACTGTAACTCTGGTTTATATTATTTCGAAAAATATCTTTTTAACTATTCAAAGTATTTTTTGGAAAATTAACAAATTGACATAAAATAATTTTATTTCATAATCAATATATTAGAATGTAATTTTCTCTACAGAATTTATTGAAATATTTTTTTCAATAATTAGACATGAATAAATTATTTCTACAAACTAAGAAATTAAAAATTTTTTTTTCTCTAAAAATAGTAAAAACAATTTTAAATTCCCTAAGTTTAAAATAAAAATGGAAGTAGAAATTATGAACATTTAAAATTTGTTTTAAGAAATTATGAAAATTTAAATTTAAAATAAACATAATACAAAGAGTCAAATTAAAAATGTTGAAAGTACTAACAAAATGATATAACCTAGATAAGATTACGGTGAACTGAAAAATAGAGGGAACAATTAAAAAAAATTCGTTTAAGTAAAAGAAACGAAAAAAAATCAATTATGTAACAAACTTTTAACAAAAATTCTTCTCTGGAAAGATCAATCAAGTAATAAAAATAGCACATTACAAACATTTGACAAATCTAACCTCAAAATAGCAGTGTCGACATTTTCGAAATGTAAATAAAATAATTGAGAATACAGTGATATTGCGCAATGTGTATGAGAATAAGTAATGAAATGTAATTTTTACCTCTATTGATGTGCAATCAGATAGATCCTTTAATTTCAAGCAGTATGGTTCAGTAAACAAATCTCGCATTTCACCATTCTCAGTCAAACAAAGTCTACATCTTTCACGTAAATTCAATAATTTTCGTTTTCGTGGCATTTTTCCAATAGTGTATCCAAATCGAGTATCGCTGTTTACTTGAAATTTACTTTATTTCAAGTAAATTTAATTAACACAACAAATAAAATTTACTTATTTTTTTATTAAAAAATTCTTACTTGAAGTCGGACGCATAACGAAATGGCGCCTTTGAGAAAAATCATTACGATTCATTTTCACTGCCTATATGAAATATCACATTAAGCTCATCGTTGATAGTTTCACTATTTTGCCGTAGCGTTGTTTGCAATTATAGAAGCGCCTCCGTAATGTGACATAGGAGTCTGCTATAATGGTGCATTCACACCTGGGCTGCCTATCTGCCTAAAGGCCAACTGACAATAGGTTCACGAACGCAATACGTCAAGTGGGAGCATTTACCTTTTGTAAAAAAGTCAAAAACGGAAAATTTGCAATGGAGTAAAAGAGACAAACTATGTATCTGTCTCGCTTACTCCAATTTTCCGCTCTGGATTTTTTTTACAAAAGGTATAAATGCTTCATACTCGAGAAACAAACTTATGCCACTTTCATGCGAGAGAGAAGGAATAAATTTTCCAATAGTTGTGTGAACGCACCCTTAACCTATCTAATAGTTTGTAATGCACTACTCAACCCTGCTACTTCCGGTAAAATTTTCAATTTTCAGCTCCACATGTATTCTCATGTGGTCTTTAAATTTACCTATATACACTGTTTGTAAACAAATAACAATAATTTTTGTTAAATAATTTGTTTCTTTTTGATTTGATTATTGAAACATATTAAATTGGAGAACAATGAAATGCAATTACAAGGTAAACGCGTTACTTTAATTACTAAAAGGAATTGATATCCGTGTGTAGATGATAATTTTAAATTGTCAATAAAACTTGAAAACAATTTTAATTAACATTCTTTTTTATTAAATTACAGTGTGTCTCGAATTTTTTTAATTCTTCGTTAACAGTAAATGTTTTGAAATAGCAATATTTGTATTCTTTTTTGAAAGATTAAAGTAAATTAAAGAAGGTGATTGTAAAATAAGTTGTCTTAACCTAAAATATGTAAATAAGTACAAGATAACCAAAGATGGAAAACTGAATATTAAATTAAAATGCAATATATAAAATTATTTTCACTGATTGTTATTGTCTTAAATGGATTAATTTTTTCCCTATTATTATTTAGAATCTAAATTTATTCTTTATTATTAAAATATAAAAAAAAATTAGTTTTGACTATTTTCGAAAAACTTTTTCTCTTTGAAAGGAATTATATTTTTTAAAACCTATACATTTAAATATTAATTCTTAAAATTTCTCTATTATAATTTTTTGAAAATATTATTTCTTAATTAGAGTTTAATTTGTTTTTAAAAAAAACGCTTTTTATTTCAATTTTTATTGATATTTATACTGTTCCCTGGATTTGAATTAATTAAAAATAATTCATTTGATAGTAAAACATCAAAGACTGATTTCAATATAGTATGTAAATAAATTTTTTTCAAATTATCGAATTAATAGAAAATTTGTGAAATTCAACAGAAAATAATTAAGTTTGTTAAAGAATTTCATTAGAAACTTTGTAACAAATAGAATTTTCAAAGTATTTTAATTTAATAATTGATAAATAATTGATTTTTGAAATTTTTCAATTCTATTGTTTCAAGATAATTAAATTTTTTTTAAACAAATAATTAAAATTTATTTACATTTTATTAAAAATAATTGAAGTCTTTTAAAGAATTTTATGTAATTTTTTCGACAATAATCAACGGAAGTTAGTGATCGTAATTATAATTTTCTTTTTCAAATAGAAAGTCCCTCTTCTCAATATTTTAAATCAATTTTTTGCTTCTAAAAATTATATTATTATTATTCAATCATTATAATTATTAAACTACTCTTAAATTTTTATAATTTTAAATTTCTGAATTTTAAAGTAAAGAAAATTTATTTATTTCTTGATCAAAGTAAATTTTTATTACCTATTATTACCTATTAAGATAATAATTAATTATTACTGCTTATTATCGTCAAAAATTTTAATAATATTCTTAACAAGAATTGAATTATTTTCATAAATAATAAAACTCATCGAAGAATTTCAATTACTTTTAATGCTCTTTTAAATAAATTAATCAAAAAATTCAATTATTTTCCAAAATAAAGTTTTCCACAAGAATTCAAATTTTTTAAAGTAAAATTTTCATAACATTTATTATATTTTGAAAAAATTAATTATTTAAAACGCAGTGTTTTTTAATTCTTGGAAGAATTCAATTATTTTTCAAACTTTTAATGAAATTCTTAGCAACTATACAATTATTTTCATAAATAATCAAAATCATCGTAGGATTTCAATTATTTTTAATATAATTTTACAGAAAGTTCCCAAGAATATAATTATTCGATTTAAAATTTAATTTCAATTTTCCGAAAAAATGAATAATTTAGAAAAAATTTGTTATATTCCTTGAAAGAATTCAATTATTTACAAAAATATTAGAATCTTTCATAGAAATTCATTTATTTCCAAATATTTTAATAACAGTGTTCGAAAGAAATAAATTACGTGAAATTCCATTTTAATGGCATTTTTTTTTTAAATAATTCAATTATTTTTTTAAAATTTAGATAAAATTCTTGGAAAGAATTCAATTCTGTCGATAAATAACAAAATTATTCCTGAAAATTCAATTATTTTGAGGCATTTTAATGAAATTCTTTGCAAAATTAAGTTGTTTTTATAAATATTTAAATTCTTTTGTAAATAATAATAATTATTAAACTTCTCGTAAATTTTTATAATTTTAAATTTCTGTGTGTTCAAATAAACGATATTTATTTATTTCTTCAGCTAATTTAAGAAAATCATTTTTACTTCTATAAGTAAATATTTTAATATTACAGTTTTAAAATTAATTTTGTGAGAAAATCTAAAGTTTAATGTTTATTTAATTATTACAGTTTAGCAATTTGCTTGGGACGGTTTACTCTGCTGGTGATTTGATTTTCTCCAGAGATGGAACATCTGTTATTAGTCCAGTGGGAAATCGTATAACAATTTATGATTTGAAAAAGTAAGTAAACTTCAATATCTCTGACCAAATTATTATTTTCTATTAATCGTAAATACTTATTTCCAGTGACAAATCCACAACTCTTCCTGTCGAGAGTAAATATAATTATAATGCTCTTGATTTGTCACCAAATGGATGCATTTTAATTGCTGTAAATGAAGGTAAATTATAATACGATAGAACTTTGGTTGTACACTACTAAAAATAGTTTACTCTTGACTATAAAATTTTATTTTCCAGAGGGTGATGCACATTTTATAAGTATGATCAGTAAAATGATAATTCATAAACATCGTTTTAAACGACGAGTGAGAAGTGTGAAATTTTCTCCAGATGGAAAACATTTTGCTGTGTGCAAAGAAAATAATGGTGAGAAATCGATTTTCATTTCTAAATTGATTAAGTGACAAATCAGTTCACTATGTAGATTAATTTTATTCTTAAAATTTTGACAGTATTTATATTTAAATTCTCTGCGTACGATTTCGAAAATTACAAACCCTTCATAATGGAACGCGTATTCACTGGTGCTTCGGATGACACAACCTGTATAGATTGGTCTTTCGATTCAAAATTATTGTGCGTTGGTTCGAAAGATATGACCACTAGATTGTACAGTATTGATAAAGAAGTAAATATTAGAAGTTACTCATTCGCTAGTCATTCTGACGTAATGGTGGGATGCTTCTTCGAAAAGGACAACTATGATTTGTCTACTATCAGTAGGTGAGGGAAAAGATGAAAAAAAAAATTTAAATCAGTTTTTTTTTATGATTCCAAAATATGTTAGTTAACTAAATTGTTGTTTTACTTAAATTATCATAGGAACGGGCACCTTTGTGTATGGGAGTGTTCTCTCGAACCTAAGGATCTTTCAGAATATCAAGCACCACTGAAAAAGAGTAAACAATCAAATACTTCTTTAGAGGAAAATTATGTGGATACTGAAAAAATAGCGGAATTATCATTGAATGGAGAATCGGATGCATTGCAAACTTTAGGTACGATTGCTGCTTTTTTCAAATATAGTTGCAGCTTGATTTTCCTTGAAAGCTTTTACTATGAAATCACCATGAAGTCTAATTCAAAACATTCAAATTTTTCTATTTCTGAGAAAAATTTGTATGTAAATAACTTTAGTCTCGAAAAACTGTTATACAATTATTACTTATAAATTATTTTCAATAATTTTCAATCAATAATTTTGTTTTAATTAAATATTTAAATTAAATATTTCAATATTCATTGACATTTAAAAGAGTTAAGAAAAAAAAAACTCATTTAAAAGAGTTTATAATTTTCACATATAAATTAACTTCAAATTTAAATTTGATAAAATTTCCATTTTCTTATGAATTTAATTGGAAATTTTAAAGACTAAGATTTTTGAAAAATTTAATTAAAAATATTTTAAAAAAACTTTGCTTTTTGAAAAATTTTAATAATTCAACACCTTCTGAAATTAATTAAATTTGTCTACGCATATATTTAATTAATTAATAATTATTGAAAATAATGAATTTACAGAAAAATTTTAGTGAAAAACAATTTTAAAAATTGAATTTTGGAGAAGTAATAAAATAATTGTAGTAATTAAATTATTTTCCAAAGTAATAAAATTCTTCTTACAAAACTTCAATTATGTGCAAAATTTACATAAAAATTCTTGTAAAAATCACAATTCTCTTTATAATTAACAAAATTCTTCTTCAAAATTGAATTATTTTTAAAACAAATTTTCCTAATTTAAATGATTTTCAATATCTACTATTTTAAATGAATTTCCCAAAAAAATTCAGTTATTTAATAATATTGTACTCAAGTATTTACAAATTATTTTCATAAATAATGAAAATTTCACATGACTTCAATTATAAATTTTTTTATAAATTTCTTCTCAACAATTCAATTCATAAATAATAAATTTTTTTATGAATTCAATCGTTTTTATGAATTATAAATTTTTTTTTAGGAATTTAATAATTATTTTCATGATTAATAAAGCTCATCATAGAATTTTAATTCTTTTAGCTGAATTTTTAATCGAGTTCCTCTAAAAATGTAATTATTCAGAAGAATTTGATTAAAAGTCTTAAAAAGAATTCAATTATTTAAAAATTTGTTAATGAAATTCGTTATAAGAATTACATTTAAAGCATTAAATTTATTCAATAAATTATTTACTTTTATTTTTAAATAATTGAATAATTTTGAAAAAGTTTCAAATTAAAATATTTGAAAATTTGAATTTTCTATACTTTCAACTGGTAATGTTGAAATAGTCGGAAAAAGTTCAATTTAATTTTTTTTGTAATAATTAGTGGAATTTTCCTCTATTTCAATGTTTTTAATTATATTAATTTTAATAAAACTGTATTCAATAATTTAATTATTTTCATTAATAATAAAAATTGCATAGTAATTCAATTATTAATTTTTTTTATAAATTTCTTTCCAAAAATTCAATTGATTTCATAAATCATAATTTTTGTTATAATTTCAATTATTTTTATAAAAAATAAAACTTATCGCAGAATTCTTTTTGTACAATTTTAATCGAATTCCTCGAAAAATGTATTTATTCTTAAAAATTTTGATTAAAATTCGTCAGAAGAATTAAATTATTTAAAAATTTGTTGATAAATTGCTTTATAAGAATTACATTTTAAATATTGGAAAATTTTAATTTTCTATACTTTTAACTTGAAATTTTCAAGAATGAATTTTTTTAAAAATATTCAATTTAATTTTTTTAAATACTTTTAAGATCCATGGAAATTTTTCCAAATATGGGAGTTTTTCTAGAATTCTCCAAAATTTTTCTATACTTTCATAAGAAAATTTTCTTAATCGTTTAAGAGAAGAAACGGGAATAAATAATGTTTTTTTCTCATAAGAAAAGAATGAAAAATTAATAATTTTTTAACAACTAACAATTTTCTAATATTTTTTATGAATAAAAACAAAAACCAAAAAAAGTTGTATAATTTAGATCAGTCAAACGAATTTTGTTATAAAGAAACTTATAAAAAACTTACAGAAAACAAAATTTATTTTTTAATCATAATTTTTATGTATTTTCTAATTTTTTAATTTCAAATATTATCTTATTATAAATCATGAGAAACATCTGGATATTTTCGATATTTTCAGTATTTTCTAAAGAAAAAAGCAAAGAGCATTTATAAAAGTCTAACTTCAGGTGTGGACAAAAAGAATGAATGAATTCTCCATTATTATAGTTAATAAAATAATAATTAATTTAGTTAATTAATGTTTTAGATGTAAATAAAAATACTACACAAGAGGAGGTTAAAAATGAAATGCGTAAATTGAAATACAAACGTTTGGGGAGACATTATTTAGCAGACGCTGCAAGGAGTGAATCAAAGGACGTTATTTTAACTAGCGCCGCGTATCACTCACCAAATCACATTCTTGTTGTTGGTTTCAGTAACGGAGGATTCTTTCTCTATGAACTTCCAAGTGCAATTCTTATTCATTCTCTCAGGTACGATTTTCTAAAAGTATTTATTTATTTTTCTAGTTTTGGGCAAAATAAACCACTTTGACTTTGTTTTTTCCTTTTCTTTTCGATTTTAACAATAGCATCCCAAAAGAGATGATTAACAAATCCTAGTAAAAGAAATTGTCTATTGACAATAAATTACATCTTTTTATTGTTTCATAACGAAACAGTTAAATTACAGAATCCTGAAATTTATGACGTTTTAGGACCATTTCGATTACAACTTTTCTTTATATTTTTATTAAAATTACTGAAAAAAATTAAATGTTTTAGAATTTATAAGAAAATTCTGAATTTTTGTATCTTTTTGTTAGTCTTATAAAAAATATGAAAGTAAAACGAATTCTAGTACAAAATGTTAAATTTTTTTCAATTTCTGACAATAATAAATTTTAAACAATTTAATTCTATTAAAGAACTGACATAAATTTATTACTTATATTTCCTTTATTGAATTACTTTTGAAGAAATTTTATTTTGCAATTCTGCTGAAATTAGATTCAAATTCAATTATATTCAGAAATTTTTATAAAATTTATTGTAAAATTCAATTATTTTCATAAATAACAATGTTCATCACAAAAATTCAATTGTTTAAAAAATAAATAAAATTCAATTATATTTTTAAAACTTTGCCAAAAGAATACAATTATTTAAAATAGATTGTTTACGATATTTAGCATATTTAAAATCAGTTTTAACTAAGTTCTACACGAATATTCAATTATTTTCTATTATTAAGACAATTGCACAGAAATTCAAGTATTAAAAATAAAATTTCGAATTCAAATTTGAATTCTGTAATAATTCTAATTTTTTTCGAAAAAAAAGAATTCTTTGGAACTTTTTAAAAAAAATTATTTGCAATAATTGAATTATTTTCATAAATGTAATAAAAATTATTGCAAAATTTCAATTATTTTTAATTGAATTCCTCGAAGAATTTAATGTTCTATTCTTGAAACTTTTATTAAAATTCTTCGAAAAAATCCAATTTTTTAAAAATTTGTTGATAAACGATTGTCTATATGAAAATTCAATTTTCAGAAATATTCAATTATTCGATAAATTATTCATTTTATAGAATTCCTTCCCAAAATTTTATTAAATTTTTGTGAAGAATTTTAATAGAATTTTTAAAAATCCTAATTAAATTCTTTTGAAGAATTTCTTTTAACTTTTTTTTAAACTAATTGAGTTTCATTAAAAATTTTAATTGAAAATTTTGAAAGCAATTGGATTTTATGAAGAAGAATTTTATTAAAATTGTAATAAATATAATTGAATTTTTGCGATGAATTTTATTTCTATTTATAAAAATAATTGAATTGTTCCGAATAAATTATTAAAATTTTAGAAAGTAAATGAATTTTATGTTAATATTTGAAGATTAAAATTCTTTTCGAGAAAATTCTATTAAAATTGTTTTGAAAATAATTAAATTTCTGCAAAAGATTTTACTATTTATAAACATAAATGAATTATTGCAAAGAATTTTACTATTTATAAAAATAATTGAAATGTTTTGAAGAATTTATTAAAATTTTGAGAAATAATAAATTTGGTATAAAGAATTTTATAGAAATAATTGAAAATAATGAAATTTTCTTTTTTTTTATAAATATTTTGACAATAATTGAAATATTTTTAAAGAATTTAAAATTCTTGTTGAAATAGAATTTTATGGAAATATTTGAAAATAATTAAATCCTTTCGTGTAATTTTATTTAAATTGTATTAAAAATTATTTAATTTTTTTAAAGAATTGTAGTGTTTATAAAAATAATTCAATTGTTTCGAAGAATTTATTAAAATTTTAGGAAATAAATGAAGTTTATAATAATATTTAAATCAATATTTAAATTCATCCGAGGAATTTAATTAAAATTGTTTTGAAAATAATTAAATTTCTGCAAAGGATTTTACTATTTATTTAAATGAATTGTTGCAAAGAATTTTACTATTTACAAAAATAATTGAAATGTTTCGAAGAATTTATTAAAATTTTGAGAAATAATTACATTGATATGAAGAATTTTATAGAAATAATTGAGAATAATAAAATTTTCTTTTTCTGTTTTATAAATATTTTGACAATAATTGAATTATTTTTAAAGAATTTAAAATTCTTGTTGAAATTGAATTTTATTGAAATTTTTGAAAAGATTTAAATTCTTCCGTGTAATTTTATTCAAATTGGGTTAATAATAATTTAGTTCTTTACAAAGAATTGTATTATTTATTAAAATTTTAGGAAATAAAATTTATGAAAATATTTTTAAAAATATTTGAATCCATCCGAGAAATTTAATTAAAAATGGTTTTGAAAATAATTGAGTTTCTGCAAAGAATTTTACTATTTATAAAATTAATTGATTTCTTGCGAAAAATTTTACTATATTTATTAGAATAATTTAATTGTTTCGAAGGATTTATTGAAATTTTAGAAAAAAAATTGAATTTTTTCGAAGTATGATAAAAATATTTCTAAAAATTGATCTCTTCCGAGGAATTCAATTAAAATTTGTTTTAAAAATAATTGAATTTTTGTAAAGATTTTACTACTTTAAAAAATAATTGAATTGTTTAAAAGGATTTATTAAAATTTTAGAAAATTATGGAATTCTTTCGTGAAATTTTATTAAAATTTTTTAAATATGAACAATTTTATTTAATTAATTTAAAAAAAAGTTTCTATAAACTTGAACTGCTTACAATAATGCCAAAAAATTTTTTTTGTCAAATCCTTTGATATGGTGTGTTTTTTTTTATTTAAAACACTCTAAGAAAAACAATATTTTGTCGAAAAATAATTTTTTTAAATTTTAAGTTGCACGTTAAAAAAATTCTCACTCAATATTTATAATAATTCAAGAAATAGCCAACAAATAAATTTTTATTGATAAATATTCTTTTTAGCATTCCCAATCAATGTATATCAACAATTTCCATTAATCCCACCGGTGATTGGATTGCTGTTGGCTGTTCGGACGCCGGACAACTATTAGTGTGGGAATGGCAAAGTGAATCCTACTGTCTCAAGCAGCAAGGACACAGTAACAATATGACCAGTCTTTATTACAGTCCAAACGGTCAGTACATAGTTACAGGAGGTCACGATGGAAAAGTAAAATTATGGAACACTGTTAATGGATTTTGCATCACGACTTTTAATGAACACACTTCTTCAATCAGTGACGTTACATTCAGTCATAATCAAAAATTTATTGTCTCCTCATCTTTGGATGGAAGTATTCGTGCTTACGATTTAGTACGCTACAGAAATTTCAAGACCTACACAACTCCAAAGCCAGTTCAATTCTCCTGCTTAGCACTTGATTCAAGTGACGAATTTCTCGCAGCCGGTGGTCAGAATGTTTTCGAAATTTATCTCTGGAGTGTGAAAACTGGCAGATTGGTGGATGTAAGTGTAATCATTCGAGAACTTAAGAATTGTAATTTTTTTTCAAGAAATTGAATATTTATTGCATTGCAGATTTTAAGTGGACATGAAGGTCCGGTAGTGAGTTTGGCTTTTAATCCAAATTTAGCGAGTACTCAATTAGCGTCGGCATCTTGGGATAAAACATTGAGATTGTGGAATGCAATTGACAGTGGTTCTAATTATGAATCGATTCTCTTAACTGCCGATGCTTTGTGCGTTGCTTTCAGGCCCGATGGTAAAGAAGTAGCAGTTGCTACACTTGATGGTCAGATATCATTTTTCCATTCTGAAACTGGAACACAAACGGGAAACATAGAAGGGAAGAAAGATTTAGGTAGTGGTCGTTCTACTACGGATTTAATTACAGCCAAAAAGAGTCTCGAGGGAAAGTAAGTTCTCTAATCAATTATTTTCGAATACTCCTCAAATCGTTAATTTACTAATTCGAATCGTAATTAATCGTAATTTCACTTTAGATCATTTACATCTCTGTGTTACTCAGTCGATGGAACGTGTATAATTGCCGGCGGACAATCGAAAAATGTCTGTCTCTATAATGTTCAGGAGTCAATTTTGTTGAAGAAGTTTGAAGTCACGCACAATATGTCCTTGAATGCAGTTTCTGTAAGTGCTTTTAATTAATTAATTTATTTCCATGGGAGCCTTCATTATTTGACGATTTTTTTTAACTCACTGTTTAAATAATGTTAATTTTTACGTTAGGATGTTTTTAATCGTCGTAAAATGACTGAATTTGGTTACACGAGTTTAATCGAGGAAAGAGAAGAGAACGAAGGTGGCAATGTTAAAGTCCGATTGCCTGGAGTTGTAATGGGAGACATGGCCGAAAGAAGTGCAAAACCTGAAATTCGAGTATTTTACATTCAGTTTTCACCATTAGGTAAATATTCTTTCCTACGAATCAATTTTACCGAACAGTCTTATTCCAAACACTTTTCTCGAATCATTTCTTCGTGAAATTTAATTATTCTGTTAAATAGTAAAATCTTTGCAAAAATTTAATTATTTTCAAATAAAATTTCGCAGAAGAATTTAATTTTTTCTCTTAATTCGTTAAAAAATAAAAAATAAAATAAAAATAAAAAATAAAATAAATAAAAATAAATAAAAAAATAAAATAAAAATAAAATTATAAAATTTATAAAAAGAATTCCATTATTAAAATTCCATTAGTAAAATTTTAATAAATCCTTCGAAACAATTTAATTATTTTTATAAATAGTAAAACTCTTTGCACAAATAGAATTATTTTCAAAGGCAATTTTCATTAAATTCCTCAAAACAATTTAGTTTTTAAAAGAAATTTTAATACGTTTCGAATAAATTCAATTATTTTTTAAAACTCTTAATAAATCCTACAGAGTTATTCAATTATTATTTTTAAAAAAGGTAAATTTCTTCCCATGAATTTAATTACTTTTTCAGCTATTAAAATCAAATGTTTTTAAATACTTCTTTTGAATTCAATTCTTTTCCAAAAATTCATTAAATTCTTCGAAACAATTTAACCATTTCTATAAATACTAAAATTCTTTACATGAAATAAATTATTTGCAATAAAATTTAAATAAAATAGCACGAAAAAATTTATTTTTTTTCAAAAATTATGCAGAAAAATCACATTCAACAAGAATTGCAAATTCTTTAAAAATTCAATTATTTTAAAGATATTTTTAATATGAAATTTAAATTACTTTCAATGCAATTTTCAAATGTATTTATCAAAAGAATGAAAAAAATTAAATAATTTTTGAAACAACTTTATAATTGAATTTCTTGAAAAAATTTAATTATTTTTTCTTCAAAACATTTCGCAAATATTTTCTAAAATTTTAATAAATTCTTGGAAATATTTCAATTATTTTTATAAACAAAAAAAAATTCTTCACAATTCGATTATTTTTTAAAACAAAATTCCTTCTGGAAATTTAATTATTTTCGAAAAATTTTTTAATAGAATTCATCGAATGAATTTAATTATTTTCAAATATTTACACGAAAATTTCGTTTAATTTCTAAAATTTTAATAAATCATTCGTACAATGACTAGTTATTTATTTCTCAAAACAATTGACTTCATGAATAAAATTTTACTCCAACTTTTTTAAGTAATTGAATCACTGCGAAAATATTTACTATTTCGACAAAGAATTGAATTTTTGGAAATTTTTTTAAAATAAGTTAATTTTTTAGAACAATTTTATTAAAATTGTAATAAAAATAATTGAATTCCAGTGAAAAATTTACAATTTTTGAATTCTTTCGAATAATTTAAACTTAATGTTTAATAACAATTCAATTTTCCTTGGTATTTAATTTAAAAAGTTATATTTAAAATAATTGAATTCCAGTGAAAAGTTTATTACTTATGAAAATAATTAAATTCTGGAATTGAATTTGTATTAAAAGTTTTTTAAATAATTGATCTCTAGTGGAAAATTTAATTATTTTTTGAAATAATTGTATTTTTTCCGAAGATTTTTATTATTTATAAATTGACTTTTTGCAAAGAATTTTATTTGAATTATTGAAATTGTTATTGCTAATAAAACTGTAATTTTATAGGCCAATCATGGGCAGCAGCAACAACTGAAGGTTTATTAATATACTCTCTGAATTCTGCTTTATTATTTGACCCTTTTCAACTTGAATTAGGAGTAACACCAGAGGCAATAGACATCGCTTTGCAGTTGAACGAGTATTCTAAAGGTAAATTTGTACAATTAAATATTGCATAGTAATATATAAATTATAATTCATATTAAAAAAGTTGTAAAAAGTAGCTTTCAAACTATAAAAAAAGGAGCTATCAAAAAATTAAGCTTGATGACAAAAAAAATCTCGTTTTAGACACTTCACAAAATTGTCGAAAATTCCTTTCGATTATTATTAAAAATATTTAAATTTTTTGAAGAATTCTATTAATTTTTAACAATAATTTATTGTCCGCGTAATATTTATTAATTTTTAAAAAATTTATTACAATTTTCTAAAATATTGGAATTTCCAAGAAAAAACTTATTTTTAAAAATAATTGAATTCTTGGAAAGAATTTGACTTAAATCTAAAAGAATAATTAAATTATTTGAAAAATATGTTATTAAAATTGTATTTAAAATAATTGAATTTCTGTGGAAAATTCTAATTTTATTCTAAATAATTCAACATTTTCAAAGAAATAAGAACAAATTTTTTTTAAATAATTATTTTTTTCAGAAAATGAAATCAAATTTTCTATTTTAATTCTTGTAAAATTGTATTAAAAATAATTGAAATCCTGCGATGAATTTTAGTATTTGTGAAAATAATTGAATTATTGCGAAAAATTATATTACAATCTTTAAAAAGAATTGAATTTGTATTCAAACTTTTGTTATCTTTATAAATAATTGAATTTCTAATTCTCAATCTTCTGTATAAATAAAACACGCATTCTAGAAATTTTATTATTAACGAAAATAGCAAAATTTATAATAGAAATTGAATTCTTTTATTGGAAATTTAAAAAAATAAATTAAAAATAATTTTTGTTTAAATGTCTTTAAATAATTGAATTTTCGAATATCATTTTAATATTTATATTTAATAATTGAATTCTTGGGCAGAATTTTATTAAAATCTAAAAGCATAATTGAATTATTTTTAAAAAAATTTAATTAAAATTTTATTCAAAATAATTGACTTCTTTCCAACAATTTTATTAAAATATTTGAAAGTAATTGAAGTGCTATGGAAAATTCTAATTTTCATTAAATAGTTAAATTTTTTCAAAGAATTTAAATGAAACATTTATTAAATAATTAATTACATTCTCATCATTTTGTTATGGAATTAAAGTCAAATTTTTCATTTAAATTCTTGTAAAATTGTATTAAAAATAATTGAAATCCTGCGATGAAGTTTATAATTTGTGAAAATAATCGAATTCTCGCGCAAAATTTTATTAAAATGTTTAAAAACTATTGAATTTCTATGAAAAATTGTGTTATCTTTCTAAATAATTAATAATAAATTTTATTTTCTTATAAAAATAATTCAATTATTGCGCAGAGATTGTACAAGAATTTAGTTAAATAATTGATTTTTTTTAAATGCTATTCTAAATTAATTGAACTTCTGTGGAAATTTCATTATTTTTATGAAATTTATTGAATTTTGGGTGAATTTTATCAATTTTTCTTTTTAAGAAGAATCTGTCATACAGTCTAAACAAAAATTAGCTCAATCTCATAATTTCGTAATTTAAGAGAAAAGTACAAATTAAATTTTTAATTTGTTTCGGGTGGAAAGGCGAAGAATTTAATTTTGAACACTTAAAACGATTGTTTATCAGATTCTTCCTTAAATAATTATTGAATTCTTTTGTCTGAAATTTTATGAAAACACTAAATATATAGAAAATAATTGAACTTCGTATATTTTTTTTGGAAAATAATTAAATCGTTTTAAAGAATTTTATTACAATTCTTGAGATTAGTTTTTTGATTTCTAGTAAATTAGCGAATTTAAAGTAGTGAAATTAAGTTAAAGTCATAGTGTATTTTGTTCTCTATTTCATTTTTTTTTACATTTTAGCACTGATTGCGGCCTTGAAACTTAGTGAAATCTTTCACATTCGTAAAGTTGTGGAAAACATCCCTCTATGCGACAGTAAGTATGAAAAAAAACATTTTTAAATAATTTTTTTCCTTTATTATATTATTCTGTTCTTAAAAACTGATATTCAACCTTCTGCTGTTACTTATTCCGCCACTCTATCGCTATGGATCGTAAGTTCCATGATCCCCCATCAGGCATCCAATCTGATGATTTCTGACGATAACGGACGTTAGTAACAGCAGAGAGTTGATGATTTTTATATTATCGATTGTTTAATTTTCAGTTTCCCTTACGATCTATAATCTACCTGATATTTATGTGGAAAAACTGTTGACTTTCATTGCTGATGAATTGGAAACTACTAAGCACGTACAGTTTTATATAAAGTGGATTAATAATATTTTTAAGGAACGAGGCGATCTCTTTAATACACTAACTCTAATGCCTGTTTTAATAATGTTGCAAAAAAGTACACAGGAAAAATATGATGTCCTTAGTAAATTGTGAGTATTTAATTTTGGTCATTAAATATATAAATAACTAGCAAATGTTACGCGCGCAACCGCTCGGAACGTGTTATTCGATTTGTTGTCGTTATGCAAATTACAAAATTTCTTATTTTCAAATATAAAATTTAAAATAATTTCATAGTCAAAATTTAAAAAATTCTCTTATTAAGTACAAAATTAATTATTACTGTTCATATTTAAAAAAAATTTAATAGAGTTTAACGAAAGGATTCAATAATTTTCTAAAATTTTAATAAATCCTTCTTAAGAATTCAATTATTTTTTAAGTAGTAAAATCTTTACAAAAATTTAATTGAATTCCCCGGAAGAGATCAAGTTTTAAAAATATTTTTATCACACTTCGAAAAAATTCAATTTTTTTCTCAAATTTCAATAAATCCTTCGAAATAATTAAATTATTCTTTTAAATATAATAAATTTCTTTGTAAGAATTAAATTTATTTTGTAGACAGCAAAATCCTTTACAGGATATAAATTATTTTCAAAATAATTTTAATTAAATTTCTCGGATGGATTCAAATATTTTTAAAAATATTTCCATAAATTTTATTTATTTCCTAAACTTTTAATAAATTCTTCGAAACAATTCAATTATTTTTATAAATACTACAATTATTTGAAAGAATTAAATTCTTTTTAATCCAATTTAAATAAAATTACACGACAGAATTCAATTATTTTCAAAAATTTCCATAAAATTCTATTTCAACAAGAATTTTAAATTCTTTAAAAATAATTAAATTATTGTCCAAATATTTTTTAAACAGGAAAAGAACTTCATTATTTTGAATTATTTCTTAAAATTCTTCATACAATTTAATTATTTCTCAAAATTTTAATAAATTCTTCAAAACATTTCAATTATTTTTATAAATAGTAAAATTCTTTGCAATAATTTATTTAAATACATACTAATAGTAAAATCCTTTGCAGAAATTTAATTATTTTCAAAACAATTTTAATTAAATTCCTCGGATGAATTTAAATACTGATTTAAATATTTTTATAAACTTCATTTATTTCCTAAAATTTTAATAAATTCTTCGAAACAATTCAATTATTTTTATAAATAGTAATAAAATTCTTCGCAAGAATTCAATTATTTTTAGTGCAATTGTAATAAAATTGTTCATCAAAAAATCCAATTGCTTTCAAAATTTTCCAAGAAACTCAATTAGTTTAAATTCAATTCAATTTATTCAAAGAAATTCTTCAAAAGAATTTAATTAGGATTTTTTAAAATTTTAATAAAATTACACGAAAGGATTTAATTTTGAGAAGTAATTCTATAAAATAAATAATTTATCGAATAATTGAATGTTCCTGAAAATTGAATTTTCATGAAGAAAATTGTTTATCAACAAATTTTTAAAAAATTTGATTTTTTCGAAGAATTTTAATAAAAGTTTCAAGAATAGAACATTAAATTCTACGAGGAATTCAATTAAAAATAATTAAAATTTTGCAATATGTTTTATTAAATTTTTGAAATAATTGAATTATTCCAAAGAATTTTTTGAAAAAGCTCCAAAGAATTCTCTTTTTTTGAAAAAAATTAGAATTATAACAGAATTCAAATTTGAATTCGAAATTCTATTTTTAATAATTGAATTTCTGTGCAATTGTCTTAATAATAGAAAATAATTGAATATTCGTATAGAACTTAGTTAAAACTGATTTTAAATATGTTAAATATCGTAAACAATCTATTTTAAATAATTGTATTCTTTTGGCAAAGTTTTAAAAATATAATTGAATTTTATTTATTTTTTAAAGAATTGAATTTTTGTGATGAACATTGTTACTTATGAAAATAATTGAATTTTACAATAAATTTTATAAAAATTTATAAATACCTAATTGAATTTGAATCTAATTTCAGCAGAATTGCAAAATAAAATTCCTTCAAAAGTAATTCAATAAATGAATTATAAGTAATAAATTTATGGCAGTTCTTTAATAGAATTAAATTGTTTAAAATTTATTATTGTCAGAAATTGAAAAAAATTTAAGATTTTGTACTAGATTTTATTATAATTCTTCACGAGAATTTAATAACATTTTTAGAAAGAATTCTATTATTATCAATTTTTTTGATAAAATTCTTTGCAATAATTTGATGATTTTCAATACATTAATTTGAAAATTGAAAATAATTGAAAAGAAAAATTATGAAAAAAATTAAGAAACAAAAAAGCAAACAACTAAGTTTAAACTGTGAACAGATTAATGGATCACGAACTTTATTAATATAGAAGATAGAAGATAATAATTTTAAACTTTGCTACTTTTTTATTATTATTATTATTATTATTATTATTATTATTATTATTATTATATAATAAACGTAGTAAAGATTAAAATTATTAACCTAGATAATTAAAAGATTTTATTATCTTTCCAGATGTGACTATAATCAACATACAATGAAGTATTTCAAACAAATGGGAAAGTTGAAGAAAGTGCAGGAAATTACGGAAAATTCAGTTGATGAAATTGATTTGGATGAATCTTAAATGATTCCTGTCAAAATGTTTAAGAGGAATAAAATTTATAAATAACTTGGAAATATGATTCATAAATTAAAAATTCAACAAGATTTGAAATCAAGATCAATATCAAGTTGCCAAGTTTTAACATCTTGGCACATCTCATATTTTTTAGTAATTTGTGTATAGTTTTGTAAATGATTCAAAGGGTAATTTTAATTAAAAATATTTTTGAATATCAAGAAATTACTTTGCTTTCTTTCTGTTATTAAAATAAGTTGGGTGTCTTTTTATTTTATATTTTAATAACCTTCAATAAGATTTTTTTTTTAAATGGAAGCCACAGTTTATTTTCAGTTACAGAACATTTTTATTTAAAATTTCTCCAATTATATAGGCTTTTAATTCTGAGAGGAATATAAATAACATGTTCGATTTCTCAGAATCGTCCAAATTGGATGTTTTTTTAGTTACTATGAGAATGTTATAATTTTCACATTTTTATGTATTTTTTTTAACATAATATTTTTGGTATATTGTAATACAATTTATGCTTAACTTTGATAAATTTTATAAAGGAGATAGATGTAAAAATAGATTTAAAAGAATAGGAATTGCAGTAGCAAACAAATTTTTTTTGGAATGTAAAAGACTCTAAGAACACGCTGCTAAAAGTCTTCGCAAATCAATTACCGAAAGATATTGAAAAATGGGATTACAATCATTATGTGAAATTTGAATTTTGTAATTTCTTTGGACCATATCAAACACAGAGTTCATGCATTCTTCCATTAGATTATTTCTTCTTCTACACTTCTCGACGTAGACTCTCAGAAATTCGGCATACGCTGGAAATTTGTTGTACGAAGATTCAATTCTTTTGAGGAAATTCTTGTTCTCAGTGTACTTTGCGAATTTATCAATACGTTCGGTTAATATATCGTAGAAAGAGATGTTTGAGCCATATTCAACTTTCGTGTTTTTCATGCTAACTTTTTGCCTTTCACATTCCTGTCTCCAATCGTTAAGATTATGTTTTCCACAAAATTCGAACAATGTCGCATCACCTCTAGTTGTCAGCAACAATAGACGCGCAACTATTAATTTCAGATAAACTTTTTCATCCTCTGTAGATAGTTGGCAAGATCTATCGAACTTCCATCGAATTTCAACGTTCGTAAGATTATTAACATCGTTGGCGTAATCAATTAAGAGTAAATTGCACTCATAGGAATTTTTGTAAAGTACTATTTTGATTTTCGAACAAGATTTAAAGTCATTGTACTCCATCAAAATATGAAAGAGTTCAGGAGTATTTGATTTTTCAAAGCTTTCATTTATTCTGCACAGAAAAAAATCTTCCTCTTTATCTTTTTCCAGGTAATTAAATACGAATTTAAGCATTGCAAATGGAGATTTTGAAGCATTGATGTCGTGTAATGTCTCGTTTGACGTTTCTTCATCTAACATTGAATTTGATCTGTCTCTCGAAATCCACATATGATTTGTGATTGACAACATTCTGTGTACGTCATAAGATGTTACATTAGAATGATAACTTTCCTGTACGATTAGTATTTTCATAATTTTTAAAATGTTTGCATACATTGAGGCAGTGATGGGCACATGAGTTTTAAATTGTTTCGAGAGCATGCTTAAAGCAAATGATAATGGTGATGAATTGTAAGAACAATTTATTTGAGGATCGGCACCCTTTTCCAAGAGCAGTTTAACAATAGTTGGTTGAAGCGCAGCTGCTGCAAAATGTAACGGAGTTAAGCCTTGATCAGTTCTTGAATTAATGTCAGCTCCAGCATTCAAGAGCATTTTTACTAATCTCGTGTTGTCGAATGTTGATGCAATGTGAAGAGAACTAAAATTTTCCCAACCCTCAACTGAATATTTGGCATTTAGAAGGACTTGTAGTATTTCTTCACTTTCATCTTCAACTGCAATGTAGACGGCTAATTTACAAGGTAAAGAGTTCGGTTTGAGTCTGCTTGCTGTACTATTTACAATTACTTTAACAGTTTCTAATTCTCTGGCACGTATAGCCGAATGAAGCTTCGTCTCTGTAGAAAGTGCGTTTAGATTGAATTTAGAGTTAAACTTTAATGAATATTTCCAAATATTATAGCGTTTTATACAATGATATGTAGCAGAGGATAAAATATTATCTTTCGTTTTAACACCCACATCGACTAAATATTTAAAAATTTTGTGTTCATCAGGTTTCACACACTTTGAAAGCAAATGAAAGCAATCTTCAGTCACTGTTTTGTTGTCTTTATGGCCATTCTCCATCAGACACTTTACAACTTCTAAATGACCGAAAGTTACTGCTGCGACAAGAGGACAATTATAGGTTGTTAGACCATCGACTCTGTTACATCCGTTCATCATGAGTAATTTAACAATTTCCAAATTTCCACTTTCAGCAGCTGAATGAAGGGGTCGAAATAGATTAAAATATCTATTACTGATAACAGCGCCATTCTTAAAAAGAATTTCTGCCAATTGAACGTTTTCATTTGTCAAAGCAAGATGAAGTGGTGTTTTTTCCTCGATATCTTCCACATTAACCATGGCACCATTTTCTATAAGGACTTTTGTAAATTCAACTCTATTTCTAGCTACAGCGTAATGAAGTGGCCTTTGATGTCTGATATTTTTCGCGTTTACATTACATTCTTTAACTAGTAGATTGAATATCTCCGTCTCGTTCTTCTCTATCGCAAGATGCAGTAGAGTATTCTTGTCTCGATCTCGTTTTGCAATGAAAAAAGCAATCCCCTTCTCTCCTTCGGCTACTTGCATCAAACTTCTCACCCTTGTTGCTTCATTGGCAGAATAGTGTTTAAGAAATGCTTGAAAAAATTTTAATTTCTTATCATCGTCATGAAAGAATAGTTCTGAGCAATTCTCCGAACGGTCACTGTTTATATTCGACCTATCCATAATTGGAAAAGGTATAAGTTATTCCAAAGAGAATAAAACTTATAAAACTTATCCTTTCAAGAATATCACAATCTTAAAATAAAATAGTCTGATCCGATTATAAATTCTGTAACAAAAAAAATTATAAAACTGCGTTATTTTTTGAGTATGTACGTAAATAAAAAAACCTAGAAGTAAGTGGAGTTACAAAAATACGTAAAAAGTAAGTCTTCGTTTCAATTTTCAAAACCTCATATTTTTGCAGTTACACAGTTTTATAAAATGTGCTTTTCGGTTTTTTGTAGCTTAATTATCTGTCTTTAAGTTGTAATAGTGTATTTTTAAATTACATACAATACTTTTGTATAATTGAGGGGCTGGATGCTATAAGGGGATACGCGTGGATTCTGACGATTAACCAGTAGGTCGAGTATAGGTCCAGTAGGTCGATTTTTAAAAGTTTTTCAAATTACAATTTTAATCATTGTTTCTTGTAGAGAATAAAATTCTACATCTTTTTTCTTCTATAAACATTTTTCTATCTTTTTTTACTTTTAAAGTTAATGAGAAAAAACTGCATTTTTAAAAATCGTAGAATTTTAATGTTTTTTAACTTCAACTCGTGATATTTTGGTTAATTTTTATTATTTTTTGATAAAACAAAAACGAAATTAAACCTCAGAATGTTCAAAAAGTAAATAAAGCATAGAAAAAAACATTTTTTTAAAACAAAAAATAATAATTTTTTTTCAAAACAATGTAAAAAAATATAGTTTTACACTTTCAAGCGCTTCGTTTATCTGAAAAATTTTGAGACCTGACAAACTTCCAGTGAGAAAGTTGTTCATTAATAAGTAAAGAAGTTTTCTGGAAAATTTTATTAACACTGGATAAAAACTTTAAAAGTTAGTAATATTTAAAGATCCGAGCGCATCCTAACCTTAAAGTTCCCATGTTTCGCACTGCAACTGAGTCATCGTGGTCGTCATCTCTATTTACACATTTTCATAACACAATGTCTATATATTCATATTAACCATTAAAATAAGTTAAAATTAAAAAAAAATTATTTATTAACAATTAAATTATTTGATTGAAACAGAAAAGTTTTTACCATTTTTTCTTTTTTCATTTTTTTCGTTTGTCCTTGACAAAATGTCAATGCACACTTTTTAAATGTTTTGACTCAAACAATTGAGAGCATGCTTTTATTTAAAAAATTACTAATTTAACTATTAGAATACTTTTTTTATAGCATCCAGCCCCTCAATTTTAACTAATTTTTTTTTGTTGAAAAGGAGTTTCAATATATAGTGCATACTTCATGAAATGAGTCAAGTAAATCATATTTAAAGTTACAGATTAAATTTTGTTCGTTAAATATAATGAATTATAAGTAAATTTACTTTCGTTTTGACAAATTAACATAACCTAAAAAATGGTTTATTGAACCAGGCAATTTTTGATTCTGTGTTCTTATTTTGTTTTATTCCATGTTTGTCATAATTGTTAATTTTTGCTTTTAAACTTTAGATAAAGTTATTTTCATGTTTTAAAAAATTAATGTTTTACTTTTAATTTTTTATATGCCAAAAATATGAATCATGAAAAATTTGGCAATTTTTCTTAAGTGGCGAAAGCTATTATGTTATTATTAATTTAACTTAAAATATAGAATTAGTACTTTTGTTTCACAATTTAATAATTTCATATTACACATTCGTTAAATTTTGAAAATTAAATACTACTTATTACATCTGTGATGTAGATTCTGAAAGTCCAGAATGTCTTAAAATATTGCACCGTAAATACAAACAATCTTGTCGCGAAATTTGCCAATAACCGGTTTTTTTAAAAGAAAAATCAGTTTTGGTGTGTGAAATAAGCAAAATACGTGTGAAAACGCTACAAAATTTATTGCGTTCATTCAAAGTAAATATAAAATTAAATATAATTTTGTTATTAATAAAAAACCAACACCTACCAAAGTGCTATTTCAGCAACTTCTGTCTTCTGTGGACATCGGATTAAGCAGAGTCTACAATGTTGTGTTGATTTTAGCACTTGTTGCCATGGTAACCTAGGCAACACAGAGTTTTAGGAATTGGAGAAAGCCCTTAAAGGCGCTCTCATAGCTCTGAATAGTTGTCATAGTAACACATGAGAGTAACTATGTTAGAAAATTTAATTTAAATGTTTTTTCTCTCTTACTCTCGTGCAGGCAGTAGAATTTTTTTTTATATTTATGTGATGGCATGGCAGCTTGCTGTAGTTTATTTTCTTAATTTTATATTTATTTTAAATAACTCATCTTTAATAAATTAATTGTATCATTTATAAATTGTGTTTGATTTATAAATTGTGATATAACCTCGTGTTTAATTGTTATCCAAAAATTAATTGCTAACATGTAAAATTAAATATATATAATTTGGACTCGGATGAGATGGATAAATATTGTTATATTATTGCTTTTTTTTAATAATGATAAAATGTACAAAATAAGTTTAACCATTTTTAATGAATTTTATTTTTATGAAAGTTTGTCATATTCGTTTCGTATAAGAATTTACAAATTTCATCAGAATTGAGCGAATAAGGAAGGAATAATTTATTTGTTACATATTATATTCAATTCATAGAAAATACAAACTAAAGAATATTACTACATGTATGTGCGGCTGTCATTTACAAAATTCTATTGTCTACAGTACAAAAGAAAATAGAATTTTTTTTTTTTAAATATATTTAAAAGCATAATATTAAGTGTTTGGAAAAATTGTTCTCCACTTTTTTTGTCGGTATTTTCGCATTTCTAAGAATTTCCGAACACACATAGCATTCGAAAATTTTCGATTCACGTTCACAAATGCGAAATACTTAAGCGATCACATATTGTATTTTCTTGTTTTTTGCAAAAATCACATCTTTAATATAAATGAAAAATAATAATTTCATCTATAATAAAAGTTTTCAGTAAAATTCTTAAATTTCAAAGTCATTCATTACTTCTACATAATGTAAAGTTATTATATCATTTATTTAATTCTTTAAAATTTTATATTTATGCGATTATTTCCTAATTTTTTTTCTGCAAAACTAATGCATACATTTAGATATGAGACGGAAAATTCCTTGTTTTTGAAAATTAAAATACTATTGTTTAGAAATATTTTCAAATAAAATAAAATTATACTATTCCTGATAATGAAGTACAATATTTAAAACAGATAAAATAATTTCAAAAAAGCTATTTTCTTCGAATGATAATATTTGTGAAATATATTTTTAATTCAATTTCTTAAATTGTTTCTTTAAAAAAGAAGGTTTTTTTTCAAACGGAAAGAATTAATGTAAGAGAAAATTTAGAAGAAATAATTACAAATCTACATTACATTTTTTTAATTATAAAGATTGAAAATGTCTATACACACTTTTACATTTTCCGTTACAACAATTTCAATTTTTTTGAATATGAAATTTTATAATACACTCTCCGATTCACATTATGGAATACTGCGAAATTTGTTTATACAATACATATTTGTAATATTTTCGTTCTCTACTTTTTTCCAATGAATATTATGAGGAATGAAAGTAGAAAAAAAAACAGGAAGTGTAACTTTGACTATTTTTCGAAAAAAAGGGTTTTTCTCATAAGTGTTTCCTGACTCTTGTTAAATGTTACTAAAAATAATTATCCACTTGTGCCTATTGAACCATTTAATAAATTATTATCTCGTGGACGGCATTTCAAAGTCGACCTGGTTTTGGGCTTTAGAATCTTTTTTGGGCAAAGTTAGTAATTTTGGATTCAAAAATCACAAATTAAATCTATCTTTAGTCTTGAGTATGAAATAAAGTAGTTTCAATAGAAAAAAACCATATCTTAAACAAAAAATAAATTTTGAAAAATTAATGTTCAAAAGTCTTTCTGAAAATTGACCCAATTTATTAGTCCAATAAGGTGGACAATTTTGAGAAATTTTAGTAATTTAATCCATCATCAAATTTTGTTTAAATCCAAGAAGTTTTATAATTTAGTCAACCATGTTGGATCCGCCATTTTGAATTCTTCAATTGAACCATTATATTTGAATTTAACGGCCTTAAAATCATTAGAATACCAAGTTTCCTTTAGATTAGACATATTTTTTATCACAATTAAATATTTCAGGATATATCCATAATAAAAACACTTTAAAATCTTTTTAAGGGTCAATTTAAAATATTAAAAATAATAAAAATTGGCTTCTAATTTGTTAGTATTCAATATTTTCAATATCTTCAACTACATATTTCTAAAAATTTTAAAAGACATAAAAATAATATTTTGAATAATTTTTAATATTTTGGAGAAAACGAAATCATGTTCAAAATTTTTAATTAAAATTCATAAAAAAAAATTAATTAGTTTTTTAAAATATGCAAAATTTTTTTTAAGAAATTCAATTATTTTCGAAAAAATACATTAAAATATTTTTAAAAGCTATAATTATTAGAATTGCTTTATAATAGTTTTAAACATATCTTTGAATAATATAAATAAAATTTATGAAAATTTACTTTTTGGACTTATTAAAATTTTTGTGAAATCACTGTCCAATTTTCGAAAATTTATATTTTTAAAAAATTCAAGTTTTTTTAAAAATATTTCTCCGAATTTTAATTGTTTGGAAAATTTTCAAATTTAAAAAACTATTACCATTAAAAAAATTATTTTAAAATGTTTTTAAAATATTAATATTGTAAGAATTTTTTTTTATAATTGTTTGAAAATATAACTTAATAACTTTAATAGCTTAGGAAAAAACTATAGACTGTTACTGTTATTATGAAAAAAAATTTTTTTTAATTAAAAAATGACACAATTTTTTTATAAAATTTTTTTATTTAAATGTGTTTTTGTATTTAAATAGATGAATTCTAGAAGAACTTTTGAAAAATTACTTAAATTATATTAACAATTAAAAATAATTGAATTTCTGCTACGAATTAATATTTATTTATTATTTTAAAAAATAATCCAGTTCTTCCACAGAATTTTATCAGAATTTTTGAAAATAATTGAATTTAATTAATATCTTCAGAAATAATTGCATTCTTTCGAGGAATTTTACAATTAAATTAAAAATAATTGCATTTCTTTGAGGAATTTTATTATCAATGAAAATAGTTGAATTTTGAGGAAGAATTTTATTAAAAATTTTCAAAATTCTGATTAAATTCTTTTGAAGACTTTTTTTTGAAGTTTTTTTTCAATAATCTATGTTTTTAATAATTTTAATTGAAAATTTAAAAAGTAATTAAATTTTATGAAGAATTTCTTTCAAGTTTTTAAAATAATCGTTTCTGTTAAAAATTATTAAATATTATTTTAAAAATAAAGTTTAATAAAATTGTTTTGAATGTAATTGAATTCCTGTGAAAAATTTTATTATTTATAGAAATAATTTAATTTTTGCGAAGAATTTAACTTTTTTTTAAATATAATTGTATTGTTTTCAAGAATTAATTAAAAATTTGGAAAATAAAAGGATTTTTTCGAAAAATTTTATTAAAAATTGAAAAAATTTTCCTCAAACCTTAAGTTGAAATTTTATTTAAAAATTTACATAAAATGTTTACAAACAATTTGTGTCATTTTTTAATTTTTTAAAGAAAATGATTGAATATTTTACGAGAATTTTTTAAAAATTTGGAAAATAATTGAATTTTTAAAATAAATAAAATAAATTTTACAGAAAATCATAGAAATAATTGAATTTTTGAGATTAAATCACTTTTAGCATTACTTTTAAGAGAATTAAATGTTTGCAAAGGCTTTACTAAATAATTGAATTATTTCACAATGGCTTTATGCGAATTTCAGAAAATAATTTAATTCTTTTGTGAAATTTTATATAAATTACTAATACACGTCAAGAATATCGCACAAGAAGATTAAATTTATTAAAGAATATCACAAGTTTTTGCACGAAATGATAATTTAATTCTTTTTTTAAAATGTTTTAGAGCTTAGTCACTTATTTAATATTTTTCCAGATTGTAAAGCTTCATCTAAAGATAAATTTTTGAATAAAAAAGTGATTTTCGAAAAAATGAACTTATGCGGTTTCTGCACAAAACGCTTGAATTTAATTTCTGCGAAGAATTTTATTATTTATGAAAATAACAGAATTCGTTCGAAGAATGTTAGTAGGTATGTCAGGCTGTGGAGAATCACTTTTATTAAATGAAGTGTTGTGTAAAAAATAAAAAAATTATGTTCCGTTCCAAGAGAGGGAAACTAAAAATCTTTACATTTGCTACTGGTTTTTTTATGGACACAAACAGAATATTTATCCTATAAAAATTTTATTTTACATTTTTGCAATTTTCCTTTATATCTGGATAGATTTTCAAAATAATTATTATTCTTTCAAGTCAAAGCAAAACTTACTGTTCTTTTTTTTTGCCTCTTTGCGCTATCGTTAAATTTTAATGACAAGTAGAAAATTCTTGACTAGACTATGTTTAATCCTAGTATGTTTTTAAATGTTTCTGAGTATTTATGTTTCTTTCGTATAGTTGACTAAGTTTCTTAATCATATAGTCACCATTTTTGAATTGTTTAATATTTAAGTATATTAACTTTAGAAATTGATACATCATTTGTGACGCGAATCATTAGTTGATATAAAGAATTATATACTTTACCTTACTTCCCTTCCACTTAAGTCTATCTATATACTTTTTTAAATGACTTCATTTCAAATACACTAAAGCCTACAATTCTATGTCAAGTAATTTTTGGATTATAGATACATCACTAGATGAACTTTGATTAGATGATAATCAATTTCTCCATAATTTCAGCAGAGACGAATGTTCATGATCCTCATCAACATAATATATGTGCTTAGATTTTAATTCAGTCTTACAGTTTTTCATATTGAAATTCTTTTCCTCACGCAGAATATTTAACTACTGCGCAGAAAAGAATATTTTGTTTTGAAAATTTTAAACTTCACCGATAACTCATAAATATTTTATAACCGACGAAGACATTTGACTTTAATTCACAACCTAAAACCTTGCATCTGAAATTTAGAGTAATGTGAAGTTAGATAAACATAAAATTTAAGCTTCTGGGCAATTACTGTATTCATTAGTTGTTGTAAACTAATTGTAATTCTTACCACAACTTTCAACTTCACATCTATAGGTTTCTTTTTTATATCTTGACATTCTTTGTTTTTTTGGAGTGTACTCCTCATCGTCGGAACAATTTGTACCTTGATTAATTGCTACATCTTCAAGTTTCATATTTTGACAATCTAAACCACTGAAAAGTATTCTATCCAAATTTTCCATATCTATAATTTGATTATTACTTGGAGAAGAGATTTGTTTGGTTGAATTCATATTTTTTGTCATGGTAACATCATCATTGACAAAGACAACACTAACTTGATTCTGAAAATAAATAAGAAAGGACTGTTTAAAATTCTTTATTTTTACATTTTTTTTTGCGAATTTCTATAATGTACGTTACCTGAAAATTGTCATTACATTTTGACGTTCTCGCTTCGTATTTCATGAGGAAATTTTCTTTTGTTATTAAAAGATCCTCATTCTTTGGAAGTTTAGCATAAATTCTACAGTGATTAGGCAAATGATTTTTGTCTTTTAATTTTTGTGCTTCAAGACTGTAATCTTCTTTTTGTTGAGCTTTTGTCGTTATTTTTCGCTCGGTTTTCGATTGTTCGTTCTTTACAGAGAGACAATAGTTGATTCCGCCAGAAACTATGGTTTCTGAATTTTGATAATGTCTGTCTATGTCAGTCTCAAAATATCCCTCTTCATTGCATTGACTAATATCATCTTCGTGCGCATTCTCGGAGCCCTCGACAAAACAAATAATTTCCGGCTCAGTAGGAAGTGTTGGCGGTTGTCTGTGACATGTTTCAATATGCTCGGCAAGATTTTCACTAGTCACATAAGTGGAGGAACAAGAAGTGTATGGACAAACGAAGACGTTTGTTTCATTGTGACACTCTTGATAATGACGCCACATGCTTCCTGGATCTGATACTTCTTCACCACATCCAGGTTCACGGCATCTATAAGATAATAATGAGAATTTATTTAACATTTCCCATGCGTACATGTTACAGACTGACAAAGTTGCCACGAGAATCAGTTTTCCAAATTCCCTGACAATTTCCTGACTTTAAAAAAATTTTCCTGGCCAATTATTTTTACAGATGACTAAAAATTTTGACAAATAAAAATCTAATTCTTTAAAGAATTTAATGACTAATCAAAATTCGGTGCTAGTGAAATTCTGTTATTAAAAATTTGTCTGAGTAGAAATTCAGTTGAATGAGAATTTAAAAAAGAAAACTAAAAGAAACATTTATTTAAATAAAAATTATGTTTAATGGAAATGCAATCTACTAAAAGTTTTGTTAAACAGAAATTTCGTTAAATGTAAATTCAGTTGAATGGAAATTTTGTTAAATAATAATTCGGTGAACTAGAAAATCTGCTTCATAAAACATCGGCTAAATAAGTGCTGTCAGATGATTAAAAAGACAATTTTTCGAACTTTTCTTATTCATCTTCAAAAATCTATAAAATAGCAGAAAAAAACTTCTGTAGATTTTGGTTCTAATTTCTTCTAAAATATGATAAATGAAATTAAACTTCACAAAAATAATTTTAATATTAAAGAAATATATTAATATTATTGTGCTTGAATCTGTTTGCAGCTTCAAGTTAATTTTTGTACGCTTCTCAACATTTTTAATAAACTTTCAGAAAGTTTATTAAATCAACTTTAACGAACAAAAAAGTCGCTTCAGTCGATTAAAAATAGAAAAATAGTCGTTCATTTAATTCATTCTTGTCAGAAAAATTCAAATTAATCAAAACTCGGATAATTTTGCTAAATAACTATTTAAAAACTTCTTATTTCTTCAATCACAGGAAATAAAATTTACAAAATTTCAAGTTCTGAAATTTTATAATTTCTAAAAATTAAAACAATAATCCTTCCGAAAATCCAATCATTTTTTACAATTTTTAAAAAAACTTAATTTCTAAATCACTTATAAATTTTCAATCTTTTTTTGCAATTTCTTCGAAAATTCTACCATTTGAATACAAAAAAATTAACATTTTTATAATAATTTAAACCATATATTTTTCTTATCAAAAACATATTAATTGAGGTCGAATATTTTCAAAAATGTTAATAAAGAAATTCGTAAAATTAACTTTTTAAAAGTAGTTCCAATTTTAATTAGAAATCCAATAATTTTACAATTTAATATACAATTATAAAATTGTTCAAAAACTTGAAATTTAGTAAAATCTTTTCAAAAATAATTTAAATTCAGTAAAACCTTAAAAAAAAAACTTTAAAACCTTTTAACCTTAAAAATCTTTAAAATAATTCAAACCTCGACAAAATCTTTTTAAAATAATTGGATTTTTTTAAAAATATAAAAAATCAAAATTTTCGAAGAATTTTAATTATAAGTAAGTGATTTCTGAAAAATTGTAAAATAGTAAATTTTTCAAATTTTTAATTTACTTTGTTCGAAGGTAAATGAATCTTAAAAAAATTATGATAAAACAATAATCTAAGAATTAGTTTTTTTAGAAATATTGTAATGTACTTTTCCGAAAATAATTCAAGAATTTTTATAGAATTTAAAGCAAAATTGTTTTTAAGAATTTTAATTGAAAATTTTAAATGTATGAACTTTCTCTAAAATGTTAAAAATAATTCTGTAAAATTTTAATTTTATTATTTTGTGTACATGAATTAAAATTTTTGGAAATATTGCAAATATTTAATTTTAAAAAATTAGAACGTAATAAATCGTAATAAACAATATTTGTCACTGTTTTGAATTTTAAAATTAATGCACTAAAAATTACTAAATAATTCTTACAAAGTTTTCATTAAAAAAATTTGAAAACAATTAAGATCATTTCAAGAATTTTATCAAAACATTTTTTAAATAATTAAATTCTTTCGAGAAAATGTTATAGAAATTACATTAAATAATAATTTACATTAAAATTTTTTTTAAATAATTGAATTTTTTCGTGAAATTTCATTAAAATGGTTTTGAAAATAATTGAATTCCTACGATGAATTTAACTGTCAATAAAAATAATTGAATTCTTCAAGAAAATGTTTCTTTTTTTAATTTTTAAAAATAACTTAATTTTTATCAAGAATTTTATTAAAAATTATGCAAAATTAACTTTTTTTTATTTTTAAATATGAATTTTTGAATAATTTCAGATTGAAACTTTAAAAACATTCAATTTATTAACTAATTTACTAATTAATTATTCTTTTTTATTAATTTTGAAAATTTTAATATAATTCTTTGCAAGATTTTATTTACTTATTATTTTTTTTTTATTTTGTTCATTTACATAAACAAAAACAATCTTCGGAAGAATTCAATTATTTTTATAAATAGTAAAATTATTACATAAATTAATTTATTTTTAGTCAAAATTTTAATAAAATTTATCGAACGAATAAAATAATTTTCAAAAATTTTAATAAATTCTTCGACCCATAAAATGCAAATTTTTCAAAATACTAAAAGAGTTTTAAAAAAAAGTGCTCAACATATACTGGAAGTGCATGTTTAAATTTTATTGATTTCATTCAATTTGAAAAATTTTCGACAGAAAAAGTTTTCTCCAACTTGTGGCAATAGTAGGAACCATTTTTTTTTCTTCTAAATTAGAACTTACATAAATCGAATTTTGAGTGCTTCCAAAATTTCATGTGTCTTGTATTCATCTTGATTTGTAAAAATCTTTCCACATCCACGTTGCTTACATTCGTAAACTTCCTATAAATTGAAATAAAAAAAAAATTACACAACTATTTCATATGGAATAAAAAATATGTAATATAGTTTAAAATTTATACAAAGAGGTAAATTTTCTACAAGTATTAAAAGTAAATAGATGATTTATTTAGGATGAATTTTTGTGTTTGGTTGTGTTCTGAAAGCTTTATTCATAATCCTTTTTATTTAAAAAAATAAAACATTATTTACGATAAATTATTTTTACTTCTTTTTATTTCTATCTGGACTGATGAAAATTATGATTTAAAACAAAAAACAAAACAATCCGATTTATTTGATTTAAATCGTATTTTTTTATTTAAATAAATTTTTAAACAATTTTTTAAATACAATTTTAAATATTTATTTTTAAGTAGTTCGTTTTTCTTAATATTAAAGTTAATAACAATAATAATAATAATATTAATAATAATAATATTAATAATAATAATAATAATAAAATAATAATAATAATATTATTAATATTAATAATAATAATATTATTATTAATATTATTATTATTAATAATAATAATAATAATAATAATAATAATAATAATAGGGCTGCAAAATTTCATTTACAGGATTTCCTGACTTTTCTTGACGAATTTCTTTGTTTTCAGTGATTAACAAATTTTTAAATTATTCAACGTTCTGCATTGATAATTAAAAATTGAATAATAATTTCTAAGTAACAATTTTATTTATAAAGAAAAACATAAGATAATTAAAAAATTTTTGTTAAAAAAATATTTTATGTGTTTTAAACTTTTATTATAAAAAAAAATTTTATTTTTATTATAAAAACAAAATTTACAATTTAAATCGTAGATTTGCAGTTATTTTCTAATTTGTGTCCACCCAGAATAAAAATTACATATAGAAATTTTCGTCATATAATAAAATTTTAGAAAACTAACAGAATACTGAATATATTTAATGTTTCTTTGGCTCAAATATAAAATATTGATTTTTCATCTTTCAATAACTATTCTGACAAATTAGCAAAAAACTAATAATTACTAAATTTTTTTTTAACGCTGTCTTATATTATTTCTTTTAGCGCGTTGCAACTCCAGCAGCTCAAGAAGCTTGAAGACCGATCACAGTCGCTCGAAATGCTGAAGATGAAGCCAATAAATCACTTAGAAATACAAAAGATATTTTTTGTACCTTTTTGTGGGACTAATTATGCAAAAAATTCTGTTCTTTTAAGATTATACAATAAAGCGAATGCATTCTAAAATGAATTAGATTTTTATGAGAATTCCCTGCTTAACATAACCTCTTCTTCAACCATGAGGTCTAATCAGTTTCTATTTTTCGTTAATTTTTTGTTTTTTCAAGATTTTTTAATATTTTTTTAGCATTTTAACACCTGAAGTACTTTAAGCATTTCTCATTGTTTAAATATAATATAATATAATAAATATAATAAATATAATAATATAAATATAATACAATATAATAAATATAATACAATATAATAAATATAATATAATAAATATTAAATATGTTTAAATAAATTAAATGAACATCTAATGAAGTATATTTTATTCAAGAGAAAACCTCGTTAAAAAATTAAATTAAATACATTCTCTGCTTATGTTCGTGAATTAAATGTTCTTTGAAATCTCACAGATTTAATTTAAAAAAATGTTTAATTTAAAAAATGTCGGCTATTTTTCGAAAAAAAATTCAAATCAAATTTTCTCACTAATTCCAGCGTTTTTTATATTTTTTTATTATTATAATATTCTGAAAGTGTAACGATTATTTTCAAAATACAAAATGGCGGATCCAATATGGCGAACAAGATTTTTAAAATTTTACTAGATTCGATTGAAACTTATTTCTCAGGGGTCATAAAAATAGTTATAACTTTTTTCTTTTGCATATTTCTTCAAAAATGTTTTAAAACAGTTTCGATTTTGTTAAAATTTTGGACCAAAAAATCAAGTGCACTCGGTTTTTCTTCACATTTCACTAATTTTAAAATTGTTTTTCTTTAAATCGGAGTGTTTTCCTGAATTCCCTTCTATATACATGCGTATATAAAAAAAATATAAATCGCACATACACGTAGGTAAAAAAAAAATGCTAAAAATGGAGGATAAAGAACGAAAAATAAGAGAAAATGCAACTATAAAATAAAAATATCATTTATTAAATACTTTGTTTTTTGAATGTAAAAGAGAGAAAACAAACATTTTTATCCAGGAAAAGATGGAGATGTGTGTACTACAGCAAGCCAACTGCAATCATTATGAAGTACAAATACCTTTTTTGGAACAATTTCCTCAATGGTACGATTCCTAGACACGAATCTGATAACACTAACCTCACTGGGTCTATCAGTGCACGATTCTGTACCCTGACCCATTATTTAAACTTTTTGTTTTTGTCTCAAATTTTACACTAACAAAAAAAAGTCAACAACTCACATAACCCCTAAAGCTATAATCGAATAGGCCTAAAGGAGGCGTCATTTTCACCGAAACACAACAAATTCTCTTAAAGCTTAGATAAAATTTCAATAGACGTATTTTATTCAATTGAAAGAAGAATATCTTGTGAATTATTCAAGGAGATAACTTGTCTTTTGTTTTGTATGAGAAATCGGTGACAAGGGATAAGCGAAAATGATTTAAAATTTTATTTATCACACTTGGATATTAGAGGTGATGCTGTTGAAGACGAAGGCCGGCATCAACATTAAACTTGTGCGTATTTGCACAATTGTTTAGAATTTAAGGCCTTAGCACAATGAATTTGCAAAAGTCGTTGTTCGTTATAAGGTTGAGTCCACAATAGCACCTTGAACGAAACGTGACGAAAGAATGTACGTTTACCTTCCGTTACTATTGTGAACACGACTTAAGGTTGAGTCCACAATTGCGCAGGCAGGCGCAATGAGAGTGAGAGAGAAAAAATTAATTTGAACTTTCTAACTCTCTTACTCTTATGTGTTACCATGACAACCTGCAGGCAGTGGCGTTATTTCGAACCAAAAGTTACGAAAGCTTCCACACCCTGGCCACAATGGGAAATTCGCTAGCGTTTCGATGCACAAAGTGAATGCCGATTGGTTGCTTGGTGGCGCGATAAAAGCTACCGTCAGCTTTCCATAAACCAATCATTATACTCTATCGTCCATGATCAATTCCATTTCAGGAAGGACAGTTTTTGGCGTAGTGTACAGGCCGGTTATTTTGATTTTTGACCCGAAAGAAAAGTTGTAGCAATATACTTAAGCAGCGCGGAACTTAAGTAGCGTCAGTAATAAATTCGCTTTTGTAGAATTAAAATTTTTATGAAAGTAAAAAGTAAATATTTACAATGAGTACGGATAGTATCGAGAAGTTATATAAAAATTTTGGGATTCTCGCTGACGCCAAAGATAAACTTACTGAGGTGAGCAGTTAATTTTATGTATTTTTAGAAATTTCCTTTTACTTCTACTCTCTATATTGTTAAAATTAGTTTATGCAATGATTTCTTTTTTCGTAGAATTTCATTTTACTTTGATAATCTAGAATTTAGGGGATAAAAATGTTTGTGATTTTCGCTACTTAAATTTTGTAATTTAGAGGTTAAATATTAACAACAATCTTCGTCACTTGCGTTCTGATATTTAGTATGTAGTTAAAGACTTTTCGTATTTCAATTAATCATGCTTGTTGAACGTTAAGTAAAAATTTTATTACTGACACAACTTTTGTCTTTGTTTAGACGCAGTATTTTCAACTGCGATAATAAAAGATTTAATTTTTTTTATGATTTTTCGAAGAATCGTCAATCAGTTATTTTGCCACGAATTTCGTTTTGTTTGCTTCGAATTTTTTTCATTTAATAAAAACGAGTACAAAATTTGTTATTTTCTCAATTAAAAGTGTAAAAAAAAAAAAATAATAAATGCAGGCTTCGCACAAAATTTCGCAAAAGAATTCAATTGTTTGGAAAAAAATTGATAAAACTCATTTAAAAATCAATTATTTTCATAAATAGTAAAATTTCCACATGAATTCAAATCATATTTGAAATAAAATTATGAAAAAAGTTTCGAAAAAATCAATTATTTAACTAAATTTTTATACAATTCTTCTCGTTTCACAATAATTCCATTACTTTCACTGACATTTTTAATGATAATTAAATTTTTTTACAAACATTTTTAATGGAAATTAAATTTTTTACAAACATTTTTAATGTAAATTAAATTTTTTACAAACATTTTTATTATAATTCTGAGCAAGAATTCAATTTTTTTCATTAATATTAAAAACTCATGGAAGAATTTCAATTATTTTTAATACTATTTTAAATTAATTAATCGCAAAAATTAAATTATTTAAAATAAAATGTTCATAATCTTTATTATGTTTCAAATAAATTAATTATTTAAAACAATGATTATAAAATTCTTATGAAGAATTTAATCATTTTAAAAAATAACAAAGTTTTTCAAAGTTATTAAATTTTTTAAAAACATTTTAATAAAATTCTTCGCAATATTTTAATTATTTTCATAAATAATAAAATACTTAGCAGTAATTCAATTTTTTTCAAAATTTTAATAAAATTCTTCACAATATTTGAATAATTTTCATAAATAATAAAATTCAACGCAAGATTTCAGTTATTTTTAATTCAATTTTACAGGAAATGCACAAACAATTTAATTTCGATCTCTTGAAAAAATCAATGAGTTAAAAAAAAAAATGTTTTTTTTAATCCTTTGGAAAACTTGAATTATTTACAAAATTATTAGAATTTTTTAAAGGAATTCAATTATTTTTAAATATTTTACTAAATTTTTTGGAAAGAAATCAATTACTTTAGATACAAATTTATTTAAATGTTTTTGAAATAATTTGATTATTTTTTAAAATTTTAATAAAATTCTTCGCAAAACTTCAATTATTTACATAAATAATTCCTAAAAAGAATTCAATTATTAAAGATGAAGAGCAAAATTATTCTCGAAAATTCAATTATTTTGAGGCATTTTAACAAAAATTGTTTGCAAAATTTAATTATTTTCAAAAATAACAATTTTTATTATAAAAATTGAAATACCTTTTAAAACAAAATTTTTTTTGGAAATTTAATTATTTTTGAAAATTCTAATAAAATTGTTCGCAAGAATTCATTCTTATTTTCTTAAATAGTTAAATGCTTTTTAGGAATTTAATCATTTAAAAAAAATTAACAAAATGACACGCAGACATTTAATTATTCTTAAAATTTGAATTTAATTCTTTGTAAAATTTAATTATTTTTAAAAATCTTTCTTAATTAATTAATTAATTTTCCCAATTGTTAATTTTTAACGTCTGCTATTTTCATAGAATTCTCAAACAGAATTTAAATGTTTAAAAAAAATTTTGTAATAATCTTCATTAGAATTCAATTCGTTTTGTGAATAATCAAAATTTCTCGGGATATCAATTATTTTAATTAGAATTTGCATAAAATTAGCCGAAAGAAATCAATTATTTAAAAATTTGTATAACATTTTTCTCAAGAATTAAATTATTTGTATTTAATTTAATTTTTAAATTGGAAAGGTTTTTTTATAGCCATTAAAAGTTTTACATTTCAAATGAATTGAAATTCGAAAGAGAATTAAATAAATTTTCCATTTTATTTTAAGAAATTTCTTTTCATCTTGTAGAGTTTTAATTAATCTACAAAATTAAAAGAAATTTTTAAAAATAAAGAGGTAAATGGAAAATTTATTTAATTGTCTTTCGAATTTCAATTAATTAATTAGTAAATTAATTAATTTCAATTTTTTACTGTGAAATTAATTTAAAAACTATAAATATTCTTTATTATAATTATTATTTAAAAAACCATTATTATATTGTTTTTAGCATGAAAAAGAGTATCTGGAGATACTAACAGCTGTTAAGGGATCTGCTAAAGAAAAGCGATTAGCTTCTCAGTTTATTGCCAGATTCTTTAAGCATTTTCCGAAACTAGCCGATCAAGCAATAGATGCTCATTTAGATCTTTGTGAAGATGAAGATATTGCTGTAAGTATATTCACCAAATTTTCATATATATATTTTTTAATAGTTTATCAATTATGTAGAAAAGTATATGATAATTATAAGTTTTTTTTAATAGAAAGTAAATTTTTGGAAAAAAAGATTGATTAATTTTATTTTTTTGCAATTCTTTTTTAATCAGATACGAAAACAGGCTATTAAAGACTTGCCAACATTGTGTAAAGACAATACAGAACACACACCAAGAATCGCTGACATTTTAGCTCAACTTTTGCAAGCTCAGGATCCAACAGAACTTGATGTAGTACATAACAGTATTATGACTCTTATTAAAAATGACTCAAAAGGTAAGTTATGTTTATTATTGGAAAAAATTTATTTCTCATCATTACCTGATTTAATATCGTTGAATACAGAAATAATTTTGAAATTATAAAATTCAAAATGGCGAATCTAAAATGGTGGATTAAATTACTAATCTAATCACTAAGTCAACAAAACTCAGTATTTTAAGCAGGGCTGCAATGATTTAAATCAAGTTGATTTTAATCTTGATTTAAATCTTGACATTTAAATCATGATTTAAATCAAACTGCGAAATGCATTAGAAACCGAAAAGGATACAATATTAGAATTTATGTTAAAAGTTTTTAATTAAATAAAAGTAAAAAAGAATATCTTATAAAGATAATATAATGAATATCAGAAAATAATAATTATTATTTTTTGTTTATTTGGCGAAAGTTATTGAAAGATAAAAAATCTGTATTTTATATTTGAGTCAAAGAAGCATTAAATATCAGTATTTGGTTAAGATTTCCTAAACTTTTTTAAAACAAATTTTATTGTAACAAGAATTTATATATGTATTTTTTATTAAGGGCAGCCACAAATTATAAAAACAATTATAAATCAGAGATTTAGTTGGTCAGAAAAATACAGGGAATATTTAAAAATTCTTTAAAAGTCAGGGAATTTTAATCGAAAGAAACCACAAATTAAAAAACTTTGATAAACTTAGTTTTTGTATTTAGACTTTTTTTGTATAATATTTAATAATTAAACAAACATTTTTTAAATGTCTTATGTTTTTTTTATAAATAAAATTGTTACTTAAAAAGCATTAATAAATTTTTATAAGATTTTTTTTTTAAGTGTAAACTTAAGCGGAACTCTTCTGCCACAAAAATGTATTTTTATATGCAGAATAAACATGAATTGAATTGAATTGCATTATTAAAATTTTAATTAGTAATGCAGAGTATTAAATAATAGTTTAAAAATTTGTTAATCAGGAAAAATGAAAAATTAGTCAGGAAAAATCAGGAAATTCTAAAAATGAAATTTTGCATGCACCCTTTTATTAATTTTTTAATTCCTAATATTAAAAAAATAAATATTTAAAAAATAGTATTAAAAAATGATTTAAATAAAAAAAATCCGATTTAAATAAAAAAAATCTGATTATTTTTAAAAATCATGATTTTTATCAGCCCTGATTTTAAGGTTTTTGAGGTAATTGAATTCAAATATGATGGTCTTATTGTGAAATTCAAAATGGCGGATCCAATATGGCGGACTGAACTTTTTAATACAGTTTGAATTTGAACAAAACTTGAAATTTTTATGTTTTTCTGACTACATAATTGATTCATTTAATTAACATTAATTATATAAATATTAATTTAAATTGGAAACTAAAATTAGATGGTCCAATAAGGTAGACAATTTTGAAAAATTTTAGTAATTTAATCTGCCATTTTGAATTTCTTAATTTCAAACATTATATTTAATTTCAACGACCTCAAGAACATTTGAATCTCTAGTTTTGTTTAAATTCAATTTAGTAATTTAATCCGACATTTTGGATTTGCTATTTTGAATTTTATAATTTCATTTTAAAAAAAAATTACTAACTTTCCCTCAAAATGTTTTTTTCTTGCATTTTTAAGGATCTAAAATTATTCTCTATTATTAAAATAAAAAAAATTTTTTGAAAAAATTAAACTTTTTGAAAATCCATACGATTGATTGTTCAAAATCATGAAATAAGTGTATACAAAAATTGTCGATGAAAAATAATTCCATAAAATGTAAAATTTACATATTTCAATAAAATTTGACTAATAAATACAATGAAAATTTTCCCAAACTTTAATAATTTTAGTTAAAGTAAAATAAACATTTCAATATTTTTATATTTTTACAGCGATTGAAATTTTGAAAGAATTAAATTTAAAAATCTTTTAAAAGTTTTTTCTTTAAAGCTTGAAGTATTTAATTCCTGAAATTTTACCAGAAACTTTTTCAAATCGTTTTCTATCAGAATTCAACAATGAGAATTGAATTATTTAAATACAGAAAAAAATAATCGATAAAAGAATTAATTATTTTGAAAAATTGCAACTGTATCTCTTTATTGTATTTTTTAAATTGAGAGAAAAATTAAAAGATTAATCAATATATGAGAATTAAATTTTTGAAGAAATAAAATTATGACTTATGTTATTTAATGAATAATATTTTATTTAAAAAATTACGAAATGTTTTGAAGTTTGATGAAATATACATCAAAATTTCAACCCAGTTAATAATATTTCAAAGTGTTTTATAAATTCATTTAGCAGTTCTGACTCTTCATTTGTCCAATTGTTAGGAAATCGCAATTTTTCAGTTTTCTTTAATTCTATAAAAGAACAAAAAATACTAAATAACGTACGTTATATTCTTATTATTACATTATTTCTAATGGAAATGTTAAATTTGATTTATCTAGGTGCATTGAGTGGATTTTTCAGTCAAATTCTCAATGGTGACGATTCAACTCGTGAACGTTGCATTAAATTTTTGGGTACTAAGTTGAAAGCTCTTGGTCATAGTGTAATTACAAAAGATGCCGAGGATTTATTGATAGCAGAATGCAAGAAAGTTTTACAGGTAAGTTAATTTTTTTTTAATTGTCTTATAGTCTAGAAATACACGATTTTATAGTCTTGGTTCATGAGTTTTTGTTTATTATTTTACAATACGCAATTTAGGCGTAAAAATATGGTCACTTTATCTTTATTGACCAGAGGTCAATAAAGTGACCATTATTGACGTAGGTCAATAAATTGTTCATTATTGACCTAGGGAAATAAATGGTTCATTATTGACCTAGGGATATAAAGTACCCATTATTATCCTAGGTCAATAGAGTGACAATTATTGCCCTAGGGAAATAATGGAGTCCTTATTTACCTGCTGAACTGTAAGGAAGAACTTGGCATTTATTGGAACAGATAGAAGACAATAATACGCCTTTGTTGCATAGTTTACTATTATTATTATTGCTAATCAACGATATTTTACTAATTTTTTGTTTAAAATTTTTTCAGGATGTTACTGCCAGTGAATTCCATATCATTATGGATGTATTGGCCTGGACAAAATTAGGCTCAACAATTAAAGGACAACAGGAATTAATCGATATCGCAATAGAACAAGCAGAACTTACTGTACCATTCAAACACACGAATTTGGAGCAGTGTAGCAGAATTATCGAATGTATAAAACATGCACTTCCCTTTTTTAATGTGAGTACAAATTACAGTTTTAATATTAATTATTTTCAGGGTGTCTACTAACCGTGAAATCCGGAAAATAACCGGGAATTTAATTTTAGCGGGAATTAACCGGCATTTTTATACAAAACCGGGAATTTTTTCACCAAAATTAAAAAAAGTTTTATTATTTTCATTTGTTTTTAGAAAAATTACTTTTTATTTCAATTTTTATAGATATTTATACTCTTCTCTAACTTTGAATTAGTTAAAAAAAATTACTTTGATAGTAAAAGTCAGGCACTAAATCAAACAGATTATGGAAATAAATTTTAAAAAATTATGGATTTAATAGAAATATTGTGAAATTCGACTGAAAATATGTAATTGAATTTGTTAAAGAATTTCTTTAGAAACTTTTTAACAAATAAAATTTTCAAAGTATTTTAATTTAATAATTAATTAATAATTGGATTTTATAGTCACATTTTAATGAATTCATGTTTCTTAGTGCGAAGATTAATAATTCAAATTTTTATTAGTTAATTTAAAAAAACGATATGCACTTCAAATATTTTGATAAAATTGAATTTTCGCAAATTTTTTTTTTTAAATTCTGAAAAATAAAATTGTTGAAATTTTTCAATTCCATTGTTTCAAGATCAGGGCTCGAACTAGGTCCGTAAATCCCGTAAAAGTCCGTAACTTTGCTTGAAGTCCGTAAAAGTCCGTTTTTTGAAAAAAAGGTCCGTAAAGTCCGTAATTCGATTGAAAAAGATCCGTAAAGTACGTAAATTGTACGTTATAATTTGGATAATTTTAGAGAAATTACAAATGATTAAAGGAATTCAATTATTTTCAAAAGTAATAAAATTCTTCGCAAAAATTCAATTATGTTCAAAAATTTTTAAAAATTCTCGTCAACATTTCAATTATCTTTAGAAATAATTAAATTCTTCTTCGAAATATCAATTATTTTCAAAAATTTTAATAAAATACTTGGAAAAATTTCAATTATTTTCAAAATTTTTCCTCAATTCAATGATTTTTAATAGGTATCTATACTATTCTAATAAAATTTTCCAAAAGAATTCAATTATTTAAAAAAAAATCTACTAAAATTCTACACAAACCTTTAATTATTTTCAAAAAATAATAAAAATTTTACAGGAATTTCATTATTTACAAATTTTTTAAATAAATTTCTTCGCAATATTCAATTATTTTCATAAATAATAAAACTTTTACAGGTATTTAATTTTTTTGGCAAATAATAAAATTCTTATTAGGAATTCAATTATTTTGATGAATAATAAAGCTAATTGCAGAATTTCAATTATTTTTAATACAATTTTAATCGAATTCCTCAAAAAACGTAATTATTCTTAAAAATTTTATTAAAATTTATCAAAGAAATTTAATTATTTTAATAACCTTTGCTACAATTTATTTATTAGAATTTAAATATTATTTGTAATAAATTTTTGATTAAATTTATTTAATGAATAAAATTATTGCATTCAAAATTTTTAATGCAATTCTTTGCGTAAATTATCAATTATCTTTATAAATTATAAAATTCTTCTCTAAAATTGAATTATTTTCAAAAAATTTAATAAATTTCTTGGCAAAATTTCAATTATTTTCAAAAATTTTCCCTAATTTAATCATTTTTAATATCTATTTTAATAAAATTTTGCAAAAGAATTTAAATTATTGGAAGATTGATTGATACAATTCTTTAAAAGAATTCAATTTTTAAGAAACATATGTAATTATTCAATAAATTGTTTTTTTGTCTTTAAATAATGAAATTCTCATAGAATTTTCTCATAAAAATTCATTTAAAAATGGATTTCAGTTAAAATTTTAGATTATAATTGAATATTAAAAGTATTAGAGCGTAAAGTTTTAGAAATAATTAAATTATGAAAAGGTTTCAGATTCAAATCTTTGAAAATTTGAATTTTCCATATTTTTAACAAATTCTGTTGAACTAATTTTTTTGAGAAATTTTAATTGCGAATTTTTTTTTATTTTATTTGAAGTTTTTATTTTCTAATACATATTTAATTAAAGAATTTACAAATAATTGAAAAATCGAATATCTTTAATTATTATAAAACATAAAGTAATCGATCGCTGGAGTTATCGATATCTTCATGTTTTTTTAGTTATGAAAAAATCTCATTTATAGTTTTAAGTAAAATGTTCTATTTTTGTAAGTAATTGGTCCGCAAATGGTCCGTAATTTTTCCTTTTTGGTCCGTAAAGTCCGTATTTTTAAATACTTTCACTGGTTCGAGCCCTGCAAGATAATTAAATTTTTCTAAACAAATAATTGAACATTTTTGAAATAATTGAAATTTCTTTACATTTTTTTTAATAATTTAATTCTTTGAAAGAATTTTTATTTAAATTTTTCGAAAATAATCAAGGGAAGTTAGTGACCGTAATTATAATTTTATTTTTAAAATATAAAGTCCCTCTTGAAGTTTTAAATCAATTTTTTGCTTCTAAAAATTATATTATTCTATTATTATTCAATAGTTATAATTGTGGAACTTCTCTTAAATTTTTATAATTTCAAATTTCTGAATGTTCATATAAATGATATTTATTATTTCTTAAGCAAATTTAATGTTTATTACTTATTAAGTAAATAATTAATTATCACTGCTTTTTTTAAAATTGTAATAAAATTCTTCACAGAAATTAATTTATTTTCATAAATATTATCATTCTTTGAAAGGATTTCAATTATTTTTGTAAATAGTACAATTCTTTGCAGAAATTCAATTATTATCAATAGAATTGTAATAAACTTGAGAAATAAAATTTCCAATTATAATTATAAAAAGACAAGATTATTTTTAAAAAATTGAAAAAATTATTTTCCAAATTTTCATTTAAAATTATTATTTATTTATATCCGAAATTAAATTTAAATTTAAATTTCATGAGAAAAGAAAACAGGGAAAAAATTAGGCCATAACCGGGAAGAACCGGGAATTTTGTTCAATGAAAATAGTAGACACCCTGATTTTGATAATAATTAATCATTTTAATAATTTAATATTAATCCTAGACACTAATTAATAAAGTTTAAATACGTTTCTCCACTTACTTACAGTCTCAGACGAATTCATCGAAATTTGTTTCATATCTTTGCGTACAAGTTTTACCACATTTATCACTTATTTCATCAATTGAAGGCCGTGACACTCAATTGGAACTTTTAAAGCAATTAGCTGAACTTTCAGAATTTTGTGGTACACTCGAAAAAGCGGAAGATAAAGTTCAACAACTTTACAATGTTTTAATCGTACGTCATCATTTTTGTTTTCTATTTGCCAATATTTTTCGATTCTGTTCAATTTGTTAATAAAAATTTTTTCTAATCTTTTTTGTTTAGACCTTTATGCCACTACCGCCTGACACAGAGATAACAGAAGTTCCAAAACTTCAATTCAGTCATGTCGAATGTTTGATGTACGCTTTTCATAAACTTTGCAAGCAAACACCGGAATTTTTAATAAAGGATGCAGAACAATTGAAGGAGTTTAAATTGAGATTGCAGTATTTTGCGCGTGGCATTCAAGGTTATATTAAAAAATTGCGTGAAGCAATTAATGGAAAATCGGAGGAGGAATTGAAATCAGAAGAAAATCAATTAAAAGTTGTTGCATTAAAGACGACAAACAATATCAATACTTTAATAAAGGATTTGTTTCATTCGCCACCTAGTTTCAAAAGCGTTGTTGAATTGTCATGGAAAATTATCACTAATTCGCAAAAGGTATTTTTGAGCTTTAAAAGAATTAATTAATTAATTAATTAATTAATTAATTAATAATCATTAAAGATTTTTTACTAATTTTCAACTAGTTAAAAAATCTTTCTTAAAAAATTTCTGATTATTCTATATTGTTTTCCTTTTTCATTAGACCGATAAAGCAGTGTCTGGACACAAACGTCACACGCCAATCACATTTGGAAATGATAATCAAAATAAACGCAACAGAGACGATATGAAAAATAATAAAAGGGAACTTTACACTCCCCCCAGTGGAAAATACAGTTCAAACATCTCTTCAAACTATGGTAAGTTTTTTCACTAGCATTTGATATTTTATTAAAAATAAAATCTAATTAAATGTTTCTTCAACTACCAATTTTAAATAAATTATTATTATTATTATTATTCTAATTACTTTTAACTGATAATATTTTCAGCAAAAGAAAAACATTAGGTACTTATGAATTTGAACATAATTGTGATTCAGAGAATTTTGAATTTCAATTTTTTTGGAAACACTTTAATAATTTTGTTATTTATTTAATATACGAATTTTTCAAAATTTTAGTTTGAATCATCTTCAAATTCAATTATGTATAAAAATTAAGAGCGTAACTCTAATTAAATTTAATTATTTTCAGAATTAATTATTAAATTAAATTAAAATTAAAATTATTCATATTTAATAATTTATATGATAATTTTATGGTTATTCTTGAAAAATTCAATTATTTGTAATCTATTAATTTTCTTTTTCAAATTAAAAGTTTCACAAACACAATAGAGAGATAAAATTGAAATTATTAAAAATAATTCGTTTCTCGTAGTTGAATTAATTTTAAAAAAGTTTCAATTAAAACTACGTTTCGAAATAATTGAATATTTGAAACGTTATAATAGGAATTTTAAGGAATAATTAGATTTTGAAATTAAATTCTTTGAAAATTTTAATCTCTGTGAAAGTATAAAAATATTTAAATCTTTATTTTAGAAAATTACTAGAATTATTCAAAAACAATTTTAATAACATTCTATAAAATAAAATAATAATCTTCTTATTATTTATTAAAATATTTAAAAGCTTAAGTGGAATTTTCAATTATTTTTTATGCAATTTTAATCGAATTACTCGAAAAATGTAATTATTTTTAAAAATTTTATTAAAATTCTTTGATAAAATTGTTTATAAAAATTCTCTTAGAATTTTCTAATAAAAAAACATAATATTAAAAGCATTATAACATGAATTTTTAGAAATAATTGCAAATAAATGGTTTTTGAAATATTCAAAGAACTTTTTCGAAAATAATGAAAGCTAATGGATTAATAATAGAATTTTAGTTAATAACACTAAAAATTTTGAATTCTTGAGAAGTTGCAAATAATTTGAGACATTTAATTAATTTCAAAAATCATTAAATTTTTCGCAGAATTTTAATTATGTTAAACATCTTTTTAAAATTCTCGTGAAAAAATTAAAAATCAATTCTATTTAAAAAGCAGTAAAATTCTTCTACGAAATTCAATTTTTGAAATTTTAAGAAAATTCTTATTAAACTTTTAATTAAATGTGTCTGAAATTTCGAATGTTCAAATGAATGAAAAGTTTAGGAACATTAATTATTTTCAAAAAATTTTCAAAATTAATTGTTTTTTAATAATTATTATTTTAATGCAATTTTCTAAAACAATTCAATTATCTGAAAATTTTTTTGATAAATTTCTATAGGTAAAAATTTTATTTATTTTATAAATAGTAAAAATTTACAGAAATTCAATTATTTAAAACATTGTTTTTATAAATTTTCTTCGTATTCAATTATTTTTATAAATAATAAAACTCATGGCAGAATTTCTATTATTTTTTATACAATTTTAATCAAATTCCTCAAAAAATGTAAGTATTCTTAAAACTTTCTTAATAAAATTCTTTATGACAATTCAATTTTTATAAATATTTAAATTTATTCAGATATTCAATTATTTTTAATAAAATTTCTCAAAAAGAATTGAATTTGTTTCCAAATTCGTTACAAATTTTTTCAAGAGAAGTCAATTATTTTCTGAAATTGTAATAAATCCTTCGCAAGAATTCAATTATTTTTATAAACAGATAAACTCTTTGCAGGAATGAAATTATTATCAAAACAATTTTAATTAAATTCCTTAGAAGAATTCAATTTTTGAACAAAATTTAATGTTTTGAAAAAATTCAATTATTTTTAAAAATTTCCAGAATATTACATTTCAACAAGAATTTAAAACTAATAGAGTTTTTTATTAATTTGAATTGAAAATTTTGAAAGCAATTGGATATTATGAAGAAGAATTTTTTTACTACTTATAAAAATAATTTAAATGTTTCGAATAATTTATTAAAATTTTAGAAAATAAATGAATTTTATGTTAATATTTGAAGATTAAAATTCTTTTTGAGAAATTCTATTAAAATTGTTTTTAAATGAATTATTGCAAAGAATTTTACTATTTATAAAACTAATTGAAATGTTTTGAAGAATTTATTAAAATTTTGAGAAATAATTACATTGATATGAAGAATTTTATAGAAATAATTGAAAATAATGAAATTTTCTTTTTCTTTTTTATAAGTATTTGGACAATAATTGAATTATTTTTAAAGAACTTTAAATTCTTGTTGAATTAAAATTTTATGGAAATTTTTGAAAATAATTAAATCCTTTCGTGTAATTTTATTGAAATTGGATTAAAAATAATTTAATTCCTTCAAAGAATTGTAGTATTTATTAAAATAATTCAATTGTTTTGAAGAATTTCTTAAAATTTCAGGAAATAAATAAAGTTTATAAAAATATTTTTAAATATTTGAATTCATCTGAGAAATTTAATTAAAATTGTTTTGAAAATAATTGAATTCCTGCAAAGAATTTTATTATTTATAAAATTAATTGAATTCTTGCGAAGAAGAAATTCTTCGCATAACTATATTTTTAAGAAAAATTTAATTATTTCTCGAATTATTTATTAAAATTTTAGAAAAAAATTCAATTTTTTCGAAGTGTATTGAAAATATTTCTAAACATTAATTTCTTTCGAGGAATTCAATTAAAATTATTTTAAAAATAATTGAATTTTTTGTAAAGATTTTACTACTTAAACAAATAATTGAATTGTTTAGAAGGATTTATTAAAATTCTAGAAAATTATTAAATTCTTTCGTGAAATTTTATTAAAAATTTCAAAATATGAACAGTATTAATTAATTTTGTACCTAATAAGTAAATTTTTGAAATTTTTGACTATGAAATTATTTAAAAAAATTATGTTTGAAAATGAAAAATTTTGTAATTTGCATAACAACAAATAGAATAACACGTTCCGCGCGTTTGCGCGCATAACATTTGCTGGTTTTTTAATAAAATTGAATTTTTGCAAAATTTTTTTTTTTTTTTGAAATTCGAAAAAATAAGTTTTTTGATATTTTTCTATTCTACTGTTTCAGGATAATTTAATTTTTGTAAACAAATAATTAAAATTTCTTCAAATTTTATTAGAAAAAATTGAATTTTATTTGAATTTTTTAAAAATAACAAGTAAAGTTAGTGCCCGTAATTACGTCGGTGAAGTTTGCAACGTTTATGATCAACGATTGAAAGAAAAAAATTTATTTTCCTACCAAAAAATGACATTTTTTGTTCATAAATATTTTTTTTGTGAATCATTATTTAAAAAAATAATTTTACTATTTTTCTTTACCAAAATTTGCTTAAAAAAATAATTTTTTTCTAAAATCGTTGATTATAAACGTTGTGAACTTCACTAACGTCCGTAATTATAATTTTAGTTTTAAAATACAGAGTCTCTCTTAAAGTTTCAAATCAATGTTTTGCTTCTAAAAATTTTATTATATTATTTTTCAATATTTATAATTATTGAAATTCTCTTAAATTTTTATGTTTAAAAATTTCCGAATGTTTAAATAAATAATTATTATTTCTTGAGCAAATTAAAGTTTTATTACTTATTAACGGGAGCTTTGTTCAACGAAAATAGTCACTTGAAATTGCCGAAATGCGTAGAAAAAAATTGTTTTTAACAAAATCATTCTTTTTTTTTGTTTCAGGAAACAGAGGACGACTTCGGGGTTATAAGCAAGGGGGTAGAGGCGGTTTTAGGCAAAGGGGTCGCAGTAGTTGGCGAAATAAGCCCTATTAATATTGATTTAAAGTTTAAAGTACATTAAAAAAGAAAACGAGTCGTTTTTTCTCTAAAGAGACATCAAAAAGAAGATGAAAAATGAGTTTAGAAGCACAGCATGTGAATTAAACTATTTTTTTATTTTTCTTAAAAACTTTCTCAAGTTTTAGAGAGCTCTCTTTGGGAGTTTGAAAAGTGTGCTCTTTTTTTCATCGAGAGTTATATGAATTTTAAAGATCGAAGTATATAATTTTGAATTTTATGTTTCTTTTTTTTTTAATGTCAAAAAAACAAATTTCAGTAATTGGGATTTTCAAAGTGTTAGAGATTCATGTCAAAGGGAATCACAAATCCACAATATCGAAAACGACAACTAAAAATGCTAAGTTTGCATTTGAAGAAGTTGTCAAAAAGCTGAATGGTCTTTTCAGCTTTGCGAATATTCCCATTTACCTTCCTCTACTTTCCAATTTAAAAAAAAACTCCATATACCTTTAGAAGTTGCTTGTAAACTGTTTTATAGCAAGTGTTTTGTTCTTTAATCAAAGAAACATTTTAAGTTTTATCAACATGAATATCGTACCAAAGTAATGAATGCAATTTTCACAAAGCAATTCAATTTTGAATTGACTTTTGCATTTGTCTTTTGTTTCTTTCTTTTTTTTTCTTGTTTTGTTATTAAGAAAATTAAAATTTAATAAATTATTTTAATTTCCGAAAAAATTTTCAAAATTAATAAAAAGAAAAATTTCATAAAAAAAAACATTTTTTTCTTTGCTAAGTTTTTTTTTTTTTTGTTCACTAGTTGACGGAAAAACGGTTTCTTTGATTAGTGAAAAGTACATTAATCATAACAATTTTTATTACACTTTTCTTTTTCAGGTTCCAGAACTGAATTAACATTTTGCAATGGAAGCAATGCCGGAGAAGCTCACATTATAGAAATTCCGAAAATCTATTTTGGAAATATCTCGAAATTTCAATATCAATTAATTACACGTAATTTTTAATTAAAATCAACAGTAAGAAAATATTTTCAATTAACAAATATACTAATTTTTAAATATTTTTTAAATTGAGCTAAAGGAAAATTAACACATATTTGGCCAAATTGAATCAAAAACAAGTAAAAAAAATAAATAAAAAATTGCAAAAACTGGAAATGTAAATATTTTTGTTTCAATTTTTTAAAGAATTGATTCTTATAAAGTAACACTTAATATGAGAGTCATTATTGTTTTTGAAAATGTTTGTTTTAAATATGTGAAACTATATTAAATTTACTATCTAATCTCCCCTTATGGTACCTGTTTTGTATGGATAGTTTAAATTTACTCTTAAATCTCCTTTTTCTAAAATTTTATACGCTCTGGGAGATTCTGTATATATTTTTACAGTTTTCGTATAAAACATATGATTCGCTTTAAATAAAGACTAAAAAAAAAGAATAACTAATCTTACAAATTTAAACATTTATTTTATTCAAATGCATTTTTTTAGAGGTAAATCTTTTTTTTTGTATCACTGAGAGTTATTGCAAAGAATTAATTATAGATATGAGGCGCCTGAACATTTGTCATTGAAAAATCGTTAAATTGTCAATCGTCATTTATCCTGAAACTTCCTAGAACTCATGTATCGCAATTCTTCAAAAAAAAAAAAAAAGAAATCTACTTCCTAACTGATGCAGTATTTAATTATTTTTTAGAATTATTCACTATATACGTTTATATAATTGTTTTGAAACCTACAAGTTTTTTGTTAATTCGAATTATCGTTCAATTATTCGTCACACATTGAGCTTTGGACAGAGTAGGCAAATTTTCATGGCATTTGATTGTAATTTTTCATAATGCATTTTTTGATAGTAAGAAATAAACATTTTTGAAAAATTAAAAACAATTTTGTAGTTATGAGTTATTTAATTATAGTTTTCTTTTCAGATTTTATTTTACTTTTCAGATATTTTCACAATTTCTTCGAAAAGTGTTTTAAAAATATTGACAAAATTCGATTACTTTGATAAATTTATAATAAAATATCCATAGGAATTCAATTAATTTAGAATTTATTCAATTAATTTTCAAAACAAATTTCGAAAACATTATTTGACACAATTTTTATACAATTCTTCGCAATAATTCAATTACTTACACATTTTTCATAGAAATTCAATTTTTCAAAGAAAAAAAATGTTTCATGAAATTTTTAATAAGAATTTCAATGTTTTCCTAACTATCATAAAAGTCATCGAAGAATTTTAATTGTTTTTAAATACTATTTTCATTTAATTAGACGAAAAATTCAATTATTCCACAAATAAAGTTTTCCATAGAAATTTAAACAATTTAATAAAATCTTTCGCAATAATTCAATTATTTTTAATACAATTTTACAGAAATTGCTCAAATAAATGTAATTATTTTAAAAAATTTAATTTTGAAAAGATCAATTATTCAATAAAAGTTTTTTTTTTAATTTGAAGGAATTAAATTAGTTACAAAAAAAATTAAAACTTTACAAAAGAATTCAATTCTTTTCAAATATTTTAATAAAAATGTTAGAAAGAAATCAATTATTAAAAATAAATAACAAAATTATTCACGAAAGTTCAATTATTTTCAAAGCATTTTAATAAAATTTTTTGCAAAGTTCAATTATTTTCATGAGTACCAATATTCATCAAAAAAATTAAACTATTTTTGAAAGTAATAAATTTCTGCTTGAAATATTCATTAAAATTCAATTTATAATTAATTAAATGAATAATTTGAAAATTAATTAAATTTGAAGAGAGTGTTTATTAAAGATTTATTTAAGATAATTAGATCAACTTTTTAAAAAATTTATTTAATTAGGTAACCATTAAAAATAATGGATTTGTAGAAGAATCAATATTTTAGTTAAAAATACTAAAAAATTTTGAATTTTAGAAAAGTTACAAATAATTAGAGGAATTTAATTATTTATAATTCTTTTTTATAAATTTCTACGCAATAATTCAATTATTTTAATAAATAATAAATCTCAACAGAATTTATGAGAATAAAAATTTATTTATTCACTAAATTATTTATTTTTGTGTTTAAATAATTGAATTCGCGTAAAAATTTCTAATCAAAATTAATTTGAAAAGATTTTCAATTAAAGTCTTTGAAAATTTGAATTTTTCACACTTTTAACTTCACTAAATTAAAATTTTTATTTAATTGAATTTTTATTTGTATTATTTCAAGTTTTTATTTAAAAAAAATTTTTTTTAACTGAAAAATTTTCAAATAATCAAAATTTGGTAAAATTAATTTGCAAACAAATAGATTTGAAAATTCTGAAAAAACTTTTTCAAAAATTATTAAAACTTTTTGATTTTAAGAAGAACTTAATTTAGGAACACTAAAATACTCGAATGTTGGAGAATTTACAAAACAATTGGAGAAATTCAATTATTTTTTAATAAAATCAAATTCTTCGTAGAAATTGAATTATTTTCAAAAATTGAAAAAAATTTTCGACAAAATTTCAAGCTCCGTTATTTTTAGAAATTATTAAAAACTTTTTACAAAATTCAATTATTTTTAAAAAATTTTAAGAAAGATCTTGTCAAATTTTTATTATTTAAAAAAATTTCGATAAATTTAATGAAATTTTTTTTATCTTCTATTTTAATAAAATTTTGCTAAAGGATTCTCTTATTTAAAAACAATTTTAATAAAATTCTATAGTTAAAGATTTAGGAAGTTTAATAAATAATAAAAATTTCACAGAAATTTAATAAATTTCTTCCCAATAATTTCATTGTTTTCATAAATGAGAACAGTCATAGCAGATTTTTAATTATTTCTAATACAATTATTCAATAAATCATTTATTTGTGCATTTAAATAATTGAATTCTCTCAGAATTTTCTATTAAAAATTGATTAAAAAATTAATTTCACTAAAAAATTATAGATATAATATTTGAATAATCAAAGCATTATAGCAAGAATTTTTTGAAGTAATTGAAATTTGAAAATGATTCAAATTAAAATCTTTGAAAATCTGAATGAATTTTTTTTTTAAATTATTTGAAGTGAAAACAAATGCATTTGAAAATTGTCAAAGAAATTTTTTTTTTAATTCTAAAAAAATAATAAGTAATTGAATTGAAATAATGAAAATATAATTCACCCATGGAAAAATAATAACGATTAAATATTTACTTAAAAATATTTATTTAAAGAAATTCGTAAATAAATGTAATGAAACATTTTTACATTCTCCTCAAAAATGAGAAAGTCTTGGATTTGTGCGATTTTGAGAAATTTCTAATTTTTTTCTAAGTATCTAATAATTTTTAGAGTGTATAAAAATGTTATTCACATCACGAAAAAGTTTAAAAAATTTTCTAAAAATCTGAATAATTTAAAATTAAACTTTTGCGACAACTTTGTTAAAGAAACAAATTTATTTTCTATTTTTCAAAACAGCATATCGAAAGTCTGATACTAACCAAAAATCCTCTTTGTATAGAAAGTACATTGTTTTTTAACAAAATTGTATTTTTTTTTTAGAAAAATAGTCCGATAAATTTATTTTTCCTTTTTTTTCATTAATCAACGTTGTGGACTTCAATTTAGTTAAAGAAAGAGGGACATAAGAAAACAAACTCATGATTTTCTGTTGAAATTGGTGCATTTTTTTTATTATAAAGAATGATATGAAATACAAAATCTTACACATATAATAAAACATAAATAATAAATACTATGCTTTCTTCTAATCTACGAATACAATTAAATAATACCATTGTATGTAATATGAGAAATTATATTATTCAACCACTGTTTCTTTAGCTTATTATGAAAGTAATAAAGCTATTTTTAATTCACTGCAGATCAGCAGATGAATTGCTGTAAAAGAAATTTTTTTTTAAATAGTATAGTAACAATATCAACATTTGCTTTCTAATTTTTTTGTTACTTTATCATAAAAGTAGAACCTCATTATCAAAAAATCGCCGTGTTAGCCATATAAACAATATTCTATTCTATTTTTTTAAAAATTTTTTACACTCTTGAAAACGAGATTTATTTTCGGACGAAAGAGAGCAAAGTGAAAAATAACAGTTTGTTACTTATTCACTTTTTCGTATACACAATACCTTTCATGCTTATGGTTAACGATCTTTTAAAATTAAAAATACTATTTTTTCTGTTTCATAAATATGATTATTTGAAATTCTATTTTAATAATAATAGCAGTGATTATTATTATTATTATTATTATTATTATTATTATTATTATTTTTAATATTATTATTATTATTATTATAAAAATATCGGCGCTACCTTCAGCCTAGTACTTCAAACTTAATCGTTCCGATACAGAGACTAAAAAAATGTATTATTACTTCTATTTCGCTTTTTGAAATGTATTCTTGTAATTATTAATTGCCTTACCCCGCGAACGAGTCACAATTGTCACAGTCATCCAGTTCCTCAATTTAAAGAAAAATATCGTAAACATTTTTATTCTCTCACGTAAAATTTCGTTTATCAAAATCAAATGCTTACAAAATAAACTTGTTCATTAAATAATACCTTCTCATATGAAGAGAACATAAGAATGAATATTCAAATAATCATAAATAAGAAACAGTACTGATAATATTATAATTTTCTCACATACAGGCCTCAGATCGACTATAACGAACAAAAAAATTCGCTTTAGTCGATTAAAAATAGAAAAAAAGTCGAAAAAGTCGATTATTTAATTCAATGCTGTCACAAAAATCAAAATTAATCTAAACTTGTATAATTTTGCTAAATAAATATTCAAATACTTCTCTATTCACAGGAAATGAAATTTTCAAATTTAATAATTTCTAAAAATTAAAATTCACTTCAAAAAATTCAACAATTTTCTACAATTTTTAACTAAACTTTATCTCTAAATCAATTATCTAAATGAATTTTTAATCATTTTTTGCAATTTCTTCAGAAATTCAATTATTTAAATAAAGGAAATCAAATTTTTTATAATAATTTAAACCGTTCATTTTTCTATTTAAAGATATTAATTAAAGTAGAACATTTTCAAAAATTTTAATAAAGAAATTCGTAAAAATTAACTTTTTAAAAATATTTCTAAATGATTGATTGAAAATACAAAAAGTTTTACAATTGAATGTAAATAAAAAATGTCTAAAAAATTAAAATTTGGTAAAATCTTTTCAAAGCTGATTTAAATTTAGTAAAAAATTTAAAAAATAATTCAAAATTTGTCAAAATCTTAAGAAAAATAATTCAGTTTTTTTAAAAATATAAAAAAAATGAAGTTTTTCAAAGAATTTTAATTAAAAATAAATTATTTCTGAAAAATTATTTAGTAGTGCTGTATAAAAAATCAAATTTTATACAATAATTTAAACCTTATTGTTTTCTATTTAAATATATTAATTAAGGTAGAACATTTTCAAAAATTTTAAAAAAGAAATATTTCCAAATAATTTATTGAAAAATCAATAAAGTTTTACAATTAAATACAATTCAAAAATGTCTAAAAAAACTGAAATTTGGTCAAATTTTTTCAAAACTAATTTAAATTCAGTAAAACATTTAAAAAATGATTCAAAATTTGACAAAATCTTTTGAAAAATAATTAAGTTTTTTAAAAATTTTTTTAAATAAATCAAATATTTCAAAATATTGTAATTACAAATAAATTATTTCTAAAAAATTCTTAAGTAGTAAATTTTAAAAAAATTTTCTTCACTTTATTCGAAGGTAATTGAATCTTAAAAAATTGTAAGAAAACAATTGTAAGAATTAAATTTTATAAATATTGTAATGTATAATTTTTCAAAAATAATTGAAGAATTTTTGTATAATTTAAAACAAAATTATAAAAATTGTTTTCAAGAATTTTAATTGAAAATTTGGAATATATGATTTATTTCTCCAAAATGTTAAAAATAATTTTGAACAATTTTCATTTTATTATTTTGTGTATGAATTTTAATTTTCGGAAATATTGAAAATAATTCAATTTTCAAAAATTAGAACGTAATAAATCAGAGAATTATTCTTTTCTCAACTATTTTAATATTTTTTTTAAAACCTATTTTTCATTAATTTTCATTTTCATTGAATCTACACTTGAAGATTATTTTATTATAATTTTTGATAATTTAATATTATTTCAAAAATTTCCAATTGAAATTCTTTAAAAGTTAATTTTTAAAAATTGGAATAAAACACTTGAAAAGATGATTTAGTTTTAATTAAATTTTACAGAATTTTAACTATTCAAAATCTTTTAAATTGTAATATTTTGAAATATTTAATTAGAAAACTGATTGAAAAATAAAGTTTCAAAAGTTTGTCTGTGGTAAGTTATACTTTGCACGGTATAAAAATCGAAATAAGTTGCATTTTATACCAAAAATATTGTATTTTGGGGCAAAATTTGGAAGAAAAGTCAAAAAAAGTCGCAATTCTTTAATAAAAGTCGATAAAAGTTGCATTATTTGAAAATAGTTGAAAAAAGTCGAAAAAGTCATAATATCCGAGGCCTGCACATAAAATAAATGCAGATTATCAAATAAGCAACAAAATTTACCTCCAAGCTATTAGTGGCGTTAATCTCTCAATTAGTCTCTGATAGTTTCTTTCTAATTCACGCTGATAATCGCGCTGATCAGGTCCAATAAGATTCTTATTTCTTCGCAATGCATCTAGGCATTTCTTTGAAAAATCTTTAAAGCACAAACGTAATTTATGCTGCAATCGAGATGGTTGTGCATTTTGTTCCTGTAATCCCGATAGGAAAACAATAGCAACCTCCGCTGGTCCTTGATTAACTGTTGTTCCAATGCAACCTTGAAGAACCATTTGCAGCATCTTTGGGTCCGGAGGTTCCTGAGCAGTTGCTGCCGCAACCTAGATGTACAATAGTTTTGTAAATTGGATCTTGAACCTACTTTTCGTATCTTCAGACCTTTTATGCACGAAAAAGAGAATATAAATTAGATACATACCTCAGTCGTCTTTTTCTGTATGTCCTCAATTGCAACTTCTATTGGACTGAGTACAATTTGCTTTCTGGAGACGACTCGAATTCGCGTCTTAAGATAGGGAAAATGTGTCGCGACTGTTAAAATAGTCTTTCGCTTGCATTGCTCTCTTAATTCACCATGAGCTTTGCCTCCCGGTGTGAATGGCGTGGCGTAAACAAATCGCTCTGCAATAAATAGTAAACTAAGTATCCCAGAAAGATTACAAGTATTCCAAATAAATATTATTAATCGCAACTTTATAAAGTCTAGACTCACTTATATTGAAGTTCTTCCGAAAGACTGTCGATCTATGTCTAAGTTCATGATTCTCGAAATATGGTTCCACGTAAGTAATTTGCACATAGGATTTATCTGTATCCAATTTATTAATATCGACCGGATTTGAATCCTTAATAATCACAATATTTTCAACACCAAATCTATCAGCATAGAAATTTTCAATTCTAGAAAATATCTCTGGTAATTTTGTCAGTGTCGGTTCTTTATAGACAAATTCTTCACCATTAAGATCACCAAATCTGGCTCCATAAAATCCAACTCTAAAGTACGTGCCGAATACACGTTTTCCTGATAATTGTTCAACTCGTGTATAAGCATCATGTAGTTTTCTAATTACAGAAATTTCACGAATTTTGAGAATGTTTATTCTATCCAGGGTTGCCACAAATATTTAATTTTATTTTTCCCTGATTTCCAGACAAAATTCTCACTTTTTCCCTGACCATAAAAAATATTCTGATTCAATCTAAAAATTATTAGATACTCAAAAAAATGTTCTATTAAATTTATTTACAAATTTCATTAATTGTAAGATTATTCAGAAACATCAATAACTAAATTTTTAAATAAGTATTTAATTATTACTTTTCCACGGGAATTAAAATTCTTCAGAATAATTCAAATTCAAACCTTTTTGAAACTCAACAATTTATAAGAATATTATTACAAAACATAAAGAAGGCGATCACCTTCTTCATGTTTTGTTATAATTTAAATAACCATGAAATTTTTCAACAAAAAATTTAATTATTTACAAAAATCCTAATAAAATCCTTCGCAAGAATTCAATTATTTTTAAAAGTAGTAAATTTTCTAAAAAAAATTCAATTCTTTGAAAAAATTGTAATAAAATTCGTTGCAATAATTCAATTATTTTCATAAACAATAAATCGATTATTCGGTAATTTAATTTTTTAATCAATTTTTATTAGAAAATTCTAGAAACATTCAATTATTTAAATTGAAAAATAAATAAATTATTGAATGTTTGTTAAAATTGAAATCTCATAAAGAATTTTAACAACAAACTTTTTAAATAATTGAATTTTTTTGACAAATTTTAATAAAATTTTTAAGAATATTACATTTTTCGAGAAATTTGATTAAAATATTGTATCAAAAATTAATTAAAATCTTGCGATAAGTTTTATTATTCATGAAAAGAATTTTAAAAAATTTCCAAAAATGTTATTAAAATTTTTCAAAAATAATTGAATTTCGATGAAGAATTTTATTATTTATAAAAATAATTCAATTCTTGTAAAGAACTTTGTTAATTTTTTTTTAATTATTGATTCCTGCGACGAATTTTATAAAAATCTTTTTAAATAATTGATATTTTTCAAAAAATTTTATAAAATTTTGTATATTAAATAATTGAACACACGTGAAAATTTTATTATTTATGAAAATAATTTAATTATTTCAAAGAAATTTATTGAAAATTTCATAAATTATTGAATTTCTGTGAAATTTTAACAAGAATTTTATTCAAGTTTTTAAATATATTTTAATTTTGAAGAAGAATTGTATTATTTATAACAATAATTGAAATTTTGACGAGAATTTAAAAATTTTTCTTTAAATAATTGAATATTGACGAATTTTATTATTTATAAAGATAATTGAAATGTTGACAAAAATTTTTGAACATAATTGGATTTCTGCGAAGAATTTTACTACTTTTGAAAAAAATTTAATTCTTCCAACGAATTTTATTTAAGTTTGCAAAAATAATTGAATTTCGGTGAAGAATTTTACTATTTCTAAAAATAATTGAATTCTTGAAAAGAACAATTGTTAAATTTTTTTTCAATAACTGAACTCTTGCGACGAATTTTATAAAATTCTTCTTAAATAATTGATGTTTTTCGTAAAATTATTTGAAATTTTTTAGATTAAATAATTGAAACAAAATTAAAAATTTTAATTGTGAAAATATTATTTATGAAAATAATTGGTTTACTGAGAAAAAATTCATGAAAAATTTTGTAATTTATTGAATTCCTGTGAAATTTTTCCAAGAATTTTATTAAAGTTTTTAAAAATAATTGAATCTCGAAGAAGAATTGTATTATTTATAAAGATAATTGAAATTTGCACGAGAATTTTTTAAAAAATTTTGAACATAAGTGAATTTTGGAGAAGAATTTTTTTATTTTTAAAGCTATAATTGAGGTCTAAGTTTTCAAAACCTGATAAATCAAAATTTTGTCATTTCGAGAAATTTAAACGAATGACAATTTTCACATAACCATTAAAATTATCTTTAATGTAGAAAAAATGCAATAAATTATTTATTTTTTTTCCAATTTAAAATGCTATTTTTATAATTAAATTCTATTGTAATAGGAAATTTAAAGTTTTTAATAATTTTTTCTAATAAAAAGATAAAAATTAAAAATCATCAAGGTTAGGCCAAAATATTTTTTAAACTGAAAATTCTTTATTGATAAATTTTTATTCTTAAATTGAACAGTGATAAATGGATTTCTAAACATTTTAATATTTTAAATATGTGTTTATCTCAATTTTTTTAAAAACGGATTTATCAACTTTAGAAAAATTGCTCCTCAATTGAAATGACCAGAATTTTTTTTAATTTTTGAATATAATTGAATTTCAGGGAAAAATGTTATTATTGTAACTACCAAAATTAAATTTTTTTAGTATTTTGAACTAAAATTCTTTTATCATTCTAGTATTTATGAAAATTGTAAAAATTATTCATTACATAATTTATTAGTCATAATTTTGCGATAGTTCTTTAAAAATTAAGTTATTTAGAAAGAAATTAGTGTCGGAAATAGAAAAAATTTAAGGTTTTGTTTTAAAATTCGTGGTTATTTTTATAGTTTACGAGGGAAACAAAAAAAACATCAAAATTTAGAGTTTGTTGATGAAGTTTTGAAATTTGATTTTATCCAGTAGTTTTACTGAAAATCCCTGACTTTTCCCTGACCAATTTTACTTTCCTTGACTTTCCCCTGAATTCCCTGACTTCCCTGACCTGTGGCAACCCTGCTATCAAATAGTTTTTAAATTCTTTGTTTGACATTACTTACCCATGAATGTTTGCTAATTTCTTGTAATCGTGAGCAGCTTCTGCAATTGGTAATAGAACTCTATAGACATCGGGAATTGCTTCATACATGCCGGCGGCATAAAAGGAACTCGCTGCGTGCTCAAGTAAACCGGCTAATCCACTTTCTGAGAAATCGGGACCTAAGCAAAGTCCTTCCTCTCTTCTTGCGAGAACATCATCACCAACAGCACTTTCTTCAATTGCATTAGGCGTTATCGAACTGAGTGCCACTGCGCCTATTGGACGTCCACTGCTTCCAGGTTCCAGAAGATGCAAATACTCGGCAACAAGTGCTGCACTGTGCACAAGACACATGGCAGCCTCGGTATGATTTTTACGCTCCATGTGCTGCTGAGCCATATTCGCCAACCACGTAACGCGAAGATCTGGCGAACCTTGGTATCCTTTCGCAATTCTGCGCATTTCAATGTTTTACTTTCAAAACTGCCACGAGAAACATGCAATCGCATTGTTTCCAACCTGATAAGAAACGTTTACACTTACCTATACATTAGATCAAGCAACATTTCCGGATCCTCTTGGAATTCTTTCATTTTAACAGTATCCGAGAGAATCATATGAAGATTAAAAAGCAAGTCCTTAACTTGTTCAGGAAAGCTTGTTTCCGCTAATTCAACATCTCGCTCAGCGTAAACTAAAACTGTTTTCAAAGCTCGACGTAAGGCTCCTTCGCTTAGGGATCTTCCACGACCCACCAATGCAGACAATGATGTTGTCACTTGCATTTTTACTCTTGCGAAATTCTACAAAAAGATATAAATAGAAAATAGTTCCTTAGAAAGAATTCATTTGAAAATAATTCCATAAACACGACTTACGTTTCCAATTTCAAAATTTTGCCTCATTAATAAATAAAGACTAGCTGCTGCATGACTTCGAATTGCACTCAAAGGAGAACTGCAGCGTGTTAATAAAGTAAGACACAAATCTCCACATCTTTCGCTTTCCTCGTCAAACAAGGCACTGTGGTATTTAAAGACTAAAGCTCTCTGCGAACTAAACATATGTTGCAGGACAGTTGTACTTTGATTTCTAGCTAATGCTCTAAGCAGAACTTTCAACACTGCACCTATTACAGCTCCTGAAAATTCAGCAAGGGAAAGTACATCGATATAAGAGACTGTACTCTAGTAGTGTTCCTAAACATATTTTTATTAATTGTTCAATACCTCCTCCTCCGTCGGCTTGAACGACAGTTTCCAGAGTATCTAGAACAACTAAAGAAGCTTCCGCTGCTAAAGCTCCTTCAATGTGGGCATCTTGTTCAACAGCTTTTCCTTCAGGTTGCTCGGAAGATCTGTATTTTATAAATATTGCTATTAAATTCTACGTGTTACTTCAGTTGACTAAGGAATAATTTTATTTGCTCGGAAGATCTGTATTTTATAAATATTGCTATTAAATTCTACGTGTTACTTCAGTTGACTAAGGAATAATTTTATTTCTCCCCCGAAAAGGGAAAAACGTTAAACATGTTTAAATAATAATTTGGAATGTCCCAATATATTTAATATTATAATTATAAAGAATTGGCAATCTTTTTGGGACTATAATAAGATAATAAACACATCTTAACGTTTTGAGATCGGTACAAATTATTGAGGAACTTCTATTACTTAATAACTAGCAAAATTATCCGCGCGCCAGCGCGCGGAATGTTGTGCTGCAATGTTTATTGTAAACAATTTCAAATCATTTTAATTTAAGTAATTTTTAAAGAAATACTTATTATGACACAAATGAAAAACTAATTAGAATTAAATGTTCAAAATATATTATATTTTTAAACTTTAAAGTATATAAAAAAAAGTTTAACAAATTTCGATACGAATTTCAAATTTGGCATCAGATTTTCAAAATTGAAAATAATTAAACTTTCTTGTACGAGGAAAATTGAATTTCACAAAAATTGTTATCAGATACCTAAATTGAAAAAAAAATTCATTACGAAAATTTTAATTATTCTAAAGAATAGAGAAGGTAAAAAAATTATAAGCTATATATAGGTATTTAACTTTCCGAACAAAGAATATAAACAATATTTTTTTAGAGAATTTCCACTACTTTTAATTCGCTAATATTGAAAAAAATCAATTTCATTTAACAAAATTTTATGCAATTTATTTTTTCCAATAATTCAATTACTTTTAATAATTATAAAATTTTTCATGTAAATTCCATTTTTTCAAAAAATTTTTTAATTAAATTCTAAGCATGAATTTAATTATTTTCATAATCGTAAAATTCAGTTACTTTCACAAATAAAGTTTTTGACAAGAATTCAATTATTTAAACTAATAAAATTTTCATAACATTTAAAAATTCATTATTTAAAACCACGGTAAATCGTTAGGTATTAAAATAACACCAAAATGGATTAAAATAACACTAAATTGGATTATTTTAATCCTTTTTGGTGTTATTTTAATACCTAACGATTTACCGTGACAATTTTTATAAAATTCTTATGAAGATTTCAATTACTTTCAAAAGTAATAAAATTTTCAACAGAAATTTAATTCTTTTTAAACATTTTAATAAACTTTTCCGCAATAATTTAATTATTTTCAAAAATTTAATAAAATTATTCGAAAGAAATTAATTGTCTTAAATATAATTTTAATAAAATTTTTTTTAAATAAGAAAATTACTCCCGAAAATTCAATTATTTTGAGGTATTTCAATAAAATTCTTTACAAAATTCAATTATTTTCATAAATAACAATATTCATCACAATAAATCATCACAAATATTTTTAAAAAATATTTGAAAATAATTGCATTTTCAATGAAAAATGTTATTATTTATCAAAATAATTGAATTTTTCAGAAGAATTTTATTATTTACAAAAATAATTTATTTCTTTAGGCAAATTTGGTTATTTATGAAAATAATTGAGTTTTCTTGAAATATTTCATTATTTATTAAAATAATCAAATTCTTGCGAAGAATTTTTAAAAAAATTTTGAAAATAATTGAAATTTTCTGAAGAATTTTATAAATTTAAAAAAAATTGACTTTTTTTTTGAAGAATTTCATCATTTATAAAAATAGTTAAATTTTTTGGAATATTTTTCTATTTTTATAAAAATAATTAAATTCTTGCGAAGAATTTTTTTTTAAATTTGAAAAATAATTGAATTTTTGGAAAGAATTTTTAAAACAATTTGGAAAGTCAATTTTAGGAAAAATTGACTTTTTTTGAAGAATTTCATAATTTAAGAAAATAGTTAAATTTTTTGGAATATTTTTCTATTTTTATAAAAATAATTGAATTCTTGCGAAGAATTTTTTTTAAATTTGGAAAATAATTGAATTCTTGGGAAGAATTTTAAAAAAATTTGTAAAATAATTGAATTTTTGGGAAGAATTTAAAAAAAATTTGTAAAATAATTGAATTTTTCTTAAAAATTTTATAAATTTTGAGAAAAATTGAATTTTTTGAAGTATTACATTTTTTCTAAGGATTTTGTAATTTATGAAAATAATTGAATTTTTTCGAGAAATTTTATTAATAATTTTATTGTTGAAAAAATAATTTAATTACTTTCGAAGAATTTTATTATTTAAAAAAATAATTTAATTCTTTCAAAGAATTTTATTAATTAGGTAAATGATTAAATTCTTGTGGCGAATTTTATTAAAATTGATGAAAATAATTGAATTTTCTCCTAGAATTGGTTATTTTATATAAAAATAGTAGATATTGAAAATAATTGAAATGTGAAAAGTTTTTAAAGACAATTAAATTTTATAAAGAATTCTATTAAAAAATTTGGCAATAATTGAATGTTGGTGGGAAATTTTATTAAATTTTTTTGAAAATAATTGGATTTTCCAAAAAAACCTTTTATTATTTATGAAAATAATTGAATTCTTGCAAACGATTTATTAGAATTTTTTAAAATAATGTAATTTCCAAGAAATTTATTACTTTTAATAATAATTGAATTATTGTGATGAATATTGTTATTTATGAAAATAATTAAATTTTGAAAAGAATTTTATTGAAATACCTCAAAATAATTGAATTTTCGGGAGTAATTTTTTTATTATTTAAAAAAAAATTTTATTAAAATTATATTTAAAACAATTAATTTCTTTCGAATAATTTTATTACATTTTTGAAAATAATTAAATTATTGCGGTAAAGTTTATTAAAATGTTTAAAAAGAATTGGATTTCTGTTGAAATTTTTATTACTTTTGAAAGGAATTGAAATCTTCATAAGAATTTTATAAACATTGTTTTAAATAATGAATTTTTAAATGTTATATAAATTTTATTAGTTTAAATAATTGAATTTTTGTCAAAAACTTTATTTGTGAAAGTAACTGAATTTTACGATTATGAAAATAATTAAATTCATGCTTAGAATTTAATTAAAAATTTTTTTGAAAAAATGGAATTTACATGAAAAATTTTATAATTATTAAAAGTAATTGAATTATTGGGAAAAATAAATTGCATAAAATTTTGTTAAATGAAATTGATTTTTTTCAATATTAGCGAATTAAAAGTAGTGGAAATTCTCTAAAAAAATATTGTTTATATTCTTTGGTCGGAAAGTTAAATACTTATATAATATAGCTAATAATTTTTTTACCTTCTCTATTCTTTAGAATAATTAAAATTTTCGTAATGAAGTTTTTTTTCAATTTAGGTATCTGATAACAATTTTTGTGAAATTCAATTTTCCTCGTACAAGAAAGTTTAATTATTTTCAATTTTGAAAATCTGATGCCAAATTTGAAATTCGTATCGAAATTTGTTAAACTTTTTTTTATATACTTTAAAGTTTAAAAATATAATATATTTTGAAAATTTAATTCTAATTAGTTTTTCATTTATGTGCCATAATAAGTATTTCTTTAAAAATTACTTAAATTAAAATGATTTGAAATTGTTTACAATAAACATGGTAGCACAACTTTCCCGCGCGGATAATTTTGCTAGTTGTTTAAATAAAATGACTGATTTGATTAATTTAGATTCAACGTATAATAGACTTATTAAATTATTATAATTTTTTTAAAAATTTTGTTTCTTAATTAGCTTTTAAATTGAATAAACTTGTACCAAAGTCGTATAATAATACAACTTTGGTCTTACATTACATTACGTATCATTGACATTATACGCTATTATAATACAACCTGTTATCTTCTGTATTTGTAGAACATTTTTTTGTTCTGTCAATGACAGTGTTTTTAAATTGATGGTTCGTTTTAATTTCATTTTTTTCGAATTTTTGACTTTTAAATTTTATAAAAATAAAAAGGTAATATTTTTTAAATATAGTAATTAATATTAAGAATTACAAATTTTTAATTTCATTATTTCTTTTAGTTGACCATCTTTTTCAGTCACTCTCATTCTCTTGGTTATGTTGCAAAAAACCATTTTAATATGTAACTCAGTTTTTTAATTGGTGAGTTCTTTTTACTTTTTATTTGGAACTACTATTGTAATTATTTTTTCTTTTTTTATATATGTGACGCGATCTGAAGAAAGGTACCTTAGAAGCAAAAAATTATAGGTTATGTTTGCAATTTTTTAAGTAAAAATACAAAAAAAGGATCAACTGTCAACTGGATTTATTAATGTTTAAGTCTTTTAACTAAAATTTAAAACTAAACTAACTAACTAGTTTTAACTAAAATATTTAATAAAAATTGATTTTAATTTGCAATAAGTGAAAAGAAACTTTCAAACGAGAATAAGGAAAGCTAACATAACCTTAAAGTGAGTTGCTTCTAAGGTCCCTTTCTTCAGATCGCGACACATATATGTATAATGTAATATAAATTTTTTAGATTATTTAATTCTGATGAGGGGATCGGTACCGATCTCGGAACGTTAAGATGTGTTTAATATCTTATTATAGTCCCAAAAAGGTTGTCAATTCTTTATAATTATAATCATGAAGTAGTATAAGGAGACCTCACGCGGGTTTAAAATCAGCCTGCATTTGGGGGATCAGAGTTATGAGAGTTCTCACAACGTTCAGAGGTTGCGCCTCTGTGGTGGAAATTTGGTATTAAAATATCGTCTGCTTAGTATTTACATATTACATACAACAAGAACGTGATTTAAAGAAAGTTTGAGTCAGAAAAAGGCGAAAGATTTATACGCTTTTTGAAGGGGAACCAGAGTTAACAAAGTTTTAGTGTAAATTCAAAATGTGTGGCATAAATAAGATATTAATGCAAAATATTTACGTCAAAAGTTTACAACATACCGTTTGTGGTGAAAAAAAACTTCGATATACTTGCGATTTAATTTGCTCATGACTACCCGAATTACAATTATTTATTACACAATTTGTAGGCATTTTGAGTCATAACACTATCACAACACGATAAACAAAATTTGAACCACGTGTATACGATCTTCATCAAAATATAAACCGTACATTTTTAAAACTTATTCTGTACTTTACATTTTCTCCGCATGAGCGCGCTGCCTCTGAACGTTGTGCAGATTATATTTTCTCATAGTAACTCTGATCCCCCAAAATAATGCTGATTTTTGTCACTATAACCATTGGCGTTGGGTCTCCTTATACTACTTCATGATTATAATATTAAACACGTTCTTGGAAGATCGTTTTGGACAGAAGAAAAGTGTCTAAAGAGGCAAGCAATAGAAGTTAGAATGAAGAAAATTTCCATTACCTGTAAGGCATTTGATCCTTCCTCCATCTCAACTTATCACCAACGACTCTTTCCTTTCGTCTCATCATCATTTCGCTTCTAGCACTTCCCTGTCCAAGAATCACGTCCTCCAGTCTCGATCGTATGTCACTTGTAGCGGCCGATTGCTGTGGCAATCGTTTCAATGCCTTCTTCCCCTTATACTCGAAAGCCGCATTAGAAATATTCAATACTTGCAAAAGACTCAGGAGACGTCTCACACTTAATTCCGAACACCATTGCATCAATGCACTCTTATCGAGGGACTTCAAAAGCCAAAGAGTGCACATCAACAGATGTCTCGTTGCTTCAGAACTGAGAAAAACTCGACATTGCGATCCAACAACTTCTGCAGACGCCCCACCCGCAATGGCAATCGCAACGCACTGAGTAATCGAACCCTGATCATCAGTATAAACACTTTTGTCCTTCGAATCCCAGTGATACAATTGGGGAAGAGCGCTTATTACAATGTTCAACAGTGGTAAATACAATGCAGCGACTCGCGCTTTCGAAGCGCTATCCGAATATCTCGGATCAACGTCATGTAAATTCATTAAATATCGAATAGTACTGATCGCCTTATTTTGCAACATTGGATTTGGAATTTCCAGCGTGTACGACAAGTCGGATAAAACTAATCCCACAAGGAAATGTTGCTGTCTAAATTCTTGACTCAATTCGGAGAAGCGGGCCCGATCACCAGGAACTAGGGTCGATATGAAACTGCCAGAACTACCGGTGGAGGGACTCGGACTAACAGGTGCCGATCCAGACGTATATCCCGTTCCGAATGGTAAATTCAAAGGAACGTAGTGCTCATGGGTACAAACAGTTTTCACCAGATCTAATTTCAAAGCGTAAAGAGCGGCGGAATCTTGAACTTGTATGGATGCCTCGGAGAGAGTCGAGCACGATGTTTTCAATAGGGACAAAACGAAACCCCGATCCATAAGTGACAGAAGGTCCGAGAGAAAATTCCCGAGACTTGAAATGAGATTCGACGGAACTTTATTATCCTTTCCGCAATGGGCTATCACTTCGGATGTGATGGCCGCCACGAGTGTTGCAATATCATCGCAAAAGTGTGCTGAAAATCTCGTCTTTCTCGTCGAGTCCAAAGTTCCCAATTCTGAAAGTGTTGTTGCCATGGAACGTACTATTAATTCCAGAAAGAACCAACAGTGTAATGTCGCCAATTCCCGTGATTGTCCCGTGGATACAATCCAATGGAGACACAATTCCTCATGCAAGAGCCTCCGCGATGGATTGCTATTAACCGACTGGGTTTCCTGCCGCATAGAAGCCGTCCGGTCCAATCCGCGGGAATGAATCTCCATCTCAAGATCCTCTAGCGGTAAATCCGGATTACTCTGAGCTCGCATCAAAAGAGGACGCAAAAATTGTGGCACCGATGGTAGAGTACACTGATAAGTGATGTAAGTCGTGAGTAACGCATGACGACCATAGGCATCAACTTGACCATCCGGTAGATTCGTCACATTCCTCACTAGAAGTCCAATAGCCTCGAAAACCGTTCCCGCAATGTTCAACGGCTGCGAAGGCAGAGTTGGCGGACAAACAAGAATTGAAATCAACTGATCGAAAAGTTGTGGCATTGATCTTACCAGCGCCGAATTTGACGCTCGAGCCAAACCCAATAATGCCGATTTCAATTCGGATTCCATTCCCGATTCTCCAATTCGCGGTGGTACGTGACCAGTCTCCAATGAATTGCACAACGAAAGAAAACGATCAATATACTTATCTTGTGCGTGAACACTGGAAATTGGTTCTAGAATCAAAGTGAAAACTCCACGATGCGCGTCTATCCATTTCGTTCCCGGTAGGAGGACATCGGGTGCAATGTACGAATAATTAGCAGGTGGAGGATCCAACATTGCCGGTAGATTAAATTCACCAAATTGTAAATGTCCCTCTCTTAAAAGTGGTAACCATGTATAGGCCACCGGTGTTTCAACACTCGTCTGCTCCAATTTCTTCTGACAACTAATGTGATAGAATGTAAACAACAAATGATGATTCGTATTCAAATCAGCAGGAAGTCGTATTTTAACTTCGTCATAAAAATTCGGATTCTTATTATGATAGGACACTGAAGTGATGTATTCGTGTGTCATTTCTGGACATGATGAACGACCGAATATTGCCGTCAAGGCATTCTCCTCTAGTTCGCCTTCCATTATTTGTATTCGAACAGCGATATTACGCGCGGAACCCGTTCTAGAGCTGAAATTAGCTTCCTTCGGGTATACATATAAAAGATTACGATATGTAAGATCAGGTAAGATGACATCATTTTTAAATTCGAGAATCTCTTTGACAGGTCGACTCTTTTCGTCAGGATATGGCGACAGTCTCCTCAGATCAGGATCTAAACAGCGAGGAAGCTCGTCTGGTTTGGGACTTAGGTCTAATTTTAAAATTCCCGGGAGACACTTGAGTCGCTTTAGATTTGAACCCGGTCGACGTATCTCAACTAGAAGTTTGTACAGATCTTCGTCTCTGAGTCTTTCGGCTTCTTGTTTGAAAAAGCTCGAAACTGTTAGGGTAATAGGTCTGAAAAAGGAAATTTGTTATCGTTTAATTCACTGGATGTTTAAGGGGCTGGAATCTTTGCAAGAAAGTAGTGACGTGTATGATCGTCTCAAAGATTCTAGCTCCTTATTTGGGGGATAGAAACTACTTTTGGCTTTCGTACCTAAAACTTTCGAAACAGTTGGCAAAATCGTCGGGAGACCAACTACGTCTCTTGTCCGAGTTTCTTCTTTCTAAAGAACCTCGTCTAGTGCACGGTTCCACTTTCTTTCGCCACTGTTCTAAACTTCCGGATTTTCTGTCTAGGGAACCGACACTTGTAGTGTTTTCCATGTCGGTTCCGCCACTTACTACGCCTGAAAGATGTATTGCAGTCCAAGCTAGAGGCATTCGATAACGTCCAAGACGTTCGCAAGCCGCAGCTGCCGCAATTCGTACCTTTCGAAAGAAAATGGACTAATGATTTTCAGCGTGAAAAAGGAGACTAGTAATAATTATTCCCCTTTAATTAAAGGTGGTAAACTTGTACGTCACATTCAAGCGACGTAATTTGAAAAAAGACAACAAAGGAAGTAAAAATAGAAGTTCCAGAACTTAATTAAAGTCCTATTTTGATTGTTTTCTTTAAAATTTAAAATTGACAACTTTGACAAAGACTACCCAATATATTTGAGGAGTGAGTTTTCAAAACCTGATAAATCCAAATTTTGTCATTTTGAGAAATTTAAACAAATGACAATTTTCACATAACCATTAAATTTATCTTTAATGTAGAAAAAATGTAATAAATTATTCATTTTTAAATATTTTTTTCTATTTAAAATGCTACGTTTGTAATTAAATTCTATTGTAATAGGAAATTTAAAGTTTTTAATAATTTTTTCTAATAAAAAGATAGAAATTAAAAATCATCAAGGTTAGGCCAAAATATTTTTTAAACTGAAAATGTGACGCGATCTGAAGAAAGGGACCTTAGAAGCAAATCACTTTAAGGTTATGTTGGTGTTACTTTTTTATTAATTAATACTTTCTTTTTACTTACTGTAAATTAAAATCAGTATTTATTAAATATTTTAGTTGCAATGAAGATCTAAAAATTACTGATTTATATTGACAGTTGATTCTCTTTTTGTATTTATATTTCAAAAATTGCAAACATAACCTATAATTTTTTGCTTCTAAGGTCCCTTTCTTCAGATCGCGTCACAAATTCTTTATTGATGAATTTTTATTCTTAAATTGAACAGTGATAAATGGATTTCTAAACATTTTAATATTTTAAATATGTGTTTATCTCAATTTTTTTTAATGGATTTATCAACTTTTGAAAAATTGCTCCACATTTTTATACTGCATTTTGTTTCGATATTTATTGTTATATTTATTTCCGAGTTATAACTCGGCAGGCACAGTGGTCTGAAACTCGAATCTAGATGGACAAAACTTTTTTCTCAAAATTTCGTGGATGAATTTACTTAAAATTAGTTACTCGAAGGTTTTTTAGGTTTCTGATTGCGAATCAGTGGTCATTATATAAAAATTCAAAATGGCGGACATCAAAGTTAAACATTTAGTGGATATAATTGAAATATTATGTATAGGGGTTATTGAGGTCGCTGATTACAAATCTAAAGTCAGTTTAAAAATTAAAAATGGCGGATCAAACATGGCGGACACCAATGTTTAAAAATTAATATACTTTATTAGAAATTAAGATTTAAGGGTTTTTAGGGTCGTAGATTACAAATCTGAGGTCTGTTTTTAAAAATTGAAAATAGCGGATTAAATATGAACATAAATGTTAAAAATGTAGTGGATTCTATTAAAACATTGTATATAAGGTTTTCGGGGTCGCTGATTACAAATATAAAGTCGCGCGCCAGTCGATTTAAAGGCAGATATTTTAAAAACTGGCACAATCTGGCAAGAATCTTTTACGTCTTCTAAAAGTTGACGTCTTCATGAATATTTCTCAATAAATAATATCTCGGTAGAGGTCGGCAGGCTTAAGTTACAGTATCTTAAATTTTGTATTATATAAGTACTGTAAATATTTACCTTCATTGGTGCTTTTTTAATACCAGAACTAACAATAGAAGGATACGTTTTACAATACCTAATAGCCAGTAAAACTACTGCAAAATTCATTTGAACATTATTTAAATAATAACATTTACAAGGTAACTAGCCACAAATAATTCAAGGTGGGAGTTTCACGTCAAAATCAACTATTCACGAAACTGACGAGGTTAAACCTGTGATACAGCAAGAAAAACAATTTTTAATGGATGAAATATTCTTAATCAAACAAAATAGATACCATAAATCATAAAATCACAAAAAATATTTGAATACTTTGATTTTCTGACATTTGGCCAGCTAGAATCGGCTCTCAGACCACTGTGGCACGCACAAATTATATGAGAGTGATTGTTTAAAAAAATGAATTTGGATATTATCTACAATAATTGGATAAAAAGTCAATTGAGGCCTTGCATCTAATAACCCGCCCGACGCTCGGAGCCACGCGCTAATGCCAGTCAGTGAGCGCATCTACCTCTGGGCTCCAGAGGTACCTTACCTTACCTTACCTTACCAGAGGTAACTGACTGGTATTAGCGCGTGTCTCCGAACGTCGGGCGAGTTATTCGATCCAAGGCCTCAATTGTAGCTCTCACTTACCTTTTCTTTATTTTTATCGTCTCGAAAATATGGTTCCGCACACTCCGTAATATCACCCTGAAGTACCTTTTCTAATCTAATAACCAAAAATAGATCAGAACTTGGTTTATGAATATTAAATACACAACTTCTAGCTAATGTACTAGTATCACTGTATGCTACATGTCCTCCCAACATTTTCTTAATTCCCTCTGTATTCATGTCTACGTAAAAGTTCTCTGAAACCTAAATAATAATTTTTAATACAGTTTGATAAATTAATTAATTTAAGTTAATCCCCTGCCTAGTCATCTTTTATGATCTAAACCGATCCTAAATCGTCTATTTCGACGCTTAATGAAGATTGGCGAGAATCAAAAAGTCCACTTAGGCAGAGGATTATTATTTCAAAATGGTTTATCGAACAATACCTTTTTCTTCTCTTTGGCATCATATAAAGCGAAACTGGCGAATATTGGCTCAACTTCAAGTTCCAATTTTAATTGAAGACACTTGACGAGAATTTTATGAGAAAAAGATTCAGATGGTTCTAAAGCGACATTTATTTCATGCCATTCATCATCCAATGAAGCAGGCGGCGAATATAGCGGAAAGAATGCTTCCTAAAACATCGATAAAATAACTGTAGAAAGAGAATTTTGAAAACAAAGTCACTTTTTGCAGTGAGATGAAAAATTCTCTTACCTGACGATCTTCTAATCGTTTTTGCTCATTCAACTGATCAACTATTTCAGGACAAATACGTTCTAGTATATTTGGAAATAGAGGATCGTGCTGAGAATGTCGAAGATCTAAACTAGCCCACGAACCGCGTGGCGTACTACCGCAATTAGAAAATTCATCGTCCTCGTTAGGAGAAGTGGAACAATGTGTTTCTTCCTGATCCACCTGGTGAGACAAAATTAGACATTGAGGATTTTACAATGATTTCCCGTGAAAGAAAAGAATGCGTCTAAAAAGATGTAAACATTATAAAAACCTCAAAGTCTTGTTTTGGTATATCCTGCAGTAGTTTATCACGAGCAATAGAAGCAGCTCTTGCTTTAAACTTTCTGTGTACTACAATCCAATCTGATGTAAAAGTCTTGATACACTTTCTTACATACGGCGATACCGTGTCCCTGGAAAATTCCATGTAATGCAGAATTACAAAACAAAAGTAAAAAAGGGAAAAAATATTTCGATGATGACAGCAGCTTACTTCACTTATTCAAGCATATCTCATTAATAAAAGATACAACAAAAATAAAAACAGTTAGAAAACTTATTAAATTTTGCGTAAAAGAAGCGTCACTCTTATATTTGGATTCATTTCTTTAACTACTTTTTGAGTTGTAAAATGAGATGGTATAGAAAAAAATTATCCAATTCTCCCATTTTGGTCTCTTGACTTCAACTTCTTCAAAAATCTAGAAAAATTTAGATAACATTTTTTTAAAAACACAGAAATCTTCGTTAGAATCTTATCTTTGAAATAAGTCTTAGAAAATTAAAAAATGTTAATCCGTCATCGATTTATCGTTGAAAATGTGAAGCCATGTTGCGACCGATCGGTGAATTGAAATTCAACTGTGACGACTCGATTTTGACTTCGCGCGGCTGCGACTGGGAAAGAAACAGTGTTTCACGAAGAATATAAAGAAACTCGATAGTTCATCGTTCCCCAGCATAAATACTTCCCGTTTTCTCTCCCATTCGCAATCGCGCGAAGCCAGAATCGTGTCGTCATAGTTGAATTTCAATGCACCGATCGGTCGCAACACGGCTTTACATTTTTAACGATAAATCGATGATGGATTAACATTTTTTCATTTTCTCCGGCTTATTTTAAAGCTGAGATTCTAACGAAGATTTCTGTGTTATTCAAAAAAATGTTATCTAAATTGTTCTGGATTTTTGAATTAGTTGAAGTCAAGAGACCAAAATGGAAAAATTAACTATATTAATCTCTGTGGGTTTTCATTCATTCTGTTCGCAGTATGAAGTTAGTTTTTGTATATGCTTTTGTTTTTTTTCTTTTTCAAAACACTTTGGTTTTTCGATTTGTCAATATCAATTTTTATTGTTTATTTAGAGAAAAGGTTAATAGATATTGCTTTTATAAAATTAGGTAAGAAATTTTCATAATGTTGATTTAGAAATTTTATAATTATTTTTTGTTTATATTTTAAAAATTATTAGTTTCTTTTGAAATAAAAAGTTATGAAATTTTCGTTTTTAATTCCAATTTTTAACAATAATGTTTTTTCTATTTTAAATTAATAACAAAAAATGTGTAGGAAGAATTTGTGTATTTAATAATTACAATTTTTCTTTTTTTATGTATATAAAGATATTTTATATTTTACTAGCTAAAAAAATGCTTGTGTACTTTCTCATATAATAATCATGTCTATTCACAATTCACATTTTTTTTATTAAAGAACAAAATATTTAATTTCATTTGAAGAATTTCTTTAATAAGATTTAATTTTTTAACTTTCTAAAAATCAATTTATTTTAAGTTTAATCTAGAAATTAATGAAAAAATTTGCATAATTTCTTTTTCTGTATTTAAAAACGAAGAAAAAATAAAGTAATTTAAACTATTTATATTTCTCCATCAACATTTTTTTTAAACTTCCATTTTGTAATTAATTTTGAAAATCATATTGTTTTTAGAAAATTTGTAGTATTCTTTTGCATAATTTCTATCTATTATCAAAATTTTTTTAACAAAATCAAAATATTATATTTTTAATCAGTATTGATTAATAGATAATAAGAATTAATTATTTAGTATTTTTTAATAATAAATTAACTTTAGAAATAGAATTTTAAAAGTTAAGTATTTTTATGAAACTGAAACTTGCATCCAGTTACCAGTCCTACTTAATTTTTGAAAATTCGATATTGGATTTAAAACAAAAAATATTTAACACTTAAATTTAATTTCTAAAATTAAGCAAAGCAGGAGCTGGTAGCAAATCAAAATCATGAAAATTTCTTTCATTCTTTTCTATTAAACAATATAAAGTGTTGTCAAAAACATTTTGTCGGACAAATCGAATTTCTATAATTTCTTTTATTTATTTCTAACAAAATTTGAAAATTATTTAACAAAATGTTAAATGTTATTAAAAAAAGATGAAAAAACTGGAATAATTTCTTAATTTTTTAAACATAATCTTTAATAAAAATTTAATTTTTTTAGAGATAGATGATAAATGTTTTGGCTCAATTAACTTTTTTTCTGTAATTTCTTTTTTAAATTTAATACTGAAAATAATTAAGAATAAAAATTGTATATCTTTAATTAACTATCAATTGTATTCTTTTAATAGTTGACAAAGATTATTGATTAATTTATAATGAATGAGAATATAAATTGTAATTTTAATTCGTAATCATAATTGTTATAGTTGCTGTTTGATTTTTTGTTTCTTAACTTTTTTGTAATTTTTCTTTTCAAATATTTTAAATTTTTAATTAATGTATTGACAATCATCGAATTATTGCAAAAAAAATTTTTTTTCGAAAAATTTAATAATAATAGAATTCCTTTACAAAATTCCACTATTTAGGAAAATAACTTAAATCTCGCGGAGAATTTTGTTTAAATGTTTAAAAATTCTAATTAAATTCTTTTTGCAAAATTTCTTTGATTTTTTTTGTCAAATAATGGAGTTCCTTTAATAATTTTAATTAAACATTTTAAAAATAATTAAAATTTTATGGAGAAGAATTTTTTTTAAATTGTATTAAAAATAATTGAATTCTTGCGAAAAATTTTACTATTTAAAATAATTTAATTATTTTTATTTAGAAAGATTTGTTAAAATTTGAGGAAATATTGAAATTCTTTCGTGAAATTTCAATAAAATTTTTGACAATATGAACAGTAATAAATCATTTTGTATTTAAAAAGTGATTTTTAAAAATTTTGATTATGAAATTATTTAAAAAATTTATGTTTGTTAATAAAAAATTTTGTAATTTGTATAATAGTATCAAATTAAATACTACGCTCCGCGCGCCAGCGCGCGTATCATTTGCTAGTTTTATAATTATTTTCTTTTCTATCTTTTACAACTCAAAAAATAGTTAACGATATGACTTCAAATATAGCTTACTTTATGCAAAATTTAATAAACTTTCTAACAGTTTTAAAGTTTTTTTGTATCTCCTTTTATTGGCGTGTTATGCTTGAAAAAGTGATGGCACGTTTTTTCATAAAGTCCCGTAGAAACGTCCTGATACTCGTGAACGGTAGTGTAAGTTAAAAAATTGTAAAAACGAAGATACTTACAGAGATTCGAATGGAATTACTGGTTCTTCAGTTCGAATTTTCCTCTTAATGACTCTTACATCAACATCATTTGGGGGAAAGTCTAAAATTGGTTTTAGAGGATCCCTGTCTAAGACAGCTTGATGTTGAAGTAAAAACTCTTCATAGTCTAGAGGTTCTAATACTTCACAGAGAGACATCTTTAACAAAAATTTTACCAATCGAAATTTCAATACAATTTCTAATTAATACGAAACTTACAATTAGCTGTAATTTTAACTTATTTTCGGGCCAAAATGGAACTTTTTCTAATAACTCACATTCTCATTTTTTTTCTAATAAAACCAATCACTTCAATAATTATTAATTTTATCTAATTGTTTTAATATACAGAATTCCTTAGTGATAACAAGAAAATATTTTGTTAAAACAACAAATTTGTTGTAAAAAAATATTAATGTTTATAAATATTTTTACTTTTACAAAAGATTTTTAAAATCCTAGTTCTTGTTGACGTTGTTTGACCCTAAATGGTAATATTGATATTGGAAACAAACCGTTGAAGAAAATCCAGACACGCTGCTTCCACTTTTGGACAAATTCCTTGAATATGATGTAGAGCTGGCAATGTGTCGTCGAACATCAGCTGCATGCTGTTTGTTCAATTTGTGTGCGAAAGATCGTTGAACAGACGACATAATGCCTTCTTATTTAGAAATATCTGAAAGATTATTTATCTCATGTAAATTCTTATAATTCTCAATGAACTACCTTTAAGTTTACAGCAAGCTTGCTACAAATTTGATAAACGTTCAATAAAAGCTTAGAATCACCTTATCATAGAAACATTAATTATAATCATTGTTTTTAATAAAGAGCATCTAATTGTCTTTAAAAAAAACTTTGTTTCTTAAATCCGATTTATTGTATTTATGAAGAAATTTGTTTCCGGTATTTAAATATATTTTAATCACGAAAAAAAATTTCCCCCTATACCTAGAGATTCATCGCTTGTGAAAGGAAGAATTGAGTGTACATATAAGTTAATTCATTACTTTTTCTCATTATTTTTCGTCCTCTCTTTGATTTTAAGTTTCTTCGTGGACTTTCAGATTCATCGCTTCCAATTTCACGGGATTGGATATTTTTTAATTTTTTCTTTTGATAGCGACGAACTGCTTGCAAATTTTTATCACGATGTTTCTTTAATTCTTCTTTTGACATATTAGCCTTTGATTTAATTTTACCATTAGCTACTCTCAATGCAAATCTTTCATTTTCTCTTTGCTTAATTAACTCATATTTCACTGGGTCATTTTTTATTTTCTCCCTCCTTTTTCTCTGAGCTTCTCTTCGTTTTCTCAATTTATCTTCTAATTTCTTTTTCTTTGAAGCAGATGGACCTTGTTTCTCCATTTTACATTTCTATTTGATTTGGGAATTTTCTATAAAAAAAATACATAAACTAGTATCAAATTTAGTAAAAGTAAATAAGGTAAACAAGGGTAATTTTTTGTAATGACAATACGAGTAAATATGAAGAACAAAAGAGAAGCTCGTACACTAATATTGCACTATAACGAACAGTAAATCTCTCGGTATAGTGAAGGAAATTATTTCTACCAAAGTAGTGAGCTTTTTTTTTAATCAAAACGTACTTTGAAAAAAAAAATTAGTGAACGAAAACAAAAACTTCGAATCTTTTGTAAACAAACATTAAACTGGATATAATTATTCTTTTAAGGAAGAGAATGAGATGAACAATGGGAACAAAAGTTAGTCCAAGGTCATAATTTCGATTCTTTCAAAAAGTCAAATTTGGTTTTAAATTCCTTTTGGTAGAAGCGTAGCGAATTTAATTTTCCATATTTTGAACATTTTACAATTATATTTGAATAAAAATTATGATTTTTTTATCAATAATGAATGATTTAAGGAACATAACCTAAAATTTAGTGAATGTTTCTTATTGTCAGAAAATTGTAATTTTTATTCAAATGCAACTGTTAATCGTTTTAAATATTTAAAATTAAATTTATCTTTCCACCAAGACGAGTTTAAAATTTAATTTTCTCTTTTAAATTACGAAATTGTGACATTGGACTAACTTTTGATTTGACTGTACGTCAGATTCCTCCTTAATTAGTTTTTGGCAAGTTTAAATTGTATTTATAATTATTTATTTGCTTGTTAATTTTTGCTTTTTTTTATTTTTTTATTTTTATTTATTTCCATTCATTTATTTTTATTTATTTTTGTTTTCATTCATTTATTTTTGTTTTCATTTATTTTTATTTATGTTTTCATTTGTTTATTTTCATTTATTTCTATTAATTTTATTTTTAATTACTTTTAATTAAATTTTTTTGAATTTATTTCAAATTTTGACTCCCGATTCTGTATGGCTTCAATATATGGGTGCAATATATTTATTTTCTAACGAATTTTAATTTATTTATAAAAAATTTAAGTTCTGACTGTTGCTAAATTGATAAGATTGTAATTTTTGTACTTATATTCTTTTTGTTTTACGTACTATTTTTAATTTGCGTTGTATTTTTTTTACTTTCGTTTTTAACTACTATTGTTAATGATTTATTTTACGTTTTTTTGTACAATATTAGGATTGTTTTATTCTATTTTACTTTTTTTTGTATATTTTGATTATTTTATTTCTTATTGTAAACATCTTTTTATTTTAATTGGTTTTATGTTGTATATATTAGACTCGCTGATGAAAACACTGCTAAAAGTTATAATTTATGAAATATCGTGATAAATAAAAAATTTGTTCTTTTATTGGTGTCAAATTCGAAATCAGCGTCAAAAATACCATAGAAATCGTCAGCCATATTTTAATCAACAAAAATTTAGTCTGACTGTGATAATATTGATTATTTTATATTTGCCTTTCTTGAAATGTTAATAAATATTTTTGAAAATCAATAACTCTCGCTTTTGGAATTCAAATATTTCGACAAAACAAAAATGCTTTCAAGAGACATTTAGAAATTAAAAACTGTATGCATGCACAAAACCTACGCCTAAATGCTTAATTAAAAGGAAAAATAAATTTTACGCGAAATTAAATGTCGAGTTTTAAACTTTTAATTGTATTCAAAGCATACCTCAGTATTGTATTAGTAAAAGGTTTACTATTCACTGGGCTACATGTCGGGAGTTATATTTATTTTTTTTGTTTACATTTTACAATAAATGACATTAATTTTATAGTTTGACAGACATTGTTTCGGCGAACAAAGAAAGGGTTATGAAATGCAGAAACAATATAGTACTTAGTGACGCTAAGGGAGTGGCATTTGTATTCTAAAATCGCCTTGATGTTTAATTATTGACACTGCCACTGTTGGCGCTGCGATAAAAAAGACGGTGATTTACGTGCTTGCGTTTGAACGTTACGTTTTGCGTTGAGCAGTGAGTGTAAGAAGGATAGAAATATATTTCTTTCTTTCTTTCTCTCTCTCATTAGGTAGAGTTCACAATAGCACCTTGAACCTTTACGTTCCGTTCAAGGTACACTCAGATGCATTAATGCTGTCCTTCCGGTTTAAAGGAATTTTGAAAAGTCGTGTCATTTCTATCAAGTATTCTTAGTTCGTGACAAACGAATGTTTTCATATGTCATGAACTGAAAATATTTTGACAGAAATCATACGACTTTGCCAAATATCGTCAAACCGGAAGAACAGCATTAATGCATCTGAGTGTACTATTGTGGACACAACTTTATTCAATGCAAATCGAATGTACAATCATTAGAAGAAACCATTGTGAACGTCGCCTAAGGCGGCAATCTACAAAACTGTAGTCGTACCCAAATTTAACATCACAAGCATACAAATTGTAGAAAGACCGTAATGACTCATTTCCAAATGACACTGCCTATCTCCAGTAATTAAATTATTCATGATCATTCGTCGTATTGCAATTTTGTTTACGAAATTTCTACTGCTCTCTTCTAAATCATGATTTAGAATTTCGATTTCACTATTTACTGTGTATTATATTTACAACCAATTTTAAGTTTTTTCTAAAAAAAGACCCTAACTTTTTAAAATTAAAAACCTTTGATAGTGTTTTGAGAATCACGATTGTGCTTCTCAGAATAAAATTTTTTTTTAAACAGAAAAAAAGTAATGCTCTACTAATTGAATAGGTTTTTTTTCTGTGTTTTCTAAAAAGTGAGTGATAATTTTTTCTAAAGAAAATGTCAGCACCAGAAGCAATTCAAGTGAGTTCTTTGCCAATGCCACCGAGTCAGTACGTAAGTTTGTTTACTGACGAAAATGTTCGACGAGGAAGAACTCCTCGTCCTCCGCCACCAATTCATGACACTTACATGATGTTTGGAAATAACTTTAATATGGATGATAATATAATCAGGCCGCTTGAGACTCAAGGAATTAAAAGGCTCTACCCTCAACATTTCGACAGACGGCGAGAATTGAGGAAACTCAATCATTCTCTGCTCGTCAACTTTTTGGATTTAATAGATCTTTTAGTGCAATGTCCTGATAGTCCTCGGAGAGCAGAGAAGGTAAATTTTATTTTATAATTTGTACTTAATAATAATTTTTTAAAAAAAGCAATAAAATTCATTGTGGGAATTCAATTATTTTCATAAATATCAAAGAAAAATTTCGCTGAAATTATATTATTTTCAATGCAATTTTTATAAAATTTCACTAAAGAATTTAACTTTTTTCTAAAATTTTAATAAATCCTTCTAAACAATTTAATTATTTTTTTATGTAATAAAATTTTTACAAAAAATTCAATTATTTTTAAAACAATTTTAATTGAATTCCTCCGAAGATATCAATTTTTAGAAATATTTTTAACACACTTCGAAAAAATTCAATTTTTTTCTAAAATTTTAATAAATCCTTCGAAACAATTAAATTATTCTTATAAATATAATAAAATTCTTAACAAGAATTCAATTAATTTTATAAATAGTAAACTTCTTTGCAGGAATTTAATTGTTTTCAAAACAATTTTAATTAAATTCCTCGGATGAATTCAAATATTTTTAAAAATTATTTGCAAAAATTTCTATAAAATTCAATTTTGACAAGAATTTTAAATTCATTAAAAATAATTCAATTACTGTCAAAATATTTATAAAAAAAGAAAAAAAATTCATTTTTTCAATTATTTTTAAAAAATTCTTTATAACAATTTAATTATTTTTGAAAATTTTAATAAATTCCTCGAAACATTTCAATTATTTTTGTAAATAGTAAAATACTTTGCAATAATTCATTTAAATTAATAGTAAAATCGTTTGCAAAAATTTCATTATTTTTAAAACAATTTTAATAGAATTTCTCAAAAGAAGTTTAATCTTCAAATATTAACATTAAATTTATTTATTTTCTAAAATTTTAATAAATTCTTCGGAACAATTCAATTAATTTTATAAATAGTAATGAAATTCTTCGCAAGAATTTAATTATTTTTAAGACAATTTTAATAAACTTCTTCTTCATAAAATCTAATTGCTCTCAAAATTTTTAATTAAAATTTTTAATGAAACTCCATTAGTTGTTTAATAGAATTGAATGTTTGCAAAGACTAAATAATTGAATTGTTATAATGCATTTATGCAAATTTCAGAAAATAATTGTATTCTTTTGTGAAATTTTATTAAAATTGTATTGAAAATAATTTAATTTCTGCGAAGACTTTTACTACTTTTGAAAATAATTAAATTCTTCCGAAGAGTTATTTAAAAATTTATGAAAATATAAACAATAATTAAATATTTACTTGAGTGAATTTTTCAAGTTTTGATTATGATTTTATCCAAAAAAAATTCTTTCTTTGTAAAATTATTCATTCTTATTTTTTCAATTAAATATATGTTAGAAAATAAAATCATTAAATAATTTTAAAAAATTCAATTTTTAAAATTCATAATTTTTTAATTTTAAACTTTTTTAGAAAAATTAATTCTATTGAATTGTTAGTTAAATGAATGAAAAATTAACATTTTCCAAGCTTTTAATTTGAAATATTTTCAGTTTTCATTTATTTCTAAAAATTTGTGTTATATTACTTTTAATATTGAATTGTTATCTAAAACTTTAACTAAAATTTATTTTTAAATCAATTTTTATTAGAATATTCCATGAGAGAATTCAATTATTTAAATAGGAAAATAATCAATATACATCGAATAATTGAATGCTTCTTAAATTTAAATTTTCAAATAATTTAAGTTCGATTTTAAAGAATTTTTTTTCGAGGTATCCGTTTATAATTTGTATTAAAAATAATTGAATGTTTACGAAGAAATTCATTAAAAAATTTGTAAATAATTGAATTCCTATAAAATTAAAATTTTATAAAATTTTATAAAATTTTTAGAAGGGATTTTATTATCAAATTTTTTGATAAAATTCTTTGCAATAATGAATTAAAAATTAAAAATAATTGACTTCAAGAAAATTTTTAGTTTAAAATCCCCCGTAAATAATAACAATTAATTACCATTTTTTACAGGTTGAAGACTTAAGTTTATTATTTATACACATTCATCACTTGTTAAATGAATTTCGACCACATCAGGCGCGAGAAACCTTAAGAGTTATGATGGAAGTTCAAAAAAGACAGAGAATCGAAACAAAAGAGCGCTTCGAGAAACATCTTGATAAAGTAAGAATTCAATTTCTTGTAACATTTAGAAAATATCTTGAATTTAAATATACCATAGAAAAATCTAAATTTTTCATCCTAAGCACTAAATAAAACATTTATAAAAATTCAAGAATTATAAAGTTATTGTATTTAAATAAATTTTAACTTGCTTTTGTACAGGTTCAGGAAATATTGAGTCACGCTTTACAAATATTACCCGATATGTCCGAGTTGGATTCGAAATTCGGAATAAATACCGACATTATGGAATCTATGGACACAACAGGATCCGATCAGAATGGATTTGACGCATGCAATGTTAAAGATCGCATTATGTGTAACGTAATTGATGAACTGCTTCTATCTAATAATTTATATTAAGTTTTGTAATCGTTAAAAAGTTATTAATTATATACAATATATATATTTATCGCTGTCGTCCTTTATACTCTAATTTTAATGATCTCAAAAAATTATAAATTTTTTTAAAACACAAATTATATTGAAATTTGGATTTAAAAAATTTATTAATAATGAATTTTTTGGTCTGAAAAATTATTTGGTTTGATTTATTTAATAATCCATTGTTACCTTTTTTTCAATTTTATCACCTTTTCTTGATAATTTGACAACTTTTTCCCCATTTTTGGTAATTTGTCTCCTTTTTCTATTAATAAATAGAGAAGTTTTTCTTTTTTTAGAATGTTTCTCCAAGTCCAACAGAAAAAATTTAAAAAATTAAAAAGAAATAAATTTAGAAAAGTTACAAATATTTGCAGAAAATAAATTATTTACAACTTTTGTTAATCTTGTCACAAATTTAACTACTTTCATAAATAATAAGATTATTTTTAGTAATTTCATTTTCTAAAGTAAATAATAAAAATTTTATAGGAATTCAATTATTTACAAAATTTTTTCATGAATTTCTTCGTAAAAATTCAATTATTTTTAATGTAAATTTTAATCGGATTCCTCGAAAAAAATTCTTTAAAATTGAACTTAAATTATTTGAGAATTAAAATTTAAGAAACATTCAATTGTTCAATGTATATTGATTATTTTTCTATTTAAATAATTGAATTCTCTTATAGAATATTCTAATAAAAATTGATTTAAAAATAAATTTTAGTTAAAGTTTTAGATAACAATTGAATATTAAAAGTAATACAACACAAATTTTTAGAAATAAATGAAAACTGAAAATATTTTAAATTAAAAGCTTGGAAAATGTTAATTTTTCATTCATTTAACTAACAATTCAATAGAATTAATTTTTCTAAAAAAGTTTAAAATTAAAAAATTATAAATTTTAAAAATTGAATTTTTTAAAATTATTTAATGTTTATATTTTCTAACATATATTTAATTGAAAAAATAAGAATAAAAAAAAAAATTCTTTCTTTGTAAAATTATTATTTTACAAAGAAAGAATTTTTTTTTAATAAAATCATAATCAAAACTTGAAAAATTCACTCAAGTAAATATTTAATTATTGTTAATATTTTCATAAATTTTTAAATAACTCTTCGCAAGAATTTAATTTTTTTCAAAAGTAGTAAAAGTCTTCGTAGAAATTAAATTATTTTCAATACAATTTTAATAAAATTTCACAGAAGAATTCAATTATTTTCTGAAATTTGCACAAATGCATTTAAAAAATTCAATTATTTAGTCTTTGCAAACATTCAATTCTATTAAAAATAATTCCAAAAGCGATTTAAGATCAAAAATTTAATTATTTCTAAGGTTGTCTGTCAAATTTATTGTGAACATTCAATTATTAAAAATCCTTTGGTAATAATCTTTTTTTATTTAGTGATAAATCAATTTCTAAGGATTTTAAATATGTGTTTATCTTAATTTTTCTATAAAACGGACTTAGCAACTTTCGAAAAATTGCTTCTGAAATACAAATGTAAATTATTTATTAAATACTTAAATATTTTAAAAAATTTAATTCTTATAAAGAATAAAGAAGTTTATCAATAAATTTTTAAATAATTGAATATTTTGACGAATTTTAATCAAATTTTTAAGAATAACGACATTTTTCGAGGAATTCGATTAAAATTGTACTAAAAATAATTATGAAAATAAAATTGAATTCCTCAAAAAATATTTATTATTTATAAAAATAATTGAATTCATAAAAAAATGTATGATTTATGAAAATAATTGGATTCATAAAAAAATTGATGATTAATGAAATTAATTGAATTATTAGGAGGGAAAATTTATAAAAAATTTGTTAATAATTGAATTACTGTTCAATTTTTGTTATTTATGAAAATAATTAAATGTTTGAGAACAATTTTATTAAAAAAACTTTTAATTGTATTATTTTTATATTATTTCTTTTGGGAAATTTATTAAAAGTTTAAAAATATTAATAATTTAAAAATATTGAAATAGAGAAAAGTTTTTGAAAATAATTGAATTTTGGGGAAAAATTTAGTTATTTATATAGAAAATTATCATTTTTTTTGAGAATTTTTCTTTAAATTTGGAACACAATTGAATTTTTGTATGAATTTTTTTATTTTTGAAAATAATTAATTTTCTGCAATTACTTATTGGAACTTCTTTTAAATTCAATTTTTTAAAAATGTTTTTAACTAAAATTTTTTTTAATAAACTATTTTTCTAATAATTTATTAATATATTTGACAAATTTAAGTAATTTCAGGAAGAATTTGAACTATTAACTATTAACTATTATTTTATTATTATTATTTTATTTTTTGGCAAAACTCTAAGTTTTTAAAAATTTCTAACTAAATTCATTCAAAATTTAAATTTTCTAAAATTTCCAATAAAAATCTTTTTGAAGTTTATTTATTTATGAATATTATAAACGCAATTCTTTTAAAATTGAATTAATTTTGGATATTTATGGAAAAAAATTTTGTACTGAAATATTTTTGAACTCTGTTTTTTTTAAATTACTGAGTTTTGTTTTAAAAAGGATGTAAAAAATTAGTAAGAATTGTAGTTAATAATGTTACGATTTTTAAAATAAAATTTAATTTAATTTAAGAAAAAATTGAAGAAAAATTTTTAGAAAAAAATTTACAAATAGAAGAAACGAAGAAATTTTTTGTAACAAATTGTTATAATTTATTATATTAAATAATTTATACAGTTTCAGTCGTATATGCAAGCTCTGTATTAAAAAATAGTTCATAACTTAAATCTAATTTAGACAAACACATCATCGGATTCATTGTCATTTTCAATTTTCACAAACTCCAAATTCACCGGTTTAAGATCTTCAATATCAGTTTGTGGCTCATTAATCTGATAAAAATGAAAATTGAGCAATTAACAAAAAAATAAACAATAATATTAATTTTCAAAAGAGTAATTACCTTTCTATTATTTGCCTCATGTACTATCTCAGTACAAGAATTTGACAATTTGTACCAAATTTCAAAAAGACTCTCGTCTCTTCTTTCGCCTTTCCATTCTCGACTTTCATTTAGTCGGAAAGTTTCAAGTTTATCATTACTTATCAGACTTTCTAAAATTTGCAAACGTTCCCAATTATTTACATATTCGGAATTGTCCACCATTTCATTATCAGTGGTTGCATTTTCATTGTCATTTGAAATCTCATTATAATCTATTGAGTTGACGTTCGATGGATATAATCCAGATTCCATAAAACAATTTGGCAAAAGTTCCTTGACATTGAGAGTGTCAAACGTTTGTTTGAGATTTGAGACAAATTGCTCGAATGCTATTTCTTTTCTTGAAGAATCTTCAGCAATACTGCTGTTCGCCTTTATTCTTTCGGCTTCGAAAATATGGATGAACGACACGCATAGGGGATTTAAAATTTCTGTCACATTTGGATGCAACGCTATGAGTTCAATTTCATTCTTTGTACAAAATTTACTAAGATCCAATGTCAATTGAAATTTATTGCTATCGATATATAAAAGTACTGGACGTTTCACTTTTGTTTTCGTCAACCAAGGATCAAATACATTAACAATGAATTTGTAAAAATTTGCAGAAGTCATTGAACCATCTTCACTGAAATCAACAGTCAATTCAGGTGATATCGTTTGTGCACTTTTCTTTGATAATGATCCTTTAGTGAAGATGACAAATGTTGGTGCAAGCTCACCTGCTGCATTGCCAGCGATTAATATCGATACATTTTTCTTCTGATTATTATACATTGTCTTTTGAACAATTTTTGATCCCTTCGACGCAAATGCCGTGGAAGAATTTTGATTCACAAGCCCTAAGAGGAAAAAAATGTAATAACATTTTTAATAATTAACAATATTAAATTATAATTTAATGAAATTAAATTTTCTAAAAATAATAATTAAAGAAAAACCAAAAATATTTAATTACTAAATGAAACATTGAATTTAACGATGACTAACTCGGAATTGACTTTATTTTCGATCAATTTTCTCCAAACTTTGAGAAAATGTTTCTTTGAGATCGCTTTTACGAAATAAATGTGTTTTTGAACAGAAATTTCTTTATGGGTGATTTTTTAGAAAGATTCATATTTTTAGATGAAAATTAAAATGTTATTTCTAAAGTTCCAAAGCTTTGAACTATTTCACATTTCTGTACCTTGATAATGCAGTATTTTTACTGTTACGAAAAATTTTTTATTTTAAAGTTTCAAAAAAAACGAGGTTAAAATTTGTTGGTGTTTTTTTTCAAAATATAAAACAACTCTATATAAGATTCAAATTTAAAAATTAATAAAGGCTAACAAGTTTATTTTATTTACAAATGAAAATATTTTTTAAAATAACAGAAGTGAAAAAAATGTATTAAAAATTATAATTATTAAATTTTCTTTTTCTGACTTTTTCTTTACTTCAAGAGACAAAATTTTTGAATTATGATTGAGTAGAATTTTATCACAATATTTTTTTTAAATAATTGAATTATTCAATTTGAGTTTTAAAATAATTGAATGATTTTGGAAAATTATATTGAAATAGTAGACATTAAAAGTCATTGAAAAGAGGAAAATTATTAAAAATAATTGAAATTTTACTAGAAATTATATTTACATTTTTTGAAAAAAATTGATTTTCAGGGAAGAATTTTCCTATTTATAGAGTTAATTGAAAGTTTGAGTAGAATTTAAATTGAAATTTTGCTAAGAATTTTATATAAATATTTTAAAAATAATTGAATTTTAAGGAAGAATTTTATTATTTATATAGTCAATTTAAATTTCCAGTAGAATATCAGGGTATCTACTATTTTCATTCAACAAGATTCCCGGTTATTTCCCGGTTTTCTTTTCTTATGAAATTTAAATTTAAATTTGATTTCGAACATAAATAAATAATAATTTTAATTGAAAATTTGGAAAATAATTTTTTCTATTTTTTAAAAATATTCTTGTCTTTTTATAATTATAAATGGAAATTTTCTTTTTCAAGTTTATTACAATTCTATTGATAATAATTGAATTTCTGCAAAGAATTGTACTATTTACAAAAATAATTGAAATCCTTTCAAAGAATAATATTATTTATGAAAATAATTTAATTCCTGTGAAGAATTTTATTACAATTTTAAAAAAAGGAGTGATGATTAATTATTTACTTAATAAGTAATAAACATTAAATTTGCTTAAGAAATGATAAATATCATTTATTTGAACATTCAGAAATTTGAAATTATAAAAATTTAAGAGAAGTTCAATAATTATAACTATTGAATAATAATAGAATAATATAATTTTTAGAAGCAAAAAATTGATTTAAAACTTTGAGAGGGACTTTATATTTTAAAAATAAAATTATAATTACTGTCTCTAACTTCCCTTAACTATTTTCGAAAAATTTAAATTAAAATTCTTTCAAAGAATTAAATTATTTTTCAAAAAAATGTAAAGAAATTTCAATTATTTGTTTAGAAAAATTAAATTATCTTGAAACAATGGAATTGAAAAATTTCAACAATTTTATTTTTCAGAATTTAAAAAAAAATTGCGAGAATTCAATTTTAATAAAAAATTTGAAGTGCATATCGTTTTTTTTAAATTAACTTATAAAAATTTTAATTATTAATATTCACACTAAGAAACATGAATTCATTAAAATGGGACTATAAAATCCAATTATTAATTAATTATTAAATTAAAATACTTTGATAATTTTATTTATTAAAAAGTTTCTAAAGAAATTATTTAACAAATTCAATTACATATTTTCAGTCAAATTTCACAATATTTCTATTAACTCCATAACTTTTAAAAATTAATTTAATTTAATCTGTTTGAATTAGTGCCCGACTTTTACTATCAAATTAATTTTTTTTAACTAATTCAAAGTTAGAGAAGAGTATAAATATCTATAAAAATTGAAATAAAAAGTAATTTTTTTAAAAACAAATTAAAATAATAAAACTTTTTTAATTTTGGTGAAAAAATTCACGGTTTTGTATAAAAATCCCGGTTTTTCCCGATTTTCCCGGTTAGTAGAATTAATAAATATTTTACCATAATTGAATTTCTGCGAAGAGTTTTATTACTTTTGAAAATAATGAAATTCCACCAATTGTTTGTAAATTTTTCAAAAAATCGCTTCTGTTAAAAACTATAATTAAATACTTTACTGACGATGTTTATTAAAATTGTTTTGAATTCAATTGAATTCTTGTGAAAAATGTTATTATTTATAAAAATAATTCAATTCTTGCAAAGAATTTTACTATTTTTTTAAAATAATTGAATTGTTTTTAAGAATTTTTTTTACAAGTTTGGAAAATAAATGAATTTTTTCGAAAAATTTTATTAAAAATTGGAAGAAATTTTACTGAATCCTTAAGTAAAAATTTATTAAAAAATTGACATAATAAAATTTTTAAGAACACATTTTGTCATTTTTAACATTAAAAAAAATAATTTAATATTTAACAAGAACTTTCATAAAAAATTTGGAAAATAATTGAATTTTTGAAATAAATTTTACAGACAATCTTAGAAATAATTAAAGTTCTGAGCTTAAATCACTTTTAGAATTGAAGCGTTTTGTGCAGAAACCGCATAAGTCTATTTTTTCACGAAAATCACTTTTTTATTGAAAATTTATTTTTAAATGAAGCTTTACAATCTGGTAAAATGTTAAATAAGTGGCAAAACTCTAAATCCTTGAAAAAATAATTAAATTATCATTTCGTGCAAAAACTTGTGATATTCTTTAATAAATTTAATATTTAATTCTTGTCGTATTGTAATTTATATTAAACAGTTTATATTATAAATGAAATTCACTTAAAGAAAGCAAAAAGTGATATTGTTGACTGAATTAATTTAAAATTATGGAAAATATTGAAAATTGGTTAAATTTATTCTTAAAACAATTTTATTGTTTATAAAAATGTTACTAAAAATTATCCAAATTCAATATTTTAAATAAATGTTATTAAATATTTAATAAAACTTTGATGCTTTACTCGATTCAATAAATTTTCTGTGTTTTTCATTTCATTTTGTGCAGAAACAGCATAAGTCCAAATTTTAATTTATTTTTTTTTTGTTTCTTATGTTAAGTAGATAAAAAATTAATCACGTTGGATTTTTTAACTTATAGGTTACTAGAATATAATGCAAAAAGCAGAATTAGAAAAAATCTCAACATTTACAAGTGAAACAGTTTTTTTTAACAGTTTTTATTGATTCCTGAACAATTTCGATTTATGGACTTATGCTGTTTCTGCATAAAACGCTTCTATTATTTTTAAGAACAAGAATTTCATTTTTTGCAAAGAATTTTCATTTTTTTCATTTTCTCAAAACAAATCATCAAAAATTGGTTTCTTTTTCTGCCTCTAGAGTGGTGTTACCCCTTAAATAAACATCTGTTTAAAAACTATTGAAAAACAATTAAAAATTGATTAAAAGAGCTGAGAATGAAAAAAATCAAGTGCTTCTTTGCGAAGTAATGTCTTCAATATTTCAAAAATGTAAACAAATGCAATCGATGTAGAAGAAATAAAATAAAAAACGAATAGTTTGTTTTTATTATTACCTATTTCTTCACAACTGAAAATTCTATTTGGTTCAATTGTTAAAAGATTAATGGAAGAAATATTTGTCGATATTTGATCGAACCATTCTTGTAAACTTTCTTCCGAGATATTTGCCTTATCTAAAGAAGTATTTTCAAAGACGGATTTTGAAATTTGAGGATGACGTCTTAGAAAACCGGTAAACCATCCTCTACCCGGCCTCCCATTACTGAAGGGAATTTCTCTTTTTATCTTTTGACAAATTACTTCGACACTTTCGAGTAATTGACTTTTAGTAATGGGAAATCCTCTTTGGTAGCAAAGAAAAATCCAATGTGCAATTTCACTTTCTTCCTGTGTACTGAGAACGGTTGCGGGTCCTGGTTTCTTATCGGCATATTTGTTATCTCTTTTTGAACGAATTGTCGATTCTGGTACATTGTATTTTCTTGCAATTTCCGCAATGGGCATTATTCCATTCTTAGCCTCTTGTACGGCTGATAATAAATTTTCCTTTGAATATGTACATCGTACTTGTTTTTTTCCTTTTTTCTGAGCTTTTGTAATTGCACATGATTTTTTACATTCACTTTCGGTATTTAAAGTTTTTGGCATTTTTTTTTATTAATTATAAAATAATTACTATGTTACATTATACAAAAACAGAATAATTGCTAAACATTTGTGTCGAGAAAAATACAAAATAAATACAAACACTGTGTGGGAAAAGTAAAGGTGCACTCACAACATGGTGTGATTCTCTTTACGCCATGAGAGTAAGAGAGAGAGAGAGAGAGAGAGAGAGAAAACATTTTATTTGGTAAATAAAATAAATATTCCATTCTTTTCAAACTCTAACAAATGGTTGTTCTCACTTTTAGAATTTAGGCAAAAATAAGGCATCTGCTCGTATTTTCTGACTCCCTTACTCTTTAGTGTGAAAATAAACCGCGTGCGCTAAAGTAAAAAAAAAAACTACGCAAACTATATGAAAATGTCAAATGTTTGTATTGTTTTTGTGAATTAATCATGTAAATAATATAAATTTTCCATGATTTAATTAATTTAATAAATGAAATAAAAAAATTGTCGAAAAAATAAACAATTTTAGAATCGACTAGTAATTTATTATGAAATTTGTAAATAATTTTAGGTTATGTCAGAAACTCATAATCGAAAGCAGAATTTCATGAGAATGAAAAAGACTAAGACACTGCTATCAACTATCTCTCTTGCTCTCATTATTTTCTTGCAAAGTATTGTAAAAGCACCTTTATAGCAAAGTGTGAACGCGACTTCGGATAATTTTTCCCCCCGACGGAGGTATATTGGTATGAACGCACCCTAACACTTCCAAACTCTCCGAACAAGTGTCAAATTATAATTAAATTATAGGAAATTAACCCTCAAACAGAGAATCGAAGGTGACGTTATGAAACTCAATAAAAATAATGCTATTACTGTGACAATCAAAACGTGATTCGTAAACTTTTTCATAAGAAAGAAAAGGACAAGAATACCTTCTGTCTTCTTTTATCCCATCTCGCTTCTATACAATTTGATTATGCGTCGGCCTATCTCTAGTTAACTTAGTCATGGATTCAAGAGTTACATATAAATAATAAAATATCATTTGAGTGAGTGACACGTTGTTCCAGTTTGAATCAGTTAGAAGGAATTTAATGTAAGTTTTTTACTATTAAACTATCGAACATTAATCACTATTGTTTTATTACAATTGATTATTAATATAATATTAAATATCTTCGCATTAATACCTGATAATTATAGCTTTCTTGATACAAGTAAATGACAATGTTCTTGTTTTAATTTAATATCGAAACTGATTGAAACATTTCAAAACAATTTAGCATTGAATAAGAATATAAATACTACTTTAAAAAAAAATTTTTTTAAATTTCTTTTGTAAATTATTTTTTCTATTGTTCTTTTGTGCTTGAAATTTGATGTGTGGCTAATATTTTGTTTGTAACAATTGACACATAATTGTTTCATCATCTTAATCGGAAGACAAATATTGTAGATAATAAATGCTTCATCTGATCACCTGATCTATATTTCTAATTGAATCAAGTTCCATACATTTATGAGATACATTGTTCTAATCATATTTTCCATTTCCTCCATTATTGAATATAGTTTTTTCTTGTGTGCACATATTTAAATAAACAATGACGTGTTTTTTTTATGATGAAAAGAGAATTTTATTTTTTTTGTTTATAATGTGTCATTCTTTGTTTATTGTGTTTAATATTAAAATTTTTTTAATCTAATCAAGGGGTGATTGCTTTGTTAGAAAATGAAAACTTGAAAGAAGTGATAGAGTTAAATTTTTATAAAGGTAAAATTTCATATTGTATTTTAAATAAATGTGTATGTATAAACAAACTATTTTTAGTTTTTTTGGGGAATTATTCAATACTTAGGTAAAAAATAAATTTGATTTAACATTTTTTTTATTTTATACGATTTTGTACTACAATGGGACGATTGTAGGAAGTTCGACTCTGATCTTAATTGACTATTTTGTAAATAAGAGGGGTGAAATGGGATGACAAGGGGGAAATTATAACTTTGTATTTTAAATCCAGGAGTGTATGAATATATAGTATATTACGGGGCCCTCATTAACGATAAAATTTCCAAATATAATTTACAATTTTTTTTTTATTTATTATAATCTTATATTTAGTTATAATAATTAATATTTATTGCATAGTATAATCATTATCATATTTTTTAAAAAGTAAACCTATTTTCAATACTTGTAATTTTTAAAATATTAAATTAAAAAAAATCTAAAACAAAATTTTTTTACAAAAAATAATATTTTCGTCTTTTTGACCGAATTCGGTTAAAAAGTAGGTAAATCAAAGCAATTTTTAAAGTTCTACAAGTAAGACATGAAAAATTACTTTTATATTAAAATAAATTTTCTAAAAATAAAAATTTCTGTATAATTTTTGGTTTTTAAAATGAACCAATAATTTAATACTTTATAATCGAATTAGGTTCAAAAATAGGTCAATCGAAGCGTTTTTAATGCTCGGCAAGTTGGTTATGCGACTTTTAAAGTTATTTCTACAGTAAAACCTCAAAAGATGTGTCTATAAAAACTTTACAAATTTAGGGGAAAAAATAGTTTTTTTTTAAAAACATTGTAAAATAAAAACAGACTGAAAAATTTGCACGTTTAAATAGGTTTTTTTTGGAATTATTAAAAATTAATAAAAGAAAGAAACTTAAAGTTGATATATACAAACATTTTTTTTTACTTTTAGGTTCAGGAATCAAGGACCATGTACAATAGTATTTATTAAAAACGAATTACTTACATCTTTCTCATCTTCCTTCCATTGAACAATTGTTACACGAATTTTAAGTTTATAACACGATGTTGGAATTTCACACAACAGATTGAACGATAATAAGCAACACAACTGGTATATTATTTTTTCTCATAGACGAATAGGAGGAGATGCCATTTGATTCTATTTTTCTTTCTAAACTCAGGTATTTTTTTTAACTTCCATTTTTATTATTTTCTCTTAAAAACACGACAATTTTAATCACATCTAATACACGTACATATTTTATTATTCACTGCTTACGAATCCGTTGTTATTTTTTGAAAATTTAAAATGGCGGACGTGATTTTTAAAAATTGATTAAATTTGCTTCAAAATTGTCACTCGAGGGTTTTTGTTAATTGGGGAAAAAATCTAAAAAAGAAATAAAATTCTTAAAGGGTGGAGAAAAATTAAAAATGGTATTTTCCAAAAATCCTGTAGCCAATCAAAAAAATGTAATTCTTCTTAAAAATTTTATTTTAATTTCCGAAAATTCAGTTAGTTTGAGACATTTCAATAAAATTCTTTGCAAAATTGAATTATTTTCATGTAAATAACAATATTTGTCACCAGAATTCAATTATTTTTTTAAAGTAATAAATTTCTTTTTGGAAATTCGATTATTTAAAAAAATTCTATTAAAATCGTTCGCAAGAATTCAATTATTTTCAAAAATTTTATTAGAATTCTTTTTAAAATTTAATTATTTTTAAAAACTTTTCGCAATGTAATGATTTTTAATATCTATTTTTAGAAAATTTGCAAACAGAATTATACTTAAAAAATTTTTCGTGAAAATGTTCGTAAAAATCCAATTATTTTTAAAAATAACAAAATTTTTCACAGAAACTCAATTCTTTATAAATATTTAATAACATAGTAATATTTCGTTTAATAATAATTAATAAAATCTTTCAGAATAATTAAATTTTTTGCTTATGAATAATAAAATTCTTAGCAATTTATTCAATTATTTTGAAAAATTAATAAATTTTGTTTATGGTAATTCAAGTATTTTAAAAAATCCTAATAAAATCGTTCTTAAAAATTCAATTATTTTAAAAAAATTTAATAAAATTATTTAAAAAATTAAATTTTAAAAATTTTAATTTAAAAAATTTTTGCAATACAATGATTTTTAATATCTACTATTTTTACAAAATTTGCAAACAGAATTCAATTATATTTAAAAAATTTTTTGGTAAAAATCTTCGTAATAGTTCAATTATTTTTAAAAGTACTAAAATTTTTTACAGATATTTAATTGTTTTTAAAAATTTTAATAACATTTTTCTCAATAATTCAATTATTTTCGTATAATTAATAGATTTTTCTCAGAATTTCAATTAGTTTTGGAAATTTTTAATAAAATTCTTAACAACTATTCAATTATTTTCATAAATAATTTAATTATCTCGATAAATAAAATTATTCACCAAAAATTCAATTATTTTGAAGAATTTCAATAAAATTCTTTGCTAAATTCAATTATTTTCATATAGATTAAAACTTTTCGCAATAAAATTATTTTTAATATCTACTATATTTTCATAAAATATCCAAACAGAATTCAATTTACAAATTTTTTTGTAAAACTCTTCCTAAGGTTTCAATTCTTTTTATGAATATTAAAAATTTCTTGGAAATTTTATTATTTAAATTAGAATTTACATAAAATTAATCGGGAGATCACATTTTTTTTGAAAATGTTTATAAAATTCTTCGCAAGAATTAATTTTTTTTTAATTCTGAAAAAAAGTGTTGAAATTTTTCAATTCCATTGTTTCAAGATATGTAATTTAATTTTTCTAAACAAATAATTGAAAATTTTTGAAATAATTGAAATTTCTTTACATTTTTTTTGAAAAATAATTTAATTCTTTGAAAGAATTTTAATTTAAATTTTTCGAAAATAATCAAGGGAAGTTAGTGACCGTAATTATAATTTTATTTTTAAAATATAAAGTCCCTCTTAAAGTTTTAAATCAATTTTTTGCTTCTAAAAATTATATTATTCTATTATTATTCATAGTTATAATTTTTGAAGTTCTCTTAAATTTTTATAATTTCAAATTTCTTAATGTTCAAATAAATGATATTTATCATTTCTTAAGCAAATTTAATGTATATTACTTATTAAGTAAATAATTAATTATCACCCTTTTTTGAAATTGTAATAAAATTCTTCACAGGAATTAAATTATTTTCATAAATAATATCATTCTTTGGAAGGATTTCAATTATTTTTGTAAATAGTACAATTCTTTGCAGAAATTCAATTATTATCAATAGAATTTTAATAAACTTGAAAAAGAAAATTTCCAATTATAATTATAAAAAGACAAGATTATTTTTAAAAATTTGAAAAAATTATTTTCTAAATTTTCAATTAAAATTATTATTTATTTATGTTCGAAATCAAATTTAAATTTAAATTTTATGAAAAAAGAAAATTGGGAAAAAATTAGGCTATAACCGGGAAATAACCGGGAATTTTGTTGAATGAAAATAGTAGATGCCCTGATATTCTACTGGAAATTTAAATTGAATAAATAATAAAATTCAATTATTTTCAAAATATTTACATAAAATTCTTAGCACAATTTCAATTGTTAAAATTTTTTTTTAAATTGTACTTAAACTTTCAATTAACTTTATAAATAAGAAAATTCTTCCCTGAAAATCAATTTTTTTTCAAAAAATGTTAATATAATTTCTAGCAAATGGTTAAACATATTTTTTTTCTTCATCTTTATAGAAAAACATGAAACATGTATTTTTTTCATTTTTTTATTTAAGAGAATATTTATCAGACCATTTATATTCGTCAATCCTGAGTGCCTTGGCTCTTAAACCTAGAGATAATCAAATTTTAGTAATAGGCACATTGGGTATGTAGCAGTCTTTTGTTAGTCACACAACAAAAATTATTTTGTTAGCAAAATAAAATATTATAAATTGATTTAAACATTGCGGTAATTTTTCACTAGTTTTTCTGGAGTGGGGTGTTAAAAAAAATTCCCAAAAAAAGTTTGAAAAATCGACTCCCTTAAATTATTATATCTTCTATGAATACTATAAGTAAATTACTACAGGGACAAAAATATTAAACTTAATTCATTAACTGTTTATAATTTCCATTTTTTCTGAAACATTGAATTAAAAATGATTTTCTTTTATGCATTTCAGATAGTTTTCACTGCCGTAAATATGATAAAACAAAAAGGTACCTCAAGGCGAAGTAAAAATTCCATTCCAGTTTCCACATATGGAGAAAAAAATAATCCAAGTAAAAAATCTGACTTTTCTACATTCGAAAATCACTCAGTACCTAACCCAAAGTCTATGGACAATAATAATTTAGATTCTGACAGTTTAACATTATGGCATCATCCTATTACGACCATCAATTACTTTTTAAGAGAGTTATTAATTGACTGTGGAAGTTTATGCAAGAAAACTTTAAGACATTATAAAATAGTTTTAAGTTTTGCACTAATTATGTTAACGTGTCTGTTACTCAGTAGAATTTCTGGACCTCAACAACAGGTTAGTTTTATTTTATTACGTTCTCATTTTATTTTATGCATTTAGTGTTAATTTTAGTCAATAATATTAAATATTGCTGTAAAACTGATCTCTCTTGGTAATCGTGTCAGGTACCCCTGCAGAAAATTGGGACAAGAATCCCATACAGGTTCTAGGATAATAATTTATTTTTAAAGGACATAAATCTTTAAGAACCAACAAAAAACTATTACTTATAAATTATTTAATGAATAATTTTACTTAAATATTTAAAAAATAATTGATTTTTACAAGAGTTACGTTTCGAATTTTTATAAATAGCTCAACTCCAAGAGATTAAATTTGAAGTTTTAGAAAAATTTAATTTCAAATTAATATAATTAGAAGTTTTAAAGGACTTAGATTTTTGTAAAGATTTAATAATTATTCAAATTCTTCTGAAAATTTTAGTTAAAAACACTAAAATAAATTAAATTTTGGAAAAGTTACAAATGTTTGCAGAAATAATAAACTTCATTTCTGAATTTCAATTATTTTTAAAAATTTGAATAGAACTCTTGGTAAAATTTCAATTAGTTTCAAACAATGTTCTCAATTCGATGATTATCAATATCTACGCTATTTTAATCATACTTTTCAAAAGAATTTCATTATTAAAAAAAAAATTTTATAAAATTTTACGCAAACATTTCATTATTATAAAAAATAGGAATTTCAAAGGAATTAAATTATTGTCATAAATAATACATTTATTTTACAGAAATGCAATTATTTTAAAAAGTAATAAATTTCCTCGACAGAAATTCAAATTTTTTGCGTAAAAATTTCTTTTACCTTTATATATAATAAAATTTTTTTTCAAATTCAATTATTTTCAAGAACGATTTTCTAAATTCAATACGATTCTCAATATCTACAATTTTAATAAAGCTTTAGAAAAGAATTTAATAATTAAAAAGAAATTGATAAAATTCTATACTAACCTTTAAATATTTTTATAAATAGTAAAAATTTAATAGGAATTTAATTACTTGGAATTTTTTTATAAATTTTTTTGCAATACATTCATTATTTTCATAAGTAATAAAATTATTGCAGGGATTAAATTATTTTTAAAAGTTCTAAAATTCTTCGTCAGAAGTTCAATTAAGTTCAATATTTTTTTAAATTCTTGTCGAAATTTCATTTTTTTTATAAATATAATTTTTCTCCGAAATTCAATTATTTAAAAATATTTTAATTTAATGATTTAATATTTTAATTTAATATTTTAATTTTAATTTTTTTAGTAATAGTTATTTAATTTTTTTTAATTTTTTTTTTATTTTTAATTTAATGTTTTATTTTTTATTTATTTTAATTTTATTTTTTAATTTTAATTTTTTTTTTTTATTTTATTTTAATTTTCAATATCTATTTTAATAAAATTCTACGCAAAAATCTAATTGTTTTCATAAACAAATAAAAATTCCACAGGAATGCAATTATTTACATATTTTTTTAAAAATTCCTTCTCGATAATTCAATTATTTTTTTAATAAAGATACTGACATTTTTTACAGGTATTCAATTATTTTTGTAAATAATAAAATTCTTTTCAGGAATTTAATTCTTTTCATAAATAATAATTACTATTTATAAATAGTATTAAATACTCATAGGTGAATTTGAATTGAATTGCCAATTTCGAAAAGGGCTCAACTCTGAAAATCTTAAGAGTCATTTTCACTGTCTTTTGTTATATAAAAATGACACTTACGGTTTTTAGAGTTGAGCCCTTTTCGAAATTGGCAATTCAATTATTTCTAATATAATTTTAATCGAATTTCTCGAGAAATTGAATTATTTTTTAAAAATTTATTTATATTCGTCGAAGAATTCACTTATTTAAAACTTTGTTAATAAAATTCTTTACGAGAATTCAATTTTAAGAAACATTCAAGTAGGCATAAAATTATTTATTTTCGTATTTAAATAACTCAATTCTCGTAGAATTTTCTAATTAAAATTAACGTGAAATTTAATTTTAGTTAAAATTGTAGATAATAATTTTATTAAATATTAAAAGTATATAATAGCATGAATTTTTAGAAATAATTGAATTTTGAGAAGCAGAGGTCCACAAATATTTATTTGTGACGCCCTCCGAAGAAAGGTACCTAACAAGCAAACGATTTATAGGTTAGGGTCCTGTTAGATTTCTCTTGATTAAAAGTTTATTTTTAATTATTTGAATTTGAAACCTATTTTTATTGAATATTTTGGATATATTGAAGAATTGAATATCAATAATTTTTAATTAATAATTGATTTTCTTTCTGTATTTTTACTTGAAAAATTAAAAACATAACCTCAAATTTTTTGCTTCTTAGTTTCCTTTCTTCGGAGCGTGACACATTTAAAAATGAAGTTACGTATGTGACGCGATCTGAAGAAACGATCCTTAGAAGCAAAAAATTGTAGGTTATGTTTGCAATTTTTGAAAGGAAAATACCAAAAAATGTTGTACTGTCAACATAAATAATTGATTTGTAAGTCTTCTTTATAAATAAAATATTTAATAATCACTGATTTTAATTTGTAATAAGTAAAAAGAAACATTCAAACAAACAAAAAAGTAACGCTAACATAACCTTAAAATGATTTACTTCTAAGGTCCCATTCTTCAGATCGCGTCAAATATTTATGTTTTCGAATAATTTTACAAATTGAAGAAATTCGGAAATAAATGCAATAGAACATCTTTTTGAGTATCTAATAATGTTCAAAGTGAATCAGAATATTCTTCAGGATCAGGGAAATGGTAAAAATGTTGTCTTTAAATCAGGGAGAAACAAAATGAAATTTTCTTTCGACAACTCTGCTTATTGTTATCCGCGAATTATGTTAAATTATTGTCCCTTTCTTTGCAGACATTTAGGGACTTAGAAAATAATATAAAAAGATGGCTGTATTGGGTTGGACTTGGAGTCCTATCGAGTGTGGGTTTAGGGACCGGTTTACATACATTTGTATTATATCTTGGACCACACATTGCTGCAGTGACAATGGCTGCTTATGAATGTGGAGGACTTAATTTTCCAGAACCACCTTATCCAGATAAAATAATCTGTCCGTCTGTAATAGATACAATGACATCTGTGGGAATTTTAAGTATTATGAAAAAAGTTCGCGTCGAAGCAATGCTATGGGGTGCTGGTACTGCTTTAGGAGAATTGCCTCCTTATTTTATGGCAAAAGCCGCTCGAAGGAGTCGTTTCACTAGTAAAAATCAAGACTGTGATCAAGATGATCTGAAAGAATTAGAAATGTTAGAGACCCTTGAAAATGGTGGGAATGTCTCGTTTGTATTACGTACTAAATTAGCTATGAAAAATTTTGTCCACAAAGCTGGATTCTGGGGCATATTAGCTTGTGCATCGGTAATTATTTGGATTTTCAATAATCTTGTTCTTGTTTAAAAAATTTTTTTTACTTTATTCCTCTCGAAATCTTAATATTGTTTTGCTCTGTAGATTCCAAATCCTTTATTTGATCTTGCTGGACTTACTTGTGGTCATTATCTTATTCCATTTTGGACATTTTTTGGAGCAACGCTTATTGGTAAAGCAGTTATAAAAATGCATATACAACAATTAGCCGTAATTATAGCGTTCAATGAAGAACTTGTTGACAAAGTAATCAATTTACTCGCTGCTGTGCCTTTTATTGGGGAGAATTTTCAAGAACCATTTAGAAAATACCTATCGGAACAGAAACGAAATTTACACAATAAAGCCTCAACGGTATGTTATTGTAAAATTTCTTTAAAATCGTCATATTTTTCTATTTTAGAATTCTGTTTTTGAATTTGTTAAACCGATATTCATACAATGTTTTTGCTTTTATTTACAGGAAGGATCAACAGTTATATCATGGTTGTTTGATAAGTTCGTTATTTGTATGATAATTTACTTTTGCATAACGATTGTTCATGCATTAGCGCGTAATCACAGTCGAAGACGATTGAAAGCGACGAGAGATTGAAAGGGTATAATATTGTAAAAATAAGAAAATCAATTTCCAACAAGACAGAAATAAAATTTTTAACTTATTTCCGAATACTTTAATTCACGTTGTTTCTTTATTTTTCCACGATTCCCAGGGCGAAAGAATAAGACATCCGTAGATGATACGAAATTAATTTTACACACTTTTAATTATTACTTTTATTTCAGTTATAAAAGTCCTATAGAAAAATTACTCTGGAAAAATAAATTATATAGTGACTTGAGTCAGTTTTCGAGTTTTTACATCACAAAAGTAAGAAAAGAAAAATAGACCCTTTTCTTTCTATATACATTTTATGTCTCTATTGATTAACTTAACAGAGTTTGAAGAAAATCGAGAATGTAACTTCCCAGATCCTCGTCTTCATTTGTCCAGGATACGTAGACACTTTTTTGATTTTCATCATCGCCTTCAACTTTTACTAACACTGATTCTACCGATATGGAGCCATCCGTCAACTGAACGGTCCAACCTTGCAATCTGTCTTTCAACGGTTGAAAGAGTTTTTGTGTCGTTGCGTGAGCTGGTCCAGAATCCTGAACACATATTGTGGATGTAAATCTCACAATATGTTTCGCGATACCAGTACTTTTAGCGACCTGTAAATAAGAATAGAAAACCGGTCATCCTTAAGAATTCGAACATCAAACCTATGTTTATAAAAAAAAGCTTTGGCTAAAAAGGCGCCAAAGCTTCTGTTGAAAAAAGACTTTTTTAGCAAAATAGGGAAATACTTTTCGCAATGGTATGTTAATATTTGTGAAATTACCTCATCAGTGTCGACGAGGCAAACTCCGTCCTCCCTTAAAATGAGAACACCGTGAAGTAATCGTCGTCTCTTGGGATCAGGAGGTAGTGCCGAGTACCTTTTAGCTTCGGCTTTAAGTAAAGCAAGCGATGTATCGACTGCGACTTTCGACACTGTTGTAATCACACAAGTTTCACCATTCGCCGGATTATAACAATTGATACCAAACTCTTGTCTTATCTTCTCCTTGAGATATTCCATTTTAGCAAATTCGCCATGAACTAACATGACACTCTTGGGTTCACAACTCTGAATCAATTGCATAATTCCCTTTGCGTCGGCGTGTGCCGAAAAAGACATATACTCAACGGCCATTTTAACTTCAACAATTTGACGATTCTCGAATTCAATTCTTTTAATTCCACTGAGAACTTTATGGCCAACGGTGCCTTGAACGCAGAAACCGGGCATTATAACCATATTCGCATCATTTGGTGCCCATTTTTTAAATATCTGCAATGAAAGACCCGCGTGCAGCATGCCTGGAGTGGCGAACACAACCATTGCTCCTGGATTATCTATGTAGGCCTTATCGAATGGTTTTATGTGCTTAAAGTCAAACATGTTGCGTTGAACGAAAGTCTTTTTTATTTTCTGATTAGTCCAAGTGATGAACATTTTATAATAGTTATTTGCCTTCTCAGTTAGACCCAAGGCAAAGTAGACTGGCACTTTGAGATTCATTCGCTCCCAATAGGTTTCCAATAAGATGCATAATTCTTGCGCGCGGCCAAGAGCGAAAACTGGTATTAATACTTTGCCACCTCTATCTATACATTCATGGACCTAGAAAAATTTACATACTTATAGAGTTTTTGTGTATTATTTTATGTTTTCATTATAATAACTATTATATCACATGTGACGTGCTGCGAAGAAAGGTACCAAAGAAGCAAAAAAATTGTTGGTAATGTTCGTTACAATTTGTTTTGCTTTTTAAATACCTTTCTCGGGAGCGCGTCACGTATTATAATAATTATTATAATCCCACTCCTAGGGATCGTAGGACCTTGTCGTTGGTGGAGTGGCTTAGGGGCCTAATCGGAGAGTACCTCTGGACCCCATTCCCACCCTTGTTTAGGGTCGGTGGCGGACTGCTCCCCATAAAGGAGGGACTGCCCCGGCGTATCAGCTCCGTAAAGAGTAAAGGTGTGGGAATGGTGAGGAAGTAACCTTTGGTGGAAAAAAGTGACCACCACTGGAAGCGGAGGAGTGTACTGTCTGCGGGGCTCCGACCAAGAAACGATCCCCCAATCCAAGATGTTTCTGCCGTGTCGATGGATGAATGGCACTAGGGTTACCAAATCCGTCACTCGCTTCAAGCTGGCTGTCTGGACGTCAATCGGGATTGTACCGATCGGTTAGCGAACTCGTAAAGCTCGGGTGAGCGATCTGGCTGGGATTCCGATTGACGGGCGGACGGTCAGTTTGACGCGTTGTGATTGGAGGTGTCTTGAACGGCGGCTCCGGAATACCGGGCGACCTTCCGGTAGTATTAGTCTTACTCCTGCAAGCGGGGCTCTGCAGGAGCTGACTTTCATTTCCCTAGCTACTCGTGGGTTTTAAAAATGGCAAACAATTTTAATAAAACAATTTTAGGTGGTCAAATGGGTATGGCTGCGTCTACAATTTCTTCAGGGATTGCGGATGTGACGGCCTCATACTCTAAGGTGTTAGTTCAGCATCCTCCATTGGCTGCACTATCGGGCCCTTCGTCGGCTAATAGTGGTATGGTCTTGGACGGGAGTGTTGGTTCGGAGGCTGTTGTTAGGTCCTTAACCAAGAGAAAGCGCCTCAACGGTTCTACAAAGAAGCGGTTGAGGAGGGAACGGCTGAAGGCCGGATTTAAACCCTCTGATTTCTGGAGTTATGCTTCCGGGTCGAATAGGAAAATCGGCCAGGACGCATCACCCTTGAAACAAGAGGTGAAAAAGTGGCCAAACTTGGTCCAACCGGGTGCCACGAAAGGTGGTAACAGAGTTGGGCTGACGATGGCACAAAGAGCGAATCCTCTTACAGCGGTGGTCTACAGCGACGGCTATCCTGATGAGATGCTTACGGTGGAGCAGTTTGAACTTTTTAGGAAGGCCATCACGCTGCACACTAGTAAGATGCCGGTGGGGCAGTGGCCGAAGTTTGAGACCTCCTTCTGCAGAGGAGGAGTCTTCATTTGCATCGCATCAAACCCAGAGGCTAGAGCATGGCTCGCGGAAAGTGTAGCCGAGCTTAGGCCTTGGGAAGGAGCGAAGCTAAAGGTCAGCGGGGTGGAGATACTCCAGAGGATGGTGAAGTTCACTGTATGTATCCCGGGAGAACCGGAGGACGTACAGACTGTCTTTAAAACCTTTGAAGTATATAACTCCTCGCTGAAGACATCGACATGGCGTTCGCTGAAAGTCGACGGATATCAGATGGCTGACAAAAGTGGCAAGAGTTTTCCTCTTGTCATACAGGTCCCTGAGAGTCATGCGAAGGCTATAGAGGCTCTCGAGTTTAGGCCTTATTACCATCTGGGGCGGGTAACCTTTTTTACTGTCCCGGATCGTGATGGCTAAGAAAATAACTATAATTGACTGTTTAAATCTAAAACAGTCACTCTTCTTTTATGTAATTTAATTTTTATCGATCAAGCGATTCATGTCAATTTCACTTTTGTAATAAATGAATATCTATGGAAATCTTTCGATGTATTTATTTTTTTGATTAGTGTTAACTAACGTTACCTTCCCATATGATGTCACTACAAACCTCAAGGAGCTTGTATACCTCCACGGTTTTGAGCATATTTAGAATTTCTCTAATTTCGATTGGCTATTCCCGCATAGAGAAATTCCACAACTTCTAATTTCTTGGATATTCTCTTAAAGCATAGATAATAAAAATTAGAGAAACCTCTGAATGTTTCTGAATATATTTAGAAAACGTAGATGTATACAAGCACCTTCAGTCTTTCTTAATGAATGGAGAAATGTTCTTATTAAACCTGTTAATAAAGTTAAGATTTCACAACATCCAGGGAAGCATATACCAGTTGCTATTTGTGTGGCCTGTCAAACGTTCTTGACAAGTGAGTTTATAATCAGTTAAGTATGTAAAAGCTAATGGTATTCTTGATCGAAATCAATCTGGAAATGGAAAAGGAATAAAGACTCAAACACTTTTACTCAAGATTATTGATGACAAACTATATGCTATTGAGAAAAAGAGAGTCACTATAATTATTTTCTTTGATTTTAGTAAGGCCTTTGATATAGTTCCACATAGTCTCTTGTTATTAAAAGCTTTCGGTCTGTCAGCCTGTTTTGAAATGGTTTGCATCCTATTTATCTTATAGAAGGCAATCTGTCTATTAGACGGAATGGTGAGGGTCCTAAATGGGGGTCGTATTGGAACAAACTTTTCACAAGGTTCTGCATTGGATCCTTTACTATTTATACTTTTTACAAATGATATGAGGAATGTTCTTCAGCATTGTACTATGTTGATGATTTGCAAATTTACGTAGAAAGTAGTCTTGATGAAGTGGATAAAAATCTAGCACTTGAGGATATTTAAAACTGTTTACGAGTGAGCGTGCTAAATAAAACGAGAAGTTAAAAAATAAAGAGAGTTTGAGACGATTGTACCTTTTTCAAGAAGTCCCTTTCACGGCATCTTTTTGAGTCACGAATAGTTGTTGCGTACGTAGACTCTGAAATTAATAAATCCGGTCTACATTTGTCTATCCAGGCTGCACCTAAATGTCTGTCTGGCGTCATATTATAATCCCCGGTATAGACAATAGATTGCGATCCAACTCGAACGTAAAACATTGACGCTCCCAATACATGTCCAGCATAATAGGCTTTTATTTCCAATTCAGAATCGACCATCACTGACTGATGTAGAGTGACAGCGATAACTTTCTTCATACAATCCTTAATCATTTGAGAGGTAAAGAAATTACTCTCTCCTTTACGTTCAACGGCAACTTTTCGCATATCTTCCAGTAGAATTGGCGCAATGGCCTTTGTAGGATGTGTCATGTATATTGGACCCGTGTATCCAACCTGTTGATGAAAAATGTCGATTAATATTTCTCTTCCGAAAATTCTTGTTGTAATTTAAAAACTCCAATACGGTCAAGTCAATTTTCATTTTATTGTTTTCGTCGCTATCTTTAGGTAAACATTTTTTATAAGTTGGAAACCTTTTTTCTTCGATTTCTTACCATTTCAGTGAAATAAGGAAGAGCTCCACAGTGATCTAAATGAAAGTGAGAAATTATAACGCAATCTATATAATTTGTCGTTGGACCCTCGGGGACAATGTAAGAAAAATCTGGAAATCTTCTTTCGTCATTAAAGCCCATGTGCATTCCACAGTCTAACATTATATTTTTACCTCCCATTGAAACTAAAATACAACTTCGGCCAACATCTTGACCTGCACCGAGAGGCGTCACTTTAATATCTGGCATTTTTTTTTACTTTATTCCGACTTGCAAATCTTGAATAATTTCTATTTTAGCCCACAGCAGCACACTGTTAGAAAATAATTACAAAAAAGCAATTAATAATATTTATATAATAATATAAATCGTGTCACGCTCCGAAGAAAGGTACCTAAGAAGCAAAAAATTGGAGGTTATGTTTTTAATTTTTCATGTAAAAATTCAGAAATAAAATCAATCGTTAATTAAAAATTATTGATCTTCAAGTCTTCATTATTTCCAAAATAGTCAATGAAGATAGGTTTCAAATTAAAATAATTGAAAATAAACTTTTAATCAAGAGAAATCTAACACGATTCTAACCTATAATTCATTTGCTTCTTATGTACCTTTCTTCGGAGCGCGTCACAAGTATAAAATTCAATAATTTTATGTATTTTAATCATTTTTAAACTGTTTTTTTTCAAAAATTTGTAAAAAAACGTTTCTAATTTAAAATTACATCAATACTTTTATTTATTTTTATTGTAAACTGAACAATTTTTTTTAAGAAAGGTATTATTTATATGAGCAAATTTTCAAAAATCGATAAATTCATATTTTCTTATTTCGAAAAATTGAAATTAAGTAATTACTTAATTCCTCATTTATCAACTAGGGTTAATTTTAAAATAAAAAATTTATAACAATTTATTTCTATAACAATGTTTTTATATTTAATGACGATCTGTTTACAATGAAACTCTACCATAATTAAGTTGATTAAAGGTTTTGGTAATTTTTTCTAATAAGCAACATAAAAGTTAAAAAGTCATCTTGGTTATGTAAAAATGTTTCTAAATTGAAAATTCATTGTTAATAAATTTTTTTCTCAACTTTATGGAGAAAAGTCGATTTTTGAAGTCCTTAAATTGTTAAATTTATGTTTATCTAAATTTTTTTGAAAAATGAATTTATCAGCTTTTGAAAATTGGCTCCTTATTTTTTTATTTCGGAAAATTAAAATAAATTACTTATTTACGTAACCACTGTAGTTAAATAATTGTAAAATTAAAAATTCGCAATAATTTATTTCTACACCAATGTTTTTATATTTAGGACGTTTTATTTTTAATTAAACTTTATTGTGTAATGAAGTCAATTTCAGAGTTTTAATTTTTTAAAATAAAAAACAGAAATGTTTTTAAGTCATTTTGGTTATGTCAAAAATTTTTTAAATTAAAAATTCGTTTATAATAAATTTTTTTAATTTAACAGTGGCAGGTCGACTTGCAAGGTCCCTCAAATATTAAATTTATGCTATTTTTTCAAAAATGGATTTATCAGCTTTTGAAAACTTGCTTCATATATATATAGAAAATTCCAAAAAAAAATATTATTAACTGACTGAAAAAAATTTAATTTCTTTCTTATTAAAATTTAAAACAAATAAAATTTGCAAAAAATTTAAATTCAAAATTCTCTAATTTCCTAAGATTTGAACAGAGTAATTTTTAATTTTAGAAACTTTACTTTATAGAATATATTGAAGTTTAATTAGAATTAATAATTTATTTCACAATTTTGAGCAATAAGATAAGATATATTATTTTTTATTAAAAAATAGAATTTGAATTTAAAAAAACAAATTAAAAGATATTTTTTGAATAATAATTTATAAAATAAATTTTATTTTTAAAAATTAATAATATTAAATTATTTTAATTTTCAATTATCCATCACTTTTTTTTACAAATTTATAATATGAATTAAAACTTTTCCTATATAAAAGGACATAATTAAGATTATAAGAATAACAATTAAAATTATATATAAATAAACTTCCCTAAATTTTAATTATAATTTTAATAAAATCGAAAAATAGTTCTATAATAAAAAATGGACAATTTATTTATTTAATTATTTTCAATATTATACGCACTTCAATCTTAATTTAAAAAAGAATGTCATAACCTTAAAAAATTACTACTTTTCATAACTATAAATTTAAAACTTTGTTATAATTACTTTAAACTTATATTGACGAAATATTGTGAGAAAGAATAATAAAATTAAAATTCCGAACTTAAAACTCAATTGTTACATTCATATTTTTTTTTAAATAAACTAATCATGTAACTGTTGAGAGTGTTGAGATATATATTGACAGTTTTTTATTTTTATCGTGTTTTCGGAAAAAAAAGAAAACAACCACTGTATAGTAAACACTTGTGCACTTTCGTATTAAATTCGCCATTAGTATTGAAGATCGCCACCAGCGGCGTTTAATACAAGATTCTTTTCTATCACTCATGGGGCATTCACACCATCTGTTCTGGACTTTTATTACGGAAGGTACGCTCCATAAGGGTGCATTCATACGACAATTATTTCAGGACACGGTCACACGACTTTTGGAAAAAACATTCTTGTCTGTCTCTCTCCTATAATAGAGACGAAAGTTTGTCTCACTCTACATTTTCCGTTTTTTGGAAAAAGTAAGAAAACGTACACAGCGAGCCACCAAGGTGTGAGTGGACCATAACGGTTCGTTGCAAAAACACCCGTAGGCGCTGTTGGAGTCTATTTTTAAATCATATAGTCTATGGTCTTTCTTTCAGTATTTTTTCAGTTCACTTCTTGACAGTTTCGTAGTTATCAAGATTAGTGAAATTAATGTATTTAATGAATTTTAGATTATAAGTATAACAACAATTAATTTATTTTATCTTTTTTTAATGCAAAGTATTTTTTAAAAAGGTAAGTAATTCAAATTTAATAGAATTTTTGGTGAAATCAATTTAATTATACGTATATTCCTCTGTTGTATACAATTTATACAGTACTCATTAAACGGTAGGCGGGAAAATATTAAAATCAAGATTATACTCTGTTTAATACCTCAAATTGCACAATTTGATATTTACTTGTAAGCTCCTGTTGTCCCTTTCAAGATAATTTATTTATTATTAGAATAACAAAATTAGAAATTTCGAAAAATGTTCATTTTTAACATGATGACATTTTTTGTACGTTTAACAGTTTTTTTTTTCAAAAACTATTGTTATATACGAAAATAAATTTATTGAATTGTAAAAATATTTGTTCTGTTTTAAAAAATGTCTTTTATTAACTAAACGCAACAGAAATTGGTTATTTATAGGTTAGAATTATAATTATTTGAATTTTACTGGAATTCGTCTTCTAAAGATTTTTTGTAATTTCACTAGTTGGCTTAAATTTTTTATAGGTTATGTATTGTTTGATGTCCATGCTTTCAAAAAGTAACGATTTATTTACCGTTTTGATTCTTGGATTGTACAATTATTTTACTTTCTTTGAAAGAAAAATCGAGTTTTCTCATTTTATCTTTAAAATGTTCTTTAGAAAAAAATAGTTTTTTATCTTTCTTGTCTAGAAAAACTCTTATGAAGAGAATTTTGTTTGAATTTTTAATTTATGTAGCTAAACAATATCCAAAAGGAATTTTTGCAATAATACATTTTTTACATTAAGAGTCTAAAAATTTCTTTTAGACATTTTCACTGGAAAAATCTTATTTAAAGATATAATTTGTGTTACAATGAAGGTTATAAAAAGAATTTTCTTTTCAGAAAAATGGATGAATCTGTTAATGCCCATTTGAAACAATTTGTCTGTGACAGTAATACAGTGTTAGATTTAAAGTTAATTCGTGAAGCAAAAGATATTGAGGATGATGAAATATCATTTGAACCAGAAATGTCACATCAAGTATTTGGCGATAGGTAATATTAATATTATTAATTATTTTACAAGAAAATTTCATGAAATTTTGAATAATTTTGCGAACTTTTCAATTAAATTTTTATTAGCGATTTCGTATAAAATTTATAGTGATTTTTTTCAATTTTGTTAAATATATTTTTTCTCGTTCTTTACAGAAAAAAAATGTCTTTATAAAAAATTAAATTTTTTTTCAACTTTGGGGATCGATTTTTTAAATTTATTTATAACTTAGCGTCCATGATGCAATTTTTTAAGCCTCGGAAAAAATTTTCATTTAAACAAGTTATGGAAAAAATCATTTTAAATTATTAAAATTAAGATAATATTTTTGTGGCCTTTGGTCTATTAAATAAAAAGCGATTTTTTCGTTCACAAAAGAGTTTTCATGTATTTAAAAATTCGAATTCTATGCATTTCGTCGTGATATTACGACTCTTCAGGACTGTAAAAAAATATATGGCAGACGAGAAAAAAAAATTTCGTCGAGAAAAAACAAAGAAATAGAAAAAACATACCAGCAAGAGAATCACAAGATAAATAAAAATGAAATTTGGAACATAAAATTTCTGGAAACTAAAATTTTGTTGTTTTTTATTTTTACTAAAGATGATAAAATTTTGAAAAGAACAAAATCTTTCAGAAGTCATTTGAAATTATTTTTTTGTACTAAAAACTATTCTACAAAATACATGAAACATGATATGGTGTAAATTTTCCCAGAGAATTTAATAAAAAAAAATATATTTGATTTTTTAAAATTATTTTTCTAATTTAACATTCTAAAATATAAAAAATAGTTTCTTACAAATTATTATAGAAAAGCGAATTGATATTAACGCAAAATACGGTTTTTAAAAATCTATTTTCTAAGTAAAACTTTGAAAGTTTAGAATTTAAAAATTAACTTTTAGAAATGTATCACTTTTGTGAAAATTTAATTTTTGCTTAGAATTTTATTCAAATTTTTGAAATTAATTTTATTGCTTTGAACAATTTTATGAAAATTTTGAGAAATAAATAACCACAAAAAATACATAAATTTCATTTTTATTTATCTTGTGATTCTCTTGCTGGTTATTAAACAAGTTCTTTTGATCCAGGAATTTAATTAAATTTGTATTGAAAATAATTAAATTCTTATAACTGAATTATTCTTCTGAATTATTCGAAAAATTTTTTTAAAAAATATTATATGTTGAAAATAATTCGATTCGTGTTAATCAAGATAATTTAATTTTTCTAAACAAATAATTGAAAATTTTGGAAATAATTGAAATTTCTTTACATTCTGTTTAAATAATTGAATTCTTTAAAAGAATTTTTATTTAAATTTTTCGAAAATAATCAAGAAAAGTTAGTGACCGTAATTATAATTTTATTTTTAAAATATAAAGTCCTTCTTAAAGTTTTAAATCAATTTTTCGCTTCTAAAAATTATATTATTCTATTATTATTCAATAGTTATTGAACTTCTCTTTAATTTTTATAATTTTAAATTTCTGAATGTTAAAATAAATGATATTTACCATTTCTTAAGCAAATTTAATGTTTATTACTTATTAAGTAATTAATTATCACTGCTTTTTTTTAAATTGTAATAAAACTCTTCACAGGAATTAAATTTTTTTCATAAATAATATCATTTCAAGGAAGGATTTCAATTACTTTTGTAAATAGTAAAATTCTTTGCAGAAATTAAATTATTATCAATAGAATTGTAATAGACTTGAAAAAAAATTTCCAATTATAATTATAAAAAGACAAGATTATTTTTAAAGAATTGAAAAAATTATTTTCCAAATTTTCAATTAAAATTATTATTTATTTATGTTCGAAATCAAATTTAAATTTAAATTTTATGAGAAAAGAAAACCTGAAAAAATTAGGCCATAACCGGGAAAAACCGGGAAATAACTGAAAATTTTGTTGAATGAAAATAGTAGACACCCTGTTCTAGTTACGTTAATGTTTAACTTAAATTAAATTAATATTTTAAATCTTATTCTAAAATTTCGAAATTATTCCTCAGAGTAAATCTATTAATTGTTGAACAAAATTTCGTAAACTCATTGTCTTATCCAGGAAATAAATAAATTATTTTTCTAAAATTGTTGGTTTAAAATAATGATAAACAAAAAATAAAATTTCTTCTTGTTTTCATTTATTAGTGAAACTATATTTGGATATCGAGATTTAAAAGTAAAATTGTACTATTCCGCTGGATGTCTGGAAACATATTTAGGAATGGATTATTCAGAGAAATTCGGTGACTCAAATAATGAAGACATCAAAGCAGATAATGTTTTGCAAATGATGTCATTGGTTCTCTCCTCACAAGTTCATTACAATTTGGATTCCTTTGTCAAGGCACTTGATAAAGACGATACTTTTGTACCTTGTGGAAAATTAATACACGCATTTTCCATAGAAAGTAAGTATAACATTTTTTTTTTAAAGTCTGATGTGTGTTTTTTCCATTAATTTTTAAAATGTCAATTTTTAACTCGTTTTTTACAAAAATTTGTAGATAGCAAGTTTTTTTATCATGATTACAAAAACGTGCTTTTCGTACAAAATAAAAATGTTTTTTTATAATGAAAAGGTTAATAATTATAAATAGTAATTTAATGTTTATTAACTTTGTTGTTATCTAGGTGATGATAAAAATATGAGGCATTTTGAAGTTTATAAGGCAAATATGAGTGATAAAGGATTCAAAGAATATCAAACTCGATTGCAAACCTTTCTATTGTGGTACATTGATGCTGCAAATTTTGTTGATGCAGATGATGATCAGTGGGACTATTTTAATATGTAAGTAAATTGCTGTCATTTAATTTGTTTTCCTTTTATTCAAATTTTTACTTTTTTCTTATCTATAATGAAAATTTGAAAAAATGAAATAACTTCATTTCTTTTCAATTGAGAAAAATAAGTCTATTTATTTTCATTTTTTTCGAATGAAATGCGTTTATTTAATAAAAGATATAATAATCTATGTGTAAATTTTTTTTTGTAATAGGTTCGAAAGGTACTTGTCTCCATCTGGATCTGTTCGTTATGCTTCAGTTGGTTTCTCCACAGTTTATCAGTATTATGCTTATCCAAATCATACGAGGCCTCGAATTGCGCAAGTTTTAACTTTGCCACCTTTTCAAAACAATGGCTTAGGAGCGGAATTGCTAAAAGCCATTTACGTTCACTATATTGGTCGCAATGAAGTGAAAGATATAACAGGTTCATTTCAATTTTTTTTAAATAATCATAGTTTCTGTTTTTTAGTTTATAAATATATTTAAAAACTTACAAAATTTATCGTTTAAGGAAGCATCTGACACACAATCGGATCAAGAGTTAGTTTGGCATAATTTCGTTTTTTTAAAAGTCAAATTAAGTATTTTGAATTCCTTTTGGTAGAAGCGTAAGGAATTTAATTTTCTATATTTTGAACATTTTAAATTACGAAATTATGGAATTGTACTGACTTTTGGTTTGACTGTCCGTCAGATTTCTCCTTAAATATAAAATAGGTTTCTAGTTTTTATTTTATGAATATTTAAATACTTACAAAATTATCATTTAAATGTAGAATATAAATATTTATAAAACGTATTTTTAGTTTTTAAATGGATTTAAAATCCCAAAAAGTAAAATTTATTATCTTAATATTTTCATCTAATAGATATTAAAGTGGAAACTTTTTTTGTTTTGAAGAACCAATTAATATGGCTAATAAAATGTTTTCTTTTTAATATATAAAAGAATTTAAAGGAATTCCCGTTTGTAATGATAATTTTTATTGTATTCCAGTCGAAGGTCCTTCGTCAAATTTTCAAAGAGTTCGAGATTTCGTCGATGCACAAAATTGCAGCACTTTAGCAAGTTTTCAAAAAGATTGTTTGCATCAAGGCTTCAATAAAATGATGGCGAATGAAGCAAGAGATAAATTTAAGATCAATAAGGTAAGTTAAGAACTTCTCGTATCTACAAAAATATTAAAATTTACAGAAAATTTAAAAACAATTTTAAAAATTACTCCTGAAAAATGATTATTTTCTCGATCCAATAACTTAAGAAAATTTCCAGTATCATAATTATATTTTTTTTTCGTTTCGTTTCAGAGACAAGCACGTAGAATATACGAAATTTTAAGATTGCGAGAGACAAACATCTCTGATGAAAATGAATATCGAAATTATAGGCTCGATGTGAAGAGAAGATTGAACATTCCCTTGAAAAGGGAACAACACGGATTGAAGAAGGATCATAGCGTGAAATTAACTGACGCAAGCAGAGTTCTCTCTGAGCCGGAATATTGCATGGAAATTCTCGAAAAAGAATACCGCTTATTGGAGGAAGAATACGATCGAGTTATCAAGAGAATGGAGAATTCAAATTAATTCATTATTTAATCCTTTTTTTCTGTTTTTTTAAAAAAATTAAATTAAATAATTTGTTTTCAAGTTTTTGACAATTACTTGCAGAATTACGCTCGTTAAAAGTCATTATTTTGCATTGTTTTGTAATTTTCAACGTTAAAATAAAGTTTTCAATTTTTTCTATTAAAGCATGAAGTCTTTCGTCCTTTCATTGTCGCTAAATATACGAAAAGTAGTTAAAAAAATTGATTCCATTGTTAAATAAGTAATTTACAATGAACTAATAATTTTATTCTATTTTCATACCGACTAATTTTTCAAAAAAAAAAAGTTATATCCGCAGGCTTCGCACTCTTCTACTGAAAGCTACTATTTGCTACTTTTTTGAGCCTAATGCAACTAAAAGCTACTTTTCTGAACCAATAGTCAAATTTAGATTTTTAGTTTTCACATTTCCATTTAAAAACAGTGTTAAAAACTAAAATCGTTAACGAAAAACGACCGCTATTAAGATGATAGGAAATAATTTTACCGACATTTACTCTACCAATAGTGACTGATTATAAATTGTGTTTAACCTTTAAATTCCCCGTTTTTCCGGCTTTGTCCCAATTTTTACCGCTTTTATTTTTTCATCAAATTTAAATTTGCTTTATTTCAAACATAAATCTACAATTTGAAAAATAATTGAATTAAACAAGAAATTTTTTCAATTTTCTTAAAAAAAATCTTGTCTGTTCATAATTATAAGGGAAAATTCGATTAATTCAATTTCATTCAAAATTTATTGATACTAATTGAATTTCTGCAAAGAATTTTACTATTTATAAAAATAATTGAATCCTTCCAATGAATGTTATTACATATTTATGAAAATAATTAAATGTTTGCCAAGAATTTTATTAAAATTTCTGAAAATAATTGAATTGTAGAGAACAATTTAATTATTTATAAAAAATAATTGAAACTTCGGAGAATTTCAAAAAATTTTAAACATAATTGAATTTCTGCGGTCATTTTTATTACTTTTGAAAATAATTGAATTGCTTTTTTTTAAATTTTATGGAAATTTATGAAAATAATTGAATTCTTGTGAAGAATATTTTTCAAAAATAATATTCGAAAGAATTTAGTAAATCGGAAAAATTTTGCTATTTATAAAAATAATTGAAGTAATTGAATTCTTTAGACAAAATTTAATCAAATTTTTAAAAATAATTGCATTTTTCGACGAATTTGATTAAAATCGTATTAAACATAATTCTGTTTCTGTAATGAGTTTTATTATTTATGAATGTTATTAAATTATTGCGAGGATTTTTCAAAAAAAGGTTCAAATAATTGATTTTTAAGAAAAAAATTTTAAATAAACTATTTTTAATAATTCAATTCCTATGAAATTTTCATTCTTTCAGAAAATAATTGAATATTTGTGTAGAATTTTCTAAAAATTGTTTTTAAATAATTGAATACTTTTTGGAAATTTTATTAAAATACTAGACATAAAAATTATTGAATTAAGAAAATTTTTGAAAATAATTGAATTCTTGTGGTGAATATATATAAATGAATTTTTGTTATTTATAGAAATAATTGAACTTTTACAATAATGAATTTTAATAAAATTCCTAAAAGTAATTTAATTTTGTCGAAATTTTACAATTGAAGAAAATAATTGAATATGTTGCGAATAAATTTTAAAAAATAAAATTATAATTATACGATGACTAACTTCCATTGATTATTTAGAAAAAGTTAAATAAAATTCTTTAAAAGAAATAAATTATTTTTAATAGAATGTACGGAAATTTCAATTATATCAAAAATTTTCAATTATTTGTTCATAAAAATTCAATTATCTTGAAATAACAATTAAAAAATGTTATTTTTTAAAAAAAAGATGCGAAAATTCAATTTTATTACAAAATTTGAAGTTTGTACTTTTTTTAAATTAACTAATAAAAATTTTAATTATTAATCTTCATACCAAGAAACGTGAGTACATTAGAATGTGACTCCTTATAAAATTTAATTATTTATCAATTATTGAATTAAAATACTTTGAAAATTCGATTTTAAAAAAGTTTTTAATGAACTTCTTTAACCTTGAGAGGGCCGGGGTGGCCACTATAGTGGCCACCATTTATTTTTACTTTTATTTTCATCGAATTGATTTTTTATTTAATTTTACTTAATAAAAAACTAGTAAATTTTATTTTAATTTTCCGGCCCTCTGAAGGTTAATTCTTTTTTTTTGTCACCGTGGCTACTATTTTCTACTTTTTTTGTCATCTAGGCTATTTTTTCCTTTTTTTTTAAACTCATAATGGAGTGCGAAGCTTGTATCCGTTTAAATAATTTTTTTGTAACATAATGCATATAGAATTTTATTGTCTAATCGGGATACTTTTATTAATTTCTTCTCCTACAAGCGCATAATTTACAATTCGGTACAAAGGTCTAAATTTTATAAAATTTATACATTATTAAAAACTTCTTCTCTTCAAACTTCCTTATATTTTCTCTACTACGAAAAAATACGCGAGGAACAAAAAAATAATATAAATTAGATGCTGTACCATCCTGGTAACTGAAATCTTTCAGATTGCTTGTTGAACGTCAAAAAATCTTTATATCCCTTTCTTAGTTGTTCAAGTTGTTCATCTTCGTCTGCCTTCTCCTTTGGTGCATCTTCGGTTGCAAAAACATCAGGAAATTCGAAACACTGATCTCTAGGCTGCAAAAAAAATATTATAGTCAATAAAAGAATTTTAAGATTGTATTTTTTATATAGACGAGATAAAAGAAATATAACTTTCGAGGAACATTTTTTGTTTTTAAATAATTAATTGACTTGCCAAAACAACATATGCCAATTTTATGTCATCTTCTTTTGTGACATAACCAGTTCTTTTGTTATCAAATTGACCCATTTGTATTCTCGTTCGAACATTTACTGATTTGATATTGTAGATTTTCTCTAAATAATTTTTTATATCCATTCTGGTCATTTCCATTGAACATTGAAATTTGACAATATTTTTTGGTTGTTTCTTTTCTGGTGGGACAAGTTTTAGCCAAAAATTTGACAAAAATACACGTAGTTGAGGATTTCCTTTCTGATACAATGGGTACCTGAAAATAAGAAAATAAATTTTTTTTTAGAATCTTGTTACTGCAACTTCTTAAAAATTATTTTCATCATTTCAATTGAATTATTATTTTCTAAAATTCTTCTTTAAATCAACTATATTTTTAATAATTTTTGAAAAAGTTGTTTGAAAATTAACAGGTACATTATTGTTTAAAATTCAATTTTTCCGAATTTCGATTATTCGGAAATTCTTCAATTAAAAATACTGTTATCAAAATTTTGTAAATTTTCCAAAAACAATTTAAAAGAAATGCGAATTACGCTAATTATTTAGAAAATTAAAAAAATTTTTTTAATAATTTATTAATAAGGGAATATTTCTAAAAAATTATCGAAAAATTGCTATACGAATTCAGAAACATTCCAAATGTTTGGAAAAATTTGCTTAAACTTTTAGGAAACATTTCCTTATAAAAGTATAGCAAAATTTCTGAGATTTTTTAAAAATTAAATTAATTATTATCAATAATTATTAATAATATAATTCATATTATTAATAATATTCATATTATAATTATTATTATTCATATTATTAATTATTATTAATTAATTAAAATTTTTCTTTTGGAAAAATTCCTATGCAACTTTAAATTATTTAACAAAAATCAAAAATTAAACTTTAAAAAATTAATTAATTTAATTTAAAATTATTTAATTTTTTTAATTTAAAATTAAACTTTTTCAAAAAAATTATTTCTTTCAAAATTGACAGTGAAAAGCATAACAAATTCAAAATTTCGAACATTTTAATTTTAAATCTTTTCAAAATTATCTAATTATTTAAATATACAAAAGTAAATAATTTATTGAGGAATTGAGTGTTTTTTAAAATTTAATTCTTATAAAGAATTATCTTAACAAATTTTTAAATAATTGAATTCTTTTGACGAATTTTAATTAAAATTTTTAAAAATATGTAATTACATTTTACGAGAAATACGATTGAAATTTTGTTAAAATTAATTAAAATTCTACGATGATCTTTATTATTTATGAAAATTATTGGATTTCTAAAACAAATTTATTATATAGAAAAATAATTGAATTAATAAAAAAAAATTGGTAATAATTGAATTCGTGTGGAATTTTTAAGGCTCAGAATTGAAAAATAACGAACAATCACGAAAAGTTAGATTTAAGAAATTCAAAATGGTGGATTTAAAATGGCGTACAATTTTTATGAAACTAATATATAATTGGTTTTTTCTTCCGTTTTTTTGAACTTTGTTGATATTTTTTTAATCGATTATCGGAAGAATAATAAATGAAACACTATTTCATTATAAACCCATAATGAATTTCAAATAAATCCAGTTTTATGGAAATCTCTCTATTTCAGCTATTTTAACAATACAGTTTTTAATCACTGTCTAGTGATTAAAAACTGTATTCTAAGCTTTTCTTAGAGATTTTTATCATGTTACGTTTTTAATTTACAGTACTTCAAAAAGTTCTAAAAATGCAACTTTTTGTGATATGAATAATCGAATTGAAAAAATTCTTTTTGCATTTTCTAATTCAGTAAATATTTACAATTTCGATAGAGATAAAAAGTTTTAAATAAATACATCAACATTTCCTTGTAACTGAGTTTAATGAATAGAAAAAGTAACACAACAATTTATTACGAGAGAATTAATAGTAATATTCAATTGTTATTTTGTTATTAAATTTATTTGTTATTATTACCGGCTAAAATTCCACATGTACTTACCAACGGGTTGACATAATTTATGTTATTCTTAAAAATAATTGGAAAACTAAAATTTTATATATATGTAGTAACAGTCACTTAGAACTTGAGTATAATCTTCTTTGTAGTAGAATTTAACATGTAATAAAAATTAATATTTAAGTATTTTTTTTAATTAAAAATATTATTTTAGTATATATGTATATACATTTTGCATACAGAATATTAATCGATGAGCATTTTATATTTAGAAGACTAGAGATGAGATGAAAAACATTGGTGGCAAAAACGACTAGCTAAATAGGCCAAGGATAGTTGCATTTTTTAACTGAAGTCACTGGAGCGCTGCGTACTAAATTTTGGTGATCTTAGGTTGAGTCCACAATAAAATAAATCGTCTCAATTTTGATTACTGCGCATCGAATTTGAAACGATTTATTTTATTGTGGACTCAACCTAAGGTTACAGGAAAACTGCTCATATTTATCTTTCTAAAGGCCTAAGCACAACTGCTTCGCGAAAGTCGTTCGCGAACGCAGAGCATGAGTTAGAAAAGGACACAACTACATCTCTGTCCTTTTTTAATCCATGCATTGCGTTCGCGAACGACTTTCGCGAACCAATTGTGCTTAGGCCTTAACAATATATACACCCAAAATCATATATGCCTTCCGAGACGCATGCATATCCCCTAATCGCCAAGTCGTCGAATGATCAAATAGTCGAATGCCAAGTAATCGAATGGACAAAACATCGAATGCTAAAAACATCGAATCGGCATTTAGTCGAATCCTAAAAACATCGAATTGTCAATACGTCGAATATTCAAAACGTCGAATTATTAATTCGTTGAATGTTAAAAACATCGAATCGTCAGTACGACGAATGTTCAAAACGTCGAATAATAAAAACGTCGAATGCTAAAAACATCGAATGGACAAAACGTCGAATGATCAAAACGTCGAATGATAAAAACGTCGAATGCTAAAAACATCGAATGGACAAAACGTCGAATGCTAAAAACATCGAATCCTCATTTAATCGAATGCTAAAAACATCGAATTCTCAATTCGTCGAATGTTCAAAACGTCGAATGTTCAAAACGTCGAATGCTAAAAACGTCGAATGTTTAAAACGTCGAATGCTCAAAACGTCGATTCGTCATTTAGTCGAATGGTAAAACCATCGAATAGTCCATTCGTCGAATGATCAAATAGTCGAAACGCCATCTGTTCGAATTATCGAGTAGTAGAATGGTAAAGTTGTCGAATGTTCAAAACGTCGAATTATCTAATCGTCGAATGCTAAAAACATCGAATCTTCATTTAGTCGAATGCTAAAAACAACGAATTCTCAATTCGTCGAATGTTCAAAACGTCGAATTATCAATTCGTCGAATGTTAAAAACATCGAATCGTCAATACGTCGAATGTTCAAAATGTCGAATGTACAAAACGTCGAATGTTCTAAACGTCGAATGATAAAATCGTCAAATGTTTGAAACGTCGAATGATAAAAACGTCGAATGATAAAATCATCGAATCTTCATTTAGTCGAATGATAAAAACATCGATTTGACAATTCATCGAATGCTCAAATCATCGCATTGTTTAATTCATCGAATGCTTAAATCATCGAATTTTCCATTCGTCGAATGTTCAAAACGTCGAATGATCAAAACGTCGAATGCTAAAAACATCGAATTCTCAAATCGTCGAATGCTCAGAACATAGAATAGTCAGTTCGTCGAATGCTCAAATAGTCGAAACGCCATCTGTTCGAAATGTCAAGCAGTAGAATGGTAAAGTAGTCGATTGGTAAAGTAGTCGAAGCGCCATCTGTTCGAATTGTCAAGTAGTAGAATGGTAAAGTAGTCGAATGTTCAAAACGTCGAATGATAAAAACGTCGAATGCTCAGAACATCGAACTGTTAATTCATCGAATGCTCAAAACGTCGAATGATAAAATCGTCGAATGATAAAAACATCGAATCTTCATTTAGTCGAATGCTAAAAACATCTATTTCTTAATTCGTCGAATGTTCAAAACGTCGAATCGCCATCTGTGCGAATTATGAAGAAGACGAAAGTTAAAGTAGACGTACGGTGAAATAGACGAATTGTTAATTCTTCGAATGCTCAAATCGTCGAAAGGTAAATATTGTGAAAGTTGAAATAGACGAAACGCCATCTGTGCGAATTTTCAAGAAGACGAAAGTTAAACCAGCCGTACGGTGAAATAGACGAATTGTCAATTCTTCGAATGCTCAAATCGTCGAATGGTGAATATTGCGAAAGTTGAAATAGACGAAACGCCATCTGTCCGTATTGTTAAGCAGACGAATGTTAAAGTTGGCGATCGGTGAAATAGACGATTTGTCAATTCGTCGAATGCTCAAATCGTCGAAAGGTGAATATTGCGAAAGTTCATTTAGTCGAAAACGCCATCTGTCCGTTTTATCAAGCAGACGAATGTCAAAGTCGTCGAACGGTAAGATAGACGATTTATCAATTCGTCGAATGCTCAAATAGCCGAAAGAACAATTGTGTATGTTAGTTTTCTTATTATAGTTTCCTCTCTATGTTGCATGTTGGTAAAGAAGATTAAAATTATGCGGGAAATTAGAAGTCACAATTGTAAAGTATTATTTAATTAACTGTATGTTATTGTATAATTTATGCAATTAAAAATTTGTTTCATAAATTGTGTGTTTAATTTTGTTGAAATCAAATTTAAATATCTGTTTCTCATTTTCCCCAAAGTTGAATTTTAAGTTAAAATTTTTTATTTTTTTGCATTAGCCAATAGATGTCTATAGTTTCATCACCATTTAGTTTGTAATTTTAATTATTTCTGTGGCATAGATGCGTGAGCTTAGACTGTTTTCGTTTTGGTATACTCTACAGGTATTTTTTAATATATATTGATTTATTTACTTTTTACAATTTCCTGTACTTAAGATTTATATGTATAAATTACTATTTTGTTTTATTTTTTTTAATTAAATCAAAAAATTTAGTATTAATCTAAGAAGTTATTAAATATTTTCAATAATTATTTTATTTTGCTTTGTAAATCTAAATTGGTTAAAAATAACAAATTACCAGTAAAATCAAGACTGTCTTTTTACTTCAGCAATTATTAAAAAATGACTAATTATTAGTAGAAAATTATCAACTGATAATAAATAAGTAATTACAAAAATAGTTAAATTTTACTCATTGATTTAGTTTCCAAAAAATTTAGTCATTTTGATCTAACCTGAAAACAAAGACTGACTCTAAACTATCAAATTTGTAATTTTTAACTAATTTAAAATTAGAGATTGCTTTGGCCTTGAATTTACAAATTAAAAAATCTCTTAAAACCAAAATTCAGAAAGTAATGAAAAATTATAGTATTTTTAAGAAGTTATCATTTATAAAGATAAATTAGTCAAGATTTTTTTATTTAATTCTGACAGAAAATATCATTTTGAAAAAAATATTTTTTCAACATTGCTATTTGAGATTTAGAGAGTGCAAATTATTTTTACTCATTTCTGGTGGGACTAAACTATGCTAAAAGTGTTTATTGATTGGAATTCTAATATTAATGACGTTTTTAACCATCTTAATATTGCGTTGTGCTTTAAATTCTCAAGTCAATTACAAATTATAAACAATCATAAAGTAGTATCACCACAAAACCGACAAAATTAATGCTTTTTTTTCAATTTTAATTAAACTTATTTTAAAAAGTATTATAAAACAAAATAGTAATTTATACATATAAATCTTAAGTACAGGAAATTGTAAAAAGTAAATAAATCAATATATAATAAAAAATACCTGTAGAGTATACCAAAACGAAAACAGTCTAAGCTCACGCATCTATGCCACAGAAATAATTAAAATTACAAACTAAATGGTGAAACTATAGACATCTATTGGCTAATGCAAAAAAATAAAAAATTTTAACTTAAAATTCAACTTTGGGGAAAATGAGAAACAGATATTTAAATTTGATTTCAACAAAATTAAAACACAACTAGCTAAAATAACGCGCGCTAAAGCGCGCGTGAAGTTTCTTTTTCATTGACATTAAAAAAAAAAAAATTTCAATTATTCAGAAGAATTTTATTCAAAATCACTATTTTTCTAAATATATTCAGGAAAATCACGAAAAAGTCAGAAAATTTTGTCAAATGTACAGAAACAATATTCAATTTCGAAAATTCTTAAGAAAACTCTAAATGTTATATTCCTCATTATTGAAAAGATTTTCAATCAAACTTTACAGATTTTAAATACAATTCAGGTTTATGAAAAACTTTAATAATTCAAATTCTTATAAAATTTGTTATATTTTTACATTTCATTCATTATTAAAAATAATAATGGATTTATGGATGAATTTTACTTAAAACACTAAAAAAAAATTGAATTTTGGAAAAAAAAAATTATAAATGATTGCAAATACTCAATAATATATAATATTATTATTTATGTTCAATGATAAAAAAAAACATAATGATTAAATTTTGGTGAAATTCTTTATGAAAATTGAATTTTAAGAAACATCCAATTAGTATTTAATAAATTGTTTATTTTTATAGTTGGATAGTTGATTTCTTGTAGAATTTTCTAATAAATTGAAAAATTAATTTCAGTTAAAATTTTGGATCAAAATTGAATATCATATTCAAAAATATTTATTTATTAGAGAATTCTGAGAGAATTTATTTGTTGGACCCTGGAAGTAAACATTTTCTTAAACAATTGAGCTTTATCAACAAATTTTTTTTTTAAATAATGAATGAATGCTTTTGAAAATTTGTAATGAATTTTTTTTATAATTGCATTTTAGAGAAATTTGATGAAAATGTACATATTAAAATAATTGAACTTTGGAAATGGATTTTGTTGGTTATAAAGATAATTTAAATTTTAAAGGGAATTTTTGGCAATTTAGGAATATAATTGGATTTTTGCAAAAAAAAAAAAAAAATTTATATTACGTTTAAAAATAATTGAATTCATCAAAGTAATTCGTAAGGTGTCAATTCACGGAAAATTTTTTTTACGGAATTTTTTTTCACGGAAAAACAAAAAACGGTTGAATCTTAATTTGAGGGAAATAATAAAAAAACCTTAAATTCTATTCTTGTTAATTTATAATGATTAATTATTTTTTAAATTATACATCTTTTTATTAATACGCGTTAAATTCTAATCAATAAAAATACAGAAAAATAAATGCGTACAACAAATTTAAGGTTAGTTAAAATTTTATTTTCATTAAATATTTTTATTTTGAATAAAGTGCAGAATAATTTTCATTAATTATTGAAATAATTAAATTTAATTAATTAAATTTAATAAATTAAATTAAAATGAAATGAAAAATAATAATTAAATAATAAATAAAATAAAATAATTACAATAATTATTTATTTAATATTCTTTTAAGATATTTTTTTAAATCACTCTCATACATTAAAGAAAATTTAATATTCTTCAAACAAAACATTTAACTCTTATTGTAATTTATTTATTAAAATTTAAAAAATTGTGCAAGTATTCAATTATTATTTGAATTGTTCCTTTTAAATTAATTATTTTTAAAGATTAAAAATACAACAAAAATTATCTTCTTTGAAATTACACAAAACTAAATTTTTTTTCAATGTCATTTTATTAAAAAATTTCGTTTGCCGTTTTCTAATTTGTAATTTTGTTTCCAAATAATTCGCAATTTTACGAATTTAATTTTTGCTTACAATCAAGAACAAATTTGTATAGACGTTCCTATAAAATATGGACCCATTTTGAAATTTTTTTTTATTATCTATATGGTTTCATACATTAAATTATGCAGTTCATTAATTTATCGGTAATTTAAGTGTTTAATTTAATTGCTTCTTAAGAAAAAAATAAAAAGGCCACTTTGTCGGTTCCTTGTAAACCCACAAAGCAGCGTAACTTTCCTAAAAAAGTATTTATAATTTCCTCGCAAACTTCGAAATATTTACTTGCAAAGTTTAGTAAAAATTTCGTAAAGATTTAAATGTCTCATTTCAATAAATGTTTAGCATGAAATTTTCAGGAAAGTTTTACCTTACTTTTTCGGTTATAAGAGAGATGTCGAAAAATTTATTTAAATGTTCAGGAGAGTTTTAAGCTATAAATTTTTAGGAAAAATATCAGGGATGTTACAATGTTTGGAAAACCTGGAAATGTCAGGGAATTTTATTTTGTATGGAAAAGTCAAGAAAAAATGAGGAAAAACACCTGGAAAATAATTGTTTTTTTAAATTATGTTAATTTTTGGCGAATTTTACAATGAAAAAGTAGCCTTTGGTACTTGTTCCGCTGCACTCTCTATAATTGAATCAGTAAAATTTAACTGATTTTCTTTAACTCTATTCTGGTGATTTAAATCAGTGAAATCTCACTGAGGACCAATTAAAAATTATTGAAATTTCAGTCATATTTTATGATCCCCAAATTTTGAACGTTCAAATGAACGAAATATTTTTTATTGCAGATATTTTTATAAATTACTAATCAGGAAAACATTAAAAATACTGAAGTTTTATGTTTAGAAACTCAGTAATTAATTTTTTTTGAATAGTGACGCAAAGTAATTGCAATAAAAATTTAATTTATAGAAGAAATAAATAAATTTCATTCATTTGAACGTTCAAAACTTTAGGATCTTCATATTTTCACCTAATTAAAAAAATGTTATTGTTATAATTTATTTTTAAAAAATCGCTTTTTATTTCAATTGTTATAAATATTTATACTGCTCTCTAAATTTTAATTAATTTAAAATAATTAAATTGATAATAAAAAATCAGTCACTAATGTAAATAATGTAAATAAATTTTAACAAATAGGATTTTCAAAGTATTTTAATTTAATAATTGATAAGTAATTGAATTTTTAAAAAAAGTCATATTCTAATGTATTCACGTTTTTTAGTTCGAAAATTAATAATTAAAATTTTTATTAGTTAATTTAAAATAAACATACGCTTAAATTTTTTTTAATAAAATTGAATTTTTGCAAAGTTTTTTTTAATGTTGAAAAATAAGGTTTTTGAAATGTTTTAATGTCTAATAAAACAATAGTTTCAAGATAATAGAATTAAAAAAAATTAATTGATAATTTTTGAATAAATTAAAATTTATTTACATTTCATATTATTTGAGACCTATAAAAGTCAGGGAATTTTATTCGAGAAAAATTATAGCAACTCTGAAATTTTACGATAAACATTTCTTATTGAAGTGAAACATTTATTTCTTTACTCAATTTTGACTAAACTTTGCAAAGAAGTTTTGAAGTTTGAAGCTTCAACCTTTTGTGACTGCTAATAAATGGAAACAACAAATTGTTGAAAAATAATTAAAATGAATTTGTAATCCTTTACATTTTTTGCATGGGACTAAAATAATTTGAGAATTTCAGATTTTTTATTAGAATATGTATTATTATTTTTAACGTATTTTTGAATTTTAAGTTTTATTAAGTAGTGCATAAACGACGCTTCGATATAAACAATAAGAATAAAAGAAAACATTCTTTTATTTATTTTATATTTTTTATGTTTACTTTTGTGATGTATTGTTGGGTGAGATGGTTATTAATTAATTTTATTAAAAATTTTTCATGTTAATGTTAAAAAATTTAAGAAATATTTTTAAAAAATTAAAAATGTCTGAGAAGAAAGTAATAATTGATCTAATTGACATTAGAGATAGAGATCTATTTGTAGCTTGAGTCGAAAGTTACAATAAAATGACATTGATTAACGATTGGATTCAGTGCAGTATTTGAAATTTTCGGCTACATGAAAACTGCACTAAATCCCATGATGAATGTTCAAAATGTGACTAGAATAAGAGGAAAGTAATTTGAACCCTAGTTTGCTTTTGTCTAATACATTGTACTTATTTATAGGGGTAAATTACTTGTAATATTTGGAAAATTTTGAGAAGTATATTATTATTTTAATATTAAAAATAATAATCGTTAAAAGAAAAAATACTCTGTAAATCTGAAAAAGCGAAATTCCACTATTTCACAGCGATAAGTATACAGCTAATTTAAAAAACGTATACACGTCAATTAAACAGTAAAATTTCACTAACTGACAGCGTATACTCAGATAGCACAACATTTTGCAGAAAGTTTGCGTTGCAAACTTCGCAAATTTACATGCAAGTTTGCAGCAAATTGGCAAATGTTCGCATTGTGCAAAGTTTGCGGAGCAAACTTACAGAAAACTTGCGTGGCAAGGTTAATTAAAATGTCTGCGCAGTTGTTTTCTGTGACATATAGAGCTGCGCATTACCTTTTTTCATCTTTCCTGGAAGGGAGGGTAAAATTTGACTAAATATGTGCATTTTGAATACAACAAAATTTTTTTGGAAATTTTTTAAGTTTTCAGAAAGTTTGCTGCAAGCTTGTTACAACTTGTCTGCAAGTTTTCTGGGAAAACTTTGAGCAAGTTTGCTCCGCAAACTTCACACAAGGCGGACATTTGCCAATTTGCCACAAATCTGGGTATACGCTAATTTGAATCAGTTGTATGATTTTTGCTATTCTTTAGATTTAGAAAGTAGGGGAGAATGGGGAGTTATGAAGCATGGGGAGTTGTGAAGCACGGCCATAGATCTCGCATAGTAATTGTTTTGATAGATGTCACTTATTCTGAATATTTTTTCACCTAATATCTTCGTTTTGTAATTGGATTCATTCCGATAGAAGATATTTTGCATATCTTTCAAGACAATGTGTTCAATTTTTCGTTTATAAAGTTTTTTTGTGTGCTCCATTTTGCAGAATTCTTACAAAATTCGCGAACAAATCAAAAAGATAAGTTCACCCATATAATACCCAGCAATGATTAAGTTCTCGAAATTTAAAAACGATTTATGCAAAATCGCAATAAAGAATATTTACCAAAAAATATAATTTTTGGCGATTTTTAGTAGTGCTTCACAACTCCCCATGATTTTTAAAAACTTGAAAAAGCAGCTTTTTAGTCCAACTGAAAAAAATTGTCGATTTTATTTTATTTCATGCAAATTCTTCAACCAGTAAGCATATTTGAAGACCCTCTAGAGATTCAAGTGGAGAAAATTTGAAATAAAAATTTCTTTTTGAAGTTACAACTCATAAAAAAAAGCGTGCTTCATAACTCCCCATTCTCCCCTATGAAATTTAGTAAATTTATATTATTTATTTGAATTATACACCTGTCTGACTTACATACATGGCTATACAAGTGTTTTTACATTTCGTAATTTTCACTTTTAAGATGAAAAGTCAATTGATCTTAAATTTTTCTCCTGGAATTATTCCAAGTAGGAAGAAACGTTTAAAAATAACAGAAATTTACAACTTTCACAAAGAACTTACAAAATAGTCTCATATCAATAATTTCTCGTAGACTGAAAAAAATATTTTCAATAAAATAACATTGAAAAAAAATTTAGTTTTGAGTAATTTCAAAGAAGATAATTTTTGTTGTATTTTTAATCTTTAAAAATAAAAAAAGTATTTTCAATAAAATGACATTGAAAAAAAATTTAGTTTTGAGTAATTTCAAAGAAGATAATTTTTGTTGTATTTTTAATCTTTAAAACTAATTAATTTAAAAGGAACAATTCAAATAATAATTGAATACTTGCACAATTTTTTCAATTTTAATAAATAAATTACAATAAGAGTTAAATGTTTTGCTTGAAGAATATTAAATTTTCTTTAATTAAAGAGAGTGATTTAAAAAAATATCATAAAAGAATATTAAATAAATAATTATTGTAATTATTTTATTTATTATTTAATTATTATTTTTCATTTCATTTTAATTTAATTTATTAAATTTAATTAATTAATTTAATTATTTCAATAATTAATGAAAATTATTCTGCACTTTATTCAAAATAAAAATATTTAATGAAAATAAAATTTTAACTAACCTTGAATTTGCTGTACGCATTTATTTTTCTGTATTTTTATTGATTAGAATTTAACGCGTATTAATAAAAAGATGTATAATTTAAAAAATAATTAATCATTATAAATTAACAAGAATAGAATTTAAGGTTTTTTTATTATTTCCCTCAAATTAAGATTCAACCGTTTTTTGTTTTTCCGTGAAAAAAAATTCCGTAAAAAAAATTTTCCGTGAATTGACACCTTACGATTTTATTGAAATTTGTTTTAAAATAATTGAATTGTTTTGTGAAATTTTATTGAAGAAAATACGTATTCAATTTTTTTAATATTCTCGTCGAAATTTCAATTATTTTAAAAATTGTGAACAAAATTTTTGTCAAAATTCAATAATTAAAGAAAATTTTAATAAAGTTCTTTGCAAAAGTTCAATTATTAAAAAAAAAAAAAAAAAAATTTATTATTTGCAAATTATTATTATTATTATTTTAATATTATTATTATGTATTATTAATTACAAATTTTTTTTGTAAAATTTTTTTCTCTTAAAAATATTATTAAAAATCGTCAAACGAAATCAATTTATTCTTTCGTATTATTAATGTGGTAATAAAAATGTTATTAAAAAAAAAAATATGGAAAATTTCCAATTTTTTTAAACTGAAAAAAAAAAAATTTGAGGAACTTTCAAATAAATAAATGCGTGACAACCCTGATCAAGTCTTTAATAAATTTCTCAAGCAAAACAAATAATAAAATAAAAATATTTCTGCCCAAAAGGCAGAATAAGAATAATCTTAAGACATTTAAATTATTTGAAAGTAACTGAAAATATTATTAGAAATTGGGGTATCTAAAAAAATTGCTTATTAAAATAAAAAAAAAAAATTATTTTATTTATTTATTTTTTTTTACTTAAAACTTGTACTTTGTTTATAAATTGTCACTGAGAAGCAGAAAATATGCAAAATATTTTGTTATTTTAATTTCCCAACTATTTTTTTTAATTTAAAAAAAAAAAAAAATGAAAAGAATAATATCCTAGTCTTAAAATATTTGTTACATAGTGCTAATTTTTCTGGGAAAAGAGAGAAATATGGAAAAATATAATAAATAATTTTTGTAAATTAATAAAAATAGTTCAGTATTATTTAAAAAATAAAAATAATATTTCTAATAAAATAAATAAAAACCTATTATTAAATTTAAAAAGTAAGAAAAAAAAAAAATTATTATATATATAAAGAAAAATAATATTATCTATCAAAAATTCAAAACATATAAAAAGAAAAACAAAAGCATAATCATGACTAACTTCAAGTGTGGACAGACTGGACAGAATGAATGAATGAATACGACGATTATTATAGTTAATTAATTTATGAAACAAATTTTTAATTGCATAAATTATACAATAACATACAGTTAATTAAATAATACTTTACAATTGTGACTTCTAATTTCCCGCATAATTTTAATCTTCTTTACCAACATGCAACATAGAGAGGAAACTATAATAAGAAAACTAACATACACAATTGTTCTTTCGGCTATTTGAGCATTCGACGAATTGATAAATCGTCTATCTTACCGTTCGACGACTTTGACATTCGTCTGCTTGATAAAACGGACAGATGGCGTTTCGACTAAATGAACTTTCGCAATATTCACCTTTCGACGATTTGAGCCACTGATCTCTATATATAACTGGATGGGCGACTCCTATATAAAAGTAGCTTCCGGTGTGAAAATAATTGAAACCATCGACGCCATGTTTTAGACACCGGTGAAACAGCGTAGAGCGACTTGATTGTGTGAGTTGCCGTGTAAGTGTGCTTTGCATATAGTGTGTGTTGTTCGATGTTTTGACACTTCTCTCGTATGTTTCAAGTAATTAAATTAAATAATTTGTAACTTTTTTAAATATATAAATACCAATATGGTTTTAATTTGTTTATTTTGTGGGAAAAAGGAAGCGAAAGGTGTTTTTTTCACAAGTAGGTATATATTTTAAAAAATGTGTATATATTATTGAATTGTGTATTTTTAGGTTATATTTTGCTTCTTTGCCGAGGCGTAATATTTTACTCACTGTTGTTTTATTATAAACATTATATGTATAATGCTGAATAATTTCAGTTTTTTTACCAAATTAAATTAAGAAGCAAGTATTTATGTGAAATGATTAATCTTACCAAGTGAAAAAAATTAAACGAAACTTAAATTTAACTTGTCAAATATTTAATTATTTTTAAGTAAATTAAGTTAATTTTAATAATTTTTATTTATTTATTATTATTTATAGTTATTAATAAAAATAAAATAATTTAATAATTATTAAAATAAGTTAAGTATTTTTTTCATAGTTAAATGTATTTCAACCTTCTTTGTAATTTTAAAATTCCCGCCTGCTTTTGTAAAGTGGGTGTCTAAAATATGGCGCCTTCCGGGCTTCTAATTTTATCACAGTTTTAGACGTGTCGCCCATCCAGTTATAATAGAGATCAGTGATTTGAGCATTCGACGAATTGACAAATCGTCTATTTCACCGATCGCCAACTTTAACATTCGTCTGCTTAACAATACGGACAGATGGCGTTTCGTCTATTTCAACTTTCGCAATATTCACCATTCGACGATTTGAGCATTCGAAGAATTGACAATTCGTCTATTTCACCGTACGGCTGGTTTAACTTTCGTCTTCTTGAAAATTCGCACAGATGGCGTTTCGTCTATTTCAACTTTCACAATATTTACCTTTCGACGATTTGAGCATTCGAAGAATTAACAATTCGTCTATTTCACCGTACGTCTACTTTAACTTTCGTCTTCTTCATAATTCGCACAGATGGCGATTCGACGTTTTGAACATTCGACGAATTAAGAAATAGATGTTTTTAGCATTCGACTAAATGAAGATTCGATGTTTTTATCATTCGACGATTTTATCATTCGACGTTTTGAGCATTCGACGAATTAACAGTTCGATGTTCTGAGCATTCGACGTTTTTATCATTCGACGTTTTGAACATTCGACTACTTTACCATTCTACTACTTGACAATTCGAACAGATGGCGCTTCGACTACTTTACCAATCGACTACTTTACCATTCTACTGCTTGACATTTCGAACAGATGGCGTTTCGACTATTTGAGCATTCGACGAACTGACTATTCTATGTTCTGAGCATTCGACGATTTGAGAATTCGATGTTTTTAGCATTCGACGTTTTGATCATTCGACGTTTTGAACATTCGACGAATGGAAAATTCGATGATTTAAGCATTCGATGAATTAACAATGCGATGTTTTGAGCATTCGATGAATTGTCAAATCGATGTTTTTATCATTCGACTAAATGAAGATTCGATGATTTTATCATTCGACGTTTTTATCATTCGACGTTTCAAACATTTGACGATTTTATCATTCGACGTTTAGAACATTCGACGTTTTGTACATTCGACATTTTGAACATTCGACGTATTGACGATTCGATGTTTTTAACATTCGACGAATTGATAATTCGACGTTTTGAACATTCGACGAATTGAGAATTCGTTGTTTTTAGCATTCGACTAAATGAAGATTCGATGTTTTTAGCATTCGACGATTAGATAATTCGACGTTTTGAACATTCGACAACTTTACCATTCTACTACTCGATAATTCGAACAGATGGCGTTTCGACTATTTGATCATTCGACGAATGGACTATTCGATGGTTTTACCATTCGACTAAATGACGAATCGACGTTTTGAGCATTCGACGTTTTAAACATTCGACGTTTTTAGCATTCGACGTTTTGAACATTCGACGTTTTGAACATTCGACGAATTGAGAATTCGATGTTTTTAGCATTCGATTAAATGAGGATTCGATGTTTTTAGCATTCGACGTTTTGTCCATTCGATGTTTTTAGCATTCGACGTTTTTATCATTCGACGTTTTGATCATTCGACGTTTTGTCCATTCGATGTTTTTAGCATTCGACGTTTTTATTATTCGACGTTTTGAACATTCGTCGTACTGACGATTCGATGTTTTTAACATTCAACGAATTAATAATTCGACGTTTTGAATATTCGACGTATTGACAATTCGATGTTTTTAGGATTCGACTAAATACCGATTCGATGTTTTTAGCATTCGATGTTTTGTCCATTCGATTACTTGGCATTCGGCTATTTGATCATTCGACGACTTGGCGATTAGGGGATATGCATGCGTCTCATGCCTTCCTTCCGGTTTGAACAACTTTTTGAAAAGTGGTGTGCCTTCTATAACAATGTTTTAAGTCTAAGGCGTATCTCAATCATCATACGCCTTAGACTTAAAACATTGTTATAGAAGGCACACCACTTTTCAAAAAGTTGTTCAAACCGGAAGGAAGGCATATATGATATTGGGTGTACTTTTTTAATAACTACAACAAATAAAATATTCATCCTATGTATTTATGATCAAAAATTGAGTTTACCAAAATTGATCACAATATCTTATTTTTTCCAAGAAACGGTCGTTGCAGATTTTTAACTACACCCAATATCATATATGCTTTCCTTCCGGTTTGAACAACATTTTGAAAAGTAGTTGCCTTCTATAAGAATGTTTCAAGTCTATGGCGTATGATGATTGAGAATCGCCATAGACTTAAAACATTCATATAGAAGGCACACTACTTTTCAAAAAGTTGTTCAAACCGAAAGAAAGGCATATATCCCAGGGGGCACACAATAACTAAAAGACATTAAAATGTTAACATCTACTCAAAACGATAACTTAAAGTTATCAAAAAGAGAAGCGTGCCCGCTGGGTGGGTGTATTTTAGATCTGTATTGTCGATAAGTGAGATCGAATAAGAAAGGCATTTAAAAATGGCGGTCAGATGTTATACTTTATTTGAAACGAATGTTTATCGCAATTGAAACATTGATCGTAACTTGAAAAAGAATCAGTCGAAATCTTGTAATTTTTCTACTTTACTTTGAGTCTAAAAAATTGAAAATTTTTTAAACATATGTAACATTAGGAAGTAAAGGCCAACGCAGAATAGAATCTTTAACCGGAACCGCAATCGTAACCCTAACCGTAAGAATGAATTAAAGAAGGATAAACAATATACCTATCCTTCTTTAACTCATTCTTACGGTTAGGGTTACGATTGCGGTTCCGGTTAAAGATTCTATTCTGCTTAGGCCTTAAACTAAGATATTTTCGTGTCCGTTTGGTGCTGCCCTCTTACGTTGATGTGGACTATTTCAAACACTGATTACAGCGTTCCGATTTTTGACGGTTAATACAAGAAACATTTTAACTTATTTTTAGGGAGTTCTCCTTTTTGCTAAAGTTTCAAGATCTAAATAAAATTATTATTCATGATCAAGATCAAGTATTTAAATGTACCATAGTTTGAAATAACTAAATAAACTTGCGATATATGCGTAATAAAATATTTACAGTACAAATTTTCTGTTGAATTATTACCAATTTTTACTGTTTTAATAATAAATTGTTTTCCACACTATATACATTTTTGTTACAACAAATTTTAGTGTTAATTTAATTCATCTTGGAAGAAAAATACAATAAAATACGAGCCTATCGGCACACGTGAGTGTTCACCAATTTAACTCTTTGTTTATGTTTTAAAAAAACTTAAAATATATGTATAAGAGAAAATTAAATTATATGTTTAATGACATAATAAATTTTTATTCAAAAATTAATATTAACATTTTAGTTTAATGTTATTTGAAGACAAATAATTTTCGTTACATTCCCATAACCTGAAAATTATATTTTTTAAGTTAGAAAAAAGTTTTCTGTAATTACTATTTAATAACATTAAATAAAAAATATAGAGTGATATTTAATATAATTTTTTATCAATGAAGTGGCAACTTATTGTTACAAACTTAAGTACGAGTCACGTGATACACAGAAAGCATCGATGGTATAGTGCAAAGTGCAGAATGCAAAGTCGAAAACTGCAAGTTTGAGAGAGATGATAGTATGTTACTGTCTCTTTCACTCTCATGATTTTTCGCATTGAGCCTGAGCACAATGTTACAAGTTCGCGAAGCTTAAGTTAGAAAAGGACAGAACTAGTTTCTTCTAACGGTTTTATTTATTTTTGCAAAAATCAAGGTGAATACATAAAGGGGTAATTTGGCTTTTTAAAACTTTAATGATAATACTCCTGCAAGAGCAATGGGGTCAGAATTTTTTTTTGCTACAAGAGAAAACGAAGGTGATTTTTATATGATTTTTGACGTAGATTACGAGTCTGTAGGTTATGTTTCAAACTAATTGGATCAAAATCTAAAATAAGCCTTCCGCCATATTGGTTCCACCATGTTAAACATTAAACAACATATGTTTAAATAATTTTACGTCCGTTTTTTAAATAATTTGTCAAATTTATTTTACGAGGTCTTTAAACTTCTTTACACAGGTGTTATTAACTTTATTTCATAAAGACAACATGTTTCGACAGAATACTGTCCTCTTCGGGTCCATTTGGCTTTAGCTGTTTTAAAAATAAAAAATTTTTTGACAATAGTACCACAATAACGACAACATTTTCCTCGAAAAGAGGAAATATTGTATATATTTAAAAATTTCACATTATTTTATTTTTCATTTTTGAAAAAACTATGTTTTTAGTTAACAAATGTGACGCGCTCCGAAGAAAGGTACCTAAGAAGCAAACGAATTATAGGTTAGGGTCGTGTTAGATTTCTCTTGATTAAAAGTTTTTTTTTAATTGTTTGAACTTGAAACTAATTTTTATTGAATATTTTGGATGTAATGAAGACTTGAAGATCAATAATTTTAAATTAATAATTGACTTTCTTTCTGCATTTTTACTTGCAAAATTAAAAAAAAACATAACCTCAAATTTTTTGCTTCTTAGGTACCTTTCTTCAGAGCGCGTCGCTAATGCAATTTTTCATAAACTATTTATCCGATCAGGCCCAACATTGGCTAATAAAGTTTATTTTTATTTAAATCTATATCTATACGACAAATAATTTAATGAAAATATTTTTTAGTAGTAATAATTTAAAAAAAGAATTATTATATCTTCCTACTCCTGTTAATATTAATTTAATATGAAATTTCGGGTTTTTATTAGGTGCATGTTTAAGTGGATTTTTCTAGGTTTATAGTAAATCTAATTACTGGAGAAAAATGATTAATTTAAAAGTAAAAAATATTACTTATAAAAATAGATTTTTCTAGGTTATAATATCTTTAAAAAGGTCGAAAGACGATATTTAAAATTTTTTATTATTAGAATTTTATTTTTACTATTATTTTTATTTTATTATTAAAATATTTAAGAATATTAAAAGAGTTTTGTTAATTTCTAAATGAGTTATTGAGCTTAAAAAATAAATTTGCGATTCCATCATTAAAACCCATATAGTTAATAGCATCCACTTAATTCTAAAAATTAAATTTTCAACTTTAATGTTTTTCATTGAGTTAAAACTTTCACCCAGTTGAGTTTTTAAAATTCTTAGTTGGTTTAAAAAAATTTAATTTACTTATCAAAATTAAATTGATATTAATGACTAAGTGACAATTTGAATTCATCGTGATTTTTTAAAGGTTAATTGGGATCAGGCTATTTATTATTTCGTTAATTTTTCTGAATAATAGTCTGAAGTGTTATAACTTAAAGGACGCACTAATTTTGGGCCCCCAACGATTTTTTATAACTTTTGAATTTTAATTTTTTTATTCTGTCGGGCGCATATTTTTGTTTCTAAATAGGACAATTAAGATCGAGTAAAGTGAAAAAAATTAGTGTCGGGACCTTAATTTTTTCTAAGCGGGCTTCGAAAGAAAAAATTTTTTTTTGAAAATTTAAAAATCAAAAATTTGTCGAATTTTTTTTTGTAATCTCTTTACTTGTCCTTTTTCATTAAAATCCATCTATAGTCGTTTTTGAGAAAAATATATGAGAATTTTAATTTTTCATCCATAAGACTTAAAATTTTGAGTTTTAAATTTTAGAAAGTTATTTTTAAACGTACTTTAAAATTTTCTTTTACTTAATATTTCTTCCATTTTTTATTATCTATTAACGGAAAAAAATGTACTTTTTCATTTTTTTAAAGAAAAAAAGGACAGTGATCCTTGTAAATATAATTCAAAATATTTTATTTTAATTCTCATTTTTGTATAAATTATATTATTGTAAAATTTTGTTTATTTAGAAGAATTAAATATTTATATTTGAATTTAAGTTTTAGTGAAAACTTTTAAAATAAAATGCAAAAAGAAAATATACAGTGTGTTTACCCCCCAAGGAGAAACATTTCATTTCACATAAATAACAATAAATTGCGTTAATAGTAACTTTCTAGAAAAAAATCAATTTCGAAATACATTACAAAATTAATTTCTTTACGTATTTTGGTCTGTTGATGTTTGTTTAGCGTTTATTATTCACGAATTTCAAAAACTTTTTTTGATAATGTTAATTTTTTTTCAAGAGATTATGATTCAGTGTAGTATAATTATTGTTGGTAATTGATAGTAATCAACAGGTCAATACAATCTTGACCTATGTTGTGTCAATTAAATCCTATTGCCCAATAGTTATTTCTTATCAACACCATGCTGTACAAAATGCTTAGTCTCATTTTTGCCTTCGAAAACCAACTTTCATAAACTTATATAGTCTTGTCAACAAAAAATTCCCCCTTTTTTTAAAAATAGAAACATATAGAAAAGAGCATTAATTGGAAGAAATAAAAATTTACTACTATCATTTTCAGAAAGTACAATTATGATTTTGAAGTTGTATAAATCACCAGGCTTAAAATGCGGTCACTATATAAAAAAATTAAAGTCAGTTAATAATATAATAAATGATGTTGAAAATTTGGAAACTGAATTTTGTTATTACATTGAATCGAAAAACGCTCTTAACAATGAAGAAATTAATCTTTTAAAATGGATTTTGAGTTCACCTATTGAAAAAGAAGAGTTGAGTGAAACAAGTGTCTTTGACTCGAAGAGCCGCGAAGCAAGTATCCTAATTGAAATTGGACCAAGGTAAATTATAACTATAATTTAATTATGTGTTATAAATAAAAAGTTTCAGATCACAAATAATTTTTTTCGAAAATATTGTTTATTAACAACATTAATTATATTAATGTTTACGCTTAATAAATATTTACAATAAAGATTTCGTAATTTAAAAGTTATAAATTAAAAATTATATATTTGAATTTTAATAGTTTACAACTTTGGCAAAGTGTTTTTAAGAATATAACTAATATTCATATCAGAACATTTGTTTTTCGTAATATAAAATTTTTTTAAATGCGTTTGAAGAATTTGGTTTAAGATCTTCATTCCGACATATTGGGTCCGCCATTTTGATTTTTTAAAAACTGATATTAGACTTTTGAAATAATTGATTTTTCAAAAATTTCATGTTATATAATTATTAAATTTAAATAAAAATATTTCAGATTGAATTTTTCTACACCTTTCTCGAGCAATGCTGTGTCAATTTGCAAATCTGTTCATTTACTGACAGTAACAAGAATTGAAGTTTCCACGAGATATTTAATAAAATGTCGAAAAGCTGTAGATAAATTAACAGAAGAAAAGGTAATTTTCCAAATAACCTAGATTTAAAAAAAAATTTTTAATAATTAGTATTTAAAAAAAATTAATAACTAGAATTTAAAAAAATTGTAATAACTAGAATTAAAAAAAATTTTTAATAACTAGAATTTAAAAAAATTTTAATGACTAAAATTTCTTTTAAGTTAAATTTTTTAATATGTATATTTAATTGATTATTAAAAATAGTGGATTTATAGAAGAATTATTATTATTTTAAAAAATTTTAATGAAATTCTTTTGTAACAATTCCATTTTCTTTTAAATAATTTCAATAAAATTCTCCTGAGAAATTTAATTAATTTCAAATATTAGTCAAAATTCAATTTTTTCTATTTTCTACTATTTCAATAGAATTTCCCGAAAAAATCCAATTATTTAAAAAGAAATTTTAATTCAATTTATCCCAACAATTCAATTATTTTCAAAAGAAAAAATATTTTTTTGCAAAAGTCCAATTTTGTTTAAAAACTTACAAAAATTTTTGTCAAAATTTAAATTATCTTTATAAATAATACAATTTTTATCCGAAATTCAATATTATTTTCAAACATTTTTAATAAAATTCTTGGCAAAATTTCAATTATTTCGAATAATTGTATAATTTTCATAAAATTTCTCGACAAATGAAATTGTACGAAAAAATTTTATTAAAATTTGTCTACAAAATTTAATTATTATTTAAAAATTTGTTGATAAAATTCTTTATGAAAATTCAATTTTAAGAAACATTCAATTAATTAATAAAATATTTATTTTTATAATTAAATAATTGAATTCTCATAGAATTTTATAATAAATATTGATTTAAAAATGAATTTCAGTTAAAATTTTAGATTACAATTGAATCAAAAGGTTTAAAATGAAAATCTTTGAAAATTTGAATTTTTCATACTTTTAACAAACAATTCTGTAGATTTATTTTTTTAAAAAAATTATTTTTAACTTTTTATCTTTTAAATTTACAATTGAAGAATTTTGAAATAATCGATGAAACTTCGTTACATTGAATTGAAAACTAGTGAATTTGAAAATTCTAAAAGAACTTTTTGAAAAATTTTTAAAAATAATTGTTTTGAAGAATAATTTTAATTAAAAATTCTAGAAAATAATAATCGTAATGATAAAAATAATTTTTGAAGAATAATGTTTTAATTAATGCTAAATGTAGTGTTGAAAATTTGGAAAAATTCCATTTTTTAACCTGATAAACCTGTAAAAGTCAGGGAATTTGAAAAGGTGGTTACCCTGAATAAAAAATTTGATTCCTATGGAATTTGTCTGATTTTATATGGAATCAGAAGGGTACACTGGTTGTAAAGTGAAAAGAATGTTTTTAAAATAATACTATTTTTTGGTATTTAGATTGTAAATGCTTTACATGATCAAATGACAGAGTGTCGCTACTTGAAACCAATAGAAACTTTCGATCATGGTTTTCGTCCTGGAAAGTGGTTCGAAGTTGATGTATTGAAATATGGTCGCAGTGCCCTAGAAGATGTCAATTCAAAATTAGGTATTACTGAATTATCTGTGTACAAACTAATGAAACAAATGTACCACTTTTTATATTTCTTACTATAGTCATATTTAGGTAATTTATATAGACTTCTAGAAAATTTAAATGAAAAACTTGGTCTTCAAATTAGTGGAAAGTAAAACTAATAGCTATCTATATCTTATTAGGTTTGGCATTTGATAACTGGGATTTGGAATTTTACACTGAACTGTTTCAATCAAAGCTGAAGAGAAATCCCACAAGTGTGGAATGTTTCGACTTGGCTCAATCGAACAGTGAACATAGTCGTCATTGGTTTTTTAAAGGACGTTTGATTATCGATGGAGAAGAGAAGAATGAAAGTCTTTTAGATATGATAATTGAAACGCAGACTACGTCCAACTCTAACAATGTCATTAAATTCAGTGACAACAGTAGTGCTATCGAAGGATACGATATTATTACCCTATGTCCTGAAAAAACAGACGCACCGAGTAGTTTCTTTTTAAAAAAATTAAAGCAACATCTTATTTTCACAGCAGAAACTCACAATTTTCCAACTGGAGTTGCACCCTTTAGGTATGTAATTCTTCCAGGGAACATTGTTTACAAAGTTTAATAATTGTCAACTCTCATGTGATGTAATTTTCATTTAACTATTATTTGTTTGTATATTTAATTTATTACAGCGGAGCTACGACAGGTACAGGTGGTCGATTAAGAGACATTCAAGGAATAGGTCGAGGAGGTAATTTCATTGCAGGCACTGCTGGATACTCTGTTGGAAACTTACACATTCCAGGTATAATTTATAAATTCATATTATTAATGTGTCTTTCATTTCAAAATTTGAAAAAAAATTCCTATACTAGTCAATCTGTATTCACGAGCCATAATTTTTGTAAGTATTACCTATAAGTCTTCATCCAGAATTTCTAATATAATTCTAGTATCTTCAATTCTATATTATAATTCTAGTTACATGTTTATTTAAAACTCTGATCTGCGTCTAGATTCTTTTGAAAAACAACAGATAAGGGTAATTCAGAAGACACTTATAATTTAACAAACAATGGATGTCTCAAAGTGAAACTAAATATAATCATAATTTATATATTTAATTTGTCCGGTGTCGGTGATTCAACCAGATTTATTTATATATATTATTTATTTACATTTTGAATTTTTTAAAATTACTTAAATGTAAAAGAAGTTTCTTTGCTTTCAACAGCTGACAGTGTTTCGCCTATGAAAGATGTTTTAAGATACTCAATAGAGAAAAAGGGAAAAGATAATCTGAAAATGCTTTAGGCAATGCAGTTGATAAACATGCGACCGGATAATTGAATAAAATAAATAAATAAATACATATTAATACTCATTAGCATCTTATCCAATCACTGTTACACGTCCCGTGAATATACATTAACTCCAATTCACCAATTACAACCAAACCACTCTCAAGTGAGGCAAACCCCTTAAGACCAACGTTGATGCAAAGACGTTGAGACAAAGATCGAGAGAAATAAACACTGTTTACCCACGACGCCATTATTAATAATTCCTGGGGAAAATGATAAATAAAACCCAAAACAACGTCACGATTTAATTCACAATTATACGCAATAGAGCTTTATTTAACCACCAAGAATATACAAAAAATACTCGCGTCAAACATCACACTTAAATACACGCCGGTAAACGAACGAACACTCTCCGATTAATGATCATAATTCACTCGTTAACTGAGACGCCGGTATTTCTATCCTTGTCCTAAGGTCAATCATGTTGATATATCCTTCCTTGTCCCTCTAACGACAGAAAATCACCTGTAAATAAATTCGTCCGTGACTGCTATCAATCGTGGAAATTCGTCACCACGCCTTATTTTCATCACATACAATGAGCCGCAATCAGAATCAAATCAACTTTGGAAATTTAAGAAAGAGATACCAACTATTCCGACAAAAACAAACCGCTAATATCCCAGTAACAAATGCCTTGTTACAAACAAGACAAGAAAAAATTATTTATTATTTTTAAAAAAATTATTTAGAAAAAAAGGAAATTGGTAATCTTAAAAACCACAAATTAGAAACAATGCAAAATAGAAAATATTGATCTAATGACAACTGTGATATTAGAACATTCTTACATTGCAATATGTGCAAATCATACTTTTGCAAAGTTTCAAGTGAATCCAATGAAGTTTTGAAAAATGTGACCGCCATATTGGATCTGCCATTTTGAATTTTTTGAAAGGACTATCATATTCGCAATCAGTCAACTTTGAACGCCATTTTTAATATGCCATTTTGTTTTTTTTCTTTCTATGTTACTGCATTTTAGATCCGACATTTTTGACGCGATGTTTATACCTTTGAGATGTATTTCTTAGCAATAAATTATAAAAAAAATTTGATTTCTAAAGAAAAATATTTAAAAAATCGTGTGTTTTGTTAATTAATTGTATGTACAGTGGAACCTCGATTATCCGAACCGAAAATCATTTTATCCGAACTTTCTTTGGCCTCCCGAATCTTTCAAAGCAAAAAAACGAAATTTATGCCAAAAATTTTTTTTTATATCCTGAATTCTCTGGTTTATTAAAATATATTTACACACACACACACACACACACACACACACATATATATATATATATATATATATATATATATATATATATAAAAAATGAATATTTTAAAAATGTATTACATTAAATATATAGTTCAGCTGACCGTTTCTTTTACTTTAATTATGAAAAAAATTAATATTTCTATTATCCGAATTTTCGAATTTCCGAACCCGGCCTTGCGTAAGTTAGTTCGGATAATCGAGGTTATACTCTAATTTGTTTATTTATGAATTTACAATATTTTTTATTGTGGCATTCGAAAGAGCGGTTTCAGAGCTTTAAGAAATGTATATTTTAAAATTTCTATCATTTCGTTTTCATTCTAAAAAGTTCTGTCAAAGTTCAGGTAAAATTTTTGTACATTTGGTCCTTATAGGGTTAAGGGACAGTTTTTAAGAAAGAGTACCTGTTAAATAGAAGTTATATTACTAATGTATTTATTTGAATCCTCTATAATTAGAATCAGAAATAGTAGATCCAGATGTCTTCAAGGACACTGAAACAAAATTATAACTTGTAGAATCAATCAGAGTGAGGTCGAAGAAATGACCTTGTCTATAGTGGAAACAGAATGCAATATATTCCTTTTGAATTGTTTTCGGGCTAGCCAAAGCGAAATGTACGGAGTCTAGATGCCGGAATGTAAATTAGGTGTGCACCTCTCAGCTTAGGAGTGACCAAATTATTTACATGAAATCGATGTCAACGTAATACAGTCCTTAGAGTACAGTCCCATGGTAGTAGATTACTAGAATAGTGGAACAGTTTTGACCAATCAGATGACTGGATTTTTTAACACTTATTTCGATAGGTCAGATCTATTACACTACTCCACTATTCTACCAGCATGGGACTGCACTCTTAGAAAATTAGAAATGTGCCTCGTAGTAGAAATTATCTTCTTGAATGAATTTGACTTAAATAACTTGGTGTCGATTTCTGGACTGACACGAAGAACACAGGTTTTCTGATTGGAGGGTGACTTCTGGTCTAGTTAAGATGATGTCGTTTCCTGGACTACCGAATTTGGCGTGGGAGGCACATTTTATACCTTGGCTTTCAATGGAAAGAAAAGATAATACCACCCAGTTTTATTATCTTTAGGTCAGCTTTATTAGATCGATTAATTTAAATGCGCGTGCTTGGCCCTTGTCTTAGACAGGTGAGTCACCTTATAGAAAGGCGACAATCGTGGATGATCATATATTTTAAACGTCGTTCAGGTGTCTGACTATTGGTTCGATTTATTCAGATTACGAGATTAAACCTTTCAATAGAAGCTATTGGAGTTTTTCTATGTTAAATTCCTTTTATTGAAAAGTGACCTCTACTTTGTAGAGGTCTTTTTGATGACTCAGAAACATATCTAGCACTGTCCTCGACAGTCAGCGGACAAAAAGGAACGCCTTTTAGATGTCCCTGTGTCCACTGGGCAAAGGTAACCGACAAGTAGGGAATTTAAAAGGATTACCTAACCGTTAGTGATTGCGATTTTGTCTGTGGTCACAACCTGCCTTTAAATAACCCTCTATGCCCAAAGGGAACCGCATTTTCCGTATGGCCAAAGTTCACTTAGATTATAAACAAATCCCGACCTCATGAAAAATGTGATTTTTAGGAAAGTTGAATGGAATCTAAATATTGAATCTGTACCTATTATTATTGAGAAAAACATTTTTATTTTTGATAAACTTAATAAAGGTTAATTAAATGTAAATCTAAAAACACATTGAATTGAGAAACATACTAATAAAACTTAATTTAATAAAGAATACGATTTACCATGGGAGGAAAGCGATTCCTACCCCAGCAATCTTGCTTCCCCCGTTGAAATCATTGTGGAAGCCAGTAATGGTGCTTCTGATTATGGAAATAAGTTTGGGGAACCTGTTATTTCTGGATTTGCAAGAACTTTTGGAATGAAAAATGTGGGAGGAGAAAGACGCGAATGGATTAAACCAATTATGTTCAGTGGTGGAATGGGAAGCATGGACTCTAGTATGACTAAAAAATTATCTCCTGAAAAAGGTTATTATAATCCGAATTCCCGAGAGCTTTAATGCCTTTCCTTACAAATTATCAAGTATTTTAGATATTTCTTGTTCGAATCATTCAGTTAAATATTCAGTTACAGATTTTGCATCTAATTATCATGAATATAGAAATAGTTTGTACAAAGTTTTTGAGACTTGTTATTTTGTACCTCAGCTTAGGAAAGGCATTAGTGCCCTCAAACATATACCAATTTGCATTAGTGTTGTATTGTATACTTTATTTAAATAATATATTACTTTATCCTAAAGGTATGAAAGTTGTGAAAATTGGGGGTCCCGTATATAGGATTGGAGTAGGCGGTGGTTCTGCAAGTTCCGTTGAGGTAAATATTTCACAATAGATACAATTAGATTATACCACAATTTTTTCAGTTTTACATGCTTTGATTTAAATCGTGTACTTTGAGAAGAACATAATTAAATCAAAATAAGAATCCTTTACTTTAGGTGCAAGGAGACAATGAGTCCGATTTGGACTTTGGAGCAGTACAACGAGGTGATGCTGAAATGGAACAGAAACTTAATCGTGTTATACGCGCTTGCGTTGAAATTGGAGAGAAAAATCCAATTTTAAGTATTCACGATCAAGGTGCTGGTGGTAATGGTGAGTTTTCTTTATTATGTATATGAAAGTTGTCATTGGGATATTGGTATATATTTTTTAATTTCAGCTAACGTTCTAAAAGAAATTGTCGAACCTGCTGGTGCTGTTATATTTACTAAGAACTTTGATTTGGGTGATCCTAGTCTATCGACACTAGAGCTTTGGGGCGCGGAATATCAAGAAAATGATGCTATACTTTGCAAGTCAGAAGATGCAGAATTATTGAAACAAATTGCAGAAAGGGAGAAATGTCCAATAAATTTTGTTGGTACTGTAACTGGGAATGGAAGAATTATTTTGTCCGAAGAGGAAACTTGTGATGAGAGCAAATACTTAAGTGGATCTTTTGAAAGTGTTCAACATCCAGTTGATCTTGATCTTGAATTAGTCCTTGGAAAAATGCCAAGAAAGGTGAATTAATATCTTTAAAATTTTTTACATAGTAGGTAAATTCAGAATTTATTGATTTTAAAAAAAATTAATATAATATGAATTACAGACGTTCAATCTTGAAAGAAAACAGCAGAAACTTAATCCTTGTTTATTGCCACAAGATCTAAGTGTTAAAGCCGCTTTAGATAGAGTTTTAAGATTACCTTCGGTGGCAAGTAAGAGATATTTAACAAATAAAGTTGATCGTTGCGTAACAGGATTAATTGCCCAACAACAATGCGTTGGTCCTTTGCACACTCCTCTTGCTGATGTCGCAGTGACAGCTTTATCACATTTTTCTTTGGTGAGTTTAAGACTATGTTGATTATTTTATTTTAAATATTTATTAAATTTCTATATCTTAAATTAATCGAAGTTAGGGTATTTTTTCTAAATGATCATATGTCAGCAGTGGTAGTTTCAAAATGTCATTTACCGCAGTTTTTAAATTGTGGGACAGAATAGGTACCTAGAATATACTTAACGTTTATAAAGTCTTGATTCTTAATAATAATCCGTATGGTCAATGAAATACATTTTTAATTTCAGGTTGGCGTAGCATCAGCCATTGGTGAGCAACCTGTGAAAGGTTTAGTGAATCCAGCTGCAGGTGCAAGAATGTCTGTAGCAGAATCGCTTACAAATTTAGTATTTGCACCAATTTCAAATTTAAAAGTAATTTAAATTAATATTTTCTAGCACGTGTTATTCAGAGATCATGTGCTTCCATAATAAACTTTATAGGGCACGTAGACACTGAATAACATGATTTTAATTATCAATATTTTAGATACATTAGGTTTATCATTAATTAACTTTTTATTTTATATTTGCAGCTAATTAAAATACTGAATGTTTCTTTAAACATTAAAGAGTATTTTAGAATAAATGATTATTTTGTATAGAATTATAAAATTTTTTCCTTAGGATGTGAAATGCAGTGGAAATTGGATGTGGGCTGCAAAATTGCCTGGCGAGGGTGCAGCCTTGTATGACGCTTGTTTGGCGATGTGCACTTTAATGAAAGAATTGGGAATTGCCATTGATGGTGGAAAAGATTCGTTAAGCATGGCTGCAAGGAATGGAAAAGAAGTAGTTAAAGCACCTGGAACACTTGTTATTTCGAGTTATGCTCCTTGTCCTGACATAACAAAGGTAAGGCCAACAGAAATATTATGTTACATCATTTATCTATTTATTTCAGTTTTCTCCAATGATTCACTTGTAACGTTCGTATTGTATAGCTAACATATCGAGGGAAGTATACATTTAATATATATTTTTTCTTTATTTTAATTAAAATGCCACCTGCACGGTAAGATTCTGGGAGCCCACGTGTTACAAACATGAGAATTACCTGACACTTGCGTATTTGAGAATTCTCATTTTCTTATCAGTTGATTAATATGAATAAAAAGAAAGCTCTTGTTCAATTTAAAGGGACATTGTTTTCAAATTAAAAGACCCTCGAAAAATAAGGCACACGTCAAACTATATCAACTGATACTTATTTTTCCTGCTTTGTTGATTTTTGCGAGACAGTATATTTTGGCTATTTTTGTCTCATCTCGTTATTGTCGTTTCTCTGTCAAAGCCGTTAACTTCGAATTCTTTTCATTACCGTCGTGTTTTGTTCGTCAAGTAATTTTCGAAATGATTTGACGCATGAGCAGATCAGAGTTTAATCATGTAATCAGCCCCACTTTTCGGCGCGCTAACAGGTATCGCCGAGAGGGGGATGAAAGAGAGAGTTTGATTTACGTTTGGAAGATTAGAAGAAAAAGGGTTTTCTTGAAATTTTACCGGCGTTTTCAGGAAGCGGTTGCAGCGTGGATTTTCAGTTGAGCCTAGAGTGGTTTCATGAGTCAGACGTAGTTTCTGAATTTTTGTTAAATTGGTCGAGTGACCCAGAGGGTGTCTTTAATTGTAGAGTTGATTTTAATTAGAGTTTATTAATAGAGTAGTAATAAGTGTAGTTTTAATTGTTTTCTTTTTTTTGATTTCAAAATAAATAGTTTGTAGTGTAAAAGGATTTCTTTTATTTTTTTAATCCGGAGAATATTGCTGCTGGTGTGTCCTTTCAGACGACGTTGTTGATAAATTGAGACAACAAGTAGTAAGTTACAACATTTTAAAAAGAAAAAGTTTGAAAATCGAAGGTTGTGCACCGCAACATTTATCACAGCAGAGCCTCCTGATGAGAATTTTTGTTGAACGAGTTTGTAACCAAAAGTAGTTGTAAAATTGAGGAAATTGGTGCAAATTTGGTTATTAGAAGCTTAAATAATTAAATTCATTTTTCCCTCTTTATAAGCTATATAAATTGACTCAGTTAAATAAAATAAATAATAAGAGCAATTAACCCTGGGTTAATATAAATTCTAAACACAAAATTAAAACTTTATAAATCCAGCCTACACCAAGGTTAAATATTCTCCATTCCCTAAATTTACTATTTTCTATATAAATAAATATTCTTTATAAGAGTGGATTTTCCAAATTTTCATTCGTTTTAAATATTATAATTTTTATAATATTAAAAAATGCTTAAAATTTATTAAATTTAACTAGAGTTTCTTTATTTCTTTGAAAATTTAACTTAATAATTAATTCAAATGAAGTAATTATTTCCTATACCAAATAATAATTTTGGAGGATTAGGTGTAATATTTATTGAATCTTTCAAACTGACACATCTGTATAGACTATTGCTATGTGAACACGGTTCATAACAATATTCAATAAACATTTGCTTTTGTTACCCCTTAAGGTTCTGAATTATGAGGTAGTAAACCAATTTCTTGGTAAATTCCCTTGTACCTTCCCCAGGACTTGACTTTGAAGATGTTATAGATATTTTTATTAAATTGTTATGTAGTAACTTGTAAAACAAACGAATTCCCGAGTATTCTTTACGATTTATTGTGTATGTGTATTTAAATGTGTGATTGTGACTTTTAATACCAGGTAGTAAGTTGTAGAACAACAAATTCTAGTATTGTAAGTATATACTGCAATATCGTATATAGCTCACCCTTCTGAATGATGAGATAGAAATGTGAGAGCGAAACCCTCGATTTCGCGGCTTTTATACACTTCTTAGACACTATTGAATCTTCTAGAGTATTCTATACGCTTCTACAATTTTACTCGTCCCTATTTAATATGTTTTTCAACAATCAGGTTGTCACACCCGATCTAAAACTTCCGTCAATGAAGAAGAAGGGAAATATAATATTTGTAGATTTATCAAATGGTAAGAATCGCATTGGAGGATCTGCATTAGCGCAAGTTTTTATGCAACTTGGAAATGAAGCACCAGATGTTGACAATGCAGCTGACTTGAAAAACGCTTTCAATGTAACTCAAAGTTTATTAAAAGGTATGCTTGAGTTTTGAATTATTCCAAATTAGGTTCGTTGCTGTAATAATTAATTAAAACTTTGTACACTTATGAAAATTATTTAAATGATTAACATCATTATTAACATCATTGTTAACGAAATTTACAGATCGCAAAATTCTATCCGGACACGATTTAAGTGACGGTGGCTTGATTACATGTATTTTGGAAATGTGTTTTGCTGGCATTTCCGGAGTTAATATAAATATCACTCATAAATTAGGATCACCGATAGAAATACTATTTTCAGAAGAATTAGGTTGGCTTCTTGAAGTCGAAAAAGATGACACTGATTACGTTTTAGAGACATTTAAGAATTTTGACGTTAATGCCTATTTGATTGGAGAATCTGCAGATTACGGTCTACATTCAAAGGTTAATTCAATGTTTTGATCAAGCAACTCATAGCTAAGTGTATTGAATACTATTAATAATATTCTAAACTATTTTAGATTACAATTGTCGTTAATGGTCAAACCGTTTTGAATGAAACAGTTCACGATTTAATGCAAATTTGGGAGGAAACTAGTTATAAATTAGAATGTCGTCAGACAAATGAGGATTGTGCATTGCAAGAATTTTCAGAATTAAAAAGCAGACGTGCTCCTGAATATAAAATATCGTTTAATCCTGATTTTACATTTAACCTGGAAAATCCAATGGAGTGTAAGAAATTCTTAATACTTTTCGTATTAATTCAATTATATGCATTTCTATAAAATCTTTGTATTGTGTAAAAATTAAGATAACTAGAAATTGTATTTATTTAGATAAAGTCAAAGTAGCTGTAATACGTGAGGAAGGTATAAATGGTGATAGAGAAATGGCTGCTTCGTTATTGCAGGCTGGCTTTGAAGTTTGGGATGTTACAATGCAAGATCTTTTACAAAATCATGTGACTTTGGATAGTTTTAGAGGAATTATATTCCCAGGTGGATTTAGTTATGCAGGTAATAAAAAGTTTGAAATAAGAATAGATAATATGGACAATTAATTTCGGCTTGGGTAAAAAGCTATTTTCATTACAGAAATTGACGAGCAAAATTCTCCCATAAAAAATCCTTGACATGTTCTTCCAAATCCCTGAAAATTGAGAATTTAATATCATTTTATATTTTTTAAACGAATGTAACGGTTAAAAAATAAATAATGCGAAATAAATTACAAAATTGTTTTCATTTACAGATGTCTTAGGATCAGCAAAAGGGTGGGCTGCCAGCCTTCTCTTTAATCCAAAACTACAAGAGCAGTTGAAGATGTTTAGGCAACGTGAAGACACTTTTAGTTTTGGAGTTTGCAATGGTTGCCAGCTGATGTGTTTGTTAGGTTTTATTGATGAATCAGAAGAAGGTAAAAAATAACTATTTTTATTAGATTTTATTGTCAGAATTTAGAGAAAGAAGATCTGTTTAGTTTCCCGTTAAATATTTACTTTAGCGATTTACTTTATTTAAAATTCGATAGGCAAGTCAGGAATTTTCCTTGATCAAAATAAATCGGAAAGATTTGAGTGTCGGTGGAGTACTGTAAAAATTGAAAAGTCGACATCGATTATGCTGAAGGATATGGAGGATACACAATTTGGAATTTGGGTAGCTCATGGAGAAGGAAGATTTACATTCCGAGATGATGGAATTTTAAATAAACTTGAAAAGAACTCTTGTCTACCTATTAAATATGTTGATGAAGAGGGAAAACCCACCGAAAGATATCCTTTAAATCCTAATGGCAGTATTGGTAAGTGCAAATTACTATGAAACTAATGGTTTAAAAAAATATCTATTAGGTTCCAATTCTTTTAAGTTCAGTCACCTGGTGGGGGCTATGAGAAATATATTCAAAAGTGCTAGTATATGAATGATAAGTTTAAAAATATTTTGTATTTTTGTGTTTAGGTGGAATTGCTGCTGTATGTTCTGCTGATGGCAGACATTTGGCAATGATGCCTCATCCAGAAAGATGCACCTTATCGTGGCAGTTACCATGGGTTTCTTCAGATTGGGATTGTAAATATTCTCCGTGGCATAAACTATTTGTTAATGCATATGAATGGTGTACATTCCAAGAATCAACAGTGTAATTTTGTACGTCAATGTAATTAATTTTCATAATTTTGACAAAATAAATATCATGTTTAACAGTGTCTTTTTTATACTTCTTAAAGAGTTTTTTCCTATTTTATATAAACACTAGCAAATGTTACGCGCGCTAGCGCGCTGAACATTGTGTTCAATTTGTTATTCTTATGCAATTTAGAAATTAAAAAAAAAATTTCATAACTAAAATTTTAAAAAATCACTTAAGCAAAAAATTATTTATTACTGTTCATATTTTCAAAAATTTTAATGTAATTTCACGAAAAATTCAAATATTTCCAAAAATTTTTACAAATCCTTCTAAACAATTCAATTTTTTCAAAACAATTAAAATTGAATTCCTCAGGAGAGTTCAATTTGTTAAAAAATTTTAACACATTTCGAAAAATTTAATTTTTTCTAGAATTTTAATACATTCTTTGAAACAATTCAATTACTTTTATAAGTAGTAAAGTTTTTCACAAGAATACGATAATTTTTAATACATTTTTAATAAAATTCTTCTTCATAAAATGAAATTATTTTGAAAATGTTTAATTAAAGTTATTAAAGAAACTCCATTATTTGACAAAAAATTCAGAGAATTTTTTAAAATTTAAACGAAATTCTCCTCGAGAATTCAGTTATTTTACTAAATAATGAAATTCTGTAAAGTAATTATTATTATTATTAAACTATCCAAATTATCCGCGCGAAAGCGGGCGGGAATATAGTGCTACAGTGTTTACTGTAAATAATTTCAAGTCATTTTAATTTAAGTAATTTTTAAAGAAATACTTATAATGACACATAACTGAAAAACAAATTAGAATTAAATTTTCAAAATATATTATATTTTTAAACTTTAAAGTATATAAAAAAACTTTAACAAATTTCGATACTAATTTCAAATTTGGAATCAGATTTTCAAAATTGAACAATATTTTTTTAGAGAATTTCCACTACTTTTAATTTGCTAATATTGAAAAAAATTAATTTTATTTAACAAAATTTTATGCAATTTATTTTTCCCAATAATTCAATTACTTTTAATAATTATAAAATTTTTCATGTAAATTCCATTTTTTCAAAAAAATTTTTGATTAAATTCTAAGCATGAATTTAATTATTTTTATAATCGTAAAATACAGTTACTTTCACAAATAAAGTTTTTGACAAGAATTCAATTATTTAAACTAATAAAATTTTCATAACATTTAAAAATTCATTATTTAAAACAATGTTCATAAAATTCTTATAAAGATTTTAATTCCTTTTAAAAGTAATAAAATTTCCAACAGAAATTCAATTCTTTTCAAACATTTTAATAAACTTTTCCGCAATAATTCAATTATTTTTAAAAATTTAATAAAATTATTCGAAAGAAATAATAATTGTTTTAAATATAATTTAAAAAAATTTTTTTTTAAATAATCAATAAATTTTTTTATTTATCGACATAATTCTGTCGATAAATAAAAAAATTACTCCCGAAAATTCAATTATTTTGAGGTATTTCAATAAAATTCTTTTCAAAATTCAATTATTTTCATAAATAACAATATTCATCACAATAATTCAATTATTATTAAAAGCAATAAATTTCTTGGAAATTACATTATTTTAAAAAATTTTAATAAATCATTTGCAAGAATTCAATTATTTTCATAAATAATTAAAGGTTTTTTTGGAAAATCCAATTATTTTCAAAAAAATTTAATAAAATTTCCCACCGACATTCAATTATCGCCAAATTTTTTAATAGAATTCTTAGTAAAATTCAAATATCTTTAAAAATTTTTCACATTTCAATGATTTTCATCATTTCATATTTCTATAAAATTACCATTTCTAGGAAAAAATTCAATTATTTTCATCAATTTTAATAAAATTCTTTGAAAGAATTAAATTATTTTTATAAATAATAAAATTCTTCGAAAGTAATTAAATGATTTTTTTAACAATTATTAATAAAATTTCTCGAAAGAATTCAATTATTTTCATAAATTACAAAATCCTTAGAAAAAAAAGTAATTCTTCAAAAAATTCCATTTTTCTCAAAATTTATAAAATTTTTCAGAAAAATTCAATTATTTTCCAATTTTTTTTAAATTCTTTCCAAAAATTCAGTTATTTCACAAATTTAAAAAAAATTCTTCGCAAGAATTCCATTATTTTAATAAAAATAGAAAAATTTTCCAAAAAAATTTAACTATATTTTCTTAAATTATGAAATTCTTCAAAAAAGTGAATTTTTCCTAAAATTGCTTTTCCAAATTGTTTGAAAATTCTTTCCAAAAATTCAATTATTTCACAAATTTAAAAAAAATTCTTCGCAAGAATTCGATTATTTTTATAAAAATAGAAAAATATTCCAAAAAAATTTAACTACTTTCATAAATTATGAAATTCTTCAAAAAAGTCCACTTTTCTTAAAATTTATAAAATTCTTCAGAAAATTTCAATTATTTTCATAGATAACAAAATTTGCCTAAAGAAATCCATTATTTTTGTAAATAATATAATTCTTCAGAAAAATTCAATTATTTTTATAAATAATAACAATTTTCATGGAAAATTCAATTATTTTCAAATATTTTTTTTTAAATTCTTCGCAAGAATTAAATTATTTTAAATTGTTTCATGAATAATAAAAATCGTAGCATAAATTCAATTTATTCGCAGGATAAGAAAAAAGTAAATATTTTTGATGAAAATTAGGAAAAGTCAAGAAAATAAAAAATATGGAATGGAATTTTTGTCAATTTTGCGAAGTGAATAAAACGAGTTTTTTTGTTTCTTTTTGACATTAAAAAAATGACAACCCACAAAAATGAATTTTCAAAAAAAAAAACAAATCAATACAGATAATTTGCTAACAGAAAGGAAACTTACGATTATTATAATGTACATATATGTATATTTCTATTTTCTATCAAAACGTATAAAAAACAAAAGAATAACTATAACTAACTTCAATCTGCGGACAGAATGAATGAAAGAAATACTACGAAGATTATTATAGTTAATAATTATTTGATAATGTTCACAAAATTTAAAATAAAGTAAAATAATAAAATTTTTAATTAATCATAATAATTATAACTATTAAATTTTTTGATACAATTATTTGCAATAATTTGATGATTCTCAATACAGTAATTTTAAAATTGAAAATATTTGAGAAGAAAAATTATAAAAAAGTTATGAATAAAAAAAGCAAACAGCAACTAACTTCAATCTGCGAACAGATTATGTAATACATATCAAGAAAAAAATGTCAATGCAATTGTTAAAAACGCGTTTTTCATTATTCTAAATCATTGTAAACATTAATTTTTTGTTGAAAACAATGTGTTTCAGCATTTGTTTAAATAAATAACTGTTATTTATTAACTCTTGTCAAAACAATCATCTATAAACTTGTAGTTCTGGTTAATTTTGCGATAAACTAATTTGAGTAGTAAAATTTTAAGATATCATGACTTTAATGAATTATCAAACAGATAATTATTATTATATAGTAACTCTCAACATAAACCATCTAGAAACATGTAGGTTTTTTAAATTTTGCTATCAACCAATCTGAGTAGTTAGTTAGCATCTAGGTAATTTATATTTATCTTCATGTTTTACTATTCATATTAGTTAATTAAAAAAAATTAAATTAAAATTAGAAAAGCAAAATGCAAGTTTTAGGTTCTTTTGTGGTAGCCAGGAGTTAATAAATAACAGCTATAATTTGCTGATTGCAAAATTAGAAAAAACTCAAAGTTTCTACATAGTTTTTGTCAAGAGTTAGTTTTTATAACAATTATTTGTTTATACCTTGAAACAACTGTCTAAATAATAAATATAAGAAAAACCAGGGTCCATCGTTGATGGACGAAAAGCTTCGTGCTTGAAAATGACTTTAATATGGATTAAAAAATAATAAACAAACCAACATCTAACTAAATTATTACAATCCAAAAAAACAAAAACATCTTATATATAAGAAAAACCGTTATGATTTAATAAGTTAACAAATAAATAAATTCATCCAGATAAGATGCAAAATTTCAGAGTACTACAAATAAAAATTAGTAATATTATATATATATATATATGATTATCAATTAATTTTAAAAAAGTTATTTGAAAATATTTATCAAGTCCTACATTAAATCACTTTATTTTCCCAAAAATTTTAATAAGTCATAACTGGATCTCCTATCTAGTACGAAGTTAAGATCAGTCTTGGATATATATAAACAAGGTTTGCTAAGTTAGGTTCAATAATCATTTTAGGCATAGCATAGTGATTTATTCACGGGTATAGAGGATGGGATTATTAAATAAGTAACATAATATCAACACTGAATTAATTTTATTGTAACTTACTGGTACAATATAATAAAGTAATAAAACTGGTAGTTTAAATTCAGTGTATTAAAAACATTAACACTAGAAAAATGATGTATTAACATTTTCAGGAATAATTCAGATGGAGATTGTAGGATATTCAGTAGTTGTAACGTCTTCCTGCTCTTTTGCATCATTGGAATTATCAACTGGATCTTCTTTTGAATGAATAATTACGTCATCAGACGAAATATTCTCTGTTAATGTAGTTAATTCATTAATAGGAGAAATCGATGTAGAAGATTGAAGGACACATTTTCCGTAAGTACAATCCATAATTCCTTCCTCTTTGCATTCTTTTTCAACAGACTTATTGGTTCCAGGCAATTGTAGATATGGTGGGAAATATTTGTTTAGACCCAAGTTCTTGTAAGTTTCATCAAAAGGTACTTCTACACATTCCCCTCTTAAGCAGAACTAAAAATATGTAAATATTTTGTTCAAACTTATTTCCTGAGATGTTACAATTACTAAAAACCTAAAATTATAAAATTATATACTAAATTGTATATAAATTTTTTTACCTTATTTACATCACAAGAAGTTCCTTCAGGTGCAGGTATATGTTGCGAACGTATACAGTTGTCCTGATCAATACAATTTATTCTATAGCAGATGATTGGCGTAGCCTGAAATTTAAAAAAATTTTAAACAATGAATTGAATTAGAAATCGTAAATTAACTATTATCTTACACAAATAATCTTAAAAATACGATTAATACATGTACATAGACGTTCGAAAGACCTATTTAGAATGCTTTTGTTGTCAACTGAAGTATAAAAAATTTATTTTTTAGCTTACTGTTGCTGCTCTAAGAAATCCAATTTCTTTACATTTTTCATCTAATGATGATAATTTACCAGGCAATATTCTCAACATTTGTTCATCATCTCTATGATCAGCTGGATTGTTACGAAGACATTTAGTCTTGTCTAGACTGAAAGAAAGTTCGCATTTATTATTTTTAGATTGTAATGAATTTTTACAACACATTTCGGGAATTAACAATTTTTTGTATGTGTAAACTTTCATTGATCTAACTGTTTTTGTCAATTGATTCTTACCTAAGAAAGAAAGACATCTCTCGTTTAGAGCACGAAGAAAAGTGAAATTGGTTTTTACCCCCAATTTTTGGCATCATTAGATAACCTTCGTCTTCAGGACAAAATATTTCTTCAAATTTTTCCGAAGAATCTATTATATATTTTGCATTACCATCGTGACCGGCTCCCAATCTAATGAAATTATAATTATTAATGGTTACTACGAATAAAAAAAATTGCTTTCCTTGTAACATTGGCATTTCCATTCATGATTAATTATACGTAATTTTAAAACGCACACTTACACATGACCTAATTCATGTGCAGCTACATCTATTCCTGAGAATTGTGTATCATCAAAAAAAATAAATAGGGACTTAATTCGATGATATAAAGTATCATTTTCACATGCACTTGACATGTATGCAATACCTGAGAAAGTTTTTCAGTTAGTAATTTTTAAATAATGTTCTTGGACACAAACTGATTAATTTGCAAAAATTACAAACCTGGATTATTCGAATAGTTATAAAAACCTATTAAAGCAACAATGTCGTAATCTATTCCCATTTTAAAATTAGTTTCATTATACAGAAAGTTTGAAAACTCTGATAAAGCACCTTTGTTAGTTTGAAAGAATGACTGATTCTTAAATTAAATAAAATGCATAATTAATAGGAGTTTAAAAAATCATTATTCTGTTTTAGTAACGCATATTCCCAGTGGACACAGTTGTCTGCGGACATTCGGAGACAAAGATGGTAATGACTCGGAGGTACCAAAAAAAACAATTAAAAGACATCCTATGTCTGGTCCAAAAGTCATGAAAGGAACGTCTAAAAGAAGTCTTAAAGACGTCTTTCGGACGTCCTTTTCACATTCCTTCAAGTCTTGAATAGGCATTGCTTTTATAATATTTTCTAAATTAAAACATAGTAATATTGTATTAAATTTATTTTAAGCTTAATGTTAATCAACACAGATATGAACCTCCACAAAGTTTACGATCTTACATGTCAATTAAATAAATTTAACTTAGAAAAATTCCAATAACTTTCATCAGTTTCTAAGTCCAAGTTGAACTTAGGAAATAATATTTAGTATTTATACAAATCTACTTTCAAAATTCGAATGAAAAAGACGTCTTTAAGACATCTTTGAGACGTCTTAAAGATGTCTATTGGAGACATAAAACATCCTTAGGTCGTCTTTTGAACAAGTGTGTCCAACGGGTTTAAATATATTTAACGGACGTCCTGCTAAATAATGTTTTTAATTCTATCAGTATTATAAGAGTGAATTACCCGACAAAGAACAATTCCAGCAATGTTTAAACGAACTAAAGGTTCCTTTACATCTCTATAATATAGATCAACTCCATTAAAAAGAGTTAAAGTATAGGCAACAGTTTTCTCAATGTCCATTTGAAAACGCCTAAAAATCAAGTTGTCAATTATTGATTTTCAGGAGAATATTAAATGAAATTTAAATACTCTATTAAAGAAATTAAAACTCACTCATAAAGTGATATATCTACGAATACTAAAATTTCTGGATACACTATGTCTACTGTTTCTGATTTTGGACTCTCTGTTTTTTCAACAGACTCTTCATTTTTATCATTATCATAGACAGAAGCAGAGTCTCGCTTGTAAATTACATGATAGTTGTCTATATTGTCGTAATTTGTCTCAGCGTTACGACGCTTACGTACAAGATGATTGACTGGATGTATTATTATGTTAGAATTTATAATACCATTCTAGAAGAAAATTTTACGGTTAATTTTGATTTTGTAGATTTCAAAATTGTGTTTCTCACGAAAAAGTATACAGCAGCACTTACTAAATCAGAAATTCCCCTTTTATTCACTGTATGAGATACAACAGACTTTGTTTTGTCATCCTGATAGAACGTTATATTAATTTTTTCCATAATCTACAAAATAATAATGAATTGTTGATAACTATAGGCAAGTTTAAAACAGTCGAAAATAGTTATAACCTTACCCCTTCTTTCAATGTGTATTTAAAGTTATTTCCAATTCTTTCAGCTTCCCAAATTCTTGTATCTTTACCAGCAAAATAGCCTTCTGTGGATTGCAAAACAAATACTCTGTCTGTGCCATTAAGTTTTACATTGATGGACAATTCATTAATACTTCTTTTTTTAATTAAATTTTTAACTGAAATCAATTGATAATCAGGTGTTTGGATCTGATCCTGAATATCATCGTCAATCCAGTGCTGGTGGATCTAAACAAATAATTTATATTATAGTCTTAATGGAAAAAATTATTAATTGTAATTTAAAAGAGAAAAATTTACCTCTACTGAATAAGATAGCGGCACAAGGAGTGTGTAAAGAATTATACAGATGCACATCATGTTTTGTTACTGTAATTGTTTAACAATTCTTTGATAAAATTAAAAGATAAATTACGAATTTTTTATGTTATGAAAATAAATAACTGAAGTAGAATTTATGTAATCGTAAATCGTATGTTTTAATATTTGTAATAATAATTTTCATATAAAAAATTTGATAATAGAATTTTTTTAATATATTAATCGTAGTGAGGTGTATTATTTTACTTCTGTTTTTTTTAAATTTTCAATTGAATTCAATTTCAAAAACATTATAGTTTTTCATTTTGCAATTCTTTGTAAGTGATACAGTAAATTTTTCCCTATAAGCCTTAAGGGTCATTTTCCTTTACCAAGGAAAATGGTTATTCAAGTAGGGTATGTCTCGGGGAGATATATGGCCATACCGGAGAGATGGGCAATTCAAATATTTCAAAGAATTTCCTGACAGCTGTTGCTTATTTTAGGTTATTCTTGTGCATTTCATGTCAGGAAGTAAACATAAACAAAAAATTGTTGAAAAAGAATGGAAAAGTACTTGTAAACCTTCTTCATCTTTTTTTAATTCAAGTGAAACAGTCATTAATTATATTAAAACATACTAGCAAAAATTCGCACGCTAATGTGCGCGGCCAACTTCTTCCGTGTTTTTTCAAAATAAAATTAGCAATTTAAATAATATGGAATACAGATCTTCTGAGACAAGGAATTCAAGGAAAAGTCAGTCAAAGTATTGGAAAATATTAAATTTTTAGAATTCATAAGAAAATTCTAAATTTTAGTGTCTTTTTTGTTTGCCTCATAAACTATAAATTCGCCACAAATTTTAATTCAAAACCTTCAATTTTTTTCATTTCTGAATATAATTTTACTCTAAATATCTAATTCTTGAACAACTTTTATAAAATTATTGCGTAAAATTATGTAATGAAAATTTTACGTAAGTATTTAAAAATTAATTTAATTTTAAAAGAGTTGCTTTTACAATTTTAATACCATGAACTTCAAAAGGTTTTAATTTTAATTTTTATAAAATTTCAATTTTAAATTAACTTAATTAGAAATTTTAAAAAACTTAGATTTTTGCTAAATGTTAATAATTCATATTCTTCTTGAAATCAACTAAATTTGTCAATATATATTTCAATAATTAATAATTATGATGGGTTTATAGAAAATTTTAGTTAAAAACTTTTTTAAAAATTGAAATTTTGTGAAGTTACAAGTGGTAATAACAAAAATCAAATTATTCTCTGAAGTAAAAAATTCTTTTTACAAACATTCAAATATCTTCAAAATTTTAAGAAAAATTATTGTCAAATCACAATTATCTTTAAAAAAAATCTGTCCGCCCTACGGGCGGACACATTCTCATCCGCGCTTCGCGCGGGGGCTCGATAGTTTCACATATATTGATTTCTCGCAAAATAATATTTCGCTATGGTATGAGTACAATATCTTGTACAAGAACTTGTTTCAATTTCTTATGCTGAGAATGGTATATTTCTTGTTCAAGCTCTTGTACAATTTCCTGTACAAGATATTGTACGGGGATTTTTAGTAGGGTATTATGTGGTCTTGACCTGAATTCAGTCAACTAAGAGACGTGTTAGAAACAAAATATATTTATCAAGTCGCTAAAATATTTGCTTGTCTTAAAGTTACTACGACTTTAAGGTTTACATTCTCATCAAATATGTTTTAATTTAAAGCTTCTCCATTCTGGACTCTCCTTAAGGGGCTTTCTACAACAGGTTTTTTTCAACGACACGAGCAAAATGCACCATGCAAAATAGTTGCGCGCGCAACGTTTTCACACTGATTTCGATGGAAAAAAGCTGTTGTAGAAGCAGCCTCAGGCTGAAATTTTTTAATGTTTGCCTCAGGCAAATATTATGAGAAACATTCTAAAAAATTACAATTGCGCCTATAAAGTGAAGGTGGTTTATAGGCCTTAATGCATCTGCATGATGCATGCATGCAGAAACATTTGATCGTTCACACCACATTTTTGCTTTCGATAAATCATTATTCTAGTGGGATATTTAAAATTGATTAAAATTTAAAAATAACGTAGGGGAAAGGGCCCCAAGATGGACATTTCCTATAAAATTTTTGTTTAAAGTGCGTCTTCTCAATTTTTTTATTTTTGTTGTTTGTATAGACAAAGATTTTTATACATATTTGAAAAATAAAACCAGTTTTTTTCTACTGCGCATATCACCTGAATTTTTTCTCAAAAAAAGTTTTATTTCCGATTTTTCTCAAGTAGATAAAGTTATTTAAATCTTTGATTTTAGATAGGTTTTTATCATTATAATATTATTTACTTATCATATAATAATATTTTAAAATGATTTTATTAATATTTTGTTTGTATATAATTTTTTTCTGGGTTTCAAAATATGGTGTCATTTACCCTAAGATGGACACTTTCGAGACCCTAAGATGGACACCACATTTCAATGTATTTATTTTCATGCATTCGTCAAGAAATAAAATTAAACTCGTTTAATATCGTTACCAATGTCCGAATTTTGACTACGACGATTCTGCTTAGAATTGCAGATTTTATTACTTTGTTACTCTTAACTTGTCAAATTAAAGTTAAATATGTTATATTTTTATTCTCAAGTTAAAAAATTAAGATTTTTAATAATGTTATTCCTAGTAAATAGAATAAAATGATTAAACATTAGTTTAAAAATTAATACAGGATGTTCATTCTTAGGCTGGAGTCCCATGGTAGCGATTTGCGTTGCGTTTTGTAACTAGGCCATGAGTGTGAGAGATACAGATATGTGTTTGCTCTATTTGCACTTATTGTCTAGTTACAAAATGCAAAGCAAGATGCTGCCATCGGAAACCACCCTTAAGCTCACGATTACGATTACGGTTAAAGATCCTATTATGCCTAAGAATTTACTTTAATACTGTGAAGAATTTATGACTAGAAAATTTTTTACCGTTTGGCTGCGTAAGGGTACAGTCCCATGTTGAGCAGAAAACACAGCGCAAAGCAGCATTCAGTGAGAGTAAAAAGGGTAGTGATATGTGACTATCATTCTAGTACTCACAAAATTCTGCGTTGCATTGTGTTTTCTGCTCAGCATGGGACTGCACCCTAAGGCCCAAAAACTTATAAAAAAAATTATAATTGTTTTTTGTTGTACAAAAAAGTGTTAAAAGTAAAAGTTGTTTAATTTTACTCATATCTTAAGGAAAAAAAAAATTAAAAATAATTTTTTGAAAATTGTAAAAAATACAAAATTTTGAACATTTCAAAATATTGTATTTTTGTTGTTTTTTGTTGAAATAGGCTGTCCAACAAACTTAAATTGTCTGTAAAAAATAAGTATTCCCTGAAAATTTAATTAAATTTCATTAATTTTCCTCAGAGATATACCATTTTTAAAAATTCAACAAAATTTTAAAATTCAACAAAATTTGTCTGCTTAATATCAACAAGGATACATTTAAATCAAGTTAAAGAGTAAAAAAAATATTTTTTGTCCTACCTGCACGGAAAGTATGTCATTTCGGGCACTTAGAGCGGGCGCAAAGTAACTCATTACCACCCAGGGGTAGGTGAAGCGGGCGCAAAATATTTTGCGACAAAATTTGTCTGCTTAATATCAACAAGGATACATTTAAATCAAGTTAAAGAGTAAAAAAAATATTTTTTGTCCTACCTGCACGGAAAGTATGTCATTTCGGGCACTTAGAGCGGGCGCAAAGTAACTCATTACCACCCAGGGGTAGGTGAAGCGGGCGCAAAATATTTTGCGCCCGCTTCCCCTACCTTTGAGCAAGCAGAAGAGTATTTTGTGCCCATATGTTAATTATTCGATTTTCTTCATTAAAATGTGATATTTTCGAGTTTTTTTTATGTTGACTATAAAAATGCAAACATTATCAACTTGTTTTATTTTGTCTAGAAAAATGTGCAATTTTTTTCAATTTTCTTTAAAAAAAATTATAACACATTTGGTTTTCTTCACATTTCGGTTAAAAAAATTCGCAGTTACTATATTTTCAGAATACATTGTTGTCTTATTTCTATATTAAAACTTGTATCATTATAGACTTCAAAGAGTTAACATCTATATAGAGTTTAATTTTTAACTAATATGAGCGTTTAATCGTTCGTGCCCTCAATGACATACTTTCCCTGCAGTTTGGACAAAAAATTATGTTAGCATCATGGGCGCAAAGGTGATTACGACTCTGGTGAAATTTCGGGACCTAGGGTCACAATTTCGCCATCGTCGCAATCACCTATTTTGCGCCCTTGATACGAAAATAACTATAGATTCAAAAATAATAACTTTAAAACTTATAAAAAAAAAGAAAAGTCTGGCCCAAAAACTTAAAAAAAATGTCTGGCCCAAAAACTTAAAAAAAAAAAAAAAAATACAAAAAAGTGTCGAAAGGAAAAGTTGTTTGTTTTTGCGCATATTTTAAGGAAAAAAATTAAAAAAAATATTTTTTTGAAAAATGTCAAAAAAACAAAATTTTGGAAATTTCAAAATTTTGAATTTTTGTTGTTTTTTGACGAAATGGGCTGCCCAACGAACTTAGGCTTCATTTTTACGGACTAAGAAAGTGTGCCAAATTTCAAGTCGATTCATAAAAATTTATTCGAGTTATCGTGGAGACAAATTTTTCTACAGACATACTACAGACAGACAGACACTTTTCTAAAAACCATTTTTTTGGAATCAGGGGGTCATGAAACGTAAAGATTTATCAAAATTAGACAATGCTCAAATGTAAAAAGCAAATTTTACGGAAAAATTTAAAAAGAGCAACATTTTTGCAAATTATGAGTTCGTTTTTGTTCCTAGTTTTGTATATTTACCTAACTTTGGCATCTGAAAGAAAAAACCGAGTGTTTTTATATATTTCTAATGTTTCTTCATGTTTCGGCTAATGCTTCACTCACTATAAATCTCAATTTTTTGCACTTTTTTGAGAATAACTTTTTTGTTTTTTGTTGTACAAAAAAGTTTTCAACAGAAAAGTTGTTTGTTTTTGCTCATATTTTAAGAAAAAAATTAAAAAAAATTTTTTTTTGAAAATTTGCAAATTTTTCAAAAAATCATAACTTTTTTGTTTTTTGTTGTACAAAAAAGTCTCGAAAGGAAAAGTTGTTTGTTTTTGCGCATATTTTAAGGAAAAAAATAAAAAAAAATATTTTTTTGAAAAATGTCAAAATAACAAAATTTTGTATTTTTGTTGTTTTTTGACGAAATGGGCTGCCCAACGAACTTAGGTTTCATTTTTATGGACTAAGAAAGTGTGCCAAATTTCAAGTCGATTCATAAAAATTTATTCGAGTTATCGTGGAGACAAATTTTTCTACAGACAGACTACAGACAGACAGACAGACGGACAGACAGACAGACATTTTTCTAAAAACCATTTTTTTGGAATCAAGGGGTCATGAAGCGTAAAGATTTATCAAAATTAGACAATGCTCAAAATCGCACAAATCCAAGACTTTCTCATTTTTGATGAGAATGTAAAAAAAAATTCTGCTGCAATTCAATTATTAAAAAAAATGTCTGATTTCAATGATTTTCAACGATTATGTTTCATTAACTAATACCTAAATAACTACTATTTTAATCAATTTTCCAAACGAATTTACTTATTTAATAAATTTTTAATAAAATTATACTCTAATTTTGCTAAATCTTTACGTTTCATGACCCCCTGATTCCAAGAAAATGGTTTTTAGAAAAGTGTCTGTCCGTCTGTCTGTCTGTAGAGAAATTTGTCTCCACGATAACTCGAATAAATTTTTATGAATCGACTTGAAATTTGGCACACTTTCTTAGTCCATAAAAATGAAGCCTGAGTTCGTTGGGCAGCCCATTTCGTCAAAAACAACAAAAATACAAAATTTTGTTTTTTTGACATTTTTCAAAAAAATATTTTTACATTCTCATCTCATGAGAAGGTATTAGTTTTAGTCAAATTTTGCCCTTTTCTAATTTTATGAAATTTTTGCGTTTTGAGGTGCCCTGAGTCCGAAAAAGATGGTCCGGCGAGTGCGTCTGTCTGTCCGTAGACGGTTTACGTTGTTCCCGCGATAACTCTTGAAAAACTTATCAGAACGTTTTTAAATTTAACATACTTATAGTTGGTGTAAAAATGAAGGCCAAGTTCGTTAACCAGACTTTTTCGCCAAAAACTACAGTAATTTTAAAATTTTAAAACTCAATTTTTTTCAAATTTTAGAATTTTTAATTTTATATTATTTTAGATTAGGTTAATACAAACAACTTTCCTCTAGAACATTACTTGATAAAAACTCAATTTTCGAAGTTATAGTTTCTTAAATGGTAAAAAAAAATTTAAAAATCACAAAATAACACTGAAAATTGCATCTTTTAAAGGAATAAGAATTAGTCAATTGATTTTTTCGCCGCTTGGCATCAGCTACAACTTTGCTACCCCAGTAGCACAAAATGTTCCAGCAACATTGGCAACATTGAGGCAAACATTGGTAATGTTGAGACAATGTTCCCAATATTGCTGCAATATAACGTGCTGCTGGGGTATTGACAACTTTTGCCCAACCCTAAGCTTTTCAAGTTTAGTTAAATAGAAGTGAATACGGATTTCTTTAACAAATATAAAAATTATTTTATAAATTTTAAGTTTTTAAATTATTTTTTGACTTTTTTTCTTTTTGCGCAAATATAAATATTGATAAAAAGTTTCAACAGTTTCATTTTATCTGTTGAGCCATAAATTTTTTAGAACTAAATAATCTCTACGAATATGAAGGTGAAGTCTAAGTATTTTTTTTCAATTTATAAGGTTTTGTTAAAAATAAAATAATTTGTTGTGTAGCAATATTACTTTTTAAGGATAAACCTTTGAAGAAATTGACAGGAATCGACTAAGAGAATAGGGTACTTTCTTGTGACATTCAGAAATTTCTTATGAATCCGAAAAACTTCATTTTTTCCAGAAGATTTAAAGAATATTAAATTTAATATTATTATTAATTTAATTTATTTATTCTTACCGTCTTGGTTTTAAATTTATTCGTCTAATTGATGTACAGGGAAAATCAGTCGAATTTCAATATTTTTTGTTGTTTCATGCTGAATGGCACGAAACGTTCCGTATTTATATACTTATAAAAGTCCTTAAATTTTATATTCTGTTGACTAATAGAAAAAGTACACGTGCAAAGAGTATAGATTATTAGTTGAAAAAATATCGAAAGGCAGAAAAACAGAAGATATAAAAAAATTTTAATATATTTTAGAATATTATAATTATTAACATGCATTTATATATATATGTATACGGGATAGAAATTTCTATGTAGTTTTAAATTAAAGATTTAATCCGACACTTTAAGACCCACAAGGCCAAAATAAAAAAAATGGAGGATGTTGAAAAAAGTGGGGCCTCAAAAAATGTATTTTGCTTCTTTTGCATTTTGGAGTGATTTTTAATGTCTTTTTATGCGCTGTACACGATTTTGGACTTCAAAATGTCCTAACATGTAAAGATTCAAGCTTTAATTTAAGACTATAATAAAGATTCCAGCACGTAAGGTTAAGCAGAAAAAAATACTCAAATCCCTCAAAAGAACATTTTCAGGGGTCTTTACCCCCATTTTTCTCAAAATCTTTTACATTTTTTTGATATTACTCATTTGGGTCTTAATGTGCACGAATAAAGCTTTAATTTGAGGCTAAATAGAAGTCTTCAACATATCAGGTTCATGAGAAAAAGAAATACTGAAAACCGTCAAAAATCTACATTTTTTGATTGTTATATGAGTTTACTTTAACACCCTAAAATATTTTTCAAAAGAATAAATTATTTTTGAAATAAGAGGAGATTAAAATATTAGGTAACAAAATTTTCTTTTAGCTAATACTCGAAAACGGGTATAGATAATTTAGTGATTTTTTTTACATTAAAGCTGAAATTCTTTACTTCATTATTTAATAAAAGCGATTGTTGTTAAATTAAAATTTGAAATTGTGATTAATAATTTTTACAATCAATTAAAATTTAATACATGTTCTCAATGTCATACAAAAATGAGACTAGGCTCATATGATGCGCAAAACTCTAATGAGTAATTTGCAGCAAAAATACTTTAGTAACCTCCAATATTTACAAAGTTATGAATATGTTTTTGACGCCGCGCAAGTGATAGCGGATGCGTGGACTCACTGCACAGTGGTTCAATATTAAAAAGTAAGGTTCAAAATAGCACAGAGTATCTCTTCTATCGATTTCAACAACTCAGCATTTGTTTCAACAAATAATTGTTATTTATTAACTCTTGACAAAACAATCAACTAGTCTGAGTTGTTACTTACTGCAAAATAAGACAAAAATTGCTAGTTTTAAGGTAATTTAAGTTAAATGTTAGTAAAGAACAAGAAATATTTGTTAAAACAATTTCTGAATTGGCAAAAATATTCTTTTTTGGTAGGAGTAAATAAATAACATCAATTTAAATGTTTAAATAAAAAAGCTGAATTGTTAAAATCATAAATTATCTTTATAGTTCATACTATTAGTATAATTTGCTGATTGCAATATTGGAATTAATTTTATTGTAACTCCCTTGTACAATATAATAATATTTAAAATCATTTAATTTAATAAATATAATAATAATAATTCAGAAGTAGAATATAGCATAATCAGTAGTTGTAAAGTCTTCCTGCACTTTTGTACTATTAGAATTATTAATTAAATTATCAACTGGATTCTCATTTAAATTAATAATTACGTCATCAGAGGAAGTATTTTCTGTTAAGGTAGTTAATTTATTAACAGGAGAAATCGATGTAGAAGTTTGAAGGACACATTTTCCGTAAGTACAATCCATAATTCCTTCCTCTTTGCATTCTTTTTCAACAGACTTATTGGTTCCAGGCAATTGTAGATATGGTGGGAAATATTTGTTTAGACCCAAGTTCTTGTAAGTTTCATCAAAAGGTACTTCTACACATTCCCCTCTTAAGCAGAACTGAAAATATGTAAATATTTTGTTCACACTTATTTCCTGAGATGTTATAATTACTAAAAAACTATAAATTGTATATAATTTTGTTTACCTTATTTACATCACAGGAAGTTCCTTCAGGTGCAGGTATATGTTGCGAACGTATACAGTTGTCCTGATCAATACAATTTATTCTATAGCAAATGATTGGCGTAGCCTGAAATTTAAAAAAATTTGAAACAATGAATTGAATTAGAAATCGTAAATATACTATTATATTTTACAAATAATTCTTAATATTATGATTAATACATGTACACAGATTTTCCAAAGACCTATTTATTATATTTTTGTCGTCAACTGAAATATAAAAACTTTCTATTTTTCATAGCTTACTGTTGCTGCTCTTAGAAATCCAATTTCCTTACATTTTTCATCTAATGACGATAATTTACCAGGCAATATTCTTAACATTTGTTCATCACTTCTGTGATCAGCTGGATTGTTACGAATACATTTAGTCTTGTCTAGACTGAAGGAAAGTTCGCATTTATTATTTTCAGATTGTAATGAATTTTCACAGCACATTTCGCGAATTAACGATTTTTTGTATATACAAACTTTTACTGAATCAATTGTTTTTGACAATTAATTCTTACCTGAGAAAGCGAGACATTAATGTTTTGGAGCACGAAGAAAAGTGAAATTGGTTTTTACCCCCAAGTTTTGGCCGCATTAGGTAACCTTCGTCTTCAGGACAATTAAAAAATTTCAGTTCCGGAGTGGTAATTATTGCCGTTATACCATCGTGAGTGATTCCAAATCTAATGAAATTAGAATGTTTAATGACTTTCGATTTAAAAGAAAATTAATTTCTTTTTGACATTCCCAGTAAAAAAAGAGGAATTGTGTGAAGCCGTTCCGAATTGAGTGAAGCTTTCAGTCAATACGGATTCGCATCTGTAAAATTTTGCTGATATCAATTTTTAACAAATTTTTACTTTTACTTATCAAAATTGACGTTTTAACATTTCAGAGGATTAGTTTTTTCTATTTATGATGTGTACTCTGTTCATGAGATCTCAGTTTTAATATTAAAGGAGGAACGTATGCATCAGACGAGAAAACGATTGAGTCAAACATCTCAATACCGTTTTTACGTGAATCCGTATTCAGAGCTTCACTCATTTCGGTACGGTTCCATTCAATTCCTCTTTTTTTACTGGGTTATGGCATTTCCATTCATGATTAAATATATGTAATTTTTAAAAGCATACTTACAGATGACCTAATTCATGTGCAGCTACATCTATTCCTGAAAATTGTGTATTATCCGACATAATTAATAGGGATCTCATTTGTTGATTAACATTATCATTTTCACATACACTTGATTCGAATGACAAACCTGGGAAATTTTTTTCCTGTAAGTAATGTTTAAATAATCTTCTTGAACACAAACTGATTGATTTGTAAAAATAACAAACCTGGATTATGCGAGTTAGAATGAAAACCAATTAAAACAACAATGTCGTAATCTATTCCCATTTTGAAATTGTTTTCATTACACATAAAGTACGAAAACTCGAATAAAGCAGCATCGGTAACTTTAAACGTTTCGTTTTGTAGAGTCTGATTCTTAAATTATAAAAATGTATAATTAATAAGAGTTTTAAAAAGTAATTATTCTCTGTTAGTAACGCATATTTAAATATATTTAACGCACGTCCTACTATTATTCAAATTTTTATTTTCATCCGAAAATCTATAGGATATCTACAGAATTTTCTATAAATTGTTAAATTCTTATATGACATTAGAATGATAAATTATAAAGCTATTCCTAGTTGTTTATTTTATGATTTTTATTATATCAGTATTAAAAACGTAAATTACCCGACAGAGAACAATTCCAGCAATGTTTAAACGAACTAAAGGTTCCTTTACATCTCTATAATATAGATCAACTCCATTAAAAAGAGTTAAAGTATAGGCAACAGTTTTCTCAATGTCCATTTGAAAACGCCTAAAAATCAAGTTGTCAATTATTGATTTTCAGGAGAATATTAAATGAAATTTGAATACTCTATTAAAGAAATTAAAACTCACTCATAAAGTGATATATCTACAAATACTAAAATTTCTGGGTACACTATGTCTACTGTTTCTGATTTTGGACTCTCTGTTTTTTCAACAGACTCTTCATTTTTATCATTATCATAGACAGAAGCAGAGTCTCGCTTGTAAATTACATGATAGTTGTCTATACTGTCGTAATTTGTCTCAGCGTTACGACGCTTACGTACAAGATGATTGACTGGATGTATTATTATGTTAGAATTTATAATACCATTCTAAAAGAAAATTTTACAGTTAATTTTGATTTTGTAGACTTCAAAATTGTGTTTCTCACGAAAAAGTATACAGCATCACTTACTAAATCAGAAATTCCCCTTTTATTCACTGTATGAGATACAACAGACTTTGTTTTGTCATCCTGATAGAACGTTATATTAATTTTTTCCATAATCTACAAAATAATAATGAATTGTTGATAACTATAGGCAAGTTTAAAACAGTTGAAAATAGTTATAACCTTACCCCTTCTTTCAATGTGTATTTAAAGTTATTTCCAATTCTTTCAGCTTCCCAAATTCTTGTATCTTTACCAGCAAAATAGCCTTCTGTGGATTGCAAAACAAATACTCTGTCTGTGCCATTAAGTTTTACATTGATGGACAATTCATTAATACTTCTTTTTTAATTAAATTTTTAACTGAAATCAATTGATAATCAGGTGTTTGGATCTGATCCTGAATATCATCATCAATCCAGTGCTGGTGGATCTAAGCAAATAATGTATCTTCTAGTCTTAATGGAAAAAATTATTAATTGTAATTTAAAAGAGAAAAATTTACCTCTACTGAATAAGATAGCGGCACAAGGAGTGTGTAAAGAATTATACAGATGCACATCATGTTTTGTTACTGTAATTGTTTAACAATTCTTTGATAAAATTAAAAGATAAATTACGAATTTTTTATGTTATGAAAATAAATAACTGAAGTAGAATTTATGTAATCGTAAATCGTATGTTTTAATATTTGTAATAATAATTTCCATATAAAAAAATTGATAATAGAATTTTTTTAATATATTAATCGTAGTGAGGTGTATTATGCGTTCATAAATTGGAGTGAGACAAATTTATATTGAAGGAACGTTTTCCTACGACTGACATGGTAGCTTTTATTACTGTATATACATTCTTCTTTTTCATCATATATCTTATTTTACTTCTGTGTTTTTTTAATTTTCAATTGAATTCAATTTCAAAAACATTATAGTTTTTCATTTTGTATTTCTTTGTAAATGATACAGTAAATTTTTCCCTATAAGCCTTAAGGATCATTTTCCATTAGCAAGGACAATATGGTTATTCAAGTAGGGTATGTCTCGGGGAGATATATGGCCATACCGGAGAGATGGGTAATTCAAATATTTCAAAGAATTTCCTGACAGCTGTTGCTTATATTAGGTTATTCTTGTGCATTTCATGTCAGAAAGTAAACATAAACAAAAAATTGTTGAAAAGGAATGAAAAAGTACTTGTAAACCTTCTTCATCTTTTTTTAATTCAAGTGAAACAGTCATTAATTATATTAAAACATACTAGCAAAAATTCGCACCCTAATGTGCGCGGCCAACTTCTTCCGTGTTTTTTCAAAATAAAATTAGCAATTTAAATAATATAGAATACAGATCTTCTGAGACAAGGAATTCAAGGAAAAGTCAGTCAAAGTATTGGAAAATATTAAATTTTTAGAATTCATAAGAAAATTCTAAATTTTAGTGTCTTTTTTGTTTGCCTCATAAACTATAAATTCGCCACAAATTTTAATTCAAAACCTTCAATTTTTTTCATTTCTGAATATAATTTTACTCTAAATATCTAATTCTTGAACAACTTTTATAAAATTATTGCGTAAAATTATGTAATGAAAATTTTACGTAAGTATTTAAAAATAAATTTAATTTTAAAAGATTTGCGTTTACAATTTTAATACAATGAACTTCAAAAGGTTTTAATTTTAATTTTTATAAAATTTCAATTTTAAAATAACTTAATTAGAAATTTTAAAAGATTTAGATTTTTGCTAAATGTTAATAATTCAAATTCTTCTTGAAATCAACTAAATTTGTCAATATATATTTCAATAATTAATAATTATGATGGGTTTATAAAAAATTTTAGTTAAAAACTTTTTTAAAAATTGAAATTTTGTGAAGTTACAAGTGGTAATAACAAAAATCAAATTATTCTCTGAAGTAAAAAATTCTTTTTACAAACATTCAAATATCTTCAAAATTTTAAGAAAAATTATTGTCAAATCACAATTATCTTTAAAAAAAATCTGTCCGCCCTCCGGGCGGACACATTCTCATCCGCGCTTCGCGCGGGGGCTCGCTAGTTTCACATATATTGATTTCTCGCAAAATAATATTTCGCTATGGTATGAGTACAATATCTTGTACAAGAACTTGTTTCAATTTCTTATGCTGAGAATGGTATATTTCTTGTTCAAGCTCTTGTACAATTTCCTGTACAAGATATTGTACGGGGATTTTTAGTAGGGTATTGTGGTCTTGACCTGAATTCAGTCAACTATGAACTAAGAGACGTGTTAGAAACAAAATATATTTATCAAGTCGCTAAAATATTTGCTTGTCTTAAAGTTACTACGACTTTAAGGTTTACATTCTCATCAAATATGTTTTAATTTAAAGCTTCTCCATTCTGGACTCTCCTTAAGGGGCTTTCTACAACAGGTTTTTTTCAACGACACGAGCAAAATGCACCATGCAAAATAGTTGCGCGCGCAACGTTTTCACACTGATTTCGATGGAAAAAAGCTGTTGTAGAAGCAGCCTCAGGCTGAAATTTTTTAATGTTTGCCTCAGGCAAATATTATGAGAAACATTCTAAAAAATTACAATTGCGCCTATAAAGTGAAGGTGGTTTATAGGCCTTAATGCATCTGCATGATGCATGCATGCAGAAACATTTGATCGTTCACACCACATTTTTGCTTTCGATAAATCATTATTCTAGTGGGATATTTAAAATTGATTAAAATTTAAAAATAACGTAGGGGAAAGGGCCCCAAGATGGACATTTCCTATAAAATTTTTGTTTAAAGTGCGTCTTCTCAATTTTTTTATTTTTGTTGTTTGTATACACTGAGAGAAGAAACGCACAAAATCTGTACTGTGACAAACACCGGACATGTAAAATGGGTGTCAGCGCCCGTTCTTTAGGTTTATTCAGTTGATGTCGTTCATAGTACGTATACCGTACTCTGAAGCACGGCGGCGGTGCGAATAGTACGGCATTTGTCCACAGTGGCATTGCTGCTGCGCTCAACTTGGTGTACAGATGCTGAACTTCTCCATTTCAGAATCTGAGCGTTTATTTTCTCAGTGTAGACAAAGATTTTTATACATATTTGAAAAATAAAACCAGTTTTTTTCTACTGCGCATATCACCTGAATTTGTTCTCAAAAAAAGTTTTATTTCCGATTTTTCTCAAGTAGATAAAGTTATTTAAATCTTTGATTTTAGATAGGTTTTTATCATTATAATATTATTTACTTATCATATAATAATATTTTAAAATGATTTTATTAATATTTTGTTTGTATATAATTTTTTTCTGGGTTTCAAAATATGGTGTCATTTACCCTAAGATGGACACTTTCGAGACCCTAAGATGGACACCACATTTCAATGTATTTATTTTCATGCATTCGTCAAGAAATAAAATTAAACTCGTTTAATATCGTTACCAATGTCCGAATTTTGACTACGACGATTCTGCTTAGAATTGCAGATTTTATTACTTTGTTACTCTTAACTTGTCAAATTAAAGTTAAATATGTTATATTTTTATTCTCAAGTTAAAAAATTAAGATTTTTAATAATGTTATTCCTAGTAAATAGAATAAAATGATTAAACATTAGTTTAAAAATTAATACAGGATGTTCATTCTTAGGCTGGAGTCCCATGGTAGCGATTTGCGTTGCGTTTTGTAACTAGGCCATGAGTGTGAGAGATACAGATATGTGTTTGCTCTATTTGCACTTATTGTCTAGTTACAAAATGCAAAGCAAGATGCTGCCATCGGAAACCACCCTTAAGCTCACGATTACGATTACGGTTAAAGATCCTATTATGCCTAAGAATTTACTTTAATACTGTGAAGAATTTATGACTAGAAAATTTTTTACCGTTTGGCTGCGTAAGGGTACAGTCCCATGTTGAGCAGAAAACACAGCGCAAAGCAGCATTCAGTGAGAGTAAAAAGGGTAGTGATATGTGACTATCATTCTAGTACTCACAAAATTCTGCGTTGCATTGTGTTTTCTGCTCAGCATGGGACTGCACCCTAAGGCCCAAAAACTTATAAAAAAAATTATAATTGTTTTTTGTTGTACAAAAAAGTGTTAAAAGTAAAAGTTGTTTAATTTTACTCATATCTTAAGGAAAAAAAAAATTAAAAATAATTTTTTGAAAATTGTAAAAAATACAAAATTTTGAACATTTCAAAATATTGTATTTTTGTTGTTTTTTGTTGAAATAGGCTGTCCAACAAACTTAAATTGTCTGTAAAAAATAAGTATTCCCTGAAAATTTAATTAAATTTCATTAATTTTCCTCAGAGATATACCATTTTTAAAAATTCAACAAAATTTTAAAATTCAACAAAATTTGTCTGCTTAATATCAACAAGGATACATTTAAATCAAGTTAAAGAGTAAAAAAAATATTTTTTGTCCTACCTGCACGGAAAGTATGTCATTTCGGGCACTTAGAGCGGGCGCAAAGTAACTCATTACCACCCAGGGGTAGGTGAAGCGGGCGCAAAATATTTTGCGCCCGCTTCCCCTACCTTTGAGCAAGCAGAAGAGTATTTTGCGCCCACATGTTAATTATTCGATTTTCTTCATTAAAATGTGATATTTTCGAGTTTTTTTTATGTTGACTATAAAAATGCAAACATTATCAACTTGTTCTATTTTGTCTAGAAAAATGTGCAATTTTTTTCAATTTTCATTAAAAAAAATTATAACACATTTGGTTTTCTTCACATTTCGGTTAAAAAAATTCGCAGTTACTATATTTTCAGAATACATTGTTGTCTTATTTCTATATTAAAACTTGTATCATTATAGACTTCAAAGAGTTAACATCTATATAGAGTTTAATTTTTAACTAATATGAGCGTTTAATCGTTCGTGCCCTCAATGACATACTTTCCCTGCAGTTTGGACAAAAAATTATGTTAGCATCATGGGCGCAAAGGTGATTACGACTCTGGTGAAATTTCGGGACCTAGGGTCACAATTTCGCCATCGTCGCAATCACCTATTTTGCGCCCTTGATACGAAAATAACTATAGATTCAAAAATAATAACTTTAAAACTTATAAAAAAAAGAAAAGTCTGGCCCAAAAACTTAAAAAAAATGTCTGGCCCAAAAACTTAAAAAAAAAAAAAAAAAATACAAAAAAGTGTCGAAAGGAAAAGTTGTTTGTTTTTGCGCATATTTTAAGGAAAAAAATAAAAAAAAATATTTTTTTGAAAAATGTCAAAAAAACAAAATTTTGGAAATTTCAAAATTTTGAATTTTTGTTGTTTTTTGACGAAATGGGCTGCCCAACGAACTTAGGCTTCATTTTTACGGACTAAGAAAGTGTGCCAAATTTCAAGTCGATTCATAAAAATTTATTCGAGTTATCGTGGAGACAAATTTTTCTACAGACATACTACAGACAGACAGACAGACGGACAGACAGACACTTTTCTAAAAACCATTTTTTTGGAATCAGGGGGTCATGAAACGTAAAGATTTATCAAAATTAGACAATGCTCAAATGTAAAAAGCAAATTTTACGGAAAAATTTAAAAAGAGCAACATTTTTGCAAATTATGAGTTCGTTTTTGTTCCTAGTTTCGTATATTTACCTAACTTTGGCATCTGAAAGAAAAAACCGAGGGTTTTTATATATTTCTAATGTTTCTTCATGTTTCGGCTAATGCTTCACTCACTATAAATCTCAATTTTTTGCACTTTTTTGAGAATAACTTTTTTGTTTTTTGTTGTACAAAAAAGTTTTCAACAGAAAAGTTGTTTGTTTTTGCTCATATTTTAAGAAAAAAATTTAAAAAAATTTTTTTTTTGAAAATTTTCAAAAAAAATTTTTTTTTGAAAATTTGCAAATTTTTCAAAAAATCATAACTTTTTTGTTTTTTGTTGTACAAAAAAGTGTCGAAAGGAAAAGTTGTTTGTTTTTGCGCATATTTTAAGGAAAAAAATAAAAAAAAAATTTTATTTTGAAAATTTTCAAAAAAATTTTTTTTTTGAAAATTTGCAAATTTTTCAAAAAATCATAACTTTTTTGTTTTTTGTTGTACAAAAAAGTGTCGAAAGGAAAAGTTGTTTGTTTTTGCGCATATTTTAAGGAAAAAAATTAAAAAAAATTTTTTTTGAAAAATGTCAAAAAAACAAAATTTTGAAAATTTCAAAATTTTGTATTTTTGTTGTTTTTTGACGAAATGGGCTGCCCAACGAACTTAGGTTTCATTTTTACGGACTAAGAAAGTGTGCCAAATTTCAAGTCGATTCATAAAAATTTATTCGAGTTATCGTGGAGACAAATTTTTCTACAGACAGACTACAGACAGACAGACGGACAGACACTTTTCTAAAAACCATTTTTTTGGAATCAAGGGGTCATGAAACGTAAAGATTTATCAAAATTAGACAATGCTCAAAATCGCACAAATCCAAGACTTTCTCATTTTTGATGAGAATGTAAAAAAAAATTCTGCTGCAATTCAATTATTAAAAAAAATGTCTGATTTCAATGATTTTCAACGATTATGTTTCATTAACTAATACCTAAATAACTACTATTTTAATCAATTTCCCAAACGAATTTACTTATTTAATAAATTTTTAATAAAATTATACTCTAATTTTGCTAAATCTTTACGTTTCATGACCCCCTGATTCCAAGAAAATGGTTTTTAGAAAAGTGTCTGTCCGTCTGTCTGTCTGTAGAGAAATTTGTCTCCACGATAACTCGAATAAATTTTTATGAATCGACTTGAAATTTGGCACACTTTCTTAGTCCATGAAAATGAAGCCTGAGTTCGTTGGGCAGCCCATTTCGTCAAAAACAACAAAAATACAAAATTTTGTTTTTTTGACATTTTTCAAAAAAATATTTTTACATTCTCATCTCATGAGAAGGTATTAGTTTTAGTCAAATTTTGCCCTTTTCTAATTTTATGAAATCTTTGCGTTTTGAGGTGCCCTGAGTCCGAAAAAGATGGTCCGGCGAGTGCGTCTGTCTGTCCGTAGACGGTTTACGTTGTTCCCGCGATAACTCTTGAAAAACTTATCAGAACGTTTTTAAATTTAACATACTTATAGTTGGTGTAAAAATGAAGGCCAAGTTCGTTAACCAGACTTTTTCGCCAAAAACTACAGTAATTTTAAAATTTTAAAACTCAATTTTTTTCAAATTTTAGAATTTTTAATTTTATATTATTTTAGATTAGGTTAATACAAACAACTTTCCTCTAGAACATTACTTGATAAAAACTCAATTTTCGAAGTTATAGTTTCTTAAATGGTAAAAAAAAATTTAAAAATCCCAAAATAACACTGAAAATTGCATCTTTTAAAGGAATAAGAATTAGTCAATTGATTTTTTCGCCGCTTGGCATCAGCTACAACTTTGCTACCCCAGTAGCACAAAATGTTCCAGCAACATTGGCAACATTGAGGCAAACATTGGTAATGTTGAGACAATGTTCCCAATATTGCTGTAATATAACGTGCTGCTGGGGTATTGACAACTTTTGCCCAACCCTAAGCTTTTCAAGTTTAGTTAAATAGAAGTGAATACGGATTTCTTTAACAAATATAAAAATTATTTTATAAATTTTAAGTTTTTAAATTATTTTTTGACTTTTTTTCTTTTTGCGCAAATATAAATATTGATAAAAAGTTTCAACAGTTTCATTTTATCTGTTGAGCCATAAATTTTTTAGAACTAAATAATCTCTACGAATATGAAGGTGAAGTCTAATTATTTTTTTTCAATTTATAAGGTTTTGTTAAAAATAAAATAATTTGTTGTGTAGCAATATTACTTTTTAAGGATAAACCTTTGAAGAAATTGACAGGAATCGACTATGAGAATAGGGTACTTTCTTGTGAAATTCAGAAATTTCTTATGAATCCGGAAAACTTCATTTTTTCCAGAAGATTTAAAAAATATTAAATGTAATATTATTATTAATTTAATTTATTTATTCTTACCGTCTTGGTTTTAAATTTATTCGTCTAATTGATGTACAGGGAAAATCAGTCGAATTTCAATATTTTTTGTTGTTTCATGCTGAATGGCACGAAACGTTCCGTATTTATATATTTATAAAAGTCCTTAAATTTTATATTCTGTTGACTAATAGAAAAAGTACACGTGCAAAGAGTATAGATTATTAGTTGAAAAAATATCAAAAGGCAGAAAAACAGAAGATATAAAAAAAAATTTTAATATATTTTAGAATATTATAATTATTAACATATTACGGGATAGAAACTTCTATGTAGTTTTAAATTAAAGATTTAATCCTACACTTTAAGACCCACAAGGCCAAAATAAAAAAATGGAGGATGTTGAAAAAAGTGGGGCCTCAAAAAATGTATTTTGCTTCTTTTGCATTTTGGAGTGATTTTTAATGTCTTTTTATGCGCTGTACACGATTTTGGACTTCAAAATGTCCTAACATGTAAAGATTCAAGCTTTAATTTAAGACTATAATAAAGATTCCAGCACGTAAGGTTAAGCAGAAAAAAATACTCAAATCCCTCAAAAGAACATTTTCAGGGGTCTTTACCCCCAATTTTCTCAAAATCTTTTACATTTTTTGATATTACGCATTTGGGTCTTAATGTGCACGAATAAAGCTTTAATTTGAGGCTAAATAGAAGTCTTCAGCATATCAGGTTCATGAGAAATTTTTATTAATTTTTTTATTGTTATATGAGTTTACTTTAACACCCTAAAATATTTTTCAAAAGAATAAATTATTTTTGAAATAAGAGGAGATTAAAATATTAGGTAACAAAATTTTCTTTTAGCTAATACTCGAAAACGGGTATAGATAATTTAGTGATTTTTTTTTACATTAAAGCTGAAATTCTTTACTTCATTATTTAATAAAAGCGATTGTTGTTAAATTAAAATTTGAAATTGTGATTAATAATTTTTACAATCAATTAAAATTTAATACATGTTCTCAATGTCATACAAAAATGAGACTAGGCTCATATGATGCGCAAAACTCTAATGAGTAATTTGCAGCAAAAATACTTTAGTAACCTCCAATATTTACAAAGTTATGAATATGTTTTTGACGCCACGCAAGTGATAGCGGATGCGTGGACTCACTGCACAGTGGTTCAATATTAAAAAGTAAGGTTCAAAATAGCACAGAGTATCTCTTCTATCGATTTCAACAACTCAGCATTTGTTTCAACAAATAATTGTTATTTATTAACTCTTGACAAAACAATCAACTAGTCTGAGTTGTTACTTACTGCAAAATAAGACAAAAATTGCTAGTTTTAAGGTAATTTAAGTTAAATGTTAGTAAAGAACAAGAAATATTTGTTAAAACAATTTCTGAATTGGCAAAAATATTCTTTTTTGGTAGGAGTAAATAAATAACATCAATTTAAATGTTTAAATAAAAAAGCTGAATTGTTAAAATCATAAATTATCTTTATAGTTCATACTATTAGTATAATTTGCTGATTGCAATATTGGAATTAATTTTATTGTAACTCCCTTGTACAATATAATAATATTTAAAATCATTTAATTTGATAAATATAATAATAATAATTCAGAAGTAGAATATAGCATAATCAGTAGTTGTAACGTCTTCCTGCACTTTTGTACTATTAGAATTATTAATTAAATTATCAACTGGATTCTCATTTAAATTAATAATTACGTCATCAGAGGAAGTATTTTCTGTTGGGGTAGTTAATTTATTAACAGGAGAAATCGATGTAGAAGTTTGAAGGACACATTTTCCGTAAGTACAATCCATAATTCCTTCCTCTTTGCATTCTTTTTCAATAGACTTATTGGTTCCAGGCAATTGTAGATATGGTGGGAAATATTTGTTTAGACCCAAGTTCTTGTAAGTTTCATCAAAAGGTACTTCTACACATTCCCCTCTTAAGCAGAACTGAAAATATGTAAATATTTTGTTCACACTTATTTCCTGAGATTTTATAATTACTAAAAAACTATAAATTGTATATAATTTTGTTTACCTTATTTACATCACAAGAAGTTCCTTCAGGTGCAGGTATATGTTGCGAACGTATACAGTTGTCCTGATCAATACAATTTATTCTATAGCAAATGATTGGCGTAGCCTGAAATTTAAAAAAATTTGAAACAATGAATTGAATTAGAAATTGTAAATATACTATTATATTTTACAAATAATTCTTAATATTATGATTAATACATGTACACAGATTTTCCAAAGACCTATTTATTATATTTTTGTCGTCAACTGAAATATAAAAACTTTCTATTTTTCATAGCTTACTGTTGCTGCTCTTAGAAATCCAATTTCCTTACATTTTTCATCTAATGACGATAATTTACCAGGCAATATTCTTAACATTTGTTCATCACTTCTGTGATCAGCTGGATTGTTACGAATACATTTAGTCTTGTCTAGACTGAAGGAAAGTTCGCATTTATTATTTTCAGATTGTAATGAATTTTCACAGCACATTTCGCGAATTAACGATTTTTTGTATATACAAACTTTTACTGAATCAATTGTTTTTGACAATTAATTCTTACCTGAGAAAGCGAGACATTAATGTTTTGGAGCACGAAGAAAAGTGAAATTGGTTTTTACCCCCAAGTTTTGGCCGCATTAGGTAACCTTCGTCTTCAGGACAATTAAAAAATTTTAGTTCCGGAGTGGTAATTATTGCCGTTATACCATCGTGAGTGATTCCAAATCTAATGAAATTAGAATGCTTAATGACTTATGATTTAAAAGAAAATTAATTTCTTTTTGACATTTCCAGTAGAAAAGAGGAATTGTGTGAAGCCGTTCCGAATTGAGTGAAGCTTTCAGTCAATACGGATTCGCATCTGTAAAATTTTGCTGATATCAATTTTTAACAAATTTTTACTTTTACTTATCAAAATTGACGTTTTAACATTTCAGAGGATTAGTTTTTTCTATTTATGATGTGTACTCTGTTCATGAGATCTCAGTTTTAATATTAAAGGAGGAACGTATGCATCAGACGAGAAAACGATTGAGTCAAACATCTCAATACCGTTTTTACGTGAATCCGTATTCAGAGCTTCACTCATTTCGGTACGGTTCCATTCAATTCCTCTTTTTTTACTGGGTTATGGCATTTCCATTCATGATTAAATATATGTAATTTTTAAAAGCATACTTACAGATGACCTAATTCATGTGCAGCTACATCTATTCCTGAAAATTGTGTATTATCCGACATAATTAATAGGGATCTCATTTGTTGATTAACATTATCATTTTCACATACACTTGATTCGAATGACAAACCTGGGAAATTTTTTTCCTGTAAGTAATGTTTAAATAATCTTCTTGAACACAAACTGATTGATTTGTAAAAATAACAAACCTGGATTATGCGAGTTAGAATGAAAACCAATTAAAACAACAATGTCGTAATCTATTCCCATTTTGAAATTGTTTTCATTACACATAAAGTACGAAAACTCGAATAAAGCAGCATCGGTAACTTTAAACGTTTCGTTTTGTAGAGTCTGATTCTTAAATTATAAAAATGTATAATTAATAAGAGTTTTAAAAAGTAATTATTCTCTGTTAGTAACGCATATTTAAATATATTTAACGCACGTCCTACTATTATTCAAATTTTTATTTTCATCCGAAAATCTATAGGATATCTACAGAATTTTCTATAAATTGTTAAATTCTTATATGACATTAGAATGATAAATTATAAAGCTATTCCTAGTTGTTTATTTTATGATTTTTATTATATCAGTATTAAAAACGTAAATTACCCGACAGAGAACAATTCCAGCAATGTTCAAACGAACTAAAGGTTCCTTTACATCTCTATAATACAGATCAGCTCCATTAAAAAGCGTTAAAGTATAGGCAATAGTTTTCTCAATGTCCATTTGAAAACGCCTAAAAATCAAGTTGTCAATTATTGATTTTCAGGAGAATATTAAATGAAATTTAAATACTCTATTAAAGAAATTAAAACTCACTCATAAAGTGATATATCTACAAATACTAAAATTTCAGGATACACTATGTCTAGTGTTTCTGACTTTGGACTCTCTGTTTTTTCAACAGACTCTTCATTTTTATCATTATCATAGACAGAAGCAGAGTCTCGCTTGTAAATTACATGATAGTTGTCTATATTGTCGTAATTTGTCTCAGCGTTACGACGCTTACGTACAAGATGATTGACTGGATGTATTATTATGTTAGAATTTATAATACCATTCTAGAAGAAAATTTTACGGTTAATTTTGATTTTGTAGATTTCAAAATTGTGTTGTCACGAAAAAGTATACAGCAGCACTTACTAAATCAGAAATTCCCCTTTCATTCACTGTATGAGATACAACAGACTTTGTTTTGTCATCCTGATAGAACGTAATATTAACTTTTTCCATAATCTACAAAATAATAATGAATTGTTGATAACTATAGGCAAGTTTAAAACAGTCGAAAATAGTTATAACCTTACCCCTTCTTTCAATGTGTATTTAAAGTTATTTCCAATTCTTTCAGCTTCCCAAATTCTTGTATCTTTACCAGCAAAATAGCCTTCTTTGGATTGCAAAACAAATACTGTGTCTGTGCCATTAAGTTTTACATTTATAGACAATTCATTAATACTTCTTTTTTTAATTAAATGTTCAACCGGTATTAATTGATAATCGAATGTTTGAATCTGTTCCTGAATATCATCATGAATCCATTGTTGGTGAATCTTAACAAATAATTTATATTATAGTCTTAATGGAAAAAATTATTAATTGTAATTTAAAAGAGAAAAATTTACCTCTACTGAATAAGATAGCGGCACAAGGAGTGTGTAAAGAATTATACAGATGCACATCATGTTTAGTTGTTGTAATTGTATAACAATTCTTCGATAAAATTTGAAGATAAATTACGAATTTTGTGTATAAAAACTTAAATATCTGAATTAGAATTAATGTAATTGTAAATTGTAGATTATAATATTTATAATAATATAATGTCCAGATAAAAAATTTGATCAAACAAGTCTTTAAATATATGAATTTTTATGCGCTTTATTATGCTTTTATAAGTGGGAGTGAGGCAAGAGATTTATAATGTAGGAACGTCTTCCTATGACTGACAGGGTAGCTCTTCTTACTGTTTATATACACTTCTTTTTTATCATATATCTTATTTGACTTATATGTTTTTTTCAACTTTCAATTGAATTCAATATGAAAAACATTACAGTTTTTAATTTTGTAATTCTCTGAAAATGATACAATAAATTTTTCGCAATAAACTTTAAATAATCAAACTATACTCAATTATATTATACAAAATAAATAATTTTCGATCATTTGAAAGATTTATTCACTTTTTATCTGACGATCAATTTTATTTGAATAAATTAGTAATATTTTTGTAAAGACATTTGGGGAAAAATAATAGTTTCGTAGAATACACTTTATTTTAAAATCAGAAAATTTTTACCAAAATAAAATGCATTATATAGTAACTTTTAAATCCTCAAAATTGACACATATTTATTCAAGTAATTTATGTTTATTTTAATAACAAAAAAAGGAATGCTAATAAACCTTCACAACAAAAGGATATCCTCAGGATGTTCTGAATAAATATATGATATGCAAACAGTATATAGTAAAATCCTATAACTTTTTATCCATTGGTTTGAATTTACTACCCGCACTGTACTAAAAAAAAATTCAATAATATAATTATGTAATGTGTAATGTAAAATTTCTCAAATTCAACCCTTAAGTACAAAGGAGAAAATCCCACCGCTGCCACTAGTTGTTAAGAATAGAAATTCATAAAACTAAAAGAATTTATTTAATAATATAACTATCATTCTTGATAACGAAATTGCTCTTCAGCAAAGAAAGAAAAGAGTAAAGGGTTTTGCCTCAACTCCAGTTTTGTTTCACTGAAGTAGTGCAATTGCTATATTTAAAAAAAACTATTACTTTGAGAAAAAATTTATATTATTTATTTTCTCATTAAGTTTGAAATATGATTGAACGGAAAGGATAAGTGATATTAAACAAAAAGAAATAATTAATGTTCCTTCTTACATTTGTATATTTTAACACTGTCAATACAATTAAAACCCTTTTATTTGAATATTTTATTGATAAAATTTTCTTTCTCTTGACTCTATATTATTTTTACATGGAGGATAATTTCACATTATTGTATGCATATAATAAGTGTAATATGTGTTATGTCTTCAGTGTGTAAAAACAACAGTACACTGAAAAAGTCTTGGTGGATAGTCTGCCAGATGGCAAATTGACATGTTTAATCTGTAAACACTGATAATAGTGTTATCTACATTGAAAATCTTTATAAAAAATAATTAATTTAGTAAACATATTATATTAAGCAACAAAAGCAAATATTTTGTCTACGCGATACTTTGTAAACTCAGACTTCACTAAGTATCATAATAATGGTTTAAATTAATTAGTATGTAAGACTTAGTGAAGAAGGCTGAGGTGACAAAAGTATCGTAGACAAATATCCGCTTTTATTGCTTAATATAATATGTTAACTGAATTTCTTAATTTTTTATAAAGATTTTCAATGTAGATAACACTATTATCAGTGTTTACAAATTAGACATGCTAAGTTGACTAGTTTTTTTACACGTGGCTTTGCAAATTTCGGGTATATAAGTCAGACTGGTGCAATGAAACTGTATCATAATATTATTGTTGTGAATAATTCAGTAAAAATGATTACACTCTGGTTTCTTTTGTTAGTAGGCATCAATTGTGATACGAGTTTCGTATATGCTGTAAATTCTCCAGATCATAATGAAATCCAGGTATTAATCGTCAATAAATAATAAATAGAGGAGTTTTTCAATTTCTAAGAATTATACACTTTTTTTAATACTTAAAAGTATAATATTTTCTCAAAATTAATTTAAATCAATGATTTTGCTTCCAAGATTTGCCACGTAAGACAATGCATCCTATTAGAATTGATAACTTATATAAAATATGTTTTTTAACCTCATATGTACACTCAGATGCATTAATGCTGTCCTTCCGGTTTGACGTTATTTTGCAAAGTCGTATAATTTCTATCAAAATGTTTTTAGTTCATGACATATGAGAACATTCGTATGTCACGAACTAAGAATATTTGATAGAAATGACACGACTTTTCAAAATTCCTTTAAACCGGAAGGACAGCATTAATGCATCTGAGTGTATAAGAATAGAAGGAGAAATAAAAATTTAATAATTATTCCTGCTTTCAGCAACAAACTCACGTTAACTATACAGTCTTGTTTCACAATAAAGATTTTGTTCTGAATATTAGTAACATTGTGGTAAAAGTAATCAAAAATTTCTGGGACGAAGAGAGTTGCCTTGGCCATCCAAGATCGTTACGAATAGTACCTCCATCTACTTTATCAATTTTAAAATATCTAGATATTATGGAAGAAAATATGGTAGGATATTTCAACAGGACCAGAAACAATTTACCAGTTGATGAAAATTACGCAAAGAACTTCATAAATATTTTGAATAATTTAATTTATTATCCTTGCTCTATTTGTAAAGCTGAATATGGATTTCTCTTTGATCATGTCACTAATTACGAAACATATTTGTCTCTATTTCAAAATTTTAAATTTGTCCACTCCCAACTTTCTGCGTATATCTTCATGGAGAAATATCATCCATTAAACACAGTGCAGAGAGATAGATACATGTCGAGAGGAATAAATTTTCTTAAACAATTAAAGGATAAAATTTCTTCAGACAACTCCTTTGATTTCCTAAAAGATGATAAATATAATAAGTATATAGTCAACAGGGAAACTGAAAATGTAAATATTTTTTTAATTAAAATGTCTTATTTTACAATTTTGAAAATTTGTTAATGACAAAATTTTGTTACTTTCAGATGTATATTGGTAGCAGTCATTATAATACACTCGATGAAATGACAGCATTGTTTGGTTATCTTTACACTGTGCAAAACGAAGCACTATCATTTTATGATGATGGGAAGCAATTCAGTTTAATTTACAAGGATCTTGTTTTTTATATTAATGACTTATTTCTATCCGATTGGGAATCACTTAAAAATATTAATATACGTTTTCATCACATACTTCGTGGAAAAATCAATAAATTTGACAAGGATGATGTTTCCTTGAATTTTCATGACGTACATGTTAAATATAATAATTATTCACAGTCCTTGGGTAATGAGGCCGACATGTATAGAGATATTTTAAAGGAATTTTTTTATATGCTGTACAAAATAGCAGATAAACTTTTTAACTATTACCACCAAGAGAGTATGCCAGCCTTTACTCATTATATAAATATAAATGATGCATACAATAAATTTAAAGAATTTTTAACATCCCTAACTTCATCACCAATTGCTAACTATAAGGTAAAAAGACTTCAACATTTTTTGAGTAATAGACATATTTTAAAGACTGGTTTACTATCTAACTATTTTGTATTTAATTTTTAGAAACTGAGGAATATGTATCTCTATCCTATCAGGAAACAGTTGATTGATATTGGTTTTAAAATTGTTACTGCTTACAAAGAAAAACGTAGCAGTCCTTACTACCTTAATTGCCAATTTGAAATCAACAAAACGAATGCAGAAATTGAAACCATTACGTATGAGTTGAGAAGTGCTATTGAAACAGCTGCTCTAGGAAAGAAACCAGAAGAATTAGTTGAAAATGCCTTAGATAAATTAAGAATTATAAGATATGTAGGTCTGTCTCATAATAGACGTGTTTGTTCTGGTCAAGAAATTGTCGATATATCAGTATATGACGATATTGTGCAGAAATTCGAAAACAATGTAAAATCATTAGAAAAGAGTATTAATGAAAATGATAATATCTTTAGTAAGCATGAATGGTCGGAACCTGAATTGTTAGTTTGTACAAGCTTTCGACAGCAGCTGCAACGATTGACATCGACTTTCTCCTCTAAGTAACATAATAACTTTGTACTAAAGTTAATTTCTTCTTGTAGAGTACAGATAAATATAAACAAATTAAAATGTCTTTATTCTTTAACTTTTATGACCAAGTGTTAAATTTAAAAATTGATTAAATTTTATTCATTTCATTAGAATTCATTATAATTATAAATCTTCTGGAAAAAATTAAATTTTTAGGATTGATAAAAACGGACAACACACAAAATGTACAGAAATTGTCTTTTGGCCAAATTGGTTTGAAACTTCAGGAAGATGTTCTTTTTTAGATTGGGGTACAAAATGTCCAAACCAAAATGGCTATAAGACAAAATATCCAAACTAAAAGGTCCAAAAGTCAATATGTCCAAAGAACTAAAAATCCAAAAGTCAATATGTCCAAAGACCAAAATTCCAAATATAAAAAAGTCCAAATAATGAAATCAATTAATTGTATAAAAATTCATATTCATTTTAAAGATTTAAGTACATGTAGTTTAAAAAAATTAAATAAATTCAAAAATGCAAATGGCATCCAAGAGTCTTTAAATAATTCCCCAACACTTTTAAAAATCATAATATTATTTGACAATCTGTCAAATTTAAGAAAAAACTACAATGTTACTTCTTCTTCAATGAATAATTCTGATATACTGGTTACAATTCAAAGCCTGCAAATATGATTCCTGAGATTTTTGAAGTGTTGAACGAAAAATCAAATATGGCTAATAAAATAGACCTAATTCAATTTTTTGACAATTTTATTAAGTCAGGAAACATTGAAAGAATTAATTTTTTTGTCAATAGAGTTGTTGAACATTTACATGACCGGTTATCGCTAACTGTTAAATTCAAGTTAAATTATTTAAAGTTTCATTTGAATCCTTTTCAATTAGAATCAGAAAAAAAGAGTAGATCCAGATGTCTTCAAGGATATATTGAAGCAAAATTATAACTTTTGTTGAATCACAATCCAAAATTTAAATGGGGATAAAATTTAAAGTATTAATAACGTTTTAAAAATAATTCTTAGAGTCATAGATCCAATTAGCGATGTCGGTATCTTTTTACAGTATCATTAAAATATTTTTTACAAATACTTGTAGTTTAATTCATGTTTTATAACTATTTGATTAAATATTAATTATTTGCAATTGAATGAGACAAAAGTGAAATAATTTGGTTGACCAATTTTGGAGAAAAGTCTACTGAAACTTGACTCTTTTTGTATAGCTTTAAGGCGACTCAACGTCTACTTAAGTCCAAAATAGAAAAAAACATTGTTAAATGAATGATTAAAAAAATAAATTCCCTAATTTAAAAAAAATACTTTTTATTTTTCACTTTTTATTTCTAATTTATAATCCACATCCTTAAAAATAATTTTAAAAAAAGTTCAACATTTTTTGTTAAATTCTCTATTATAGTGATTGATAATTTGAATATAGAAATAGTGATGTAGATATTGTGTATACATGAATGTTGTTTTTGTTAAAAAAATGTTTCTACTCCTTACAACTTGTCGATAAATAACAAAATTATTTCTGAAAATTCAATTATTTTTAGTCATTTTAATAAAATTCTTTGCTTTAATCATTTTCATAAATAACAATATTCATTATGCAAGAATTAAATTATTTCTAAAAGTAATAAATTTTTTCTTAGAATTTCAGTTATTTTAAAAAATTCTCCTAAATTTTTGGCAAGAATTCAATTATTTTCATAAACAATAAAATTCTTTTCAGAAATTTAATTATTTTCAAAATTAGCCGAAAGAAATCAATTAAATAAAAATGTTTACAAAATTCTTCGCTAGAATTAAATTATTTTTATAAATATTTATATTCTTTCATGAATTATAAAATTCGTTGTAGGAATTCAATTTATTAGCAGAATTTATGAAAAGAAGTAAATATATTTTTTATGAAAATTAGGAAAATGGCAGAAAAAAGTAAAATATAGAATGTAATTTTTGTCTGTTTTGTAAAATATCGAAAACGAGTCTTTTTGGTCTTCTAGTTTAATTATTCGATGGCAACTTTTTTTACTACTTTTTTGAAATAAATTATTTAGTTTTTAATTATTAATCATTTTTATTAATATTTATTAATAATTATTATTTAAAAATTATTAATATTTAAAAATTATTAATATTTAAAAATTATTAATAATAATTAATTATTGTTTCGGTGAAACAAATCCATTTTTCTCTAAATAATTCCGTTTTTCTTGAAACAGTTTAATTATACTGTTGAACTAACTCAAAATTTATTTAAAAGAAACAAAATTTTGTTCGAATGACATATTTTTTTGCATTTTTGAGTTATTTTCTTTTTACGCAAATATAAGTACTGATAAAAAGTTTGAACAGTTGTATTTTATCTGGTTAATAATAAATTTTTTTAGAACCGAATATCTTCTGCGAATATGAAGGTGAAGTCTAATCTCTGGCTTTAAATTTATAATTTATTGTTAAAACGAAAAAAAAATTATTTAAAATAAACAATGGCCGACAAAAAATTCTACTTTTAATTATATCCAAAGAAAACATTAATTTTACTCAAAAAATTGTCACTTTTAATGAAAAAAATTTTCACTTTTATTCAATGAATGTTTTTTTATTGAATGCGAAAATTTTTGAAGTTAAAGTCGATGTTACGAAAATGTACCCCGGAAAATTTAAATATAATATATTATTAATATGTTAATTATAAATATATTATTGTCAAATTGTATTATTTTTACCATTAAAAATAAATTTAAGAATTTGTAAAGATTTTTAATAAATTAATATATTGATTTCGAATAACTAGAATCAGACAAAAAGATTTTTCAAAATATCTAAGAAAACATTTTTTTATTAATTTTTGTTATTTAAAAGAGCTGGGAAAAGTCTGTAATTTTTTCTAAATTAAATATAATAAATATCTAAGAATAATAATTTTAAAAATTATAAAAATTATTGACAGGGCATTCAGCTTAAAGTGTGATTGCATATATATAATTTTGGCTGAGCGGGTCAATACTGCGTGCGCATTCTGTCACCGTATGACTGAAAGAGTAGCATGGTCCAGAAGCTGAGGAAAAGAAAAATAGTGTAACTTATCTAATATTTTTAAAAACATTATAAAGCAGTGTTAAAATAAATTATGCAAACCTATTTTTCTCCGTTTTAGTCATTTAATAAGAAAGTAAGATTAGAGTAGTGATATTTTTAATAGTGTATAAATAATAATAGTTTATTTTATTAAGAATGAGGAAAAAAATGTTAATAAACAAATAGTTAACAACGGTAAGGCATGTTCATAATTTTAATTTAATTTTAATTTTTGACATTTTACTCAAACTATTTTATTTTAAGTTTAAATTAAATAATTAATAGAAAAAAATTACTTTTTAATATTCTTTAACTAAAATTTAATAAAAAAAAATTCGATGTATATAGTTAAATAATACTACATGGATTTATAAAAATAACCTCTTAAATGTAATTCAATAAAAATATTAAGTTAAATATATTTTTAAATCCTAATACAAGAGTAAGTAACAGAAATTTTTTTATACGTTTTTTAAAATGCAGATAATTTTTATTTAATTTCTGTGTTCGAAAATTCTTACATAACTTTAATATGTACCAAATGAAAGGGTTTTAATAATGGAAATTACTGATTTATTTTTCTTACAGATAACGATTTATTTTAAAATTATGATTGTTATGTAAATTTTCAAAAGATTCTCCAGTTCTTCTATTTAAACTGTAATAGAAATAAGATAAAAATGTTTATAAAGTGAGATATATATCATCAGCGTGATTCAGGTAATATTATAATTCTTACTTGCAAATTTGTGAATTATTTTTTTTTATAGATTTGTGAAAAATACTAAAGATGATAATTAACTGATAAAAGTGAATAAATTTTTTTTATATGTCCCATTTCTTGAAAAAATAAAACCTTTACATTTTTTGTACGAAAATGATTAATTAGCATTAAGGAAAGAAGCAATACTTTACGAAAAATAAGAAAAAGAATAAATATTAAAATTATTAAGCATTTTTTTGCACGTTTGATCTATTTTAACTATCGATAAGGTTTCTTTCATAGTCATAGTTATTACTTCTAATAATTTTATTGAGGCACTAATTAAATTTATTTCCTTTCTTTTTTATTATGATTTTTGTTATTAAAATAGAACATTTTTTTGTGAAACGCATTCTGAATATTAAAAAATGAAGATGATGTGTTCATTGATGAGCAAATCTTATCATAGAAGTGTATAGAATTTTTAAATTATTAAAAAAAATGTATTGTTAATTTTTAAACACGTTGAAGCTTTTATAAAAAATTTGAAGTTCATAACGAAGCAGTTTTAATATAGTTTTAAATACAGATTTAATCATTTTTTAATTAAAAATTTCTATTAGTTTTTATGCATCAAAAAATTTTTCAAAATCAGAAAAAAGCAAAAGCTAAAACTAAATTAATAAAAATTACATCGATTTTTGAAGAATACTCAATCTTCTTATCAAATTACATTGCAAGATTATAAATTTATGAAATAATTCAATATTTTTATTATTAATTTTATATTATTATTATTATTATTATTATTATATTTTCAATATTTTACAGATTTTTATATTTGTTATAAAAAATATCGATTACCCCTGAAGGCAACTTAAATTTTTATTCAAAATGGGGACTAAATTTGCAGCATGTAAGTAAAAGTTGACATTAGTACTTTTTGGCAAAAAAGTTATTTAATATAAAACTATTTAACTTAAATTTCACATAAAATAAACACTATTTGTCATAAGTTCTAATGCACACAGAAAAACCATTTAACATAAATATCACTTGTCATAAAATTCATTTAACGTAAATTTTAATTGTAATAAAAAAAATAAATTTTATATAAAATTCATTTGAAAAAATTGTATGTTTAATGAAATGTATGTCAAATACATTTCAAATTAAATGTTTTTTATGTCAAATAAATTTCAAATTAAATGTTTTTCATGTTAAATAAAATTGCGGAAGTAGACATCCGTCTCATTTTGACCATGTATATGTTTTTAACGAATCCGATGTTCGTTTTTCAAAATTCAAAATGATGGATCCAATATGGCAGACAAATTTTGATTTTTATTCGGATTCGCGTTAAACTAAAAATTTAATTGCAATTTCGAATTTCTTTTTTCTAAAAATTTCTTTTTAATTAAAGAACGAAATATACTATATTTTACAGACACTTTAAAGCTCACATGCTTGCACGAGTACTATCAAAGACTTTTGTATGGAAGTTTACCAATTCCAAGTGGTTTTGACATGGCAAACACAATTAAGTTCTTTTCACAAACACTACTTGGTAAGTCTTTTAATATTTTTGTTTTTAAGACAATATGTTCAACAATAATATTATTATTATAATTATATAATTAATATTATTATAATTATAAGTATACTTATGTTTCAAAATGGGATCCATTTTAAAACATATAATTTATGTATACCAAAATTCTTTTCTTTTTTGCAAGATAATAAAATTTTGAAAAGAACAAGATCTTCAATAACTCCTTTGGCAAATCTAAAATAATCGTAAATAATCTTAAATAATTTTAAAAAATCGTTAATTTCCATGTAAACAATTTTAGGCCTATTAAAAGAAGTAAGGGAATCACCTCTTGAAATGATGCAGTCTCAAGCTCTGGATACTGAAAGAATGGCCATGTATCCTAGTTTAGATTACAGACAACTCTACAACGCCTTAACACAGTTAATGGATGTTGTTCCATTAGTACATATTGGCCTGCCAGGTGAATATTTATGCTTTTAAAATAATATTAAAATATATTGAGTTCTAGATGCTCCAGTTTGCTATTATATTAATGTTTTAAAAACATACGTAATTATAAAAGTGAACTTAAATTATTTATTTAGTATCCATACTCTAAACTGATTAATCTTTGTTTTCAGCATTTGGACAAGCGATACTTCAGTGTCTTGCCTGTTTATTACCATTTTTAGAAAACGACTTAATTGATAATGTACCATACTTAACTGCAAGTGCTGTTGCCGTTTTCCCAGTCGAATTACATCAAGAAATCATTAACTATCTCTGCTATTACATTTTACCCTTTACAATTAGTAAGTATTCTTGAAATTATTTGGTAATTTATTTTTTAATTTATTATTTACATATTCTTTAATTATTATACTCTAGCAAGAAAGACTGAAGATGGTTCTGAAAACTATGCAAGTCAGTCTGTATCAGCAGTAATTATGATGGTTCTTCAATATTCAAATAATTCTGGTAATTACTTTAATAATCTTTTTGACAAACAGAAGAATCATTAGGTTACAATTAATCTAAATTTTTACAGCTCATCATTGTCAAATTCTTGAATGCTTAATGGCCTTTAAACGAGAAATAATAAAAGATATTTTATGCATCGTTGCATATGGTACATCATATGCCAGAGTATCAGCTGCTAAGTTACTGATTTATTATTGGCCTAGTGTAAATCAAAATCTGTTTGATCGTCGTTCAGTATTATTGAAATATGCAGGTATTGTAGTTGTATTTGCATAATGTGGAATCAATTATGAAATTAGAATGAAGAAACTATCAGAGTTATAATTTTATATAAGAATGTATTAATTTTAATGTTACATAGGAATGTTTTTACAAATATCAAAAGTGATTTATTGGTTTTCATTTATTCCCTTCTAGATGATCTAGAACCGTTTCCTTGTCAGAGGGATTTGTGTCCGAATACGGGCAATGCTGAAGCAGGAAAAGTCTGCTATGATCATCGAACATCTATAACGTTTGCAAACGAATCACCACCTCCCTTATATCTTTGCATTGAATGTGCCAATGAAATACATCGTGAACATTCAAATTTAATATTCCATGATGTGTTACATCGCATGCAACAAGGATCCATTTTATGTGAAAATAAAGTAAGAAAATGTGATAAGTTATTAATGATAATATTCACTTTCGGTAACAAATTTTGATCTCCAGTAATAATAATTTCATTGATTAATAAATTTTCCATTTTTAACAGAATTGCAGAGCGAATGATAAATCGGCTATCAGCGTATGCTTTTCTACAGAGTGTGCAAGCTATAATGGAAATCATCCCATACGGTATTGTGTGCAATGCCACAATATTCGACACAACAATAGAAGAGGCAATGATCATGTTTATCATACAGCTTTACCTCAAATTTCAAAAATGGATCGTCAGACACAAACCTACATGGTACAAGCAATTATCAGGTGTGTATCATATCAACAAATTGTGACAAGTATCTAAAATACACTTGTTTTAGATAACTAAAATATTATTTCTTGATTGGACATTCTCTGTTTTATTTCAGTTTGCTTAAAGAATCCGAGCCATGCAGCGCAGACAATAGTAAAGATCATTCGGAATTTAGTAACAGTAAATCTAACATAGCATTTTCTGGAGGAGTCACAGTAACTCCTCAGTTAATTTTACAAGATAAAGTAAAAATAGAAGATTGACAATTACTTGGTCGTTATGGAGTATGGCTGTTAGTTAGTTTATGTACACCCTCTAAAGAGATGCCTGATGAAATTTTAGGTCGTTTACTGTCAATGTTATTTCATTGGTTTCATGCTACAGCCTACTCATTTGACGGTGGGTAAATATTCAAAATTGTTTGATATTAAACTCCGTGAATATATTTTTCGCTTATTGGAATTTTTATTTACAGGCCAAATAGAATGTACGCTTGAGAAATTAAAAACAGAATACGTCTGTACCTGGCTATTTGAAATTATGAAAACACATTATCAAGTATTCGTGTCATGTTTGTTGCCCCATCCAGCGGATTATGTGCGCATAGGAGGACATTGGTGGGTGTATTTCGTTTATCAATAATTATTTTTCTATTCTTTGAACAATTTCTGTGCTATATCAAAAGAATGATAATTTTAGTTATAGTTGTCTCACTATTCTTACAGGGAAAGCCTAACTTCAAGAATTCCTCATTTAAAAGATGGTCTTAACAGACTATTTTGTTTAGTGCCTTATGAAGTAATTACTTCTGAAATTTGGGATTATGTCATGCCGCATTGGATGGAAGCAATGGTGCATGATGTACCAGAGAAACATCTATTGGAGCTGAAAATAATTCTTTGGTAATTTCTTTATACTTAAAGTATATTTTTTGCAATATGTGTACTTTTGAGATTAGTTCGTTGAAATCTATTTGAGTTATTGTATCAGCTATTCCTGAGCCAAAATAATCTTCTTCTAAAGTGGAAAATTCAGAAGTATAATTTATTTTTCAACTTCACTAACTAATTATATTTCTCTTACAGTAAAATGTTGGATAAAGATATGAGTCCGTTAGGATTTGATACTACAAAAATGTATAACTTCATTTCACAAAGATTTATTAATGTGAGTGCCATGGTACAAGAACAAGCTCTAAAATGGTTGCAAACATTAACAATGCTGGAAATAATAATACCCCTGAATCTATTGTTCTCAATGTTTAAAGATGGCGTTGAAGCAATGCAGCAAACCAATAAATCAGACTTAAATAATGAAAATATGTTAAAAATAATTCAAAATGAAAATGGATACCATACATGTAAGGGTTTTTCTATTTTTAAATTTGTACATATTAAAGGATTTAGAATCTTTTAGTTATACAACGTTGAAGATTGACGGTTATAACTGATTCAAAAGACGCCCTAAGGACATCTTTTTGACTTTGATAGAAGACTTCTTTAAGGTGTCTTCAGATGTCAAGAATGTTCTATGTCTTTGCCATTAGATGACTAAAACACGTTATTGTTTGAACTTTTGAAAGTATAGAATCCTATCAATTTACGATTATGTTTCAGGTGGAATGGTGGAGAATGATTCAGAAAAATCAACACCAATCTCTGATGATACTGTTCCAAATCAAGTTTATGTTGAATTTCAAGTTGATTCAGAATTAAATTTATCCTGTTGTGTTTTGATGCTAGATGCTTTATTAAAACAAGTAAGTTGCTTTTGGTTTTAAAAATTAAAATCAAATTTTATAAAAACGTAACTGTCATTCTTTACCAAAAAGCAAACAAACATTCACAATTACTTCAGACAGTATTAGAGGTCAGAGTTGATTTCAAAGCCAACTTACTCAAACATGGCCATTCTATTATAGTTCTGACTATATCTAGTGCATGAACGGTTTTTTATTTTACGGAACTAGTTTAGAATTCATACCATGATCTACTGTGACTGACGAGACCAAGATATGCACTTTGAGGTGCTAAATCAATCTTCGTTATGGCCGAACCAAATTTGTTGTCCTTCGCAAGATATTTTAACACCCAAAAGCTTAACCCCAATCAGCAATTTTATAAACCTTAAGAGATACAATTTCACACCGCTTGAGATTGCACTTACAATCATTTTTTAATACAATAAGATAATTATTTAATGTTGCAGATAGAATTACAAGATATTGATAAAAATGCTGGAATATACAGTAGCACTTGTCGTGAATCTTGTGACTTGATGAAATTAATATTGGAGACAAATTTGAGCGCAGACCATACATGCCTTATAAGTTCTGAATGCACGTATTGTGAGTCGAAAATAGTATGGTACCAATTATGTTTACAGCTACTTACTTACTTGGCTCCTTCAACCTTAGCACATCCACCAGATGTAAGTATACGCTAAAGAAATAAATAGAAAACTTTGCTAAAAATTCAAATAAAAATTAGAACATGAATTCAAATTGTTGTTGCAAAAATAATTCTCTACAAATAGCAAATCATTGCCCAGTAATATTGACACAACAATGAGTTTAAATGTTCTGCTTTTTGGGTTAATTATTTTTATTAAAGTTATACTATTTATTAACTTGTAGGTTATAAATGACGACCTATCAGAAGATTATGGACGCCGTAATTCCGCTGATGGAACGAAGAAATGTGATTTAAAATCTGATGTTGGTTTAGGTATGCCGACTCCAGAACCTCATACTGTTGGAGGTGTTCTTGTTCACATGCCACATGTAAGTTTCCATTATGCGTTTTTTAAATGATAACTGCCTGACGCAATAAATTATTAGATAATCATTACTATATGATCTGAAATTTTGAAAACATTTCGATATAATCCAATTTTTTTAATTTCTATGAATAAAAAATTCCCTCTTAACAAAATTCAACCTAACCCCAAATCCTACATTTGGCCATTCTATGAATCATTCGCCCCGGATGATTATTGTTAAAATAAAATTTATTTCATAAGAATATTATTTGAAAACTTAGCATCTGAATATTGAATTTTGTCAATATGAAACTTTCTAATCTTAGGTTCAGGTATAAGAGAGACTTAATTGTTAGTGTCGTCGACAAAGTATAAGTATGAATTGTAAGCCCTAATTTTATTGCGGTAACTCAGGTACTCATGTAGGATGGTTACATGTTTAGTTCTTTACGGTATTCTGAAAGGATAAGTTGTTCGCACCGAGCACGTTTAAACTTGTAGAATATAACTATTTCTATTAAATATTTGTTAAACATTATTTTTCCTTTATTTATTCCATATCCTCAAAAATTATTTTGTAAAAACCCAAGGTCATTATATTTCACTTTTTCCATTTGATATGGACCTAAGAATTTCGTACGAAGTCTTCTCTCTTGACCCATCTGAGTCCTTTTAATTGCTACAATATCGTTCAATTTATATTTATTAGGTTCCCGACGTCTAAGTTTATAGGTTCTACGGTTCCCTTTCTTTGGTCCTCATTTTCAACAATTCGATGGGAGTAATGTTAATGCTACGTTGATATGTCGAATTCAATATCTGTTGTAAACGGTTCACATGCAAGATCCATTTTGTTGGATCATTAATATTAATCGATAGTTTCATCAGAGTTGGAGTATTGGACTTCTCCTTCAAATCTTCTGTTCTTTTGGCAGAAAGTTGTCCTTTTTGATGGGTTGATTGAATTATTTCATTCTGCATATAATCTGGCGCCACTAACAAGTCGAATTTATTTGTAGAACGAAATAATAGCCCACCTCTTAACTGATTGTTTTCAATGGCAGCCAACACTTCTAAATGGTAACTTATTTGGTAATTTCTTTCAACTATAGTTGCGTCTTGTGACTCCAATAATATACTAGATGAAAACTGTTGTCTTCTAGTGATTGCTGCATTAATATGGCTCCTAAACCACCCTGGTACAAGTCTCCTCTGCAAGAACGAGTCTTCCGTTTTCTGGGATTATATGGGTGATTCTTCTAAAAGGCACCTGTTTTTTTCCGAAAACTAAAAAAAAATTATTTTTACATTTTCTGAATTTTTTTGTCATGGGTAGGTTTTAAATACGTTTAAAGATACAAATTTGAGGTGCGTAAAATTAATTTTCAAAAATAAGCCTTCCAGCATCATTTTAATATTAAGTGCTTTGAAGGTTAAATATACTGTAATCAATATTGGAGTTTTTGTATAAAAATTCTTTTTAAATTTAATTTTTTTAATTTATTAAACTTTTAACATTATTCATTTATAATGTAATGAATTGTGTATTTAATAATTTATTTTTAAAAATTTATCTTTTTAAAAATAACTAATATATATTTTTTTATATTGAACAAAAAAAATTCAATGAATTTATTAATTTATAATTTTAAGTTCAAATTTGGTATTTTCTGTAAAAAAAATTTTTGTTAATTATAATTTTATTATTTATTTAACTTTCTACTTAATATATTATATATTTTAAAAAATTAAAAATATTTTATTTTAAATAAAACGTAAAATTTTTTTATAATTCAAGGGTTAGGTAATTGAAAATAATTATTAAAAATAAAACAATAACGCTTACTAAATATGAAAAAGGCTTCGGAGATGAATAGTTTGTCAAATAAAAAATTCACGTTTTTATTAAATTTAAAAATATTAAAACATAATTTAACAAATTTTTTGGGCTACAACTTCAAATATTTATATATAGATTACGTGAAACTAAAAAACAGTTTAAAAATATGATGTTTTTAACTGAAAAACGAGGCTTCGGAGATGAATTTGAATTTTTACTCGCATTGCCAGTAATTTTTAATTAATTATTTAAAAAATTTCTTTTATTTTATTTAAACTAAATATAAGTGAAAAATAAACGGTAGATTCTAAGCTTCAATTTGATATATATTAAGACTATATTACAAAATTTTTAATTATATTAAAAAATAATTAAAAATATGTATCATATTTAACCAAAACCAAAAGACAAAATTAAATAATTTTTTTTACTAAGAAAACTTTTAAATTTTAAGATTACAAGATTATGTAAAGATAAATAATGTTTCGTAGATTATGGATAAATTTATTTTTAAATTTATACTCAACAAAATATTAATAAAAAGTTAATGCAAATATTGAGTCTCACGTTGGAGACACGTGAAGTGGTCCCTTTCAGGAGAATCACCCATATAAGCTCCACAATCTAGGAATACCGACATTATCATCAGGAAGATGAATGATTTGGCCCTTGGCTTTATCTTCCTACAGAGAGGGAACTCTCTCTTAGGTTACCTTCGAAACAGTGATGGAAGTCTCCAGTATCTTCTCTTTATCATCTCTACTCTCATATTCAATAATTCTTAGCTAGATCGGTATGTCTTTTGAAAGTTAGGCAAGCGTAGGCTTGATATGCTCCTCATAGGTCGGCAACAGTCGAACTGTTGAAATCTGCAAGTCGACATTGTTTTATGACATGTGTCAGCTGCTCCTTGCTAGTTCTAGGATAGTGGTTAGCGGCACTCTTTAATTTTCGTATTCCCCACGACATCCACTGCGGTATTTTGTCAATTCCGTATTGACAGCTTGACACTCCAAATATAGAATCCTATATGACCAATAGTTTTTTACACAATAGCAAATATTAATTAAGATACCCAACATTTTATCCGCCAAACGAATCTTTTTGTCAAATAAAATGCTCACCATGCGTAACAATCTAGTTGGCAATTTCGTAAACCTAAAACTATTTGTTTACAGTTTTTTGAACAAATTATGACTGCAACGGTTGAAACAGTATCAGAGCAATTGGATCTTACCACAATAATTCCAATGGAGAAAATCGACACTAATTTATCCGGTAGTGCATTAACAAGAAAAGATAATGGTTTGTCTATCTTAGTTGACTTCTTAATTAGATATAGTATCAAATCTATAAAGTATTGAGTTGCTACCAACAAGAATCACAGACTATGTTAAATTTTTGTTGTTGTATTCAACTATTATATAATTTACAAATTTTGTAATGTAGGAAAAGATGCAGCAAATAAAAACAAATTACAGACGCATCTAAATGATGAATACTCATCTGGTAAAGAAGATCTAAATAGAGATGATTTTTGGCAAACATCAATTGGAGAATTGCAGTTTACTATTGAGGAACTTCCAGAACAATTGCAGTATATTTATAAACTATTAAAGGTATGGTTTAACTATTAAAGTTATTTGGTTGATACAAAACCTTGATTTTTTAACACTTTTTTATTATACTGACTCTTTGGGATAATTCGATTTGTAGGAAATTAATGAAGTTGAAAATTCCGATATTATCTATTACATGCTGCAATGCCTAAGTATTATGTGCTTATATGGAGATGCATTAACAATGGCAGCAAAAGATCATCAAGACTTTTTTATATGGTGTCAGGAGAGTCTTCTTATAAAGAAGTAATAATATAGTATTAAATATTAGTTTAGGTAGTAAAATTATTTTAACTTCGTACTTTGATATTACTTTTTTAACATCGGAAAGAAGATATTTTCTTTTTATGTAATTGATGAAAGTTACAAACTGTCATCTATTTGCTTTTCAGTTTGTGGGATCTATTAAGTGCTGAGCATTCGCATATTGCTCAAGTGTCGGTACCTCTTTTGCTCCACTGTATTTCTTTGCCTCATGGGGTTGATACATTTTGGAGACTTATGCAGGATCAATTTCAAGATTCAAATTGGCGCGTTCGATTTACAGCAGGTGCACAATATTTTCGATTTTTAAAATATTTAGTGTTTTAAACAATTTAACTGTTAGATAATGATTTTAAAAGTATGCTAAACTTAATAATAGCATACTTATTCTTTAATTTTAATTACATTATGGCTTTCAATAACACTATCATTTATTTTTACAAAAATGTTTTTTTCCAGTTGAACGCGTGACTCTAATAGCACGATTCATGGACTCAACACCTTTAAGAAATGTTACCAATTTACAAGCTGTATTAGCTAGCGTATTTTGTTATTTAATTGCTAGTATGGATGATTCAAATGTTTGTGTCGCGCAACGAGCTACTTTAAACATCGGAACAATTCACGATACAGCAATAAGGGTAAGAATTTAATATATTTTTTGAATAGTAACGGAACAGCCTCAAAAACTTACATCAAACCATATAGATTTTTAAACAATTAATTAAATCCCATGAAACATAAAATTAGAAAATCAATTAGAGAATAAATGTCATAAATATTCCATTTATGTTTACAGTCATTAATTTTCTGTCTTGAAACGCAATTCGATACTGTAATTGTAGACAGACCAATGATACTACAATCTATATATCAGCTGCATAATAGTTTAAGTGATAGACGAGTTCTAACTTGGGAGTTCTTTTTGAATAGGTTTGATTCAATATTTCTAGAAGCACAAATTAATCTCCAAAAAACTGGAGATTTAACATATATTCGAGGTAAGAATGATTAGATTATGTACATAATTTTTTTGCAAGTAATTACATAACATTACTGTAGTAAAAACGTATTTTCTTAAGCGTTTCTATCTTCAAAGCAGTATAGCCAAATTGCAATTACAGACCTCAAGAACACTGATAACAATAATGAAGCATTCATATTGAAGTTGCAAAGAGCTCATGAAGCCCTTTCTCAGAATAGTGAAAGCAATGCAAGCTCATTGAAAACATTATGTGGAAGTTTCGGTTCTAAATGGCCATATAAACGCACAATGTCTGCTCCTGCTTCTACAGTGCAACGTCAAGACACAAAAAACGGTAAGTCAAGTACTTTATGTATTTGAAGAAAGCAAATTTAATTTTAGAGTAAACTTGCACTACTATTGTACTTGCACTTGTACTATTAACTTACACTACACTTAATTCACACTTACCCTGAGACTTATCTCAATAGTTGAATATTAGAATTGTTTTGAATTAGTAAAATAACACTTATTTTTTGTAAAAAGAATTTGTACATAATATTTTTTTACAGAAAAAGAGAAAATATATAATAGACAATATTCCGCACCATCACTAAAAAGAAAAAGTTCTCGATTTGGTATAGGTAAGTTTAGAAAATTAATTGAATATTTTTCAATTTAATTTCGTATGCTGACTTCATTAAAGTAATTGACTTTCATGTTGTTTTTAATAGATCATTCAAATCAGTTTAAAGAACTAGAAGATTACCTTCCTAATAGAAATGTTTTTTGATCATATAATAATTTTTCTTATTATTTCTTCAAAACCTTTAATTTAGTAGTTAGTTGAAATGTGATTATAGATAAGTAGCTTTTTTACTGCATTAGATAATAAATGAAACAATTAAGAGCGTCAAAGTTATTGTATGTTATAGTTTGAATTATTTCCCAGATTATATGGGATGTTTTGAGTACACCGTTAGAATATTCCCCTCCTTTCAAAGAGCGTTCTAAAGACATGCTATGCCCCAGTGCCTGATGGGTAGTTAATAAACTCTGTTTTTAAACATAAATGTATATAATTTTACAAAAAACAGAATTTATACAATAGAAACGATAAAATATAATGTTCCAACTATTCACTTTCAATCAGCAATATAGTTAATGTGCAGGTTAAATAGGTAATGTCAAACATTAACGAATTTCGGACTTTAACTGTAACATATACATGAGTTCTATATTTCTTGAAAAACTAAAAGATTTAATTTTTGATATTGTTCATTAATTACAGATGGATACGTCCATTCTCTACACATGATAGACGAAACTAGCAATTTACCAACATTTATTCACAAAATACTAGATCTTGAAGAAGCTGATACTGAAACTTTGCATCTGCTAGTATTTTTGCTAATGCAATTTTTATCAAGACAAGATCAGGTAAATGTTTTTTTTAAATTTTCAATACAAAAAGCGTATGAATAGGATTTGTTATATATGTAAAGTAGTAGAATTTTTTTGAAATAAATTAAATAATATTTTAGGCGTACCCTACTGAAGAAAAGCCGCTATTTAAGACGCAAGGCATTGTCCTACGTCATTTATATCTGCTTCTTGGCTACAATCAATCAGAAAGAACATTTCATACCCAATCACAGAGATTAAGGTAGATGAAGTATTTTATTAATTCACGTAAAATGCCAATGTTTAATATATAATGACTTATTATTATAGAAAACAAGTATACCAAGAATCCAAAAACATTTCACTAAAGTACACATTATTAATTTTAGAAACTCTTCTGTTTTTAACGTATTTATCACAAACTTGCCACAAGTTTTGGATCAAAATAATATTATGGGATGGGCTACTATTCCTCCTATATTGGCGATTTTAAGACATTGTCCTTGTCCACCTAATGTTTTGACAACAGAATATCAACCTCCACAATATAGTCTGTGGTATTTAGAGCCCCATATTAGACGATCATGGTTAATGTCTTTACTCATCATTTTATACAAAGTAAGTTATGAATACTTTTTTTTAAATACTGTTACGTCAAAAACAAGAAACCTTTTTAAATATACCTAACGTTCCTCGTTTTAAATTAGTTTCATAAATGAATCTAATTTGGGATGAGGATTAGTAAATGAGCCTACTAAATATATTGAGAGAATAATTTATTTAAAAACCACCCAGAAAGAAAAGAGTTAGCAAAAGTATAATGAGTATAATTAAAATTATAAATCTTACTTTAAGAATAACGATTACTAGTGGTGTGATGATAATCTGGTAATCCAATCTCAATGGTGTTGAGCACTAGATGTATAATTCAATATGTTGAAAAGAAATACACACCTAAATATTATAGATAAATTAAGTACATTAAGAAGTTGCGGATGAAATAATACATATAAGCAACTGTTTAATTTAACTTGTATAATTTTTTTAGTTTCAGTATGGCCAGCAGGTTTGGTACTATCAGTTACAAGCTTTAATAAAAATTGTGATAAATACATTGAAGGGACAGCATCACCAATGTAAAAGAATTCCAGGAATGGTTGTAATGTCCGGACCTCCAGCTAGATCTAGAGGTAATTAACATTTTGATTAATGTAAAAACAAGATTTAGTTTTAAAAACTTATTGTTGGAATTATTTAATTCATAAAGTTATAAAATCTAAGGAAGTCTAGGATCAATGCGGTTGTTCTTAGAAAATTCAGAGGGTGATTATTGGACTCGTATAACAGTTAAAGTAACGTCTTAACTTAAATCGAACAGAAAAAATTATTCGACAAGTTAGATTAATTAAAATTGTTAAAGATCATTAAATAAATACTTATTATTATTCATGTTATATTTTAGATGTTTCTCAACCTTCATTAGGTGAAGAACACGATTTGTTAAACATTGAGTCTGAATTAATAGAGAGTGAAAATATACAAAACTTTGATAAAGCTGTGACAAATAATCGAAGAAGTTTGAAAAGTGCATCGAATAAAATGTTTGCAATGGATTCAAGGTAATGTAAATAGATAATTTGTTAGGGCTTTTACAAGCAATGCTTTTAATTTTTAACTAAGATCTATTCTTATCAATAATGCAGTTATAACGCTGATGATACCGAATCGGAATTAGCGGCAATACCCGAGAGTATTCAATCTGATAGTACGATGCATTATAGCAGTTGTGGTTCTCTCACAGAAGTTGAAGAAAGTATTTACAATTTTAAAGGCAGAATATCATCATTAAAATATGTTAAAAAGGATCTCACAAGTGTAAATAATAATAGTATCAATATTGAAGAACATACAGAAAAAGGATATCATAGGGTAAGGAATAGTGTAATTATTTAAAAAATTTAACGTTTTGTTCTACAGTATTTAAGGATAATTCGATAATTTATCTCAAATGGTTTTTATTTATATACGAGAGTGCGATTGATTAAAAGCTTTAGGAATAAATTTTAAGTATAAAACGAAAGATTGTGTAGTGGAAAGTTGACGTTTGACAAGGACATCTAGGAGTGAGAGTTGGTCGACAAATAAAAGGAAAATAAGGAACAATAAAAGAATAATATATTGTAAACATGAAGTGTTAAGAAAACAAAGATGTGTGTATTTGAAAGCCATATTTTTAATATTAAGAAAATTTATTATTACTACAGAAATCTCCAGGAGCTAGTGGTGGTTTAAAATCAATGTCTGATGATACTTCCTTGACTGTTCAAATTGGATCAGAAGCTAGTTCTGAGAAACTATTTGAAGTACAGAGATTTTCAACTAGTAATAATAGCAGTAACTTAATTTCCAAAGAGGGTACAGAAGCTGCTAGTGAAAGTATAGATCATGAAAGGTAAAGTAATACCACATGTTCTAAGGTATTAAAAATTTAACTATATAGTTTTATAATAATCTTTATGATAAAAAATCACTAAAGAAATGAAAAGTGAGAAGGTTTCCAAAGACATGCATAAGACACAAAATTGTAAGCCGAATTATATTTAAGTATTAGCTTTAAATCTTTAGTTAAGTTTATTATATTTCAACTTCAGGATAAGTACCAGCATTAGAACTGTTTCCGAATACAATGAAAATGTCAGATCACATTCTTTGAAATCTAAAGGATTTGAGAGAAAGAAAGGTCATCCATTTTGTGTTACTGATTTAACACTTAAAAATCGTCAATTATACAGTATTGGAAGCAGTAATATTAATCACATAAATCCGGATTGTTCTCAAATTGCTAGTGGTAAAAAAGAACTGCAAATGGAAGAAATGAAAGCGAACTTAGTAACACCAAAACTTGAAAGACTTCTTCCAGTGGGCATTATACTTCCTGACAAAGGTTACATAATTGAATTAGTTTATTAATTCGACGCCTTCCATTCATATAATGCTGTATTAAGCTAACATAATGTTGTTCCTATTCAAGATTCTGTGCAATTCTCCTTTTCTGAACATTTCTAAAGACGCTTTTGAGTTTTCTCTTACAGAGGTCCTAAATTAGAAGAAAACATATCTTACACTAAATTTTCAATAAAACTTGTAGCACCCAAAAACTTGAATGGAACTATATTACCATAGCTTTTCAACAAACATTTTATTAAACAGGAGGCATCGAATTATTTGTATTCTTGTAATGTACATATGTATTCTTGTAATGTACATATGTATTCTTGTAATGTACATATGTATTCTTGTATTAATGTAGGCTATGCATTTTAGGTACAACTCAGGAAGGCAATGGATCATCGGTTAGTGTTTTTGAAAAACCAACTAATATAAAGCGTATAGAACTTCCGTTACAAGAGAGACTATTACCTATTGGATTACGGAGAGAATCAGTTACCGGAATAGTCGATTGTGTCCGGCATGTTCTTGGTATATCAATGTCACAAGGTAATTTTTAAATAATAAAGAAAACAATCAATATACTATTGATTCCTGAACGTTAGTTTCTATTGCACGACTATGTTGAATTATGTACTTATTTAAATTTTTAGACAATTTGAATGCACCAAAAAGTATTGCAAATACCTCTGAAGATGATAAACATGTAGAACCCACTTTTAAAGATGATCAGTCTGTAAGTATTATGTACATACTTAAAAGTGATATAACAATTACAGGACAAACAAGTATTATGCATTTAAATTAATTGTATTCTAACAAATCTAATAACGGGTAAGGCTTCCTGAAGTGTTATAGTAAATTTGCATATTCACTGTATTCAATTAACAACATGTGAAATGTAAACGTCATTATGAGTTTATTAAACGGTTTAAAGGATTTTTTAAAAAAATTAAATTTCTCTGAGTTATAAACAATTGAAGTTTTTTACAGTGCTTAATTAAAAAATGCATATCTTGGAATATAATTAACGGATTTTAATGAATCTTATATTTTTGTAAACTTTAAATGCTGCACTTTTAATTAAAAATTTTTTTTTTTAATTTTGTTGAAAATTACTATTTGATATTGCAAAATTAATTGTTTAATTGTAAAATAAACCATGTTCTCAACATTTTAGGAAGTTCGTTCAAATGACATTGCAAAGAGAATTTTATAACGATTCCATACTCGTTTTAAAATTTAATGACACTCAATTACGAAAAAAGTTATTACATTTTTTCTATTGTGCGGCACGTCTCTCTACCGCGTGGTTCACAGTGGTGCAAACCTGCAAATTGTGTTTCAAAAAAGGTTTTATTTTTATTAAAAAGGCTTTATTTTTTAACCGATTTTATTAATTTTTTTTAAATGAAAGCTTATAAAATTGTAAAGAGCTTTGTCGAGCCTGATTTAAAAATTTTTAATTGTTTATATTATTTTGTTTATTGCAAAGTTAACAAAAAAGGAAAATTTTTAAAATAATTTGTTCTCCCATTGATATAATCAAATGTTTATTATTAAAAACTAGTGAAAATTCATGTTAGTGTATACTGCTTGAATAAAAAGAAATAAACAGGTAAAATTTTTAAAATTATAAACAAATTAGGTTAACAAACATTGATGATTCATTAAAATCCGTTAATTATATTCCAAGATATGCATTTTTTAATTAAGCACTGTAAAAAACTTTAATTGTTTATAACTCAGAGAAATTTAATTTTTTTTTAAATCCTTTGAACCGTTTAATAAACTCATAATGACGTTTACATTTCACTTGTTGTTAATTGAATACAGTGAATATGCAAATTTACTGTAACACTTCAGGAAGCCTTACCCAATACCAAATAAATCACTACGTGATACAACACCGGTTACAAATATTATAATTAATTAGCCAACAATAAAAAAAGATGTCAAAATTTATTAGTTCAATATAAACATGGGTATTATTTTTCAATGTTGTAGAATTCAAAGTCAAATGGTAAACACTCTTGTTTGTGTTCTAATCAGAAGAGATTAACAAAGCAAGTAGCAATGGAATTTCCACATTCAACATTTGATTCTGATAACTGTATTCATCATTTAAGAAGTACGAGTAAGAAAAGTACAGCTAAAGATTTAGCTCGTTTAAGACGGGATAAGATTGGCAAATCGTCTACATCTACAAGTCGTACAGTGATATCTTCATGTCGTCATGAGTCTTGGTAAGATTTTCTAATTTATCTTTTCCTTAAGTTAGTATCTTTTCTTAATTATTTTTGGTCGTGGTGAGACTTTTCTTTACCTCATCAAGGGCTGAATGGCATACTCTTCAATTTGCAAACTTATAATCGATTTCTCCGCATTTGAAGCACGCAGTCGATCTATCTACCGCATTACAATCTCTTTCCATGTGCTCGTAATCAGAGGATCGAAGAAATCTAGTAACCATCACTCACTTATTAATTGGGCATTACATAAAGCCAACCTTGATACTACCTGATTCCTGCAGCCTGTCTACCTCTTCTGGGTCGGTGTCTGCACCCGAAATCTTCATTTTTTGTTGGTTTAGTCGAAGGATGAACATATTCCTGTTTCTTGCAGAACACCTGACATAATTTACTAGACATCTTCTATTTGGGTATGACAATCCAAGTCGTGAATCTTCAGCGTTAGCCTTCAATCTACAGGCTCATCCATTTTTTCTACCCCTTCGGTAACTTTAACAGCGTAGGTCTTTTTACTGTGATCACCTTAGAATTTAATCAGGAAATCTTCTTTCTTTCGAGCTCTTGCAGCTTTAACTCTTATGTGGTTGGCGTCTAGGTTTATCTCCTTACGAAGCTTACCCAAAACGTCAGCAAGCGTCTTACCCTGATCTACGCGGTTGACCATTGTCAATCTCCTCGTTACATTTTTTACAATTTTGAACAATCTGGTATTGGCGTCTCCGTACAATCATGTCCATCTTCTTTTAGTGTGTTTCCATATTTTTTCTCTTAGTAGTTAAGGTTCGAGTCTTCTTTGGACTACCACATTGTTACATGTAATTTTTAATAAAATATAATCGCAAAGTCCATTGTTAATTTATTTGGGTTAATTAAAATTTTTATGTCTTTAGGCCTGGTCCTAAAATGCAACCGAATTTAAATAGCACATTGCAACAGGCCTGTCATGCAGATTTTAACCTAAAATCCAGTTTATTTAGGATAGGAGATGAGTGTGTTCATGAAAGGTAAAACAATCGTTAAAATTTATTTATAAAACTGTGAAATATTTGTCAAAATAAAACAATGTGATTTGAAATAAAAGCTATTATTAGGGATTAAGATAAGGAAATTGTAATTTAGTACACAAAATTGATGACTACTTGTTTTAATTGGACAATGTTTGCATCATGAAAATATAAGTAATGTTTATTAAATATAGGTGTTGCGAATGTGGATTAATAAAAGAAGAATACTCTGATGAAGAGCTTGGATTATGTATTATTGTTTTGGGAACTTTTGTTCATAGAGAACCATCGTTAGCTGCTCCGTTTTTACCAGATATTCTTAATGCCGTTACGAGGTAAGAAAGCAGATCTAAATAGCTGATTCCAAAATTGCAACAAGGAGAAATTTATTTCTAACAATCGATATTTTGTAATACTTTAGATTGTATCCATAAAAAATGTTAATTCTTTAAAAACTTTACACTTACAGAGTTTCTCTTAAGGCAATGTATCCTTGGCAAAGTGAAACTAATTTACATTTACCGGGCAGTGCTATTAGTGTAGCACATCAGTTTCTTCGATGTGTTCTACATCAAATGGCTCCAAATGCTATATTTATGCAAATGTTTCAAACGCGCATCAATGGTAAGTTTTAATGATAAATTAATAAATACACATAGTCGTTGACTACACCTCTTCTCTAAATCATAGAAACCACATTAAAATCATAATAGATGAGAATAATTAATTATTTAATTCATATTTATGGGAACCCGAAATCCATCAGGCGAGCAAATTCCCAGCAAATAAAAAACATATCATTACACTTGTAATACTTTCTATATTATTTTCAGTACTTACAAGGATTCAATTTTTTAAAAGCGTTGCCCAAGCTCTTACAGATTTCAATGATTTAAATCCAATTGCTCCATTACAATTGTTACTAGAAGTGAGTTGTACAATTTTTGAATTTTAAACACTTTATATTAAAATCAAACGAAGTGGTTTTTTCTGATAATTTTTTGTGGGTATTAATTAATTTTTTTGTTTAGACATTGAACTCAAAAAAATCCCTTCCTGTGGGTAAATTATCAACGATTTTGCATAATGTTGCGAGTTATTTAGACTGCTTGCCTTTGGAAGCTGGTTTGGGTCCTGGTATTATTACGTGGAGTGGACTATTATCTCAGTTTGAAGGATTCTTTAGAAAATTAGTTATGCTATTACCTACAATTGAAGACATAACACCAGCTCACAGAATTATGATATCTATAATGAAAGTACCTGGAATCCAACAGTCTAAGGTTAGTGAAAGAATGTTTTACTTCAAACGAATTACAGTCTTAATTAATCTAAATAATTACCGTGCATACTGCGCTAATGCAACAAACAATTTTTTAAAACCTTTGTATTCATTTGTTCTGTTTTAGGGACTTCTAGATCCATTTTCAAAAGTTCTTAGTTATTCCATACAAAATTCCTTCTTGAAAAATAATTTTCTGACTGAACTCTGTCAACTTTGTCATCGAGGATTCAATCGAGAAAGAGATAAACAATTTTTAGGAAGGACTATTGTATTCGAACTAGTACAAGCAATTAAATTTAAAATAATTATACCCGATTCTAACTTTCTACTTCTACTTCATTTCGTCCTTCAGGTAAAAATATCCTTTTGCTGATGACCAAAAAATTTCAAGTCCATAATTTAATTACCTTAAAGATATTCTCTAAATGTTATTCCTTGATTACATTTTTATAAGTATTGTTGTATACTTTGTATTTTTATTTATTATTATTGTATCGTAGGACGTAGGTGGATTTTTACATACAACCGTACCTGTAAAGGAACTATCTTCTGAGATCTCACCTTTATTTAACTCCAATAATTCTGAAGCATTAAGAAATCAAATATCAGATGTTCTTGAATTTTTAGCAGATTTTCATACTATAAGTAAAATAAAGGTAGAAACATACAAGTGCTTTCAATTAATTAAATTTATATCACAATGTTTGACATTATCTTTGAACAATTAATATTTTCAGAGTTTCAATAAAGGACTACAATGTGGACTTAATGAAGACACATTAGGAGGAATATTAAAATCTGGACTTGCACAATATCTCGCATTGGAAATTACCAGAGGTAACAGTAGGGAGAATAGAGCAGTTTCTAGATTCTTACCCTGGCTATATAATCCATCTTCAATGTTACAACTTGGGTATGTACTACAACATTTCTATATTTTTATTAAAAAGTAAATGTAATTAACTACTTTTTTCTGAATCATCATTTAATGATGAAACTATTTACTCAAAATTGTCCATCTTTTATTACTGTTTTGTAGTGTACGAGAATATGCGGAATGCATAAGTCATGTAAGATTATTGACTTGGTTGCTGTTGGGCTCCTTAATACACAGCGTAACTTATACTATTAATAGTAATGTTCAATCTCACACTCTTCCATTATCATCAGCTCAGCCAATCAATGTAGAAGGTTCTTGTTATGTGGCAGATCATATACAAGTTATATTCAGTGGGTATCCCGACCAATCTAAAACTAATGTTCAAAATGTTTGTGCTCTATCTCAAGCTTTCATTCTATGCCAGGTAAGACTTTATATTTAATCTGACGATTAACATTTTTTCTAAAGCTAATCGCATTACATTTTTAAGACCTTGAACTTTAAGGAATCTACCAAATTCAAAAATCCATTTTTTTATCAAAAACCCCTATTCTCAAACTTGGTAATTCATTAATTAGTAGTAACAAATACTGACCATGAATTTATAATAAAAACTCACAAATGCTCCATCAATATTTTCTTATGTCCAATGAAGCAAAGTTTATAATGATTTCAGTTGTGGACAGTTTATTTAGAAGAAATTATAAAGAACAATTCTTCCGGTTTGGAACATAGCAATGCAGCAATGAACATTCTGTTAGACTTTTGGGGGAAAGTTACACCCTCCATACTGCATTTAGCTGCTTATTCTAAACAGGTAACCCTTTATAACTATTGCTTCAATTTTATGTACTTGTTCAATTGTAACAGAGTAGAACATTAATGAAGAATTTAGATCGAAGTATTTCTATAACACATAATATCCGTTCACATACTAATTAAACAATATAAACCAAATATGAAGATGTAAGGTGATGATAGTCGGAATAAATTTAAAACGATGATGAGGTTCATAAATAACATAGTTTGTAATATGCAACAATAAAATTAAAACCATTACAGCTGGCCGAAATGGTGAATCTACATTTCCTCAACTTATTCGACATTCTAATGGATCGAGGGTCAATTTTATTAAATAAATTAATGCCAATGTGGACTCCTATACTGTTTTCTAATAAAATGCAGGTGGGTTCAGCAAACAATATCTTGTTTCAATTATATTTGTTTTCAAACCATTTGTCATTAAATTACTTGTACTACTTGTGATAGGTTAATACTTGACATTTTAGTGTTACTTACCATTAGGTCTAAAAAATTTATTGTGCCAAATACTATTTTTTCAGTGTGTTGGTCATCTACAAGTGCGATTAAAAAATTACGATAGTGATATGGTACAATCTCTAGAGGATTATTTTACATCAAACCGTCAAGAAACGAATAAGAAACTTTTACGATGGTTAGAAAGGTTGCAGTTCAAAATGGGACAAATAGAATTGCAATCTTGTAATATTACTCAATTTTATTCTATATAGAAGATAAATTTTATTAGTTAATTTCTAGAGCACTCACAATGTAATAAGCATAAAAATTTTAATAAATTGTAAGTGTAACAAGAATAAATATAGCAGTGAATTTATTTAATTTATTAATTTTTAAGTTGTTGTTACGTCATCGTAGTGTATTTTCAATAACCAATAATAATGTGCATATTAATAATAATATGTATAATAATAATAATAATAATAATAATAATAATAATAGGGGTGGCACCAAAGTCAAATTCAGTCAAGGAAACAAGACAGCCACAACAACGAACAACAATGATCGTAAAAGTGGCTAAAGGAACCACATTTGCCGAAGTGCTGAGGAAGGTTCAAAAAAAGGCTGTCCTGAGGCCAGTCAGACAAAGGTTGTGGGAGTTTTACCCACTAAAAAGGGAGATCTCCTTATTAAAATTGGAGGGTCTTCAAACAAGAGGTTGTTCACTGAAGAAGTGACAAAGGTAATCGGCGACCTAGGTAAGGAGCATTGTTTCTACGTTAGCAGCGGGAAGCAGGAAGGTGACGGTCCTTGGACTAAACAAGCGAGAAGTAAAACTCGCTGTCGTAGTCACCAGCCAAGATAACGCTGATAGATTGAAACACATTAAGATTGGGTTCGTGTCCTGCAAGATCAGAAGGAGAGCTATGGTGCCTTAGCTACGACCATACCCTCTGGGCACAGAAACGTGTTTGTTCTAGAAACGTTCCTAAAACGTTTTTAAAACGTTTCATGTCCTCTACATAATGTCTTTAAAACGTTTTATGTTCTAAAAACGTTTTTAGAACATTGGACGTTCTTAAGCCGTTATGTAGTAGACATGAAACGTTCTAAAAACGTTTTAGGAACGTTCCTAGAATAAAGACGTTTCCGTGCCCAGAGGGTATAGGCTAAGATTGCGAAGCAGTAGACAGGTCGGCTGCGTGCTTCAAGTGCGGAGAAGCCGGTCATAAGGCAGCAGATTGTTTAAAAACCCCATACTGCTTCTTATGCCAGGCGTAAGCTCATGATATTAATAAGACTCAGGTTAATTCACAAGCAATGATAAAGGAAAATGTAATTAATATTAAATCCATTTATTTAGATTTACTAAATAACCCATGAATTTAGAACTATATTATCGCTTATAATAAATTTTTAATTATAATTTTAACGCATTAGTAATATAATTAAACTTAAAAATTGCCAGAGAAATTAATTTAATTTTAAACACGAATCTATTAATATATCTTTAACATAACAAACCAAAAGAAGAAATTGTACTTTCTTTTTTGAAAAAATATATCTTTGTGCAAGTGAAACATTATTCAATAAGTAAAATCCCAGTAGACAGAAAAATCACCTTACGTTTTACGAACTTTCCCAAAACATTTTAAAAACGTTCCTGATGTTCTGTGCCGACAGGGATAGTAATTAAAAGCAACCATTGTTGAAAATATTTGTCTTTAAAATTATCAATTTTTTCTTCTACCATCCCTCGCTGTTCCATCAAACTCTAAAATATTTTTGTAAAATACTGCACTCAGTGAAGTTCTTATTTCCATTTCGAATTTGAACTTTTCAGTTTTCCAATATAATGATCTCTTTCGCCATGTGCAGCTAGTTCTTCATCCAAGAGTAATTCAAAATTTCCCATTGCTTCACTAGTAGGACACTTATTCCACTTTACGCTGAGGAAAATAAAGTTAATTTTAATAACAAACTTAATATAGAAGTGTATTTTAATAAAAAGTTAGTCTTCATAAATATAATTCAAGAGTAGGAATTTAGAACTTGGCGAGTTCTAATGTAAAAAAGCACATTTTTGTATATAACTTTATGTTCATGATTTATGTTGATTATATAGAGGACGTTAAGTTGTTGTTGTACAGTAGACAATTATTTTCCAGACAGATTCTCCTTTGACATGTTATTGTCAGATTTGTTAATAATATTAATAGTTGTGGATTAAGAATTAATTATTGTTTTTGTTAATTTTTTTATCATAAAATTAATTGACAAATTTTAATTTGTTCAAAACTACCCTTTATCACATTGGTTCCAAATGCCGAAAACTTGGGCAAAACCCGAAAAAGTAATTAAATAATTTTTAAAATCGTTACTCAGGGGTTTTCGAGTTTGCCTGTAAATTTCCACAAATTTTAGTAGTCTTTTATTTAAAAAAATAAAGACTTTGAAATCAACTCAATAAAAAGTCGTTAAAATAAATGGCCATTTTCTAAAGTGCTAACACTTTAGAAAATGGCCATTTATTATACAATGAGTATATTTAAAAATAAAAAATCTTCCTTTAGGAATAGCAATTATTATAGCTGTTGAAGCTGGTGATTGTAATCTTGATTTCCGATTAAAAGACTAGACACAAAGGAGCCTGTGGTTTTTTTCCTTAATAGTTGTATATTAGACTTATGTTAACACTAATGGGATTTAGTGTATTGTATTCTTAGGGATTTTACTTTTCTTCCAGACTGGTCGTCTCCAGAATAAATTTCGATGCTTCGAAATTTGATAAATTGTTTCAATATTAGGTTTTGAAACTTGGACTTATTTCCAAATTATCTCTTCTTGAATTTTCAGTTATTACACTTGGAAAAATCGGTGTACTTATAGATTGTTGCCCGAAAAGTATCTGAAAAATATACTTGGAGATGTAGCTTAGTTAACTTGTAAACTCTAAACTATAGGATTGTACTTCGAATCAGCTTCGATGTGAACTTAGTGATTTCCAAAAAAATACTCTCTGATCTAACGAAGATGCTTCCCCTTTTTATATCAAAATCTTCTAATGGAACATCATGCACGAAAAATACACGTGCCGAAACTCGTCCAGTGCAGGTAGATGCAGCGGGACGTATCGGGCCACCTTCGACGGGACTCGATAAGACTTTTAGCACAGGAGTCTGGTATGCGTGTTTCTCTCTATTTGGAATCAAAGTACAGTGTGATGTCACTTGGACTAGTTTCTACGGGATTTGATAAGACTCTCAGGACCTGGGTTTGGTATGTGTCTTTCTCTCTCCTTCCTGATGTGTGGTCTAGTATAGGTTTACCGTATTGATGCCTAATCGTTATTCCTCTTACATTACTTTAAAATATAAACTTTTCTTTCTTGGATTTGAAATAACTTATACTGTTGTTTCGAATACATAGAAAATACAATATAAGAAATACCATATCAATGGAAAATGTACTGAATATAATGCAATAATATATGACATACAAATAATACACACATACATATACAAGTAAATATAAAATTTTTATAGTTACATCCTAAATTATAAGAAGGGTAACGTTCATTTTTTAACGTTCTATCCCTGCTAGACATTGTTCGCATCATGGATATGTTAAGTAGATCCTGCCAATGTAAATGAGTGGTAGAAAAATGACTACCTGCGGGGTAATGCTTCGGCTAAATACCTCGGAAAGGGTCGCTTCTATCAGAAAACATACCAACCTAACTATTTAGGATATTAAAAGTTCTCGGTTTAAACTTTTTTTGGGAGGGGTTTGGCCACGTTTTCGGTATTTGAAACCACTGTCCCGTTTGTTAGGTTAGTGACATTGATCAATCAACGCTGGTTTACAATAATATTTTCAATAATATAACTTTAAAGATTAGACTTACTCAGGAATTCCACCAGGTGGTAAGACGATTGATATAATGTTATCGATTAATTTATATTTTAAAATACGATCGTTTACTGTTGTGGATGTCAATGATGGCGAGGCATTGACCTAAATGTAAAACAGTTAAAATTATTATGCTATGAATTTAATTATTCAAATACACATTTAAAATCATTTTAGATGTTGTTAAGTCCGAGTTAAATGTGTATCACAAAACTGTCACGTTACACTTTTATTATGACATTATTATAACATTACCTCGATTAACCATGGCTTCAGTTTATTGTCTATTATGATATCATAGCCATAGCATTCAAAGCAATGCCTATCATTAGCAATCACTGGTGTTACAGCCTTTAAAGAGTGAATGATGCACCAGGAAATATTTGCAAAAAGTTTCTCGGTGACTTGTTTGCCTCGAGTACTTTCTAAATAAAGTCGTAAATTTTGTACACTCAATTTTCCTCCATGTAAACTATTATATTCGTCCTAATTTCAACAAAATGATTTTTAAAAATTTATTAAACATTGAAAATCGTTTTTTCAGCACTTACTATTAAAGTTTACTTTATTTCTGTGTCTCATAAAAGCTTATGAAAAACTGGTTCAAAAGAGATCTTAAGGGTGTCAGTACGCATGAAATAAAATTCATACATACCCCATGTTTTTGTACAGACACATTTGTTAGGTGCACGTACATATTGTCCAATTCTTGCATACTTGTATCGTACTTTACTGTACAAAATCGACAAAATCCAAGTTTAAAAAGATATACCTTCAGTGGACGGAAAGATGTAATCAAAACGTACAATCGTAAGTCAAACTTTTTGCCTCCTATAAGTAAAGGATTTTCTATGTACCTAAATAAATATAATTATTTTACTAAGGATGTTAGCGTTAAACTCTAGTTTGCTTAGAAGACTATATAAGAGATAAGGGTATCTCCCTAAAAAAGTAACAGCTATTAACCAAAGGATTTTATAAAATAAAATCAATCATACGTCCCTAGCGGCAAGCAGAGAGAAAGAGTTGTAATCTGGCTAGACTTTTAATTGTAAGTATTGCAAAATTTGCAAACTCATACCTTGAGATGACGTAGAGCTCTTTTATTAGATTCGGATTTAAAAATGTTTTAGCTTCTCTTGACCATTTTCTTAATTTGCTCAATTTGTTTATCAAAAAAATCCCAGTTCCTTGAGATTTTCCACATGGCTTCATTATCCATGTACTCTGTGGACATTTACGATATTCTTCGACAAACATGTTGTAATCTTAAAATGGAAAAATTTATTTGTAAATAAAATGTTGATATTTATATTATAGTTATAGAAATTAACTGATCGGGAACATAAATGGAATCGTAATCCAATGAGTAATAGTTGGGCTTCATATATTGAGGACCTCAATTAAGACCTCCAAGTCCCGAGCTCTTACGGAACGCATAAAGTATAAATTGGAACTTGCATCAGAATATCTGCGGGATTCAATTATCTCCTTCATTGAAAGAAACTATCTAGTCAAAAATTGGATTATAACAGAGTTAATAAATGATGGAACTCCTTTTTGGAAGGACATAGACAAACAGTAAAACAGCTTTTCAATAAAGCCAAGAAACGTAAGAATCAGCAAGCATGGTATGTGTATTATACTGTTTATAATTCTTATTAGCAAGAGATTAAGAGGGAACGGGGAATCAGTTGAAGGAGTTTTTACGAGGAAATCGAACGAGTACCAGAAGCATCAAGACTTTATAAGTATTAGATAGGGACCCAACGGTCCAAATTCACTACTATTAAGTTACCTAAAAGGAAATTCGCCAAAGATGAAAGGAAGAATCTAAAGTATCTGATGGAAGTATACTTCTCTGAACTGGTGGATACTTTTATCAGACAGGAATGTTGGGTTATCACCCAAATACAAATCGCCACGAATCTTTTTAATTATACATAAATCCTGAATATTTTGTTAATCCGTGAAGAAACGTGGTTCAAAAATTAGAATTCTGTTGCTAAATGTAGAATAGGATCAAAGGGAACATGAATCTTTGTTACTAGAAATCCTTATCCTGGCTTTTAAAGATACCCTACTAAAAAAATAATGACGAAACATCAGAATTTCTGGTGTCTTTGAGCAGTATTTCTTACAATTGCAGCTCAAAAACATTAAAACGAAATAGAAACTTTCAAAATTCTGTCAAGAATCATCACAATTTTAACGACTGACAAGGGTATTATTTATGACTGTAAAGGCCGTCACGCTTTTTATAACTTAGGTATAAAATCGAAAAACCATGACATTTTTATGTTTATAATCATATGTGTTTATTTCAACATTATTATTAATTTTTAAAAACTCAGATTATTTTGAAGACTGTATTAGGTATACCTCATATTCTCTTGGCTTAAAATTCAAAAATAAAGTTTTTTTAAAATAAATTTTAGATATTTGGAATCATGAAATATCACAGATTCTTACTTTTTAAATTATAAACTTTAATTAGTTGAATTAAATAAATTTCAAATCATTAAATTTTTGTTAAAAACCATAAACCCACAGGACAAAGGTCTCCTTTTAACCGCTCGAATAAACTCGGCAACAATGATCAATTCGATATGCATCTTTCTTTCACAATAGATTTCCTTAAAACAAGAATTTTATAACTTAAAACTTTTGTATTTTAACTAATTCAACTTTGTAATACAAAAACTTAGTTAAAACTTACTTAAAAATGGTATTTTACGATTCCAAATATCTCAAATTTATTTTTAAAATCTTTTATTTAATTATCACCAAATCCTTATAATTTATTGTAACAAATGTTTTTTAAAATAAATTTTAAATATTTGGAATCGTAAAATACCATAGATTCTAAATTTTTATATTAAAAACTGTGGGTTTATATATTTTTAACAAAAATTTAATCACTTGAAATTTGTTTAATTCAACTAATTAAAGTTTATAATTAAAAAATTAAGAATCTGTGATATTTCATGATTCCAAATATTTAAAATTTATTTCAAAAATATTAATTTGAAGATATTAAAAGATACCCTTCAAGTATGGTTAGCCTGGCTTGCAAAGTAATGTGAGAAGTTGACAGAATTTTCACAAAACATCAAATCCATAATTTAAAATTCTGTCAGAAATAAACAAAAAAAATCGCAAATTATCAGAGTCACCAAAAAGCATCAGAAAATCTGAAGAGTAATCAGAATGTCTGATATTTTGTCATTAAACAAAACTTATTTATCTTTTGTTTTAATGTGCTCTGTGCCACGATTTGATAGTAAAATATAAAATAAAGCAATAAAGGAAATTCTTTTTTATTTACAACCAAGTACGCTGAAAACTAAACAACGATATTAGGTAAGAGAAACTTGTTATAATTTAATTTAAAGGTATTTTTATTAAAAAATTTTAAGCGATTGGTGCTGTAAACTGCTGTAAACATACTAGTCTGAAAGCTATAAATTATTTTTAATTTTATTAATTGTGAGGCTTAAAAAGAAAACATCAAATTTTTTGCTTCTTAGGTACATTTCTTCGGAGCGTGACACAATTAATGAATTTTAATACTAACAATCCTTAGGAAAATGTCAAGTTATGGACCAATCTTGCTTCACCTTATCATTTTTTCTATTTTGACAACATTTTATGATAAAGGAGTAAATGCTCAGCCGATTAAAAAACGAATACGTATGTTTAAACAAAACTTATAATTTGCCATGTAATAAAATACAAGTTAAAAATGGATGATGAAAAAACAATTGTTTTTTAAAGTTGACCTTGAAATTCAAAGGCAAATTCTTAATTTCAATATATTTAAAAATCGTTTTTTTTTCATTTTTTTTCATCACAAGTTCGTAGCTAGAGAAAAACTTTTTAAAAATTAAAAATTTTGTATAATTGATCAAATATATAATGATAATAACATTTATAATTAATTTTTCAGTACAAAAGTTTGCAACTGAAGGTATGTACTCTTTTTCAATAAGACTTATGCAACAATAAGAGGTAAAAATCTTGTATTATGTTCACACTTTTATTATTTAAATCTTTTTCAACTTATTAACTTTGGAAATCAATTTTTTAGATTTTGGACAGTCATTCAACGAAGTACCTTCAATTAATTTTAAGGTATCTTGTTTAATAATTACTTATTAATGAAATATGTAGTGTAAATTTTGTCATGCCTAAAACCGTCACATCTGGATAAGCATAATTCATATAGATTTAACAGATTGCATTTTTTTTACTATAAAATTAATGAACGCCTTTTTAAAAAATCCAATGTTAAAAAATGAATTTGTCAATAAAAATTTTTTATTTTTGTAAATAATTTTCAAAAATATTTTAATAAGTTAAATTTGTTAGTTAATTGTAAATTTTAATTTAATTTTATATGAATTGAAACTTGAAATTTGAAAATTTTAACATTTCATAGAAAAGTTTGTAAATAATACATTTTCCCATATCTCAGTTGTAAAACAGAACATGATAAGAAGAATCCTTTAAAAAAATGTTATAAAACAAAATAAACTCATTTTTTTATAAAAATAATTATTTATTTATCTTTATTGAATAGGGTGATCTACTAAGAAAATGGGGCATTGAGGTTGATGAAGAAGATTTAAATATTATAAAAAGTGAATATTTTAATGATCCATTACAAATGGCAAGAAGATTGATGATAATAATTTTTGGCAAAGAAAAGCTACAACAAATGACAGCATCTCAGTTTTTTAATATATGTTATGATGCTATACCTCAAGATATCTTAAATATTGTTTTCGGTAAGTTTTAAACAAAAAGAAAATCACAACATATATAAAGCTTTATAATTACATAAATAATTTATCTACTTTAATAGTAGATATAAGTAAATAATTTCTATTTCAGAATATATAAACGCACATGCCGAATACAAGGTAGATAAAAAATCATTGATAAAAAGTATAAACATGTTATGTACCAATCTTCGGAGAAGGAATAAGTTAAGGAATGAATCAACAAGGGATAATGATGACCAAAGTTTGCCAGGTATGTTACAGCTGTTATTAATATTTTTTCCACTTATTCTCTTTAAAATTTTAATTAGTTTAATAGAGAAAATCCTTTTTTATTAAAACTAATCGATTACATTATTTATTATAAACATATTATCATATAGAATTAAATTTTATAGAACTTTTTATAGTAATTTATACTGATTATTTTTATAGGTTTTTCGAAATCAGAAAGCGACAATCTTTTAAATTCTTATCAGGTTGATATCACAAAAAACAGAATTTCTTATAACACATAATCTGAAAAACCCTTTTTAAATAAATTTACTATGAAATACAATGCATAAGTTTTTGTACAAGAATAATTTTTTTTTATTTTAAATGTTTAGGAGAAACTTGTAAATAATTGGGGCATTCATATAGATAAACGAAATTTAATATTTATCACAAAAGCATATTATTATAGTCCGTCCTATATGGCAAAAGAATTTCTGAAATTAATTTTTGGCGAAAAAAAGTTACAACACATGTCAGTAATGTGCAATCGTTCTAAGAGCATTTATGACACTATACCGCATGATGTCTTAGATTTTGTTTTCGGTAAGTTTTTTACACAAAGTAAACCTCAACTTATGACTCTTATCATACTATTTCACGGCTTTGGAACAAAAAAAAAACAAAATACCTATGAAAACTTATGCTTCATATGAAATTGTTTATTATAATGACTATTCCGTCAATTATCGACATATTTTAAAATCCGATTCTTTTTTTTATTGGTACAATAAATTTTCTGAACTCAGAAATCAGTCCAATTCGAAAATTTTGCTTTCTCGAATTCAAAATAAAAAGGGAAAAATCATTTTGTTCACTTTCTATTTCTGTATGTATGTTTAAAAACATTAATTTCTTGGTCGACAATTAATTAATTAATTAATTAATTAATTAATTAATTAATTAATTAATTAATTAATCAAATTACGAGAAAAGTTCCTTTTTAAATAAAATATATAACTGTTGACCATTATTTTTAAAAGCCTTGTTTGCTTCAACACCTTTAATTTAAAATATAAGGAAATAACTTCAATTTCAGAATATGTAAACTTACATGCCAAATCCAAGATAGAAAGAAAATTATTTAACAAATCAATGGCAAACGTTTGCACAGGTATACGAAGAAGAAACTTGACTAAACAATTGCCGCTTACATCGAATACATGAGATAAAGACAATATATTAACCAAAAAATTCCAGGTATACTGCACCAATTTTAAACCTTTCCCTTTTATTTTAAGCCTTGTTCTATGTAAACTGTTAATTACTGGCTACAATAAAGAATATTGACCTATAAAAAATTGGATACTCTGTGTTTATTTATTCTCTTTGTCATCTACTTTTGTGAAATATGGTGAATTTTTCGTTCTCCAAAATTTTTTCTAATTCAATTTTTCGAATTTTATTTTTATAATATGAAATTATATATTTGTGTCACGCACCGAAGAAAGGTACCTAAGAAGCAAAAAATTTGAGGTTATGTTTTTAATTTTTAAAGTAAAAATACAGAAAGAAAATTTATCAATTATAAATTGAAAATTATTGATCTTCAATAAGTCTTCATTATTTCCAAAATAGCCAATGAAAATTGGTTTCAAATTCAAATAATTAAAAATAAACTTTTAATCAAGAAAAATCTAACACGATTCTAACCTATAATTCGTTTGCTTCTTGGGTACCTTTCTTCGGAGCGCGTCACATTTGTGTTCCTCTCTGTACGATTCAAAAGAATGTAACTGATAAATGACAATCTATTTTTTAAACTGTTTTATAATACTTAAATTAGAATAAATATTATGCTTTTAACTATATACAGAAAAATAATTTTTTAAGAAGAAATACCTGCAGGTAGAACAAACGTCACTGGGATAAAGTTTAAGTAAACGTATTTTCCTGGACCTTCACCTCTTTCTGCAATAGGACTTCCTTCACGTTCCAAATCTTTGCGATATCTTTTAATATTTTTCACCAAAAGATCTTTACGTGTCAATTCATAATGATTTGGAAAATGATTGATAGCTCTGTTAATAAAAAAAAATTAAAAAATTATTATTACAAAAATAGTACTCACCCTAACAACAACTGATATTTTAGGAATTCTTGGACGTGACTGGAAATTAGAATTATATCTATGAGATCTATATATGATATCTATGAGACATCTTACGGATATTCTGGATACCCGTTGCTATTTAGGCGAGTCTCATGTATGTTATAGGTGGATAAAATAGTTGTTCTTTTGAACTGCGTACTAATTGAAAATTCAAGATGGCGGATCCAATATGGCGAATAGAAGTTTTTGAAAATCGATAAAATTGCATGGAATTACTCACTCGGGGGTTTTCGGGGTCGCTGATTACGAATATAAAGTGCTATTTTTAAAATTCAAATTGGCTGATCCTATAAGAATCAATTTAAAAACTTACTGGTTATCTTGCATCCTGTAACCTATTTCCACGCTGAAAATATTTCTGCAAGAAAGAGTAGCAGCCCTATAACAAAGTAAAAAAAAAATTAAATAAATAAATTAATTAAATTATTTAATATTTAAAAATGGCGGTCAGAAGTTATTATACTTTATTTGAAACGATAATGTTTATCGTTTATGAAACATTGAAATCGTAACTTGTGAAGACTCGTTTTTAACCTTGAAAATTTTTACTTTAATTTGCGCCCAAGAAATTAAAATTTTTTTTAAATATACAACTACAGACATTATTAGACTAAGAGATTTTTCTTTCTATCATAAATATTCAATATTCCTTATGACTAGATAGCGAAAAATAATTACCAATAAAAATTCCAATCATCTTCAGGTCCAACTTGAGTCCACCCACGTTTTTCAAAGTTATAAACTATAACAGATTTGTCCATATCCGTACAAAAGGCTACCTTCATCTTGCTTTATTTTTCTTCAAAACCTATAAGAGATTAAAATTCAATACATTAATTAATTAACTTTAATATTTATTTAAATTTAAATTTAAGTATTTTATAGTATAAAGTTGAAACTCTGCTTATCCACATACCTGGATTAAATTTACCGTTACTATATTCTATTTAATTTTCCTTTTTTTTTCTTTTTAATTTTCCTCAATTACGCGACAGCAATTTTGAAAATTATTATTCGAAAAATAGTGTAAATATTAATTTTCACAATTTCTTTATTCATCTAATTTGCCGTTTGCTAAATTGTTGAAATTCTTAAAATTGGTTATGATGACAACAACGTTTAATCGATATATTCTGTTGCTAAGATCAGAGAGTGAAGAAATATTATCGTAAGTCTTTACACTTTTAAAAATGTTTTCTTAAAAATCAAATGCGCTTAAAACTTAAACAGAATTATTATATAAACTATCAACGAATTTAAAAAAAAAATTTTAATTTTTTTACCTCTGTTTTAATCTTTAAAATTAGGAAAAGAATAACAATTTTGTTAATTCAATTCAATCACTACAAAATGTTTAAAGAAGGTAAAGAAAACGTTATACTTTAGGAAATAAAACAATTATTCTAATAAATAATACGCAAATATTTGCAATCATAAAGATTTATTTGTTTCAGAATTTTTTGTCGGTAACATTGGACCGCAAAGTGTTAACTAAGTACACGCTATTAAAAATGAGCATAATACAAAATACCATTTCGACAATACACAAGAATAGTCTATAATTTAAGAACAAAAATTGTACTTAAAGGACGAAAAAAAACAAAAATTAAAAAAAATCACTGAGATTATTATCCATTTCATTTGTTGTGTAATACAATGTTTCACTTCAAATAACAATATTATTATTATTGCTTCTAATTTTTAGTTTATATAAAAGTAAATATGCCGCACTTTCTAGAAATACTAATTTATCACATATTTGTTAAAATAAGTTTAAGAGGTTAAGTAAAATGGAAAATAAATTATATTAATATATTATTATATATATATATAGAAAAAAATTACAATCTAAAGTCTTAACTGTATTAAAAATGGAAAAATTTGTTTTTCAGAAAAGTTTTTTTTTATATAAAGTTATTAAAGATTACAGGCTTTCTATCAAAAGTACAAAAATACAGCACACTTAAATATATTTCGTTTTTTTTCATATAAAAAATTCACTTAAAAACGGGCAGTCTAAAATCTGTCTATGCCATATTTTTCCAATTCGTGGAATGTTAATAGATTTTCTAAAAACTACAAATTACTTAACCTCTTATTGGCAATATTTGTAGATTCGTAATTTTACAATATTCAAAGTTTCATTCATTATCAAAATGTCGAATAAATATTTTCAATTTTTTTTTAAGAAACTTTCTTACGAAACAATGAATTATTGTCGAAACGAAAATTTCCATCCATCTCAATCTAAATTACTTTTAGTTTACAAATAAATTAACAATTTCAACGATTTTTTCGAATAGAAAAAAAAATGAAAAAAATTCAAATTCAATATTGCAGAGAAAAAAAATAAATACAAAAACTGCTTCCGAACAGAAGCAAAATTGTATTAATCTCTAAAAGAAATTCAGTTTGAGAAAGATAAAAATTTAGGTTACAATTTGAATAATACTGAAGAAAAATCTAATACATATTCGACATTTTTTTCTGTGACAGAGTTGCTTAATTTGTAAATAATACAAAATTGATCTACAAGAAGACGGTACTTATTCCACAAGAGTAAATAAACCAATTTTTTAAATTTTCCAAGTTTTCATGGACAGATTTCTTTTACATTTTATTTGTCATTGTGTTGCATTCCAAAAATTCTAGGAACATTATTTGCCTCTTTTTCAAAAGATAATAAAAAAATTATATAAATATCTTCACTGCGAGATTCACACTTATGAGAAAAATGAATGCATTTAAATGAAATGCAAAAAACATGATCAGTCAGTTTTGTAGCTACTCACATAAAATAAAAAGAAGTTACAAAGTAATAAGCTTCATTAATATATATCAGTGCCGTTAAAATTATTGCAATACATTTTGTTCTTTTTTTTTAAATCTATCGTGGACACATTATCAGTAAATAATTGCAAGTGCCAATTATTAAAATTTATCAGCTTTTCATTCATAGAAATTAAAATAAAAAAAAAGTAAAACTAAAGTGTTTATAGTATTACAGTTTATGGAAAATAAAACGTTCTTTCTTGTTCAATAAAAACAAAAAATGCGTGGCAGCTGTATTTCATGAAAAATACAAAAACTATCGAACGAAGAGAGGGTAAAAATTTTTGTATATAAAAAAAATAAAAAATGGCACTTACTTAAAATTCTGAGTACCTACTATTATATTATTTATAAAAAGTTATAAATAACATGCAATAAATATATTCCTATGAGTCTGTTTCAATACATAAATAGAAATAAATTACGCACTTAATTTTACAATTATAATATTTAAAAAGAAATGTTTTCAAAAAAAAATTGAAAGCGAGGATTTTAGCTTGCTATTCACCTCAAAGAGTCTTTACTGCTCATGAATTCAGTTCTAAAATAAGATTGTGAAAAATGTATTTTTTTTTCATTTTAATACTCTTTTGTTTCTTACTCAACTCGACCATATTTAGGTGCAATATTTTTATTAATCCAAAAATCACAATTTGGATAATCTTTTTCAGTGTGAATATCTTGATCGACAATGAGTATTCGTTTACCGCCTTGTGGATCCGCTTGAATGACTTCGCCAAACCAAACGAAGCGATTGAATAATTTTTGCATAGCGTCAACGTGTCTTTTCTCTTCAACTGTTCGCGGTGTATAGGAACCTAAAATTGCTGCAGCATCACTGTCAGGATCGGCGAGAGTTCCTCTTGGTCTTGTACGCACATAGAATGGAATATCGGTTTTCATATTTGCAATCGTCAATAGAGGACAAACGACTCGAATGTCCGATATCATTGTTGCCAAACCCTTTAATGTTGAATTGTAACGTCTGAAAAGAAATTTCCAATTAAAAACTTAATCTCTAACTCTCGAGTTAATTACAAGCTCTTGGGTCAAATTAAAGTCGTGAAAAAAATTTACTTAGTCGATTATTCAATTCAGTGTCGTCACAAAAATTTGATTCTACTTTTCCCTGATAAAAAAACATTTATTACATTTATTTTTTAATATCTTTAATTGAAAAATCATTCGAAACATCAAGATTTAAAAAAAATTTAATTATCATTTTTCCAGACAAATTAAAATTTTATTAAATTTGCAATTCCAAATCCTTTTTAATTTGAAATTTATAAAAATTGTTACTGCAACTTCTGTAAAATCATTTTAAAAATTACAATTCAATTATTTTCTAAAACTAGCATAACGTGGATTTTTCATTGACATTGTTACTTTAAAATATTTTCTTCTTGAAATTTAATGAAAATTCTTCATTTTTTATTAATGATAAATTTTCCAACAATTCTTATTGAAATTAAAATAATAAATTATTTGAACAAATCGTGTTGAATTTGAAAAGATATTTCTAATCCTAGGAATACGTTTAATTCTAAATTATTTAAAACTTTTAATATTTTCCAAATTTTCAATTAGAATTCACCAAAAATTCAAATATATTTCAGTATACATTTTAAAAGTGAACAAATATAATTCATTAAAATATTAAATTTAAATCAATGAAATTTGAGAAAAATTTCAATTGTATCAATTTTTTTTTAAATTATTTTCAAAAATACAATTATTTAAAAAAAAATTTTAATTGCTCCATGTTTAAATTTTCCATTAATTTTCATTTAATTTTTTCGAAATTTCTAAACTATTCAAAACTTCAATATACTTTGTGTCAAACCAAAATTTAAAAAACTTATTTCTACTTATTTTTTCACAGGCATTAAAATTTCAAATAATTTCAATGAAAAACCTTGATGAAATTTAATTATTTCTAAAAATTGTAACTGTAATTTGTCCAAAATTAAATTTTTTTTAGAATTTTTGAATATAATATTTTCAAAACTTTCTTCATATTTTTTTTTTTTTGCTTCCCTTGAATTTTCAAGGAATTCAATTTAAAAATCTTTTAAAAATTAATTCATTCATCAAATTCCTGTTATAACGCTGTCAGTATTCAATTATTTTCTACAATTTTAATTGAAATCTTTTTCAAATCAATTCCTATCAGAATTCAATTCTACAAGAAAGGAATTCTTTGAATAGAATAATTTTCGTAAATTCTTAAAATAATGTATTTTCAAAAATTCAAATTGTATTTATAGAAAATTTTTAAAGATGAAAAAAAATTCTTTAAAATATAAAAATTTTAATAACATTTCACAAAACTTCCAACTGTTTCAATTTTTTCTAAAATTATTTTCTGGAATTCAAGTATATCTTGAAAAAATTGCAATTACTTTTTTCCAAAACATAATTCTTTTCCGATCTAACAAATTAAATTTTTCAAATTTCAACCATTATTGTAAAATAAATATTTAAATATACTTATTGTTCTTTATTTGCTTAAAATTTTCAATATACTTTCAATGTGAAATCATTTGAAAATGTTTTTATGAAAATCTCAACTACAAGTCTTTAAAAATTAAATTATTTGTTAGAAAAATAAATAATACTATTCCAAACTTTTAATTTTTAAGTAAGGTAACAAATTAATAATTATTTATATTTAAATATTAATATAATTTTACAGCAATTAGAATTTCAAAGATTGAAATTTTTAAAACTTTTTGATTATATTGCTAAAGAATCCAAATTCAAAAATTCTAATTATATTTTATAAAGTTTTAACTGAAATTCTTTTTTAAATCAATTCTTATCAGAATTAAACTAGAAGAATTCAATTACTTAAATACAAAAATAAATAATTTATCAATCCAATAATTAGTGTTAAAAATTGCACGATCTGCTCTAATTCAATTATTATTAATAACTTTTTTTAAAGTTCATTAAGAATTTAATTATTTATTAAAGAGAAAATGTTTACCTAAAATATTTCTGAAATTCACTTGTTTGATAGTTTTAAAAACTTTTTACATTAATTTTAATTTTATTTTATTAATTAATTGAGGTAGAATATTTTCAAAAATTTTGAATAAAAAAATTCGTAAAATTAATTTTTTCAAAATCTTTTCAAATAATTTTTTGAAATAGGTACAATAATTTTACAATTAAATACAATTAAAAAATGTCAAAAAATTGAAATTTTGGTAATATATTTTCAAAAATAATTTAAATTTAGTGAAACCTTTAAAAAATAATTCAAAATTTGACAAAATATTTTTAAAATAATTGAGTTTTTTTAAAAATATAAAAAAAATTAATCAAATATTTCGAAGAATTTTAATTAAAAATAAATTATTTCTGAAAAATTCTAAAACAGTAAAGATTACAAATTTTTTAATTTACTTCATCCGAAGGTAATTGAATCTTAAAAAATTATGATAAAACAATTCTGAGAATTAGATTTTTTTTATAATCATTCTAATGTAATTTTTCGAAAATAATTAAAGAATTTTTGTCGCATTAAAAAAAAATTTTTTTTGAAGAATTTTAATTGAAAATTTTAAGTATATGATACTTTTCTCCAATACGAATAATTCTGAAAAATTTTAATTTTATTTTATTATTTTACTTTTATTTTATTTTAAATATGGTATTTTGTCGTAAAATTTGGAAAAAAGTCGCGCTATTTTAAAATCGTTGAAAAAAGTCGAAAAATTTATAATATTCGAGGAATGATTATTATTTAAAATATGAATTTGAATTTTCGAAAATATTCAAACAGTAATTGAAATAGTAATTGAATTTTAAAAATGTTAGAACGTCATAATTCAGAGAAGTACTTTTTTTTAAACTATTTTAATATAATTTTAAAAATCTGATTTCATTAATTTTAATTTTGATTGAATTTACACTTGAAGAAGATTATTCATTGAAATTTCCAAAAGTTTCAATTAAAATTCTTTAAAAGTAAATTTTCAAAAATTGTAATAAAATACTTGAAAAGATGATTTAGTTTGAATTAAATTTTACAGAATTTCAATTCATCAAAATCTTTTTAATTGTAATATATTAAACATTTAAATAGAAGACTTATTCAAAAATAAATGTTCAAAGTCTTGTCTACAGTAATGAGGAGCAATTTTTCAAAAGTTGATAAATCCATTTTTTGAAAAATTAAGATAAACACCTATTTAAAATACTAAAATCTTTAGAAATCCATTTACCACTGTTCAATTAAAAGAAAAATTTATTAATAAAGAATTTTTAGTTTAAAAAATATTTTGGCCCAACCTTGATGATTTTTAATTTCTATCTTTTTATTAGAAAAAATTATTAAAACCTTTAAATTTCCTATTACAATAGAATTTAATTACAAAAATAGTATTTTAAATAGAAAAAATATTAAAAAAGTGAATAATTTATTATATTGTTTCTACATTAAAGATAATTTTAATGGTTATGTGAGAATTGTCATTTGTTTAAATTTCTCGAAATGACAAAATTTGGATTTATCAGGTTTTGAAAACTTACTCCTCAGTTATGCTTTTCACGCTATGAAAATCGAAATAAGTTGCATTTTATATATAAAAATATGGTATTTTTGTCGCAAAATTTGGAAGAAAAAACGCGTCACTTGAAAATAGTCAAAAAAAGTGACAATATCCGAGGAATTCCAAATTTACAGAAATTTTTTCATTTTGAAAATTCAATTTTCGGTAACTTTTTGCCATTTTATTTTTTTAAGGATTTTCACAATTTTTCTGATAATTGGAACAAAAACAAGCAACTTCTTCTTTAGACGCATTTTTCTAGCACAAAAATTAAAAAATTTACAAAGGTTTTTCTAAAATCACAGGCATTTTTTCATTTTGAAACTTGAATTTTCGGTAACTTTTTGCTAGTTTATTTTTGAAGGGTTTTTGACATTTTTCCTTTTAACTGGAACAAAAACAAGAATCTTCTTCTTTAGACGCATTTTTCTAGCACAAAAATTAAAAAATTTACAGAGCTTTTTCCAAATTTACAGAAAATTTTTCATTTTGAAAATTCAATTTTCGGTAACTTTTTGCCAGTTTATTTTTTTAAGGATTTTGACATTTTTCCTATTAACTGGAACAAAACCATGCAACTTCTTCTTTAGACGCATTTTTCTAGGACCAAAATTAAAAAAGTTACAGAGCTTTTTCCAAATTTACAGAAATTTTTTCATTTTCAAAATTAAATTTTCTGTAACTTTTTGCCAGTTTATTTTTTTAAGAATTTTGAAAATTTTTCTGATAATTGGAACAAAAACGTATAACTGATCTGCTTCTTAGGTACCTTTCTTGCTAGCGCGTCACATTTGTTAATTTAAATTCACTAATTTTTATTTTCTATTTTAAAACACTTTCGTCTAGTTATTATTATTATTTTTTAAAATTATATTTTTACGGAAAAAACATACCTTAGAGCTTCATCAGCCAGTCCCATGGTGCCAAGTAAAGATTCTCTAACAATTTTATTAACTTGTTCCGCTTCCAATGTTGCATTTGGTGCCAAATATTTAGCGGGTGTTCCCGATTGTGCCGTAGTGCCGATGACAATTTTCACATTAAGATCTTGCTTCGTCCAAATTTCGCCAACGTGTTCTTGAATAATCGATCCATCCTTAACAAGCCACTCGTGCTTTGCATTACTACTGACAGCCTCTTTTGGCTCAGGAAGTTCTCCATTGCCCGACAACCAATTAGAGGGAATTGCGTTCATCAACTCCTCGGGATCCTTAATCCTTAAGCACGCTGCATCGCTGCATCTCGTCGCATTCAAAAACACCTCATTGTCCTTCTCCGATTTTGAAAGTTCATTGCCGGGAAAAATGGCACTACTACTCGATATCCATGCACGTGCAAATAGACCGTTTGCCTTTCGTGCTCCAATTAATGTTGTGACAAGTGTACCGCCCGCTCTGTGTCCCCAAATAGTGACATTACATGTATCACCACCGAAATAATGAATATTATTTTGAACCCATTTTAAGGCGACAATAATATCAGAAAGTCCATAATTTCCCGATGTTGGAGGATGAGTTGTTCTCGATAAAGGTTCAGCGGCAAGGAATCCAAATACGCCCATTCTGTTACAACATTTTCATTTTTCATTACTACACAGTGTTACAAAAAAAAAAAATTAAAAAGTAAAATTACTTTAAGGAAAAATCTGACGGACAGTCAAATCAAAAGTTAGTCCAATGTCATAATTTTGTAATTTAAAAGAAAGACACAAATTAAAAATTATATTCGCCTTGGTGGAACGGCGAAGAATTTAATTTTCAATATTTAAAACGATTAAAAGTTGCATTTGCATAACAGTTACAATTTTCTGTCAATAAGAAACATTTGTTAAAGTTTAGACTATGTTACTTGAATCATTTATTAATAACAAAAAACATAATTTTCATTCAAATATTTATTTATTTATTTATTCAAAAATATTTAAAAACTTTAAAATGTTTCAAATGTTGCAAATTTCATTCCTTACGCTTCTACCAAAAGGAATTTAAAATTTAATTTGACATTTAAAGAAAACAAAATTATGCCATTGGATTAACTTTTGTTCCGACTGTTTGTCGGATTTTTCCTTAAATCGAACCTAAACCTTGTTCGTCTTTTATAAATTGCAGAAATAAATGTTCTTTAAGGCGGTGTCAAAGTCGATTGGATTTTTGCATTGGGCTTCAATCAGAAAAAAACATGTTAACCAAAATTGGGGCCGATAATTAAATTTTAAGTTGAAAAATTACTTAAAAATTTACCTTAAAAGAATATTCTGATTCACTCCAAAAATTATTAGATACTCAATAAAATATTCTTTTACATTTATTTAAGAATTTCTTTCATTGTAAAATTTTTCGAAAACATGAATAACTTCATTTTTAAATATTTAATAATTACCATTTTTTCATAGAAATTAAAATTTTCAAAAATTTCCAATTCAAACCTTTTTGAAATTCACAACGACTAAGTGCTATAAATATTTTATTTTTTAAGAATATTGTTCCAATAGCTTCTTTTGAAATTATTTAAAATTTCATTTAATATTTCATTTTAGTTTAATTATTATTTTCTAAAATTTTTAACTTAAAATCTGTCTTTAAGTTCATTATTTTTAATAATTTTCTAAAAAGTTCTTTGAGAATTTTCAAATCCATTTGTTTAAAATTCAATTTTATGAAATTTCGATTATTCGAACATTTTTCAATTAAATATATTTTAGAGAATAAAGACTTGAAATAATTTAAAAAAAAAATTCAATTAAACTTTTTCAAAAAAATTTCATTCTGAAATAAAGAATTTGATTAACAAAATTTTAAATAATTAAATTTTTTTTAATTTTATTAAATTTTTTTTAGGAATAATTGTATTTTTTGAGGAATTCGATTAAAATATTGTATTAAAAATAATTGAAATTCTACGATGAGTTTTATTATTTATGGGAATAATTGAACTATTGCGAAGAAATTTCTAAACAATTTGTAAATAATTGAATTCCTATGAAATTTTAATATAGGAAGTTTATGAAAATAATTAAATGATTGCGTTGCATTTTATTAAAATTTTTAGAAAATAATAATTTAATTAAATTGGAAATTTTGTTAAAATAGTAAATATTGAAAAATCATTAAATTCATAAAATGTTTTTTTTTTAAATAACTGAAATTTTTTCAAGATATTTGTTAAAAAATGTTTTTAAATAATTGAATTCTTTTGGAAAACTTTATTAAAATGTTAAACATTGAAAAATCAATAAATTCAGGGAAATATTTGAAAGTAATTGAATTTTTTCCAAGAAATTTATTTAAATTTTTGAAAATAATTGAAATTTTATTAAAATTTTCGAAAATAATGAAAATTTTGGCAAGAATTTTTGATAATAATTGAAATTTTGTCAAGAATTTTATTTAAAATTTTGACAATAATTGAAATTTCACCAAGAAATTTATCAAAATAGTCGAAAATAATTAAAATTTTTGAAAGTAATTAAAATGTTGCTAAGAATATTATGAATATTTTCGAAAATAATTGAAATGTTGTCAAGAATTTTATTAATGTTTTTAAAAATAATTGAAATTTTATTAAAATTTTTGAAAATAATGAATATTTTGTCAAGAATTTTATGAAAATTTTTGAAAATAATTGAATTTCTACCAAGAATTTTATTGAAACTTTCGAAAATAATTGAAATTCAGTTAAAAATTTAATTATTTATAAAGATAATTGAAATTCTATTGAGTTTTAAAAAAATGTGATTAAAATTTCTGCTGAGAATTTTTACTTCTAAAAATAACTGAATTTCTCCAATTATTCGTAACTTCTAGAAAATTCATTTTTCTTAACCATTTCAACTAAAATTCATTCACGAATCCATTATTCTTGACAATTAATTAAATACAGATAAAAAACTTAACAAATTTCAGAAGAATTTGAATTTATTAAAAATTTTTCAAAAAACCAAGTTCATTAAAATTTTTGAATTAAATTCATTCAAAATTTAAGTTTTATAAAATTTTCAATTGAAATCTTTTATAAAGGTCATTGATTTATATGAAAATTGGAAAAGTAACTTTTTTAAAATTCAATTAATTTCGAAATATTTATGTAAAATTTTCCTTATATATAGTTTCTAAATAGTAATTTTATGAAAATTGTTCAAGAATTAATTATTTAGAATGAAATTACTGTGAGAAATAAAAAAAATTCAGAATTTTGTATTAGAATTCGTCATAATTTCACCTAGTTCGTGAGGCAAACAAAAAAAAGCCAAAATACATATCATTGCTTTTAGTTTTTCAAGGCAAACAAGTTAGGATAGGTTCTAAACTGAAACAAGTGGATTTAAGAAATAATTTTATAAGTATAGAGAATATTAGTAATATTATGAAAATTTACCTAAAATTCGGTCTGACAAAGACAATTTCTCGTACTCTTGCTAATTTCGATGACGGTTGCATGACTCCCGGTGAACCTCCATTTAAAGTTTCAGCGCCAATCATAACAACCACAGGCAGTGGATTTCTGGTGTCAACTTTTGGTGTAAATACATCGAGTTTAAGACAATCCTCAGTGCCGCTAATTCGTCCAGATGAATCAAATTGCCAGCAATGAATTGAATTATTGTGAGCACTGTAAGTGCCAGTCCAACAATTTTCAATTCTTCGAAGTGGTTCAGCCGGTTGCCAACGACGATTATTAACTGGTGGCACTGCATAAGGAATGCCACGGAATGCATAACCACCATCTTCCAAAATACCTTCGACAAGACCACATGCCGTCGGCGCAGAAATGTATTTATCGTCTTTTAGTGGTGGCTCAAGTAAAACATATCTCGGACCCATGCAGGCAACGCTTATTATGACAATTACAGTTACCAAAATCAACAATGTTGACACTGCAAAAAGGAAAAATTATTCTCAATTAATGTCACAGTGAAAAAAAATTAAAGCTCAATTTAAAATTTTTTTTAAAACTCTAATATTATAAGGAATCAAAAATACAAAAAAAATTGTCCACATAAATTTCAATTAGAATTAAATTTTTTTTAAAATTTTACTTAATATAATTACCTGTTACAAATAAGTTCCTTCTAGCAGCTGATAAACAAACGACCAGTGAATGTGGTTTTGGTGGATCGTCAGGATTAAAGGCATTTCCATCAAGACGAACAGTTTCCATACCAGACTCGTCGCCGGATGGAACTTTTACATTCGCCTCAACATCGCCAAGTGTCTCTACGCTGGCTAGGCCAACAATGTCATGTTCGCCAGTTTCCTGTCACATAAAATTAAATATTTAATATTTCGATACAAAAATTGCAGTTTTTATTTTATTTTTATTTTTCTACATTCATATTTCCCCTTCCAGAATTCAATTCCGCGTTATTTCCCGGTTTTCTCTCATAAAATTTAAATTTGATTTCTAATATAAATGTAACGCGATCTGAAGAAAGGGACCTTAGAAGCAATCACTTTAAGGTTATGTTTGTGTTACTTTTTTCTGATTAAAAATTTCTTTTTACTTTTTTCAAATTATTAAATATTTTAGTTGTAATAAAAACTTAAACATTCATGATTTTCATTGACAGTTGATCATTTTTTTGTAATTTCATTTAAAAAATTGCAAACATACTCCATGATTTTTTGCTTCTAAGGTCCCTTTCTTCAGATCGCGTCACAAATAAATATTTTAATTTTTTGAAAATAATGTTTTTTTAACACTTTTAATTGGAAAGTTTGAAAAATAATTGAATTAAACAAAGAATTTTTTCAATGTTTCAAAAATAATCTTGTCTATTTATAATTAGAATTAAAAATATAATTTTTCAATTTCACTAAAATTATATTGATAATAATTAAATTTCTGCAAAGAATTTTTCATATTTATGAAAATAATTCAATTATTGTAAAAGAATTTTATTAAAATTTTTAAAAATAATAGGCAGTTATAACTAATAATTAACTTAAGGTGGTGTCAAAGTCGATTGGATTTTTGCATTGAGCTTCAACGGGAAAATCGCATCGACTTTGACACCGCCTTAATAAGTAATAAACTTTTCATTTGCTCCAGAAATAAACAAATATCATTTATTTATAAAAATATAAATAAAGTCCAATAATTATAATTAATGAATAATAATAACAAATAAAAATAATTTATAGAAGCAAAGAATTGATTTAAAACTTTATGAAGGACTTTATATTTTTAAAATAAAATTATAATTACGGACACTTACTTCCCTTGATTATTTTCAAAAAATTTAAATATTAAAATTCTTTAAAAGAATTCAATTAATTTTCAAAAAATTGAAAGAAATTTCAATAATATCAAAAATTTTTTATTATTTGTTTTAGAATAATTCAATTATCTTGAAACAATAGAATTGAAAAATTTCAACAATCTTATTTTTCAGTATTAAAAATTAATTGTAACTATCCATAGTTTTTTCTTAAGTTATTAAGGTATTGTATTTTCAATTTAATAATTGAATTTAATTTTTAAAATTATTTATTAATTATAATAATAATTTTTATTATTTATAATTATCATATATTATAATTAATAATTAACTAATTAATTAATTATAATTATTATTATAATTTATAATTTAATTTCTTAAAATTACTTTTTAAAAAATATTTTATAACAATTTTGAAAGTAGTAGTAGTAGTAGAATTTATCACTCGGTAAAAGAAATTCGGTTAAGAATTGGATTGGAAGAAGGATTGATAATTTTCCTAACATTTAATTTTTGTAAGTTTTTGAAATCAAATAATTGAATTTCTTAAAGAATTTTTGTATAATTTAAAAAAAACTAATTATAATTTTATAAGGATTTTTAATTAAAATCTTTGAACATGATTGTTTTCTCTAAAATGTTAAAAATAATTATAAAATGCTATTACTTTTGGAAATATGTAATTGGAAAAATTTTGAGTTTTAAAAAAAATTAGAAGCAAATTCTCATTAATTTTCATTTTTAAATTTACTTTTACAGATTTTTCATTAAAATTATTCATAATATTTCAATAACTTGCAAAATTTGCAATCAAAATTCTTCAAAAATTGTAAATAAATACTTGAAATAGATTATTTTCAGTTAAATTTTACAAAACTTCAAACAATTTTATGAAAATTTTCGAAAATAATTGAAATTTCGCAAAGAATTTCATCAAAATTAAAAAAAAATAATTGTAATTTTGTAAAGAAATTTTTCAACCAATTTTATGAAAATTTTCGAAAATAATTGAAATATTGTCAAGAATTTCATCAGAATTTAAAAAAAAATAATTGTGATTTTTGTAAAGAATTATATTAAAATTATTGCGAATAATTGAATGTCAGTGTGGCATTTTATTAAATTTTTTTTAAATAATTAAACTTCTAAAAAGCATTTCATTATTTATGAAAATAATTAAATTTTGCCAAGAATTTTATTAAAATGTCTCAAAATAATTGAATTTTCGGGAATAATTTTTATTTATTTATTATTAATAATTGATTATTTCGAAGAATTATTTTTGTAAATAATTAAATTATTGGGAAGAATTTTATTTTTTTAAAAATTGATTTCTTTCAATCAATTTTATTAAAATATTTTTAAATAATTGAACTCCTGTGAAAACTTTTAATATTTTTGTAAATAGTTGATTTTTTCGAGGAATTTAAATTCAATTTTAAAAAATAATTTAATTTTTTTGGAAATTCCTGTGAAATTATAGTAAAAAAATTGAAATGTTGCGATGAATTTTTTTATTTATGAAAGAAATTGAATTCCTGAGAAGAATTTTATTATTTATAAAAATAAATGAAATATTGCAAAAATTTTTATTATTTATAAAAATAATTGAATTTCTAAGAAAAATTTTGTTATCTTTGAAAATAATTGAATTCATTATCAGAATTTTATTATCATTGTTTTAAATAATTAATTTTTTTCAAAATATAATAAATATTATGACATATTTTATTTTAAATAATAATTTAATTCTTGCAGAAAACTTTATTTGTCAAACTAATTGACTTATTGTGAAGAAGTGTATAAAATTCTTTTACGAAATTTTATGAAAATACTAGATATTGAAAATAATTTGATTTCAAATATTTTTTTGAAAATAATTGAATTATTTTCAAGGATTTTATTACAATTTTTGAGAATATTTTTTCATTGTCTATTATTTGAGAATTTTAAGTAGTGGAAATTCTAAAGAAAACAGAAATTTAGTTTTTAGCGGATGAAATGTAGAAAAATTCCTAAATAGTAGCATAACGTAAAAAAGTAGTAAATAGTAGGTTAAAGTAGATGAGTGCGAAGTCTGGACTATTGTTATTAAGGACGCTGTAAACAAATCTGAACCCGAAAATTCAAAATGGTGATTCAATAAAAAAAAAGTTAAGGACTAAAATATAAATTTCATAGGTCAAAAGGATCTATGGACGCTTTCTCTTAAAATTCAAGGTCAAAAGGCAAACAGAAGCTAAAAAATTTACCATCTCCCGCCTTTTCTCAGTATTCAAGGTCACAAGTCTTTTAAGAAAATTACAGGGTTGCCACGCTTTCGCTCATTTCGAATTCCCTGACTTTTCCAGGTTTAAAAAACAGAATTCAAAATTATTTTCATCAAACTTCAATTCAATTACTTATTATTTTCTAGAACTTTTGTCAAAACTTTTTCTTTAAATGATTTATTTAAAAATAATTTTTGAAAATTTTCAAACAGCCTTTTATTTACAATTCTATTTTACGAATTTTCATCGATTATTCTGATATTCTTCAATTGTATATTAGAAAATAAAAACTTGAAATAAATTTAAAAAAAACCATTATTTTCTATTTTAAATTAAATCTTTACAAATTTTAGTTAAAAGTAGATATGAAAAATTCAAACTTTCAAAAATTATAATTTGAATGCTTTTCAAAATCCAATCGTTTCCAAAAATTCACGCTGTAATACTTTCTCTTCAAATTTGAAATATTAAGAATGTTTATTAATTCAAATTTAGAGTTCAATATGTAATTATCTAAAATTTTAACTAAAATGCACATTTAAATCAATTTTTACCAGAAAATTCTCCGAGAATTCAATTAATGAAATACAAAAATAAATAAATTGAATAATTGAATACTTGTTAAAATTGAATTCTCATGAAGAACTTTATTAATAAATTTTTAAATAATTAAAATTCTTTTGACGACTTTTAATCACATTTTCTTAAAATTACATTTCTAGAGGAATTTGATTAAAATTGTATTAAAAATAATTGAAATTTTGCAATGATGCGAGTTTCATTATTTTCAAACATAATTGAAATGTTGCGAAGAAATATATAAAAAAAATTATAAATAATGGAATTCGTATAAAATTTTCATGATTTCTGAAAATAATTAAATATTTGCGTAAAATTATATTAAAATTTTGATTAAAAATTGAATTTTTTTATGAATGTTATTAAAATTTTTGAAAATAATTTAATTCTTTCAAGAAATTTCATTAAAAATATATTTTGGCAATAATGCTTGAATTTTAATAAATATAAATTATAGCAAAGCTTTTAAAAATAATTTCATTTCTCTGATGAATATAAAAAAAATTTAAGAGTAATTACATTTTTCAAGGAATTCCATTAAAATTGTATAAAAAATAATTTTCATGGAATTCCTGTAAAAATATGATTATTTATTAAAATAATTGAATTAGGTATTGGGAAGAAATTTAGAAAATTCTTTCACGAAATTTTTATTTTTAATTCAATTGAAGCATTTTAACAAATTTTTTTAAATAATTCATTTCTTTTGACTTATCTTTATGCAAATTTTAATTTGAATAATGGAATTTCTCTTAAATTTTTTATGAAGAATTTCTTTCAAGTTTTTAAAATAATCGCTTCTGTGAAAAATTATATTTAAATAGTTTATTGTTGATGTTTATTAAAATTGTTTTTCAGTATAATTGAATTCCTGGTAAATTTTTTTTTATTATTTATAGAAATATTTTAATTCTTGCGAATAATTTTACTATTTTTTGAAAATATTTTTATTGTTTCCAAGAATTTATTAAAAGTTTGGAAATAAATGATTTTTGTTCGAAAAATTTTATAAAAAATTGGAAAAAAATTTTTGACTGAATCCTTCAGTGAAATGTTATTAAAAAAATTGATATAACGCAATTTTTATAAACAAATTGAGTCATTTTTTTATTTTTCAGAAAATAATTTAATATTTTACAAGAATTTTCTTAAAAAATTTGAAAAATAAATGAATTTTTAAAATAAATTTTACAATCTTAAAAATAAGTGAATTTTTGAGATTAAATCACTTTTAGAATTATTTTCAAGAGAATAGAATGTTTGCAAAGATTTTTTTACATAATGAAATTGTTTCAATGGATTTATGCAAATTTTAAAGAATAATTTAATTCATTCGTAAAATTTTATTAAAATTGTATTGAAAATAATTTAATTTCTGTGAGGAATTTTACTATTTGTGAAAATAATTGAATTCTTTCGAAGAATGTTATTATGTATGTAAATAATTGAATTCTTGCGAAGAGTTATTTAAATATTTTTGAAAATATAAAAATATAATTTTTACTTAATACGTGAATTTTTCAGGTTTTGATTATAAATTTAGGCAAAAATTACAATTTGAAAATAAAAAATTTTTTAATTTGCCTTATAAAAAATCGAATATCACGTTCCTAAAATTTGCTATTAATTAAATATTTTACAAAACAGAATAACTAGTTAATTTGAACAACTGGAATTCACAGAAAATGTACAATAATTGCGAGAATTTCTTTTTTAATTTCTGAAATTTCATTTATTTTACTCTAGAATGCCTGAGAAATTGAAAAAACTTTTCTTTTCACAGCAAACACCTTGAATTTACTAAATTGTATATATTTTTTTTGAATTTTCGCAACTTTCACTTAAGATAAAGGTTTTTGTTTTTACAAAAATGAAGTACGTACCTTCTTCTTTTTAGAAAATACTGAAGTTAATGGTAATCTCATAGCATGAAAGATCCCTCTACTTGATTCCTTTTCTTTGGTTTCTTTTTCAGCATTTGTCGAAACCTCTTGATTTTGTTCTTTATCTTTTGAAATCGCTAATCCACTTTCGACATTAGCTTTATCAGAAGATTTTACATTGTCATCCTGGGCAAAAATAAAAAATTTTATTTATTTAAATAGAAAAAGAATTTTAGTTTAGTATACAATATTATATCTTATTAAAAAGGAAAATAAACAAAGATATGTTGAATTATATATCTAGATTGTTACACAATAAAATACATACATCAATTTATACATTAAAAAAAACTAAAATATTCTATTACCTTCAATGAATTTTTATGGAGTTAAAAATTATATTCAGATGGAAACTTTGACGGATATAAAAATTTTCATAAAAATTGATAATATTATAAGAAAATAGAGGTGATTTTATAAACACTAACCTTAGTGTTTTCCTTGCTTTTGCTTCGACAAAATCCAGGCATCTTGATACCACCAATAGGAATCTTACGCTTATGGTTATTCTCCTCAATCTCCATGTCAGATGCAGGCGTTTTGCTTGTATGCTTAGTATTTTCTGCATTTAACATTTTTTCTCGTTCTTCTTCAGCTGTTTCCTTTTTGTCGACATTTTTTTCTTGCTCATGGTCCTCCGCCGTTTGACTCATTTTTGCGGCTAAAAAAGAAGTTTAATATTTATTTAAAAGTGCACAGAATCTAAATCATTATCAAATTTCTCTACTCTCCCGGATTTCAAAACTAATTTTTCCCCTGAGGGTTTTTATTTCTAGGGACAATTCTTGTGCTATTATTATTAATATTTTAAGAGGGAATAATATTGAAACATTAAAATTAGTTGCAATAATTAAAAATTACTTAATTCAAGTTCAGATTTTATTTGCGTCATGTCAAGTATGAAAAATGATCATTAAAGAGAACGAAGTATTAAAATTAAAATATATCATGTTTAAAGAAATTTAAAAAAAAATTTTTCATCTTTTTGACAAGGGAATTTCTCATTTATTTTATTTTTTAATATTTAAGCTTTTAGGGTGAGACTATTGTGAAGATTAAAAAAATTCATAAAACCTACTCGTAAGTTTCACTAGTTCGCTCATTAAAAAATGAATTCAAAATTCAGATAAATAATTTTTGAAAAGTAGCAAAAAATAGCTTTTAGACTATAAAAAAGTAGTAAAAAAGAAGCTATCGAAAAATTAAATTTGACGACCAAAAAACTCGTTTTAGACATTTCACAAAACTGAAAAAAAATTTATCCTTTATTTTATTTTCCCAACTTTTTCCTAATTTTCGTCAAAAATGTTTACTTCTTTCATATCCTACTGATAATAAGTTTAATTTCTGAAACGAATTTTATTATTCACGAAAGAATTTAAATATTTACAAAAATAATTAAATTCTTTCGAAGAATTTTATCAAAAAATTTTAAATAATTGATTTCTTTCGACTAATTTTAAGCGAATTCCAATTTTAATACTTTAATTTTATGAGAAATTTTTATTAGTCATGAAAAAAATGAATTCTTTTATGAAGATTTTTAAAAAAAGTTTTTTAAATAATTGAATACTGTTTTGAAATTTTATGAAAATAGTAGATATTTAAAATATAAATCTCAAAAATTTCATTAAAATTATTAAATTTTACAAAGAACTCTATTAAAACTTTTGACAATAATTGAATGTCCATGTGGTATTTTATTAAATTATTTTAAAAAAATGAATTTCTAAAAAGTTTTTTATCATTTATGAAGCAAATTGAATTTTTCAGAACGATTTTAATAAAATTTTTCAAAATGATTGAATTAGCAAAAAAAAAAATTAAAAATTACTGTTATAAATAATTGAATTTTTGTGATAAATATTGTTATTTATGAAAATAATTGAATTTTGCAAATAATCTTATTATGTAAATAATTGAATTCTTGGGGAACAATTTTATTAAAATCTAAAAGAATAATCGAAGTATTTCAACAAAATTTTAAATTTTATAAAATATAGTATAAATCAATTTTATAAAAAATATTTTAAAATAATTGAATTCCAGAGAACAATTTTAATAATGTTGTCTCAAAATAATTGAATTTTCGGGAATAATTTTTTTGATTTATTATTAATAATTGAATTTTTCGATTGATTTCTTTCGAACAATTTTATTAAAATATTCTTAAATAATTGAACTCCTGTGAAAACTTTTAATATTTTTGTAAATAGTTGATTTTTTCGAGGAATTTAAATTCAATTTTTAAAAATAATTTAATTTTTTTGGAAATTCCTGTAAAATTATATTAAAAAAATTGAAATGTTGCGATGAATTTTTTTATTTATGAAAGAAATTGAATTCCTGAGAAGAATTTTATTATTTATAAAAATAAATGAATTATTGCAAAAAATTTTATTATTTATAAAAATAATTGAATTATTGAGAAAAATGTGACTAAAATGCTAAGAAAAAATAGAATTTCTATGAATTAAATTTTTTTAATTCTTGAAAATAATTGAATTTTTCATAAATTTTTTTTTAAAACTGTTTTAAATTATTTATTTTTTCGAAATATAATAAATATTATGATAATTTTACTTTAAATAATTAAATTCTCGAGGAAAATTTCATTTGTAAAAATATTTAACTTTTTCGATTGTAATCAATTGAATTTCCACGGAAAATGTTATAATATTAGTGGAAATAATTGAATTGTTGTGAAGAATTGAATAAAAATTTTGTTAAATAATTAATTCTTTTTCTAAGTTAATTGAATTCCTGTGGAAATTTTAGTATTATTTATGAAACTCGGAATTAGTTAACACGAAAATTTCTAAACATGCATTTTTTTTTAAAAAGTTGAAAGTTTTAGATGAAATTAAATTTTAAGTGAATTTGTTTTGAACGTTTGTTCTAAATTTAGAAAAGTGTTTATTAAAGACGCCTAAGCGTCTCTAAAATGTTTATATGTAGATAACGCATAAAGAGAGTAACCTCAGTGAATAAAAGTCGCCTGATTTAAATTCGGCGAAGTCCATATGAAAGAATATAAAACTTTTGTTCCAATCTAACTTTCAATAAAATACGTTCTAAATTATTTTAAATTGAATCTCATACTTTTTTCAGAATTTTATCAGACATTTTGAATTTTAAAAATGTGACAAATTTATTTTTAAACAATTAACACTAAACTAAAACCATTACAATAAACATATCCTGTCGCGTGTAAATTGAAATATCGAAATTAAACCTCATCTCTAAACGCTATCAATTTTTACATATTTTTATGAATTTATCATTTTGTTATTAATTCAAATTATATATAATTTAAATTAAAAGGAAATTATCAATCTTTTAAGTCAATTTTTTTATAAAATTATCAATTCTTTTTTACAAAAATCAAGTTTAAAAAATTTTTAAATTGAATTTTTGAAAAAATAAATTTTTGTCTAAAAAAAATATTCTCAGAGGGGTGCGTTCACGCTGTGAACCATAACGGAATTTTAGAAAAAACACCTGTAACTTTCATAATCGGACAACAATCTGAAATTTTTATTTTCTCTGAAATCTTTTTCTTCTTATTGAAATTTACTTTAAGGAGTAAATTTTCATAATCATAAAATAAACAAAAAATAAATTAAGATCGTTTTAGAATGAAATTGTAAATTTTCGTTTAAATCAACATGTAGAGCATATACCGTTAAAATAACAATAAAATTGAATTCAATTTTAAGTTCTCTGGATAGATATATTTTTCACGTTGGAAAATTGTCTTTACTAATATTTAAAAAATTTTAAGTGCCTAAAAACATCCATAAAAAATTTGTTTTTTTTCATATTTTGAAGTCCTATTGAATGCAAAGCTTTAAAGATGAAAAAATGAAAAAAATTTAAAACAAAAAAAGAAAAATTATTTGACTATTTCCTGACTAACAAATTTTTGAATTATTCTACATTGTTGACTATAAAAATTGAATAATAAAATAACAATTTTATTTATAAAGAAAAATTATAAGATGATTAAAAATTGTTTAAGGGGTTTTATGAACTTTAAGCAACTTTGAAACTTAAAAAATATTAATATTAATGATTTTATAACAAAACATTTTCTAAAAAATAAATTTAATCTAAATAAAGAAACTAAAATTATTATATTGTACTTTTATATAAGAAAAGTTATAAATGAATTAATTCGTTTATTATTTGAAAGTAAATTATTGAAAATATGCTCTTTTTGACCTTCAAAACCCATGCGACCCCTTAAAAATGTTTCCTGTGGGTTCTGTTGACGCAGTGAACCATAGAGGAATTTTTAGTATATTAGACATAACACCTGTTAGTTTTTCATCTTTTTTTTGTTTTAGAATAAAATTGGGTGTTTCCGTTAAGTCCAGGTAGAGCATCCCGTTAATTATTAAAAGAATTTTGTGTACTTTTAACGTTTTTCAAACAAAAAAGAAGTAAACAGATTATAAATATTTTATTAATTATTTCACAGTACTATTAATAATAAATCAATTACTATTATTTACGTTATTTATTAATATTTTTTAATTATTATTGTACATAATTTTTTAAATCAAACTGAAAATTGGCGATAAAACGAAATTTTTCCTTTCTATATTATTTTTCATTAACCATTTTTATGCACTTTTTTATAATTTTAAAGAACCTTTCATAAAATTGATTTTGAAACATTTCAATTTTTTTAAAAATAAAACGCCAAAAATAAGAGCGTTTTTTGTGAAATTTCGATAAATATTATTTACATTTTTTAGAATAGAATCTTCTTAAAATACCACCGTAAAGTTATACCATTTTTTTCAAGTTTACAACTTTGGTAAGTATTGTAATTTTTTAAATTCTAATCATAAAGTTAAACAAAAATTGAAGTTAATACTAATAAAGAAAAAATGTATTTTCAATATTAGAGAACAGAATTAAATGATTATTATTTATGTATTTTTATATTCGTTTCATCTTCATTATTATTTTTCATGGATTAGTAATTTTTATATAAATTATGACATTATAATGATTAAATTACATATAATTTTTATGTATTTTTATATTACGTTTTATATTCGTTTTTATTATTTTTGATTGATAATAAAAAATAATAATTTTTTATATATTATGCTCTTATAATGATTGATGAATATTAGATTATTTTATTTAAAAACATTTCTATAATTTTTAAATTTTTTTTATTGAATATTTTTATATTTAGTTATTATAATGATTGACAAAAGCCAAAGTTTTTTGTACATCTTATATTTTTATAAAATAAAAATTTTATTGAAAAAAAATTCTTCAAATGTTTTCTTGCAACATTGATACGAAACAATTCTCCGATTGTTTAAATATAATTTTTATTTTTCGTTATAAATGTACTACTTAATACTTTCGGGAATATTTTATTATTTTTTATTATTACTACAAAATTTAAAAATTATGTTTTCAAACAATATTTAATATTTTATTATTTACTTTTCGTTGTGACTATTAAATAAAAATAAAATAAGCAAAACTAAAAGTAAAATTAAATAAATAAATAAATAAATTTAAAATATTTTTAAATATTAAAAAATATTAAATTAAATATTAGTTATTAAAAGATTTTTTTAATTTCTATGTTAAAATATTTTTTACCAATAAACTGAATAGTTTTGAATTTAAAAATAGGGAAAACTAAAAGTAAAATAAAATGTTTATTAACTTTAATTTTTTAAGTTACTTTGTATCAAGGGGTTTTTTTACCTCTAAATTTGTATATATTACAAAAAAATAATTATATTATTAACTTTCCATTAACTGATTTCATTATACAAATGCTCTTTTTCCCAATTCAATTACATTAGCGATGGCGTGAAGTAAATTAAATAATGTTGCATTAAAATTTTTATTTCACCGCTCTTAAAATAATTTTCAACAATAAATTGAACAGTTTTGAATTTAAAAATAAGAGAAACTAAAAGTAAAAATTTATTTCACTTATTTTCAAGAATCTTGTGAATTTCAAGTTATAAACACTCGGCAAAGCATAATAAACTAAAAATCTTTAAATAAAACACTTGAAAGCAAACAATGAATTACTGTTTTTTTACAAACATTTCTATTTTTATGTAACTATTCTTAAAAATCTTTAAATACGTAATGAAACTCGATAAATATAAATCAATTGAACACTATAATCTTTACAAGCTTCGGTTTTAACTTAATTAGGGGTTGATTTTCTATACTATATTCTATGTTATCGAATAAAATTTCACTTACCTTAGACTTATGTATCCTAATAATGCTTTCCTTCTTTTTTTTTATTAAAAAAAACAATTATAATGTAAAAAAACTGTTGATTAATTAATTATAAAAATGAATTGAAAAGGCATTCAAAATGAGAAAAATGGAAAATAATTTTTATACAGAAAATACATGTAGACGCCAAGTACAACACTTAATTAAATATAGACTGACGCGCGCGAATATGATGCACCACACAACCACGGTGAAAGAAAGGTGAAACAACTTGCTACCCCCACTATAGGGGAAATATTTTACAAAGGTGCAGTTACATTATAGGTATAATTTTGTTTTTGGAGGGGGAGAAACCAATATGGTCGTAAGTAGTCGGTGTGAACGAAACGACGCCTTGATTTAAAGGCCTATACACAACTTGCTTTGTTTTGCTTGTTGCTTCGCGAACGCAAAATATGTGTTTGAAAAGGACAGAAACATATTTGTGTTCCTTTCTACACTCAGATGCATTAATGCTGTCCTTCCGGTTTGACGGTATTTTGCAAAATCGTATGATTTCTATGAAAATGTTTTTAGTTCATGACATATGAGAACATTCGTATGTCACGAACTAAGAATATTTGAGGATGCTTCTACAACACCTTTTTTTTCATCGACACGAACAAAATGTACTGTTAAAAACATGCAAAATAGTTGCGCGCGCAACGTTTTCTCGCTCATGTCGATGAAAAAAAAGTTATTGTAGAAACAACTTGATAGAAATGACACGACTTTTCAAAATTCCTTTAAACCGGAAAGACAGCATTAATGCATCTGAGTGTACCTCAAGTCGTCTTGTTCGCGAAGAAGTTATATTTAAAAGGTTAAAGGTACCGTCCCATGAAATAATGCTGAAGGAACTTCTATACCTCCGGTATAGAATAAATATTTATAAAAAAATGTTCTTGCAAGTAATCTTATAGAAATAAAATGGTTTCACTGAACAAATATATTTGAAAATAATTTATTTTTTAATTTATTTTAAAAGTTATCCAGTTTTACTTTAAAACGTTTTATTTTACAAAAAAAGAATAAAGGTGCCGCCACAGCTGCCTGCGCAAGCAGACGGACTCAATTAAGGCGGAAAATTTAAATTGCATAAAGTAATAATTTTCTTTTTTAAAAAAAATTATTATTTAATTATTAATACTATAATAAATAATAATAATTACTGTAATTGTAACTAATAATAGTTTTCTTTAAAAAAGTGAAATATCACTATTGGAATTTAATTCACTGCAACTTTTTGAGGCTGCGGTTACACCTCTGCAGGCAGCCTGCCTGTCTGCAGGTTGTCATGGTAACGTACAAGGGTAAGAGAGTCAGTGACTTCAAACTTCTCCCTTACTCTCGTTGCGCCTGCGCAGGCAGGCAGTCTGCAGAGGTGTAACCGCAGCTTGAGTTCCGCTTTGTAACTAGGCAATGAGTGTAAGAGAGATAGAGATATATGTACGCTATATTTGCACTCATGGCCTAGTTACAAAACGCTGCCTTGGGGCTGCTTCTACAACAGCTTTTTTTTCATCGAAATCAGTGTAAAAACGTTGCGCGCGCAACGTTTTCACACTATTTTACATGGTGCATTTTGCTCTTGTCGATAAAAAAAAGCTGTTGTAGAAAGCCCCTGGGACATCACCCAATTAAATGCTGCAAGGCTTCTAGCGAAAATATTTTTTTATTGCACAGCACGTAAATATCAGGCACATTTCCTAATAAAAATATAGAATCAGAATAATTGTAAGATTTTAATTGAAAAAAGTTTTGTGTCCTCTTTGAAGACTTACCTTTAAGCTCCTTTTGAAATATCGCCTTAAGGTCTTAACACGCGACGCTCTTGGACGCCGGCGGCAATCCGCATAGAAATATCGGCATTGGTTATTGGTATTCATATTTGATTTTATAGTAGCAGGTTAGAATCATGCATGTGCTATTTTTAATTAATTATATAATTATATAAATATAATAGAAAAAAAAATTTCAATTCACTCAATTTTAGTGCGGATTTACATGTCTAATCAAGAAATTTAACAACATGAATTTTATTAATCCTAATGTCGAACAAAAATCAGAAATTCCCCCATGTAAAGAGAGGGATTTCGGCAAAATGTCCATCAATGGAGTTTTAATAAGGACATTTCTTTTAATTACGTGTGTAAAAGTACTGCTGATACCCACTTAGTGAGTATGCTTTAAATAATTTAGATACTAATATACAATTTTATTTAAAATAATGATTTTTCTACATTCAACTAGCTATGTAGAAAAAAATGTATACTTTAATCATATTTGTATGTATTTTTCACAAAAAGTACCATTTTAACAAAAGAAATAATAAAAAAAAGGTTCGGAAAATGTTTTTTCCACTTGAGAAATTTTCTTAATTTAACAAAACTTTAAAAAAGTTTGAAAATATTTTTTTATTGAGACGCCACGTGCAAATATAACCTAAAAAAAGGAAAAAACCTTTTTTTAATTATTCATGCTTATTTCAAAAATAATTATGGAAAGAGAACATTTTATTCTAATCTTTTGATAAAAAGAACTAGTTTTTGGAACTAAAACAAACAAACTCCCTCTTCAGGGAGTCTATAAAAAAAGATACGAAATTAAAATAATTACCGAAAATAATTCTACGACAGAATAAAAGATACAAAATATAAATAATTATCAAGACCAGAAATTATTAATTCAAATAAAGAAAGATATAAAAAGTGGTTAACACCCTAACACTGGAGTAGAATCTGGAGGTAGAAAAATTATAGTGAAGGTTAAAAAATAAAAGAAAGTAAAAAACACAATTTTAATATTTGCAGTTGTAATTATATTGAATTAGTAATTTACAAAAAAATTAGTACACTTTTAAGAAAGATTGTAAATTTACACTTTCATACAAGTGTTTTTAGTGTTAAAAATCTACAACACTTTCACATAAAAATGTTTGAAACTTTCAAACATTTGTATATGGAATAATTTCAATTGTATGTGTTTGAAAAATTGTAAATTTACAATAATTTCACACAAAAGTGTTTAAAATTTTCAAAAATTTGTATATAGAATAATTTCAATTATATGTGTTTTTAAAATATTTGTAAATTTACAATATTTTCACACAAAAGTGTCTGAAATTTTCAAAAATATTTGTATAAAATACCTTCAAACACATAAGTTTGAAAAATATGTAAATTTAAAACCTTTTCATAAAAAAGTGTTTGACAATTAAAAAAAATTATGTGTAAAATAATTCAATACACATTTATGTCTAAAAATGTTGTAGGTAAATTTATAACTTTTTCATTTAAAAGAAACTTAATTGAAATTTTTTTAAGTTTTTATACGAAATTCTTTCTAACATATATGTTTAATAATTCTGCGAATCAGTTTTAAAATATTATTTTTAAGGAAATATATTTCCAAATGTTGAAATGACTAAAATTTTTTGTTCATCAGCTTAATTAGTTTAATATTTCAAAACTTCTTATGCGAAAAACAGTTTTCCGAAAAATATAATATAATAAATATATATATATATTTAGTTATTTTCGAAAGATTAAAATTTAAAAATTGTTACATGAAATGAAAAAGTATCTTTCTATAACAAATTTTCTGTATATTAAGTATTTGTTAATCTTTTTCAAACATCTCAATACTTATCATAAATTTAATAGAAAGATAAAGAGAAACAAATTAAAATATACTATTAATGGATTGAAATTTAGAAAAAGTAAAAAAAAATGGTATGGTCCACATCACTAGGTTGATGGCTCCATGCAAAACTCACTATATACAGAACACTATATAGACTTGAGGGTTTAAATAGTGGTGTCGCATTTCGGTAATAATGCTAATGATACTTTTTTTTCTTTATTTACATTTATTATAACACATAAGAACACAATATAAACAGTTTTGATTTTTTATTGAAATATTTATATGATTTGCTTATTTCAAAAAGTTTTGTTTTAATTTTTATACAGCACTGTTTGAAATTTCATTCAAACACTTTGTATTAATTTTCAAAAGAATAATTTGAAAATTTTAAAGGAATGTGTTTTAAAATTGAATAAAAAAATTTGTATTAAATTTTAAAGTGTGTATTGTAGTTTTTCAAAATAGAATATGATACTTACTTCAAACGTTTTTTTATAAAATTTTGAACAAACACTTTTAATAGTGTAGATAATGAAATTAATGACAAAATATTCATCATGAATTTTATAGAAACTAAATAAAAGAGAAAAATAAACATGAAGATAAATAAAAATTGAAAACTAAGAATAATGAAGTAATAATAAAATAATTAATAAAAATTTGAAAATTAATAACAAAATAAAAACAAACAAAGGAAATTTGAACAATACAAGAGAAGAAAATAACTAATTTATTCTTTGTGACTATTTAGCCCACCAGATAAGAAAATAAAAGCGGGTCAAATAAAGAGTGGTATATTATTTGGCCCGTCACAAGTCAAAATTATTTTCATGTACCTGATCTTCAGCTAATAATTAAATTAATTTTAAAAGAACTAATAGTAAGTGCATCTACAAATTTTTTTCTTTTAAAATTATGAATTAATTTTTTATCACTTTAAAAATGCAAAAAATATATTTTTGTGTTATTAAGTAACATAAATAAACTTGTGCCTATAAAAATGACTAAGATATATTATATATATATATATATATATATATATATATAAAATATTTGTTGCTTTTTACTAAATATTTTAGAGAAAACTATAAATAGAGGAAATCAATTGCTTTCAGCTTTACATGTAGAGCAATACCAGTAGATGGATTTAGTAGATTTTACACATTTTTTGTGAAAAAATTCTAAACAGCAGTCACACCTAATTAAAGCAAATAATGTTAGATCCTTTTGGTATATTCGACAATTCCATTTATTTATTTTTTTATTTCTCGTGCTTCTTCCACCGAGTCATGCTTCATCGGTTAAATAAGAATTTGTTATAGATAGATTTACATCTTCATCTGTAATTGCTCCGCTTATTAGTTCAGATGTAATCTCGATTTCGTTTTCGTGTATTTTTTATGTCCTCTTAAAGTTTTTTCTATAATGAAATCATCGACGAAATACGTATTTTTGGTTTTGGAGGCATTTCAATGTCCTTGACAACATCGATGTTGTTTTGTATCGGTTTATCATCAGCTGAATAAACTAGTTTTGAAACATCTTTCTCCTGAATTACATTGTAATTACTATTAAAAACAATTTGCATTTCTGATGTAACCTTGATATTTTCTTAAAAAATAATTTATTTTTCAAAATAATAAAATGAATATTTAACAAAAGTAAATGAAAAAATCATAGGTTACTTAGGAACGATTAAATATGATGCAAAAGGTTGGGCGCCAGTCCTAAAGGGACACTAAACAAAATTCACAAAGGGACAAAACAGATTTTAGAATAATTTCGAATAAATGAGGCCACCAGACTAATTACCGGCAATTATTTAAATTAAATAAATTTATTATCGACACACGAGGCCACCAGGCTAAGTGTCAATCAATAAATACACAAAAAAATAATTAAAATTCTGAAGACAGATTAATTGCCGATACACGACGGCTACCATGCTAAGTACCGACAATTAATTTGTCATACAAAAAAAATTCAATTCACCAATTTAATCTTCCTAAAAAGTGTCCAGGCTAACTACAGTTCCATGACTTAGAAATAGTAGAGAGGGTGGCTCGATGCCAAAGATTAAATTATTCATTCAATAAAGAATAGACAAATTAAATTACTTTCTATAATGACAATTCATTTACCAAAAATATCCATTAAATTGAACATAATGATTTTAACAATGATTTTCAACAAGAAAAGAAATTAGAAAGAAAAAGATTCTTTTTCTTTTACGATTCGAGTTCTGAAAAACAAAGATAAACTTAAAAAAAGTGAGGTTAAGATTGATCGATAATAAAATAGTCAAATATAGATATCCATTTTCTTTTTATGAAATTAAACAAAGAATTTTTAAGAAATACTACCACAAATCATCAAGAAATCTTACTTGAAAAATTATTGACAAATTTCCGTGAGACGCCAAACAACTCCCTCCTCAGGAATATATCTCAAGAAATAAAATTGAAGTCTTCAATTGAATGGCCCAATAAAATAGATTTTAATCCATTATTATTTTTATTTAATGATTATTAAATTTATTCAATCAATAAAAGCAAAATTAAATTTTTGACAAGATAAAACATCCTTCAATCAAGAAACCCAGAAAAAGAATGAATATACTATAGTCTATTATGAAAATGAAAATTTAACGATCCTTACGAGTCAATAATTAAAAAAACACATTCGTTTAAACGTTTCAACAGCGCTGCTGCCCTCTTCAGAAACGATTGTAAATTATTAAAATTGTTTGAAGAGTCTCATAGGAGATGTCTTCGCCGTGGCGATTACAATTAGACACTTTTTTCTTCGATATAATTCGAGTTTATTAAAATTTTATTTCATTAATTAATGGACGCTAACCTATTATGTTTTTATTCGTTAGATTAATTTATGTTCATTTTCAAAATTTTTATTGATTTGTCAGATTATTAAAACTTTATTTAATTAATAAATGAAATCGACGGTAACTAAATAGAGTGTTTTTCATTTCCAGGTGAATTTATATAGTGTTACAAATTTTGTAAATAATTCGAAAGCATTTCTTTATCCGAAGACAACTGAAAAAGTTCGATCGGTGAAAGTGTCTCCCAAGGCCACATTTTGTTGGCAGTCACTTGGTACGAAGTATTAGCTTGAAAATCTTCATTTTCAAAAAATATAACAGATGACTTCACTTTATTTGTTGCCGCTCTACGTATAAGAATCTGAAACATCGGCTTCTCCGATAAAACTGTAGTTATAGATTTCGAATCCAGTGGATTGGAAATCTCATCATTTTTTCTAATAAAGTCCCAGAAGTAGATTCCGAATCCAGTGGATTCGTAATCTCTAACATCGGCTTCTCCGATAAAGCTGTAGTTAGAGATTCCGAACTCAGTGGATTCGTAATCTGTACATTAGGCGTTATCGCAGTCATTGTAGGACGAATTGTCGCGGACGAACTTTTCGCTTTCTGCTGTCTTGTGTCTAGCACGAAATTTGTGCGGTCTTCCGTCGGCTTGACGAGTCGTTCGCAAGTCGATGGGAAACACGCTGCAATTCTTGCCAAAGTGTCTGTTCTATCTAAGAACTAATCTTACTTTTAACTAATAGTTGGTTATTCATAGCTATGTGGCTTGAAGAGTCATTCAAAAGTCGCAGGGAAGCACGCTGCAATTCTTGCCAAAGTGACTGTTCTATCTAAGAACTAATCTCACTTTTAACTAATTGTTGGTTATTCATAGTTATGCGACTCCATTTAAAACGGAGGATAGTGCGTTTTCTTGGAAGCTGCGCACGATTGTCCTATTTTTTAGTGGTTTTTATGCAGAGGTGTGTATGACATGCATAGAGAATGTTTTTTTGTGCAATATCACACGTTTTCTTAGAAGCTGCGTGTATGATATTGAATTAAGAAGATCACACGTTTTCTTAGAAGCTGCGTGCATATGATCTGGTTTTCTTATAGATCACACGTTTTCGATGAAGCTGCGTGTTAATGATCGAAGAAAAAAGGGTTAGTATAGAGGACCAACTACTTTACATAAAGGTGGGATGAATTAATTGAATATCCGCGGGAAAGGAGCATCTAATTCAATTAGTTCGGAAAAAATGCAAAAAGTGGTCAAGTTATTGCATGGTCTGCATGAAGTTGCGTATCTCGCGAGGTCCAAGACTTTTTTAATGGGGATCACTGCTTTAGAGAGGGAGTTCCTCATAAAAAGAGTGTATAGTGGTAGAAACGCGAGTTTAATCTACGTTGTCTAGAAGTGGGGGAATATGTCCTAGTGTGGGGGCTTAGCTGGCTGGTCCCACGAACTTATATTTTAAACTAGTCTGAAGCACTTGGGGAAAAAGATATAAAAAGGGTAAGACTCTAAGTTATAAAAAATACGATCTATAGCAGCCGTGGGTGGCGTTCACTATAGAAAGGGGTGGCAGTATACGAAGAATACAAGGGTGAAACCTATCACACGCATTGAGCATTCAATGCACAACGAGAGTGCACCGAAAGAAACTCCAACAGCCGAGGTGGCGTTCGCCGGAGAGAGAGAGAGAGAGAGAGAGAGAGAGAAAGAAAGAGTCAGCAGCCGGTGGTGGCGTACGCTGTAATAAGGAATACACGCTCCGAGCCGAGGTGGCGTACGGGAGGCATGCAGTCTACTTACGTGCGGCTACTGCGGTTGGCGGCTTGGCTCTCTGCATTCCAGGCGGCTTGGATCGGGTCGGCGGTAGGCTTCTCACGTACGTCCTCCTCAGTAGTGGTACCTTTGGCACTTACAGTGCTGTAGTCCGTATGAGCTGCGATATTTCGAAGCTCGCCTCGCGTATTTATATACTTCGATCGCGATGTTATTTACGAGAGAGGTCAATATGAAAGTAATTATTGACATCTCTTATTTTATTTTTGAATTAATATTCGATTCTCAACTTTAGTGTAATTTTGGTCAACTTCGTTCAGGGATTAATATATTACCGACAGTAATATATCTAGTTTTAATTGGAATTATTTTATAAAATATTAATTTATTAATATTTTTTAAAATATGTAATGGCATAAATTTTAAACCATTACATTTTTTTAATTTAATTTTAAAATGTAATAACTTTTTTTTGGGCTCAAAAACAATTCAGCAATAGGTTATAAAACAAACAATCTTACGTTAAAAGTCAAAGGAAAACAAAGTTTACTACATTTTTTTCCGTTAAAAGTATTAGATGAAATTTTCCTTTTAAGAAAACGTCAATGAATATATAATAATGCTAAAAATACAAAAAAGTGAAATTTGAAAAAATCCGAGTTGAGCCTTTTTCGAAATTCGCAATACAATTATAGTCAAAGTTTTTATGAAATGCAATACCCATCCAAATGAGTAAGTTTAAAAACAATGCGTTAGAACTTGAATCTTTCTACAGTAGGTGACAGGAGGGTGTGTTTTTGTCTGGAAATGTTTTGTAGAATTTTATTCTTAACCGAATTGTTTTTCCTTTGATGCTGCTTATACTTGATAATTATAACTTGAGTATCTTCTTGTAGATTATTTATTGACATGTTTATTTGTTCAACAGCAACTTTTATAAGAATTATATTTATAAATGCACAACATTCTTATGAACTTTTGTTTGAAAAATGAGCGGTTGCATTTGTACTCAGGTTAGAAATAACGAAAAAATGTTAATGTATTAAACTTGTTTTCATTTTTACTTTTAGTCATTCAACAGACTTTGAAGTTCATCGTAATTGGCTAGCAATAACGCACAATTTGCCAATAAATGAATGGTATACAAGCAAAATATCGCAATGGACTTTGGACTATCCGCCATTTTTTGCATGGTTTGAATATTTTTGGTCGTTATTTGCACAGTTCTTTGATATTAACATGCTTAATGTTAAAAATCTAAATTACACTTCCTTCAATACTAAAGTATTTCAACGTTCGACTGTCATTGTATCAGACATCGTATTTCTATATGGCATAAAAATGTAAGTGATAAAGTTATATGTAATGTCCATGTGAAACAATTCTTTTTCTTAATTAAAATTATGCCTAGGATTGGAACTGCGTGTATACATACGACTGAGGACTTTATTATTTTTATAGTTTTATCTCTTACTAACATTGGTCTTTGTGTTGTTGATCACATTCATTTTCAATATAATGGATTCCTTCTGGGCATTTTATTAATTTCTATTGCTGGAACTTTTGACATTTTAAAAAAGGTAATTTAAAATCATTTGTCGTTGATGTAGACTCTTTACTAGTTAAATAGACAACATTATCAGTTTTCTAGTCAAATAATAATTTAACTTTTTTTAAAAAATGAAACCGTTTTTAATTATAAAAAATTTAGCAAGAAAGTTGTTATATTAGGAGAAAGTGACTTAAAGAAATGACTATACTTTATACATTGCAAATATTTTTAAGTATTTACCTAATATATCTTTTACATTATAAAGACGTTTACTTACCACAAGTTTTTTCGGCATACTGAAAAATAGTGTAGTAATTTAAAAACGATCTGATCATTAAATGTGAGTTTGCGGCTAACATTTGAAAATTGGATATTAAATATTTCTCATAAGTACACATTTTCTTATAACCTTTTACCTAATTATCATAATTATTAGCTAAAAACAGTCATTTTTATTTCACTGTGCTTCTAATTATGTCTTAAAATTTTTTGAAAATTCGACAGCTACAATTCTACTGATTATACATTTAACGTTATAAACCTATTTTCGTGCCGCATTAAATGTTAGTTTTGTTTGGCTTCTTTAAAGTTGTTGAATAAGTAACGCGCGTAAAAGAAAATATAAGAAAAATTTCTTTTTAATAAAAATATCTATTCTTGTACAAAAATTGCCCCTTCTCATATATATATTTCACTTAATAACAAACGTGAGTTTTTATGTCATGATTAATAAATGGTTATTCAGTAATCGTGATTGACAATAAGGGTTTTTCATAGTAGATCTAGTAGCTATAAATATTCTATAATTCAATTGAGTTTCAATAAAGAACACATAAAATTTGATTCTTGCTCGTTTAACTTATTGTAGTAATGGTTAAAGACATTATCAAAAAATAGCCTGGCGTAATTCGGCTTAATGAATTTATTTAACAGTAATAGTTCATTTCCTTAGTGAAATTCGAATTTTTTATTTTCTTACACTGAAAAAAAATTGATTTAATTTAATGGACTTATTGTCATTTTTGCGAAAATTGCTATACCCTAATAAAACAAGAGGAAAATATCAAATAAAAATAATATCACATTAAAGAGATTTTCGTTTCTTTATATGTAAGTTGTGCGACAATAGCGTGAGCTTATCAAAAGCAAACGGACACAAATCAATTATGTGTTTCTATTTCAGGAGAAATAAAATTCTCTATTCAAGTTTAAATGAAAACCGTTCCACACACAAAAGTGAATTGAATATTCATTGAATTTGTTTTTCTGACAATTAGTGTTCAATTAACTTAATTATTCAATACTTAACTATATATATATATAAAATTCAGTAAAATACAGTATCTTGCAAAGTCGTAAAATATTGGAATATCGTCGGTCCGAAAGGAGCTGTAATGCCAACGTTGTTTATAGTACCAGCCCAGCCTTCTGCTACTATAATGTTTACCACGAAACAATGGCCAGGATGTTTTGCGAAACGTCGTCGCTTGAAGGCAAATAGGCCATATAATGTGGCCTGTCCTGTATAAAAAGAAGTCGAATTCTGTAAAACATTTGCAAAATTCCAGAGAGGCTGTCCATTGATAGCTTATTGTGATGTCAAAAAATTTGTCGTTTAGGGTGGGTTGACCACTGCTCATTTTGAAATGCTTTTCAGCTGTCATCATCGCCATAGATGATACATTCATTAGTTCCACGCAATACCGCAATGTTCCAACGATAGTGGTGTTATTCTGGAACACAAGGTTCGTCAAACAAGACTCACCAAACTTAAAGGATATCTTTTAATTTCTTTAAAATGAAATTTTTTAGGATAAATTATGGATATTTAGAATCATGAAATATCATAGATTCTAAATTTTTTAATTATAAACTTGAATTAATTAAATTATACAAATTCCAAGTCACAATTTTTGTTTAAAAAATCATAAACTATCAAAACAATGTTTTTTTTGTCCTCTTTTGAGCTGCAATTGTATGAAATACTGACCAAAAACACCAGAAATTCTAATTATTTTTCTGATGTTTTGTCATGATTGTTTTTTTAAATAGAAAATCTATACATGCACAAAATTTTACTATAGCAATTTTCGTAAAAATGATATTTTGCATAAATGACTTGGCAAAAGTGTCGTAAGAATGGTGATTCGCAAAAGTGACATTTCGGTAAAATAGCAGTTCGGATAAATGCAATTACGTTTTTGTTATTTAATTAAAATTTTTAATTGTTTCAGATCCTTGTCCAAGATTCTTAAGAGGTGAAATTCTGAGCTAGTGTTAAATAAGAAACAATACATATATTTTTCAAAAAGAAATAGGGCTGTGCACGAGATAAGACGACAGAAAAAAATTCAAGGCGAGATTGAGGGTTCCATTAGTCTCATCTCCGATTTTCCACAGGTGTCTCGTTAATACAAAAAATTAATCTAAAGTTGGCATCGATGTTTAGCACCGAAAACTTTTTTTTATTTTTAGCGACAATAGAGATAAAATTTTAAAAATTTTTGCTTCCTCTCTTCATCTGTTAAGAAGTAAAAAACTTGTTAAAAGTGCCTTTTTAACCTTAAACCTTAGAAAAATTAAATTATATTTTCCGGTTTTCTAAAAAAAACGATGATGTCAACTTTACTTTTTAAATCTGAATTGCTAGTTTTCTACTTATGAAACAGTACAGTTTCGTTTATCAATTGAATTAGTGACAGTAGAAGTAAGTAATAAAACAGCTTGCTAATTTCAAGAAGTAAAAAATATTACTTATTAAATTAGTAGTTGTCTACTAGCAAATATCAGTTCTTTACTAAAATATAGTCAAGGCTATTACTAATGCAAATTAATAAACGAATACTATTTCATTAGTAGAAAACTACTAATTTAGATTTAGAGAGCAGGGACCTGAATCATGAATCAATTCGATTATTGGGCTTCATCTGACTTAAAAGTAGAATAACAAATTATTTAATCTTTAATTTGTTAATAAAAACAAGTATTTTATACATGTTTATTAAATGGTTCCTCTATCAAATATGGATTATTTTCTTATTTACAAATTTTTCTCGAGACTAACTTGACAGAGACCGAAAAGAGACGAGACAGACGATATTACAAATTTTTATGGTTCATTCCAGCGAAAATTGTCTAGAGCTGGTAGCTCGATGATTTTAAAAATGCTGTAACTAATATATAATATTCTGCAATACAATTAGATTATCCTTTGGTGGTTTATAGCTCCAAATATATTTTACATTAATTTAAATAATTATTTTAAATTTCTAACTGGTTATGAAGTCTAACATAACCCACTTTTCGAAAACTCAGTATAAATAACTAAAAACAGAATAAAAATACTGCTTTTTATTTTAAATATATATGTTCTTGCTAAATTCATCTAAATAAACGAAAATTATTTGAAAATAACTCACCAGAACATTTAGATCAGTATTTTTTTGTACTTGCACAGTATAATAAACATCATTTTCTTTTTCTTATATCTTCTGTGGAGAAAAAGGAATCTTCACGAAACCTTTTAGACTGGATTTGTTTTAAAATTATAAATTTATTTAAATTGAAATTTCTTTGGGACCTCTACTCATTAATTATTTAATAAATATGAAAAATTATATAAATTTAACCTGATTTTCATTGAATTTTAGTTTCAATGACTAGACTGAAGTTTGTTTTCTTTAAACGAACGATAAGGTAATGAACTTCAGTCTAGTTATTAAAACTAAAATTCAATGAAAATCAGGTTAAATTTATATAATTTTTCATATTTATTAAATAATTGATGAGTAGAGATCCCAAAGAAATTTCAATTTAAATAAATTTATAATTTTAAAACAAATCCAGTCTAAAAGGTTTCGTGAAGATTCCTTTTTCTCCACAGAAGATATAAGAAAAAGAAAATGATGTTTATTATACTGTGCAAGTACAAAAAAATACTGATCTAAATGTTCTGGTGAGTTATTTTCAAATAATTTTCGTTTATTTAGATGAATTTAGCAAGAACATATATATTTAAAATAAAAAGCAGTATTTTTATTCTGTTTTTAGTTATTTATACTGAGTTTTCGAAAAGTGGGTTATGTTAGACTTCATAACCAGTTAGAAATTTAAAAAAATTATTTAAATGAATGTAAAATATATTTGGAGCTATAAACCACCAAAGGATAATCTAATTGTATTGCAGAATATTATATATTAGTTACAGCATTTTTTAAAATCATCGAGATACCAGCTCTAGACAATTTTCGTTGGAATGACCCTTATGTTACTGACCTATAATACAACCCTCAAGGACTCAGCCTCTTGATGAGGGTTGGTTCAAGAAGGGCCAATCGTGAAACGACAGAATCAAATCTTTTAAATTTTTACCATTTTCTCTTCTACATATTCTTTTTAAAATACCAATCTGATAAGTAGTGAGACTGTTTTTCCAACTCTCTAAAAATATTTTCTAAAATCGTGAAAACTACCAAAAATCTTAGTGGGGACAATTCTTTAAAAAAAGTATTCTCACAAGTTAGTTTTTAAGTCTTCGAAACACTAGTTTTCCATTCAAATGTCAGTTCATAATCAAAAAGTCAGTTCACAATTAAAAAGTCAATTTACAAGTCAGTTCTCAATAACAAAATATTTCACAATTAAAACCAGTTCTCTATTTTTTTAAAAAGTCGAAATGGAACAGCCTTCATATTTTAAATAAAAAGTGAGCAACAACTTACAATAATTTATCTATTCATTTATTTCTAAATTTTCAATATATTTTTACACTTTACGGGTAATTATTATATTCTAAAAAATAAAATATCTAACAAAATAAAATTTGAAATATTCCCGAAATAACAGGCGAGAGTCTAGGTTCAAAAATAAATTAATTATTTGTTAAATATAAAATTATTTAATAAATAATACTTAAAATAATTATGTCTCGTCCATAGGACGTAATAAAATTTACATAATTTTGTAGAATTTAAATATTTCTTAACTTCTCTATTTTAATTAAAATATTGAAAATAATCATTAGAAGTTTCAGTTAGTTTTAATTCAGAACAATTAGTTCTCGTTCATTTAAAAAAATAATAATAAAACAACTTGTCCCCAAATGTGAATAAATATTCTGCAAATTATTATTTATTATTATTATTATATATATTAATCTCCGTATTCTTTCATTCATTCTGTCCGCAAGAATTCCGTCCGCCCTCCTGCTGTGCTTTTGATGACAGAGAAGAGTTGGAGAGAGAAGTTTGTCAGAGTATATAAGAGAGAAATCATGATACAGAGAAGGAGTGTGAAGTATCGTCTTTTCTTTCAGTTTAGAGTAGAAGCGAGAGAGAGGCGAACAGTTAAGAAAGTAACGCCTACTTTTTTTGGTTTGAGCATCATGGTTTTCTGTATTCTCAGTGACAGATATTAGAATAAATAAATGAAATGAATTCAATATAAATTTTTTTTTAATGGAGAGATAAAATATTATCAATCTATCCAAGTCAGGTTCGAATAAAAAACAATCTGTTTACGTTTCAACGACACAGTCGTCCTCTTCAGAAACGAAAAAAATGTCACAAAAGTTGTTCAATCAAATGAACGTGTACATTGCTGGACGAAGACAAGATTGATAATATTTCATCTCTCAATTAAACAATTTTAACCAAGTGATAAATTCAACATTATTATAAATTTTTTTTTATTTCATAATCATATTTTTAAAGGAATATAATTTTATAATAACTGCAAAAATAGTAAATTATATATTTCTTGATTACAATTTTAAACAAGTTTTTTTAAATGTAAAAATATGTGTGCAAATTTCGCATATTCTATCCTTTCAATGAGAATTAATATGAAGGAATGATTTGATTCCAATTTCGAGTTTACGCAAAATTAAAGTATCTGCAAAACTCTAATTTATACATTTTTTTCCTTTTTCTTACCTTATTTTTGATAAATAATTTACATTTTATTCCCAAAAAAGTGCATTTTTGAGTTTCATTTCCAAATTAAAAAATATATAATTTCCAATATTTTTTATTTATTAATTTAATATTTTAAGTCGAGTGTATTTTTCATTTATTTTTTAAAATTACTATATTTTAAAATTACATTTTAAACTTGAACATAAATTGATTCCATGTAACTTCATTGTGTATAGATTTTTAGGTCTTAAAACAATAAACAATATTATTATATTTTCATGCTTATTTACTTATAATTGATTTTTATTTCTCGTGAAAAATCTATGTAGTCCTTTAAGGGGATGTCAAAGTCGATGCGATTTTCCCATTGAAGCTCAATGCAAAAATCCAATCGACTTTGACACCGCCTTAAATCATAAAATTTTCTAAAATATATTAAACAATTTGTGTATCTGTTTATAGATCTTGCTTTCGTGTGAACATGATACCTTCCATAGATTTTCCTGAATTCGGATGAAATTTTGAGGGCTTATTTATCACATTAATCTTTCAAAATGGACAAAAGGAATATAGAATATATCCAACACAAAAAATTATACAGTTGTTTTTTTCAAAAACTTGTTCAAGTAAAAAAAATTTTTTTAGCAAAATCTAAATTTATATATAATAAAATTGAAATTTTTATGTCAAGACGAATCGATAAGTATATACAAAGTATAAATATTTAAATATTTTTAGATAAGCTTAGGACCATTAAAAAGCGTTTATTTGTTAACCCTCACGGGCTCGAGCCGGGTCCCTCAGACCCGGAGGAAAGTTTTTCTTTCTACTTCCGGTTAAGAAAATATTATTAGAAAATCAACTTCACATTAGACTTAAGGGTGTAAAAACACACATTTTTCACTTTTGTAAAGAATTTTTAATTCATTAAATACTCTGGAAAATTCCTTTTTAAGTCGAACTTACGTAAAGACTCAAGCCGGGTCCGAGGGACCCGGGTTGTAATTGCGTATAAAAAGTTAGTAATTTTTCTGCAATATTGCATTATTTTGTAATGTTTCAACATCACCTACTGTAATAAGTGAAAACATATCCCAAATAATTCCGGAAGTGACGTGGTGCGAAAAATATAGTGCGTGTTGTACGTTTTTTGGAAAATTACATTCCTAAAAGTTAAAGAACAGAAAATCGATCAGATTTTCTTTAAAATCGGTACTCAGGGGTTTTTAGGGTCGCTGATTACAAATTTGATGTCAGAATTAAAAAATTCAATATGGCGGTCGTTAAAAATTTTTTTTTTGGTTTTACGTCTAAATATAGATAATTATTATTAGGTAATTTAGCTAAAGATTTTTTTCAGATGTTTTATATTTCTACCATTATTTTATATTACTATTTTTTAAATAAATAAATATAATTATTTATACATTATACGGTGATTTGTCTGAAAATATTTTTTTGTTCTTTATATTTTTTATATTATTTTTTTATTATAAATAATGTTGTTTTTAAAACTATTTTTAAAAATAATTTCTCTAAAATGATACAATTATATGTTAGATAAAAAATATTAACAATTTTGCTATCAAATTTTTTATTTCTATTGATTTTAAATACCGGGTCCATCGGACCCGGCTTGTGCGCGCAGGCGGAAAAACGAACTCAAGCCCGTGAGGGTTAATAATTTATTCAAATTTTTGTTAAACGTTAGAAATGAGGTTTCTATCAAAATATCTGAATAAAATGTTAGCCAAATCACTTCTATAAGAACTTATTCTTTTCACACTTTTATAATTTTTTAATAATTAAATAAAAAAATTCAGTTTTCATTATTTTTTTTTGTTTTCCATTCACCAAAAAATGGATAGTTTCTCACTTCTGACCGTGTTAAGTATATGTTTTATCCAAAATTATTAGAACTTTTTTTAAGGAAAAATCAAACAGACAGTCGGAACCAAATTTAGTCCGATTACGTATTATTGTAGGGGAGACCGGGGATTAAACGGACAAGTCAAATATTTCCGAAACCGTGAAGAATTTCAAACCGTGTAAATAACCTATGTACGCACAATTTCGTGATGCAAATGCTGCATGAGGTTTTAGGGACGTGTCATTTTTCTTGTAATAATAGTTGCCGTTAATATGTGAAAATGTCATTTTTTGAGGTAAAAGTAAAAAAAATTTTCTCATTTTTAGGGTTTTTATCGTTAAAATTAAAGAACAAATATCACACAGTAATTTTTCTTTTAGCTCATGGCGTACTGAGTTTAGTAGAAAAAGAGTTTAATGAAAAACTTTAAGAAGAAAAAATATATTGCAGTTTAATTATTAGATGACGGTGTGGGGCTGAATCGGACATCGTGATAAAAAACAACCAAATCTTTGAATACTTTAATTTATTTTATATTAATTAACTATTATATATTATATTCTTTGCATAGAACCACTTTAAAACTAAATAAATAAAGAATTTATTTTAAAACTCGAATTTGCAAGCGAGTTGCTGCAAATAGACAAGTCTGAAAACTGTAATTCATTTTATATTATATTAATTACCGATTTTACATTTTATATTATATTCTTTGTATAGAACTACCTACATTTAAATAAGAGAAGAATTGATTTGACTTTTCTACAAAAAAAACGAAAATTTGTGTCTTATTCTTTAATTAATTAGCCGTGTCTGATTTATCCCCATGGGTTGTGCGGTTTAGCCCCACCAATTTTCGGATTTTTGTTTTTGAGGTAGTCATCTTCGAAGCAACATATCTCCAAAGCTACTGTAGTTTTTCTACATCGAACAAGTGCGATTTGTAGGTGAAGGTACAAGCTTCAAAACGGTATAAAACATAAAAATAAAACGGTATAACGGTATATATTACTCTTTAGCAAAAAATAATTTTTTTGGATGAGTTTTTTGGCCAAAGAACAAATCCGTCCGGTTTAGCCCCGGTCTCCCCTATTTTTAAATAAAAAGCCCAATGAACACCTTCTATAACAAGAAAAGAATATAGGTCTTGAACATTTGTACCAATAAATAATATACAATCTTAATTTAACAATTATTATAAAGCATATTTTGTTATCAATATAAATAATATTTTATGCGAAAAGTAAATTTATATTTATTTAATAATTCTTTAAATAATTTTATGTGGTTTGGTAAAGTAATAATTAGTTGTAACTGTTTTTATGCAACAACAAAAATCTCTATTCTAGCGGCGATTTTGTTGAACGCTAGTGGTACGTTATAACGTACCACTAGCGTTCAACAAAATCGCCAGGGAGGAGAAAAAAAATTGAATAGACTTTATAAAGTATATATTATAAAAATTAAGTAAATAAAGTTGATAGTTAATTTTATAAAAGCGTGATCAGATTGTTCAAAATAAATAGTATATTTCAGATTAATCAAACTTCAGGTTTTTGCAAACAGATTTCGTAAAAAAATTATGTAGATATATGAATAGTATTGTACTGAGAAAATAAATCTGTTTCATCGAAAAGTTAAAATTAAATACGAAGAACAGTAGATTATAAATTAATATAATATAACTCTCTTGGAAAAAATTAATTAAAATTTATTTCAAATTAAATTCTTTATCATTTTCGTATATAGGAAATGATTAAAACGCGACAATTTACATTAATTAATTTTTCACAGGACAGTTTTCATGATCGATGTATCAATGATCATTGTAAATAGTAATTATTATTTACATTATATTGCTTTCATTATTATCATTATTTTACAATGATTGTTAGTTAACAATAGTGTTGTGTACTTAATTGCTTATTAATTAAGCTTAATCATAATAAAATTTTATTGTAAAAAAGTAATCGTTGAAAGATTGTAACTTCGAGTCTCTTCCCTCTGAAGAAATTCGGATGAATTTTAAACTATGAGTTTAATTATTGTTATTAAAAATCAGTCACGATGGTAACTAAGCTGCAAATTAGTAACTAATTTTACAAGACTATTTATTTTTGTATCACATGAACTTAAAACTTTAAAAATGACAACTTTAGTAATATACGTTAAAATCATGTCAATCGGAGGTATTTTTGAAAATTTTATTTATTTTGAGAAACTGAGTGAAATGAGCGAAGAATTAAAGTTGTGTTTAGTGTTTAAGTTAGGCTACGAAATAATTGTCTAAATTCGAATATTTTTGTCCTTTATAAAGTCGAAAAATTGTCTAATATTGGCTCTATATTTAAGCCAATATATATTTTTAATATTAAATTAATTTTTTAAAAATTAATTACAATTATCAATATTTTAATAATGCGTAAAATAATACTTTCTTAATTTTTAATTTTATAATATAGTGACGCGCTCCTAAGAAAAATTCCCCAATGGAAAAAAATTGAGGTTATGTTTATAATTTTTGAAATACAAATGCAGAAAGGAAATCAACTCTCAATATAAACTACAGATACTTAAACCTTTATTACATCTAAAATAATTATTTAAAAGTATGTTTAGTTTTAAATAATTGAGCAAAAACTTTTAATTAAGTAAAAACAACTCAATCATAACCTTAAAATAATTTTCTTCTTATTCTTCGGAGTTCGTCACAATGCTTTCACGTAAAGGATGGATTACAAATAATACATTAATTAATTTTTTTTTTTCTGTTCGGAAAAGTGTTAATTTTTTAAAAAATATTATCTATGGTGGAGATTGCGCAGAAAGTGTTTTAAGAGAAGAAAAATGTTTGTCGAAATTAATATTTTTTAAAAAGTATTCAGAAAGAGAATGAAATTAATTTTTTCGGTAATTCAGGAAAAGTTTGTCATGACTAACAGATTTGTAATTCGAAGATCAATAAATAATAATTAATATTAATATTATTAATTTAAATAAATAAGAAATGACTGACATAATTATTTCTGTAATTCAAAAATGTTAGTCATGATTAATATTTTTAATATAAAATATATCGAACTATTAATGTAATTAATTATTTTCCTCATGTTCGATTCATAAAAGTTAGAGTTAAACTTTCTGAAATTGTATTTATTTCGTTATTTTGTTAACAAGCATTGTCCCTTTCAGTTTTTCGTTTATTAATAATTGTGAAAGAATTTGATTGTATAATTATTTGAATTTGTTAAAAATTTGGAAAAATATGTTTTGCGTTTGTAATTTAGAGATTTCTTTTGGTTCTCCTCTGTTTTGTACGTCACTTTATAATCAACGTCAGGAATTTTTCAATCTTTAAAGCAACACACGACTCCAAAAATTGTGGCTCAAAAAGCACCAAAGTCCATGAATTATGAAGCAGTCTTTCAATTTGACAAAATTTGTTTGGCAAAATTACAATTTCTTCAGCCATTTGAATTGATTGTATTTGAGACTCTTGATGACATCCAAATAATCTAATTTAGACAATCTTCCTACCGCGTGGATCAAACTGTATATATTCCGTCGTAACTTGGAAATTATGCTTTGACCACCGAGAATTTCTGGGATATAATTAAAGTGAGTTCATTTTAAAATTAAAAAAATTTTTTTTAATTTTATTATTTTTTTGTAATTTTTAATTCTATAAAAATTAATTGTACTTTACAAATGTGACTATTTTTGACAAAATCGCGTCTTTACGGGGCAAAAATGTGTAGGTTATGTTTAGAACACTTTTTGCTTGGTTTAAGATGAAAAAGTTTTATCAAATATTTTTACTATGTACAGTATATAAGAAAAATTGTTCCAAACTTCTTCTAAAAAATTATTTTACAGAAAATTAAAAATTTATCTTCAAGTGAAACGAAAAGTTTCCTATACATAACCTATAATTCTTTGTCACTTAAAGTCGCTTTTACCAGGAAAATTTTTTCATTTTCTTTACCTTTTATTTTTCTGTTACAGTGTTTCACTCGTTCAATGGAACTAATTATCCCAGTTAACAGATCTGCAATGCAGACCAAATTAATTCTGAGAGTATTAGAATTTAATTCGGATGTTGTATTACATTTAAATAATTCTGTGGACTAGAAGATATTTATGGAGTGAAATTAAGGTGAGTGGCAATGGCTACTTAAATTTATTTGCTAGAATTTTATTTTTCCATTATTAAAAAACTTTCTTTAATGAATGAATTTTTTTCTTTGCAGAAAAATTCCTTTCAACTTGGAAAACGCGTTGCTGACTCTCAAGACTCACGATTGATTGCCGAAAATCTCTGATTACATCGCAAAATATTGTTAACTTGTTAAATATATATTTATCTACTTTCAAATAAATTAAAAAATTCAATATAATTCAATTTTTACATTTTTTAAAATCTTTTCCCTCAAACTCAGTTAAAATTTTTTTATTTTAAAATAATTGTTTTAAAATTCAATAAATTCGTGCAAATCGAATATAATTATTTGAAAGGTACATATTTTTATAATTATTATTTTCTTACATGTTTAGTGTAAACAGTTATAAATCTCTTAATTTACACTAGTGGTAAATTAAAAGTTACAAACTTATAAAAACTTTTTTTTTGCAAATTAAAATCTTTTTTTAAATTATAATAAATATAAAATTACAGACTGCTTAGTAGAAAATTGGAAAATTTTTAAAATGTCACAAATAGTCAAAAACAACTTTCTTTGCTAAATTTTAAATTAATTTTCTCTTTATAATTATTAATTAGTATACAATTTTCAGAGAAACGTTCTACAGGGTGCAACATGGTTTTCAATTCTTGTGAATTTGAAACATATTTATGTATACGTAGCACCTGCTTATGTTGTATGGCTGTTTAAATGGTGCTTGAAGCGACAACATTTTTTAAAGAGATTTTTACAACTTAATGTTATTGTTTCGTCAACTCTTTTTATTTCCTTCTGGCCTTTTAAATCTCAACTGCCTCAGGTAATTTACAATTTTTGTTGGAGTAATAAATTTAAATTTTGGAAATTATTTTAAAAATCCAATTATTTTTAAAAGGTTTTAATCTAAAAATCTCTGAAAATCTGAATTTTTTACTAGAAATTTTGTGTAATTAAGTATTTTTTAAGTTTAATTGAATTTTTTTTGAAATAATTTCAAGTTTTTATTCTCTAATATATTATGTTTAATTGAAGAATTGTCGAATAATAGCGTTTTCGTAAAATTTAAAATGGATTTGAAAATTCTAAAAGAACTTTTTAAAAAATTATTAAAAACTAGCAAATTTTACACGCGGAACGTGGTATTCAATTGGTTATCGTTCTGCAAATTACAAAATTTTTTATTTTCAAATATAAATTCTTTAAATAATTTCATAGTCAAAATTTAAAAAATCCACTTATTAAATACAAAATTATTTACTACTATTCATATTTTAAAATTTTTAATAAAATGTTACGAAACAATTCAATAATTTTTTAAAATTTTAATAAATTCTTCGCAAAAATTCAATTAATTTTAAAAATAGTAAAATTCTTTGCAGAAATTCAATAATTTTCAAAACAATTTTAATTGAATTCCTCGGATGAATTCCAATATTTTAAAATATTTTCATAAATTCTTTAAATGAATTAAATTATTTTTAATCTATTTTAAATATAATTACACGAAAGAATTTAATTATTTTCGAAAATTTCCAGAAAATTCAATTTCAACAAAGATTTTAAATTCTTTAAAAATAATTCATTTATTGTCAAAATATTTATAAAAAAGAAAGAAAAATTTATTATTTTCCAATAAAAAAAATTTTTTAATTTAATTATTTATCAAGATTTGAATAGAAATTCTTCGAAACATTTCAGTTATTTTTATAAACCGTAAAATTCTTTGCAATAATACATTTATGTTTATAAATAGTAAAATCCTTTGCAGAAATTTAATTTTTTTTAAAACAATTTTAATAGAATTTTTCAAAAGAATTTTAATCCTCAAATATTAACATAAAATTAATTTATTTTCTAAAATTTTAATAAATTCTTCAGAACAATTCAATTATTTTTTTATAAATAGTAATAAAATTCTTCTCAAGAATTCAATTATTTTTAATACAATTTTAATATGATTCTTTTTCATAAAATCCAATTGCTTTCAAAATTTTCCATTAAAATTTTTATAAAGTAACTCCATTAGTTAAAAAAAATCAAAGAAATTCTTCAAGACAATTTAATTAGGATTTTTAAAAATTTTTATTAAAATTCTTCACGAAAATTTAATAAAATTTTAAGAAGAAATTCTACTATTATAAAAATTTTTAAAGAAAATTCTTTGCAATAATTCGACGATTTTCAGTAGATTAATTTTAAAATGGAAAATATATTTGAAAAAAATTATTAAAAACTGTAAGAAACAATAAGCAAACAACAACTGTCTTCAAACTGTGAACAGATTACCGGATCACAAACTTTATTAATAAAGAAGAAGATAATTGATTTGAAGGAGAATATTAGTTGAAAATTCTAGAAAATAATAATTACAATACATTGAAATGATGAATTTAATATTTAATGTTTTTGCCAGGTTTTCTCACGTTTATTTCCATTTAAACGAGGACTGCTTCACGCTTATTGGGCTGCCAATTTTTGGGCTTTATATGCAGGTTTTGATAAAATTTTAGTGGTTTTATGGAAATATCTTGGCTTACATGTCGAGGAGAATTCGGCAAGATTAACAGGTGGACTCGTTCAGGAACAATCTTTTCTTGTGCTTCCTACGCCGCTTCCAATTACGACGTTTGTCACCACAATTCTATTCATGATGGTAAAAAATTTGAAATTATTTTTATTTGGTTTTATTATTCTCTTTTCATAATTTCTTTTTCATATTTCATTATTTTCATAATAGCCTCGAATTCACGTGATATTTAAAAGATGACATTTCTTTGTATAACACTATTTTACAAATCTACAAAATATCGAAGAAATTCGCTTGAATAATTTTACTCAACTGAATTATTTTTTAGTTCTTTACATATTAAAATTTTGATTTTCTTATTAATTTTATAAGAAAAAAGGATTAAAAATGAACTGGAAAGATTAAAAAAAAATTTTGTAGTAAATGTAGGAAAAAAAATTTTAAAAGTTAAATTACTTAATAATTATATTTTTTGCAGCCAGCGTTATTAAAACTCGCATTCAAAAATGAATTTGGTGGAATTTCCTTCATAAGATGTGTCGTCATCTGTGGATTATCTTCGTTTATGTTTGGATATCACGTTCATGAAAAAGCAATTCTTACAGCGATTATTGCATTGAGGTGACTATATCTTTTAGATTTACTTTCCTTCATATTAATGAATTTCTAATCGAATTTTCTCCTTTTTTTCAGTGTACTCTCAGTAATAAACAAAAATGATGCAAGAGTATTTATAATTCTTTCCTTAACGGGAAGTGCGGGACTTTTTCCTCTTCTTTATCCAAAGGATTTACTTCTCTTAAAATTATTATTCTTTGCGTTCTACGCCGTTTGTACGAGTACATTATTAATTCAACGATTTAAAAAAAATATTCTCTTTCTGCATGAGTGGCTTTACATTGCCGGTCTTCCATTAATAATTGTATATGAATCAATTTTACATGAAGTTTTATTCAACGAAAAATTACCATTTTTGCCATTAGCCATAACGTCATTGTACTGTTCCCTTGGTGTGACATATTCATTTTTTCTTTATTACTTTATGTACTATTTCGGATATAAATAAATAAGAAATAAGACTTTCAAAAACTTGTAAATGCAGAATAAATTATTGTAAAAGTCATTTTAAAAGTAAAAAAAAGGAATAATTAAATTTAAAAAGATTAACATAGAACAGTCTTAACATAAACAAAAACATTAAGATTTTATTATAATATAACTGATAACTGCTAATAAACATAATATAAATTGTGTTGTGTACAAATCAAGCAAGTGAAAATTTCTTGACATTAAGGACAATTTGTTAATTCAATTGGAGTTTGAGTAACTTAAGCTCCAACTCATTGTCCATGGAAACAATATGTTAACTAAGTAAGTTTGAATCTATAATCGATTAATTTAAAAAGCTTGTGCTGTTATATTTACAAAGTTTTGACCTATATTATTAAAACAGTTAGGAAATAAACTTTTATTATTGACAAATCTACGACCAGGAGTTGTATGATTTAAAAATCTATGACCTGAAGTGGTTTTACATACAAATCTGTAACCTGAAATTGTTTGATTTACAAATCTATGACTTGAAGTTTAATTATTTATTTTATTACCAAATTTATACCCTAAAGTTGTATTACTTACAAATCTATGAATTGGAGTTGAATGATTTACAAATTTATGCCCTACAGTTGTATTACTTACAAATCTATGACCTGAAGTTGTATTACTTACAAATATATGACCTGGAATTGTTTGATTTACAAATTTATGCCTTGAAGTTGAATTACTTCCAACTTTATGCCCTGAAGTTGAATTACTTACAAATCTATGACCTGAAGTTGTATTACTTACAAATGTATGACCTGGAATTGTTTGATTTACAAATTTATGCCATGAAGTTGAATTAGTTCCAACTTTATGCCCTGAAGTTGAATTATTTACAAATCTATGACCTGAAGTTGAATTACTTCCAACTTTATGACCTGAAGTTGAATTACTTCCAACTTTATGCCATGAAGTTGAATTACTTCCAACTTTATGCCCTGAAGTTGAATTACTTACAAATCTATGACCTGATGTTGTATTACTTACAAATGTATGACCTGGAATTGTTTGATTTACAAATTTATGCCATGAAGTTGAATTAGTTCCAACTTTATGCCCTGAAGTTGAATTATTTACAAATCTATGACCTGAAGTTGAATTACTTCCAACTTTATGACCTGAAGTTGAATTACTTCCAACTTTATGCCATGAAGTTGAATTACTTCCAACTTTATGCCCTGAAGTTGAATTACTTACAAATCTATGACCTGAAGTTGTATTACTTACAAATCTATGACCTGGAATTGTTTGATTTACAAATTTATGCCATGAAGTTGAATTACTTACAAATCTATGACCTGAAGTTGAATTACTTCCAACTTTATGCCATGAAGTTGAATTACTTCCAACTTTATGCCCTGAAGTTGAATTACTTACAAATCTATGACCTGAAGTTGTATTACTTACAAATCTATGACCTGGAATTGTTTGATTTACAAATCTATGCCATGAAGTTGAATTACTTCCAACTTTATGCCCTGAAGTTGAATTACTTCCAACTCTATGACCTGAAGTTGAATGATTTATAAATTTATGCCCTAAAGTTGTATTACTTACAAATCTATGACCTGAAATTGATTGATTTACAAATCTATGCCATGAAGTTGAATTACTTCCAACTTTATGCCCTGAAGTTGAATTACTTCCAACTCTATGACCTGAAGTTGAATTACTTACAAATCTATGACCTGAAATTGTTTGATTTACAAATCTATGACCTGGAGTTGTATGATTTGCAAATCTATGACCTGAAGTTGTTCGATTTACATTGTTCTTACTTGGTGTTGGTTGACTTCTGAGCACTACGGTTTAACCAAAAATTGTAATCAGTTTTTATAAATAAAAAAGAAAAAGCAAAATGATATATTTTTAAAAATTAATCGTTTTAACTTTCCTCAATTATTTTTATTAAAATTTATTTGGAACATTTAAGTATTTTTAATGAAGGATTTATGAAAATTTCAATTATTTGTTTATTAAAATTCAAAATTTAATCTAACCTGGAGCTGTTCCAATTACAACATATTGACTTCGAGTTGGTTGACTTCTGAGCGCTGCTTGGTTTTGAGTAGTTGTACTCTGTACTTCGGCATCTATTATTGCAATAGTTGACAACAATACAAAACCCACGAATTTGATAGTTGAATAAAAAATTTTCATTTTTGTTATTTTAAGTTTAAATTTTGTAAAAACGTCTGTCACATATTTCAAGGAAATACTTAAACAGATCAAGAATAGTATTCCTTTATATAGCTACAACCTGTCTATTTATGTCATATATTATTCTTGTTTCAACATTTTTATATCTGTGGAATTATTGAAATCTTTATATTGATATTAAATTGATTTTGAAATGTTTCCATATTTAGGTCACTGAACTACTAAAGAAGTTCATTAACTATCGATAAAAATTTTAATTCAACTAGAATCTTATGTAAGAACAAAAAAAATGTTAGCATCTCATTTATATGTTACTTTCAATTTTTATTTTGAAATTAAAGTATTTTTTTTAATTCAAGCTTTATAAGTTTTTAAAAACTATCGTTGCATAGTAGAAGTAGTGAACGGAATGCAGATCTTTGAAAAAGGAATAATTAAAACTAATTTAAAAAAATTAAAACTAATTAAAATATTAGTATTAATAGTGTTTTCCAGAAAAACAAAAATATTAATTTAAAAAAAATAACTTACAATCAAAATCCGACAAATTTAAATAATTTCACCAAAAAATACTGTTGTAAGGTTTTTTTTTATTGTTAATATATCACAAATATGACTTGTCAATAAAATGTTTTTTTTCACCTAAAATATTTTTGTAAATTGAACTTAAAATATTAATAAGAAATTTCAGTACTATACATAAAGTTCGACGTGTTTTCTAAATATTTTTGTTGTTGCAAATTTCACATTTTTGGTTGTTACGATTTTATTTTTAAAAAAAGAAAAAAACAGGCAGACTTTCATACTTAACATAAAAATTATTATTCATGTACAATAAGAATAACAAATAGAAATATTTGTAATTTTAATCCAGATTTAATTTGTTAATTTCACGTATTTGTCAAAACAAATTTTTTATTTTTTTCTAAACAAATTTAAAAAAAGTTTTTTCTATTTTTTGTATTCTCATTGCATAAAAATTGAAAACTTTCTCTCTCTCTCTATTTCTCTCTTGTAATACTGCATACTATTTAAATTACATACATATTTTTAAGATTGAAAAACAATCTTAGATTACAAATTTAAAAAAAAAATATTTATATTATATGTACAGTCATTCGTAAATTTTATAATTTATACTTTAATAAGCGCTATTTAATATTCATAGAGGAAGGTAATATTTTTTTCAATAACTTCAATAAAAGTTAAGCATACGTGTAAAAATCGATTTAATTTAAAAGTAGTCGACTTTACATAAACGCTGAAAGTCGAATTTCATGGTGTCTCTTTTTCCCTTATTTTTGAATTCGATTCAAATTTGGCAATATTCTCGTCTACCAAATTTGTCCCTCAATTTAATTTATACTAAATTTCAATTACTAAAATTTTAAAGTGTCTAAAAAATATTATATTTCGTTTTTATACACTTTTAGTAAAGGTATAATATAAATTTTGCAAATTCAAACATGGAAGTTTTCGAATTTCAACTTTTCGATATGCAAATATTTCTAAAACTGAATTTCAAAGAACTTGATTTAACATACATTGTGCTATTTCACGAGAAATTCTCAAAACAAGATTTTTATGACTCTAAGTGCAATTTTGGGTGCAAAATAATGTGTAACTTTATTTTTTAATTTGTCTTCGAATTTTTAACTTTGTCCTTCTTTTTCACTATCATTTTGACTCTTTCTTTCTTTAACTTTGACTTTTATGTAAAAAAAAAGTAAATTTATTATTTACGGACATTTTTAGGTCTAAATTTCATTTCGACAGAAAAATATTCGTGTTATTCAATTCAATAGAACGAGCTTCATTTGATTTATTGAATTAAATATATTTCTACTTATAACACTAAAAGTACCGAAGCGTTGGCGATTGAAACTGTTTTTTAAGTAGCCTTTTTTGATTAGTCGTGTTTCAATTAGTCTTTTGAAGGTTCACACCTCGATACTTCCAATGCTATCACTTAATAATAAAAAAAAATATTTTCCATTTGGTAGATTGCAGTATTTGTAGCGTAAATGAAATGAATTTCTTCTTTCTTTTTGACAATTTATGCTCACTTTTTGACACTGACTGTCACATATACATAAAAATATGTAAGAAATTGTAATTTCCATTCACATGATTTAAACATAAAAAAAAATTTTTTTTATCGCACACCAAAGTTCATAAATGCCAAAATCATAGAACGGTGAAGAAATAAAAGCATTTATGAATTTGGCGCTTCACACTAGAAATGAGTTTGTCAATATTTTGTACATGAACAGGTACAGTGTAGAGGGGGAATTTAACATCATTGATACATCAAACCATAAATTCTTTCTTGACAACATAAAATTTATGTTTCTTACCAATAAGTCCCCATATAACGGCAACATTTTCAATAATTAAGTTAAATGGTATTGTTGAGAGTGCACCGCAAATGCAAAGAAGAAATCTAGCGAAGCCAAAACGATAAAGAGAAAATGATTTTACGACACCAAATATGTACATGTAAATATTAACGGCACCAATGAATGCGCATAGAAAGTCTATTATTGGTGAACATGAAATTGGACAAAGTCCCGCAAGGACAAGATTTGATGTTGATAGTGGCATTGTCACCCATGAATAGCAAGAGATGCCGAGTAATAACTTCTTTTTTAATGGAATCGCTTCAGAGTGAACGACTAATAATATTCCTTGTAGCCATCGCTTTCTTTGTTGTACAAAATCCCAAAGTGTGAATGGTGATTTCTCCCACATTTCACCTTCGATGAAATTAAACGTATAACCCTGAGTGAATGCCTTCATTGCAAAAAAGCAATCCTCTGATATTGAACCATTTAGTCCGTTGTCGAAGGACACTTGCCTTTCAGCAGACATCTGTAAAATGTTTAATACATTTTTTTTTATTTAATATTTAGAACATTCACACTTGTGCGCATGTTTCCTTGTGATAGGATACTTGTGCGCATGTGTTTTTGTTAAAATACACTACTGCGCATGTGTAGATATGATAGAACATTACTGCGCATGTGTAGATGTGATAGAACATTACTGCGCATGCGTTATTGCGACAGAATACTACTGCGCATGTGTAAACGTAACAGAACCTTACTGCGCATGCGTTATTGTTTACATCTGTACGTTGAATAACTTTAGTTTCGCACTATAATTTTGCTGTATTTTAAAATTAAAAATAATTTCAAATACTTTTCAATTAAAATTTAAAAAAAAATTCCATTATTTTTGGAAAACAATCAAAGAAATTCTTCAAAACAATTCAATTTTATTTGAACAATATTTCATAATATTGTTAGCACGAATTCTATTCTTCTCATAAATACTAAACTTTTTTGACGACAATTTAATTATTTTCAAAAATTTTGATAATATCCTTAGAAAGAATTCGATTATTTGCAAATTATTTGTAACTTTTAATATAATTTTCCTTGTCAGATTTCAATTACTTTGGCAAATAATAAAATTTTTTACGAAGATTCAATTACTTATTTTCATCAAAATTTGGATACAATTTCACGAAAAAAATTAAATTATTATTTAAAACTTTAATAAATCTATTGAATCAATTGAATCACTTTTTTTTAAATAATAAAGTCTTTGCAAACATTCAATTACTTTTAATTATTTTTATTTTTTTCCATCTCGTTTCCTTTTGGTTATATATTTAAAATTTTTGTTTTTGTAGAATTCCATAATTTTCGAAACATTACAGTTAATAAAAATTTCTTAACAAATATTCAAATATCTTCTTTAAAACTAAAGAAATTTCCCTTATTATTCCAAAATTTAATTATTTAAAGAATAATTAAAGTAATTCTAAAATTGAGTTAAAATTAAAAATTAAACAATTTTCAAAATTAAAAAAAAACGAATTCTTTTGCAATTTTAAAATATTTTATAAAAACTAGAAAATGAAACAATTATTTGTTTATAAAAATTTAATTATATCAATTTTTAAATAAAATTCTGAAAAGTTAATTTTTAAATTCCATAAAAAAATTTAATTTTTCAAGAATTTTATTAAATTTCTTTAAAGAATAATTCAAGTATATATTAAAAAAAATTTGAATTAAATTCTTCGCAAAGTTTCAATTATGTTCTTTTTCGTAAATAATAACATTCTTCGTCAGAATGCAATTATTTTCAATACAATTTTAATAAAATTTCACAAAAGGATTTCACTTAGAAAAAAATATAAAGAAATTCTTCAAAATAATTCAATTATTTAGAAAAACTTTAATAATTAATTGTTTCAAAATTTACAATTACAATTATTAAAGATATTTAATTAGTTTAAAAATTTCTGATAAAATTCTTCAAAATAATTCAATGATTATTTTCGAAAATAATAACATTTCTCGATGAAATTAAATTATTTTCATTAACAATAAAATTCTTCGAAGAAATTCATTTCTTTATAATACAATTTTAGTAAAATTTTTGAAAATAATACAATTATTTTTTTAAATATTAATGATATTTAATTTTTGTTTTAATTCCGATAAAATTCTTCAAAAAAAAATTCAATTATTATTTTTATAAATGGTAAAATTTTGCTCAATAATTCAATGATTTTTATGAAATTATTTTTTAAAATTTCATAAATATTTAAAAAGAAAAACTTTTTAAAAAGTTTGGAACAAAAAACTCGTAAAATTTCATTAATATATAAATTTCAACCATCGCGGTATAAAAATTAAACACTTTCGAGAAAAGTAAAGTGGAATTCAAAATTTAAAGATGGCGGACCAATATGGCGTCAAATCAAGAATAAAATTCGAAAATTTTTGACAATATTTTGCAAATTGACCAAAAGTTATTGGATTCGCCTGAAGTTTGTTACTCGGGGGTTTTCGGTGTCGCTGATTACGAATATAAACTTTGTTTTAAAAAAATTAAAAATGGCGGATCCAATATGGCGGACAAAAAAAATTGAAACTCATTCTATTGGCTTAAAATTTTGTTACTCGGGGGTAAAATTCATCGAATTCATTTGAAACTCGTCACTCGGGGGTTTTCGGTGTCGCTAATTACGAATATGAACTTTATTTCAAAAATTAAAAATGGCGGACAAGAAACTTGAAATTCATTCTATTGGCTTAAAATTTTGTTACTCGGGGGTTTCTGGGGTCGCTGATTACGAATCCGATGTTAGTTTTTAAAAACTTTAAATTTCTAATCTTTTCACAGACAGAAGAATTGAAAAACTCATCTAATTGGTTTCGGATGTTGTTTATGCACATAATTAGAAAGACATGAAATCTGCAAATACTTAAACACTACAATTGCGATTGGCGAACCATAGCAAAGATAAGATAGTTGTAAGGATTTTATGTATTTAGTTTGTAAGGAAATTGTATTTGGATCCTCGAACCCTGCTTATGCAGGAAGAGTAAATAAATATATACAACTAATATAGAAAATATAATTGAGAAATACTCACTTGAGTAACGACATAGGATCCTTTCATACTGAACAATGGCTTATGGAACAAAGTAAATTGCAATCTCAATTTTCCCATATCATCAGCAACGCGAAAACTATCCGCCAATGTCGTAATCCAATTAACAACATTTTCATTGGCGTACGTTATTAAACCTTGTCCAAACTGATGCTTTCCATCCAAAACAAAATTAAGAATTCCCCGAATAGAATTCTCCGTCAAGAGTGTCTCCTCATCCAAATGAACAATCCAATCGTTTTCAGCAAGTTCATTGACATTATTCTCCAAGCAGTACTGCAAAGCACGTGCCTTAAAAAGAGCTCCACTTGATGTTGTATAATTTAAAGGCACAACAACTTCGCGAATTCTTCTATGTGCCGGTAAGCCAATTGGCTTGTCGCTTACAACTTCAATTTGAAAATTCTCTAAACCCGCTTCAATGCATTTATTCATGTTTCTATTAACATTTGTCTTCACTAATTGTGGATAATCGCCACGTGTAACTACTCTTATACATATAAATGGCGCAAGCAGAGGTGAACCTTTAAGTTCAACTTTGTCCGGGAAAGCATTGTATATGGAAAGACCGATAAAATTAAAAAGAACTTGCGGAAGCGAAAGGAATGTTAATATTCGGAGAAAATAGAGGAATGATGCTCCAAAGTATCCATATTCAGTCCACGGATTTAATTCATCTTTCACATTGGAATTCCATCGTAGTCCTCCGGATACGTATTCAAATACTACGATTACTGTTATTAAAAGGCAGCAGTGAAGTGTATGTTTAGTCCAACTACTGAGCATTGTTCCTGAAAAACAATGTTTAACATTTAATTATTAAAATTTATTGTCTAGCTTTATAAGATTTGCTTTATATTCAGTATTACGTAGGTATTTGCCTTTTTTGAAAGCTCTCAAAGTTTAGCAATTTGATATTTGACTTTTTTGTATGGGTTACGGTTTTAAATTTAATGTTTCAAGTCATTGCATTCTTTCCGTACAAGTAGCAAACATTCCTACAGGGGTTCAAATTATTTCTTAATATTGTTTCGATAAAATAACTCCGTTGTGTAGTTATTCAAAAGTCTTTGATAAAAATCTTCTATTTTATAATTTTTGATGCGTGTCAAAATAAGTCATTTAAAAAAGAAAATCATTTGTACTGACAGATTCTGATCATTTAAGTAATAATGATAAAGAAAATTAGCTTTCATTCTAAAAGTAATGTTTAAGATTGTACAATACTTTTCTCTAATTAACCCATCTTTCTTTATAATTCAATTACAATTAATTACTGTTGCAACAATTTCGTAAATTACATAATAAACCTCAGGTAATGTTAGATAATACACTAACTTTCAAATCTTGTTCAAATGGATCATAACTGAGTTTTTATGTATTTTATATCTACCCTGAGATTAAGCGAGGCGATAAGTCTCTTAGACAGACAACTGCAGACGAATATTCCAAGTTTATCTAATCTTCGTGTTTTTAGTTGTGCCTATTACTAGTTTATGCAAACAAGATCAATTATTGTACACGTTTTTCAAATAATGACAATTTTCACATTATAGAAATTTCCACGTGAAAAAGTTTTATATTTAAAGAATTATAAGAGTGTCAAATTCCAGTGTTCTGTGCCAAAAAAAAAACTCGAGAAGCAATTCTATTCCTATACAAATCTCCATTAAATTGTCATTTTACAAGAAAGTAAGAATTTAAAAAAAAAGAAAAGTTTCATTTCCAAATTCTACTAATGGACATTTGTTCGGATAGATACGAATGTTCTATGAAACTTTTGAGACAAATAGAGAATTCGTGAAGTGGTTTATCTATTACATTTAAAAAAAATTCTATTTCTATCCAAATAGAAATTGTGTTACATTGGAAATTAAAATCAATGAATGTTTGGGTAAGTAAAAATTTGATTTAGAAAAGAAAAGTTAATTAAAAAGTCTATGGAAAAATTAATATTTGGTGAATTGAACAGTCAATATTTTAAATTAATAATTATCTACATTACATTAGTAATCATTGTCTCTAAACACTCCTGTGTGGTAAGGTTAAAAAAAATTAGACTTTAAATTCTGGTCGTCATATTGAACCCGGCATTTGTAATTTAATGAAATAACAATAAATTGTAATTTAATTTTTGAAGACCTTCTGGAATTTTGAAAATTATATTTTTTTTGTTCATTTTTAAGCAGAAAAATAAAATTTGAAACTAAACGTGTTAGTTAAAAATATGAAAAATTCAGATTTTCAAAGATTTTGATTTGAAACCTTTTCAAAATTCAATTAGTTCTTAAAATTTATTAATATTTCATTATTAACTAAAATTTTAGGTAAAATTAATTTCTGAATTAATTTTTATTAGAAAATTAGCAAATTTTACGCGCGAAACGTGATTTTCAATTTATTATAATGCAAATTTTTTGATAAATTCATCATCAAAATGTAAAAAATCCACTTATTAAGTAAACATTTAATGATTATTGTTTATATTTTCAAAAACTTTTAAATAACTCTTCACAAGAATTCAATTATCTACATACATAATAACATTCTTCGGAAGAATTAAATTACTTTCATAAATAGTCAAATTCTTTTCAGAAATAAAATTTTTTTGAATAGAATTTTAATAAAATTTCACGAAACAATTCAGATATTCTCTGAAATTTGCATAAATCCATTGAAACAATTCAAATATTTAGTAAAGTCAATCACTCAGTTCTCTTCAAAATAATTCTAAAAGTGATTTAATTTCAAAAATTCAATAATTTTTCAAATTTTTAAGAAAATTCTTGGAAAATATGAAATTATTTTCTTTAAAATTAAAAAAATGACATCATTTGTTTATAAATAATGTTATTATGTCAATTTTTTAATAAAATTTAACTGAAGGATTCAGTAAAAATTTTTTTAATAAATTTTCTCGAAAAAATTTATTTATTTTACAAACATCTAATAAATTTTAAGAAGCAATTCAATTATTTTTAAAAATAGCAAAATTATTGTCAAGAATTAAATTATTTCTATAAATAATAAATTTTTTTTTACAGAAATTTAATTATATTGAAAACAATTTCCATAAAGTTCAACAATAAAGTATTTAATTATAAACTTTAACATAAGCGATTATTTTAAAAACTTAAATGAAATTCTTCATAAAATTAAATTATTACTTTCAAAATTTTCAATCAAAATTATAAAAGAAAACCGATTATTGAAAAAAAACATGAAAGAAATTCTTTAAAAGAATTTAATTAGAATTTTGAAAATTTTAAATAAAATTCTTCGCAAGAATTCAATTATTTTCAAAAATTCTAATAAAATTCTTCGGAAAAATTGAATTATTTTTTTAAACAGTAAAATTCATTGCAGGAATTCAATTACTTTTAATAGTCTGTTAATAAAAGTTTCTCAACAGAATACATTTATTTTTAAAAATATTTAATAAAAGCTTTCGATGAAATACAATTTTGAAAATTTTTCAAAAATTCTTTCCAAATATTAAATTATCTTCAAAAATTCAAACTGCTAACAGATTATCGGAACAAGTACTTTATTATTATTAATAATTAATTATACGAGTATTCATATAAAAAAATAATTAATTTATTGTGAATAGTTTAATTTTTCCTCAAAAGAAGAATTTTAATACAGTTCCAATTTTTTAAAACTAATTATTTTATGAATTATTTCTTTTTGGATTTAACTAAAACTTTTAAATAAAAATTTAAACTTTTAAATAATATTATTCACAAATTCTCAAAAAAAAGTTGAATTTTGGAAGACTTGCAGGTCAGATTTTTATAAAAAAAATTTTCAAACGGTTTTTTTTTATTCATTCAAAGTTGAAATTTTATAAAATTATTAATTTAAACCTTTCAAAGTTTATTTAGTTATGAAAATTGTAAACGTTAATGAAATTATTTAAAAGACTAAAAAAATGTAAATATTGAAGATAATGTGCAGCAAGTGCTATTTGGAATTTAGTTCCTTCTTGAATTGAGACTTTGATACCTCCTTACATTTTACTAATCATGTTGACATTACTTAAGGAGAGGCCTTATCTTACAAACCTGTCGTAATTTTTCTAATTCTCTTATACGTTAGAAGCACTAATCGATTTCTTATAGTTCTATCTAGATTCAAAAGTACATATTTTCTATCAAAATGAATAAATGAAATTTATTTTTACTTAAATATTTTCTTTTTATCTAAATACAAATCGTTTTATCTACTTTTCTTTACTTGCATTGAAAAATTTCTTTTGAATTCTTAATTTTTAAGAATGAATTTAAAACTCGAAAGTATACTTAACTCAATAAAAACAAAATATTTCTACTAAGACTGCACTTCATATTTATGAATATTTATATAAATTAATTAAGACACCTATTTAAGGTGAATTTAGTAAAAAATGATCTTTTCGATAATTGAATAAAAAGATTATTTATTCTATTTATTTTTGAATAAATAATTATAAATCGAAGGAAGAAGTTCACTTTATTTTTAAAAAAATAAGTGAATAATAATTTGCAGGGTAAGTGAACGATTTTATTTAAATAATGATTTTCATAAATCGTCAATTTTGTACAATTTAATTTTTTTCAAGTAATTATAAACAATAAAATTTTTTTCCAAAATTCAATTATTTAAAAAAAAATTAATAAAATGCCTGTCATAATTTCAATTATCTTTATAAATAATAAAATCCATCTCTAAAATTTATTTATTTTCAAAAATAATGAAATTCTTCGCAAAAATTCAATTACATTCAAAATTTTTGTAAACATTTCTCGGCAAAATTTTATAAATAATAAAATTCATCATGGAAATTCAATTATTTTCAAAAGTAATAAAATTCTCTGCAGAATTTCAATTATTTTCAAATTTTTTTAAATTTCTCGTCAAATTATCATTATCTTCATAAATAAAAAAATTCATCATGGAAATTTAATTATTTTCAAAAGTTCTGATAAAATTCTTTGCAAAATTCAATTATCTTGAAAAAATAAGAAAATTCTTCGCAGAAATTCAATTATTTTCAATTTTTTTTAAATTCTCAAAATTTCAATTATCTGTATAAATATCAAAATTCTTTTTCAAAATTCAATGACTTTTAAACATTTAAACAAAAAAATATGTTCAAAAATTCAATTATGTTTATAAATATCAAAATTCTTCTTCAAAATTCAATTACTTTTAAACATTTAAAAAAAAATCTGTTAAAAAAAAAATTAAAAAAAAATTAAATTAAATTTTGAAAATTTTAAATATTTCAGTCGCATTTTACTAAAAAAAATCTCGAAAAGTCGATTAGTCGCATCTTTTCACAAAAAAGTCGAAAAAAGTCACATTTCTTTAGAAAAGTCGAAAAAAGTCGAAAAAGTCGCACAATCCGAGCCTTGTTATTATGTATTCATCAAATTTAATTACATACTAATAATTATTACGAAATAATTTTTATTCATTTAGTATTATATGAAAATAAATAAATACTTCAGTAGCAAAATATAATAAAGTTATTAATACAAGAAAACGTTTGTTTACAATTATAATTCTCTTGCATTCATGAAATTTAATGAAACGAGATTAGACAAACTTTGAAAATTATTTACAAAAATAAAATTTTCTTAAGAAATAAATTTGATTAAAAATAAAATTCTAACAGAATTTAATGAAAATTAAATAAAAAAATTGTTTGACAACTATTTTTTCTACTTTGCGGGAGAAATTTCATATTTACATTTTTCACAAGTACTTAAGAATGTTTTTTTCTTTTGTAAAATAAAAAAAACATACAACTAATATTGACAGAAACTTATTTTTAATTTAAAAAATTACCATTTAGTTATCTAAGAGATAAAATAATCAGCAAATTTCAGTTATATAGCAAATATATGACACATTAGAATGATTAACCTTGATGTTTTCTTACCGTGATTATAATTATGATGCACTTTTTGGTTGAACTTAATTGTTTTCTATTTTCTATTCATAAAAACAGTGGAATTAATTTAATTGGAGTTTAACTTATAATTATTTTCTTAATGTACATCACTTTTAAAATCACTTTTTTTTTAAATCCTACGTTCTCTGCAAACAAAATAATTTTCTCCAAGTAAATAAACTACCCAGCCCATTGTGAAACAGGGTGTACAAGGTCTTTTTCGAAACAGGGTTGGTTAATTATTATTGTAGGTTGGAATAGAAATGGTTGAAGTGCTTCTACAATAGTATAATTCACCGAGAATGCCGCTTGAAGGAGCTGCGCTCGTATTTTTCGCTTATCTCATACTTAAAGGTTAATTCAGAATAACAATTTTCTGAACTTAAGCCCAACGCAGAATAAAACAGTAACGTGAACGTAAGCATGTGATAGAAAAGGACAAACATACTTCTGTCCTTTTCTATCTCATGCTTGCGTTCCGTTCCCGTTTTATTCTGCTCAGGGCTTTATACCGACGCGTTGCAGATGAACACAATGAGAGTGAGAAGGAGAAAAAACATTTAATTGAGACGCATGCATATCCCCTAATCGCCAAGTCGTCGAATGATCAAATAGTCGAATGCCAAGTAATCGAATGGACAAAACATCGAATGCTAAAAACATCGAATCGGCATTTAGTCGAATCCTAAAAACATCGAATTGTCAATACGTCGAATATTCAAAACGTCGAATTATTAATTCGTCGAATGTTAAAAACATCGAATCGTCAATACGACGAATGTTCAAAACGTCGAATAATAAAAACGTCGAATGCTAAAAACATCGAATGGACAAAACGTCGAATGTTCAAAACGTCGAATGATAAAAACGTCGAATGCTAAAAACATCGAATGGACAAAACGTCGAATGCTAAAAACATCGAATCCTCATTTAATCGAATGCTAAAAACATCGAATTCTCAATTCGTCGAATGTTCAAAACGTCGAATGTTCAAAACGTCGAATGCTAAAAACGTCGAATGTTTAAAACGTCGAATGCTCAAAACGTCGATTCGTCATTTAGTCGAATGGTAAAACCATCGAATAGTCCATTCGTCGAATGATCAAATAGTCGAAACGCCATCTGTTCGAATTATCGAGTAGTAGAATGGTAAAGTTGTCGAATGTTCAAAACGTCGAATTATCTAATCGTCGAATGCTAAAAACATCGAATCTTCATTTAGTCGAATGCTAAAAACAACGAATTCTCAATTCGTCGAATGTTCAAAACGTCGAATTATCAATTCGTCGAATGTTAAAAACATCGAATCGTCAATACGTCGAATGTTCAAAATGTCGAATGTACAAAACGTCGAATGTTCTAAACGTCGAATGATAAAATCGTCAAATGTTTGAAACGTCGAATGCTCAAAACGTCGATTCGTCATTTAGTCGAATGGTAAAACCATCGAATAGTCCATTCGTCGAATGATCAAATAGTCGAAACGCCATCTGTTCGAATTATCGAGTAGTAGAATGGTAAAGTTGTCGAATGTTCAAAACGTCGAATTATCTAATCGTCGAATGCTAAAAACATCGAATCTTCATTTAGTCGAATGCTAAAAACAACGAATTCTCAATTCGTCGAATGTTCAAAACGTCGAATTATCAATTCGTCGAATGTTAAAAACATCGAATCGTCAATACGTCGAATGTTCAAAATGTCGAATGTACAAAACGTCGAATGTTCTAAACGTCGAATGATAAAATCGTCAAATGTTTGAAACGTCGAATGATAAAAACGTCGAATGATAAAATCATCGAATCTTCATTTAGTCAAATGATAAAAACATCGATTTGACAATTCATCGAATGCTCAAAACATCGCATTGTTAATTCATCGAATGCTTAAATCATCGAATTTTCCATTCGTCGAATGTTCAAAACGTCGAATGATCAAAACGTCGAATGCTAAAAACATCGAATTCTCAAATCGTCGAATGCTCAGAACATAGAATAGTCAGTTCGTCGAATGCTCAAATAGTCGAAACGCCATCTGTTCGAAATGTCAAGCAGTAGAATGGTAAAGTAGTCGATTGGTAAAGTAGTCGAAGCGCCATCTGTTCGAATTGTCAAGTAGTAGAATGGTAAAGTAGTCGAATGTTCAAAACGTCGAATGATAAAAACGTCGAATGCTCAGAACATCGAACTGTTAATTCGTCGAATGCTCAAAACGTCGAATGATAAAATCGTCGAATGATAAAAACATCGAATCTTCATTTAGTCGAATGCTAAAAACATCTATTTCTTAATTCGTCGAATGTTCAAAACGTCGAATCGCCATCTGTGCGAATTATGAAGAAGACGAAAGTTAAAGTAGACGTACGGTGAAATAGACGAATTGTTAATTCTTCGAATGCTCAAATCGTCGAAAGGTAAATATTGTGAAAGTTGAAATAGACGAAACGCCATCTGTGCGAATTTTCAAGAAGACGAAAGTTAAACCAGCCGTACGGTGAAATAGACGAATTGTCAATTCTTCGAATGCTCAAATCGTCGAATGGTGAATATTGCGAAAGTTGAAATAGACGAAACGCCATCTGTCCGTATTGTTAAGCAGACGAATGTTAAAGTTGGCGATCGGTGAAATAGACGATTTGTCAATTCGTCGAATGCTCAAATCGTCGAAAGGTGAATATTGCGAAAGTTCATTTAGTCGAAACGCCATCTGTCCGTTTTATCAAGCAGACGAATGTCAAAGTCGTCGAACGGTAAGATAGACGATTTATCAATTCGTCGAATGCTCAAATAGCCGAAAGAACAATTGTGTATGTTAGTTTTCTTATTATAGTTTCCTCTCTATGTTGCATGTTGGTAAAGAAGATTAAAATTATGCGGGAAATTAGAAGTCACAATTGTAAAGTATTATTTAATTAACTGTATGTTATTGTATAATTTATGCAATTAAAAATTTGTTTCATAAATTAATTAACTATAATAATCGTCGTATTCATTCATTCATTCTGTCCAGTCTGTCCACACTTGAAGTTAGTCATGATTATGCTTTTGTTTTTCTTTTTATATGTTTTGAATTTTTGATAGATAATATTATTTTTCTTTATATATATAATAATTTTTTTTTTCTTACTTTTTAAATTTAATAATAGGTTTTTATTTATTTTATTAGAAATATTATTTTTATTTTTTAAATAATACTGAACTATTTTTATTAATTTACAAAAATTATTTATTATATTTTTCCATATTTCTCTCTTTTCCCAGAAAAATTAGCACTATGTAACAAATATTTTAAGACTAGGATATTATTCTTTCCATTTTTTTTTTTTTTTTAAATTAAAAAAAATAGTTGGGAAATTAAAATAACAAAATATTTTGCATATTTTCTGCTTCTCAGTGACAATTTATAAACAAAGTACAAGTTTTAAGTAAAAAAAAATAAATAAATAAAATAATTTTTTTTTTTATTTTAATAAGCAATTTTTTTAGATACCCCAATTTCTAATAATATTTTCAGTTACTTTCAAATAATTTAAATGTCTTAAGATTATTCTTATTCTGCCTTTTGGGCAGAAACATTTTTATTTTATTATTTGTTTTGCTTGAGAAATTTATTAAAGACTTGATCAGGGTTGTCACGCATTTATTTATTTGAAAGTTCCTCAAATTTTTTTTTTTCAGTTTAAAAAAATTGGAAATTTTCCATATTTTTTTTTTTTAATAACATTTTTATTACCACATTAATAATACGAAAGAATTGATTTCGTTTGACGATTTTTAATAATATTTTAAAGAGAAAAAAATTTTACAAAAAAAATTTATAATTAATAATACATAATAATAATATTAAAATAATAATAATAATAATTTGCAAATAATAAATTTTTTTTTTTTTTTTTAATAATTGAACTTTTGCAAAGAACTTTATTAAAATTTTCTTTAATTATTGAATTTTGACAAAAATTTTGTTCACAATTTTTAAAATAATTGAAATTTCGACGAGAATATTAAAAAAATTGAATACGTATTTTCTTCAATAAAATTTCACAAAACAATTCAATTATTTTAAAACAAATTTCAATAAAATCGTAAGGTGTCAATTCACGGAAAATTTTTTTTACGGAATTTTTTTTCACGGAAAAACAAAAAACGGTTGAATCTTAATTTCATGGAAATTGTGAAAAAACCTTAAATTCTATTCTTGTTAATTTATAATGGTTAATTATTTTTTAAATTATACATCTTTTTATTAATACGCGTTAAATTCTAATCAATAAAAATACAGAAAAATAAATGCGTACAGCAAATTCAAGGTTAGTTAAAATTTTATTTTCATTAAATATTTTTATTTTGAATAAAGTGCAGAATAATTTTCATTAATTATTGAAATAATTAAATTAATTAATTAAATTTAATAAATTAAATTAAAATGAAATGAAAAATAATAATTAAATAATAAATAAAATAATTACAATAATTATTTATTTAATATTCTTTTATGATATTTTTTTAAATCACTCTCATAAATTAAAGAAAATTTAATATTCTTCAAGCAAAACATTTAACTCTTATTGTAATTTATTTATTAAAATTGAAAAAATTGTGCAAGTATTCAATTATTATTTGAATTGTTCCTTTTAAATTAATTAGTTTTAAAGATTAAAAACACAACAAAAATTATCTTCTTTGAAATTACTCAAAACTAAATTTTTTTTCAATGTCATTTTATTGAAAATACTTTTTTTATTTTTAAAGATTAAAAATACAACAAAAATTATCTTCTTTGAAATTACTCAAAACTAAATTTTTTTTCAATGTTATTTTATTGAAAATATTTTTTTCAGTCTACGAGAAATTATTGATATGAGACTATTTTGTAAGTTCTTTGTGAAAGTTGTAAATTTCTGTTATTTTTAAACGTTTCTTCCTACTTGGAATAATTCCAGGAGAAAAATTTAAGATCAATTGACTTTTCATCTTAAAAGTGAAAATTACGAAATGTAAAAACACTTGTATAGCCATGTATGTAAGTCAGACAGGTGTATAATTCAAATAAATAATATAAATTTACTAAATTTCATAGGGGAGAATGGGGAGTTATGAAGCACGCTTTTTTTATGAGTTGTAACTTCAAAAAGAAATTTTTATTTCAAATTTTCTCCACTTGAATCTCTAGAGGGTCTTCAAATATGCTTACTGGTTGAAGAATTTGCATGAAATAAAATAAAATCGACAATTTTTTTCAGTTGGACTAAAAAGCTGCTTTTTCAAGTTTTTAAAAATCATGGGGAGTTGTGAAGCACTACTAAAAATCGCCAAAAATTATATTTTTTGGTAAATATTCTTTATTGCGATTTTGCATAAATCGTTTTAAATTTCGAGAACTTAATCATTGCTGGGTATTATATGGGTGAACTTATCTTTTTGATTTGTTCGCGAATTTTGTAAGAATTCTGCAAAAATGGAGCACACAAAAAAACTTTATAAACGAAAAATTGAACACATTGTCTTGAAAGATATGCAAAATATCTTCTATCGGAATGAATCCAATTACAAAACGAAGATATTAGGTGAAAAAATATTCAGAATAAGTGACATCTATCAAAACAATTACTATGCGAGATCTATGGCCGTGCTTCACAACTCCCCATGCTTCATAACTCCCCATTCTCCCCTACTTTCTAAATCTAAAGAATAGCAAAAATCATACAACTGATTCAAATTAGCGTATACCCAGATTTGTGGCAAATTGGCAAATGTCCGCCTTGTGTGAAGTTTGCGGAGCAAACTTGCTCAAAGTTTTCCCAGAAAACTTGCAGACAAGTTGTAACAAGCTTGCAGCAAACTTTCTGAAAACTTAAAAAATTTCCAAAAAAATTTTGTTGTATTCAAAATGCACATATTTAGTCAAATTTTACCCTCCCTCCCAGGAAAGATGAAAAAAGGTAATGCGCAGCTCTATATGTCACAGAAAACAACTGCGCAGACATTTTAATTAACCTTGCCACGCAAGTTTTCTGTAAGTTTGCTCCGCAAACTTTGCACAATGCGAACATTTGCCAATTTGCTGCAAACTTGCATGTAAATTTGCGAAGTTTGCAACGCAAACTTTCTGCAAAATGTTGTGCTATCTGAGTATACGCTGTCAGTTAGTGAAATTTTACTGTTTAATTGACGTGTATACGTTTTTTAAATTAGCTGTATACTTATCGCTGTGAAATAGTGGAATTTCGCTTTTTCAGATTTACAGAGTATTTTTTCTTTTAACGATTATTATTTTTAATATTAAAATAATAATATACTTCTCAAAATTTTCCAAATATTACAAGTAATTTACCCCTATAAATAAGTACAATGTATTAGACAAAAGCAAACTAGGGTTCAAATTACTTTCCTCTTATTCTAGTCACATTTTGAACATTCATCATGGGATTTAGTGCAGTTTTCATGTAGCCGAAAATTTCAAATACTGCACTGAATCCAATCGTTAATCAATGTCATTTTATTGTAACTTTCGACTCAAGCTACAAATAGATCTCTATCTCTAATGTCAATTAGATCAATTATTACTTTCTTCTCAGACATTTTTAATTTTTTAAAAATATTTCTTAAATTTTTTAACATTAACATGAAAAATTTTTAATAAAATTAATTAATAACCATCTCACCCAACAATACATCACAAAAGTAAACATAAAAATATAAAATAAATAAAAGAATGTTTTCTTTTATTCTTATTGTTTATATCGAAGCGTCGTTTATGCACTACTTAATAAAACTTAAAATTCAAAAATACGTTAAAAATAATAATACATATTCTAATAAAAAATCTGAAATTCTCAAATTATTTTAGTCCCATGCAAAAAATGTAAAGGATTACAAATTCATTTTAATTATTTTTCAACAATTTGTTGTTTCCATTTATTAGCAGTCACAAAAGGTTGAAGCTTCAAACTTCAAAACTTCTTTGCAAAGTTTAGTCAAAATTGAGTAAAGAAATAAATGTTTCACTTCAATAAGAAATGTTTATCGTAAAATTTCAGAGTTGCTATAATTTTTCTCGAATAAAATTCCCTGACTTTTATAGGTCTCAAATAATATGAAATGTAAATAAATTTTAATTTATTCAAAAATTATCAATTAATTTTTTTTAATTCTATTATCTTGAAACTATTGTTTTATTAGACATTAAAACATTTCAAAAACCTTATTTTTCAACATTAAAAAAAACTTTGCAAAAATTCAATTTTATTAAAAAAAATTTAAGCGTATGTTTATTTTAAATTAACTAATAAAAATTTTAATTATTAATTTTCGAACTAAAAAACGTGAATACATTAGAATATGACTTTTTTTAAAAATTCAATTACTTATCAATTATTAAATTAAAATACTTTGAAAATCCTATTTGTTAAAATTTATTTACATTATTTACATTAGTGACTGATTTTTTATTATCAATTTAATTATTTTAAATTAATTAAAATTTAGAGAGCAGTATAAATATTTATAACAATTGAAATAAAAAGCGATTTTTTAAAAATAAATTATAACAATAACATTTTTTTAATTAGGTGAAAATATGAAGATCCTAAAGTTTTGAACGTTCAAATGAATGAAATTTATTTATTTCTTCTATAAATTAAATTTTTATTGCAATTACTTTGCGTCACTATTTAAAAAAAATTAATTACTGAGTTTCTAAACATAAAACTTCAGTATTTTTAATGTTTTCCTGATTAGTAATTTATAAAAATATCTGCAATAAAAAATATTTCGTTCATTTGAACGTTCAAAATTTGGGGATCATAAAATATGACTGAAATTTCAATAATTTTTAATTGGTCCTCAGTGAGATTTCACTGATTTAAATCACCATAATAGAGTTAAAGAAAATCAGTTAAATTTTACTGATTCAATTATAGAGAGTGCAGCGGAACAAGTACCAAAGGCTACTTTTTCATTGTAAAATTCGCCAAAAATTAACATAATTTAAAAAAACAATTATTTTCCAGGTGTTTTCTCATTTTTTCTTGACTTTTCCATACAAAATAAAATTCCCTGACATTTCCAGGTTTTCCAAACATTGTAACATCCCTGATATTTTTCCTAAAAATTTATAGCTTAAAACTCTCCTGAACATTTAAATAAATTTTTCGACATCTCTCTTATAACCGAAAAAGTAAGGTAAAACTTTCCTGAAAATTTCATGCTAAACATTTATTGAAATGAGACATTTAAATCTTTACGAAATTTTTACTAAACTTTGCAAGTAAATATTTCGAAGTTTGCGAGGAAATTATAAATACTTTTTTAGGAAAGTTACGCTGCTTTGTGGGTTTACAAGGAACCGACAAAGTGGCCTTTTTAGTTTTTTCTTAAGAAGCAATTAAATTAAACACTTAAATTACCGATAAATTAATGAACTGCATAATTTAATGTATGAAACCATATAGATAATAAAAAAAAATTTCAAAATGGGTCCATATTTTATAGGAACGTCTATACAAATTTGTTCTTGATTGTAAGCAAAAATTAAATTCGTAAAATTGCGAATTATTTGGAAACAAAATTACAAATTAGAAAACGGCAAACGAAATTTTTTAATAAAATGACATTGAAAAAAAATTTAGTTTTGTGTAATTTCAAAGAAGATAATTTTTGTTGTATTTTTAATCTTTAAAAATAATTAATTTAAAAGGAACAATTCAAATAATAATTGAATACTTGCACAATTTTTTAAATTTTAATAAATAAATTACAATAAGAGTTAAATGTTTTGTTTGAAGAATATTAAATTTTCTTTAATGTATGAGAGTGATTTAAAAAAATATCTTAAAAGAATATTAAATAAATAATTATTGTAATTATTTTATTTTATTTATTATTTAATTATTATTTTTCATTTCATTTTAATTTAATTTATTAAATTTAATTAATTAAATTTAATTATTTCAATAATTAATGAAAATTATTCTGCACTTTATTCAAAATAAAAATATTTAATGAAAATAAAATTTTAACTAACCTTAAATTTGTTGTACGCATTTATTTTTCTGTATTTTTATTGATTAGAATTTAACGCGTATTAATAAAAAGATGTATAATTTAAAAAATAATTAATCATTATAAATTAACAAGAATAGAATTTAAGGTTTTTTTATTATTTCCCTCAAATTAAGATTCAACCGTTTTTTGTTTTTCCGTGAAAAAAAAATTCCGTAAAAAAAATTTTCCGTGAATTGACACCTTACGAATTACTTTGATGAATTCAATTATTTTTAAACGTAATATAAATTTTTTTTTTTTTTTTTTTTGCAAAAATCCAATTATATTCCTAAATTGCCAAAAATTCCCTTTAAAATTTAAATTATCTTTATAACCAACAAAATCCATTTCCAAAGTTCAATTATTTTAATATGTACATTTTCATCAAATTTCTCTAAAATGCAATTATAAAAAAAATTCATTACAAATTTTCAAAAGCATTCATTCATTATTTAAAAAAAAAATTTGTTGATAAAGCTCAATTGTTTAAGAAAATGTTTACTTCCAGGGTCCAACAAATAAATTCTCTCAGAATTCTCTAATAAATAAATATTTTTGAATATGATATTCAATTTTGATCCAAAATTTTAACTGAAATTAATTTTTCAATTTATTAGAAAATTCTACAAGAAATCAACTATCCAACTATAAAAATAAACAATTTATTAAATACTAATTGGATGTTTCTTAAAATTCAATTTTCATAAAGAATTTCACCAAAATTTAATCATTATGTTTTTTTTTATCATTGAACATAAATAATAATATTATATATTATTGAGTATTTGCAATCATTTATAATTTTTCCAAAATTCAATTTTTTTTTTAGTGTTTTAAGTAAAATTCATCCATAAATCCATTATTATTTTTAATAATGAATGAAATGTAAAAATATAACAAATTTTATAAGAATTTGAATTATTAAAGTTTTTCATAAACCTGAATTGTATTTAAAATCTGTAAAGTTTGATTGAAAATCTTTTCAATAATGAGGAATATAACATTTAGAGTTTTCTTAAGAATTTTCGAAATTGAATATTGTTTCTGTACATTTGACAAAATTTTCTGACTTTTTCGTGATTTTCCTGAATATATTTAGAAAAATAGTGATTTTGAATAAAATTCTTCTGAATAATTGAAATTTTTTTTTTTTTAATGTCAATGAAAAAGAAACTTCACGCGCGCTTTAGCGCGCGTTATTTTAGCTAGTTGTGTTTTAATTTTGTTGAAATCAAATTTAAATATCTGTTTCTCATTTTCCCCAAAGTTGAATTTTAAGTTAAAATTTTTTATTTTTTTGCATTAGCCAATAGATGTCTATAGTTTCACCATTTAGTTTGTAATTTTAATTATTTCTGTGGCATAGATGCGTGAGCTTAGACTGTTTTCGTTTTGGTATACTCTACAGGTATTTTTTAATATATATTGATTTATTTACTTTTTACAATTTCCTGTACTTAAGATTTATATGTATAAATTACTATTTTGTTTTATAATACTTTTTAAAATAAGTTTAATTAAAATTGAAAAAAGCATTAATTTTGTCGGTTTTGTGGTGATACTACTTTATGATTGTTTATAATTTGTAATTGACTTGAGAATTTAAAGCACAACGCAATATTAAGATGGTTAAAAACGTCATTAATATTAGAATTCCAATCAATAAACACTTTTAGCATAGTTTAGTCCCATCAGAAATGAGTAAAAATAATTTGCACTCTCTAAATCTCAAATAGCAATGTTGAAAAAATATTTTTTTCAAAATGATATTTTCTGTCAGAATTAAATAAAAAAATCTTGACTAATTTATCTTTATAAATGATAACTTCTTAAAAATACTATAATTTTTCATTACTTTCTGAATTTTGGTTTTAAGAGATTTTTTAATTTGTAAATTCAAGGCCAAAGCAATCTCTAATTTTAAATTAGTTAAAAATTACAAATTTGATAGTTTAGAGTCAGTCTTTGTTTTCAGGTTAGATCAAAATGACTAAATTTTTTGGAAACTAAATCAATGAGTAAAATTTAACTATTTTTGTAATTACTTATTTATTATCAGTTGATAATTTTCTACTAATAATTAGTCATTTTTTAATAATTGCTGAAGTAAAAAGACAGTCTTGATTTTACTGGTAATTTGTTATTTTTAACCAATTTAGATTTACAAAGCGAAATAAAATAATTATTGAAAATATTTAATAACTTCTTAGATTAATACTAAATTTTTTGATTTAATTAAAAAAAATAAAACAAAATAGTAATTTATACATATAAATCTTAAGTACAGGAAATTGTAAAAAGTAAATAAATCAATATATATTAAAAAATACCTGTAGAGTATACCAAAACGAAAACAGTCTAAGCTCACGCATCTATGCCACAGAAATAATTAAAATTACAAACTAAATGGTGAAACTATAGACATCTATTGGCTAATGCAAAAAAATAAAAAAATTTTAACTTAAAATTCAACTTTGGGGAAAATGAGAAACAGATATTTAAATTTGATTTCAACAAAATTAAAACACAATTTATGAAACAAATTTTTAATTGCATAAATTATACAATAACATACAGTTAATTAAATAATACTTTACAATTGTGACTTCTAATTTCCCGCATAATTTTAATCTTCTTTACCAACATGCAACATAGAGAGGAAACTATAATAAGAAAACTAACATACACAATTGTTCTTTCGGCTATTTGAGCATTCGACGAATTGATAAATCGTCTATCTTACCGTTCGACGACTTTGACATTCGTCTGCTTGATAAAACGGACAGATGGCGTTTCGACTAAATGAACTTTCGCAATATTCACCTTTCGACGATTTGAGCATTCGACGAATTGACAAATCGTCTATTTCACCGATCGCCAACTTTAACATTCGTCTGCTTAACAATACGGACAGATGGCGTTTCGTCTATTTCAACTTTCGCAATATTCACCATTCGACGATTTGAGCATTCGAAGAATTGACAATTCGTCTATTTCACCGTACGGCTGGTTTAACTTTCGTCTTCTTGAAAATTCGCACAGATGGCGTTTCGTCTATTTCAACTTTCACAATATTTACCTTTCGACGATTTGAGCATTCGAAGAATTAACAATTCGTCTATTTCACCGTACGTCTACTTTAACTTTCGTCTTCTTCATAATTCGCACAGATGGCGATTCGACGTTTTGAACATTCGACGAATTAAGAAATAGATGTTTTAAGCATTCGACTAAATGAAGATTCGATGTTTTTATCATTCGACGATTTTATCATTCGACGTTTTGAGCATTCGACGAATTAACAGTTCGATGTTCTGAGCATTCGACGTTTTTATCATTCGACGTTTTGAACATTCGACTACTTTACCATTCTACTACTTGACAATTCGAACAGATGGCGCTTCGACTACTTTACCAATCGACTACTTTACCATTCTACTGCTTGACATTTCGAACAGATGGCGTTTCGACTATTTGAGCATTCGACGAACTGACTATTCTATGTTCTGAGCATTCGACGATTTGAGAATTCGATGTTTTTAGCATTCGACGTTTTGATCATTCGACGTTTTGAACATTCGACGAATGGAAAATTCGATGATTTAAGCATTCGATGAATTAACAATGCGATGTTTTGAGCATTCGATGAATTGTCAAATCGATGTTTTTATCATTCGACTAAATGAAGATTCGATGATTTTATCATTCGACGTTTTTATCATTCGACGTTTCAAACATTTGACGATTTTATCATTCGACGTTTAGAACATTCGACGTTTTGTACATTCGACATTTTGAACATTCGACGTATTGACGATTCGATGTTTTTAACATTCGACGAATTGATAATTCGACGTTTTGAACATTCGACGAATTGAGAATTCGTTGTTTTTAGCATTCGACTAAATGAAGATTCGATGTTTTTAGCATTCGACGATTAGATAATTCGACGTTTTGAACATTCGACAACTTTACCATTCTACTACTCGATAATTCGAACAGATGGCGTTTCGACTATTTGATCATTCGACGAATGGACTATTCGATGGTTTTACCATTCGACTAAATGACGAATCGACGTTTTGAGCATTCGACGTTTTAAACATTCGACGTTTTTAGCATTCGACGTTTTGAACATTCGACGTTTTGAACATTCGACGAATTGAGAATTCGATGTTTTTAGCATTCGATTAAATGAGGATTCGATGTTTTTAGCATTCGACGTTTTGTCCATTCGATGTTTTTAGCATTCGACGTTTTTATCATTCGACGTTTTGAACATTCGACGTTTTGTCCATTCGATGTTTTTAGCATTCGACGTTTTTATTATTCGACGTTTTGAACATTCGTCGTATTGACGATTCGATGTTTTTAACATTCGACGAATTAATAATTCGACGTTTTGAATATTCGACGTATTGACAATTCGATGTTTTTAGGATTCGACTAAATGCCGATTCGATGTTTTTAGCATTCGATGTTTTGTCCATTCGATTACTTGGCATTCGACTATTTGATCATTCGACGACTTGGCGATTAGGGGATATGCATGCGTCTCATTTAATTTGAATTTTCTGACTCTCTCACTCTTATGCGTTACCATGACAACCTACAGGCAGACAGGCAGTAGAGCTGTGCGAGCACCTTAAGTTTGTCTCGCTCTGCATTTTCTTACTTTTCCTAAAAAAACAGCAAATGTAAAGTGAGACAAACTTATGCTTCTGTCATAGGAGGGAAAAAGACAAGAATGGTTTTTCAAAAAGTCATGTGACTGTGCTCTAAGGGTGCAGTTCCATGTGAGCGGAAGCTTAAATTCATGAGTGCAAGAGAGATAGTCAGATAATACTATCTCTCTCGCACTTATAGGTCAAAACAAAATAGAAACGAAACAGCTTAGACTTAGAGAAGGATAAACAATATATCTATCCTTCTCTGTCTCTTTTACACTTATAAAATTCTGTTTTTGGTTTACGTTTTCTGATCACATGAGTGCTATTGTGGACTCAACCTAAGGGAGCGTTCAGACCTCCGTATGCAAAACTTATGCATGCAGGTTGCCATAGTAGCGTTCAAGAGTGAGAGAGATAAAATAACTTTTTATATCTCTCTCACTCTTGAATGCTACCATGGCAACCTGCATGGCCTTAAAGCGGTGTTTACATGCTTGCATTCGAACATTGCGTTTTTCGTTGGGTAATGGGGAATCCACACTTTGATCTAAGTAGCTAAACACTACGTAACTAGGCCACGAGTGTAAATATAGCGAACGTATATCTCCATCTTTCTTGCACTCATGACATAGTTACAAAACGTTGCCATGCGAATGGGACTTCAACCTAAGGGTGCGTTAACATGCTAGCATTCGAAAACCGTATTTTGCTTTAAAATAATAGGAGAGAGAGAGAAAGATTATATTTCCATCTTCGTTACACTCATTGTTCAACGTAAAACACTGTATTTTCATGTTTTACATATAAATTCGTCATAAAAACATGTTTTACATCTAAATACAATATCATGACAACGTTAAAAAGATGTTAACACGTTAACTCCCTGCAGTTTATTCTGAGAAAATCAGTTGGTAGTTATGCACACTGAAATGAATAATGGTGTTTTTAGAAATATGAAAAAAACAGTGTTACACATTTCTCAACATTTCATCGTATTTAACAATGGAAATTAAAGTGATTTTTCAAAGCTTCGTTAGTGTTTAAAAATTCATTTGTGTGTGTAAAATTTCTTTTCCTCTCACATTAAACGGATGCTCCTAACATGTTTATAAACATTTCTTTCAAGAATTTTCTTAACTATTTTCATTTAATAAATAATTTTCAACAAATTTTCTAGAATTTTAATAAAGTTTTAGGTCAAATATAAGGAGAAAAAGACAAAAGTAAGTGACGTATTTTCTTTATTCTCTCATCAATCATTTCTCTCTGTACATATTTGCAAATAATTTTTTCCTCTCAAATATATAATTGAGTTTAACCTTCTTCTTCTTCCTTTTTTTTACTGACTTTTATTTTAACCAAGGACGTTTTATTTTTATTTTATATTTTTTGTATGGTTTGAGAAAAATGTTGAATTTATTTCTATAACGAATGTGGGTTAGTAGGGAGAATGAGTGTGTTAGGAAATATAATTAGGAAACAATGGAATTATTTTAGCAGTCAATTTGTAACATTTTTGTGATAAATATTTCAATTCTGTAAGCAAATATGTGACACGTGTTTATTCTTATAGTTTTACACAATACTTTTGACGTTTCACAATTATTACTTAATTAAGTGTCAATTGTTCTAATTAGATGAAGAGAAAAAGAAATAATTTATCAATTGAATATTACAAATAGAATCATTTATGTAAATGAAAGAAATTTTGATTATACTATCTAAACTGTTTAATAATTCATGTTTTTAATTGAGTGTATAATTGAGTATTATTTGACAAATATTATTTCTATTTTGTCGCACCATTCTTTTTTTCTTTTCTTTTTAGAAAGAAATCTTTTTTTTTGGTGTTTAAACAAGTGTGAATAAATTTTCTTTTTCTATTTAAATAAATTTCTTTCATTTAGAATCTGTTTATTTTTATCTGTCAAAATTGTGCTTTAATTTTTAAAAGGGCATTTAGAGCAGACGACGAAAAAATGGCGTGATTTGTAAACATCAAAATTATCACCTGTTCTTTTTTTTATGGACAGAAAAAAAAGGGAAAGAAAACGAATTTAAAGGAAAAACGGAAAATATAAACTTTTTAATAATTATATTTTTACGGAAAAGATCAACCAATTGATAAAGAAAATTCTTTGTGTGAGTAAAAAAAATTTGCAAAAGTCTAAATTTAAAATTTATATTTAGAACGAGTTTTTTCATATTTTCCTTCAGGGACTTTTTTTGTTTATTTTTTTTTTAAATAAACCAAGAATTTCTTTGTTCTTTTCATCGTGTATTGTTTGCTTACAGTCAAAAAATCTCAAACTAGAAAATATAATTTAAATATAATCTCGAATTTTTCAAATAATAAATTTTTTGACTCTTGAGAAAATTGAATTTTTTAAATTATTTTTTATTAATTAAAATTTTTTAAATTGAAAAATAAAATAAAAGAAATTATTTTCAAATTTTAATTTCGCTTTTAGAACGTTACTGTTATTTCAAAAGATTTTAAATTTTTTATTTTGCCTTAAACTAAAATTTTTTTTTTATTCGTATTTTATTTTATATTGTTTTCCATTTGGAAAAATAGTGATTCACTAATGTAAAATCTTGGAGCATGATTCAAGTGATGATCAAGAATCTTGTGAAAAATGCATTGAAAATAAATTAATGTAATGTTTTCGCCTGTTTCCCTTTCTAGAAGGATAAAAAGAAAAAAATTCTCGACGTGAGTCACTATTTTCTTACAAAACTGATTTAATTGAAATAATAAAATTCTTTAAAATAAAATTTATTTTCGAATTTATCAAAGTTTCTGAATAATTAGATTTATTTAAGATTTAATTTTAATATGTAATTTATAATTTTTAAGTTATAATTTTAAAATAATTTAACATTTTAACTAATTACAAATTTTAAATTATATATTCATTTGTAAGATAATGAAAAAGGCCTATTTTATTTTTAAATTATATATTTAAGCACAATTTTTTTTATAAATACTAATTTAAAATACAATTACAATTTCACTCTTTACTTTAGTAAAAATTATTTACACTTTTTAAAAATTTTTATTGGTAATTTACAAATAAAAAAAAGGTTTTTTTTGCTTCCATTTACAAAAAATTGCCCGATTTTAAAACTCAAAATTTAGAAAAAATAAAAAATTTAATTTAATTAATTTTTTTAAAATAAAAGATAAAAAAAATAAATTTAATTAATTTTTTTTTAACAAAATTTAATTTAATTAAATTTTTGATTCTTTCTGAATTTCGAGTTCTAAAATTATTTAATTTTTTGTAAATAAAAGCAAAAAGAAATTTTTTTTGGTTTATTGATGATTTTTCAGAAAATGCTATTTTAAAACTTTACGTTTTTAAATTTTTTTCACAATTTTATATTACGACAATAATTATGCTAAAATTTCAAAGAATTCATTTTTATTTAAGAAATAAAAAACAAGGCTTTGCAAATGAAACTGCATTTTAACACGAATTAATATTTTATCTTCGATATTATTTTACAACATTATTTTTCCGTTTATTGATAAATATCCCAGAAGTAAACGAAAATGTGTATATTAAACTCTTAAATTTATTTTCGTATTTATTGGGTTTTGTCAGATAGAAAAAATAGTTTCATAACAAAAGCTAACATTATTATTAACATTATTATAATTTTTCGTACAGAAATTCTTGATAAAACTTTTGCAAAAATTTTTGTTATTTTAATAATTTTAATTTTCTTGAATAAAATTAGTTTTAGAAGAGAACGAAAATGTAAAATGAGAACAAGCGAGAAAGATAAATTTAAATTAGGTGTTTCATAAGCATAACAAATTTTAACCTTTGCTTTTTTTGCGAACGGAGTAATTTTTTTATTTTTTGAAGTAAAAAGGACAACAAAAGAAATAACTGCTACCGGAAAATTGAAATAACGGAAGATCCTCTATTGTATTGTGCTAGTATTATATTCTCTATAATGCTTTCAATCGTTTCAATGGCATTAGTATTAAAAAAAATTTTTTATCTCCACGTTGTCGAACATGTATTTTAATATAATTTGAAAAAAGGAATAAAAATAAATTATTCAAATATTTCAAATTTAAAAATCCTCTTTCAAAAACTAGAATAAGAAAAACGTGATTTTTGACTTCAGAGAAAAGATTCGAATTTTTTTAACACTTTTTTTTTAATGTTTCTGTTTCATTAAATCTTTTGTCTAGATATTTCAGAGCAAATTAAAAAAAGAATGAGCGAGAAAACATTTCCTTTGTAGATATTATACAACAAAATGTAAAATAAAACACTAAGATTTTGCTAAAATCTGGATCTACTTAAAATTAACAACATTTTTTTAAATTAGATATTACTCAGATATTATAAATATCTGATTATATATCTTATAAATATATATATTTTTTTCTTTTTGAATATATATTTTATAATAATAAATTTTTATAATTATAAAATTATCATTTAAACACTTGTAAATAACTTTAAAACATCATTTCAAGCAGAGGTTTTTTAAACATTTTGAATATTTTTCAAAAATATGACATTTATATTTTTAAGGTTAAATAAATAACAATTTAACATGTAACATACATTAAATATTTTGCACAGTTTATGAGTCACATTGAAACTGGAGAAGATCTGGTATAATTTTTCAGAACTTTCAAAATTTTTGACACAAATTTTCCGTTTTTAGGAATTTTTTTCACTTAACTGAGACAAAGAATTAAATAATAACATTTAGTATTTCCTTTTTTTCATTTAATCAAACTTTTATTTAACAAAATAGCAGATTAAAATAATTCATTTTAATAATTTCATTCATTAAAAACCTCGAGTGCACAAAATAGCCTCAGTGGATGGTATTATTGAATTTAACTTTTAAATTTAAGAAACCATTTCATTATTTTTAGCGAAACATAAAACATTGTTTTTGAATTACATTGTTTTTGAATTGATAAAAAAATGTATACCACAAACCACACGTTTCCTTTACGACTAGTTTCATTAGAATTACAGGATGTCTACTAACCGGGAAAACCGGAAAATGACCGGGAATTTAATTTAACCGGAAATTAACCGGGATTTTTATACAAAACCGGGAATTTTTTCACCAAAATTAAAAAAGTTTTATTAGTTTAATTTGTTTTTAAAAAATTACTTTTTATTTCAATTTTTATAGATATTTATACTTTTCTCTAACTTTGAATTAGTTAAAAAAAACTAATTTGATAGTAAAAGTCGGGCACTAATTCAAACAGATTATGTAAATAAATTTTTAAAAATTATGGAGTTAATAGAAATATTGTGAAATTCGACTGAAAATATATCATTGAATTTGTTAAAGAATTTCTTTAGAAACTTTTTAACAAATAAAATTTTCATAGTATTTTTAATTGAATAATTAACCCTCCGTCACACACCTAGGGAGGGATTCCCTCTACGGTTTCAGTATTTTTTAAATAACTTTTGTTTTCGTCATTGTAAAATAAAATCAGTCTCTATACCTTTCGACAATTTAGTCCTCAACACATTTCTACACGGAGAAAATTTATTCCTGAAAATTTACCGAACTTTGTTCGGTAAAACTGGGATGAAGTGTCAAAACTGTAATTTTTAAGGAACAGGACTGTAAAAGCAATTGCATTGAAAAATAATGTAAAAAGAATAAATCTTACGGTACATGTATTAGCCCTTCACTTACAGTTCGGTAAAACGTAGGGTAAGCATACACTATACTCAGTTTTATTGAAAGTTCGGTAAAACGTAAGGCACAGTGTTCGTTAAAACTTATATTTATTGTATAGTTCAGTAAAACGTAGGGTAAGTGTTCACTACACTTATTTTTATTGAAAGTTCAGTAAAACGTAAGGTACAATGTTCGGTAAAATTTATATTCATTGAATTACTGAATAGTTCGGTAAAACTTGAAGAATAAAAAATAAAAAATAATGTCATTGCAGTAGTTCTATAGCAATACTGCCGTAAATCTCATTCTACCTACTTTAATCACTACCTAAACCCCTACAATTATTCACTAACAAATACTTATACATTACACCTGCCTACAGTACATTCTAAACGCATACATTAATAACATACATCGCACGCTTTACATTATTGCTTCAGAAAGTTTCAACTGTCCTTATATATGAATCTGAATTTTATTTCACCGCTTGTGAGAAAGATTCAAATTAATAAACTAATAATTGTATAAAATAAAGAATCATCCATATTAAATCCATGGTTACTGAATAATTTCTAACTATATTTAAGGTCAATTTATGAAATAGTTTCAAATTATGTTTTTATTGTTATAAAGAAAAATGTTTAAATTTGTATTTTATGTAATAAAACAATAGTTTATTAAAATTCTTATTGTTCCCATATTTTTTATCAAAAAAGATTAAAATTATCAATTTTAGTGTTATTGTTACTATAAATCAGGGACGTCTCGAAAGATTAGTTACGTTTTAGTTTTCTAGATGGCACGAAATTAAATTAAACAAAGTGACTTTAATTTCAAGTCGACACGAAACTAAACTAATAAAGTGTATTTAGTTTCGTGACAACTCGAAACAAAAGATTAAAGAACATAATTTTTTAGTGTCAAACAAAAAAAAAAATTGTTTTCCCTGACTTACGTAAACTAGAGCAACTTAAGTAATTAATGTAAGTTACGCAACCAGAGTAAATTTCGTAACTATAGTAACTTACTTACATAACTAAGGAAATTACTATAATTACATAACCAGACTAAATAACGTAACTACAGTAACTTATGTAAATGGTAAAACTTACGTAAATTCTTTTAATTGCGTAAGGTGTTATAGTTACGTAAGTTATGCAACTTTGATCATTTGCATAAGTTACATATAAGTTTTTATCATTTACGTAACTTGCGTAAGTTATTCTAGTTACGTGACTTATGTAAGTTTGATCTTCTACGTAAATTACATACGTAAGTTACGTAAAATTGATTATTTACGTAGGTTACGTAAACTCGATTATTTTCGTAATTTTTGTAAAGTTATTTTATTACGTAACTCACGTGAAGGATCCAACTTACGTCAGTTACGTACGTTTAATTTTTACGTAAGTTTATTACTTACGTCAGTTGCATTAGCTTGATTATTTACGTAAGTTACGTAAAAATTGATAAATTACGTAAGTTATTCTAGTTACGTAACTTACTTAAGTTGGAACATTTACGTAAGTTACTGTACTTACGTTATTTTCTCTGGTTACGTCACATACGTAACTTGCTGTAATTATGTAAATTAAAAAATGTAAAATATAAAAACAATTTTTCTGTGATTATCACTAAATTATTATGTTTTTCATTCTTTTGCTTCGAGTCGACACGAAAAATTAAAAGTTTCAAATATTTTTTGTTTTTGAATTATTTAAGAACAAAAACGAAAGTCATTTTCTATTTAATTTCGTTTCAGAAGCGGTTTCTGCTATAAATGAAATTATTAAGTATTAGTTAATGAGTACAAATAAGTTAAAAAAAAAACTAACTATTAACGTCAAAGTTTTTTTTACTACGGGGCATTTAAAAAAAGTATTTCAATCCTGAAAATTAACAATTCAAGCAAGTCAAGGAAGTTTTACCGAACTATTCCTGAAAACTAAACTCGAGTCAAGTCAAGAAAGTTTTACCGAATGTTCCTGAAACGTTAGTGACCATCAAGGAAGTGTTCAAAAGAAACGTTAAAATTTTATTTAATTTTTATTAAACGTTCAGTTTCGATTTTGTTTTAACTTTTACAGTACTAGTTTGTAAAAAATAAAGATATGACATTAAATTTTGAATATTATTCATGAAAAAATAATTTAAAAATTATTAAAAATTACTGTTATGCTACTATATCCCAACTTTACTGAAGAATTCGGTAAAATATGAGGAACAAATTTTCTCCGTGTAAAAAAACATTTAGTTTAAACATAATTAATATTTAATTATGAAGCTTCAAAGCCAGAAAAAACTCGAAAAAGTGAGGTTATGTTAAATAAAAAAATCAAGTTTTTAAAACATTTTTTGTTCCACTGTTGGTTAATGGCAAAATTATATTATAAATATAATTAAAATAAATTATTTAATGGTTTTTTTTACTTATTTGTTAATGTTACATTATTTTTACATGTAAAGTGTAATTCCTTCGAAGATGTGCATTCGTGTAATTAAATTTCATTTTTGAGACCGAAAATTAAATTTATTAATTTTATAATTTAGAATAATTTACTACATATTTATAAGTTTGTGTTAAAATTAAATTTATATTGATTCCTTTTGTTTATGTTGTTATGTCGCTTATTTTTACAATGTGGTGAGGGATTCCTCTAAAACGTGTGTAAAGTCGTAATTTTTTCCAAGGTGTGTGACGGAGGGTTAATAATTGGATTTTATAGTCACATTTTAGTGAATTTATGTTTCTTAATGCGAAGATTAATAAATAAAATTTTTATTAGTTAATTTAAAAAAAATGCATTTCAAATTTCTTTATTAAAATTGAATTCTCGCAAATTTTTTTTTAAATTCTAAAAAATAAAATTGTTGTAATTTTTTAATTCCATTGTTTTAAGATAATTTAATTTTTCTAAACAAATAATTGAAAATTTTTGAAATAATTGAAATTTCTTTACATTTTTTTGAAAAATAATTTAATTCTTTGAAAGAATTTTAATTTAAATTTTTCGAAAATAATCAAGGGAAGTTAGTGACCGTAATTATAATTTTATTATAAAGTCCCTCTTAAAGTTTTAAATCAATTTTTTGCTTCTAAAAATTATATTATTCTATTATTATTATTCAATAGTTATAATTATTGAACTTCTCTTAAATTTTTATAATTTCAAATTTCTGAATGTTCAAATAAATTATATTTATCATTTCTTAAGCAAATTTAATGTTTATTACTTATTAAGTAAATAATTAATTATCACTGCTTTTTTTAAAATTGTAATAAAATTCTTCACAGGAATTAAATTATTTTCATAAATAATATCATTCTTTGGAAGGATTTCAATTATTTTTGTAAATAGTAAAATTCTTTGCAGAAATTCAATTATTATCAATAGAATTGTAATAAACTTGAAAAAGAAAATTTCCAATTATAATTATAAAAAGACAAGATTATTTTTAAAAAATTGAAAACATTATTTTCTAAATTTTCAGTTAAAATTATTATTTATTTATGTTCGAAATCAAATTTAAATTTTATGAGAAAAAAAACCAGGGAAAAAATAGGCCATAACCGGGAAAAACCGGGAATTTTGTTGAATGAAAATAGTATACACCCTGAATTAGGATTTAATCATTAACTTGCTTTGAATAACTTTATATATTGACCTCAATCTTCCAGACAATGGATATTAAAAATCTTAATATACTTGATATTAAGAGAAGATGCTAAGCATCTAGATGTTATGTCTAATAAAAGTGGCACCCTAAAAAAAAGTGATCTTATAGTTAGAGGAAAAATTCTCTTCTAATGTCCTCTCAAACCAAAAGTATTCCACTTGAATCTAGAATAAAATTCTCTAGTGGTTAATAATAAAACAAAACAATTTTTTGAGGCTCTAATGTTAAAAACATTTAAATCAAATGTAAATAGCCAAATAAATACAGTAAGTAATGTAAGTGACTAACTATTAAGGGGATCCCACTTGAAAAGTTGATGATGAAAGAGGCAGAGAAATTGAGAAAATTATTGAGAGCTTGGAGAGTATGCAGAAACTGTGGATATAAATTGGCTAAAAGAAAACGGAAGGCTTGTGAAGAAAAATGTATGAATTAGAAGAACGTTTAACGTTTTGGTGATTTAATGGCTTTTTGCAAAGCTGGTAGCCAAAACAAAAAAAAAATATTGTGATCAGAGGTATGAATATTGGTGTGTTGGAGGGTTAAAGAGTAGCCAAAACAAAAATGTTGTGATCAGAGGTATGAATGTTGGTGTATTGGAGGGAAAAAGAGTAGCCAAAACAAAAAAGAATGTTGTGATCAGAGGTATGAATGTTGGTGTGTTGGAGGGTTAAAAGGAAGTGGAAAAAAATGGTTGACATGGTTGGGGGTCAGTGTAAATGTTAAAATGGTCCTAGCGATAGAAATGGCAAAGAATTGTGTACCAAAGTTATGCTTGATGGAGTTGGGTAGTCAAAAAGATAAAAGGGATGTGATGAGGCTGAAAACGAGGTTGAAATGAAGTGTGATAAGAATAGATGAGGATAGAATCTGGAGAGAAAGAATTGTTTGTAGTCGGTCCAGATTTTCTTTTACAGTTATAAGTTGAGTCCTAGACCGCCTGTAGAAATCTGGATTTTAAAATCATCTGATATAGCCAATTGACCATGTTAGGTCCCAGTCTACTTTTAGTTACTTTCAGAGTCAGTTTTTTGTTACGGACTTATTTTTTTGGTGCACTGGCTTAGCCGTTATTCTGTGCAGGTGAATGACCCGATAGGAGTGACGAAGTACTGAACACAGGAAGACGAACTGACGAAAAATGTTACCTTACAATCCGTTCCCTAATCTCTACAAAAGCTATGCGCTCACTTTTCCAACTTGTTTTATTTTCTCACAATTTCCAAGCAGTTCTAACTCAAGTTTCTTTCTAATTGCAGGAGAGTATTGCAAAATGGGACGATACACAGGAAAGAAATGCCGTCTTCTCACAATGTTGTGGTTGACGACATTCTTCTTTTTAGTAGAAATAATTGTAGGATATGTGACAAATTCAATGGCTTTAATAGCTGATAGTTTTCATATGTTATCCGATGTGGCTGCATTAGTTGTTGCCTTTCTTTCTGTAAAGGTAAGTTTTTAATTTCGAAAGAAACACGAATGTATAATATAATTGTCGAACTTCGTTTCGATTCATTGTGAATGGTAAAATTACAGATGTCACCAAAGAAATGGTCGAAAAATACTTTTGGATGGGCCAGAGCGGAAGTTTTGGGAGCCTTAGTTAATGCTGTATTTCTAGTTGCTCTCTGTTTTAGTATTACAGTTGAGGCATGTAAAAGATTTATTGAAGTAGAAAAGATTCATCGAGCAGAATTGCTAGTCGCCGTGGGGACACTTGGTTTGGTCGTGAACATTGTTGGTCTTTGTTTATTTGCAGGTAGCTAATATTTCTAAAATGGAAACATGGGAATGTTGATCGTTTAGATATGTTTTAAAATTTTTATTTTCCTCTGGATGAAAGTAAGACGGGGTTTTATTTTTTAGAGCATTCGAGTGGACATGGACATTCACATGGTTTGTCCAGAAGTCATAATAGATTAAGCACTCTTGTCAGTACAGATGACAATGAAAATGATGAGACCTTTCAACACACGAGATCTCCTAAGAAGAGAGCACATGGTCATTCTCATGATGCGAGTCAAATGAATATGAGAGGAGTTTTCCTTCATGTTCTTTCCGATGCTCTTGGATCTGTAATCGTTATTGTTTCAGCTCTTGTCGTATGGCTAACGCAGTGGAGCTATAGGTATTTTTTTTTAACAAGAAAAATTTGCTTTAGTAACAATGTAGAACGTGATGGTTAATGACTTTATTTACAGATATTATATGGATCCTCTTTTGTCCTTATTGCTCGTCATTCTTATTCTAAAGTCCGTGTGGCCCCTGTTACAAGAATCTGCGTTGATTCTACTTCAAACGGTGCCTACACACATTCAGGTAAAATTACAAATGGCAAAGTAATTTTTCTTGATGAATGGTGACAGTAAATTTCTTTTTCTGTTCTGTTGGAGTAACAAACTTTGTTATTCGCAGGTTGACGCTATACAGCAGCGATTATTAGAAAATGTAGATGGAGTTTTAGCTGTACATGAATTTCACGTGTGGCAATTGGCTGGTGATAGGATCATCGCTTCTGCTCACATTCGTTGTCGTAATCTTTCAGAGTATATGAAAATTGCTGAGCAAGTGAAGGAATTCTTTCACAATGAGGGCATTCATTCAACCACAATACAACCAGAATTTATAGATGTAAGTATAATTGGGAAAAAAGATAAACAATTTTTGGAAAAACAAACCCTGATCTTAAATCTCTAACTTAATTGAATTTGACTTTTATTTTGCTGTTCCATTGAGGGAAGGGAATTTATTATCAATTTTCTTACAGTATCAAAGTAATAGTGAAATAAAGGAAACTCCTACAGAAGACTGTGTTTTGGATTGTCCCAAGACAGATAAACCATGCAATCATGCGACTTGTTGTGGTCCATCGAAACAGGTTAGTTGAGAAAAAGAATATTGATAAGAAACTTTTCTCTCTTTAAAATATCCCATTTTCCTAGCAAAACTCGAAAAGAAATGAAAATTCCACTCTAAGTTGTCTAAAATCCAAGTGTTTTGGTGAATGCTTACATGGTATCAGCTCTGATTCAGATATTGTCATAGGTAAATTTTGATTATTTGTATTTATTTTCTTACTCTCAAGGGGAAATTTTAGAGGGCATTGAAACTTCAATTAAGAATTTTTTGAAAAATTTAATACTTTTTAAAGCACACTATTGCTTTTGAAAAAATATCAACACAAATTGAATTTTCTTTTAAATGACGGCGTTTATCAATTCATATTTTATTCGTTTGAAATATTATTTCACCAACTTTCACGCATGTTCATTATAATTAATTTCTCCTTCTTAGTTTTGTTTAATAGTTTAATTTATATTCGAATTTTTATTACACGGACTATTAATCTTTTTTCTATTTTAATTTCTAAACACTGTTTGCATGTTTTCAATTTCAATATTCAGTGGGTCTTGATCAACTAACACAACATAAGTACATTTTTTTAACTACTTTAATGTTAAAGTAACATTTCCAATCGAGGAATAATTTTATTTACAAAAGTATTTAATTCCTTTAGTCTCTATTTAATTCTCCTACGTAGCAGATAAAGTTGAAATTTTTTTTTTATTTTTAAAAATTCGACAATTTTGGGGGCGATTTTTATTTTTTTTAAATAATTCTTTTCGACATCGTGATACAAGTCGGAGAATTCAGGAAAAAATTAGGGAAAGTAGAGTCGGAAAGAGAATTTAGGAAAAAGTCAGGGGTTTTTATCAGAACTGAAAAAACATAAATATTCAAAATTTATAATAAAGTTTTGAATTTTTGTGTCTTCTTTGTTTGCTTCATAAATTCTAAAACAAAACTTTTAACTTTTTTTCTACTACTAACAATAATGAACTTTTTAATATTATTTAATTATTTCAAATGTTCTAACGCAATTATCTTGATTTATAATGTTGTTCATAATGTTTTTTCATTCAATTATTTTTATGAATTTTAATAAAATTCTTTGCATAATTCAATTATTTTCATAAATAACTATATTCATCATAAGAATTCAATTATTTTCGAAAATAATAAAGTTCGTCGCAGAAATCCAATTATTTTCCAAAATATTAACGAAAATTTCGTCAAGAATTCAATTATCATTTTAAACATCAAGATTCATCGCCAAAATTGAATTATTTTTAAAAGTTTTTAAAATGATTTTTAACTACAATTTTTATAATTTATAAAATATAATTCATAAAAAAATTCAATTACTAAAAAAACTTTTTGAAATTCTACGAAAACATTCAATTATTTTTATAAGTAATAAGTAATAAAAAAGAGCAGTAATTTAATTATTTAAAGTAAAATTTACATAATACAATTTTTTGGATCAAATAAATTATTTCAAAAGTTTTTAAGAAATTTCTCGCATGAATTCAATTATTTTCAAAAGTAATGAAATTCTTCTCAGAAATTAAATTATTTTCAAAAATTTTAACGAAAACCTTGTCAAGAATTCAATTATCTTTGTAAATAACAAAATTCTTCTTCAAAATTTTCGCAATTCAATGATTTTTAATATCTGCTATTTTCATAAAAATTTTTAAATATTTTCTGATAAAATTCTATGAAAACATTTAGTTATTTCTATAAATAATACAAAATTCAGTGAGAATCAATTATTTAAATAGAATTTTCATACAATTTTCCGAATAAAAATCAATTTTTTGAAATTTATTCTAGAAAATTCTTAAATAAGAATTTTTAAACAAGAATAAAATTTTCTTTCTAATCTTTCAATTATTTTTCCAAATAATAACATTTTTTAGTTGCATTCAATTTTTTAAGAAAATTTTAATAAAATTCTATGAAAAGAATTCATTGTTTTTATAAATATTAAAATTCTCAATTATTTTCATAAATAATAAAATTTCTTTGAGGAATTCAATTATTTTCATTGCAGAATTTCGGATATTTTTAATACAATTTTATATAAATTCCTTGAAAAATGCAATTATTGTTAAAAGTTTTACTAAAAGTCGTGGTAGGAATTCAAGTTTAAAAGGCATTGAATTATTCAATAAATTATTAATTTTTGTTTTTCTGAAATTTTTAAAATGAATTGTTGTTAAAGATTTAGATAATAATTTAATATCACAAGTATTATAGAATAAACTTTTTAGAAATTATTGAAATTTGAAAAGGATTCAAATAAAAATCTTTGAAAATCTAAATTTTTAATACTTTTAATTAACAGTTCTGTCGAATCTTAAAACATTAATTTTTTTAAATTAATTAAACTATTTTTCTCAAGTTATTGAATTAAAAATGTTTAAAATCTTAATTTAAATGGCAAAAATAAAACTGATTTATTATTTATTTCAATTAAAACCATTGAAGTTTTCAAATAGTTTAACATTTAAATAAATTTGAAATATTACGAATATTTTTTTCAGTATCTAATTATATTTAGAGTGAATCAGTTCCTAAAAAAATTTAATTTTCTTTTTCTCTGACTTTTCCCTAATTACTAGACAAAATTTTGACTTTCTCTCAGACCCAAAAAGAATGTTCTAATTCACTTTAAAAATGACTAGATATTAAGAATAATGTCCTAATACTTTTTCATTTGCGAATTTCTTTAATTGCAAAATTATTCGAAAATATTAATAACTTTTTTTTAAATAAACATCTAATTATTATTTGTCCATAAAAATTAAGATTTTCTAGAATTTTTATCTAAAATTCATCTCTAAATCCATTATTTTTCTTAATTTTTTAAAAACACTTTGAGAATTTCCAAAAGCATTTGTTTATAATTCAATTTTAGGAAATTTTGAAAAGTTCTATTAATTATTTTTTTAAATTCAGATTTTCAAAGATTTTAATTTGAAAGATTCTAAAATCCAATTATTTCTAAAAATGATTTTAATGAATTTTTTAATGCCTTTAATGATTTTAATATTCAATTGTTATCTAAAATTTTATCTAAAATATATTTTTACATTTTAATGGAAAATTCAAAAGAATTCGATGTTCAAATACAATAATAAATAATTTGTTACGCAATTAAATTTTCTGAAAAAAATCTATCAATAAATTTTTAAATAATTTAATTACTTCGACGAATTTTAATAAAATTTTGAAGAATAACAAACATTTTTCGAGAAATTCGATTAAAATATTGTGTTAAAAATAATAGAAACTCTGGACGGTTCGCGTAGAATTTTATTTAAAAATTTTTTTTAAATTGAATTTTTTAGGGAAATTTTATTAACATAGTACAAGATGACAATCATTTAGTTCATGAAGATTTTTTTTTTAAATAATTGAATTTCAGAGAAGAGTTTTAGTATTTATAGGGAAAAGGGAAATTTTGACAAGAAATTTTTCAATATTTTGGAATATAATTGAATATCTAACCAAATTTTTATTATGCAACTTATCGAAAATTCAAGTCTTTTAGTATTTTGGACTACAATTCTTCTATGAATCAATTATTTTTAATAATTAATTAAATATTTAAAAAATGGAACTAATTTCAATTGTTCAAAGTAAAAATAGTTTATAAATTCGATTAATTTTAAAGGTTGATTTTTGTTTATCATTGGTATGGGAAAATGAACCTTAAAGCGAATGTGATTTTGACTTTTTTACTTTGATAGGCTGAATAAGTGATTTTTTTATATAATAATTAATTAATTAATTTAACAATTAATTAATTAATTAATTTAACAATTAATTAATTAATTTAACAATTAATTAATTAATTAATTTAACAATTGATTAATTAATTTATTTATTTATTTACTAATTTATAAACGTGCAAGTATTTCTAATTGCTGTAGAATTAAGGATAAAGTTAATAGTACACAAGTTTTGAATTTTATCCTTCACATAAATCATTATGTACAATACACTAATTGTAAGATTCAATTTTGAATTTAATGGCGAAGTTAAGGAAAAATAAGAGTTTGTATTTGAATATTCTCTGCTTTTTGAAAAGTAAATAATTTTTGTCTTTTGTTAAGGGTCGCGAAACACCTTCTCCAGTAGAGACGCCGTACATGTGTAGGCAGCGGAATAGTTTGGCACGCTCAACAACATGCGTCGATTCAACCGAACAACAAGAAGTCAATGAAATGGAACGTGGCCATTTATTATCGCCACCAGCAATTCATCACTCCGTCCAGCTGCCTCATCTTCCACTCCCGTCTGCGCCTCCTTTAACTTAATATTACCATATTGATACTCTACCTCCACTACCGAAATCTCGCGGACCAAGTCAGTTTTATTTTTGCTACTTTTCAGAATAAGCATTATTATCCTTTCAAATGCTTTTTATTAAACAAAAATAAATTTATCTCAACATTTTAGAATTTACATAGAAAGTTTTAGAGATTTTTGTTGTACATCACATCACAATCTCTTAATCACAATTTATTTTAAATTCAAATACAAATTTTTAAACATTTATCGCTTAGACAAATAGATAGAGAGAGAGAGAGAGAGACAACAATTTTTTACAGTCTTCTAAGTTAAATGCTAAATAAAAAACTTCAGCCAATGAGCTATAAACTAATTTAAATACAAATTGGTCTATTTTCTTTGATTTTCTTTTTCAAAGACAAAAATCAAAAATCTTCCACAATGAAAATGTTTTATATCTAAATTTCGGTCCCGCTGTACAAACATAAAAAAAATGTTTTTCTTTGTGAATTATCCTTACGTCTAAAGGCCAATATTAATTTAATAATGAAATGAAAACAATTTTTTGCAAACAAAAGAGTATTGAGTGCAATTTTCTGTTTTTTTTCATGGTATTTTAATAATTAACTGTACATTAAAAATTATGTGTGAATAATTTAGCGGAAAAAGATTTTAAAATTAAATGCGTATTATTTTCCGTGCAATATGGCTTTTAAAAATTATTTACATTTTTTTTTCTTTATTTTAAGCACACATTATATTCTGATAAAAGAAAAATGAAAAAGTTATTTATACTTAAATGTGATTTGTTTCATAAATGATAAAACTGTGATTTTTCGAATTTTTTTTTTCTATAAACAAGTTTGGTAAAAAATTTTCTCGACGAATGAGAAGAAAATATTGTAAGATTAATTTTAAGAAATTTAAATTATTCTCGATTTTTCTTTAAATGAAGATAATTTAATTTACACACAGATTCTATATAAAATCAAAAAAAAAGAGTGAAAAAAAATCTAAAAAGCAATAATAATAGAAATGTATTAAGAAAATTCAGATTTTTCTTCTTTTATAGATAATTTAATAAATATGTAAATTATATTTTTTATTTCTCGACAAAATTTCGGGTTTATAGGAAAAATTGTAAATGAAAATTTACTGTGTAGTTCTTTCACATTTTAAAAATTATATTGTAGATACGAAACAATGAAGATGCATTTTATCGTATAAAATTGTCATTTAAAAATTTTAATTGATTTTTTAGCCAAATATTTCACTGTTTTGCAGTTAGTCGCAATTTTTAAGACTCAATAGTTTTTCTTTTGAGATATATTAAGGCGACGCTTTACTTTACATCTTGTACATAATCATAGAACAATTGTTCGTATTTATAAATAAAAATAAATTTTTTGTCAACGAAAATAAATTGTTTCTTGAACGTCAAGAACAGTTTCTTTTTGATAGTATTAATTTATTGTTTAGAGCTTTAAGGTAGTTAGAGCGTGATTGTCTCGATAAGATGAAAGGAAAAAGGCACTAGATTAAGAAAAAAAATCTTCGATTTTCATACAAAACTGTAACTTTTTAATAAAATTTTACCAGAAAAAAATCTTAATTCTCACCATAGTGATAATGTATTTTTTCTTTGTACAGAAAATGTCAACTTAAAAAAGACTAACATTTACATAAGATTGGAATATAATTTTTTTTTTGATAATACAATTACTTATTAATTATAAAACGATAATTTTTTTAAAAAAAGAGAAATTTTTTCGATAAATATTTATGAGAAGAAGAATAGAAAAAGAATGTACTATTTTATAGAAAATCGAAAGTGCCTTATTCCTTGTAATACTATTGTGGATTAAAAGAATATAATGTAATTTATGTAAAATACAGTTTTACTATTTCACGCCAAACGTATCAATATTTGTAATAAAATATGGCTTATCAAAAGTCTAGCAATTCAATTTTTTAATTAGCGAATATCGATAATAATTTTGGATATTTCATAAAAAGAAAAATTTCTAGGTATTATAACTAAAAATAAGTTGATACTTTTAAGGCTCGATTATTACTTTTTATAATTTTGGAGACAAAAAATGAAATTTTAATTGACAAGAAGTTAAATAAAATAAAAAGAATTTTAATTTAAATTTTATTAAATAAACCAAATTTAATTCACATAAAAAAAGTTTCTTCTACTTCCCTTCAAAGTGTTGCAGAAATGATATAAAAAAAGCGACACAGACCCCTTTATTTAATTATTATCCAATTTTTTTAAATATTTAATATTTTTATTTAATATTTTTTTTCATATTCCTAAAGAATCCAAATGTGCTACGAAAATTTCTGTTAAAGAAAACTTTTTAAACACTAAATGATAAATTATTATCATAAAAAAAACAATAAATTAAAAAAATGTTTTTCAATTTTTTTAAATGAAAATTTGCATCTTTTCATTAATTTTGTATTATAATTATATTTTTATCTAAATTCTGTACAAGTTTCATTAGAATCCATAAATAATATTCTGAAATAAGAAAAATTTTGTAAAATTTATATTAAACTCTCAAAATGCAGTATTTTCTACAAATTTGATTTTTTTAAAAATTAATCTTATATAGAGCTATTATAATTTAATTACAATAACTCTTTCAATATTCAATTTTCTCTCGGAATTTTCAACTAAAAGTCCTCTGTAAATAAATTATTTTTCGTAATTTTCAGAAAGTTCTTTAAAAATTCAATATTTAAAATAAAGAAGTGTAATTTTTATAGATAATTATTAAAATTGTATTTCTATGATATTTTTAACGGTATTAATCAATTGAAAATATTTAATCAAACATATTGATAATTAATTTTTAAAAAATTTAGACAAAAAATTATTAAAACTATTAGTTTATGAAAAATATTTAAAAATAACTATTGAAAGATGAAAATTTTTAAATTTATATACAATTTGAAAATTTTTGCCATAATTAAGATTTAGTGAAATTTTTGAAACTCATTCTAAAAATAAGTTTTATAAAATAAAAAAAATTCCGTTTTTTTTAGGAATTTTAATTACAAATATAAAAATATAACATTAATATGTTAAATTAAATGCATTTTTAAAAATTACAATGTCAAATCTTTTATAATTTCTATTATATTTAAAAATCACTTCTTTTAAAATGAAAATATTTTCCAAATTTTTTTATTTTTTTATATAATTTTTATAAATTTTTATTTATTTTTGTTATTTTTATTTTTTTTTCTCTAAATTTTTTTTTTAATAATTCTGAGACAGTTTCTTGAGGACTTAATTACTTAATAAAACATAAAAGTAACATTCATTTGAGACACATTTAAAATTAAAATATTTTAAATTACATTTTACGATCTTTTGATTATCCAAAAATTTTCCAATTGAAAATTAAACTATTTTTTTTACAAATTTCAATAAAATTTTCTTCTCAAATACTAAGTTGTTTAGAATTTTTTATTTTAATTATTTAAAATATTATGTTAAAGAACAGTCGACAAAAAATCATCAGACATGTGAGGTTTCTGATTACGAATTTGATTTTTAATATTCAAAATAACCGATCTAATAGAGCGAACAAAATTTAAAACTTAAATGAATTTTGAATTCTAAAAATCTGAGGCCAGATTCGTAATCAGCGACCCTAAAATACCCAGAGTTATTGGTTTAAAGTAGATCCAAACCATTTTTTTTACTTTTTTCGCCATATCGGATCCGCCATTTTGAATTTTGAAAACCTAATGTCAGATTTGTATTCAGTAACCCCAAAAACCCCCGAGTAATAAGTTTCAGGTGAATCCAATCAATTAATATACTTTGTCCACCATATTGTATCCGACATTTTGAATTTTGAAAATCTGATGCCTGATTCGTAATCAGCGATCCCAAAAGCTTCTGAGTAATAAGTCCCATGCAAATACAAACAATTTGTATATTTTGTTCGACATTTTGATAATTTTAAAAATGTGATGCTAAAGTTTAACTATAAAGTTTTAATGAAATATTTTACTTATTGTCACAAGACATCGGTTATTAAAATTTTTCAACAATACTTTCATTAATATTTCAGCAACGAATATTGTAGTGCATGTGATGTATCCAAATCCAAGAATAATGAGCAAGTTATTTAATTCATGATCCAATTTCGACTTGTTTGAAGCGCATGCCACATCGTCTTCATTAATAAAATCCGAAGAGTTCGATGGTACTATTCGCCATTTCTTTTCCATTCCAGTTTCGATAAATCTTTGTATTATTGAATCAAATCGCTTTACATATGGCGAAGCCGGAGCTAAATATGTACTACTCACAAATACCCATAAAGTTTCGTCTAGAATTTTCATAAATTGTTTTCCACACTTATCACGCAGATTGCCTATTATAAAGCGTGCATGATCCTCTCGTGCCACACAACTTAAATTCTTATTGCTCACCATTTGTGTAATGCATTCTTCTTCGGTAATTGTCATTTTGTTAGCTTTATTCAAAAGCTTTCTTATATTTCCATCAGAATTATTATACAACATATCGGCGTAATTATTATCAATTATTATTTCAAGCTCTGAATCCAATACATTTTGCACTGATTGCAACATTGATGTGCCTTCAGTGTTGAGACTAAAGTCTGTAAAGGACATGTAGATGTAGGTTGAGTGAAAAAAACAAGCCCACATCATTGATGCAAATACTATTCTTTCCTCTATTTTTGTTGGCTTATGTGGAGTTGCTGTATTGAGAACTAATTGAATCATATAAATTGCATGCCACTCACGAAGATCAAAATTCAGAAGATGAGAAACTATCCACATGAATGCTACTAATCCTATTACCGCGAGTCCATCTAGTATCTTCCAACTGTGTGTTGGCTCTGCAGTTTTTATTATTTCGGGAACAACCAATGAAATAGAAATTATCTTCGTACCTTTGCTGAATTCAAAATATTTATTATCACACAGTGAATATCTAGGATGTTCAACAGCTGCAGCTTGTATTTCATTATTTAGTAATTTACGATAGAAACCTTTGACGTTATTTATTGTGCAACTTAGAGTACCCCAATTACTGATGAATGATTTTTCCAAGCGAAAATTCATTATTTGCGATAAGGTAGTCATCTTATGGGCACTAAATCCATTTGAGGAATTAATATGTCCAGATTTGTTTAATTTTAAAATAATTTCAGGAGGATAGTTCAGAAATCCGACATTTATTAAATATTCATTTAAATTCTTTGTCTTCTTAGGAAACCATACAGTATTCAAAGTTATATTGCTTTCTGTAGTCATATTCAAATAAGGATTGTAGTAATACAACAATGTACTTTCATTCCTTAAATTATTTATAGATTTCTTTTTCAATTTTAATTCAACGCTTGATACTTCGACCAATGTCGCGTCGAGAATTAAATCTAACCACATTGATTGTAATACCTTATGATATGTTAGTTTTGAATTAATATTAGGAGTTGTCCTCTTGTAAATAATCATTAAAAATTTTGGACGTTTTTTGTTTTTCGCAATCGAAGAAATCAAGTTTGCGAATTTACTAAAATTATTATTTTCTTCAAAAAATGTTATTGCTATAAAGAGGCTGGAATCTGAACTAAAACTTGACATACTTGAAATCATTTTTAAATTATTGTTAAATATCTTTACTGGTAAGGACATTTTAATATTCTTGACAAAGTTATCAATTGTTTGGGGTAAAGTTTGTTTATCATCGATAAAGAATATTGTTTCATGAACACCAGATTCGTTTTTTATATAATTAAATAAACATTTCTGCCATGATATTTCTTCTTTTTGTGCTTTCAGTTCACTTATGATTGTTAAGAAATAGAAAATGTATATTTGAATTTTTCTACCCTTGCTGAAAATAAAGTTATTACAAAATGAAATTAATAAATTTATATTAATTATATTAATAAAAATGAATTATTAAAATATTTACTTACATTTGATTAAAATACATTGTTTTTTTACTTTCAGTGCAGATGAAAATTACTAAATTAACAGAGTACAAGAAACTGAATGCCAGTTGTAGAATCTACTTTTAATCAAGAATGATGAACAAGGGAAATATAAAATTTTATGATTGTTTGCATACATATTTATGTTTTAAAATTAATAGTTTCTAGGGAGAAAATAATCAATAATGAATATGTAACTTCAGTTTACCGTCTTTCTTATATAATTACGGACGTAAATATTTATTTTACAATTACTTCTTGTTTAGGTAACTAAAAAGAAAACTGCAGTAATTTGAATGAAACATTAAATAATTTTTTATGCACTTAATTAATGCCTTAATAATTATGTTAACTAATATAGAGACAAATTTTAAGATATAAATAGTATTTATTTTTTTTGTAGAATCACTCTGAACTCTAGCATTCTTTCTTGATCAGCATTTTTAGGTCATAAAACTAACCAAAATTTGTTTGTTATAAAATATTTTTCAGAAATCATAGAATACTTTTCAGATATAAAGCGCACTCATCCCGCATTTGCTGTGACAGAAACAAACGTTCTAATTAGAGAAAGATAAGAATACACATTAGTGTATATTCCTGGAACAAATATCTGTCCACAACCAACTCCCCAAGATGTTAAACCAACAACTTGAAACTGATTTGTAGCCACTTCACAGACAAGAGCACCTCCACCGTCGCCCTAAAATCAAATATTAACTTTTAATCATAGGACCAAATATGAAAATTGAAACTAGAAAAATGACTTGCCCCCAATTTTAAGCTTTACTCTAAAATTGTCAACAGAATGGGTTTTATAGTACATACAAGAGATTCCAATGTATAAATCACATTAATGACTATAGAAATTATTATATATTTTTCAAAAATTGTCTTACAGTGCAAGAGTCTCTGCCAGATTCACCTCCAGCGCACATAAAACTAGTTCTGTCTAAGTTGTAATAATATCCAAGTCTTGTGTTCCGCAAACTAGTCTCACACGCTGCTTGTGATACAATTGGAACTTCAACATGCCTTAGTGGATTTTGATATTGACCATTATTAAAAGAACTTACTCCCCAACCAGCAGTCCAACACCTGCAGAAGAAAATCATTATTTTTATCCTACTAATAATTCGACACTTATTTTTTTAATTCACAAACTATGTCCAACGAATTGATGTAAATATTCATTTCTCTAATTCTCTTGCTGGCATTTTGCCACCCACATTCTGGATTTTTAATTTATTAATATTAGAGTTGAGGACTTTCATCAAAAGTTACCTTATGTTATTTTAAAAAAAAGAGAAAATGTTTTTATAAATAAATAAGAACCTTGTTCCAGCAGCAGGAATGGACGTTGGAAGACACGCGGAATTAATACTAACATAATTGGCAAATGGTATCGCTCTATCAATTTGAATTATAGCAATGTCATTCTGAAGAGTATTTCTATTAAAATATCCATGCACTTGTGTGAAAATAGGATAAGCTTCAAAGTACGGATAAGAGTTGGTTGACAGCGACCATAGTCCAAGTCTAACTCTAAAGTTATTGTTTCTGAAATTGAAGAGGCATTCAAATTCTTATTGATTTTCAAATTTATCACTCGGTTAATGAATCATCAATTTTTTTAAACTCTAACGTTGCAGTATCATTTCAGAAATTAATCTTGAAACTGAAACTTCTTTGGCAAGAATTTTGAATTTTCGCCAAACAAAACTATGTCCATGAATAATATTAATGACAGGATACATAATGGGATGCATCATCATTTTCGTAGCAGGATATAAGAAATTCATAAGGAATATAATAATAAAACTTATTTTCTACTTACAACTCTACAACTTTGTGCGCTACTGTTAGTAGGTATGTTGAAGTGATAACGACTGCTGCGCCAATGTACTGGTCACTTAGACGATTAAATAATGCAGCATGCCATGGATAAGCTCCATATGGTGCAACATCTCCAACCGTACTTGTTAATGCCACTTTTCTTCTTCCACATACAGGATTAGAAGGTTGTGGAATTCCCGAACAACAAAGTACATAATTAGTTGGACATGATTCAGGACCTGTTGCACCCTTTGAAAGAAGTTTTTAAATTAATGTTTTATGTAAAAAAATAAATACTAGCATTAGGGTAGAAGTACCGTTTGTGGCCCCTGTACTAGTTGTGGCCTTTTTTATAAAATTCTCATTTAATTCTTTACTATAATTAATATTTCTTATTATAATAATAAGGTACTAGAATATTTTAAGTATTTCCTTAAGTAAAATATATAAATAAACTATAATATAAATAATTACAATAATTATTAACTAGTGGCAAAAACTGGTGCTTCTACCCTATGAAAGAAAAAGTGGTTTTTAAAAGTTAACCTTGTTTTCTAAACATGAATATCTACTGGAGACAAATCTCTCTGAATTTATATATTAAATTAATTCATTATCAAATTTTTATGTCGGAGAGTGTTATGTTGGTATATCCAAATATACTCACAATATTTAAAATACGATTAATAAAATTGTCTCTCCCAGATACTAATGATATTCCAGTGCAAACAGACGTCAATGCACAATAACATTGATTACCAGAACTGGCAAGTTGTCTACCGTCATTGCCAATGACGTTAGCTAAAAAAAGTAAAATTTTCGTATTTAAAAGTTATAAACATAACTTTTGAATAATTGAATAATTGAGAAAAGCGTAGACTTAATTGTATTAATTCTTTAAAACAAGAATGTTAGTTTTAAAGCAACCAGATGAAAAAGATGAATTAATTCTATTAGCTTTTATTATTAATAATTAAAAACTTGTCACATACTTAAATCATTTATATTTTGAGAGCCAAAGATCGGTGGTCCTTGATAATTTGGATTTTGTGACCCAAAAATTGGTGGTATTTGAGAAATCACACCGTCACATCGAAAATAAATTAACAAAACAAGTACGTAGTAGTTCATTTTCTATATACGTCTAGATATTAAATTATTTATGTTTCAAATTATTAGGCATAAATTAATTGAAACACTTTAAAACAATATTGTTAACTTTATTCACATTTGATGTGTTGAAACACGTTTGAAAGCTTTTTAAATTTAAAATAAGTTATTTTCTTATTTTCAGTCTCAAATATATATATGTTAAACAGGCAAAATTTTTTATAGATATATCTCTTTGCAATTGTAATATGTGTTGCGCTTATATTAAAAAAAGACAAAAGTTCATTAAATTAAAAAAGAAAACAAAAAACTCTATTGTTTTTTTTTGTTTAATTTCAGTATAACATTGTCTCGAATTATGAGCCGCGACCAATATAATATTTAACCTTCCTTGATAGTAAATTTGTTTTTCGCTACAATGAAATCTGTTATTAGATTTTCTTTTATCTACCAGTCATTTTTCTCATTTCTGTTAGAATTTCCTAGAACACAATTTTAATTGTTTTTTTTTGTTTTACAATGATATAATATCGATCGTGTATTCCATAAAGGTCTATAAGTATTTAAATGTTTTTTTAAAAATAATGTTTCGAATATCAATTAAATTTCCTAATAACATAGTGTAAAATTAATATTTCAGACTTTTCCAATTAATACAAATCTGTACTCAATTATGAAAATTTTTAATTAATCAAACCATCAATAAAGTAATTACAGCAATTAAAAAATTGAGTAGTGTTGGAAGCTGTCTATGAACCACACGTAAACTTTAAATTTCTTATAGATGATCTTTACCTTAACGTTTTATTAAAAAAAATGTACACTTTGCTTGCTCAGTTGATTCTATTATCCAGTGGTCAGTAGAATGTCTTAAAGATATTCTAAGAATATTACAAAATGTCCAGGATAACTTTTTATGTCTTTTGGGTATAAAATAAAGGCGACTATAAGCGGTCTATGAATAAAAAAATTAATAATTATATAATTATTGAATTATTATTAATAATATAAAATAATAAAATAATTATTATTTTATAATAAATTATAAAATAATAATTAATATTTCCAAAAAATTATTTATTTAATTTTTTATAATTTTTTATACAATTATACATGGTTATAATAAAAATTCTTTATATTGTTTAAACTTTTTTTTAGGGAAAATTAAAATTATTTAATAGTAAAACAAGGTTGTCAAAGAATAATATTTACATTTTAATAATTTTTTGAAAATACTTTTAGAAATTTTTTCTTACAAAAATGTTATTTTTTAATATTTTCTTTCTAAAAGTTTAATATGATTGAAAAAATTTATTGCACCAAAAGACACGTACATCGGAAATAAAGATTTAATGTTTCATCAAATTATTTACTGCTTTAAAACTGCTTTAATTAAAAATTTTTCTTCTAAATAAACTATAATTTTACATACAAAATTTTTTAAAAATTTAATAGTTTTGGTGTTTTATATAAAAAAAAAATGTTGTAAAAAACTTTAGTAAATTAAAAAAATTTAGAATATATTTTACAATAAACTAAAAAAAATATTGCATAAATAAGTTATTTATTTATTTAAAAAGTAAAAAAGTTGATTATAACAAATGTAATTTTGTTTATGTTAATACATTTTTAAAGTTTTTTAAGAATGTGTATATGATATAAACATTTTAAGTTTAAAAAATGTCAAAAATGTTTACAAATACAGAAGATACTTGATTATTGTTAACCCTTATATATTTTTTCCACACATTCCTACCCACTTAAAAATAGTGTTTGTAACTAAAATTCTTCTATAAATTCATTATTTTTAATAATTAATTAAATAATTAATAATAAAAATAAATTATATATATATATATATATATATATATTATTATATATTATATATTTCTATATTTAATATAATATAAAATAATAATAAATAAATTAATAATTAAATTCATTCAAAATTGAAATTTCATATAAAATTTATCTTATTCGACCTATATTTTCATTTTCTAGCTTATTTTTGGATTATTTTTATTTTTATGCATTTTTCCTGAAAAAGAATCAATTTAAGAAAAATAAGCATAAAACAAAATAATGCATTTTAACGAGATCTACAACTTTCGTGTACAACATTTTATAAAATTTTCAATATTTGAAAAGTTACAAACAAAAAACCATATTTTTAATTTCGTTCTCCATCCCTGACATTTCTATAATTAACTTATATTTCATTTTTTAGCAAAATGAAAGCTTTTTCAAAAGAATTAATCATTTATCTTTACAATCGGGTGAAGTTACTTATAAGGGCAATCATTTTGAGCTTATAAAAATTATAACAGGTTCTTCGATTGGGACCCTAATTTTTATTTGTCATATAGAAAAGAAAATTTCGTTACACACTTAAATAGTTTATATTTTGAGATCTATTTCTTAATTAAACTTTTTTCTTACCTACATTTCACTGTTCTGGCTTTTGTTTAATTTTTTCAGAACACAATTTGACTTGATGTACCAGAATACTATGAGTACTCAAAACCAGAGCATACAACTAATAAATTCATAATATCCAAAAGCATTATTCATATTTTATTAATTAATACTTACATTAAGTCGTTAAAATTTATGAACTTTTTTAATTTTAAGTAAAAAATATATTTACATTGAATTAATATGGATGAAATAGTTTAGATATCTTCTATAGATACTTGGTAAGTTTTTATTAAAATTTTTATGTATGTTTAATTAATGTAATTTTTTCTTATTTCTTTAATACAACTGTTAGAGTAGAAGTTTGGTTTCTAATAATTATAAAAGATGTTTAAAAAATGGTTTTCCAGTAATGTAATTTTAAACCTCAACGTGACCTTCGGACGAAAAACGTATAGCTAAAGGATCCCTCCTTTACTTGGTTATTATTCAACCAATAGGTAGAGAACCTTATTCTTTTGGTTTGGAAAAACAGGATGTTTGAGGTATTTATTGAAATTAAGAGAAACGAATTACATGAGCAAATAATAAGTATATTGTGTCCCAAGAAATCCCTAATACATATAATATCTAATTTTTATATCTTTAAGATAATGAAATGAAAGTGTGTATATAATGTAACGTTGAAATATAAAACTCGCTACTTGGTATTTCTGCCTATCCGTCGCTTTTATCCATTTTTTTATTTCTTTGACCTTTGAAATACTTACGTATATAGACTCCTCGCGAAAATTTGGGAAATACCCAATATAGGTTCACTAGATTATAATATTTCACAATGAATGGTTTTAATAAAACGTTCAGTTTGCATAATATTTATATACAAAATGTCCAAAATTCATTGAATTTAAATGATTCTACTTTAAAACAATTTACGTAGTTTTAAGTTAAACGTTTATAAAATAATGTTAAAAGTTACGGAGTTCCGCCGTAACAGCAACATTTTTAACAAAGTTCATTAATAATAAAATTTATTGTCGAGCGACATTCATCCAGCATTATCAGTAACGGATATGTAATTTCTAAGAAGCGTTAGGTAATTATAAACATTAACATATACGCCTGGAAGAAGTGTTTGCCCACAGCCAACTCCCCAAGATGTTAAACCCACAACTTGAAACTGATTTGTAGCTACTTCGCAGACAAGGGCTCCTCCACCATCTCCCTAAAATAAAAGAATAATAAGTGGTAAAGTCTGAAATATGATTTTCGAATAATTCAATTGAATATAATCTACGAAATCCTCATGTAATGCTTGTCTATTCAATCCATTCAATATGCGAGAACTTGGTTGATATTGAAAGTGTTAGTGTTTATCAAATTCTCACATCGCAAAATGATCGAAACACGTCATGTTTATATCATTTATAAGTAACAAAATATTTTAGCGCTTTGGTTTCGGATAACTAGTAAGTTCCATAATATGTATTGAAACTGATTCACACAAAATATGATCTAAAAGTACTGAATGCAATTATTTAGATTTAATACTTAGCTTGAATTAATACATTAAATTCTACAATATTAAAATTAATGATCCAACTGAATATTATTAATAGTTAAATTACAGTGCATGCATCTCTTCCAGCTTCCCCTCCGGCACATATGAAGCTTGCTGCATCAAAGTTAAAGAATACGCCAAGCCTGCTAACTCGTAATCTAGATTGACACGCTGTAGATGAAAGAATTGTAACTTCAACTTGTTTTAGAAGATTTTGATATTGTCCATTATTAAAGGAGCTCACTCCCCAGCCAGCAGTCCAACATCTGCAAAAACACATTCCTGTTATTAAAAACTCAAAATATTCGTAATCAGGCAATACAGAAACATGTATGTAATAAGTTTTTGGCAAATTTAAATAATTTTTTATTCATTACGATATGTATTAAATCAATGAAGAAGTTTTACAATAAATAAATAAATACTAACCTTGTGCCAGCAGCTGGGAGAGAAGTTGGAAGGCAGGCAGTATTAATACTGACATAATTAGCAAATGGTATCGGTCTATCAATTTGAATAACAGCAATGTCATTTTGAAGAGTATTAAGATTAAAGTTTCCATGCACTTGTGAGAATACAGGAAAAGCTTCAAAGTATGGATAAGTGTTAACTGACAAAGACCATAGACCTAATCTTATTCTAAAATTATTATTTCTGGAAAAAATTGTTTTTAATCAGCCATAGTATGCTCCGAATAAAATTTTACAACTAGCTACATAAAGATATTATGCTAATATTATATAGGTCGTCTTAAAAACTATATATTCTCAAAGTACATCTATTGAGCTTTCAAATACCCTTTCTATTAAAGAGTAAAAAATTACAATTTTATTCCAGAAATAAACTATCGAAATAAAAATATACTTTTATTGAATTTAAACTAATCAAAATATGGATTTCAAAAAATTTTATACCTAATAAAAAATCTACAATGGATTCTATTAAAATAGTTTACTTTTTCTTACAGATTGTATACTCTGTGTGCAACTGTTATTAGGTAAGTTGAAGTAATAACAACTGCTGCGCAAATGTACTGGTCACTTAGACGATTAAATAATGCAGCATGCCATGGATAAGCTCCATATGGAGCTACATCTGCAACTGTACTTGTTATAGCTACTTTTCTTCTACCACATACAGGATTCGTTGGCTGTGGTACTCCCGAACAACAAAGTACATAATTAGTTGGACATGAATCAGCACTTGTTGCACCCTTTGAAATAAATTGACAATTCAATAATTAACATTAATTTAATAGGTTAATTTCTTTTATTATTACGTATTAATATGAAGAAGTTCTTGGAGTATTTAGTGATTCATATATAATATTTTATATTTTATTTATTATAAGTATAATTTAGTATAAACTAAATACAAAGCCAGATGTGAAATGCATATTATTAAAGCATAAAACAAGTTGTAAGCTTAATTTCATGTATAAACTATCATAGTAAAAACTACCACTTTCTGTGGCTAGTAACAAAGGATGTAACATTATTATTAAAGAAGTCCAAACTATCAGAGTACAAGTTAACCTCATAACAAAGTCTACCAAATACCGAATTATTTCCATAATTCGTTCTATGAAATGAATTATGAAACGGAATAACTTTTCGCATACGTCAAAAAGGAGCAGAGAAATTGATAAGAGACAATACAGAGGGACATATTACAATTTCATTAATTACATTGAAAAGAAAATAAAGGTCAGCAAACAGAAATCTTGATTCAATTTTAGGAATTTTAAAGTGGGCTCTTAAGCAAGTATAGTCATGTATATAGAAATCAAATAGCAGTTGTCTAGCTATAAAACGTAAAAAATGATTCTGTACTCGCTCAAGTCTAAGAATATGAACACTAACATAAGGAAACAAAATTAATGAACAAAATTCTACAATTGATCTAACCAATGAAAAGTAGAGCATTCTTAGTCCGGATAGTTTGTGGAAATATTTAGCGTTACGCATTACAAAATCCATTATTTTTAGTGATTTACTAACAACATGGGAAATATCCGCATCGAATGTTGAATCATAAAATAAGTCGATGCCAAGATCACGCACTTGATATACTCTAGAAAGTAAATTGTTGTTAATTGAACAGGTATAAATTTTAATCTTAATTTTTTTAGAAAATGAAATAAAATGACATTTATATTCAAAAGCATTCCATTATTTTCACACTAGACATAAAGAGCATCAAGGTCCGCCTTTAATCCATCACAATCATATAAACAATTAATTACACGACAAATCTTTAAATCATCAGCATATAACAAGAAATTAGAAAACTTAATTGTAACTTTAATATCATTCATATAAAGTAAAAATAATAGAGGACCCAGAGTAGAACCCTGAGGAACTCCAGAATCAGCAAAAAACTCAGATGAATATAATCCATTAACACGAACTATGTGAGATCTACCAATTAAATAATTCTTAAACCAATCAATAAGATTAGATTTAAAGCCCAAAGGTTTCAACTTAATCAGTAATAAGTAATGGTTAACCTTGTCGAACGCCTTTGAAAAACCTGTTTTAACAGTGCCAACCTGAGAATCCAACTCCTAATTTAATTTTTCAAAAATCTTATTGTACATATTTACTTACTGTATTTATAATTCGATTATTAAAGGTAAATCTTCCTGGTAATAAAGTTACTCCAGTGCATGCTGAAGTTAACGCACAGTAACATTGATTGCTCGAAGCCAGGAGTTGCCTACCATCACTGCCAATAAGAGATGCTGCATAAGAAAATAATTTTATATTTTATGCATCTCTAAATAGAAATTGCGAAAAAATGTTTTATATTTTACTTTCTTCTGATGGAAAAACGCAGAAGTTACTGATGTTTGATAAATAAATGACAAAACATTTGATGAAAAAATAAAGGAGAAATTGTCAAAATAAATGTTGCTTACTAATGCTTCCAAAATTATTACATTACATGTTTACTAAAGAAGTTATGTAAATAGTCTAATTTGAAAGGATGTGGAATATTAAAAAAGTTGAAAATATATTACAATAAAAACAAAGTTATATATGAAAATATTTGTTAATACTTGCATAAATCATTTATGTTTTGAGATCCAAACACTGGTGGTTGTTGATAATTTGGATTTTGTGAGCCAAAAATTGGAGGAATCTGACCAATAACATTTTGAAATTGAAAATACATTAACAGAACAATTATATGGTTGTCCATTTTATTTATATATTTGTTTTTCTAAATTTACATATTTTTATGTATTACAAATCAAAAATATAAATAGTTTTGCAACATGTTTGTGAGCTCTTTAAATTTAAACTTCGTCATCTTTTTATATTTATTTGGAAAAAAATATGTTATACTTAAAAATTATGTATAGATGCATCTCTATATAATCTGCGTTTTCATTTGACCCTTTTTAATTTAAACGTAAAATTATCTCGCATTATGAGCCACGATTGAAATAATGTTCGACCTTGCTTGCTAGTAAAGTATTTTTCTGTCACAATACAATGTATATTGTAGCATATAGTGAAAATGAAAATTATTTACTATCGTAATTAGATCTTCTCTTATCTGCGCGACACTCTTCTAGTTTCTATTAGGATTTCCCAGAACATTATTTCATGATTTAGTGATCTTTCTGTAAATAGAATAGCATGGAGAGTGAATAACAAAGAGGTTACAAAATTTTCATAAATAATATACTTAATTTAATTAAGTGTCTTCGTTTAAGACGATTTGTTCTCAGGCGTGAAACGTTTAAGATTTTTTGTCTTAATTAAAAAGGACAAAATATTTAATGTTTTTTAAATTTAAATATAATATTGTCTCGAATTATGAACCGTGACAAAAATAATTTCCAACCTTCCTTTGTTGTAAACTGCACTTCTGCTATATTATAATGTATATTGATGTTTCGGTAAAAATGAAAATTGTTTCCTTTTATAATCAGATTTTTTCATATTTACACGTTACCTTGGTAGTAGCACCTCGGCGCATAGCAGATCAACGAGTTGTGCTGACGAATAGACAAATAATAAAATTTTTACGACTGTGAAGAGAGGTAAGAGAATGTTAATTAATGTAAAATTTATAAAGGATATAAGAGAGTGTTTTAATAGTTTTGAAAAATTTTAGCGGTTGGTTTAATCTTTTAAAGGCACAATTTCTACATAATCTTTCAAGTTAAAATATGTCTCTTTTTGTGATCAAAGTTAAGAGCTAAAATGAAAGGTATAATAATAATAATAATCTCAATTTAACTGGTAAACTTTTTATTATAATTAAAGATAACTTTAATACACACACTTTAAAATTAAGTTTTATGAAGGTAAATGCAATGTTTATTACTATATCATACAATTGAAACTTTGTATCGATAAAAGCATACAAGAATCTTTTTAATATTTCGAATAGTAAAACACATTTATGAATCTTATTATTTGCTCATTATTTGAGCTAAAACACACCAGACATAAAAAAATAAACTTTACATAATAAGTGTAAAATATTTAAGCAGAATATAAATTGTATTCTTTCAAAGTCTTTTAAAATTCGTTTAGATTTATTACTACAGCTTCTTAGAAGTTTATTGGATCTAAATGATCTAAAAACATTCATTTTAAAAATTATAAAAATTTGGTTATTAGATTGTGATCAAAACTTTGCGTTGTTAGAAAATTTAGAAATTGTCCATTCTACACGTATTATGTAAAAATTAATATTATACAAATATTTGATGATAGTAAAGTACATCTTAATCAAATTCGATACATAAGAAGAGTAAATATAGCAATTCTCAAATAGCACAACATTTCGTATCTGTATGGCGGCAAATGTTTGTGCAACATTACCTGATAATGTTATAATTTAATAAAATATAGTGATTAGAAATGTGTATTATATTACTATATATATTATATAAAATTATATTTAATTACTTATATTTTGAGAAAATATGGCATTATGATTCATCTTGAATACTGTGCTATTCAGGTGGATTCACATACAGTAATATTAACTCTACCCTTATCTAAATTGATTTATTATTCTTTGCAAACCTTTTGAAAATAATATTTTTTAATTAAACTTTTCGCTCGAAGAAGACTAAGTTTTACATAACATAAAATAAATTGCAACTTTGCGAGAAAACATTTTAGAAAAGTGATTGGCCACTTATTTAAGAAGGATGTTTCTCTTTCCTTTATTTATGAGGGAAAATCCATGATTTCATTGTTGCAATGATTTTACGAACCTTTTCCATAAACATATTATACCAAGATTGGTTTGGAGAATTATTTAGATTATTTAAATCTGCATCTATAGTATTAATACTATCACTTTTCTTTTCATGATCGCTAATGGTTTTATTAAAAGCTTCTATAGTTAAAAAGCCTAATTTTAAATCAGCTAGTGAAACCGATGCATTATATTTTAGGATTAAGACCAACAAACAAGAATCCACATTAAACACTAAGGATTGACTTATATCAACATTTAAAATGCTTTCAACATTTTGTATTAGTTCAACATTTTTGGTCAAATTTTGCTTAACAGTTGCATTGATATCCGATTCAATATTAATAAAACAATCCACTTTCTTTGTGAGATTATTGTTCGAAATCAAAGACTGCTTAAATATATTCAAATCTTTTGTTAAATTTTCCTTTATTTTAGATATTTCATTATTATCTGTCCTGTTGCTTAAATGTTCCAAATGATTTCTCGTGGTATTTAATTTTTTTAACAATAATTTTTCTATTTCTTTAATAATTAACGTTGCCTGTGATATCTGCTGGCATTTGAGCAGTTCTAACATAGAAGAAGATGATATTGTCGGAAGTATATTTTGAAGAAAACTACTATTCATGCTTTCGGAGTCCCGAATAGCTGGAACTATATTATCAACTAAATCGTCAGTTATAATACCTTCGTTAAATACTCTCTTGAAGAATGCAATTCGGCCGTCATTATTTATTAGAAATCTTATAAAACTTTTTAAATCTTCGGAAAATTGCAAGCCATTGTCGAGTAATAAATGATTTTCTAAATGATACTTTATGTATTCCTTATCAATTGGGTAACCATCAGAAGTAGTGTTAGGTAATTTTGTAAAAATTATTGTTGTACTATTAAAAAATTTTTTAAACTCATTTCCAAAAAGTTTTCCAATTGATGTTATAAGAGACACAAACTGTTGTGTATTATCCTGTGTAATATCGCTAATGTCAACAACTAGAACTATTTTGATAGATTTAACCTTTTTCAACAAATTATACAGATAAAAGGAATTAGTAATGTCACGTACTGTTCCTCTATTGTCATCAAACGAAGGAGTGTCCCAGAGAGTCAAATTAGGTAATAATTTCGAAGTCCAATTTGAGGGCATTAAAGTTTCTGACAATGATCCTCTTCCAATTTTTGGACCAAGGGATTCATTTTTTGCTATTACTTCTATTGACTTATATGCCGAATATCTTTTACCAATTAATTCATTTCTGATTATATGATTAATTATTGTACTTTTCCCAGCTTTTGTGTTACCAAGGAAAATTGCGGAATCATTTTTCAAAATTCGTTCTCTCGTAAACAAACTTACACCTAAGAGAGAATCATGTAACTCACGCAAATCCAATTTCTTGTCATTATGACTATAACCATTAGTCAGTGAAGATAGTATAAGGATTATTGCTATTCTAATCATGATTGATGAATAATCTTTATCTGAAGAAAGATTTACAGATGGTGTTGAAAGTTATTACTGCAAAATAAAATTTATAACTCAGAATTAGAATCATTTTCATTATATATTTTTTCAAAAATTATTAAGTAGGGGAGAGGGCCCCAAGATGGACATTTCCTATAAAATTTTTGTTTAAAGTGACAGCATCTTCTCAATTTTTTTATTTTTGTTGTTTGTATAGACGAAGATTTGTATGCATATTTGAAAAATAAAACCAGTTTTTTTTTCTACTACGCATATCACCTGAATTTTTTGTCAAAAAAAGTTTTATTTTCGATTTTTCTCAAGTCGATAAAGTTATTTAAATTTTTGATTTTAGATAGGTATTGATCGTTATAATATTATTTATTTATCATATAATAATATTGTAAAATGATTTTATTAATATTTTGTTTGTATACAATTTTTTTCTGGGTTTCAAAAAATGGTGTCATTTACCCTAAGATGGACACTTTCAAGACCCTAAGATGGACACCATATTTCAATGTGTTTATTTTCATGCTTTCGATTACACATTTTTTTAATAATTTTGTAAGCCTCGTAATTGAGATTTTTTATTTTTACAGCCATGGAATGTAGAGCTATCGATAGAGAATTCGATATATCGATATATCGAATATTAATTAAATTAAAGTTAAATATGTTATTTTTTTTCATTCTCAAGTTATAAAATTAAGATTTTTAATAATGTTATTCCTAGTAAATAGAATAAAAGGATTAAACATTAGTTAAAAAATGAATACAGGATGTTTATCTTTAATTTACCACACTTTAAAGTGATTTTTAAGAAGGTGTCCATCTTGGGGCCACTTTTTTTTGGTCAAAAATTTTAACAATTAGAAAAAATGCTATAAAAATTGTTTAAGTTCAAAATAAAATTTTATCTCAGTAGCCATAAGTTACCTAATAAATTGTACTTTCATTTAGTATAAAACATTTTAACATATCTTATTCGGTTTGGATTTTAGAGCCATCAATCGAAGAGGTGTCCATCTTGGGGCCCTCTCCCCTATTATTAAGTATAAAAATTGTTTTTTGCACAATTGTATAAATTTATTAATTTCATGACTTTTTCAAGATATAAGGGTCATTCCATGTGAAAAAGCAAATGGATTTATCCACTCGTGGTTTAAAGCAATCGCAAAGTCATAGGACTTAAAGTTTAGCATTCTTTATGTATAATCGAGCGCGGAGTAGCTGATTTTGAACATTTTTAAATGTCGCTCACCACAGGCTGGAATGTGATTGACACTTAAAAATGTGATCTTTTTTAAATTTAAATTGTTAAAAATTTTACATTTTAAGAACAAAATTATTGAAAACAACTACTTTTCATATTTGTAAACTCGCAGAATACAAATTTACAGTCCAAATTAAAGTTTTAAATGTCGGATCCAAAATGGCAGATAAATTTTTAAAAATTCAATCAATTCAACTGAATTAGCTTCATGTTGTTACTAGGGGTCTTTTGGGATTGTTTAATGCAAATCAAACATCAGAATTAAAAAAATTTTAAATAATTGAATCAATTTGGAGAAAGATTTTTTAAAAATCGATGAAATGAAATGAATTTTGTTATTCACAGGTTTTTGGGGTCACTGAATACAAAACCAAAGGTCAAAATTCAAATATTCTTTCTTGAAGGTTTTTGGGATTGCTAATTTCAAAAACGCGGAAAGATAATACCATAAAGGATTCATTGAAATTTATTTTATTTATATTCAGCAAAAGAAATGTCCTGAAAAGAATTGATTGAAATTGCAGCGTTTTGTGCAGAATGCGCGTAAGTCCATTTTTTGAAAATCACTGTTTTACTGAAATTTGTCTTTAAATGAAGTTCTATAATCTGGTAAAATATTGCATAAGTGACTAAACTCTAAACCCTTATAGGAACTAAATTATCATTTTGTGCAAAAACTTGAAATATTCTTTAATACATTTAATTTACTAGTGACATTCTTAAAATGTTTTAGTAATTATTATATATAATAATCGTCGTGATTCCAGATTTCCGGATCTCTGTCCACACTTGAACTTAGTTATAGTTATTCTTTTGTTTTTTATACGTTTTGATAGAAAATAGAATACATATGGGCGAATCTCTGGAACTTTTAACCCTTATGTCCCTCACATTATTTTCACTTAAACAGCCTAAATATAAAAACTAATGATTTTTAAATATTTACATGTATTTAAAAAGAAAATAAGGATTACGATTTAACCATTGATATAAATTATTTTGTTTATTTTTTCTATGTTTTTCGTTATTAAAGTTCACAATACCATTATTTTGCAAGTGTCACTTTCACTTTTTCTAAAAATATTTTAACTGTTTAAATAAGATTTTTTTGGAAAACACGTAATTTAATGTTATAAACTATTTCAAAATATCTTAAGAATTCCATAAACAAACTTAAAAAAATGAAGAGTAGAAATTATAAAAGATATAATCTTCTAAAAAGTGTCCCTCAGTTTTTGTGTCGCTAGTCAAATCAAAATGGTTTTATAAATTAAACATTAAAAAACTAAATGAAAAAATTTGAAATAAGAGGCACAATTGAATTGTAATTCAAATTTTATGTGCGTGATTTTTATTTTTATTTTCAACTGTATGTTAATCAAAATAATTGTTGGATACTCGTGATACTGGTGTAGTGCGAAAAATATGTCGCTGGTCAAATCATTAATTTCTCCAAAGTTTCTTATTTAATTTGCTCCAAAATTGGGGCACATATTGCTTTAGATGTATTTAAAACTGTGCATATGTTTTTATTTATTCTAATTCTTATTTAATTATTTTTTTGACGTGGATATTCAAATTGTCGCTCATCAAATATGTCGCTTGGTCAAATCAATCGTTTTCCAATCAATCTGAAGTTTCGCATTTATTTGTTCCATGTTATTTATCACGAAGTAACCAAAAATTTAATAAAAAGTGACAAAATGAAAGAAAATCAAAGAAAAGAAAATAAAAAGCAAGAAAAAGGAAACGCGGAATGAAAAATTTATCAACGGAAGGCACTTAAGTAATATTTATTTATTTTTTATTAAACGTTCATGAAACTGTTAGTGTTTTTTCAAGGTTATATTAAGATCCTCGATATTTTTTCAAAACAATTCAGCCAATCAAATAATTAGAAAAGTTCATGTTACTAATTCAAATAATTATACGTAAAAAATTTTCATTAATTTTTTTTATTGTAATTTTGTCCTTAATAGTTGTATTAGACGTTTATTATATTTATTTTCATGTTTAATTATGTTTTTGAGATACTGAGAAATAACTTACTTAAGTGTAGGAGATAAAATGTTTATGTATATCTTGTTACAGATTTAAATAACCTAACATTATTTTCTTTCCAAAAATTTATATTTTAAAGTACAAGGCAACCAAATAATGGTTGTACAATAATAAAAATGAAATTTATTTTGGTAGAAGATGTAATACCAGAAATATCAAAATTGTGCACACAAAAATTTTTTTTTTTAAATTCATTTTTGTGGGTTATTGTCATTTTTTTAATGTCAAAAAGAAACCAAAAAACTCGTTTTATTCACTTCACAAAATTGACAAAAATTCCATTCTATATTTTTTATTTTCCTAGCTTTTTACTAATTTTCATCAAAAATATTTACTTTTTTCTTATCCTGCTAATAAATTGAATTTATGCTACGAATTTTATTACTTATGAAACAATTTAAAATATTTTAATTCTTGCGAAGAATTTAAAAAAAAATTGAAAATAATTGAATTTTTCAGAAGAATTTTATTATTTACAAAAATAATTCATTTTTTAGGCAAATTTTGTTATTTATGAAAATAATTGAATTTTCTTGAAAATAATAAAATATTATTATTTATTAAAATAATTAAATTCTTGCGAAGAATTTTTTTTAATTTGGAAAATGACTGAATTGTTGGAAAGAATTTTTAATAAATTTTGAAAAATAATTGAATTTTGTAAATTTTGAGAAAAATTGAATTTTTTGAAGAATTACATTTTTTCAAAGGATTTTGTAATTTATGAAAAGAATTGAATTCTTTCGAGAAATTTTATTATTTATAAAAATAATTTAATTCTTTCAAAGAATTTTATTAATTAGGTAATTGATTAAATTCTTGCGTCGAATTTTATTAAAATTGATGAAAATAATTGAATTTTTTCCTACAATTTTATCATAAATTTTTTTGAATAATAGAATTCTGTTTGGTTATTTTATAAAAATAGTAGATATTGAAAATCATTGAAACGTGAAAAGTTTTTAAAGATAATTAAATTTTACAAAGAATTCTATTAAAAAATTTGTCAATAATTGAATGTTGGTTGGAAATTTTATTAAAATTTTTTTGAAAATAATTGGATTTTCCAAAAATTTTTTGAAAAGAATTTTATTGAAATACCTCAAAATAATTGAATTTTCGGGAGCAATTTTTTTATTATTTAAAAACAAATTTTTATTAAAATTATATTAAAACAATTAATTTCTTTCGAATAATTTTATTAAATTTTTGAAAATCATTGAATTATTGCGGTAAAGTTTATTAAAATGTTTAAAAAGAATTGAATTTCTGTTGAAAATTTTATTACTTCTGAAAGGAAATTAAATCTTCATATGAATTTTATGAACATTGGTTTAAATAATGAATTTTTAAATGTTATGAAAATTTTATTATTTTAAATAATTGAATTCTTGTTCAAAACTTTATTTGTGAAAGTAACTGAATTTTATGATTATGAAAATAATTAAATTCATGCTTAGAATGTAATCAAAAATTTTGTTGAAAAAATGGAATTTACATGAAAAATTTTATAATTATTAAAAGTCATTGAATTATTGGGAAAAATAAATTCCATAAAATTTTGTTAAATAAAATTGATTTTTTTCAATATCAGCGAATTAAAAGTAGTGGAAATTCTCTAAAAAAATATTGTTTATATTCTTTGTTCGGAAAGTTAAATACTTATATATAGCTAATAATTATTTTTACCTTCTCTATTCTTTAGAATAATTAAAATTTTCGTAATGAAGTTTTTTTTAATTTAGGTATCAGATAACAATTTTTGTGAAATTCAATTTTCCTCGTACAAGAAAGTTTAATTATTTTCAATTGTGAAAATCTGATGGCAAATTTGAAATTAGTATCGAAATTTGTTAAAGTTTTTTTATATACTTTAAAGTTTAAAAATATAACATATATTGAAAATTTAATTATAATTAGTTTTTTATTTATGTGTCATAATAAGTATTTCCTTAAAAATTTTTAATGAATACACTCGAATCTTGATATAACGAGTCTCGATATAACAAGCTCTTAATACAACGAGCTGTCAACTCTCGTTACAACGAAGAATATTTCTCCTCTTTTGTCACCACTATGGGAAAACATTTGAGATTTTGAGCATCGTTTGTTTTGCACATGACATTAATGACAGTTACTTACCTTCTCACAAATAAATTGTTTGAGAGTCTCCTCTCGCCGTCGTAATATCGGGATTTTTGGAACCCTCACTTCTCGTTATATCAAGATTCGAGTGTATTATTAAACGTTTAATAAAACTGCGATACTTTACTTGATTCTTTACTTTACTTCTTTGTTTTTATTTCATTTTGTGCAGAAACAGCATAAGTCCAGAAGTTAATTTATTTTTTATTCTTTATATTAATTAAAAAGTAAATCAATGACATTGGAATTTTAAACTTATAGGTTGGTAGAATATAATGCAAAAAGCAGAATTGGAAAAAATGTTATTATAGAACAAAATTTATTAAAAGGAAAGGCAAAAATGACAATGATTGAAAAGGAGTTAATTATACACCCAATAACATGTATGCCTTCCTTTCGGTTTGAACAACTTTTTGAAAAGTTGTTCATATCATTTCATATGAATGTTTTAAGTTTATGGCGAATCTGAATCATCATATGCAATAGACTTAAAACATTCTTATAGAAGGCAACTACTTTTCAAAATGTTGTCCAAACCGGAAGGAAAGCATATATGATATTAGGTGTATCAGGTTGCGAACAACTAATCGAGGAGGAGGAACACAGTTCGACGAGAGCAGCCAACTACCAACCATTCAATTTTCGTAGAAAGTAGAGGTAAGCATTGTAGCTAGTAGACTACTTTGCTATAAAAGGGAATGTCGTAGAATTACAAGCAATATATATTTGTCATCAATTGTATAAAGGAATACAAAGTTAAAGTAGACAAACCTGTCAATCAGATACATGTACCACGTGAACCCGAAACAAGTGACTGAGAGTTTTTAGATTACTCTCTAGCAATTTCCAAACTTATTAAAAAGGCGTTGTTGTTAAATGTAAGTCCAGCAAGGATCAATTTATATTCACATATTTTCTTCGAAACAAAAAGAACGGATCGGAAAGATCCGTCCTGAATCCTGAATTTAAAAGCTTTTAATTCCCATGTTACAGCTCCACATTTCAAATTGAAGGACATCAGAACAGCTTGTACACTGATAGATACTCAATCGTTCATGGCCAGCATTGATCGGCAAGATGCATATTTTCTGGTGCCAGTTGATACAGATAGGAAGTTTTTTCGATTTGTTTTTCAAGGTACTACCTACGAGTTCACATGTTTAGCATTTGGTTTCTGTATGAGTCCTTTTATCTTTACTAAGCTTATGAAACCCGTAGTAAACAAGTTACGAAACAAGGCTGGATATCGTGCATATATTTAGACGATTTCTTACGTGTGGGGAATACCTTTGATGAATGCGAAGCCAATGTAAATTCAACACTATATCTAGTCAGAAAACTCGGAATACTAGTAAACGAGAAAATCAACGTTTGCTCAAGTACTAGGTGCGAATACCTAGGCTTTATATTGGATTCAAACAGCATTACACTAGAGCCAACTTCAAAAAAAAGGTGTAATTTGCAAAAATTAGTCCAACAGTTTAAAAAGAAAGAACACTGCTCCATTTGGGACTTCGCAAAACTAATAGGATCTTTGCTAGCAGTATCACAAGGTATCAAGTATGTCCCAGTTCACATCAAGAGTTTAGGGTGCGCAAAAAATGTCGCTCTAATCTAATATAAAAGAGTTTTGATCGATTAATTAAAGAACTATGAGTAAGGTAAATGCACCAGTTATTGGCACCTTAAGGGAAAATCTAAAAAATTGAACTTTTTTACAGCTGTCACTCTAACCGAAAATTTAATACTTTTGAGTTTCTCATTTTGCAACCGCGTTTCTGCATGGATTCAAAAAATATTTTGGATTTAGGTAATTAAGAAGAGTTGTGTCGATGGTTCGGATTCAGTTTTTGCAAAAAGTGCTTGGGCGTAGAGAAAAATTCATTTGAAAATGATTGTTCACCAATTTCACGTCATTTAAACCAGGCAGTACCGTTCTTGTAGGGCGACAAGTATAGGTCGCATATAACCTACAAATTTCAGAGACCATTGAACGCTCTTAAGAAAAGATATTGATTTATTAAGTTTAAATCTTTTTCCTATTAAAAGCACATTGAATTTGCATAGTATAAAGTGTAATAATATTTTAAAAATATAAGTATATCTTCGTAAATACAAACATAATCTTGTTCACATTCCTTAAAAACTAAAGCATAAGCAGGTGTGGTCAGATTAATTAGTCGCTATTCAAAGTGATAGCACGTTTGTCTTCCTATAAGGCTCAGTGAAGAATTGGAAGGATTGATTATCTCCAAGTTTTTGTACTTTTACTTGTTAAATAAATAAAGTAGAGTTGGCTCTCAGTTGAGTAACCAACTCACCAAAAATAATAATATTAGTTGTTTCTTACGGCGACAACAAAAGTATAAAATTGAAAAATCTTTTTTTCATTTTTTTATAAAGTTATTATTAATATTGGATGATGTTTTTAAAATTTAAATTATGCTTGTTATATTTATTTTACTAATAAGTTTAGAGTCATAAATTTGATGTCTAGTACAAATTTTCTAAAATCAATGAACGTAAGTTTGCAAACAATTTTTACATTGTTATTTTCAGTTCTAAAGTTGTCAAATTCTATAGTATGTACACTCAGATGCATTAATGCTGTCCTTCCGGTTTGACGGTATTTTGCAAAGTCGTATGATTTCTGTCAAAATGTTTTCAGTTCATGACATATGATAACTGCAATAATCCATAAATAATAATTTTTTTTCTTTTCTGTTTGTGACTCACAAAAAGGAGTATTTCGGGAGAATCACCCATATATTTTAATATGAAATGCACCGCAAAAGTGTCAATAAGACTGAAAATTTACTTCAGCGGGCACTGGAACAAAGAAAGTCCTTAAGGCACCATTAGGGCAAATTTAGATGTATAAATAAAAACTTTCTTATTTTTTAATTCTAGAAATGTCTTAGAAAAAAATTTGAAACTTAAAAACAAATTCCTATTTATGAATTAAATTTTTTTCTGAATATTAGAAATGATTTTGGGTATGTCGTATGTCATTGTAGTTTCGTCGTAACTTCGTATTCCGATAGAATATTTCGATAATTAGGTGAAAACATTTTTAAAATAGTATTGAAATGAAGAAAGCAATATTCCAGGATGAAATTAATTCATTATTCAGGATAAATTAACTTTCAATTATTGAGAAATTAATGTTATATTACTTCAGAGAGTGACAATTTATTACAAAAATTGATATCACACTTAAATGTAGGAATAAGACTGAGTTGGAAATACGTTTTGCAGCTCATGTCGAATATGAAACTCGTATGAAATACATTAAATACATACAATATATATATATATATATCTATATATATATATATATATATATATATATATATATATATATATTGTTGTCTATTACACTTTCTTAAATAGTCAGAGTTTAAAAATTCAAAAAGGTGGATACAACATGGCGGACGAAATTTTTTAAAACTCTGTCGATTCGCTTGAAATTTGTTACTCGGAGGTTTTCAGGGTCGCTGATTACAAATCGAAACTCAGATTTTGAAAATTCAAAATGACGAACACAAAATGGCGGATAAAATCCAATAGGGCGAAGAAAATTGTTAAAAACTAATTGGATTCACTTTTATTTATACCAAAAGTTGCCAAAATTTGTCTGTTAAATGATCTGGTAAGTTTCATTGTTGGACCGCCATGGGTTTTCGAAAAAGAAATAAATTTAATGTGGTGCATGAAAAAAAACTTTGGAAAAGACAGGGAACAATTAGCAATGAATTCATATTACTTGTGATGGTCATTTGTTTTTTTACATTTTCTGAAAGAACGTATAAATTTGTATCATGCATCACATTAAAGTGCACGAATAAAGCTTTAATTTAAGACTAAATAGAAAAAAATACTGAAAACCGTCAAAACCACTTTTTTGGTTGTTAACCCCCACTTTTCTCAAAATCCTGACGTGATACGCAATTTTGGAGAACTTGGACACGCCATATCCCCGATAAGAATAATAATGTGTTAAATGTTTACGTAATTTAACTATTAAATTATTTTTTGATTATGGTGTTACTATTATTTTTTAAGATGGATCGACTTTTGGATTAGCTCAATCATTGACGCAGAATTTCAAACTAAATTTCCGCCTATAATATATTTATATAAAAAACTAATTTAAATTTTTAGAAAAGTCGGACGCTAAATTATACTCGGGGGTTTTCAGGGTCGCTGATTACAAATCGAAACTCAGATTTTGAAAATTCAAAATTGTGGACACAAAATGGCGGATAAAATCCAATAGGGCGAAGAAAATTGTTAAACACTAATTGGATTCACTTGAAAATTTTTACTCGGGGGTTTTAAGGGTCGCTGATTACGAATGCAAAGTCAGATTTAGAAAATACAAAATGGCGGATCCAATATGGCTGATGGCTTTTCTAAAAATAGATTAGATTTGCCTGAGAATAGTTACTTGGGGGTTTTTAGGGTCGCTGATTACGAAACTTACATCCATTTTTTAAAATTTAAATGAAGGATTCAATATGGCGGATGGTTTTTCTAAAAATGTATTGGATTTGCCTTTTTTTAAACATTGCTGTTAATTTGGTTTTGTGTAACTTTAATTCAAGCTTGTGCTAGTCGTCTGTTTTTTGAAAGTATTTTTTTATTTCATAGAAGTTGTTTATACACTAAAATAAAATCCAAATAACCGATTAATTCTTTTTTTGTTTCTTGGATTCACGAAAGTTAGTAACAATTGTATTTTTCTTTTTGTAATCTGAGATGTTAAAATAATATTATTTTGTTCATAGACTTGCGATAGTCATTTGTTTTTGGACATTGTTCAGAGTTCTTGCATAATATTATTTGTTTATATGTTACTCGATTTCACAAAAGTTATATATATAATTTTATAAATAATTATATTTTATTTTTAAATACTTTGATGTATTCGAGTGTTGGTGTATTGTTGTAAAGCTTGTGATAGTCATTTGTTTTTTATCGTGAATCCAGGTAACAAAAAAAGAATTAATCGGTTATTTGGATTTTATTTTAGTGTATAAACAACTTCTATGAAATAAAAAAATACTTTCAAAAAACAGACGACTAGCACAAGCTTGAATTAAAGTTACACAAAACCAAATTAACAGCAATGTTTAAAAAAGGCATATCCAGTACATTTTTAGAAAAACCATCTGCCATATTGAATCCTTCATTTAAATTTTAAAAAATGGATGTAAGTTTCGTAATCAGCGACCCTAAAAACCCCCAAGTAACTATTCTCAGGCAAATCTAATCTATTTTTAGAAAAGCCATCAGCCATATTGGATCCGCCATTTTGTATTTTCTAAATCTGACTTTGCATTCGTAATCAGCGACCCTTAAAACCCCCGAGTAAAAATTTTCAAGTGAATCCAATTAGTGTTTAACAATTTTCTTCGCCCTATTGGATTTTATCCGCCATTTTGTGTCCACAATTTTGAATTTTCAAAATCTGAGTTTCGATTTGTAATCAGCGACCCTGAAAACCCCCGAGTATAATTTAGCGTCCGACTTTTCTAAAAATTTAAATTAGTTTTTTATATAAATATATTATAGGCGGAAATTTAGTTTGAAATTCTGCGTCAATGATTGAGCTAATCCAAAAGTCGATCCATCTTAAAAAATAATAGTAACACCATAATCAAAAAATAATTTAATAGTTAAATTACGTAAACATTTAACACATTATTATTCTTATCGGGGATATTGAGTATACCTTAATATGTTATTGTTAAAGTGTCAACGTACGACAGTTTAAACATATAATTGTTATATATATATATATATATATATATATAAAATCCTATATATATAACGTATACACAAAGAGGCTAAAACTAGTTTTTAAAAAAAATTTATTTCATTTATTATTTATTAATAGACCTGTAATAGACTATTCAATTTCACAAACTGAAAAAAATTCAATTTTTGGAGAATAAAACATTGTCCCAACCACCAAAAGAAAAATTGGCTGCTCTGGACCAATAAAAATAATAAACAAACTCCTTCTTTTTAAAGCAATTTTTTTATTTGATGGTTAAATTCAACAGAATGGATATACAACATACACAACAACAATGTAAAAGACAATTCAAACACAACATTGGTTGCTTAGAAATTTTAGATAAAAGAAACGGGATAAAAGGACAAAGAATCTGACATGTTTCTCGAATGACTTAACTTTACCTGACTAAAGTCAATTACTTCTCTGACATTCATATTCCACAATATATACTTATTAAGAAATCTAAAAAGTGGCGTGTCCAAGTTCTCCAAAATTGCGTATCACGTCAGGATTTTGAGAAAAGTGGGGGTTAACAACCAAAAAAGTGGTTTTGACGGTTTTCAGTATTTTTTTCTATTTAGTCTCAAATTAAAGCTTTATTCGTGCACTTTAATGTGATGCATGATACAAATTTATACGTTCTTTCAGAAAATGTAAAAAAACAAATGACCATCACAAGTAATATGAATTCATTGCTAATTGTTCCCTGTCTTTTCCAAAGTTTTTTTTCATGCACCACATTAAATTTATTTCTTTTTCGAAAACCCATGGCGGTCCAACAATGAAACTTACCAGATCATTTAACAGACAAATTTTGGCAACTTTTGGTATAAATAAAAAAGAATTTGAAATCCCATATTTTTTAAATGGCGATTTTTATTTTTCAAATTTGTCAAAAATCGAGCAAAAGTATTTTTTGTTAATTGTAATATTTTTTAGTTTGAAATATGGTATTTTACGAACAATTTCTGATATTGAAAATTAAAATCGGATCATTAGAGTAGAAGTTATGAATTTTTTTAAAAAAAGTACTAAAAAATTCAAAGTGTCATATCTCCGCCATTTTTTTAAATTTTTTCAAAAAATGTTTGGGGGACTTTTTTCCCATCGCCTAAGGAGCATATACACAAAGTATTAACCAAATCCCAATTAGTCTAGAAAACATTTGTGATTAGTTAACACTTTAAGGCCCGACTTTTTTTCAGTCATGCGATTTTCGTCATGCTCTGTACTCAGGGGTTTTCGGGGTCGCTGATTACGAATTCGAACTCAGATTTTGAAAATTCAAAAAGGCGGATCCAATATGGCGGACGACTTTTTAAAATTTCATCGGATTCACTTGAAATTCGTTACGCGGGGGTTTTCGGGGTCGCTGATTACGAATCCGAACTCAGATTTTGAAAATTCAAAATGGCGGATCCAGTATGGCGGATGACTTTTTAAAAATTTTATCGGATTCACTTGAAATTCGTTACTCGAGGGTTTTTGGGCTGCTGATTACAAATCTGATGTTAGTTCTAAAATTCAAAATGGCGGATCCAATATGGCGGATAAAAATATTTGAAAATTGAGCTAGACTCATGAATATTACCATTTGGGATTCTTGAGGTCATTGATTACGAATCTGATTTTGGTTTTTCAAAATTCAAAATCGAAGAACCAATATTGCGAACAAAAGTTTCAAATAATTGCTTTAAATAAAGAAAAAAATACCTAATACAAAACCTGATTCAAAAATAAGTGACAAGCTATCATTGACAATCAAACAAAAAACAAAAGCCTAACGGAAAAATAGAATCAGATGCGAACGAGTGACGCTATTGGCGACTATAGAAATTGCTAACTCTAAAATATCGTCAAAAACGAAAAAGTGATTTTGAGAAAAAAATACCCCGTGCGAAATCTTGTTCAGAAATAAGTGAAGGAACAGGAATTTCAAAAAACTAACATTAAATTTGTAATCAGTAATCTCAAGAATCCCAAATGGTAATATTCATGAGTCTAGCTCAATTTTCAAATATTTTCGTCCACTATATTTGATCCGCCATTTTGAGTTTTAAAAAAATAACATCAGATTCGTAATCAGCGACTCCAAAAAACCCCGAGTAACGAATTTCAAGTCAATCCGATGAAATTTTAAAAAAGTCGTCCGCCATTTTGGATTTTCAAAATCTGAGTTCGGATTCGTAATCAGCGACCCCGAAAACCCCCGAGTAACGAATTTTAAGTGAATCTGATGAAATTTTTAAAAAGTCGTCCGCCATATTGGATCCGCCATTTTGAAATTTCAAAATCTGAGTTCGGATTCGTAATCAGCGACCCCGAAAACCCCCCGAGTAACGAATTTTAAGTGAATCTGCTAAAATTTTAAAAAAGTCGTCCGCCATATTGGATCCGCCATTTTGAAATTTCAAAATCTGAGTTCGGATTCGTAATCAGCGACCCCGAAAACCCACGAGTAGTCATTTTCATGAGCCATACTTGAAGTAATTTAACAAGTTTTAATATTTTTAACAACCCTTAGCAAAAACATTTTTTTTTAATATTGTTATAATTATAAGATTGTTGTAAATTTATTGCACTATAATTTTTTTTAAAAGTAATATAAATTTGTGGATCTTTGGCGTTTAGAACTGAGAAATTGATTAATTTTTGACAAAGTTATGAATGTTTGAACACAAAAGTGGTTTCGATCGAAACCGCTAGTCTTTAAAGGGTTAACGTGGAGTTCAACATAAAAAAATATATATATTTTAAAAAAATTTTTAATAATTAATGAAAAATTTTTTTTTAAATTTATTTAAAAAGTACTAGTTATCTGAAACCCTGAAACTCGTTGTGGTAGACGATCCCCCGCCTTCCTAAATATTTTTCCACTAGTGAGGTGAGAATTTCTATTTTTGGAAGAATTTTTCTCAGTTCCGGAAATGAAATAACGTTAAATAAACTGAGATAAATGTTATACTATTGAACAATTTGTATTAACTCCAAATTCCCATACATAAAAGGAGGCGTAATGTGTTTTTAGTTATATATGACACATAAAATTCAATTCAACTTACTTTTGATGATCCTTATTTTGAATGCTCAATATTTTTTTCTCTTGAATAGTATATTTCACTCTGCTTCTATCTCCTAGAATATTCTTTGAAGGCCTTAACTTTACTCATATTCTTATTTTCTTCGACTCAACTTTAACTTCGAATTACACTTTACTACGTATATGAAACCTCTTTTCTAAAAAACAGACGACCTATTTATTTCAGGTCTCCAACTGATTAAAACTTTTTATTGACTTTTCCTTAAGGAAGTCTAAAGCCAACTCCACGATTTCCACCGTTCAATCAATTTCATGCACCGAAGATCGGGTAGGGAAATCATCATTTTCATACTAACACGCAGTCATAGAACGGTGTATTTTGCAGTGTTTGCATTTTAAGTTTAATTCATTAAACTTGGATACGCCACTCTTTGGATTTCTTCATAAGTATTGTGGAATATGAATGCCAAAAAAGTAATTGACTTTAATCAGGTAAAGTTAAGTCAATCGAGAAATATGTTAGATTCTTTGTGTTTTTATTCCCTTTTTTATCTAAAATTTCTAACCAACTAATGTCGTGTTGGAATTGTCTTTTATATTGTTGTTGTGTATGTATTTATGGTGTTATTGTTTGTTAGCCCATAGGGATAAATTGTAATGAAATCCGTTCGTCACGAAAACGCCTAACAGTGTGTCATTTCTGAAAATCTGTTCAAAACCTAGTATCTCTTAAAGGAATTAACGAAATTTTATGGTTTTGGGAAGAAAATAAAGCTTAATAAATGCAGAATACAGAAAAATTATACAAAAACAATGTTAACAAATTTTAAGGTTAAGAAGAAGCGTCAAAAGTAAGAAATTCTGTCAAAAAAGTCATAGATCTTTGTCTGTAAACCATAAAAATTACTCAAATGAAGTAATATTACATATTTTAAGGGTTTTTGAGTCGCTAATTACGAATCTGAGGTCTGATTTTAATAATTTAAAATAGCGGATCCTGCATGACAGCTAAATAAAGAAATTTTTTAAAATAATTTCATTTGAATCACACTGGGTACAAAATAGGCTTTTGAGGTCGCTGATGACGAATTTGATGTCAGATTTTCAAAAGTCATAATGGCTTACCCAATGTGGTCGACCAATAATAAAAAAGTTAATGAATTTACATGAAACTTGGTATTCAGGGGCTTTTCGGGTCACTGATGATGAATTTAATGTCAGATAATTAAAATTCAAAATAGCATCAAATTCGTCATCAGTGACGTTTCATGTAAATTCATTAACTTTTTTCATTATTTGTCGGACATATTGGGTCGGTCATTATAAATTTTGAAAATCTGACATGAAATTCGTCATCAGATACACTGTTAAAAATTTTGGGAATTTTTCCAAACTTTTGCATGGGAATTTTCCTAAAACGTGTTTAGAAAAATTTTTTTCCCAAAAAAATGGTAATTTTCCTGAGTGTTTGGAAATTTTTATATACGAATTGAAATTTTTCTAAATTCTGTTGGGAATGACATTTTTCTTAATAGAAATGGTACTTTTTCTTATTTTTCAGAATTTTTTCGAAAAGATGCAGAAATATTTTTTTCAAAGATATTGGAATTTTTTTGATAATTAGGAAAATTTCATCCCTGCCAGAAGAATGGACTGAAATTGTACTGTTGAATTAGTACTGAGAGCTCAGTGCTATTTCAGTGAAAATTTGCTGCGTTTTAGCACTGAAATTGTACTTGGAAAAATTACCTGAAAAAGGGTCGCTTTCGGTGATGTTTATGGCTAGACCGTCATTAAGTTGAAGGACGAATATTTCTTTGTTGATGTAAAAAATAATTTTTATTTATTTTTCAACATTATGTTTGTTTTTCAAGAACTCCGATTTTTTACAAGTAATTATTATGTATGCTCAATATTCACGTTAATCAAAATTCAAAAATAATATCCGTTTTTACGTAACAATTAGAGTTTGTGAGATAGTTTATATCTTTTTTAATTAAACATTTTTTATAATGAATTTTAGATATTTTTGGGATTTTTTCTATACTATTTCATGGGAATTTTTCTAAATTTTTTAAAGGGATTTTTCTAAATTTTTCAGAAAAATTCCCTTATTTATATTAGGAAAATTTTCTAAAAAGATTAGTGGAATTTGCTTCCTAAATTTTTTTGGGAAAATTTCCAAATTTTTCTTACAGTGTATATAAAATTCAAAATGGCATCGAATTCGTCATCAGTGATCCGAAAAACCCCTGGATACCATGTTTCATGTGAATTCATTAACTTTTTTATTATTGGTGGACCATATTGGGTAAGCCATTATGACATTTGAAAATCTGCCATCAAATTTGTCATCAGCGACCCCAAAAGCCCATTTTGTACCCAGTGTGATTCAAATGAAATTATTTTAAAAAAATTCTTTATTCGGCTGTCATGCAGGATCCGCTGTTTTGAATTATTAAAATTAGACTTCAGATTCGACTTTTGACGCTTCTTCTTAACCTTAAAATTTGTTAACATTGTTTTTGTATAATTTTCCTGTATTCTGCATTTATTAAGCTTAATTTTCGTCCCAGAACCATAAAATTTCGTTATTTCCTTCAAGAGATACTAGATTTTGAACAGATTTTGAGAAAAAGGCAAACTGTGCGCTTCCTGCAGTTTAAATCTAATTTTGGGTTCTCGTCAACGTTGCCATTTTTATAGTGTTTATTGTTTGAAAAATAAGAAAAACGCAATAAGGTTCAGTGCTAGAATTCTTTTATATTTTTACGTGGGGAGGAGGGTAGGTTAAACTGGAAAAAATTGTTAGTTGTTTAGTTAACTTTTTTGCTTTATGAATACATTATTTAAGAGTGTTCACAACCGAACAACATTTTATGTGTTAATATTAACAAATATAATATTTATAATATGAGCCGCTGGATCGTAGAAGGGCACGTAAATTTTTTTTCACTAAAATCAAAATCCTTCAGGTCACTCAAAACTTTTCTTTTAACTTTAAATATTTTATATGCGTAATGTTTTTTCCTTTAAGGATATGCATTGAGAATATTTAAACTCAAAAGTTAAATTTTGAGTGTCTAGGAGAGCTTTGATTTTGGTCAAAAATATTTTACGTGCCCTTCTACGATCCAGCGGCTCATATTATATTATAATATTAATAATATTATATTATAATATTAATAATATTATATTATAATATTAATAAATAATATTTACTTGGGCACAAGTTATGAGTCTAAAACGAAAGTATGCCCATAACCAAACCTATTCCCCTATCATTTATTATATTGTTATACTTAAATACCATATATGGACAAATGTCTCGCTCGCCATCTATCGTGCAAATACGCGGCGACATGTCAACAATGTATGATTTAGAATAAAACACTATATTTACACAAAATTTTGAACAGGAACTACGCAGTGGACGAAAAACCATAATTGTTTTATGAACGTTCCAAAAACGTGTTTAAAACGTTTTACGTCTGCCAAATAACGTTCGTTCCAAAAACGTCCTATATGTTTCTAAAACGTTTTAAGAGCAATTAAACATTTTTGGAACATTATTTGTCAGACATGAATCATTTTAAGAACGTTTTTGAAACGTTCTTAAAACAATTATGGTTTTTTGCTCACTGGATACGTAACATTATCTTCAGCCATATGGAAATTTTAAATTCGCCACGTTGGCTTCAAAAGTTAAAGAGTATTTTTAGAAATTGTATTTTTATAGTTTTAATAAGTTTGTAACAACAATGCAAATACTTACAGTTATTCTGTTAATTAAATTTGGGTCTTTTAGAAAAATTTTTTTCAAATTCCCTCAGACTAGAGTAAAGCTTCGAAACTATGTAACATACCTTTGGAAACTTTTCTGTTTTTATTAAATGTTGCGTTTAAAAAGAACCTTGAGTATTATGTGCGGTTAACCAATAGAGAATTTTGTAAATAAATCAATAAAAATAAAAATTTTAATGCTTGAATAGAATATCATTTTTTATGCACTGAAACAAGTATATGTCATTCTCTTGTATGATGACTAATCTTCTGGAATGCTTAAATTTTATGAACTTCAAACTTTTTCCTTTGAAACACCTAAATATCACAGTTAGTTATTACATAATTACATATTTCGAATTGGAACATATGAAGCAAAAATTCTAGCGAACTTTTATTTAAGGATTTCAGAAATATCGAAAATTTTGCTACATAAAATTGTTTCTGATTATCAAAAAATTACTGTCCTGAAACATTTTTTGAAATTTTTTTAAGAAATGTCTGCATTCCTGGAAGGCACTAATTCACGAAGTTTTCCTAGCTTTGCATATTCTCTAAAAAATTATATAATGGAAAATCATAATTCTGTTAGAATTATTGACACAAACTATAAAGAATATAGAAAGGGTGCAAAACGCCTCAAATTAGTTACTTTCTAAGAGAAAGTATTCCTAAGCACGACTGTACGTTACGAAATCTTAAACCCCTCAACACTTTGTTAGTCGATGACGTATAGAGATGTCTAACGTGACGTCACCTCAGTCGGTATAGTCGCAGAAAGTAGAGCGATTATCTCCCAGGTTTAAAAAATAAACAAATACCAGTTCTAGCAGAAGAGATTTTCGTCTACAAGAACTGGAATTTGTATATTTTTTTAACTTTGGGAAGTTGATGACTTTATTTTAAATTCGTATGTATTGTGAAATTCGTTACTTTATCCAAATTACACTTGGTTATCATAATTTTTATTTAAATTTTAGAGAAAAAATTTATTTTCTGCAATCTCCCATGTAAACCAATGTTACATTGGGGCCTGGGAGATAATCGCTCTACTTTATGCGACTATACCGACTGAGGTGACGTCACCTTAGACATCTCTATACGTCATCGACTAACAAAGTGTTAAGGGGTTTAAGATTTTGTAACGTACAGTTGTGCTTAGGAATACTTTCTTTCAGAAAGTCACCACTCTGAATCCGAAATCTCAAAAGAGCTCTAAAGTTTCCTTCGTTTATTGGACTATCATTATTATCAACATTAAGTTGTCCGTCATCTCGATGTTCTCGTAGCGGTATATTTTGACGACCAGCAAAAATAATAGTTTTTACGATGGGTTTTAATCTGCTACGATTTTCATTGATTTTTTCTAATCTGTAGGAATCAAAATGGTTACAAACTTTTAATGTAGGATCTTGATCAGCTTTTCAGAATTGCTTTGCTGCTTCTAAGACTGCAATATGATATTTATTTCTAGCATGACGAATTAAATAGCCATCTTGACAGAGAAGCTTAGCAAAACTATTTAACGGCTCCGTGATAAGTTTTTTAAAAGACATTTTTCTGAAAACCATCCATATTTCCCGCAACAAAAAAAGGACAGTATTTACAGAAATATTCTTGTTTCACATAAGAAAAAGCAAGTCAATTGTAAGAATCCAAATATTTTTGCAATCTATATCTTTTTTCCTCTTTATCATTTTTTATGAAAAGAATAGGGAAATCGATAGGCTTTTGGCGGAGTCCAATGATTCAATATCAGTAACTTTTTTGTAAAATCATCAATTGGCATTCCTACATGGCTACCAATATCAAGTTTTACGTCCTCGATTATATCATCATCTTTTTCTAATAATTTCGATTTCTGGCTAGTATCTACAACATTCCTGTTGTAACTTGAATTCTGATCTATTACAAACTTTGTAATATTTTTCGTTACAAAGCAACAAATTTTCTCAAAAATAAAATACCTATAATATTAAATTAAAGGAAAATCTATATTACGAAATGTTATTCATAATATTCTACTGATTGGCTAAAAAACCATGATGACGGTCGCTATTGGTTAAAAATGTAATGATGACGGTGGCGAATGGTTGAAATACAATGATGACCGTCGTTACTGGCTGAACAACGATGACGACGGTCGCTATTGGTGAAAATCGTAGCGGTGACTCTCGTTATTTGTTTATTTTCTGTGTTCACAAGAGCTTCAAGAGTATTACAGTTTATTACAGAATATTAAAGAAAATTACAGAAGATAAAAGTGAAGAACACGTGTTTTTTTATAAATTTAATTAAATATACTTAAACACTTCTAATTAATATAATTAATATAATATGGAAAAATATATTTAAAAAATTAAAAGTAAAAAAAATTTGTGATTAAAAATAAGGATAAAGAAGAATATTTCGTTAAGTTTTTAAAAATTGTGTAAAATGCTAAGATAAATGTCCCTATTTGTAGACTACTTAAAGTTCCACTGCACGTAAAAGTAAAAAAATTATCTTTATCTTTTTTATAAAAAACTTTTTCTACGGTAAGAAGATATATTAATTTTTAAAGATAATATGACTTTAAATCAATTTTTTATTGTAAAAATATAGTAAATTATTGTGTTTTTATGAAAAAAGGTTAGTATACCAATTTGAGACTTGATTAGTATTTTTCATGAATACGCTTTAATACACTCATCTTTATATATATATTACCTGCTTAAAAAAGTAAATTAATATCAAATCTTATAAATACTCACTTTAATTTATAAAACTATAGTTTTTTTGCTCTGATAAAATCTAAAATGTAAACCTGTCAAATGACCTAATTGCTTGCAGATGTTAAAATACTAAATAGAATTATTTAAACTTTTTTTTCAAAAAATAACGTTTTATAATAATAAAATACGTTTCAGAATAAAAAGTAAGTACTTACTGTATATTTAATTGATTTCTACTTAAATTTGTACAAATATGCGTAAAGTACACAAATCGGTACACGTGCACAAATAGGGACATTTACCATAATACAAGTTTTAAAGTTCTCAATAATGTACAAACAAACTTTGAATTTTATATATATAATACAATAATTTACACTGCTTTCCATCAAATTTTCATTACTTTTGGAATTTTATGGGATATAGAAAGTTTTATACTTTTATTAACAATAACAAATAACAAGATTAATAAAAATAATTTCTTATTACTTAATTACTCTTAATAATTAAAAAAAAGTTCATTATTTATTCATTAGCTTCTTAACAAATAGTCATATTTTACTTACAAAAAACGTCTTTAAATGGTAATTTTATCACTTTAAAACTTTTTTTGGGGACGACACTTCCCCAATATCGAATTATTCGTACGTTATTATGGCTCAGATACTTCAATAAGGCGTTGAAGCATTTGTTTAATATGCTTTGGAACTTATAATCGCTTTATATCAAGTTAAATACCAAGCCGATGGTCATGGATGTAAGATCAAGCAAAATACGAAGGCATTATTTTAAAGGGATTTCATTCGACTGTGATACAATGATTGACGAAAAACCCAAAGAAGATCATAGACTGACTACTTCTGACATTAACAGAGCTAACAAAATAAATTTTCAAGCCATCGAAAAAATTTGCAATCAAAGAGTGATTAGTGTACTGAAAACTATACCGTCTACTAAAGGAACAATTGTTTTTCTTAATGTATTGAAAGACATTTTAAATTCCTTCTTTGTTAAAGAAATTTCACCATTTGATTACGACAAATTGAGCAGTGACAGGTTACAGAGGACATTCTTAGGACATCTTTTGAGAAAGTGTGCCCATTGGGCTATTTTTACACCTGCGTCTAAACCTTGTGTATCTTTGGTGGATCGAGTAGCCCAGAAGTCAGTCGCCTGGACAGAGGCTTTATTACCAAGCGCCTCACACAACCTTCGCCTCCTCGACACCGACCTATTCAGAACTAACAATAACTTTCACGTTAAGAAATCGTGTGCACTCATGATATTATACCCAATAACATATATACTTTCTTTCCGGTTTGAACAACATTTTGAAAAGTAGTGAGCCATCTATATGAATATTTATTAAGTCTGTGGCGTATGATGATTGAGATTCGCCATAGACTTAAAACATTATATTATATTATTTTATTATCAATTTCAATCCTTGTTTCTCAAAAAAATATTGTGCTTTCATTTTACAACTACACCTAATATCATTTATGCTTTCCTTCCGGTTTCGACAACATTTTAAAAAGGAATAATACTTTACTTACTTTTTGGTGTGTACTCCATTATATTTCCTCAGAATTGGTGACTTAAAAATATCAAGTAAAAAACTTAAGTTTCATATTTTCTATTTTATAAAGCTAATATCGACCAATAGCACGAACACTATGTTTCAACTGATATCAACATTCATTTGTTTAAAGTTATTTAAATCATCAGTTTTATAGAATCCTAAAGTGATGGAGCAAGCCTGACAACGAATATGGATATATACTGTAACGCCTTTTTTTCTACACTCTATAGGAAAAGCTGAATGCTGAATATGATTAAAAAACAATTATTTACAAACCAATAATAATTCTAAAACTACAATTTTAAACATACTGTAACCAAATTTAGGAGGCAATTTTACATAATCAAAAAATCTAAATTTAACAGAACTTTAATATTTAACTAAAGAAAACGTTACTTGTGCAATCTAGTTTTTTATAGTTTGTCTAAGCGGTCCCCGGTAGGGCGCCAGACAACTTTTGTATCACCGGTATTGCCAACCGGATTAAAACATTACTAATAAAAATCCTAAGAATACACAATATCCAAAACTTAATTAAGACCGATTAAACAAACATTATTATTAACTAGATTTTCTTGCACGTGCCGGTACTAGTCAGCTATCCTAGACGTGGAGAGAGGGGTGAGTTTCGAATTTAATAAAGAGAAGGTAGTTTTAAAACATAGTGACGATATCCTAAATAAATTAACAACAAAATAGATAATAATAATAAAGTATATTGTATCAATGAAATACATTTTTACAAATTCCAATAATTCGTGATAATTAGGTTGTCATTTATAATTGTATCTCTGTATCGATGATAAGTTGACTCGTGATAGGAACCATGATTTTAGTTTACACTTTTAATTCGTTATTTATTCAAGAAAGTTAAATTAAAAATTAATATAATTAGTAAATTAGCAAAATACACTATTTAATAACTGTAACTAATAAATAACTAATTTAATAACTGTAAACTAAATAAACTGTAACTAACTGGAACCAAAAATACATTTTTACTACATTTTGCTAAAAACTAGAGGATTTAAATAATGATGTTAACACAACGGGGGATCGATGGCAAGAGAGAGAGTTTCAAAACGGTCCTTCAAAATTATATTAATTTTGAAAGTAATACTAAATTTTGTCGTGAGGTGTCTTATTGGTCTTCTCGATAATTTCACACAGAAGGGGTTTCTTCTACCTTGCTTCTCCCAGGATTCTAAATTACTAATACTACGATACTTAAACTAACACGACTTTTCCTATGGAAAGATTGCGACTTTTTTGACCATAGGAACCTGTCAATTAACCCTAGAGGAGAGCTTCTTTGCTAAACGAAGTCGCTTTCGTTTGACAAAGCCTGCCAACTACTTAAAACTAAACTTATTTGTCAAGTGTAGGATAATTACCTGAACAAATACTAAACAAAACACAATAACAAATTTGCTTCAAAAGAAACGAATAATACTACAAAATTTGGATATTAGGAAATATCCTTAGATTAGTGCTATTGTGACGTAAAAACGTAAAAAATAACGTCACAATATATAAAGGTATAAATAATAATCTCAGTTTAACTGGTAAACTTTTTATTATGATTAAAGATAACTTTAATACACGCATTTCAAAATTAAGTTTTATTTAAAAATAAATTATTGCAAACGAAAGCTGAGGTTTTTCCTATGGGCATGTAAAATTTCAGAATGCCCTTTTTTTGTTTTTGAGTTATTAAATTTCAAAGAATAAATTATAAATAAAAATCAAATATAAATTTGATATTACATTTACGAAATTCAAAATGGCTGATTCAATATGGTGAACAAGTTTTAAATCATAATTTGACTAAAGTGTTCTAGCAATAATAAATTAAACATCTATTATCATATATGTATCAAATTAAAAAATCTTTACCAAAAATATACTTAATCAACGAATCACACGACAAATGAATTACAAACAAATTTGACGAAGATGTAAAATTTTTTCAGTTATTACATTTATTTTCTAAATTTGGTTAAGTTTGTATTTGTTATATTGGGTTTGGCACTTAATATTTTGAAAATATAATTTCATATTAGTAAGTAGTGAAAATCCGAGAAGGTTACTGTCTTCCAGCAAATTAATTATTTAGAAGCCATATAATATTGGCTTTTTAACTTTCACATTCGTTTTTCTAGTCACTTATTTAAAAAGGATAAATTTCTATTCCGTTTTTTTATCAGAAACTATCCATGATTTTATTTTTGAAATGAATCCATTAATTATTTCCATAATTTCATCCCAAAAAGATTTGTCGTTGGTATTTTTTAAATCATTCATTAGTATAGTTATATTAGTAATAATTATGGTTTGATTTGATTGGTCGATCATGGATTTATTATAAGCCTGTTCCGTTATGTTGCCTAATTTCAGATCAGCTAGTGACATCAATCCCTTATATTTTAGGTTTAAAACCAATAAAACAGATTCTGCAGTAAACACTAATGATTTACTTATGTCAATACTTAAAATCTCTTCAACCTGTTGTATTAGTTTCACATTTTCTAACAAATTTTCCTTAACAGTTTTATTAAGTTCAGAACCAATGGTAATAAAACTATACATTTTTTTTGTCAGATTACTCGTAGACATCAAAGAATTCTCAATTATTTCCAAATCATATGTTAAATTTTCTTTTAATTCAGCAATTTCATTTTTATTTAGTTCATTATTTAAATTTTCCAAATCATTGTACTTCTCGCTTAATTTCTTCTCCATTACTTTTTCTGTATCATTAAGAATTAACTTTGTCTGTGATATCTGCTGGCATTTAAATAGATCTAGCATAGAAGAAGCTGATATTTTCGGACGTATATTTTGAAGAGAACTACTATTTATGCTTCCAGAGTCACGAATGGCTGAAACTATATTATCACCTAAATCATAAAGTACAGTACCTATGTTATGCACTTGCTTGAAGATTGCAACTCGGTCGCCATTATCAATTAGAAATCTTATCAATCTTTTAAAATCTTCGGAAGATCTCAATCCAGTGTCGAGTAATAAATGATTTTCTAGATAATAGTTTATGTATCCTTTATCAACTGGTTGATCTTCAAATGTAGCGTTAGGTACTTTTGTAAAAACTATTGTTGTACTATTAAAATTTTTTTTAAACTCATTTCCAAAAAGATTTTCAATTGATGTTATAAGAGACACAAACTGTTGTGTATTGTCTTGTGTAATATCGCTAATGTCAACAACTAGAACTATTTTTATAGATTTAACCTTTCTTAACAAATTATAGAGATAAAAGGAATTAGTAATGTCACGTACTGATCCTCTATTGTCATCAAACGCAGGGGTATCCCAGAGAGTCAAATTAGGTAATACTTTCGAAGTCCAACTTGAAGGCATTGAAGTTTCTGTCAATGATCCTCTTCCAATTTTTGGACCAAGGGATTCATTTTTTGCTATTATTTCTATTGGATTATATACCGAATATCTTTTACCAATTAATTCATTGTTTATTATGTAATTAATTAGTGTACTTTTTCCAGCTTTCGTGTTGCTAAAAAAAATTGCCACATCATTTTCCTTAACTTGTTCTCTCGTAAACAAATTTACAGCTAAGAGAGAATCACGTAACTCACTTAAATCCAATTTCTTATCATTATGACTATAACCATTAGTCAGTGATGATAGTATGAGGATTGTTGCTATTCTAATCATGATTGATGAGTAATCTTTATCTGAAGAAAGACTTACAGTTGGTGTTGAAAATTATTGCTGAAAAATAACAATTATATTTTTGAAAGTTGCTTTTACGATTTTCATATTTAAATAAACATGCAAAGATTTTCATTCGAAATTTTGTAAAATTTCAATTTTAAATGAATTTAATTAGAAATTTTAAAAACTCAAATTTTTAATAAAATTAGTTTTAAGAATTCAATTATTTTCGAAAGTAATTTACAATAATTTTAGTCTTTTCAATTATTTTTATAAATAATACAATTTTCCTGCGAAATTCAATTATTTAGAAAAATTTTAATAAAATTCTTGTCAGAATTTCAATTATTTTTAATATATTTTTTAATATTCATTTCATGAAATTTCTCGAAAACTGAAATAATTCTTACAAATGTTATTAAAACTTGTTAGAAGAATTTAATTTTATTAAAATTTTTAGAAATAATTCTTGACTTCAATATATCTCAAAATCGGTTTTTAAAATATTTTTAACCTATCCCAATAAAAGCTTATCTTTTTTCTATGAGTCATGTATAAATTAGAGTGGGACCATAAAATTTCTGGAAGAACATAACTATAAATCATAATTTTCTACATGAAATACATCTTGTATTCTTTTGTGCATAATTTTGTACAAATCAAGGTTTTGCAATACGTAAAGTGAGCCAACCTGTGATTTTGGACTCTATTTTTAAATAGATGAAAGAAATATTAATTCTTGATATTTAAAAATTCCTTTTGTATTATTTAAATTGATTTAAAAAGCCACTCGGAAAAAAATTTTAACTTAAATTTTCTATAAAAATGTTTTATTTGTAAGCATATAAAAAGTCACAATTATAATGTTCATGAAATTTTTTGTTCCTAAATATTTAATTGGGGCTTTACTTCTTTAACATGTAAGATAGAGCATTTTTTACAATTAACATCCTAGAAAATGTAACAATTCTAAGAAATTGATAAAAAGGGCCATTTAAAAAATCATAACTCCTATCCTATTAGAGATAAAATGATAGCATAACAACAGATTTAGTCAGAATTTAGTCTACTTTAACTTATTTTGAGTAATACACAAAAACTTTTTATTTTTCAAAAACTAAAATGAAAATTTTGTTCGCGATATTTTTTGCTAAAATCAGATTTTAGAAGGTCATAAATCCGAAAAATTTAGTGATAAAGGACTCTGTTTTTTTATTTTTTGCAACATTTTATACTCTTTAATTTTTCTATAGAATTAATTTTATGCTTAAAATTACAAGGAAGCATCTTAGGAGCAAAAGCAAAAAAGTATTGAGCTGGGCCTAAACTTCTGGATTGAAGTTAATTAGAACCCACCGTGATGGCCGTTATTTTAGATCAAAATATTCAAAAAAATTTAACCTGTTTTTTGAAATAAGAACTAGGACAGATTTGACCTAAATTTTGACATAGGCTAACGACCATTCATAGACAAATTAGCATATAACAATAACGAGGGATATTATGCTCAAAGTTATGCAGATAATTTATTTATATTAATAAGAGGGAACTCAATTTTTTAGACCCTCTTCCCAGCGGGCACAAAGACAAAAAACGTTCTTTGAACGTCTGTAGAACGTTTAATGTCTGCCAATTTACGTTCTAAAAATGTCCGAACGTTTTGAAACATTTTTGGAACGTTCGGACGTTCTTAAAACTTAAATTGGCAGACATTAAACGTTCTACAGACGTTCAAAGAACGTTTTTTGTCTTTGTGCCCGCTGGGTTAGCACTTCAAATTGTCAATGATTGGTTCAGTCTAACTGGACCTTCTGTAAACCCAGATAAAACGAATACAGTTGTTTTCTTAAGAAAATATAAAGTACTGTGTTTAAAGAAACGGACATTTTATGGTAAGGAATACCTTTTCTGGATAGGTTAACAACCTGGGAGTAACCCTGAATAAAAATCTAGGTTGGAAAAAGCATTTTGAATATGGAAGTTTCTTTCCTGCTTTTAGAGCGTGTACAAGAGAAATAGGGTCTTAGCGGGAATTTAGATTTAAAAATGTCAATCTAGTGGGCACACTTGTACAAAAGACGTCCTAAAGACGTCTTTTTGCGGACTTTTTCATTCGGATTTTGAAAGTAGAAAAATTTTTGTAAATATAAAATATTATTTTCTCAGTTCAACTTGGACTTAGAAACAAATGAATAATAAAGTTGTTGAAATATTCCTAAGTTAAATTCATTTCATTGACAAGATCGTAAACTTTGTGGAGGTTTATATATTTCTTGAACGGCTTAGGTGCTTAAGGCGCAGTGTTTCAAGCCCAAGGTACGCGAGTTTGATCCCAGCTTGCTAGCAATTTTTTATTATTTCTGCATATTGTAGAAAAATTAAAATTAAACTTAATATAAATTTAACACAATATTACTGGGGTTTAACTTAAAAAATATTATAAAAGAAATGCCTTGAAGGAATATAAAAGGGACGTCTAAAAGACGTTTTTTAGACTCCTTTCTTTTGTCCTTTGGACCAGGTATAGGATATCTTTTAGTTGTATTTTTGATGACACAAAGAAATTACCATCTTTGTCCCTGAATGTCCTCGGACGAAAAGTGCCCACTGAGAACTGACTCTATCAGATGATTTTAAACGAAGGTTTCTTAATAAAGGTTGTCTATAATGATATTATATTTATTATTGATTTATAATAGATACTTTTATTCTAAAAATAATCTTGTACTTTTAAATCCAACGTATCAATCTTGAAAAGCAAAAGAGTATTTTTAGAAATTTCTTTTCTTTAGTTTTAATATGTTACTAACAGCAATGTAAATACTTACAGTTATTCTGTTAATTAAATTTGAGTCTTTTAGAAAAATAAATTATAACTTTTTTCATTTTTCCTTATACTACAGTAAATCTTTGAAAGAATATAATGTACTTTTGAAAACTATTAGTTTTATTAAATGCTGCGCTTAAAAAAACCTTCATCATTATGTGCTGCTAACCAGTAGAAAATGTTATAGATAAATCGACAAAAATAATAAATTTAATGTTTAAATAGTATGTCATTTTATGTATTGAATGAGATAGTGAAATTCTTTTGAATGTTGAATAATTTCTGGAATTTTTAAATTTTATCTCAAAACTTATTTTTTTCTCAAAACTTCAACAAATTCACTTAAAGTTTCTGATAATTGGGTTTCTGGGGTCGTTTAGTATGAATTTTGTTTCAAATTTCGAAAATACGTTGTGATAGTTTCAATATGGCGGACGAAAATTAAAAAAAATTTTAGATTCACTTAAAACCTCTTCCTTAGGTTCTATTGATTTCGCAGATTAAAAATGGGATGTTACTAATCAAAATAGCGGAAGCAATATGAGAACCAGTAATTTTTAAAGTTAACTAGATTTTTATAAATATTTTTGTCAAACTTTCTTGAGTTTCCCGCGTTTAAATGTTGATGTTAGATTCACAAAATTGTAATAAACGCTTTCAATATGAGGAAAGATATTTAGAGAATTGATCAAATGTGTTTGAAATTTTGTTACTCGAAATGGTTTACATATTCAGTTTAAAGCAGTTTTTAATTTTATTACTTTTTTGAAAAATCATCCACCATCCCGAATAACGAGTTTCAAGTGATTCCAAAAATTTTTTTGAAAATGTTCTCCATATTGCATCTGCCATTTTGAATGTTTTTAATTTGACAACGGATTTGTAATCAGCAACCTCAAATACAATAGTATTCTTGTTTGCGCAAATTTTAATTCATTTGTTGTTGATATTAAAGTTGTTTGATTTGATTATATTAAAGATATTGATATTTTGAACTCACTTATGAGACTTCTATTGTGACTGCGAAGGGTTTAGGCACAGGAAGTCAGATAAAAATGATTGGCACGAATGTTTATCAAAAATCTGATGTAAATTGTACAGAATTCATATCGAATTCTTATATAATTACTAGTAAAATCCATGCGGCGATTTGAAACATTTTTGCGCATTATAATTAACTGCCCAGTGTGGCTAATTATATTTTGAGTAAAATGATGAGAACAAGGGAAATAGGGGCTCTTTTTACAATCTGCTACCTTATGGACGGCTTCTCCACGCTTGAAGCATGCAGTCGACCTATCTATTGCATGGTAATTTACATTAATAAAACCACAATTCTTCTACTCCATATACAGGACACGAAACCAATCCTAACGTGCCTTATTTTCTTCAGTTTGTTTGCGTCCTCTTAGCTGGTGACCATGAGAGTGAGCATTATTCTTTGCTTATTTGATTACAGAACAGGAACTTTTCTGCTTTAAGATGGTATCGCAGATAATTTATCCAGGGCTCTTCAGTAAATGACCTCTTGTTTAAAGACTCCAATTTTAATAAAGTAATTTCTCTGCTTACAGAGTGTTAGTGGGTCTTATTCCCATAATTCTTGTCTCACTAGCCTTCAGGCCTGCCTCTTTCCAATGCGCACATATTATTTGTAACTAAGTATTTTCTTATATAAACTGTGTGTGGTTCCTTCCATTTGGATTATTTAATTTTCACATATTCAAGATTGATTCTCTGTGGAGATCACTATGAAAATTAATTACGGATGCGAATTGCGTAAAGTTCCGAATCTCCTCTGTCCCTTCCGAGTTTTCTAGTACAGGTTATTGCTTTCCCATAGAGTGAGTGAAAAGGCAGATGTGGTCAATTATCAAAATTAGAAAGATACTGAAGTACGAAGAAGAAAGTCTGCATGTCAATCATTCAGCAGTAGCCCGTGGAACACTAATACATTATTGGGATCTCTTGTACCGTGAGACGCTCTCTGTTGAAAATTTTTGTAACCTTTGACAGCAGGTCGTTTTGACTAAACTTGTCCAACTTCCACCAACCAGAGTAGCTTTTTAACGCGGTGTCGAAAAATGGTACTACTGAGAAAAGGTCAAATTATTAATCCACGCCCCCACAAGAGATCCCAATACTCTCGAGTACATTAATGCCTTCTCTTAGGGAAGGCACTAATTTGATGCCTTTCGCCTATTTTCAATGTTTTTATAGTTCGTGACAATAATTTTAATAGAATTCTTTCCAATTGGCCGATTCTTAATGAAAAATGGAAAATAGGCAAACTTCGTGAAATTAGTGCCTTCCCTGAGAAAAGGCATCGATGTACTCGATTATACGTCATAAAATGTGTGTAATGTTTGTAAAACAATTAGTAAGTCTGCGTCTACGATAAGTAAGATGTGAGTAACAGAGATGAGAGGCGTGTCGTGGACGTTCTGGTAGTACTGTACTACAAATTATATTTTTTAAAGTAAATCAATTCTTTCTAGTTCTTCGCTCTAATGTAGCTACTAACCCTGTGGGTACATTTTTGTCCGTGGACAATTCGGGGACAATGATGGTAATGTCTCTGAGTCATTAAAAAGACAACTAAAAGACGTTCTATGTCTGGTCAAAAAGACGTCCAGAAGGCGTCTAAAAGACATAAGAAAAGACGTCTGAAGGACGTCCTTTTCACATTTCTTCAGATCTTAAAAAGACATTTCTTTTAAAACATTTTCTAAGTTAAAACTCAGTAATATTGTATTAAATTTATTTTTAGTTTGATTTTATTTTTTCTAAAATGTGGAGAAATAATGAAAAAGTTCCTACGAAGCTGAGATCGAATTTTGATACCTTGATAAATTTCACATTTATAATTTTAATTTTTCTAAAATGTGGAGAAATAATGAAAAAATTCCTACGAAGCTGAGATCGAATTTTGATACCTTAATAAATTTCACATTTATAATTTTAATTTTTCTAAAATGTGGAGAAATAATGAAAAAATTCCTACGAAGCTGAGATCGAATTTTGATACCTTGATAAATTTCACATTCATAAATTTCTAAGTCCAAGTTGAACTTAGAAAATAATATTTTCTATTCATGAAAATTTTTCTATTAACAACTGTTGAATTAAAAAGACTTCTTTTAGACATCTTAAAGACATCTAATGGCCAAGACATAGAACATGTACAGAACGTCTTAAACACGTCTTTTTGTACAAGTCCAAAAGACGTCCGCAAAAAGACATCCTTAGGATATCTTTTGAATAAGTGTGCCCACTAGGAACCAGAGTACTGAGGACGAAAGTGATGTAGAGGAAGTGTTGGAATCTGAAGAAGGTTTTGTATGGTGTATAATTTTTCTCCAAACCATAAATCATAAAATAACTAATCAATCTTTGAATATTGATTATCTCAAATTTTTAAAAGATCAGAAAGTCAAAAGTTTGAATATTTTTTTAATGAAAATTAAATAATTGAATGTCTATTTGATCAAAATGTCAATCTTTCGATTTTTATTTAATCGAATGAATACTATTGTTAGAATCCACAAAAGGTCAAATTTTTTTGGCATTATAAGTTAACATACATATGTGTAAATATCATACGCCCAGAAGTAAAAACCCGATTTTTTTGTAGATTCTTAGATTTAAAGAAAGTTTTATAAGAAAATAGAGCAGCTTTCTTTTCTGCCATCAGGAAACTGATATTTGAAAAAAGGCTAACTAACTTATTCATTCAAAATAATCATATTTCTAAAGTTTCAAAAATTAGTTACAAAAACTCAATTTGTATTTTATTTTAAATGTATTTTATTATTGAAACTCAGAAATTAATAAAGATTTAAACAATTGAATTATTTTTAATCAATATAAAAAATAAAGCGAATAACTTAAAAGAATTGATTTACTTTAACAAATATAATTACATTTTTGAAGTTGACATAGATGAAAATTAATTGTATAATCTTTTGGAATATTCTCTTTCCGCATTAGCAGTTGATAGTACAGAACTTCCACTACACGCCACTCTTTCTGTTACTCACATCTTATAGATGCAGCCTAAAAGATAAATGTGCCTCATTTCACATAGTTTCTCTCAAATTTTATAAATTAAAAATGTGTAATGATAAATTTAAATAAAAAATGGATTGAATTTTAGAATTTTTCGCTGATAGAATATTTTAAAATATTCGAGTCCTTACAGATGCACAGTGCATTCGTTCACGCAGCTTATTTTTTCAGATTAAAATTAATTATTAAAAAAATTGATAATTACTTATCGACAACCATATCGAAGTACTTATCACCTGTAGCACCTAACTCTAACCCAAAGAGTTCAATTGACATCTAATAGATGTCACTATGTGCTGATATAGTCGAATTTTTCATATTTCAAAAAATTGGATTTGTTTAAACTTTATTATTCTGAGGTTTTTGAGATCGCTGTTAAAGACTGAGGTCAGTGTTTATAAATTTTAACTGTCGGACCGAATGTGATTGACGACATAACAAAATATTAACCGGATTGGGATGACATTTGTTATTTGGGGATATCCAATTACAAATCTCTTTACTGGGTATCACTATTTGCCATCAAATATAAAAAATTTTGGCTATTAAAGTTCTAATAATGTGCCGTCACCGGACCGTACTGCTTTCTGTATTATGAACTGCTTTTGTTGTAAATTAAGGATATTTAAATATAAAAAGTTGACGTAAGATTTATGTTCACTATTCCTTGATGAGATTTGGTAACATTTTGACAGACACCCTCTCCATATTTTGACCTCACGTAATGTCACCCCTTTCTACAATATACGCTACTCCAGGCTGTTATAGATCGTATTTTTTCGCAATTAAAATTCTAACCCTTTTTTATAATTTTTTACCCTGGTGATTCACACCAGCTTTACATATATATTTGCAGGTCCAGCCAGTTAAGCACCGGCAATCAAATATATTTTCTCATATGTAAATTCGAGTATTCACTTTCTTATAAGACGTTACATGCGCAGCTTCTTAGAAAACGCATAATCTTAAAACCCTAGAATATGCAATTATTACATCTCTGCACATTTCTATTTTAAATCTTCGGACATATAGATACGCAGCTTCATAGAAAACGTATAGTTTAACTAAATCAAATATTATGCATGTTCAATAACACCTCAGCAAACACTTCTTTAAGAGATACTGTACATGCATGGCTTCCTTATAAACGCATAACCTCGCCACAATTTAAGTCAATTTCAATTACATTGACTATATGCCCTTCTACGATCCGGCGCTTTAATTACACCCCTGAGTACCCTTTTTTTAATTTACATTAATTTTACATTAAATTTGCAGAGGTTCTCTAGAAACGTAAATTAGGATTGATGAATGTATTACTAAATCTTTAGCTGACGACAATGGATTTAAATATGTAAAAATTATAATAATTATCGGAATATTGTAATTCTTCTATTACTTCGAAATTATATAATATACTACACAAATTTGTTAGCACAGGGAAAACTAATGTAATTAGCTTAGATTGTTTTCAAAATAAATGATTAATTAAGTAAATTTAATTAATTGTCTCAAACTTATTTTCAGACCTAAATTTCTATTATAACTATTTAAAAATTTAAAGTTATAAAACATGTACCGTTACAATACTACTATATATCTGTTATTCATTGAACACATACTCGGCATTTTCACATCAGTCAATTTAATTTTTTAAATACTTTGTCTTAATTAATGTAATTATCTGTTAAAAATGTTATCTATTTTCTGCATATTATAGATAAAATATTATAATAATTAATTATTATTGCAACTGATTTTGTAATTGCTAATATTTAAATTAAACATACCTTTACGTTAGGTAAATCCATAATATTTTGTGTATATTTAATCACATTCTAACCTACAAATGATAAAAATAACATTTGTATACGCAAATTCATTTGTTACATAAACATTCAAATTTCTTGTGGTGAGCTCCCCTCACACGGTCGCTATAGCAAAAGTTTATAATCCCGAGCTTTTCGTTATATCGAGATTTGTTTAGAAAATATTCTGTAATTTTATTAAATGTAGTGATTAAGAAAACCTTGAGCATTATGTTTTGTTAAGTAATAGAAAATTTTGTAGATAAGTCGACAGACATAACAAATTTCATGTTTCATTTTGATGTTTTTTATGTGCTGAAATAAATAGTATCGTTCTTTTGTGTACTGACTAATATTTAGAAATTTTTAATTTTATAATTTTCGAACTTTTTTAAAAATGTTTAAAGAACATAAATGTATACCTTATTAATTAACAAATATAATAGATTTCAGGGGACCTTTGGCCAAGGTCATCAGAAAAATAGAAACATTTTTTGCTTAAAATAGTTTTCTGTATTTTAATTATTTGTATGGCTTAATTAATTTTACTTAATTTTACAATACTCTTTTATAAAAGGGGTAACAATTGAAGATCAGAGTATTTTACTAATTGTAAGAGTTTTTGTGAACGCTGATTACAAATCTGAGGTCATATTTTCAGAATTTGAAAAGGCGGAAGAAAATTTTAAAAATTGAAGCATTTTGATTTTTGAAAATCAACATGGCGAAAAAGATTTCAAAAATCTGCTGGATTTTTATAAATCTTTTTATGTAAATATCTAAAAAGTCGACGAACATGAGTCATTATTCAATAAAATATTTTCCAAATTTATGTTTCCATTACTTAATCACTAAATACAAATTATTTTTTATATTAATTGTATTTAATTATTTATTTTATTCAATTTGTAATCAATAATAAAATTTCATAAACATAAGAAATTATATTATTTTGAGAAAGTATATGAACATAAAGATAATCTCCCCTACAATTGAGTGCTTGGATACAACAAGGGGGCGTACGCTCGGCAAGCCGCTTTACAGCCAGTCAGAGAGACCAAAAAGTGTAAAAAATGAAAATTCAAAAATGTGAATTTTAAAAAATGCTATCTTATAGGAAATAAAAATGCGCGTTTTTTTTCATTGAGATTTTTTTAAATAATGAATATTTTTAGATAATAATTGCAAAAATGTGATAAATCTTAATTTTCAAATTTCATTGAATTTTTAAACATTAATTGTCGTACCTCCGTGAAAAATTAATGAATTTTCTTGATTTTTGGTATGCAAATTCATTTGGACCTATAGAAGATGACAATATCACAAAAATATTAAAAGCAATTAATTGTTTATTAATTTTTAATTGTTAATACTTACCTGTCGAAAATAATTTTTTTATCTTTAGCTGCAAAAAGTATGCGAGGAATTTTAGAATTCAAACAACTTCCAGTGTATGTGTATGTATATGTAAATATATGTGTGTGTGTAATATTTGCATTATATTATTTATTAATTATTACATATCATACAATATATACACTTTTCAAAAACATTATAAAACATTATATGCATGAATATAAATATATCAAATAATTCCAGTAGTATTTAATTAAAATAAGAGTATTTCTATATTTATTTTTGTTAGTATATCGTTTATTTACAACCCAATTGTTTGGTACATTTGTCACTGAATAAAATTTAAATAAATTTTGACATTTTTGAGTTTGCAGTAAAGCTATAAGTAGCTAATTATTTTGAAATAAAATTTGAAGTATAATGTCTGTCAAAATTGGCCGGAAGAAGCCTAAAAATTCATTGATTTGGAAAAGAAATATTACGTAGATAAATAATTATATTCTTATAATTGAAATAAATTTTTAGTAGATTATTTTATTTAGAATTTTTAATATAAAATATCTTTTTAAAAATTTAAAACTTTATTGAATAACATAAAAAAATCTATTAAAAATGCAATGCGTATTAAAAGTTTTTAATTTTTAAATGTTACTTTTATAACTTGCAAAATAATTTGTTACCGTTAATATATTATTAATTATTTATTTTTATTTACTACTTAAAAGGTAATTTATAATTCCACTAAAACACAAGAAATTAATTATCTATATTTTAAAAATAAATTTATTAATTCAATAAGCATTATAATTTTCATTTGAAAATAATTTTCTGTTCTTTTCGATATTATTGTATATATTAGAAAACAATAACTTTAACTCAAGTAAAATGTATATATGGAAATATTTACATAGAAAAAGGCAAAATCTTTCAATCCTTATAAGTACAAAAGACGTCCTATTAGTTTCTTATCAATAAAAAATATTACTCTTTTCTACTATAAGTATAAATCTTATCTAACTTTTTTTCTTTAAAAAGTTTTAAATTGGAGTATAAATAAATATTGTATTTACTAGTTGTAAATTTTATACAATAAAAACAATATGTGTGACTGTCCACGACGAAACGTGTCTTAGCTCCAAAAAAATTAATGTCGAATTTCAATATCACACTGTAGATTTTGAGTTCCTCTTTCACGTACAAATGTCAAAAATACTTTTTACTTGTAGATTTTTTTTGTTATAAATGTTCAGACATTAGCATAATTTGAACCAATCAGGAAAACATAGTTTCAAATATGTTTCCCGTAGAATTCATATTTAGGAGCTAAGGCACATTTTCTCGTGGACTGTCACATATTTTCGTAGGGATACGAGTATGTTTCCAAAGTAGGAACTGTCTTTAAAGACTCGACGGTAGCGATCGCTGGCGGCGGGAGCATTTTCCTAAAACTATTGTATTTCTGTAAATATAAAAGTAATCTTTTTCAATTTTACAAAAAACTTCTTTATATCGTAATAAACAAATATCTCACTGGAAGTTTTTTTGAATTCTGAAATTCCTCGCATACTTTTTGCAGTCAAAGATAAAAAAAAATTATTTTCGACAGGTAAGTATTAACAATTAAAAATTAATAAACAATTAATTGCTTTTAACATTTTTGTGATATTGTCGTCTACTATAGGTCCAAATGAATTTGTATACCAAAAATCAAGAGACTTCATTAATTTTTGACGGAGATACGACGATTAATGTTTAAAAATTCAATGAAATTTGAAAATTAAGATTTATCAAATTTTTGCAATTATTATCAAAAAATATTCATTATTTAAAAAAATCTCAATGGAAAAAAAGATGAGCATTTTCATTTCCTATAAGATAGCATTTTTTAAAATTCAAATTTTTGAATTTTCATTTTTTACACTTTTTGGTCCCTCTGACTGACTTTAAAGAGGCTTGCCGAGCGTATGTCCCCTTGTCGTATCCAAGCACTCAATTAAAAATAACCACGTGTAGATTTGGACATTTGTAATAATCGTGTAAATACATGAGAAAAAGTTTTTACACGTAATGACTGCATAGTATTTTAGAAAGCAACAATATACTCAAACATTTCTAAAATTAAAAAAAAAAATTCAATATTTAAACCTTAAAATATCAATAAATAAATTGTTTGCAAACTCGCGTTCATTGGTTTTACCAAATTTGTATTAGACGCCGAATTCATGAGTCTACATTCTTGTTAATAAACTAAATAATTATAATAAACATAAGTTCAATTTTAAAATTACCAACCAATGTCATTAATAACTTTATAAAAAATTAAACAATATTCAAGAAAAAAATTAATTAAAATTTTTGTCGAATCCAAAAATATGATTTTGGCGTAAACCTTGTCTTTATACCGGTTTACCCAAGACTACACATTTGTTAATTTTACTAACGTAAATATTAAATTTTCGCTTTAGCGCTTCAGTTCTACGTTATTTAAGTTGAATGAAAGCAGTTTATTCAAAAAAATTTTGTTTGATTGTTATAAATAAATAAAAAACTAGTTTAAACTATAGATATGCGGCGTGTCAGCGCTCCGGGTGGCTGAGACAAATTGTTTAAAAATTCTTTAGATTCACTTAAAATTTGTTACTCGGGGGTTTTCGGGGTCGCTGATTACGAATATGATGTTTGTTTTTAAACAGGGTTACCACATGTCAGGGAATTCAGGGAAAAGTCAGGGAAAGTAAAATTGGTCAGGGAAAAGTCAGGGCTTTTTTGTAAAAGTACTGGAAAAAATCAAATTTCAAAAATTCATGAAAAAACTCTAAATTTTGATGTTTTTTTGTTTCCCTTGTAAACTATAAAAGTAAATACGAATTTTAAAACAAAACCTTGAATTTTTCCTATTTCAGACACTAATTTCTTTTTAAATAACTTAATTTTTAAATAACTATCTCAAAATTATGACTTATAAATTACGTAATGAATAATTTTTACAATTTTAATAAATACTAGATTGATAAAAGAATTTTAATTAAAAACACTAAAAAAATTTAATTTTGGAAAAGTTACGAATAATTACAGAAATTCTATTATTTTCAAAAGTAATAAAATTTTTGGCACAAATTCAATTATATTCAAAAATTTAAAAAATTCTGGTCATTTTAATTAGGTATGTATTTAAGAATACAAAGATTCTTCTCCAAAATTCAATTATGTTCACAATTTTTTTAAAAATTCTCGTCAAAATTTCAATTATCTTTATAAATAATACAATTCTTCTTCAAAATTCAATTATTTTTAAAAACTTTAATAAAATTCTTGGAAAATTTCACAGAAATTCAATAATTTACCAAATTTTTGATGAATTTCTTCTAAGTAAACCAATTATTTTTATAAATAATAAAATTTTCAGAGGAATTCAATTATTTAATATAAATTTTTTAAAATAATTTTACGAAAAATATCAATTATTTAAAAAGAATTTTATAAAATTCGTCGCAAGAGTTCAGTTATTGAAAAAAGTTTAACAAAGTTCTTTTCAAGAATTCAATTATTTTTAGAAATAGTAAAATTCTTCACCGAAATTCAATTATTTTTATAAACTTGAATAAAATTTGTTGGAAGAATTTAAATTATTTTCAAAAGTAATATAATTCTTCGCAGAAATTCAATTATGTTCAAAAATTTTTGTCAACATTTTAATTATCTTTATAAATAATAAAATTCATCAATATTCAATTATTTAAAAAAATTTTGTTTAATTCTCGTCAAAATTTCAATTATTGTTATAAATAATACAATTCTTTTTCAAAATTAAAATATATTTAAAGACTTGAATAAAATTCTTGTTAAAATTTCACAGAAATTCAATAATTTATGAAATTTTTAATAAATTTCTTTAAAATAATTAAATTATTTCCATAAGTAATAAAATTTTTACGTGTGTTCAATTATTTAATATACAAAATTTTATAAAATTTTTTGATAAATATCAATTATTTGAAAAGAAGATGTTTATAAAATTCGTCGCAGGAATCAATAATTTAAAAAAAATTAACAAAGTTCTTTACAAGAATTGAATTATTTTTATAATTAATAAAATTCTTCACCGAAATTCAATTATGTTTGAAAAATTTTAATAACATTTTTGGAAATTTTTTAAAATTCTTTTCATGAATAATAAAACTCATCGCAAGATTTTAATTAATTTTGGATAGAATATTTTAATCAAATTCCTCGAAAAATGTAATTATTCTTAAAAATTTTATTAAAATTTGTCAAAAGAATTCAATTATTAAAAAATTTGTTGTTAAAATTCTTTATGAGATTTCAATTTTAACAAACATTCAATTATTCAATAATTTATTTATTTTTCAATTTAAATAATTGAATGTTTCTAGAATTATCTAATAAAAATTGATTAAAAAATGAAATTACCGAATAATCGATTTATTGTTTATGAAAATAATTGAATTATTGTAATGAATTTCATTACAATTTTTTCAATTAATTGAATTTTTTGAGAAAATTTACTTCTTTTAAAAATAATTGAATTCTTGCGAAGGATTTTATTAGGATTTTTGTAAATAATTAAATTTTTTGTTGAAAAATTTCATGGTTATTTAAATTATAACAAAACATGAAGAAGGTGATCGCCTTCTTTATGTTTTGTTATAATATTCTTATAAATTGTTGAGTTTCAAAAAGGTTTGAATTTGAATATTCTGAAAAATTCTAATTCCTGTGGAAAAGTAATAATTAAATACTTATTTAAAAATTTAGTTATTGATGTTTTTGAATAGTTTTACAATTTGTAAGTAAATTTATTAGAACATTTTTTTGAGTATCTAATAATTTTTAGATTGAATGAGAATATTTTTTATGGTCAGGGAAAAAGTGAGAATTTTGTCTGGAAATCAGGGAAAAGTCAGGGAAAAATAAAATTAAATATTTGTGGCAACCCTGTTAAAAATTCAAAATGTCGAATACTATATGGCGGACGACATTTTTAAAATGACATTAGATTCACTTGAAATTTGCCACACAGGGGATGTTGGGGTCGGTGATTATGAATACGATGTTCGTTTTTGAAAATTCAATATGACGGACGAAATTTTAAAAAAATTAGTTCTATAGAATGATTCTATAGAGTGATTCTATAGAATCGTTCTATAAAACTTTTTTGACTAAGAATCTGCTGACAATTTTGGAAAATAATTCAAAATGGCTTGATTTTTTTTATTTAAGGTTTACACTTGGCAGTACAGATACAGTACGGATCCAATATAGCGGATGACAAAATAAAAAATTAATTACAATGGCCTCAAAGTGAATACTCGGGGGTTTTCAGGGTCGCCGATTACGAATCTGAAATAAGTTTTTCAAAATTCAAAATAATTGATCCAATATGTCAGTTGAATAAATTTTTTCAAAATTCAATATGGTTGACTCAATATGTCGGACAAATTTTAAAAATTAATTGAATTAATTTTTATTTAGTCGATCGCCATATTGGATCATTTATTTTAAAGTTTGAAAAACTGATTTTAGATTCGTAATCGGCGACCCTGCAAATTACTGAGTATTCAGTTTAAAGCCATTGTAATTAATTTTTTATTTTGTTTTTCGCCATACTGGATCCGCCATTTTGAATTTTGCTTTTCGATAAAAATGTTAAACTTTAATATCGTGTAACTAGGCAACCTGTTATTATTAATTAACAAAAATTGGCAAATTTCATCTATTCTATTAGTACTTTACTACGAAGTTAAATTAAATTTGGTGAAAAAACATCTCAAGAGGTGCTCACATGGCGGGTTTTGACTCTACTAACATGAATATTTTGAATTCTCGTAAATTCTGAAATTTTGAAAATTTATAAAGAATCATTGATCTAATTTTTTGAGTTTCTGGGAAATAAGTAAAACATAAAAACCTGTAATTCAGGGTAAAGCTTAATAAAATTAATAAAATTTTGAAAATTAAAATTATTTTACCTCAAAAACCCTTGAATAACGAGTTTCAAGAAAATATGTTCATAATAATATTATAATATTGAATTTTTAAATAAATTTTATGATAATAAGTTTCACTCTACAAGCACTCTTGTATTTTTAAAGCCCACGTGGCAATTTAGAAATTCAAGATGGCGGCGCTAGTAAAAGTGATGCGATTCACCACTATTGAACCAATAACAAAATTTAAAAATCAAACAAAGTAAACTTTAGTAACCGTTTATAAGCGCGCTAAAAAGTATCTTTTATTGTAATTTATTTAACAACACTTCTACAACGCCACCATATTGAAGTTTCAAAAACACGCCACGTTGGCTTTGAAACTACAAAAGTATTTTAAAAACATTTTTTTTCAATTGGTAGTTTTAGTATGTTACTAATAACAAAATAAATACTTACAGTTGTACTATCAATTAAATTTGGGTATTTTAGAAAAAACGAATTATAACTTTTTTCAATTTCCCTCACACTAGAGCAAAGCTCTGAAACATTATAATGTATCTTGGAAACTATTTTGCGTTTTTATTAAATGCTGCGTCTAAAAAAACCTTGAATATTATGTGCTGTTACCCAGTAAAAAATGTGGTAGATAAATTGACAAAAATAAAATTTTTAATGTTGAAATAATATATCATTTTTTTATGCACTAAAAGAGATAGTATAAACCTCTTCTATATTTAGTAATCTCTGGAATTTTGAAACTTTAGAATCTTCTAAATTTTTCCTTAGCAATGCCTAAATAACACAATTTATTATTTATTACAAAATTATATATTTTTAATGAGAAAATATGGTGCAAAATTTAAGAGGACTTTTCTGTCAAGCATTTCCGAAAAATCGAAAATTTTGTTGATTACAAATTTTTATCTCATTCTCATACAATTACTGTATGAAAACTTTTTAGAAATATGCAAAAGAAAAAAATTGAAGTTTTTTTTAGAACAGTGTGTTTTACTGAAGATTTAAGGTTCATTTTTCTATGTTTTTTAAAATTATTTTTATATTCTTATATATGTTTAAAATTAACAGTATAAAGAATTCTTCAACTCTGTTAAAGCGTGATATTGTCTTGAATTACGAGTTGCGACAAAAGTAATGTTTGACCTTCGTTGCTAGTGAATTATTTTTCTAAAACAATAAAATGTATATTGAAGTATACGTAAAAAAGAAAATTGTTTCCTATAGTAATTAGATTTTCTCTTATCTGCGTGTCACTTTTCTCATTTTTATGAGGATTTCCCAGAACACTATAATATAATAAATTGAAGAAATTATTATCGAAACATTAATTTTAATTATTTCATGACAAATATCGTAAAAATTGAAAGGCAAACTAATTTTTCGATTTGTTTATTAGAAAATTGTGTACAATATATTTTTCTTTGATTTACGGAAGTTCAGGGAAATTATCCAGCATTTGCAGTAGAAGAAACATAATTTCTTATAAAAGAAAGATATGAATATACATTAACGTATACTCCTGGAACAAGTGATTGTCCACAACCTATGCCCCATGCTGTTAAACCCACAACTTGAAACTGATTTGTAGCTACTTCGCAGACAAGGGCTCCTCCACCATCTCCCTAAAATGAAGGGGAAAAATCGAAATGAAAAATTAAACCAAAGATTAATAAATATAAAATTTAGTAAGCAAGTAATAAATAGTGCAATAAACCTATAATTAATTCTACTTGTACATTAACCCCTAGGTGACATAAATTAAAATTTTCCATTTTGGAAGACCTTGTATCCTTATACAACGTTCCCCAATTTGGAAATTTTTAATTTCTAATTCTAAATTACAATCAATGACTTAAAGAATGACAAGTTTAGAAAAATAAGATAACCTGAATTAAATTAAAAAAATTTTAGGATTAATATTTATTGAGAAAAATTGTATTACAGTGCAAGCGTCCTTTCCAGATTGACCTCCAGCGCATATAAAGCTTGTTTGATCTAAAGTAAAGAAATTTCCAAGTCTGGTATTTCGCATACTAGTTTCACATGATGCCGGAGACACAATTGGAACTTCCACCTGTCTTAGTTGACTTTGATATTGACCATTATTAAAAGAATTTACTCCCCATCCAGCAGTCCAACATCTGTAAAAAATATGTTAGAAAACTTTATTTTCGGAGCAAACATCTTATTTTTAAAATAAGAAGCCTTTCGTATAAAATAAAAATTCTATAACATTGTGTACCTTATTAGACTAAAAGAAAAATAATCCTTAAGTAAATGTTATAACAATTTTTACTTAGCACGGCAACAGTATTATCGGAATCTTTGTGATCCAATTCACTTTTCGAAATTTTACTATTTCTAAATCTTTTTTTAGAATAATGTTAATAATAATTAATGTCTGCTACGATGTTAACAATTTTTTATCATCATCCACTGATCTTGGATAATAGTTCACAAATCCAATTCTTTGAGAAATTAATAATTTTGTCTTGACAATTATGTTATATTAAATAAAATTATAATACTAATGTACTAAAATCTTCAGTTCAAAAGTATGTTATTAGTAAAGCTTATTAAAAAATTCTAAAAAAGGATTAATCTTATAAACTGAACAAATTTTTCAAGTAAATTAAGTAATAACCTTGTGCCTGCAGTAGGAATAGAGGTTGGAAGGCATGCAGTATTTATATTAGCATAATTAGCAAATGGTATAGGTCTATCAAGTTGAATAATAGCAATGTCATTTTGCAGAGTATTCCTGTTAAAGTTTACATGTAATTGTGTGAATACAGGATAAGCATCGAAGTACGGATATGATGTGGCTGATAATGACCATAGACCGAGTCTAACTCTGAAGTTGTTGTTTCTGGAAAAAGGAAAATTATATATATTAATAATCACTTTATTGCAATTTTAAAAACCAGAGGAGAAATATCAAACCAAATAAATGTGTTAGGCTATTGCAAAATGATGACTAGACTATGACGGAACGACTTTCCTGTTTTCGTCTGCCAATTCCGGGGGTTTTCAGTTTCAAAGACTTACTCATCCCCAGCCCCTTAGTGAGGGCGGGACCTTTCTAATCTCTTGGTACTTTGCCAGGTACCCACCCGAGTTGATAAAGCAACTCACCACGTCCAGGTCTCCGAAGAGCCTGTTCCTCAGCATGCTTCCCGTGGGGGTCCGGTTGCAGAATAGGCCCCCTGCGATCGGCTGCATATCGTAAGAGGCGACTAAATGAGGCTCAGAGTGGCGCCACTGCTTGCAGTTAGTACTCGGTTCGTCCCAGGCTTTCCTATAGAGCAGTGGCTTACGATGATGATGGGCAGTGCCGTGACGGACCGGCAAGTCTAATTATAGACAGTCGACCTAACTTGCCGAAGCAAGGGTGGTAAGACTCTTAATCGATACTCATACCAGAGTACTAAACGGTACCATGGAGACCGGTCCGAGCCCGGAAGACTTGCCAAAAGGCTTGTTTCCTTCCGGTCATTGGGTTGGACTCGTGGGGGCAGTGGTTATAGTCTACATCGCTTGAGGCTAGGGGCGCTATGAACTAGCGCTTCGACATGTGAGTTGTGGTGCCAACTCGGTTACCTGCAGAGTAACCAGGGATTGGAAAGGTCCTGCCCTTCCAACGAAGGGCCGCAAATGTTCTTACCAACTTTGCGAGGGTCGGAAGATGGTCACTTGTTGGCCATCGGCATTGGAGAGCGTGATCTCTCCCAGTTACGCTTGTATGCGAGCCATGTGGTTATACGCGTATGCGGAGGTGCTGCACGTATACTCTACCTAGGCGCTGTTCCTCAGCATGCCAGGTTTCAACCGCTACCAAGTCGAAAATGGAAAAACGATTCTGCTGCGAAAACGTTCATTTTAGAATATTCCCGCCTTAAGAAGACAGGTGCCCAATGAAATGGAGAAGCAGTTAGCCTCCGTCATCCTGCCCTGACAGCCTCACTCACCGACATGGTCTGACTGAAGGATAGGGAATCGGACTTTTCCAGCGGGAACCACACGGAGGTTCTGCTTCCAGACCGAAGTCTCACCCAGCCGGTACTAGTACCAGCCTAATGCGTTCTATCTCATAAAACTTCTCATTCGTTCGCTTTTGACGAACACGCGATGAATTCCGTGATTGAGTATTCGCGAACCGCTCAAACTCGGTCACCTAACAGAGGGGTCTCATTCACTCATGGTGATACTCAAGTAGGCGTGTTTCGTTCATCCATTATTGCCCACTCTCACGGCACGCATGGGGGTTGCAAAAAGTACAGTAAAATATAAATATTTTTATACTTACAAATTAAATACTCTATGTGCCACTGTGATTATGTAATTAGTACTAATAACAACTCCAGCGCATATATACTGATCAGTCATTCGATCAAATAATGCTGCCTGCCATGGATAGGCACCATATGGAGCTACATCCCCAACGGTATTTGTTACTGCCACTTTTCTTCTGCCACATTGAGGATTAGTTGTCTGTGGTATTCCTCCACAACAAAAAACATAACCAGTTGGACATGATTCAGGATTTGTTGCACCCTTAAAATAATTTTATACAACGTACACATAATTATTTTGACAATATAGCTAGGTTGGCTTGTAAGTAATAAATAAAACTTCAATTTAACAATATTGCGCGAAAAAATGCAGTGAAACTGGCAATGTTAATTTCAGAAAAGTTCACATAATCGAAAATAGCATTTGCTTCCCTACAATAATTAAATCCATATTTTGTTTTATGATATGGCACAATAAAAACTAACTAAAATCTACTGAACCTCACATGAACATTCAAATTAATTAATAACAATAAATATGGACATTAAATAAAACCATTCAGAACCTTATAATAAAATAACAAATCAATCAAGGGAACCTTACTCTTGAAACCACCTCAGAGACATGATCATTTAAAAAGATTACTACTCATAAGTATTCCCAAATCACGAACAATAGTTTCCTTATTTAAATCATTCTGGCCAATGGTGTCGAGATAATTCAAACTAATACCCTTAGAAAGTGAGATAACAAAGCTTTTGTACATTGGTAAATGATTATCACAACACATCAAGAAGTTCCAAATCCTTCTAAAGGTCAAAAGAATCATTACAAGGAAAAAGTTAATTTTTAATTACATATTTAATATCATTCATACATATTATAAATAGTAGTGGTACCAGGTGTGAGCCCTGAGGTACAACAGAGGAAGATAGAAAAAAATAAAATTAATTTTCAACCTTAACTACCTGAAATCTGTCCATTAAATAACTTTAAAAAAATAAGACTAGATTGTCACGCACACCCAAGAGCTTAAGTTTGTTTACTACAATGATCGACCTTATTAAATGCTTTCGGAAAATCAGTATAAACCGCATCAATTTGGAAGGCCTTTTCAAGATTAGTGTTCAAGTAATTTATAAAAATACCAAGATTTGTTGTAGTAGATCTGTTTTCAATAAATCCATGCTGCTACGCAATTATAACACTCAAGACAGACGAATATAGTGAGTTTTATATTATTGAGATAGTACTAATTTTTCTCCCTTAAGAAATTCGTTAGTGGGAACTTTATTTCAACAAGTGCTTAAATATATATTGCTACGTGTTAAAAAAATCATTTTTCTATTTTATCGCAAACCTTGTCACATCGGTGACTTTTTTTGAAACTATTTCAATGAATAAGGAATACTATTTTAAATTTTCAAGAACGTCTGTTGCAAATTTTTAATAATGTAGATCTGTATTGTCGATAAGTGAAATGTTTTACTGTAATTTTTTAAATTTTCAATGAATACACAATGTGAATTCCGCTATTTTTAAACAAGATAATTGACTGTTACAGCTACACGCTTTCCTTGACCTATCCTTCCATGTATACTATATAAATATAGGCTATAAATATAAGTCACTGTTTCAAGATAGTTATACCTAGTCCAGTAAAACTTAGGGGCATTCTATTACAAACTGTTTCACCTACAAAATACCATATTAAGGATAGTATTTTTTTAAAAGTAAATTTGATATTCAAAAGAAAGAATTATTCAGCAAAATGTTGAATTTAAAAGGTCAATATATACTTTTTCATAGTGGTGTTTAATCTATGTTTTTTCTTATAGAATTCATTTTCGACTTAAAAAATAAGTATTTAAAAACCTATATCTATAATACATTTGTATATTTTTACTTACAGTATTTATAATACGAACGTCAAAATTGTTGCCCGGTACTTGTGGTGTTCCAGTGCATGTGGAATTCAGCGCACAGTAACATTGAACACCAGGATTAACAATTTGTCTACCATTGTTGATAATGTAAGATGCTATAAAATTAAACTATCAGTTATAAGGTATGTTAAGCATATGAACAGTTACATGATCAGATACATATATATTAATTTTTTCAAAAATTCTTGTAGAGAAAATTCGTGGTATTAAACTCTTAAATGTGAGGAATTATAAATTTTAATTTAACCCGAAAATTTGCCAGCTAGTCTTCAACCAGAAAAATTATGATTTAACTTGAACATTTTTAGAGGGTACTAGAGTATAAAAATGATACTTTGGTAAAAATCATTACTCTTACAGATTTATTTTTAGTTACTCGTTTCTATCCCACTTTTATAAATAAAAAGTTTTCTCAACGTCTTGAAATATTTGAATTTTACAAGTTTTACTAAAGCTTTACAATGTTTAAACAATTTTCAAAATTTTGCTAAAGTTTTAGAAAGTTTAAACTACTTTGCAAGTTTTAAACAAGTTTTCAAAGTTTTGCTAAATTGTTAACTACTTTGGAAGTTTTAAAACAAGTTCTCAAAGTTTTAACTACTTTGCAAGTTTTAAACAAGTTTTCAAAGTTTTGCTAAATTGTTAACTACTTTGGAAGTTTTAAAACAAGTTCTCAAAGTTTTAACTACTTTGCAAGTTTTAAAAACAAGTTCTCAAAGTTTAAAAAAGTTTACATACTCCTTTTACAACAATTAAAATACCAAAGTTTTAACAACCAATTTTCTTCTTTCCCTGTTTTGTTTGCTGACAATTTCTTTCTTTCTTTTTAAAAATTGTTTCAAATACATTTTTAAGATATTTTAACAGCATATGATTGTTAGGTTCTCAATGGTAAATTTTTCGAATTCTTTTCTTAATAAACATTTAATTTAAATTGAGCTGAAATTTTGTATGAAAGTGTAAAATTCAATATAAAAGATATAGTAGTGTGCAAAAGTTCTAGTAGTCTTAAAATTAAGTTTAACAAATTACATTAAAATTATCAGTTGTCACGATCACTTCTGATCAATTTCTCATCTTTACCGATTTCAAAGTGTTTTATTATAATTTATATTTGAATTTTTAAAATTTTTGCACATCACTCTTCTTGTTTGTTATATTATGTTCTTTCTGGCAAAATTTTAGTTTAATTTATTAAACATTTAAAGAAAAAGTGATCGCAGAAAGTACCATTGAATTTCGAACAGTCAGATGATATTTAACTATTAAATTAAGATGAAAATATATCTTCGGACGTAACATGTTTATGGATATGAATTAAAATATATTTGGAATCGCAGAAAAAGATTAGAAATATTGTATCTAAATAAAAAATCTAGGCCTAAATATACATCAGTCTCGACATCAGCCTATGAAGAATTTCTTTATGCTTTTCAATAATTTTTTAAAGTAAATTTTTTTGAAAAATTCATTAGTAAAAATATGTTTTGGGAAAAAGAGTTGGAGAAAAAGAATTTGGAAAAATGAATTGTGAAAAAAATTATAGGAAATAGTAAAAATTTACTGCACCTACATATATCGTTTATACTTCCAGGTCCCAATATTGGTTCCGTGGGAAAACTTGGTACTTGTGCTCCAAAAATTGGTGGAATTTGACCAATAACACTTTCACATGGCAAATACATTAACAAAACAACTGCATAGTATTTCATTTTTTGCGCGATTTAACAATATTTTGTTATATTTAATATTATCTGTATTATGAGAAGAAATAGTTTTGCAACACGTTAGTTGACTTAATAAATTTAAAATTAGTTACCATCTTATATTTATTCTCAAGCATGTATTAACTATAAAAATTATGTATAGACATATCTCTGTTTAATCTGCGCGTTTTTATTCATCATTTAAACGTGACATTGTCTCGAATTATGAGGCGCGACAAGAACAATGTTTGACCTTCCTTATGCTTGCAAATTATTTGTCCGTCACCATATAATGTATATTGAAGAATACGTAAAAACGAAAATTGCTTCCTATCGTTATTAGATGCTCTCTTATCTACACGTCACTTTTCTTGTCACTGTTAGGATTTCCCAGAATACAATTTTATGATTTAGTAGTCTTCATTTAATAGATTACCGTGAAGAATGAATAATAAGCCTACATAATCATTTATGAACAAAAAAAGGCATCTTTAAAAATAATGCATGGGTGATTTTAATGGAAATTTTAAAATAGCATTTTTTAAATTAATAATTCTACTGAAAATCGACTCATTTTGACCTCAATATTTTTATTAAAAAGTAAAAACACGAAAAGGCTCCTGGAAATTTCTTGGGGATTCCCCGAAAGTGATTTTAAGAGTTTTCAGTTCACATTTTCACTCAATGATTTCACAACAATTCGAGATATAGTAAAAATTTAATTATTGCAAGCCTTTTTTTATTTCATGTAAAATAAAATATTATCTGCATTTGTCGAGTCAATCTACTTTTGCCGAAATTATGTTTAAATTCTCCTACTAAACTAACATAACCTATATTTGAATTTATGGATTATTCTTCTGATGTACCCTCGGATTTGAATTATTTTTGAAGATTTCCCACGCAACCTGGAAAACCTGGAAATGTCAGGGAATTTTATAAAAATTGAAAAAACCTGGAAAAGTCAAAGAATTTTTATCGAAATCCTGGAAATTTGTTGTTTTCTAATTGCATTTATTCTTGAAATCTAATTTTACTTAAACATTATAAAATTAATTCAATTTCAAAATATTTGCATTTACGATTTTCATAATTAAATAAATTTGAAAAGATTATCATTTGAAATTTTGTAAAATTTCAGTTGTAAATGAATTTAATTAGAAATTTAAATAACCTATAAATTTTTAATAAAGTTAGTCTCAAGAATTCAATTATTTAAAAAACTTTTAGTCACAATTTCAATTATTCTTATAAATAATAAAATTTTCCTTCTTTAAATCTAATTTTACTAAAACATTACAAAATTAATTTAATTTTAAAAAATTTGCATTTACGATTTTCATAATTGAATGAATTTATGAAAATATTTTTATTTGAAATTTTGTAAAATTTAATTTTGAATCGATTTAATTAGATTTTCCTCCGAAATTCAATTAGTTAGAACATTTTTTCATAAAATTATTGTCAGAATGTCAATTATTTTTAATATATTTTATAAACTTCGTTTCGCCAAATTTCTCGAAAACTGAAATTATATTCTCAAAAATTTTATTAAAATTTTTTGGGGAATTAAACTGTTATTTAAATTTTGAGAAATAACTAAATTTTCAAAAGGATTTAAACTAAAATCTTTAAAAATTTGAATTGTTTGTACTTTTAACGAACAATTCTGTAGAATAAATTTTATTTAAAAAGTTCACTTCCTACTTCTTTACGGTAACTTCTTTAAAAATTATTTCAACCTTACTATTATTATTTTTAGAATTTTCAACAAAAATTCTACTTTAAATCAATTAATTTTAATAATTTTCAAAAGACAATATTCAGTTTTACGAAATTTTGATTATTGGGGCCGTTCAAAAAATACGTAACGCGTTTTGGGGGGAGGGGGGGGGGTCCAAATTTCCGAAAATTAGCGTTACGTATTTTTTGAACTGCCCCATTCGTAAATTCTTCAATTAAACTATGTAAGGAATTAAAAACTACAAACTTTATCTAAAATTTTAACTGAAATTAATTTTAAAAATCAATTATTATCAGAAAATTCTACGAGAATTCAATTATTTAAATACAAACAAAGATAATTATTTGAATAATTCAATTTTTCTTAAAATTAAATTCTGTTAAAGAATTTTATCAACGAATTTTTTAAATAATGAAATTCTTTTGACAAATTTTCATAAAATCCTGAACGAGTTTTTGAAATTTGAAATTTTCATTTTTGGAAAAATACTTTAATGTTCGTGTATAATATTATGAAAATTATTGTTTAATAATTGAATTTTTTTACTATAAAAATAAATATTTTATTAAGTAATTGAATTTTTCTTAAAATTGAATTTTCATAAAGAATTTTCTTAACAAATTTTTAAATAATTGAATTCTCTTGAAAAATTTTAATAGAATATTTAGGAATAATTTCGCTTTTCGAGAATTTTGATAAAAATATTGTACATAATTGACATTCTGCCAAGAATTTTATTAAATTTATTCAGAAATGTTTGAATGTAGGGGGAAAAATAATTGCATTATTTAGAAAAGTAATTGAAATTATCGAGAGTTTTTGTAAAATTTTCAACATAATAGGATTTTTATCAAGAATTATATTACTTTTGAAAATAATTCAATTCTTGAGACGAATTTTATTAAAATTACTTTTTAAATAGCTGAATTTATTTCTTAAAATTTTTAGACATAGTAGACATTGAAAATAATTGAATGTTGACAAATTATTTTGAAGAAAAATTAAAAATGAAGTTATTGATATTTTTGAAAAAGGTTTCTAAATATTAATAAATGTAGTTTTAAAAATCTGGAAAAATTACATTTCTTAACCTGGATAACCTGTAAAAGTCAGGGAATTCGAAAAAACCAGTATAGTGTGATCAAAAACCCTGATTAGTTTAAAATTCAATTCTGATATAAATCTGTTTATTATATAACATATCTTAAAAAATTAATTCTTATTTCTTGATTTTTAATACTGAATCCCTTCTGTTTTGATTGAACTAAATAATGTAAATTCTTTATTTTTATTGAGATATATCATTAATTTCATTTTCATTATTCTATTTTTTTTAATAATTAAATATTTGTTGAATTCATAAACTATTAAGAATTAAAGACATTTTTCAATCAGAACGTTGTTGATAATTAACATATAAACGTTTATCAATCTATAACTTTTATATGTCACGATTCTTCTCACTGTTGATTAAGCTCAAAACTATAAATTTTCGTTTTGAATTATATAAAAAAATAAATTTTTAAATTTCAATTTACGTTCTTCAAATTAGCTTCAAAATAGCATTTGTATAAATTTTGATGTGAATTATGAAATTAAAATTTTTTACTTTAGTATTACAAATGTATCAAATTTTTCTTTAGGTGGTTTCGGCTAAGAAAGCAGATAATCCAGTGAGCACGAAAACTTGTTTTTTAAAATTAAAAATGTCGGATCCATTATGGCGGACGACAAATTAAAAAAATTGGTCGGATTTGCATGAAATTTGTTACTTAGGAGTTTTTGAGGACGCTGATTACGAATATGAGGCAATTTTGAAGTATTAAATAATTTATTTATTATTTTTAAAGTTAATAGTCTGAATAATATCCATTAACATCTTCGCTTGAGTATTGTCTTGATTCATTATTTCCCTCTCCTGATGAATATTGTCCATAACCATCATCTGCATTTGATTGTGATTCACCTGAAAAAGTGATAAAATTAACATTTTTTTCATTGGTATTAATTGTTAGGGGAATAAGATTGAAGGATATTTACAATAATTTTCTATTTTTTTCAATCTATAATCATGAATATTATAAAAAAATAGTCAGCTTTACGAATTTCTAACCCAATTGTTGATGAATGATTTATTATATTTATTATAAAAGAAATTGTTAAATTAAGAAATAAAAAATTAATAAAATTCTTAAATAAAAAAAATTGTTAAATTTAGAGATGTTTTGGTAAATTTAATTTAAATTAAGTTTCGACAAGTATATATAAATGAAAAATTTACCACTTTCTCCATATTGTCCACTGTCTTCGCCTGAATAATATTCACCGTCACTTCCACCTAAATATGCCTCGCCATCATCAACGTAATGCGATTCTATACTGGTGCCTATGATAAATGATAATTATTTATTTAAATCATAACAAATATAATCGATAATTTGTTATGAGGAGGAAAATTAATTATTAGTTCTTAATTACTAGTCACTTATGAATAATAATAATTAATTATTGTAACTTTATAGAAATTATACATAATGCATTACATTGTTATTTGCAAATGTTTCAAAAAGTTTTTATTATAAATAAACTAGCACATTATGTTTTACCTTTTTACTGATAAAATTCATTTCAAAATGTTTACGGTTTTTTTTGTGAGTATTTCATGAACGTATAGATTTCTCATTGATTAAATTTTCGTTCCGCTATGCAGACCGAAACCTATTTCTTTTATTGCATGAATATTGATTACTGAAAATATTTTTCTATTGCTACACTTTAGAATAACAAACTATTGAATCATTGAGGCGTAGCATTTTCTTAATTCATTATACACTACTATTTTCATTAAATTCAAATAAGAGATTATTTGTCTAATAACAAATAAATATTTAATTCTATCGACTTTTAATTCATATTTATGTTTTAATTTAAATTCAAATAAATTAAATTTTATTCAAAAATTTCAATACTTCAAGCAAATATCATTTATAAATTGACTTAAATGAAAATTATTCTTTTGCAAATAAATAAATTAAATTTAGAATGTCGAATTAGGCAATTTAATTTATTACCTGAACCCTCATGATCATTTTGCTTAGTTACACTGGCTTTCTTGTCATGATGAGACTTTTGTTTGTTTCCATCTTTACCATGACCAAATGAAGCATAATTTTCCAAAGAATAATTGTCTTTATTTTTTTTTGCAAATTTGTTTAGTTTTTTATATCCTTGATTAGCTTGATTATATGTTTCATTTAGGTAATCCTTAAATCTATCAGCATCGCTGTCGTAAGTTTTAAAGAATCCTTGTTTGTTCGTTGAACCTGTGAAGATCAAAAGATAGTTTAATCAAATGTTTTAAAAAACTCTAAATGTTTTTAAAATTACAAAATTTATATTATTTACTTTGAAAAATCACCTTACAAAATAAATTATGAAACATTTATTTATTTAATTTTATTGATTTATTATTATTTAATAATAATTTATTTTTTAAATATTAAATTATAAATATTATACTAATTTTATTATTACTCAATTTTTAAGTCTGAAAAATATTACTAGTATGTCTAAAGAGTTTGTCAAAATAGAAGTTAATAAATAAAAGACAAATTTTTTTAAAATTCAATTTTTCTACAAATTTTAAATTAGAAAACTCGAAAAATACGATTACATTTTAAAATAATTTTTAAACATAAAAAAATAAAATTTATTTTAACAAAATTTGATAAAATTTACAATTGTTTCAATTTAAAAAAAAATTATTTTCGGGAAAACAATTATTGTAACAAAAATTTTAATTAGATTTTTTCAATAAACAAATTTCCTCAACATTTATAAACTAAATTATTCCAAATGTCAATACTTTTTTAAACAAAAATTTTAAACATTATTTTTGTTCATATTTACACAGAAAATAAACTTGATTTATTTCTACACATTGCAACTATAATTCTTCTAAAATTCAATAATTTTTTTTTAGAATTCTTAAATAAAATTATTTAAAACATTAGGAATTTTAAAAAACGTAATTAATAATTTTTTAGAATTTAAATTTTATTTTTTTTATCATTTGGCTTCCTTTAATTTTTAAAGAATTTAATTCAAAAAACTTTTTAAAAATAAATTAACTTTATAGTTCCAGTTATAATGCTTTAAATCCTACTCAATTATTTTTTAAAATTTAAACTGAAATATGTTTAAAATTAATTTCTATTAAAATTTTACTTTGAGAATTAAATTATTGAAATCGAATAACTTTTTTTAATTAGTGAAATAATGTATTTTTGAAAACACAATTATTTAAAATTATTTTCGGAAATGCAATTTTTTAAAATTATTTTTAGACATACGATTATTGTTAAAAAATTTTAAATACATTTTTTCAGGATTCAAATTTTATCACAATTTGCAAACTAAATGAATCCAAACATCAATACTTTATGTTAAATAAAATTTTTGTTGTTATTTATTTTTTCACAGGAAGTAAAATTTTAAATAATTTCAATGAAAAACTTTTTTTTAAATTTATTTCTAAAAATTGGAACTGTAATTCTATTAAAATAAAACACAGAAAAAAAGGGCGGTAATATTATGAAGGGTTATGGGTAAAAATGACTTAAGTAAAGGGTAAAAATTACGACGGGTAAAAGTACAGAGGGTAAAACACTTACCTGAATATGTCACTAAAACAAATAAAAAGTGTTTTTTCTTCTAATTATATTAGGAAGGTTAAATATTAAATTATTTTGATTAGAACTAGTTTGAATTAATCACAACTTAATAATTTTTTTACCTAAATTAATAAACAATTATATTTTCCAATTTGAATTGTTAAATTAATCACTTTCAAACTCTCCATTTTATGGTTATGACTTTGTAAACAAACAAAAGTTATAAAACAATATAATAAAATGTCACGCAAAGCAGTACATTTTTAATATAAATTTTTATTTTATTAAACAAATTTTTTCTTTTCTATAAAAAATGTATAATTGTAAATCATAATACATAATTATGATAAATAAATTTTATGTCTTTCAAAATCATAATTTATAAATAATTATAATGAAAAAGCAAATATTTATCTCATTGTTTTGTTTGCTTGTTCAAGTGTTGAAGTAACTAATGTCAACTAATTTATTTAAAACCAAAAAACTAAAACATCTTTAATTTATAAAATTTACTTAAAATATTATAATGGTGTAATTTACAAAAAAATATGTTTCTAAATTAAAAACAAGAATTGGTTTAAAGAAATGTGATTAATAATTACGCATTAACCAAAATTTTCTTCCTTATTAAACAAAATTTCCAAGGAAATAATTTGATATCATATTATTATAAAAATATTTTTATTATAGTTTAAAACCAAATATTTTTTAGAAACAAATATTTATTACACCATTTTCTTTTCTTTGAATATAAATGAAATATTTTTAAAAATGTATAATTCGAAAATTTCTTATGAGCAAATTTATTCTTTTTAAAAAAAAATTATAATTTTTACAAAAAATGCGACTGGAACATAAATATTATATTTTTTTCAATCTTTACTTGAAAAAATAAGAATTCTTTAGCAAGTTTATGATTAAAAATAAAATATTTAACAATCATTTCTTTGCTTAAAAAAACATTAGAAATTGGTTTAAAAAATCATAATTTTTACAATTATTTATGACTGAAATACAAATATTTTGCTTATATTTTTCTTAATAACAATTAAATTTTAAAAAAAACATTCTATTATTCAATAAATTAATTACTTTTGTAGTTAAATAATTTTGAAATGGTTTCAGATTAAAATATTGTTGAAAAATTTGAATTTTCTATACTTTTAACTGGTAATTTTGAAAAATTATTGTTTTGAAAAAGTTTAATTTAATTTTTTAAAAATAATTTTAAGTTACGTGCAGTTACGTGGAAATTTTTTTCAAATTGTATTTTTCCTGTATTTTCATGAAGAAATTTTCGTAAACGTTTAAGAGATTTTTTTCAAACTTTTCGTAATTCATAGAAAGTTTTCGATAATTTTTTAGAAAAACTTTCTTATCTATGTTAATAAATTTTAATACAAATGTATGTGGAAATTCTTAAAGAACTTTTTAAAAAGTTATTGAAAATATTTATTGAAATAATAAAAATAATTTTTTGAATTTGACATATTTAATCCTTTTAATTCCTGTGGAAGCAAATAAAAATTCCTTTTTTTAAAAATATTCAATTTCTTTATAAATTAAAATTTGCAATTAACAAATAATGTTTATTTATATTTCTTTTCTTTATTTATAAAAAAAACTTTAAATTTTATTAGAGCAATTATAAGTAATAATAACATTTATGTGAAAAAAATATCTTTTTAATAAAAAAAATAAAAAACGCAATCAGTATTTGCTTCATTATAATTATAAATTTTGATTTTGAAAGACATAAAATTTATTTATCATAATTATGTATTATGATTTACAATTATACATTTTTTATAGAAAAGAAAAAATTTGTTTAATAAAATAATAATTTATATTAAAAATTTTCTGCCTTTCGTGACTTTTTGTCATATTATTTCCCAACTCTTTTGTTTACAAAGTCATAACCATAAAATGGTGAGTTTGAAAGTGACTCAATCAATAAGTTTAATCGAAAATAAAATTATTTATTAAATTAAGTAGTAAAATTATTTAATTATTATTAATTCGAACTGAGTTTAATAAGAATAATTCAATATTTAACCTTTTTAATATAATTAGTAAAGAAACAGCAAAGTTGTTTTACTGACACATTTAAGTAAGTGTTTTACCCTCTGTAATATTACCCGTCGTAATTTTTACCCTTTACTTAAGTCATTTTTACCCATTACCATTCATAATATTACCACCCTTTTTTTCTGTGAATGATTAAAAACAATTAATATTAAAAAAATGTATTTAATAATTTTTTAAAATAAAAATTAAATTATTTTTATACCTTCGCTTTCATTAAATTTTGAAAGAAATCGATTTTAAAATCTTTTAAAATTTAATTAATTCCTAAAATTCCTATCATAACGTTTAAAATATAAAATTATTTTCTAAAATTTTAAGAGCAATATTTTAAAAATCAATGTTTTTTCAAAATTGAACTACGAAAATTAAATTATTTAAATCCGAATAATTTTTGTAAATTTATAAAATAATGTGTTTTTAAAAATACAACTGTATTTATAAATAATTTTTAAAAATGAAAAAATAAAATTCTTTATAACATAAAAATTATTTTAATAAAATTTGACAAACTTTTCAATTGTTTCTTTTTTTTAAAATTATCTTTGTTAATACAATTGTTGTAAAAACATTTGACAAACTTCACAATTATGTCATTTTTTGAAAAATTATTTTCGCAAATATTATTATTATATATTTAATATTAAAAAATTTTTTAATTACATTTTTTTAAAAAACAAATTTTTTCGGAATTTACAAAATAAATTAATTCAAACTTCAATACATTTTGTTAAATGAACATTTAAAAACTTATTCTTATTCATTTTTCTACAGGAAATAAAATTTCAAATGGTTTCAATGAAAAACTTCTTTGAAATGTAGTTATTTTTTAAAAATACAACTTTAATTCTTTCAAAATTCAATTCTTTTTTTTATTTTAAAAGAAATGTATTTAAAACTTTAAGAATTTTTAAAGAAAAAAAAATGTAATTTGTAATTTTAAAAAAATTTTTAATAATTTTTATACTTTTACATTCCTTAAATTTTGAAAGAATTCAATTCAAAAATCTTTTAAACTATTCATTAATTAATTAATACGAAAATTATTAAAAATGCAAAATTTAATTTAATAAAATTTTACAAAATTTTTAATTAGTTCAATATTTTAAAAATTATTTTCGGGAATTCAAGTATATCATCAAAATTTTTAGTTATTTTTTGAAATATTTTTTAAAAATTGTTTAAACACCGAATTTCTTTCATAACTTTGAAATTAAAACTTTCTAACTTTAATCATTTTTGTTAAATAAATATTTAAATACTCAAGGCAAATTAAACGAAAACATGCAAAATTTGTTTTAATAAAAGTTTACAAAATTTTTAATTAGTTCAATATTTTAAAAATTATTTTCGGGAATTCAAGTATATCTTCAAAATTTTAAGTTATTTTTTGAAATATTTTTTAAAAATTGTTTAAACACCGAATTTCTTTCATAACTTTGAAATTAAAACTTTCTAACTTTAATCATTTTTTGTTAAATAAATATTTAAATACTTAAGGCAAATTAAACGAAAACATTCGTTAAAGATTACTTAAATAATTATTTAAATATTTATTGTTCTTTATTTACTTAAAATTTGAAATACTTTCTATGTAAAATCGTTTGAAAAATTTTGTATTAAAATACAATCTGCAAATCTTACAACATTAAATTATTTTTTAGAACTTTGAATATTTTTTAAATCTTTTATGTTTACAGAAAGCTAATAAATTAATATAATTTTTCTATATTTAAATATTATTATACTTTTAGAGTAATTAGAATTTTAATTATTTAAATTTAAAAACTTTTTGTTAATTTAATTATTTCTAAAGAATAATCCTATACAATTATTTTCTAAAGTTTTAACTAAAAATTATTTTTTAAATCATGTTTTATCAGAGTTCAACTACTCTTATAAAGAAACACTAACTTTACATGAGGACAGATTACTTTCATTATTATTAATTATAATAATATAATATTTATTAAAAAATATTAAGTTTGCATCATTTGAAATAAAATTCGTGACAAAATCATACCAGGTTTGTCTGAATTCTGATTCTTTTTTCCATGATTTATTTGATGCTCATTTCCAGCAACAAGAAGATCATAAACTTCACCAGCAGTATTCGTTGGTAATAAATCGCGTGCTTTACGTATATGAGTTTCAATTTTCGCGATTTCACTTTCTATGGAACGATAGTCATTGTTAATTAAAGGTTTTGCAGAAACCCAACAAATAATTAATAATGACAATCCGATAATTTTGGAAAATTCATTTAAATTCAGTAGAGTTAACTTCATTATTCTAAATTATTATAAATTAGCCTACAATTTAAATATTATGTATAGAAAGTAGAGACTGTTATATCACTGTCGTTTGTTTTCAGATATAGATTGATTATCTTAAGGATTTCGACAATATATACTATGCTGCCTTTTATACATTTCGCAAGTTTTAGACGCAATCTTGGTAGTGCTCTTTCAGATACTTTAATCCGCAATCCGAATTTGCTATTGTTTTATTGCTGAATGAAATTCTATTACATAATTTCATTATTTTACATTGAGTTATGAGGAAAAAAAATTGTGTTCTTAAATTTGCGTGTTGTCAAATTTGATATACAAAATCAATTAGTTTTAGTTTTGCTCAATAGAATTATCATTAGTATTTCAATATTTCATCTAAGTCTTGCATAATTTTTACACAATTGATTATTTGTAAATGAGAACATGTGTCCTTTTCTGACCCAATTTCAATTAATTGTCATTTCCAAAAAAGTAATAAGCAACCTTGCTTTTAATAGATAAAACTTTCATCATTATATATAAAGAAATACAAAATACAAAAAATTAAAGTTTTTTTATACAAATTATTAGCCTCAAAAAGGATCCGTTCGCTCGAAAATTGGTTCAAATATAAGTTTCCATGTTTGGAATATACAAGAAAAAAAAGTACAGATGTAGACATATAGTTTCTTATAGCGAAATATTATTTTTGAAAAATTTTTTATTTTCTAAAGACTAGGGAATATAATATTCAAATTATGCAAAATTCTTGTTACTCTATATGAAGTTGAATAAGTATAATTTTTATCACATATATATGTAGAAAATTTCTTAGTCAGCAAAATATCTTTCTTTAAATTCATGACACCGGATATAACTACCTGCAAACTGAAAGTATCAAGCTACAATTACACTTTATAAGTTTTCGAAATATACAAATTAAAATACAATTATAAATTGAATGAGTTAATAAAATATCTCTAGGCTCATAACACACGGATATTCAGGATATCTTTAATATATTTTTCATATTTCAAAATATAAATAAAGAAATTTTTTCAAGCCATATGTGTCTTTTCACATGGAATGACTCATATTTTTATCAATAAAATAATTTTTTTTAAAATAACTAAATATATTGGGCAAAATATGTGGTTCCTGAAAAACTCTTTATAAATTACAATTCACACTTTTAATTTGATTAATTTTACTTATCAATATATTAAATCGAAAAAATATTCAAAAAAGTCAAAATTTTGAAAGACTCAAAAATATTTTATTAAATGCAATAATAATTTACATTATAATAGTAACGTTTTGACAGAGTTACGAGAAAATTAATTTTTTTAACCTGGGAAGTTGAAGAATTTCGCCCCATGTAATAATTATTTGTACCTATAAATTATTTAATTATTCATTATAATATTTATTTTAATTATTTTAATGTAAACTAATATCACCTTGATCGCGTTAAAGAATTTAATTATTTAGTCAAAATACAAAATTTATTTGCATTAAAACAAAGAATTTTTTTTCACATAATTCTCAATTTTCATTGTAAATAAATGAATCGCTTTTCATTTCCATACAACAACAAAATTATAAATATAATAAAAATTCAAATTTTGTACAATCGTTTCTAATTTCTAAGAATTGAATACTTAGAAGTCTTAAAATTAAATTCTTACAATAACAATAAAATTTCAAAACCTACTGGAATCGAAACTCGCAGGCAGATCTTAGCTAATCTAAGACCTATAACAGAAATTTTTAACTTAAAAAAAAATATAAATTTTTAAAAAATTGTTCTTTTTATTAAAAAAAACATTTTTATTTTCGTTTTCCATTTTTGAAAGTCAAAGAAAATTTTTTTTAAATCACTTTCATAATCGAAAAGCCAATGAAAAAACCTAAAAAATCCATATATTAAATTAGTCAAATTTGGAATTTGAAGTTGTATCATATGTGGGACTAAAGTTTAAATAGAATTTAACCTGATACTGGATATTACAAAATTTAACCTGGGTCACTTGACGTGGAACCCGTCATATGTGTAATTCCACGTCAAGTGATCCAGGTCAAAATTTATAATATTTGGGAACAGGTTAAAAATGTGTACAAACAGTAACTCTGTTAGATACAATTAAAAATACAAAATATTATTAATTTATTTAAATGAATGTAAAAATCGGAGGGGGTCAAAGTTTAAACTTTTTTTCTTATATAAAATATTTGAAAAATGGAGACGCATAAAATTACTTCCGAAATCTTACTTGACATAATATTCATTAGGAATAAAACTATTTAACATAAAGATCATTTGACATATATTTCATTAAACATAATATTTATATAACTCTACTGTTTTAAGATGTACTAAGATTGTCTAAAATTAATTAAGACAAACAATTTCCATTTATATCTATAATATCCATTTATTTGCATAAAATAAGTAAAGTAATAGTTACAAATATAATTAATTTATTACTGTTTCAATAAGTGATTTATTAAATTTATTTGATGAAAATTTGTTTTTTATTAATTTTTTAATAATTTTTAAATTTTCTACTTGTTTTTATTAAATACTTTAATAGACTTTAAATACTTTATTATATACTTTAATTCGCATTAAAAATGCAATCGACATTATAATTATTTGTCTGTATCTTTCAAGTAATATTTAAATTAAAATACAAAAATATTTTTTTAAAAGTAAATATATTTAAATATAAAATAAAAGTTTACCATTTTTCTTATTTCTTTTGTATTTACGAATGTTGGAATCAATAATTCGTGATATTGATAAGAATGGAAATTTAGAAAGACAAACTAAAAACAATTTTTCAAATGTAAATAAAAAAATTTTATCTACCCAAGTGTAGTTTTATCTTATAGTTTAAAACACACAAAAATGATCTATTAAACATGAAACTAATTTTTCTTTTAAATTATGTCTGTTAATCGATAGCAGAAATAGTTTTATTATAAAAGGAATCTTTTAAATATAAAAAAGTTACAATTTTGTTGGAAAAAATAATTACGTTTTATTATTAACTGATTTCTTTTGACTTTTAAATGAAATTCTTTCATGACATTTATTATCGTCTATCTCTAAAAAAATCAAAATTTTGTTAAAGATTATGTTTAAATAATTAAGAAATTAAGTATTCCAGTTCTTAAATCTTTTTTTAATAACATTTAACATTTTGTTAAATAATTTTCAAATTTTATTAGAAATAAATAATAGAAATTATAGAAATTCGATGTCTGACAAAATGTTTTTGACAACACTTATTTTTTAATAGAAAAGAATGAAAGAAATTTTCATGATTTTAATTTGCTACCAGCACCTGCTTAATTTTAGAAATTAAATTTAAAAGTTAAATATTTTTTGTTTTAAATCCAATATCGAATTTTAAAAAATTAAGATAGTACTGGTAACTGGATGCAAGTTTCAGCTACATCAAAATATTCAACTTTTATAATTCGATTTCTAAAATTAAGTGGGTGCTGATAACTGGGTTCCAGTTTTATACTCATACATTTTGTAAATGTTTATAATTTGGATCTTATTTCAAAACTTAATACAGCAAAGCAAAAAACTAAAGAAAATCTATTGATTTTTAATTTAATAATTATTTTGTAGAATTATTAAAAAATAAATATGAATTCAATTCAATTATTATTATTCAATTCAATTCAATTTGCATTATTAAAAAAATAATAATTAATAGTTATTATTTATTAATCAATACTCATTAAAAAAATAATATTTTGATTTTGTTAAAAATTGTAATTAAAAAACAAAAATTTCACAACTTTTTATTTAAAAAAAACTAATAATTTTAAAAAAATTAATAAAAAATAATTAGAAAATTTATAAATCAACATTATGAAAATTTCTTACCTTATTTTATAAAAGCATATAACTTTTAACCTTTTTTCTTCTTAAATAATAAAAATTTATATTAACAAATCGAAAAACTGTATAATTTCGATCTATCAGGCAAAGTGTTTTGAAGAAGAAGAAAAACAAAAGCATATACAAAAACTAACTTCAAAGTGCGAACGGAATGAATGAAAAGGCACAGAGATTAATATAGTTAATTATTTCAAATATTTTATTAATTTGAGCCTAAAGAAATGAATTATTATAGTTAAATAAATAAATTAATGAATTACTGATAATACGAATAAATAAAACTACTGATAAAATGTTTCTTTTTAATAGTAAACAAAAATCATTTTATTATTTATATAATATTTATTTAAATGATATAATTAAAAGGAATTTCCTTTCAATATAGTTTACAACATATATTAAACTTATTTTTTTCAGTTTTTATTTTATAGACATTACCATACAGAGCATTTATTTTTGGGATTCATTTTTGTGCCCAATGCACATTGAAAGTCTCTGGCAAATTCTGGCCTGTTGACAATAGAACCAATTACTCTAAACTCCTTAGGACTATGATTATCATATATAATTGTATTGTTCATATCTTCCTGAGTAGTTTTTTCGCAATATGTTTGAGCAAAACTAATCCAAAAAAGTTGTCGTTGCGAGAAATCTACACCAGGTAAAAGTAAGTCGGGAGAATGTGTTCTCAAATACTCTTCATAAGCTAGATATGCAACTTTAATTCCTTCATTATCTGCCATATTTTCATCTTGCGTTTCCTTTCCTTTTATCTGTAAGATATATCAAAATTGATGTATTTTATAATTTTTCTGAACTATCATTATTTTAACTACTGCCTTTGGATTAGATAATTTAGACACTTTTTAGAACATACATTTTGGTTAACATCTTCAACTGTGTAGTTTCCATATTGATGTATCAGACATTCCATTCTTGAATGAAATTCCTTAATACTTTCTGGCTCCCACCAATTTACCAGATTTCCTGCTTTATCATATTTTCTGCCCAGGTTATCGAAAGCATGAATCATTTCATGTCCAATTACATGCCCCAGAGATCCGTAGTTCATATACTGTGGTCTGTTTTCATTGATCAAAATTCCTTGAAGAATAGCTGGCGATAGGACTGAAATTATTGTAAAAAGTTTGTTAGTGAATGTTAATATTCGTTGGATAAAATATTTTAAAAGAAATTAGAAAAAATTTCAAAGTTTAAGTAGAAAAATTAAAAATACGTACTAATGCTATTGTTAAAGATATAGTTCATTGCAGTCACTGTTACAGGATTCAATTGATTTGTCCAACCAGAATAGTTGATGGGTTTTCTGAACTCAAATGTTTCTTGATATTTATTATAATTCCTAATTTTTAGAAATGATTGAAGAAAATCTCCCATCGTTATTTCCATATTCGTGTAGTATTCGTCAATCTCGTCATCACTATAAGAATTGAATACACTTGGACGTACAAAGAACATTGATTTAAGTTTTTCGAACATCTTACTCTTCGTCCTTGAGTCCATCCAATCAGCCTGAATAGAAACAAAAAAAGAAAGTGAATAAAAATAAGGGCCTGAAAATTATGAATTCTTTTACAAGGTGGTTCATATGTTCTTACTTTTTCCAGAACTTTATTAAACTGTTGAAAAATATTTGACACCATTTCATCGGTAATGCTGGCGACAGAGCTTGCATTGAAGATTTCTCTTATGTACAACATACCAAAACTATTGTCGAATATATCATTGACATAATCGTAACACTTTTCCGATTTTTCTGTTTTATTTTGAATAGATCCAATATAATTATTCAGGAAACCTTCAACTACTTTCCAAATAAGATAGTTTGCCTGGTCTCTTTTTGAAAAATGTTTAATAAGATTGTTCAATTGTTCAAAATAGCTGGAATCGTTAATCAATATAATATCATCGTCCTTAATTGTATGAAATGGCTTTAAAAATGTATCAAAGTATTTCATCCACAAAATATTAGAATAATTCCCGTCTAATTCTTTAAGAGTCATTCTAATAGGTTGCAATTTAAAAGATCTTTCTTCTTCAGGCACAGAAATCTGTAAATAGTTATTAAATTTTAAAAACCATACGTTTTAACTTTTTGTCTAAATTTTTAATGTAAGAGGACGTTCGGCATTTTGGAAGTAACAGTATTACAGAATTATCTCTCATTTTTTATGGTGGTGAAATAAAAAATTTAGTTACATTAAAAAGACTTTTCTCTATATCTACAATTTGTTTTACGTCGTCCTCAATTTTAAATTTATTAGCTCCGAAAAGTTTTGCAGTCCCTACTATTAAATCGAAATAATCTGAAGACGTGTTAATGTTCTCAGGTTGTCCAATCTGAAAAAGAACAATTTCCTGTTGGTACGGAAAAATTTTTGTTGTAGAAACATTCCAAAAAAACTTTTTTAGAACGTTCCACGTCCTCCACACAATGTTTTAAGAAAGTTTTAGGTTCTAAAAAAGTTTTTAGATCATTGAGCGTTATTTACTTACCTCTACGACTTGGTTTGAATTATTTTTTATGTCCTGTCGCCATTCTGTATTAATAAAACTATTTTGTAAAAATGCGCCGTTCTCAAATTCAGAGCCAAATGTTTCCCATCGAAAATTTTCGTAGCTGGAAGAATTTTTTTCTAATAAGGGCCATCCACCGATTGTATTCAATAAATTTGATATTAACTTTATATTATCTACATTAATATCGGCTGGAAAAAATAAAGTCAATTAAAAATGAATGATTCTGTGAATTGTTAAGATGTCAAATATTAAAAATCCAAAGGTAGAAAGTTTAGGGCTAAAAAACTATGCAGTACTAATCAACTTACTTGTTTGAATACACGTTTGATAAAAGTTTTTTATTAATTTTTCATATCTTGGTTCAGTAGATGTATATTCCTCCTCTAGAATCCTCGTCATTTCTTTTCTAACTTTATTTTCAATTAATGTAAACTGATTCGTAAAGTATGGAAAATTTCCACAGGCAAATTTATAAAAGTTATCACATGGATCAATTCTTTTGTCCATATACTTCAGTACTCTTAATGCTAAAGAGAAATAACAGAAATAAAAATTTACTATCACTAGAAATTCAGTTATTAATTTTCAATCTCATACCAAATGTTGTAGATTTAATGACTAACTACAGAAGTACTAGTAACTATTTTTTTTAAAAATCATACAGACCGGTATCATTGCATTCTGATGTGTGACAATAATTATTTCTATTATCAGTGACATGTCCTTCTGATAGAGTCATAAAGATTGCAAGACAGAAAATTGTTAATCCATATTTTATATCTAATCTCTTCCTTCTGCATCTAGTACTCATTTTTTAAAAGATAATTTTTGGTTAATAGTAGTTTCGAATGAAATTTTGTATTTAAACTTTGATTATTCTTGTAGAGGTGCATAGCTTATTTCCGAAAACTTTTTGAACGAAATAGTTAACTTAAAACTTGACTTAAAATTAAAATAAAATAAACATTATTTGTCATAAATTTCATTGCACACAAAAAATCATTTGACATAAATATCATGTAACATAATTTCCATTTGACATAAATATCATGTAACATAATTCCCATTTGACATAAATATCATGTAACATAAATTTCTCTTGGCATAAAAATCATGTCACATAAATTTCTGTTGACATAAAAATAATTTAACATAAATTTCTTCTGACAAAAAATTAATTCATTTTAACCGAATTAATAAATATTTTTCAATATTTGAAAAGATATGATAACAATCAAGTTAAATAAATTTTGATAAAATATTTCATTTAATTTAAGTTAATAATAACACTTGATTTAATTTTGTATTTAAATAGCAAATAAAATTAAAATACCTAATCACTGAAGTTGTTAATAACTCACCTATGAATATATTTCTTGTCCCTGATCAACATTTTGATGCGATCGCAAAAATTATAATTATCTTCTTCAAAAATACTACAATATTTTACGAAAATGAAAATTTATAAGTTTATATTTTCATAAGTCTTTCCTATAGATTAAATTTGAGCACTTAATATAATTTTCATCTGCAGTATTTAATTCATATACGTAAAATAGAAGAGTCAACCTCGTTAGAATCTTCTAAATCAAAAACATCATAAATCTAATGAGTATTTAGTCTACGACATTGATAATTATTTTATTGAATTTTTACTTTGGATTTAACAATAATTTGACATGTTGAAAATATATTAAATATTGCGATATAAAAATTATGTGAATACTTCTTAAAAATGTAGTTTATTATGAACGTTAACAGTAACAGTAATAAATATAAAACAGTTATTACTCAAGCACAAAACATTTTGAATTACCATTAAATTATACCGACAAGCATATTAGTGTTTACTCTGTAAATATTTGTAGAACGATTTAAAAACATATCTACTTAGCACTAGCTGCGAATAAATTTATTTTTAATTGCTTTTTTCAGTCTTTATTTCATGGACATTAATTACCATAAAGAACATTTATTTTTGGGATTCATTTTTGTGCCTATTGCACATTGAAAATCTCTGGCAAATTCTGGCCGATTGACAACAGAACCAATTACTCTAAATTCATTAGGACTATGTGTATCTGCAAAAATTTGATATTCCAGTCCATCTTTATCAATTGTGGAACAAAACTTTTGAGCAAAACTAATCCAAAACAGTTGACGTTGCGTAAAATTAACACCAGGTAACAGTAAGTCGGGAGAATGAGTTCTCATATACTCTTCATACGCTAAATATGCAACTTTAACTCCTCCATTATCTGAAATATTTTCACTTAGCGTTTTCTGTCCCTTTATCTGTAAAATATAGCAAAATTTATATATTCCAGAATCCTATCGAAATAAAAAGCAAATATTTCGAATATATATTACATGTTCTTTGACTTGTTCAACTGTATAGTTTCCATATTGATGAATTAGACATTCTGCTTTTGTGAGAAATTTTTTATCACTTTCTGGTTCCCACCAATCATTCACGTATCCTTCTCTATCATACTTTCTACAGTCGTTGTCAAAAGCGTGAATCAATTCATGTCCTATTACAAATCCAAGTGATCCGTAGTTCATGTACTGAGGTCGGGTCTGATTCACATAAATACCTTGCATAATTCCTGGTGATATGGCTAGAATTATTGTAACCGGTATAAATCATAGAAAAATAATTGTTTACGTAACTTAGTTTATGAATGCTCCTATTCTCTAAAATACTCCTATACTCTAAAATACATACCAATGCTATTATTAAACATATAGTAGTTTGCATTGACTATTGAAGGATTCATCAAAAATGTCCAACTCGAATAGTTCAGAGGTTTTCGAAAATCATATTTTTCTTTATAATTATTAAATTTCTTGATTTCAACAAACGACTGAAGAAAATCGCCTGAAGTTACTTCCAAATTTGTGTAATATTCATCAATTTCCTTATCACTAAAAGATTCGTAAATGCTTGGATGTGCAAGGAACACTGAACTAAGTTTTTCTAAAGCTTTATTTTTCGTCTTCTTATCCAGCCAATCGGACTGAAAGGAAATAAATCGTCAATTATGAAGTGATTGCTTTAAAATTATAAGTGTCATTCTTTCTCAGCAGGGTTTATCTTACTTTTTCTAGAATATTATTAAACTGTTTAAAAATATTTGTCGTCATTTCGTCCACGATGCTTGCAATCGATTTTGCATTGAAGTACCTTCTCATATACATCATTCCAAAAGTAATGTCGAATAGCTTCTCTATATGCTTGTAACACTTTTGGAATTTTTGCTTTTTGTATACGGTAGAGCCAACGTATTCACTAGTTTTACCGAGGAAGCTTTTAACAATTTGCCATATAAGATAGTTTGCTTGGTCTCTGTTTGAAAAATGTTTAATAATGTTGTTAAATTGTTTGAAGTATTTTACGTCACGAATGAATACAACATCATCATCTTTAATTGTTTCAAATGGCTTTAAATATGTGTTAAAGTATTCTTTCCACAAAATATTGGAATAATTTCCGCTTATCTCCTTAATAGTCATTCTAATAGTGTGATAAGTTCTCTTCTCTTCAGGTACGGAAATCTGTAAATAAATTGTAAACATACATTTATATTTTTGGTCAGTTTTCAAGGACTATTTTCGGGAAAGTAAAAAATGATCGTAACTGACAATTTTTCAAAGGTATAGTACTGAAAAATGTTTGTACTAACATTAGAAAGCCGGTCTGCTATGTACATCATTTGTTTTATGTCTTCTTCAACTTTAGATTCATCAGCTCCAAAATATTGTAGAGTGTATATTACTAAATCATAACCATATTCAGAAATTGGAGAAAAATCAGAGGGTTGTTGAATCTGAAGTAGTGTAATTGGTATTTAATATTTAATAAATTAAGAATTAAGAACTATTTAAAAAACCTATGTGTCTTTTCTACAATGGTTGCATTCTAAAAGGACACACGCAACTTTGATAACAAATCATATATATCAGCTTTTGATTAAGATCCTGAGTCTTATACATTGGTTTGCTTACGTATAAGGCTCGGTTTGATTTATTTTCTTTGTCCTGATATACTTTTGTTGAAAGAAAACTGTTTTCCAAAAATACACCATTCTCCAATTCAGAGCCGAATTTTTCCCATTGAAAATTATCATAACTTGATGAATTTCCTATTAATAGTGGCCATCCACCGAGTGTATTCAATAAATCCGATACTAATTCTACATTTTGTTTATTTATCTCAGCTGTAAAATTTAACTGATTACTGAATTGAAAATAAAATTTATATAATTTTACAAATTGTTCATTAGTTACAAATATTATAAATTGATTAAAAGTAGAAAATCTTTAAGTGAAATTAAAACATTACTTATTTTAATAGACTTACTTGCTCGAATGCAGTTTTGATAAAAAGTTTTTATCAATCTGACATATTTTGGTTCAGTGGGTGTATATTTCTCCTCTAGAATACTTTTCATTCTTTTCTTAATTTCATCCTGAATGATCGAATTTTGGTCTTCTTGAATGAAAACATAATCTGAAAATTCCACGTAGTATTGAAAATTTCCGCAAGCAAATTTGTAAAAATTCTCACAAGGATCAATCTCTCTGTCCATATACTCTAGTACTCTTTTTGCTGAAAAGTAATAATTTGAATATATTGTTATCAATTATTATTAATCATATTAAACCTACCAAACTCTGTACTTATTTAGCATTTAGTTTAGTTTCAGAAGTGATAAATATTTTTTATATCATAATTTTGTAATATTATCTGTACTGCGATTTACAGAAGTAGATTTAATAATTAAGTACGGAATTACTAGGAACTATGAATTGTTTAGAAAATCATACAGACCTGTATTATTACATTCGGATGTTAGACAATAATCATTTTCATAGTTTGGTTCTACTGAGTCCATAAGTACAACTTCCGTTGGCTGATTTTTATTCTGCAGGTTAATAGAATCTAGAAATAGTAATAGAAACTTATCAACCATTTTAATTGTAAGATTGCATTAATAATTTTAAAAATCAGGGTGTCTAATATGTAATTTCACTTCACTTTCACTCCACGTTTAATAAAAATTTATTTTTACTTCACTTTCACTCCGCCGTCATTTACAATCAAACATTATTTTCTCTCCATTATCACATTGCTTTTACTCTACTTTCACTTAAAATTTTTTCTAATTCTTTTTCACTCGACTTTCACTTTCACCCTAATTATTTTTTCACTCCATTTTCACTTCACTTTCACTTCACTTTCACTTCACTTTTACTTTCACTTAAAATTTATTTTCACTTGATATTCACTTCCTATTCAATCAAAATTTATTTTTACTTAATTTCTAGTTACCTTTCACACAAAATTTATTTTCACTTAATCTTAACATCACTTTCACTATCACTCGAAATATTTTTTCGCTTTACTTCCACTCACAATTTTTTCACTCCACTTTTGCTATCACTTAAAATTTATTTTCTCTCCATTTTCACTTCACTTTTACTCCACTTCAACTTTCAGACTTTCATTTTACTTTTTCTTTAACTCAAAATTTATTTTCAATTCAATTTCATTTCACTTTCACTCAAAATATATTTTTACTCAACTTTGACTTCACTTTCACTTAAAATTTATTTTCACTCTAATTTCATTTCACTTTCACTCCACTTTCAGTTTCACTCATAATTTTTTTATCCCATTTCCACTCCACTTTTATTCAAAATTTATTTTTACTTCATTTTCGCTTCACTTGGATTTTATTTTCATTTCACTTTCACTCCATTTTTAACATTTACTCAAAATTTATTTTTACTGAATTTACACTTCACTTTCTCCCTAGTGTCATTTTCACTCAACTTTTACTTTCACCGAAATTATTTTTTCACTCCATTTTCACTTTACTTTCACTACACTTTCACTTTAATTCACAATTTTTTTCCTCTACATTTTCACTACATTCTTAATTCACTTTCATATTCACTCAAAATTTATTATTACTTAATTTTCACTTCACTTTTTTATTTGTTCACGTTGTGGATTTTAATTTCGTATAAGAGAAGAAGTTATGGAAATGAAATTTGTGTGGAAGTGAAAGTAGTCTAAAAGTGAAGTAAAAGTGGAGTAAAAATAAATTTTTGAGTGAAAGTAGAGTGAAAATAAATTTTGAGTGAAAGTGAAATGAAATTGAAGTGAAAATAACTTTTGAGTGAAAGTGAAATGAAATTGAAGTGAAAATAAATTTTGAATGAAAGAAAAAGTAAAGTGAAAGTCTGAAAATGAAAGTGGAGTAAAAGTGAAATGAAAATGGAGCGATAATAAATTTTAAGTGAAAGCGAAAGTGGTGTAAAATTGAGTGAAAAAAATTGTAAGTGGAAGTGAAAATAAAGTGAATGAATATGGAGTGAAAATTTTATTTTAGTAAAAGTGAAGTGAAAGTGGGGTTAAAATTGAATGAAGTTAAATTTTGAGTAATAATTAAAGTGGTGTGAGAGTGAAGTAAGAATGCAAGGAATATAAATTTTGAGTGTAAGTGAAGTGAAATTGTATAATCGACCTCCCAGTTTCTTCTTACTGATTAAAGGAACTAATTTTTAAATATGTGTTATTCTATAATTTCTAAAATGTACTTACCAATATCTAAAATATAATGTTCCTCTGATAATGTCACAAATATTGCAAGACATAATATTGGCAGTCCTAATTTTAAATCTATTCCTCTTCTCCATCCAGTATACCTTTTTCAAAGATACTTAATTTAGATTAATTAATCGACTACAAAAATAAAAATACTACTACAAAAATACTACTACAAAAATACTATGATTTAATTTAATTTATTATCAATATAATAATTTTCATTACTATTTTGTTTCAATTAGAATTAATTTCATTAGAATAATTAAATAAATTACTTATCAACGTATTTCTCATTTGTGTTCAACATTTTAATGTTAAAATTCTGTTCAATTTCTTTAAAAAAAAGCTTCAGTATTTTATTTCATGGAAAATAAATTTTTATTCCCTAATTCACAGGTCTTTACTTAACGAAATTTGAGGACTTAATATGTAATTTTATTCCTATGTTCCTAATTTATGTACGTAATGTAGAAGATCATATGTCATTTTTTTGGGAAATTTTAAAACGCAAAAGAATCATATTTATGGACAGGTTATTCTCCATAGACTCTACTATGGAATTGCGTCACACATGACCTTAAACTTGGTGAATAGAGTTCATGGAATAGTGATTTTTTTGTTTCTCAAATAACAATCAGAGTGTTATGTTTAAAATGTTATATTAAGCAATAGGGGAATTAAGGTAGCTTAATTTGTTTACTATCATTTTTGTAGCACGAGTGAAGGTCGAGGAACGACCTTCATGCACGAATAAAAAAATCATGGTAAACACATAGGACTGCTTTTGTTCTATTGTTACGATATTTTTTATTTAAAAAAATAAATTTTGTAAATTCCGATTACAAAAAAAGTTATTAAAAAAAAACGAGCGCTACATAGCTCGCAAGCGTGGTTTGCACCGCAGCTGTGTACACATGGCGCTATATACACTACCTGTTTGTACAAATTCAAATAGTCTCAATATTTAAGAAAAAAGTAATACAGTTTAAATTATTAAAATATTTGTGTAACATTTAGATTAAAATATAATAATACCAGCAAAAATTCTCGCGCTAAAGCGCGTGGCTAATAGTTACGTACTATTTTTAAAAATAAAATTAGAAATTTAAAAAAAATATAACTTAAAAATTTGTAATTAAAATTTTTTTTTCATAAATATAAAATATGAATTGAAATAATAATTATTACTTTTATATTCACCATATAATCATAAAGTTATTCAGGGAAAAATCAAAGAAAATGCTGGAAAAATTAAATTTTTAAAATAGATAAGAAAATTCTGAATTTTGCATGTCTTTTTTTTGCCCCATAAACTATAAAACCACCACGAATTATAATAAGAAAACAATCAATTTTTTCTATTTCTGACAATAATTTAATTTTAAATATAACTTTAATTTAAATAATGTTCATTCAAATGTATTCTTAATAACTATCATGAAATTATTATACTTAGAAATTATTTAATGCAAATTTTACATAAATATATATTTTTTAAATTATTTCAATTTTAAAAAGATGCGTTTATAATATTAAAAAATAATTGATTTTCAAAAAGTTTTAATTTGAAATTTTTAAAAAATTTCAGTTTTTAATGAATTTAATTAGTAAAAAAATTTAGATTTTTGCAAAATGTTAATAATTCTAATTCTTCATGAAATTAGCTAAATTTAATTAATTACTAATAATAATGGATTTATAGAAAAATTTTGGTTAAAAGCATTTTAAAAAATTGAATTTTTTGAGAAATTACAAATGATTGCAGAAATTCAATTATACTTTCAAAAACAATAAAATTCTTTTAACAAACATTCAATTATGTTCATTGAAGGAAAAAGTCTCGTCAAAAGCACAATTTATTATCATTATAAATCACAAAATTCTTCTTCAAAATTATTTTCAAAAATTTTCCTCATTTGAATGATTTTCAGTATCTGTTTTTTTAAATAAATTTCACAAAAAAATTCAATTATTTAAAATGACTTTTAATTTAATTGTACTCAAAGCTTTTATTATTTTTAGAAATAATAAAAATTGCACAGGAATTAAATTGTTAAAATTTTTCTTATATTTTTCTTCGCAATAATTTAATTAATTTCATAAATAACACATTTTTTAAATTCATTTATTTTTATAAATAATAAATTTGTTTTTGGAATTCAATTATTTTCATGAATAATAAAGTTCATTGGAGAATTTTAATTATTTTTAGTAAAATTTTAATCGAATTTAATTATTTATAAAAATTTTTTTACTACATTCTTTATAAGAATTAAAATTTATAAAAACATTCAATTACACTGAAAAAAAATTTATTTGATTCAAATAACCGATTATTTGACTATTATCAAATAAATATTTACTTGAATCAAATAATTTTTATTTGAATCACATAAATTGTATTTGAATCAAAAATTTCAGTATTTAAGGCAAGCACTATTTAATTGATTCAAATAAAAATTATTTGATTCAAGTAAATATTTATTTGATTATAGTCAAATAATCGGTTTTTTGAATCAAATATATTATTATTATAAATATATTATTTAAATAATTAAAAAAATTTAAAACGGTTTTAAATGACAATATTTGAAAATTTGAATTTTCTTAATTCATGCAAAAAATAATGATAGTTAAATATTTATTTAATAAAGCAGTTACTGATGTTTGGAATAATTTTACAATTAAAGACATTCGTAAAAAAGTAACATAACATTTTTTTTAATTACTGCCATTTGTTTGAGAAATTCTGACCTAAGAAAAGAATAAATTTAATCAAACAATTAGCAAAAAATTGAATTCTTTCTAAAAATTTTATTTAAATTGTATTGAAAGTAATTGAATTCTTTCAATAAATTTTGATGTTCATGAAAATAATTAAATTTTTAAAATAATAGATTTTGAAATAATTTTAATTAAAATTTTTAGAAAATAAATAAATTCTTCTCTAAATTTTATTACAATTTTTCTAAATAATTTAATTCAAGGAATTCAATTATTTTTTTCTTAATGGTTTCTGTATAACAAAAGTAAAGTGCGAAATTCGAGTCCAAAATTCAATTTATTATTTTCATATAAATTATGTACAATAATTTTCATTTCAAAAATAGTACAAATCTTGCACATTTTTATTTTTTTCTTTTTCTTAACGGTTTATTATTTTTAACATTATTTAAAAAAAATATTTACATTTTTTATGTAAATTTTTTATCGTTTTATCAGTTTTAATAAGTTTTATCAGTTTTTAATCGTAAAAGTTCGCAACATTTACTCACTACAACAAATAAAAAAAAACTATTATTGTAATTATGTAATTATTTTAAATAAAATTCTTCAAAAGATTTCAATTACTTTTATTTAAATTTTAGTAAAATTTATCGAAAAAATACAATTATTAGTTTTAATAATATTAATTCAATTGAATTATTTTCATAAATTGTGATAAAATTCGTTGAAAGAATTCAATATTATTCTTATAAATAATAAAATTCCTAAAAGGAGTCTAAATATTTTTAATACAAATTTCAATAAAATGACTCGATGAAATAGGAATAATTATTTTTAATAATGTTAAATAAATTTCAATTATTTTCAATAGTTTTGAATAAATTCTTAAGAAAAATTAATTATTTTAAACGTTTTAATAAAAGTTTTTAATTGAATCTAGGTGTTTTAAAAAATTATGATAAAATTCTTTGCAAGATTTCAATGATTTTCATGACATTAATTTTAATAAGATTTTTAAAATCTTTCAATTCTATTGCTTCAAGATAATTGAATTTTTATAAACAAATAATTGAAATTTCTTTACATATTAAAAATAATTGAAGTATTTTGTAGAATTTTATTTAATTTATACGAAAATATTCAACGGAAGTTAGTCACCGTAATTATAATTTTATTTTTAAGATTTAAAGTCCAGCTTAAAGTTTTAAATCATTTTTTTTTTAATGTTAGCTAAAAATTGATTTTCATCTTTTATTATTTAATATATATGCATCTATGATCTTTTTTAATATAATTTTAATAAAAAATAATTTTTAATCAAAGTACACAAAATTTTATTTTACAGTTATTTTTTAGTTCCTTTCAAAAACAAAAAATACATATTTAAGTAGTATTTGTAAATTCTATTATAAAATTAATTTTATTTCTGCGAATGTGTACATACATACATATAGAAAGTTCTTATTCGTCGAAATTCTTTTTAATGTGTATATGCGACACCGGATGTGGCTACCTGCAAACTGCGAGAGTATCAAGTTGCAAATATTATTAAACACTATTATTCAAAAATGTAAATTTGACAATTTTAAAAATTATTTTGACTTTTTGTTGTATTTAGAGAAATATAATAATAATAATAATAATAATAATAATAATAATAATAATAAATATGATAATAATAATAAATATTATTACTATTTATAATGTTATTACTGATTAAATAACAAGGCAAAACAATTAATTAATATTATTTTTTTAAATAGCACTCAGTCCATGTCAACTCATACTTTATTTGTTTATTTATTTATCTAGGAAAGTTTTATGAAAATCGTATGTTTATAACAAATTATCAAAACATATTTAACAATTTTAAAAAATTTTCAATTTTTCTCAATTTTTTTTACATTAACAAATTTACTTAATTCTATAAAAAAAAGTTATTTCTGCTTATAAATATTTATTAGCCATAAATTGATATACATTTTTTTAGTTATTTATTTATTTTAGTTATTTTTTTAGTTGCGAAGGATATCTGTTCTCTCAAAAAAGTATAAATAAATGAAAATTTTTAAAACAGTGTATTTTTAATAACAACTTTTCAAAACATTGTCATTATTTACACTTTAGCAAAGATGATGGAAAAATTTTAAGGAAAACTCATATTTCTGAAAAACTTTTTTTTTTTTTTTGTTAATAAACATTATTATTTCTATTTTTTGTTGTGTAGTATTTGTTAATTTTCCTTCGTCTTTGCTGTAGAGATTAAAAATAATGCCAATTGTTTAAAAAATTGTTATTTAAAACGTTTGTTTTTTTTGAGATGATAATTATTTTTTAGGAAAAAAATTGCGGTTGTGCAAAAAAAATGTTTTCTAAATAAATTTTTTTATTGTCTTTATGTGTAATAATTTGTTAGACAATTTTTTTAAAACTGTTTTTATTTGATGTATAATATATATTTTTATCATGAAAATCGATTTTGCTATTTAGAAGAAAATAAACTTTTTTTCAGTTAAAACTTGGCGTAAATAAGTCTCATCATAGGACAAAATTATTCCTCAAATATGGGGAACAAAATTAAAAAAATTAAACTGGTATTAAAAATGAAAAATTTTTAAATTTTTAAATTGTAATTTCGAAATTTAAACGTAATATAATTAAATATATTATGCTATAAATATTTTTTATTAGATATTGAATATTACTCTGTAAATTTTAATTAAATAAAAATTAAATGTTGTACCTATTTCAAATTACAAATATTAATTAATTAATAAAATAAATATTTCAAATAACATGTTTAAATAAATAATATTTAAAATAATCAAAATAAATATTATTGAACTATGTAAATATATAATATTAAATTATAAATAGCAACAGGTTTCTTTAGCAGAGCGTCTGCGCTATAGACAAAAGGGCGAAATTTGCCAACGTTAGCAAAACTACATTTAATCATTCTTCATATTTATTTCAGATTCATTTTGGTAGCGTCCGGTGCAGTCACATTTCATTTGATAAAAAAGAATTGTACAACGCGTTAGTTACTATAGAAAATTCATTTCAATATAATATTTTCTACATTTTAATTTTTATATTTTAATTTTTAACAATTTTAATATTTTAATTTTTAACAATTTTAATATTTTAAAATAATTTCCATCCCTTTTTGATCCATGTGAAATGAAATTAAAAAAAATTATGTTCGCGAATTAAATTTAAAATATAGGTATTAGTTACTTATTTTTTTCAGTTTTCTAAAAATGTTCAAAGTGAATAAGTTTTTTTTTAAAGTGCAACTGTATATTGATTTCCAATATTTTGTGTCAACAATTTTCATGGACAAAGGATAATTATCAAAGGTATTTTTAACAATATTTATTCTAATTTTTTACAAGGTGCCTAAAAAATCATTATTTTCTATTTCGGTTTTTAATTAAAAAAAGCAATTGAGATTGGTATCCCTTCTCGTTTCCTTCTGGTTATTCAAAATCTTTTTTTATGTAAAATTTCTTAATTTTCAAAATGTTTAATAAATTTCTTGAAAAATATTCAAATATCTTCTATGAAACTTAATAAAACTTCAATTCTTATCAAAATTTTTAAGAAATTTATTGTAAATTATTAAATTATATTCTATAACAATTATAAAATGATGCAATTTGTTTATAAAAATTAATTTATGTCAGTTTTTTAATAAAATTTCTTTAATAAATTGAAATTTATTAAAAAAATTTGTATTACATTCATCTAAAATTTTTTTTTATATTTTCATAAATAATAACTTTCCTTGGAAGAATTCAATTACTTTTATTAATGGTAAAATTCTTAATGGGGCTAATGGGATTTCTATCAATACAATTTTAATATAATATCACAAAAATGTTTAATTTAATTGTTTCCAATTTTCAATAAATTTATTTTGAATAATTTATTTATTTTCTAATTTTTTAATAAATTCTTGGAAACAATTCAATTATTTTCTAATTTTCTAATAAAATTCTTGGAAACAATTCAATTATTTTTAAAAACAGTTTAATTCTTCGCAATTATTTCTATAAATAATAAAATTATATATTCACTAAAATGCAATTATTTTCAATACAATAATTTTAATGAACTTCAATAATGAAAAAATTAATTACAATTTTTAACGGACATGATTATTTTCAAAATATTTAATAATTAAATGTTCAATTTCTAATATTAAGAAATACGATTATTTAAAAAATTTAATAGAAATTGTTCATAAGAAATTCAATTGCTATCAAATTTTCAATTAAAATTATTCAAAAAACTCCATTATTTTGAAAAACATTCAAAGAATCATGAATAAGAAAATTCTTTCAAGGATTTTAATTATTTTTAATTCAATTTTAGTAAAATTTTTCGAAAAATCACAATAATTATTTTTAATAAATTAATTCAAAATTATTATTTTCACAAATTCTGATAAAATTTGTTGAAAGAATTCAATATCATTTTTATAAATAATAAAATTCTTCGAAGGAATCTAAATATTTGTAATACAATTTTTATAAAATTACTAGCAAAACTACACGCGCGCAAGCTCGCGTAAAGTCTTCATTGCAATAATTGTTACTTGAAAAAATTTGCTTTTTAAAATTTAATCAAGATTCTTCATTTTCATCTTGGTAATAAGTTTATTCTAAATTTTTTTAAAATTCAAATATCTTCAAAATTTTTAATTAAAATTCTTCAAAAATATGATTATATTCCAAATTATTTTTTAAAATTAAAATAAATAAAATTCATTAAAAGGGCATTTTCCACGAAAAAATTGAAATTCAAATTGGACTTCAATAATAATTAGAAAAAAATATACAGTATTTTTATTCACAGTAACACACAGACGCATTTTCGTAAAAATCCCCTAAAAACAAAATTTATTTCAATGAAAGTTGGTAAAATTTTCAATTGTTTCAATTTTTTAAAATTATTTTCAGATATACAAGTATATTTTAAAAATCTAAACTCCATTTTTTTAAAAAACAATTTTTCGCAATATCTCAATTAAATTTTTTTAAAAGTACAATACATTTTTCAAACAAAGATTTAGAAACTTATTTTAGTTAATTTGTCCACGGGAATGAAAATTTCAAATAATTTTAATAAAAAAACCTCATGAAATTTTTTTGTAAGTTCATAGAATAATGTATTTTTCAAAATATAATTGAAGCCGCGCGTGGAAGAGGGTCTACTCTCTAAGAACAATGGACCCTATTACATTTATTCTTTTTAAAATTCTGTAATAAAAATTTTATAATTATAATAATATAATGCCCAAGATTATAATGATAACATTTTTATTGACGAATTTGAAAAAGAATATGTAATAGAGTCAATTTTTCTATGATATTAAAATGATATAAAAAATGAGGTAGATCCCTTTCCCACGTGCGGCTTTAATTATATTTCTCGATAATTCTTAAAAATGAAAAAATAAAATTTTTTTATATAAATTTTAACTGCAATTCTTAAAAAATTCAGTTATTTTCCAGAATTTTTGAATAATATTAAAAACTTTCAATTTTTATGAAAGCTAACAAATTAAAAATTTTTTTAATATTTAAATATTATGATATTTTTACAGTAACTTGAATTTTAAAGATTGTAATTTAAAAACTTTTTGAAATTTAATTATTTTTAAAGAATTCTATTTTAATATTTTTAAGTATTATTTTCTAAGGTTATAACTAAAATTCTTTTTTCAATAAATTCTTATCAGAATTTAGTTCTTTAAATGCAAAAGTGAATAATTTCCAATAGAATAATTAATTATTTTTAGAAATTACAACTGTACTTTTTTATTATTAAATTTTTTAAATTGGAGTTAAATTTTCTTTCTGCACTTATTTTATTATTTACAAACAAAAAAATAATGTGTAGAAAATTGTGTAATGTGTATTATTTTTGGTTTTTCCAACTGTCAGGGGAAATAAAAATGATCTTTAAAGAAAAACTTCCAATTCTTTAAATGAAATTAATAATCAAACTTTTCAATGAAGTTAATAAAATTGCTAGATGCTCTAAAAGTATAACAAAAGATAATCCAATAGTGTTTGCAATTAAATATAAATTTTTAATTATTAAAAAAAATCATGAATTTAAGTATACGAAAAAACATTTTTTTCTGTTTTGCAAGAAACTAATGAAAATCATTAAATTAAACTTCTAAAGTATACCATTTGAAAATAAAAATTACTAGTAGATTGTAAGTTCAAAAAATTTGAAATATGTATAGAACTCTGGACAATTTTAAGAAACACAGCTGACTTCACAAACCTCAATTCGCATATTATGATACTTTACAGAGATTTACACAAAGTTTTGGGGTCTTTGCCACCCCATATGACCATCTAGTGTTAAAAAAACCTAAATTTTGGAAAAATTATAAATGATTGCAAAAACTCAATTATATTCACATTTTTTTTAATATTCTCGTTAAAATTTCAAATTTTTTAAAAATATTGTTAACAAAGTTTTTGGCAAAATTCAATTATTTAAAAAACTTTTAATAAAATTCTTTGCAAAATTCAATTTTTTTCAAACATTTTCCTATATTTTATATGAATTCTATAATTTACAAATTTTTTATAATTCCCTTTCTTCTTAAAAATGTTATTAAAAATCGTCAAACGAAATCAATTATTTCCTATTATTAATATGGTAAAAAATAAATTTTATTTTAAAAACAAGGAAAATTTCCATTTTTTAAACTGAAAAAATCAGGAACTTTTAAATGAACAAATACGTGACAATCCTGATCAAGTGTTCAATAAATTTCTCAAGCAAAACAAATAATGAAATACAAATATTTCTTCCCAAAAGTCAGAATAAGAATAATCGTAATCTATGTCAATTATTTGCAAATAACTAAAATTATTATTAAAAAATTGGGATATCCAAAAATTGTTTTATAAAATAAAAAATGTTTTATTTATTTAATTCTTATTATTATTTTGATAATATAGTTTTTAACAAACAGAAATTCTGTAAATATTTTTTATTTTCAAAATAAATATCAAATTTCTTAAACGAAATTAGATTTATAATTTTTTTCTACTTAAAATTTGTAATTTGATTATAAATTGTCATTAAGAAGCAGAAAATGTGTACAATATTTTCTAATTTTAATTTTTTAACTGTTGTTGAATTTCTTTTAGAAAAAATGAAAAGATTAATTACCTAGTCCTAAAATGTTTGTTATATAGTGGTAATTTTAATTAAAAGAAGAGAAATATTGAAAAATAACATTAATATAATTTTTTTAAATTAATAAAAATAGTTTTGTATTATTTGAAAAATAAAAATAATATTTCTAAATAAAAAAATAAATACCTATTATTAAATGTGAAAAGCAAGACTGTAAAAATAAAGAAAAGAAATTTTTTTTAAATTTTCAAAATAAATGTATTTAAATGAAAACATTTATTAAATATTTTTAAAAATAAATGTATTATGAGGAAAAATTTTATTAAAATGCTATTAAAATTAAATTGTAGTCAAAATAATTTAACTTCTGCAAAAAATTTTACTATTTGTAAAAATAATTAAATTCTTGCGACGAGTTATTTAAAATTTTTTAAAAATTCAGACAATAAATATAATATATTTACTTAATATGTAAATTTTTTAGATTTTGATTACGAATATATCAAAAAATAAAAATTTGAAAATAAAAAATTTTATAATTTGCATTATTTATTATAATAAATTGAATGTCACGTTCCGTTTGTTTTGAAAAAAATTTGAAGAAAAATTAATTAATATTTCTTAAAATAAAAAAAAATATATTAATTTTTGTTGCATTAAAACAAATTTCTTCTTCTTGCTTTTTTCCACAAAAAAATTTTTTTGGGCCACGCTAAATTAAGAAAGTTTTAAATCAATATATGAAATAATTAATGATTTAAAAAATTAATTATAAGTTTATTGTTTTCCACTCACGATTTTCTGCGTGCGGTTTTATAATATTGAATTGCACGCTAATATTAACCTAAAATGGCGACTATGAAGATTAAAAAATTTATCAAATACACTTGATACTCGTTACTTGGGGGTTTTCGGGGTCGCTGATTACGAATATGATGTCAGATTTACAAAATTAAAATGGTGAATCCAATATGGCGGATAATTTCAAGATTCATGCAATTTGATCGAATTTTAGGTCCGCCATTTTGGATTTCAAAATCTGACATCGGATTCGTAATCAGCGACCCCGAAAACTCCCAAGTAACAAGTTTTAAACAAATCCGTTGGATTTTTTATTTTCTCGACCGCCATATTGGATCCGCCATTTTGAATTTTGAAAATCTGACATTAGATTCGTAATCAGAGACCCCGAAAACCCCCGAGTAACAAGTTTCAAGCAAATCTGATAAAATTTAAAATTTCCGAATTCGTCATTTTGGGTCCGCCATTTTAAATTTTAAAAAACTGACTTCAAATGCGAATTTTGCGACTCCAAAAACCTTAATAACAATGAAATCACATTTTTTAGAAACTTTTTTTTCTTGGACCGTTTTTGTACCACAAGCGATTTTTAGCTGGACTGCGAAGGGGTTAAATTAATTAATTCTTAATGTTAATTCTTAATTAACTTTAGTTTCTCTTACTTCCATATCGTTTAGAAAAAATAAAATATTTTTTAGTGCATTTATAAATAAGTTATGATTTTTTTAATAAAATGAGAAAGTAGCTGTTTCTTTAAATTCTTATTTATTTTAATTTTAAAGCATATTTTTGTATGTAATAAAATAAGAATTGAAAATTCTTATTTTTTAAAATTATAATTAGTATACTTAAGGCCTCCTCAGGTGAAAATGATTCATATAAATTTTTTTTTAATTTTATCAGAATCACATATTATATTTATTTAATTAAATATTTTTATGATTTTGCTCGTTTTTGTTTTCTAAACTTCATTTCTTAACCAAAAAACAATTTTAATGAGAAAAGTTATCAGCGAAACAGCAAAATTTGATTTGATTTTAACGATATTTTATGAGCTTTTCAATAGAATGAAACCCTTTTTCTGGTTCTATTTTAGGTGAGACTTAAGGTGACAATTTTTCTATTTTAGGTTCAAAATCATCAGGAGGAATACTAAAAGCAAATGTAAAAAGAAATTAAATGGATAATCACTTTTCAAATATTGGTCTTATTGGTGACCTAACAAAGAAAGCATTGACGTCTAATATAAAACACTGATGAAGGATGGATTATAGAATAACTTTTGGGCATTTTTATATATTTAGATAAGCAAAAAATAAATGTAAGGTAAGAGCTTACATTTATTGGTGTTAAAGGTAAGAGCACTGTTATTGATATTAGTTCTAAGAATTAACGCATGATACCAATATAAGTATCCAAGCATTTTAAGGGAACATATCCTTTAAAATGGACTTATTTGAAAAAGGCTGTCGTAACCTTTTTATATAACCTTTTTTTTGTCCACCATCTTGGATCTTCCATTTTTGAATTTTAAAAATTTGATAACAGAAACGTAATTAGCCAACTTTAAAAGCCCCGAGTAACAAGATTCAAGCAAATTCAACATATTTAAATTTTTTTCGTCCGCCATATATAATCTGTCATTTTGAAGATCTGTAGAATGATTTTAATGATACTCACCTGCATCAATATAATAGTGCAATTATATACCGTCAAAAACTACAATACCTACTGTGGCCCACAATTTTCCAAATGCTTCATTCTACAAAAAGCTTTGTATTATTTATTCATTTAAATTTGATGAAAGATTTCTTCTTGGAGTAAAAGTAGCAATACCACACAAAAAACGATTTAAACACATAATTTAATAAATGAATTTATTTCATTATTAATCCAAATTGTGCTTAGATAACGAAAATACTTTTCAGGAAATAATAAAATTAGAAAAGGTAGTGGACTTTTCCCTATACGTAATTATTAACTTCAGTTACGTGAAAATTGTGTCATATAAATAAAGATAGAAATTGGAAAAAACGTTTGTTTAGAAAAAGGAATAAATAAAAATAATTAAACTGAAAATTTATAAGATATTAAGTCCCTAGTATTTTAAATACAATTTTTTTTCTTTTAATAAATTCTTTTAATCTATCAAAAATATTCTTAATAATAATGTACAAAAAATATATAACTATAATATATAACTTAGTTTCGCCAAGTTTACGTGGGCAACTGCCCAGTTTTCCCTTTGTCGATTTTTTTATTGATTAACAATTAGGAAGGGAAAAATCCTCATTGCAGTTTATTGCACTTAGTTATTGCTAAGTGAAATTCTGACAGTTTGCAGAATTTGGTAATTAACCCATCTAAAAATGCAACACTTTGCTTTTGAGCAAGGATTGAAGTTGACTTAGAGAAACCTCAGCTTTCAATATTAAGAATTAAACAAAATTCAATCTTGCTTAATTCCTTGTGATAAATTAAAATGTGGGTTGTTAACAAAAAATCACTTTGTGCTGCAATTATAATATTTTATATTGTGTAATGATGTTGAGTGTGTTTACGGGTTAATAACTATTAATTAAATGGATTTTATAATTCAAATAAAATTCACTGATTGTATTGAATTATAAAAAATTGCGAATTTGATCGTAACAATTACAATTTTTTTCCATAATTAACTCTTGAAAATCCTGGTAAAAACATGAAAATAACATGTCCAAAATAACTATTTAAACAAAATTTTTCAGGTGGTTGTTGTTTACGGCTTATAGTTAATTGTAAAGCGTTGTAAAGTCATGACATGTTTATGAAAAGTTTCTTTTGGACGAACAGAAGAAAATAAAAAAAATTGGGTGATCAAACTTTCACATATTATTAAATAATGGAGCTTATTCTCCAGAGCCCACAATTCCCCAATCTCCCCTAATAATAGCACTAATTCAAAGAACATTACTGTAAAACCAACCATATCTATGACGGATAAAATACTTCATTTTTAATCACCTGTAATAGCATCATTCAAAAATCATTAATTTTTACTCATCGAGTAAATACTCGATAAATACATAAGATTGGATGGTGTACGATTTAAAAACTGTATCAAACTTACAAACCTTAGTTACCTCTTTATTATAAAGTGATTAAAAAGTTTCCGTGAAATTGAAATTTAACTTAATAAGAATGTTAAGAAACGATTTAAATAAATTATTAAATAGAAGAATTTATTTCACCCTTAATTTAAATTGCACTTTGATAACAAAATGCTCTTCAGCAAATAAAATAAGAAAGGTAGTGAATTCTTCCCTATACGTAACTATTAACTTCAGTTACGTGAAAATTGTGTCATAAAAAAATAGAATTTGGTATAAATAACTGTTTAAAAAAGCAATAAATAAAAATTAATTAATTAAAAATTTATAATATATATTTTAAGAAACCCTTAGTATTTTTAAATACAACAATTTCTTTTAATCTGACAAAATTATTCACAGAATAATATATGCAATTTTAATATATGTTTTTAAAATTGGTGTATGTATGTGTATTTGTCAATTTTTATTACTCACTTTTAAAATGCTTGTTTCCTTCAATATTAATATGCTGTCAATGTTGTTGATTTCTATGTGAACTTTTTATTCTTTATTCAAATAACTTAAATGTCAATTTTAGAATTATAAATTGAGACCACCTTTTATGTCTTACAAAAATTAATCAAAACAAGTCTATATGACTAAAATATATAATCATTTCAGGTATACTTGCCTGACTTTAACTGCCTTTTAACTTAGTTTCGCCCAGTTTACGCGGGCAACTGTCCAGATTTCTCCATTTCCATTGTTTTCATAGAATGACAATTAAGTGGGAAAATCCTCATTAAAGTCTTTTTGCACTTAGTTGTTACTAAGTGAAATTCTGACAGCTTGCAGAATATGGTAATGGCTACATCTAAAATGTAACACTTTGTCATTGAGCAACAATTGAAATCAACTCAGAGATAACTCAGCTTTTAATATTAAGAATAAAGAAAATTCTATCTTACTTAATTATTTGTGCTAAATTCCCGATTAAAAAGTGGGTTGTTGAGAAATGGTTTTTTTTTTGCTGAAATTATGAGTATCGATACTACAAATTAATATATGTTTTTGTGTAATAATGTTGAGTGTGTTTTTAGGTGAATATTAACTAAATGGATTTTACATAATTCAAATTTAGGTGAATATAAAAGTTGCAAACTTAATCGTAACAAAGAAAAATCTTTAACTTATCATTTAATAATATTCAATTCCCGTTTCATATCTTAAAAATAAAAAAACCAAGTGAGAATTTGCAATTTCTTCAAAACATTAACAGTTTACTTTAGTTGTATGATCGGATAAATCTATTTTTTAAATAATAATTGATTAAAAGAATTCGATTTGTTTATGTCAATAATTATATATTTCAAAATAATAGTGATTATACATCAAGAATATTGAATTTACTTTTTCTCTAAAGTAGAGTGTGTACTTTTTCTTAATAGTAATAACATCCATTTATCATAGACTTCTATTTAAAAGAAAAGTTGTCTCAACTTACATTCATATTTTATTAACTTTTAAAATAGAACAATAATAACGAAAATTGATATCAGTTATATTTAAATTTTTGATTACGCTATAAACTGTTCTTAAATTAACATTCACTGTTTTCTGTATAGAGGCCATCCGCATATTACGTCACACTATTTTTGGACCTTTTTAACCCTCCTCCCCTATGTCAATCTCTTTCACATACATTAGCACCACTTTTTGTACTCGTATCACAAATTGTTTGGCCCCCCTCCTCTTTAAAGTGTGATATAATATGTAGATGGTCCCATAATATCGATGAATCTATAAAGTGCTTGACTCTAATTGCTTCAAGAGATTTTTTTCTTCTAAAACTTTTCTTGTAAGATTTGTACACTCATCAATATATTGTAAATGATTTTTAAAATCTTTGTAATTTTTTTCGGCAATCTCATTGTCATGCATTGTAATTAGAGTTCCATCATTTTCATACTCAGAAAGTGCTTTTTGAATATTAACAAGAAATACTTTGTAATATCGAATTGCTTGAATCGGCTTCTGTGTACAATATAGAATAGACTCAAATTTATCGCTAAAGTTGATTAGAGTATTATAATAGACTTGTTTAAGATTTAAGTATATATCACGAGACGATAAATTATTCTGAAACAATTAATAGAATGTGTTTTTCATTTGTATAGTGTTATATCAAGAGGTTATTGTTTAATTTTAAAACCTCTTGATATAACACTATACAAATGAAAAACACTCATTTATTTTAGCATAATTTTTTCTAATCATAGGTGAACGCTTATAAAAACATTAAGGTGAATTAATTGTTTGTTTATAATAAAATCTTGAGATTTGTAACTTAAGAGTGTTCGATGGTCCTGAAATGCTTAAGTTATGTGTGATCTACAGTTATTGCCTGTTACAAGCTCCAATTAGTTTGTTTTTAAACCGTCTTCTAAAATGTTCCTTAATTCGATTCGCGAAGGCACTAAGATGCCTGAGTCAGAGAGACCATATTCAATGTTGAGGATTTGCTTTTTTCTTTGAAGTAATTGCCAATAAGTCATGTTTAAATGAATAAGGGATTATATTAAAGGAAATCAATAGATAGTCTAAAAGCAGTGAAAATTAAGTAATCAAATCGTAAATGCTAATACAGAGCAGAATTCAATTCAATGTAAAAGGTGCAATTTTACAAATTGTAACGATACAACTCCTTACAAATTTATGTATGTTTGTGTTTTTATATGCAGATATAGAGAACATATTTCACTGTTATTTTAATCATAATGCTAATCGTCTCTAGGGACAACTATGAAGAACAAAAGTTGTTCAATTGTATTTGTGGTTAGTTTACACCCTGAGCATATTTGTATTCATGTTATACCTGTTAATTTTAAATGTAAAGTTGGTTGATTGGGGCACGATATGTAAGCTGTTTTTTTCAATTAATGAGTATATCCAGATTTCAATAGTGATCATAGGACTCCAATGGGGTTGTTGATTGTCAGAGATTCTTATTTCGCAGCTTTTTAGTGTTTCTATTTTAGCTTTACTTAGTAATTCTGATTTATAACATGGAACTAACACAGAGTCGTATATTACTGGATTGGGGAGGTTTTTGTGGAGTTTGTAACTCCTCATGCATTTTATAGAAAAGGTATTGCTCTCTATCTATAAAAGGTGTGTCTGAAGTCGTTATTACTTTTTCTCCTTTTATTTGTGAATTTGCTATTAATATTTTTCCCAATGTTCATTAATTTTGTTCAAATTGATCGAGAAACTAATTCTTCTTGTGCTTTTTTTAGCTATTTTGTTAAAAGTTGACTATAAGTTAACATTCTGGGTTATAATTTCCCTTCTTTGGCACTATACATTACTTGTAATGTCTGTTCTAATCCTTGTTGATAGCTATCTAGTTGGTCTTCACAATTATGTAATGTAGATTGAATCCAGATAGAATAATTATTTTTCGTCTAAAAGTCGGTCGAAATTTTATACTCAGTTTTGGTATAATATCTAATTTCTCCTGACATTGCTTAGTAGATGATTTTTAAAACTTCCTGTATCTAAAATTACTACCGTGCCTCATGTTGCTACTATTCTTTGTAATATTTAATTTAATCCTTTCACAAGGTTATTATTTATTCGAAGAAATAATACCGAATTATTAAGGAAACTAGAGCTTACCGTTTGTAAATACCCACATAGTACAAAAACTTCCAGAAAACTTTCAGGAAGTTTCCCGTGGCAACCTTTGGAAGTTACCCTTGGTAACTTCCAGGAAATACTATAATGTCCGCAGGTTAGAAGCTGCTCATGGGAACTTCCTGGAAGCTTCCCATAGAAACTTCATTTTTTGGGTGATAACTGTAAATCGCACAAAATCTAAAAAATTAAGAGACCATTGAATGTTGTTAAAGAAACTAATTCCTGTACTGAATTAAATTAACTGTAAATTTAATTAAATTATATATTTGGAAATCTGAGTGTTGTAATTTATAAATATTGTCTAGTTCCTACTTTTCATTTTAATTGGATAAGACACAATAAATTTAATAGTTTGAACAATAATCTACTAATTTGTAGGCAGTTATGAACAGTAAATTTTTATTGTTAAACACCGTCCGAGTCTGGATGCTTAGTTCAGGTAAATAAGTTCTAACCGTAGCTGATAGAAGCCCTTAGCAAGACAAGAAATAAGTATTCTACTTAAAAACTTTTATGCGTTATTCATGCGTTGTAATAAAATAATAATTTATTTTTATAAATTTAAATGCCTACCTTTGCTCCGGAATTGATTCTTTGTTGAAAATCATTTATTTCCTTTTGACGTTGAGAAGAAAGAAAATGTTTTAAGATCCATTTATATCGGGATATTTCTTCATTCTTATTTAATAAAAATGTCTTTATTACATTAATTCGTATGTTTTCATTGATTTCAAATGTTTTATTTTTAGTTCTACAGACTTCAAATTGTTTTATGTCTTCTCTTAAATTCATTAAACAATTTAGAATTATCCTATCTATGTTTACAAGTAGTTTATTATCAGAAGTAGATTGATTATACAATGAAATTACATATTTTATTTCGTTATTGTAAGTAGTCATGCTTCTATCGAAAGAAATATTACCAGAACAATTGCCAATCAAATATCTGTTGCTATATAACTCATTTGCAAATAAGTTGTAGTTATAATTTATTGAATTTTTCATTCCGGTTAACTCCTGACATTCCTACAATTCCAAAAAAAGTTTAATACTTTTCAGTTTTTGTATTTTATAAAAGTTATTTCATCACAAACCAAAAAATATATTTATAATATCAGGCTTTTAAAATGGGTTCTTTATTTTCGATTTGAAGAGGCACAAAGCTACCAGAGTTCTGTTTAATTCTGCGAGATCGTTATCCTACTTTTAGAAGTTACCTTTCTACTCCGTTAATAAGTTATTTTGAAGGTGTAAGTTGCTTTTTTAACTTGTGTTCTTTTTGTCAGAAAAATTCTTGTATTTAGGGTAAAAAACAATTTTCTAGCACTTGTTATTCGCAACAGACCGGTTATTTTAATATCAAAAAATTTCAGATTCATTAACTTTGAGATTGCTCTTTAAATTTGGCACGAAGAGGCACCAATTTGCTACGGTCTATAAGTCCTTATTCAATTATGTGGGGTCGTGATCCTATTTTAAAAATATATCGTTTCTGCTTTATATTTGTGTAATTGTGAGAAGAAAAATGTTTAACTGAAGGTAAGTATAAAAGATTTGTTTCACATAAATTGAAGTTAATTCAAATTAAAAACGTAAGATACAATATTTTTAGTTTGTTCGGAAAATAAAAATAAAAGTTGTGTTAATTTAGTGGGACGACACAGCATACTTACAAACTATTGACGCAACGTTGATACACTCTGCTTGACGTTGGAGAAACAATTTGGTTCTGTGCTGTTCACAACCAACGAATGTTTCTGTTTTAATTTTCGAATTTGAAAGTTAGGTCGCAAGCCACCATACCGGGATGGCACAGGTGCTACACGCACAGACTGTCCGGTCAGAGATAAAAATTTAAAAAAATAAAGTTTATTTATTTATCCTGATTTTCACGCAACTATAGCTTCACACAAAATTCAACAGTTAGAAGGTTCTATCGTGGTTTTTTGTACCTTTTTCGTATTATATTAGTTTATTGCTCAGTTCAATACGGGGCGTTGACGGACAATTATGCAAACTTTTAATTTTCTAACTTTAGGAGTAGGGTATAATGAGCGGAATAATGACGTAGCGTTTGATAACAATTTGGTGGACTTCAAAAAATCTCCTAACGTTACCAGACAAAACAATTTAGACTTCGCTGTTCACAATTAACTTGTCTTTTATTGCTCTAATTTTCAAATTTGAAAATTGAGAGTCGCGAGCCACTATACCGGAACGGCGTGGGCGCTACACGCACGGACTGGACGATCGGAGACAATAATTAAAAAAATAAAATTAATTTATTTTCCCGATTTTCACCCACTATAGCTTCACTTGTACTTCGTCGGTTAGGTTTTAATTTTATCGTCCGCCTTGGTATTATACCAGATATTTCACTGGTTCTACACGGGGGTCCGAAGCGCAGACGGGCTTAATCTTGTCTTTCTCAAGTCTCGGAACACTTGCCAAGCTAAAGCCAGGAAAGGTGTTGCTCGGAAGAGTCAAGAAGTTGTACTGCATTGATTTGAAATTGTCGACTAGCGTCTAGTCCATGTTTTGTCTCCGACGAGGGATAATTTTGTCAATTAAGAATTTTCTAACCTTCTTTTTCTTAGGAGAAGGAATGAATGCGCGGCCCATTGGACGTTGCGTTTTGCTGAAAATTTTGATTCTCACGACAGCTATCGTGAGAACAGAAATGGTCTAAAATTTGATCATTATCTGAAGTTATTTTCAGGACTAAAAAATTCCTTATAATTATATTATTGTTTATGTTTATTTTATTATATTATTTTTAATAATATAATTACAATTCTTAGTTATGATGTTCCAATAGAAATACAACAATTTAGCTGTTATTATATTGTCCTAACATGTATAAGTTACAATTACATATATGCACTTAAATATAATGCACGTATAACTACAACTTATAGTCCTCTTTCATTATAAAACAGCATTTATCTAAGTTAAAAAGTTTAGCTATAAGACCAATGGTATATTTTTTAGAATCCTGTATTATTTGTATACAGATGCCGTAGCCATCCGAGCACATGCACAAACACTATGTTGATAGCTCGTATTCCTGACATTTATCATTTTTCTAAAAATTTCCCTTTCCAATAACTTAGGCTGCGATATTGCGCCATTATATATATATACATAAATATAATCCATTACAATTTTAAGGTTATTTGGTGCGTTGTTGCTGCAATGTTAGTATTCGTAATTAAGCTTCGTAATATTGCTGCAACAATTGCACCTACTTGATACATGCCACAATATTATAATTATAGTATTAAGTATTCGATAAATTAATAAAACTCAGTTGAAAGCATTAGGGCTGACGAAGAAATTCTTATCGGGGTGTCAGGTGTCCGGCATCTAGGCCTCGCTAAACTGCAGCGAGCGTCGATGCAAAAAGAATTAATTGTTATGCGATGTTACCGAATAAAATTTTTTAATATTCCTACGCAACATTTACAAGTATGTAAATAATAATATCATTCTTAAAATTAAACAGTGTACTACCTATACAGACTATGCGGTTGAGAAACAAGACTCACAAATAGTTTAATTTTTTAATTAACTAAAACCTTACTAAAAGCAGCTCTTGCATGACTCTGTCGGTTAAAAGAATTTTATTTTATTTTTCGTCCGCTTTTCGCGTTATGCTAGCTTTGCAATAGTTTTACGCGGCTAACTTGATATATCTCAGAAACTATTTTTATAATTAAAGATATAAATAATAATTATATTGTAAAAAAACAATTTTTATTCATAAGTATAATTCATTTATAGATAACTGTTTAATAGAAACCGTTTGAATAATGACCATATTGGTCCTACATTAATATAAGTTACTGAAATATGTAAGTAACAGTAACAGTCTTAACTTACAGTCCGCTATCATTTTATTGTTAACAAGGAGTTACAATAAAATGTTCAGCTATTATCAAATTTATATTTTGTTAATTTGAAATAGTGCATTAAACAAAATAAAAGATGTATGCAACAAAAAAATAAATGAAGTATTCAAAAATTAAAATTTAAGCTTTTGATATTGATTTAAACATTTTTCTATTGATAATCATCTATAGAATCTATTACTGAACGCGCCATTGAATTAATGCGCTGTAGTTGTATCCTCAATGAACATTCACAAACACTTTACTGTTTTAAAATTTTATATTATTACAAAAAGAAGGCCAATTATTGATCAATATTTCACAATGATATCCTCGATGGCAATTTTGGGTGATATTTGTCAATCTGAGACAAATTTTTAATATTTATAAAAGGCAGGTCGAAAAATTGGAATTGGATGGTCAAGATTTTTTATTTTAGTTGGGCAGCCTCCAATAACCGTATTTCAAAATCGTAATAATTTTGAAATTGTCAATCGTAGAAATTTTCAAATCCTAATAACCAACAATAAAAACAATAACCATAACAATATTAATATAATTTATAACAATATGATTTGTAACACCTATTCTCATAAAAACCGATACATGTGGCTATTACTGTATTTAGAAATTTATAACATGAAATGTGATCGTTAAAAAGAGAATAAATTTAATAAAGAAATTTTCTTACCACGCTCACAACAGCAAATGTCATCAAGAAAAAAATTAAACTAACACAGAATACAATAATGTGTCCAGAATAGTTCATTTTAAAATAAGTTATACTTTACTTTTTCTTGATGAAAAATATTTATATATTTGTATGAAAAATTTATATATTATTTTACTTCTCAATATTCTGTCAGTTCTCGTATTTTTGTTTTGGTAGATCTATAAATAAAATTTTGCACCAAGTAAGTAAATCGTGTATGAAAATCGTGAGTTATTAATTTTGTTGTGTTCTGAAATTAATGTTAAACAATGTATTCCGTATTTTTTGAATCGTAATATTTTTACCTTGAAGTTATTATTCGCATCATATTTACGACTTAAAAAACTTTTCTGTTGATTTTAGATTCTTTTATTTTAACTTTAAATTCTTTTATTCTTATATATTTGACACACAAATTTCTTCATATTTATTTCCACTTGTTTTATTTTCAAAATGTTTACTTTTAATACTTTTATTTTACAATTATTTCATAATATCATTGATATTTAGTGTTATTTACTTTATTTTAAATATTTTCTTTTTAATTCTTTAACCTTTTAAATTTGACACTTTAATTATTCTTATATTCAAATATATATTTTCAAATTCAACCTTTGAAACCTTTTTTTATTTTTTATTTATATTTCTCTCAATTAAAAATTCACCTTTCTGAACAAACTTTTTATTAAACTCTTTAAACTTATGAGAAATATCTCTACTTTAATCTTCACGAAATACCACGGCTAACTTGACAGACTAAGACTGCATGCTTGCAGATTTAGACAGTGGTATGATCCGAGTTCAGTTACTTGGATGCACTACTCCTTATATTGAGCAATTTATTTTATTTTGATATTTTCTAACTATTTTTCAAAAAGGCCAATAAACTGTTTTCCAAAAAAAAGGAAATCAACAAAATTTCATCTAGTGTGTAATTGTTGATGTAATTTTGATTTTACAGTATTATAATTAATTGTTTTTAATATAAAAAGTTATGGAATTAGGCAGTAACAGTTTAAACTTAATAGTGTTAACTTTGATAATATTTATGTAAGTGTTATTGGTGTCACAATAGTTTCATTTATCCTCGAACTTTAAAGCATTTCCTTTAATATTATATAGTTTACTAACAGAACAGCAGTTGTACTGCGAATTTTAAAAATTCGTTCTAAGACTCTATTACTTTCTTCTAAATCTGGAGTAAGATTATGGGTTAGCAGAGGTGGTCGTGGGAGCAGAAGTAGAGAAGAATCTATAGGCCCATTGGATGATGTAATTTCTTCTGACTTTGGAGAATTTGCAAAATATCCAGGGGTGTTCCACAAGATATCCAAACCTCCGCTTCATAGGATATTTTCAGAATATCATCAGGATACCAGAACATCTTCGAGATATGCAGTGGACATCCTTAGGATATAATCAACATATCTCTAGAATGTCCTGAAGACATTAATAGAATCTCAAAGAAATGCACATTCATTAGATATCTCTTGATATCCTATTGACTCGTTCAATTTTTAATAGTGTTAGATATAAATTTATGTATTTATTAACAAAGTAAATTAATTTTTAATCTAATTCCACTTTAAACTATATATATTTTAACAAAACACTTATGTAAGCGTAATTGCTCTTCATAATATTAATTATTTCAAAGGTAGTGAATCTTTTTCTTTATTTTACTATTATTCAGTGAATCTGATTGGACGGTATTTATTCATAAAAGACAAAAAAGAGAAACTCTCAATAAAACACTTTTTAATTTAACTTTAGATTCGTATAATATTTATTAAAATATCCTTATTTCACCCAAACACGATAACTAGAATTATTGAATAACAATTATTTTTTTATAATAAAAATATTCTTAATGTTTATTTAAAAAATACATTTAAATTATTTTTCTACACCCAAATTATCGAGAAATCATACAATATTTATTATTATTACAATTATCATTTATATTCAATTAGCAAAATCTTCAAGTTATTTTGCTAATGTGTGTTATTGGATACACAACTGCTAGAGATAAATTTATGCTTTGTTTCAATATCTATTTCCTTGATTGTTCCTGTAGTTTTTCTCATTAATTAAATTCGAAATTCAATTTTTAGGGTCACTGAATTTAAATCTGACCTCAATCTGACAAATAAAACTTTCTTAATTAATTAAACACCTTATTAATTTTTCAATGCACCACCAAATGAAAGATGTCATTTAATAATTTCTCTTTTAATTATTTCTCTGTAGAACTTTCAAAATCACAATTTTATTTTATTCACCGTTTAGACGGTATTTTATATTGAAAAGATGATAAAAGAAAAAAGTTGTACTTAGTCGTAGGTAGTAATGAGACACTTCGGTTTTATGAATAGTAAAATTTTTTTTAAAATCCCTTTTTTGTTATTTTACTTTTAAATAAAAATTTTGTACTCCTTGTTTTAGTAAATAAATAATCAAATTTATTTTTAACAAACTGGTGGCAGCGGTCAAGCTCTGGTTTCCTTAATAAAGCAGACCCTTTTCCTCGAATACAAAACAATCTTGTCGGATGTGTGTAGCCACTTGGACAAGTGAGAGGATTTCATATTTTTTTATTACATTATGTCAGGAAGGTTGATTCTGATTTGAAAAAGCAATTTATAATTTCTGGTTTGGGTCTAAGAAAGTTTCCTTCCACACAGTTAAAAAAACGCCAACTTAAATTTCTTATTAAAAATTGATTATACATATATAAGTTAAAATTAAATCATCTCAAGGTAAATCAGGCCCCCGGAAATAAAAAATTATTTTAAAGGTAGTGGATTCTTTTTTAAGTTTGTTATTTATTCAACAACTAATTAATACATATTATAATTACAATAATTATTGATGAAAATCCCCTTTTTTGTAAATATTAACTTAAAATTTCTTTAAATTGACAAGTTAACATAACATCTATCGTATTCCCATTGACAATTAACTATTAGACAATTTCATATTATTATGTTGTTCTTGTAAAAAAATGTGTGTAAGATGTGTGTGTGTGTGAATGCCTAATGTTTATAGAGTGTTTAAATGTTTAAACTCAATAAACTTACATAGTTTTACTCTTACAGGAATAAGGGACACAAAAGTCTCTTGATTCATTCAATAGGTGCCTCACACATATGGCAACTCTTTATAATGCTTTTTATTTCTTTTCATCTTTTACTCATCTTAATGATTTTTTATTTGCTTTCGTTAGTCTTCATATTACTATCTTTTTATATTGAATTTATATTGAATTTATACAAAATCGCTTCAAAATCAATTTTAATATTTCCAATAACGGGATCACCGAATTAGAAACTTGTAATTAATTCTAATACTGTCAATGTTACAAACCGGTAAATTAATTTATTAAATGGGTTTTAGAGATGGCCTTTAATTATTCTATTTGGGGAGGCTCCAAGCTGCCAGAGTTAATACTCTGTTTATTATTGCGGGATCGTTATTCCTACTGTTTTAAAAGTTTACGTTCTGCTTTGCTTGTTATTCAATTTTAGAAAAGCTACCGGCGGGGTTGCTCTTTTTGGAATCACTAAATTGAACCTCCGTCGGGCAAATTTTACGTTGTTTTATTGTCTTTAATATTCTTTTTAATTAACAGAAAATTTATTGATTTTGAATCGCGAGCAATTAATTTTTTTCTTTATTCGCGAGATTGCACTTGTGGGTGAACGGTCGCGGGCAATATCCATGCTACCGGCCGTTCCTCCTTTGTGTAAACTCACTTGTGGATCTATTCCTAGGAAAACTGGCGCGGGCAATATCTATGCAACCGGCCGGTTATGTTAATAACAAAATTTAAGAACTGTTAATTAGATTAACAATTCTACAATCTCACCAAAATCAGCCCGCACTGGACTCCACCGTCTCAGAGAATTTAGGGATTTAACGTCTGCCCTAAATTCCAACGATAAATTCGGGTTCCGGGTCGCGGACGGGCGAATCGCGAATTTCTCCGTCCCAAAACACTTACTAGGTTAGACCCAAGAGAGGTGTTTTCGAGAAGAAGCGAGAAATCGTACTGCAATGATTGAAATTGATCACATGATACTTTTTGAGAACTTATTTTAAAATAACTGTGAAATAAAAAATAATTACATTATTTTAATTAATAAAATTATAATTAATCCCAGTTATAATAATAAATATAATTTCTTTATTGTAATTATATTATTCCTACTTTTTATAGGTTGTTTGCATGTGTATTTTTCATATTGAGTAACGCATGGACACACATACATACAACTTAATGTCCTCCGGCATTTTGTTGCAACAAAAATGTTTACAACAAAATGTTTAACTATTGTAAAGTTGTAGTATGTGCCTCTAACTTTATGCATAGCATAAGACATGAAAGCCTCGTGGCTTTGAGTCAGCGCTTGCTTGTGTGCCCGTAGTATGGAGGCTGTGAATGTATTAGTGCCGTAGCCGGGAAAGTCAGCGATTGTTTTGGCGCCTATAAACAGCGGTTACACAGTTCTGTGTGTTGCCGCCGACCATCCTAACACACGTACAACCTCACAACGCATTTCTTAGTCGACGTTTTAGTATTTAAAACCACGCTAGAACTTTAAATTGTTAACAAAAAATTTTTAATTTAACAATTGAATTTATGTACGTATGTTGGCTGCAAAATTGTGCCAATCAGCGATGTTGCTGCAGTGTTAGTTGTCACCACTTTTGGTTTCGTAACACTGCTGCATCATTTATTATTTTAGAAAATAGAAAGTATATATATATAATATTATGATTATTGTTAAAGAGCAATAATATTCCGAGCTAAGAGCATTTGTTGGACCTCGACAATTTCTTATCAGGGTGTCGGGTGTCCTCACAGCGATCCCTTGTACTTTACAGGCCGCCTTGACGGTATGGTTGCCATTTTATAATTTCGCATATATTAACAGTCGAAGAATGCAAAAAGGAGATAAATTTTTAAGATATTACTTCATACAAAACAACAAACAAAACTTGTTTGTTGTGCTGGTAATACAACAAACATAATAATCGTTTGCTCTGCGGAAAATATTAATATAGACTCCTCGATAATTCCACCTGAAAAATCGGTCATACCCTGGAAACCATCTCATATCGTTAAAGGTGGGAGAAACTTTTGCACACGGTCTGCCAAACTTCATTGTTACCAAGGAAGCTTTTTGCAAGCTTGCAAATTCCTTGAAAAGTGACGTGATAGAATTCAATGTTCTCTATGCGGTATTGGACATGTGTATATGTGTTCTTCTTACTAGTATTTACTAATACTTTTAAGTTATTATGTGGGTGATTATTTTCATAAAATCGACAAATTTCTGAAACGATTAGGACGAATATTATATTCTTTAAAATGAATTTATTGTCCATAGTTTGTTTAATAATATTTTAGTAATTCTTTTTGAAGCCAATGAATTCTTAATTGAGCATTTACAAATTTAAAGTTGTCTTATTTGAAATCAGTAACTTATATGAGGCATTTCATTTCAAACCGTTCCACCGACAAAAACAATCGCAAGGAGACATATTTTCTAATCATTTTTATTATATAATTCTTTAATTGTTTATAATATATTATACACTGATTCAAATGAGAATTTCATGAGCTTTCTATTGCTATTTTTATTATTTTAAATTTTTGCCAATTTCGTAGAGAAATTGCTGTTTGAAATGTTAATCTCTTAATATCTTAAAACACCCCCCCCGCCGATTTTTATCAAAATTATATGATAATAAAGCGTAAATTCCCTAGTTTCTATTCTCATTTGATATATTATGGACATTAGATGGGATTAATAGAAAAAAATTGTTTAAAAATGTGTTTTTGATAAATTTGACAAATAGTACGAAATTGAATGTAAGTTGAATGGGTTAAGGTTCAACTTCAAACTATTTGTCAAATTTTTCAAAAACACATTTTTTAAACAATTTTTTTTCTATTAATCCCATCAAATGTCCATAATATATCAAATGGGAATAGAAACTAGGGAATTTACGCTTTATTATTATATAATTTTGATAAAAATCGGCGGGGGGGTGTTTTAAGATATTAAGAGATTAACATTTCAAACAGCAATTTCTCTACGAAATTGGCAAAAATTTAAAATAATAAAAATAGCAATAGAAAGCTCTTGAAATTCTCTTTTGAATCAGTGTATAACATATTATAAACAATTAAAGAATAATATAATAAAAATTATTAGAAAATATGTTTCCTTGCGATTGTTTTTGTAGGTGGAACGGTTTGAAATGAAATGCCTCATATGCATAAATCTTAATGTTCATTTACTATATTTGCTTCATCACAACTAAAATATTCTAAAACAGGACATTTTTCTTCTTAAATTTATTGTTGAATGTTATATTATATAATATAATGCTATTTTGAAAGTTTAAAGTTTGTAATTATTAAAAGTATGCTAATTTGAAAAAAATAATTGCTTTGCAAATCAATTTGGAGTCATCTTTTGGACTTTGACAAACGACGTCTTAGTCGTAGGAAGATTCAAGCTTTTCCATAATTTTTATTTAAGATATTTAAAAAACGTATTTTTATTTCAAATTTGGAAAATACAAAAATTTTTATCAATGTAAAATATTATTTTTTAAGTTCTAAACATCTTTGAAATTAATATGCTATATTGATAAAACAAATTTTTAACAATGACTTCGTGAACTGGTTGCTAAATTTTACGATTCAACTATATACTAATTTTTATATATTTTAAGATGTTTGAAATCATGTTGCTTTTAGTAACAGTTTCTCAAGTTTTTTTTACATGAGACCATCCAATCAAAGATTTTTTTAACGTCTTGTCTGAATGGGGAAGGAGAGTAGCCTATAAACGGCCCCTTCTTTGAATGATCAATCACCTATTATTCAAAAGGTTGAAATATTTTACAGCAATCTTAAAGGTCTAATTTCCTAAGAACTTGGTTATTTCAGTAACAATAATTAAAAAATTAAATATAGCTTCTTTCATATTTAATAATTAAAAAATTTATTTGACTGAAATTCCAATAGCGTTCTTAGTTGGAGAGTCAAAGTCACGAAACATGAGCAGTAAAAATTGAATTTTTAGGTATTTATGCTCTACTGAATAACAGGAATTGATGTATGAATGAAGAAGGAGAGTAGCCTATAAACGGCCCCTTCTATGATTGTAGAAATTGAAAATTCTTTGAGGAGGTTTTATTTCTTAATGACAAATAAGAAAAAAGCTACAATTTTGTTATTTCTTTAAAAATAATAAATATATATAAAAATATGTATATATAGAATATAATAATATAAAAACTGGGCAGGTGTTAGGATAAAAAATTTTTTTGCTTCAGTATAGCCGAAGTTATTTTTAAAAATTTGTTCTGATATAAGTAGAGAAACATCTCACTCAGATCAGATGACGTTCCATATGCAAAATAGAAGAACAAAGGAAATAAGTAAATAAACAGTATATTAGTATTAAATTTTAAGATATTATTTGAAGATCATGTTTTGAAAAGCTAATAAATCCATTTTTTTATAAAAATTAAAAAATTTTTGCATGTGTATGCTAAAAATTAGCATACACTTAATATTTACAGAGCCTCATAAATCAATCTATAACTGTTGAATTTAAGAAAAAGAATTTATTAACAAAGAATTTTCTAATTAAAAAACCTTAAGACATAATCGAAATGATTTGTAAATTTCATGATTTTTAAAGAAGTTTAATTAATTTGTGTAAAAATGTCTAAAACGATTTATTTTAATGGTACACAACTTGAAAAATATTAAACTTAAATCAATTCTAATCTAATATTTAAAGTATATTCAATATTTATAATTAAAATACATTAACTCACTCTATATTCGTAATGCTCAAATATTATAAAATTCAATTAGTTTTATTTACTCTATTTAATCATTGTTAACAATAAGTTTTTATATTTAAAGTTATCTTAAATATTGTTTATAACCCAATGGTCAATAATGTGCCCATTATTACTTTCAGATTGTCAAATTAATAACTAGAATTCATATTGTTTATTTACCTGCTTCACGTGATTTTCTTTATGCGATTGCTTTCCAAGTTGGTATTATTGCCGAAAGGTGGAATTTTTTCGAATGAATTAGAGAATCCAATCCATCTATATGGATATACATTTCATCTGCTATTCTTTGTTTAAAAGCTAGATAAATGAAGTCCATAATTGGTATCATCATTATTCTGCATTTAGGAATAGTAGTCTTAACTACGTTTCAGTATGGGACGTTTATTCGACCCTGCAGCCGAACGCAATAGACATTAACTATTTCTGGCTGCTTCATTCTTAAGTTAGTAATGATATTTAAATATAATTGCATTTCTGTTGAAATAATTTTATTTATTTCTTCATTAATAGATGTGTATTTCTCGTATCACTTTAAAAAAAAGTTGTACAAAAACAAGTAACCTTAATAAACGTAAAACTTTCCCCAAAAATATAATTTTTAAACTTTAACTAAACGTGTCCTTTGGACAAAGATATTGTTAAGGTAGTTGATTCCTTCTTTACTTGACTATTGATTTAGGCAATCGATTGAAAACCTCATTCTTGTTTAATTAGAAAAAATATAGGCTAATGTAGATGTTTAAATGAACAAAACCAGTTATGAACAAATAACAAGTTTATTGTATCCCAAGAAATCCCTAATCCGCTAGACTATCTCACTTCGAACAATAATATTTCTTCGAATTGCACAAAATTTAAAGATCCAAAATAAATTAAACAATAAAATTAAAGGTAAAATATTACACAAGAAAACTTGTATCCTTTAAAGTTAGATAGTGAATCCCCTTCTCCTTACTTTTGTTACTTTTATAGTATAAATATTTATTTATTCACTTATCTTATTACTTCATCTTTATCTTGTGGTCTATTATTCAGACCTTCAATTTAATTAAACAAACAAGGGCTTCGTACAACAACTTTATTTGGTACTATAGCCCTAAGTCTCCGTCTTGGTCACGCCGAGACACACGGGCAAATGTCCAGATTTCCCTGTGGTCAATCGATTTTATTAATCGACATTACAGTGGTGAAATCATACTTTAGTTTATTGCACCTGCTAGTTACCAGGCGCTTTTTCTGAAAGCTTGCAGTTTTTAGGCAAGTGGTGTGATCATGATTCCTTAACCTATAACACCACTCCTTAAGTTTCACAATACATTAGTATCTAAAGCTTCATTCTTTTAATTAAAGTTAAATTCTTAATCGTTTTTCAATGTAAATTTATAGAAATGTGAAATATAATTAAATGCAATAATTGAGAAAGAATTGTATTTCATTAACAATTTAAACATTAATATTTAGTTACGAAGTCGATCGTAACAGTATAAAGAATTACGGTGTTATATTCTGTAGGTTTTCCCCCTAAAAATGGTCAAAATTCAAAGGAATGTTAACCCCTTCAATGTGTAGCTAAAATATAAAAAAATGGTTCCCAAAATGTGTAAGACCTTCTTTTTTACTCAGGGGGTTTTTTTCATGGTCGCTGATTACGAATCAAAATATTAGTTTTAAAAATTAAAAATGGACGATCCAATATGGCGGACGATTATTAATAAAATATTTAAATAATTACGGTATTATATTAAAAAAAAAAATTGGGCAGCCATGTCGGTTCAAAAATTAATTATTTTGAAAATTTGACTTTAGAATCGTGGATCAAGCGAACCGCAAAAAACCCTCGAGTAAAATTTTTTAAGAAAATTCATCCACTTTTGAAAATTTTTTAAAATGTTTGGCGGCCATATTGGATAAAAATAAAGTATTCAGAAAATCTAACTTCATAATCGTGATCAGCGACCCCAAAAACCCCTGAGTAACAATTTTTTGCAAATATATGTTAAGATGTTTCCTTGTTTTGGCCATGACGTGTATACACGTCATCCACAGTTTGGGCCAGTTTTTTCATGATGTTATATACACGTCTTCCACAGTCAAGGGGTTAAATTCAATTAAGTTCTATTATTTATAAAGAATTAGATTACTATCTAGTTGAAGTACATTAGATTAAAATATTCAAAAAGAAGAATGTCTCTTTTGTGAAATTACAAAGGGGTGTTTTTGTGTACATGTTTATGACATGAAATATGATAAGGAAAAAATGCAAAGAAGTAACCAATTTTTTCATATTTTTTTCTACTAAAAACCTACCAAACTTTAAACTTTTATATAAGAAAAATTCGGGAAAATTTTGACACAGGACAAACCGTGTACAAAATATACTTATACTTAGACACTCATAATTTCAATTCTTCGTTATCTTTATAAACTGTATGCTCAAAATTTAAATAATTGTATTAAAGTTCAATATATTCTACTATTTGTACTAATATATGTAATTAAAGCATATACTTATAAATGTTTTATATTATCGTTTATCAGTTCTATATAACATTTAAATATTAAAACATGTAATTTACATACAATGTTATTGTCCGTAAATAATATTAATATTAATTTTTATAAATAAAAACTATTAATAATTGAATAATAATTTTTAAAACTAAAATACAATAATTACTTGTAGAAAAAACACATAGAAAAAAGATAATTTTAAATCGCGTATAAGTCGGAAAAATCTTATGCTCTGTAGAATTAATAAAAAAATTTTATGTTGCTGTTTATGAGAATAATTAAAAAATTGTCAAATGATAAAAATTATGCCCTGTACATACTATAAGGCATTATTTTCTATTCATTGGTAATTAACGAAGAACAGAAAAATTAAACAAAGAAGTTATTTTTAGTTAAACAATTTTATTTAAAAAAGAATGCAGAAACAAACAGTTTTTTTTAAAATTTCTACAGCAAACATATTTTATTACATTCTTATTAGTTGATTAGATAAAATTCTTCAAAATCTTTTAATAATTGATATCAACGTTTTTTTTCTATTAGAACGTCATTATAAGTTAATTACAAATATTTGTTGACAAACAACATCACTAATATAATATATAATAAAAAAATTATAATAGATAATTTTATTATATTATTTTTAATTAAAATAATAAAAATGAAAATGGAATATCTTTGTTGTACAAATTAAAAAAAACATTTGTTATTAATATGTATGTAATTATGTTTAATATCATCGCTATCAGTTATGTCAGCAGTAGATTCAAGTGTGTTAAATAAATTTATATCTATAGAAGATTTAAATATTAAAACATGTAATTTGCATACAATGTTATTGTCCGTGAAAAAATGATAAATTTTTTATAAATAGAAACTATTAATAATTCAAAAATAATGTTTTAAAAATAAAATACAATTATCCCTATTTTCGCAAGAGTTAAGACCACAGGATTTTTCTGACTTGTACGCGAATTAAATATATTCCTAAAAGAACACTTAAAAATCATTCTCTAATTATTAAACCATTTTCAAACAATAATAATTTTTTACTTTCGGATAGAAAGACTAAGATAAAATTAGAAAGAAATTGAATAAAAGATTTGAAATGTACATTTATACAAAGGGAATTTTAAAAAAATTTTATTATTTTATTAATAATTATTTTAGTCACCAGCAGGAGATATGCAATACGCGGATATATATGCGTTCAGTAGATCGCAATTAAAATTAATTAAATCCAATTGGAAATATTTAAGGTTACACCAAGTTTTTAAAACAATTTAATAACCGTTAACTAACTTTAAATTTTTGAGGACATTTAATGTAATGGCAAATTTGTTGATATATTGATTATTGCCAATTTTCCAGTTTTTCTTAGGAGTAAATTCAATTCTTGTATAAGTCAGAAAAATTTTAACGCTCTGTAGAATTAATAAAACGTTTGTATGTTTATGTTCATGAGAATAATTACCAAATTGGTTAAAATGATTGGTCAATTCTTTTATTCTTTATAAGTTGAAATTGAAATGTAAATTTCGAAAAGGGAACCCTTTTTCAAAATTCACAATTCAATTATATTTTCATTAATAGATAATATGTTTAAAATTAACTTTAAAAAATTATTTTTTATTTATAAATTTTATTAAAGAAGGGTTAAATCGAAACAAACAGTTTTTCCAAATATCTACACAGAAACCCATATTTTATCACGATTATTAATAAAATATTATAAAATAAATTATTATTATTAATTAAAGTAATGAGAGATGAAATAGAATATCTTTACTGAACAAATTTAAAAAAAATTTTGATTATACTCAACTCACCCTTTTTATAAAATTTATAAATGGACACTCATAGGACTTTGACCATACATATACTTAATAAATTTCAATTTCTTCATAATCTTGAATAGCGTAAGTGCTAAATTATAGTTGTATTAAAGTTAAATATATTAATTTCGCTATTATTTTATATTCATATATGTATGTAATTATATTTAATATTATCATTATACCAGTTATGTCAACAGTAGATTCAAGTGTGTTAAACAAATTTTTATGTCTGCAGAACATTTAAATATTAAAACGTGTAATTTGCATACAATTTTATTGACCGTGAATAACGATAATAATTTTTATAAATAAAATCTGATGAATAATTCTAAAAATAATTTATAAAAGTAAAATACAATAATTATTTATGGAAATAACACATCTCACAAGTTTCAGAATTTCACGAATCAGAATAACCATTCCTTATTATGCATTTTCATCCACTAAACATGAATCTAAGTCCGTTATGCTCCAATAAGTCAGGATTTTTTCCCTAATAGTAAACAAGAACCATGTTTTATTACTGCACCAGAAGTTTAACATAGAATCAAACCAAATGAGGAAATATACTTGAAAAAGGTATTTTTTAAATGTAGAATTAACAATTGATATTTGGACAGAGCATTTTCCTTTAAAAAATCATTCTTGACTTGAAAAAAATGGTACAGTCTATTTGGGAATTACTGAATTAATTAAAAACTACAGGCGGGATGTATTATCTTTAATATTTCAAAAACCAAATTAAGATAAAAAAATATATACAAATTTTTTTGTAAGGGGACATTCCAGTTCAAAATGTCAAAAAATCGATTTTATAAAAATTTTATTTTCGGATTTTTGGTGTTGCTGATCACAAATTAGATATAAAATTTTAAAAATTCAAAATGACGGAAGAGAAAATTAAAAATCAAGTGGATTTGCTTAAAAATTGTTACTCGGGAGTTTTTGGAGTCGCTAATTACAAAAGTGACATCAGTTTTCCAAAATTCAAAATGTCAAATATTAGATTCATATTCAGTGACCCCAAAAACCCTCCAGTAATGATTTTTAAACAAATCCAATAATTTTGAAAATAAATTGTCCGCCATTTTGAATTTTAAAAATTTGATTCCATATTCGTAATTAGCGACCTTTAAAAAACCCCGAGTATGCGATTCTCAAGCAAATGCGACGATTTTTTAAAAATAAATTTGAAACTTATGAACAAAAACTTTAAATGCGTTTTTCTTAAAATGTTTTTTTTAACTCGGGGGTTAAAGTGATATCTCGAGTTCTTCTGAAGCGATTTTAAAAAAATCAAACCGCATTTTAATTCAGCGTCATCATTCCTATAAGTGGAATCTTAAAAACTAAACAATTTCCAACTCCTTTCTTTTTTTATAAGAGAAATTCTGAATAAAAAAACCTCTTTTTGCATGTTTTTGAGGCAAAAGTATTCTAAAAAAGTAGGGGAAGAAAATTCTACTTTTTTGACTTCGAATTCGAATTTGGCGTTAAAAAATGCAATGCAATATACTTATTTAGTGTCTTAATTTTTAAAATTTTTTTAATTTAATTTAATTTTTTAATTGGTTTTTTTTGAGTATTAACTCAAAACAAAAACCAGTTTTATAATTTTGAATTCAAATTCAGAAGTAAAAATACATGAGAATATACTATCTTAGTGACTAGGCTAAAAAAACTTTTTTTGCTTTGCCAGTGTTATTTATACAATTAAATGAATGAGAAACAACCACACCTTGCAAAACATTTTACAGATTTGTTATTAGCTAGTCCTCGAAACCATATTCTGTTCACTATATTTCTGTGTATTAAAAAAATTAGTGAAAAACAGTTTAAAATTTTTTTAATTTTAAAACAGAAATACCTTTATTAATTTTTTTTAATCGACTAACAGAAATAACAAAAAATGTTTTTTTATATTTACTATCAAAATATTTTTTGAAATTTTAAATATAAAGTATTAAAAAAGTTAAACTGATTAATTCTTTTTTTAATGTAAAACTAAAATAAATTAAGTTCTAATGCTAGTTAAATAACTGGAGTGGGACAAAATAAGTGAAACCGGCCACTTGAAAAATTTTTGTCTCCAATTTTCAAATTTACCTATGATTTTATGGTAGATATATATGAGTACACTTTTTGTTCTCTAAAGTATTTTAAAAAAAAATTATTTTTAAAGTAATCAGGTGTAGAAGTTTTGGGTCATTTTATTTTCATTTTAATTATTACTTTGAAACAAATAAAGATAATTAAGTGAATTTTTTTAAAATTAAAGCTTAAAGTATATTTTAAGGATAAAATAAAGCAATTTCTAAAAAATGAAAATTTATAATTGTTATTAACATTTCTTTTAAACAATTGCAAATTGAAGAATGTTCTCAATGTTTTTTGAAAGATTAAATTACCTTGTATTGATGCGCCAAACTCCAAGCATTAAAATAAAAAAAAGAAAAATCAGTATCCTCCTATATTATAGATATTATGTTGATTTTTCTGACAAAATGCTGGCAAAATTCAACTAGAGTTACTGGAAAAAGATAAAATTGCAAACAAATAAATAAGATCGTCTTTTGTTTTGTTAGAAACTTCACGCTTTAAAGCGGATTTTTAAGATTAAAAGTCGATTTTTGCCTGCATTTTGTCAGAAAAATCAACATAATATCTATAATATTGGAGATTACTGATTTTTCTTTTTTTTATTTTAATACTTGCGAGTTTTGCGCCTCAATCATTTTTATCGAAATTTAATCTTTTCGTAAGATAAAACATAATTGAGAACACATTATTCAATTTGCCAATTGTTTTAAAAGAATTGATCAATAAACAAATTATACTAAATTTTCATTTTTTTTTAGAAATGAGAAACTTGCTTTATTCTTATCCCTTAAAAAGTATACTTTAAGCTTGTTAATTTAAATAAAAAAAATTTCCACTTAATTATTTTTATTTGTTCTCAAATGTAATAATAAAATGAAAATTAAATATCATGACCAGAAAAAACTTCAGACATCCCTGAGTTCACTTTAAATAATTTTTTTCTTTGAAAAAATACTTTAGGGACAAATAAGGTAGACTGTACTCATTAAATTTACCAAAACATCATAGTATAACTTGAAAATTGCGAGATTAAAAAATTTTTCAATTCGATGTGGCCGGGCACGTATTACACCTTATTTTGCGCATGATGTACAATCTTAAAATATTTTTTTTCGAAAAATATTAAAATTGAATAATTTTCAATTAAAACAAGGGAAATATAAGTGAATTAAATACCTCTCTTAGATAAACTTCATTCTTATTAGCCTAGAAAGAAATTTATATTTTTAAATTAACATTTCAAAAAACTTTTAGAGAATATTATCATCCTTTTCTGTGTAAATAAAATTGTTTAAACTATTAATTCTTTAAAATTTTCTTCCTACGATAATTTAATATTCTATTTAAATATTGAATTGAGCCATATTTATAATGATGAAATATACATTCAGTTGGTTCAATTATATAACATTAAATCTAGTATAGAGAGTTGAATTTTGCGATAAACATACATTTCTTCTAGGTTTATACATTATAATTTATGTTTACTTTTGAAACTTCAGCATTGAATAATAATGATTAAACTTCTAATATCGAACAACCGTTGTTAATTATATTTATTACAGCAAATGAAACAAAAAGAGGTATTTATAAAGGAAAATTGAATTATTGTTAGACAGTCAGTAAAGTTTATTCTACTATTAGTAATAATTTTCTATTACTATTTTAGGAATGATTTACTTGGTCATATATTGATTGGCGCTAATTTTTACAGCTTTCCTGCAGACAGCATTTTCGGTTAAGCTATTCGATTTCTTTTTTCTTTGTATTATTATTTCTCATAGAAAATAGCATAATATTAAGTCACAATTCTATTATTTTTTTCCAAATTTATTAAATAAAGATTTTTTAGAACGGGTTATTCCTTAACGTTTTATTTAAAATTTATCTGAAATGTTCTTGTTACGCGACCGAAAGTCCATAATTTTTAACAAATATTTTATGCATTCTTTTTGGATGTCACAATTTAAACGGGTTGAAAGGACTCGAAAATAATATACAGAGATTTCATTCACGCATTCCTCTTCTTTTTTCAAATAGGGTTATTGACCGTTCTTGAGAAATAGTTAAGGAACATTGAAATGTTAATATAAACATCTAAAAATTAAATATAATTTGTATTAGGAATCCTTTGGGTACAATATATTCTGCATTTGATTTAATACGTTCTCTTTTATAGTTTTTGATTTATACATCTACAAGTTTCCTATTTGTTCCTAATTAAACCAAAAATTAAGGTTTCTTAATACTCTTAGTTGAATTAATAACTAAGTAGGAAGGGGATCCGCTACATTTACAATTAATTATTGTTCCAGAGGACAGGTTCCTCAAAGTCAATATCAACATTCCTTTTTTAAATTAAATATTAAATTCAAATTTTACTTTAACAGTTCGTAAATAATATTTAGTGATTTTATTCTAAAAATATGGGTCACTTTAGAGCAATTGGTTTTTCAAAAAATTTAATTTCAAGCTGCAACATTTAAAATTTTGTATTTTTTTAGATTCATGGACAGTCTGGAAATCCGGATTTGATTTCGTTTCTTGCGCTTTTCCAAAACCATCAACTCATTACGCTGGTACATTTTTTCAATTAAAAATAAAAATTAATTCTGCAAAACAAAATCGACTTTATAAAAAATTGCATTGTGTGATGTAATAATTTTTTACAATACACCAAATATTTACTTTAAATTTTTTCATAGATCAAGTGTTACAGAACTGTTTCCCATTAGTGATAACGCTCAATTTGACACAAAATTGTGGCTCATGAGAGAACTTTCAATTCATTTAAAACAGATGATCACGTGAAGGTGAATTTAGAACCTTCTAGTCGGCAGTTCTAGTACACAAAAAATACCACCTGTTTGGGATGGCCAAAAACGTGTAATACGATATTGTTTAAATTTGACCACTGAAAGAAAATGTAAGTACTTTTTGTAATAAATTCAAATAAGATTAATTTTTTCAAATCATTTTGAAATTGTTATATTTTTACAATAAATTTGTTCTTAAAAAAATTGTTATATTATTATAGGCTCTTAAAAGATTATCGAGAGTTACACGGATGAAATCAAACTCATTCCTCGTTTGTAAAAGCTACCAGAAGCCATAGTGGGTATTATTTTTATGTAAGTTATTTGTTATTTCTACCTTACTTTATGATTTTTGTATTTGAAAACTTGTTCGATTATACGTAATAGTTTTCTGCACTATAAACCTGATAATCGTAGCTAAGAAACTCTTAGTATCCTCCTACTAAGATTTATCCTCTTTGCTATCTTGATAAGGCCATTTCATCACTCATTGTGAAATTTTTTCATTTTAATTTCATCTTTACTGTATGGCGTTTTATGACTATAATGTTGGTGTCGAAAGCCGCCACCAAGGGATACATGCTCAGAAGGCGTAGTGATGTTAGCATTAATAAAAACGATTTAAACAATTGACTCATTATGTATTTTACCTTAGAACAAACGTTTTAAAAATTTTGGTAAATATGTTTCCAGTTTTCCAAAGTATATACCAATTCACGTTTTTTCTATAAGACATCTGTTTCTCCGTGCTCACTGACTGATTATGAGTTGAATGCTTCATCTGTGTTTTAGATCTTGACAATGTGATTATTCATGTTTTGTACCTACCAAACTGAACTAAGTAAGTGCAACCCCTTCAAAATTAAGTCCCACTAATTACTGTTTATCCAGAAATATTAGTTATCCATGGATTATGACTCTCTATTTCGTTAGTACATAAAAACAATATAATACCATCATGTTAGAACTTTTAATTAACTGAATTATTTATTCACATATAAATTTTTGAAGACAATTACAAAGGTAATCTTTCAAGAGGCTTTTAAAGTTACATTATTACTTTCTGGAAATGCTTGTAGATTTGAAATTTAGGAGATTTTAAGTGAAACCTGATGTGCGATTAATTATTGATGGTATTGTTTATAGAAGAGGTATATTTATTTTTGATTCTAACTAACAAGCTTAAACACAGAAAAGTACGAGTATTTTTACACTTTTTTCTTTTGGACGAAGCTCTCCGGCATTTATTATATCACTCCAAGATTTTTGATAATGGTACAATTTAAATGGCAAAGTTAAATCGAAATTATTGTTTTGGATGATATGGGTTAAAATCTTATATAGTAGTCCTTTAGATCATAGGAAAAGATTGATGATTTGGCTTTAATTACTTGATGGTGGTTAAGATTGTCAAAAAGATTTCTTTTTTTTGGACAACAGATTTTTGTTCCCAACGTAAAAAACTATTTTTTTCTCAAATTAGATCCGACATATGACTACTTCTCCCCAAGAAGAAGAAACAGAGACACATTGGTTTTAGCACGGAATAATTAGGATATGAATTTATCCACGACTAAAATATGAAATCACTATTTCTATTTTTTGTCTCTTATAACTTCCTATTGAGTTAAATTAACTCTATTCTATATGTACACGTTATTTTTTATAAAAGTTTGATAATGTGTTGATGCTCCTTGTTTTTCTGGATTTGGATTCTGGGTACTGTAATTTCTGTACGTGAGGTTGTTGGAAATGTCCTAATATTATTGGAATGGTCGTATTTTTGACATGGTGTGATTCAATGATGCAAGTTGGATGTAGTTTTGGCGATTCGTGTTGACCTTTTGTGTGTGTTGTGGCAAAAATTGCAAAGTTCCTGTCGTAAAGGATGATAATGAAAGAATAATTGATCGGTGTTGCTGCATTTGAAAGAATCAATCGGTTATTGTAGGCAATATTGCGACGGAGCTCCATGAATTGGCTAATTTGTTATGAATCATTGTCAGAATAATTTACAGAGATCGTACATTAAATATCTAATTAATGGTCGTAAAGATTATTCAAATAATTTCACAATAAATTTAATTTTAATAACGAGATTTGGTGCTTTTCCATGACGGGATAACCATAGGTTGCATCTAATTTCAGTACTTACCGGGGCTGATAACGTGTGCAACTAATGAATCAGATGACTTTTATTATGAGCACAAAGCGTAATCGATGGCACAATACCTTTTCGTTACTGCAGTAAAGAAAACTATGAGAATATTTTTCCAGTAAGTGTTAGTTTACTTTTAGGTAGGACACTTGGACATAGTCCAAAGATATCCAGAGTCACAGATTGTCTACTGGTTTCCTAAATTAACAGTAGACTTTATTAAAAGAACTAAAAACCTGCAGATAAAAAAGTTGTTTATTATTTTAATGGTTTTATAATATTTTAGCAAAGGGGTAAAGAGCGCAGAGACAGAGGTGATCTCCCGCAATCCACCATCTATGTCCAATTGAATATTATTTCCTTCTAGAATATTACCCGTGTTTATTTTATTATTTTTTAATTTTTTTATAAAAACGTGTCATTAAGTTGAAACACATGTACAAGTGCTGGGATTCCTTAGAGCTTCATTTTGTGAGTATTTAAAAGATTTAAAAGGTTAGAAACAAAAATTGTTAATTCCAAAATTTATTGTATTTAGGCCAAATTAGAAATACTAGATATTAAAAATTATTATTTTAAGTTTATTAGACTCAAAGGGAAATAAGATTACATTTACGATTTTACGTATGATTAACGTTCTTGTATGCGCTTCATTTATTTTGTGTTGCAAAAACATCAGCTGGTATTGAAAATCGCAATATATTACATCCTCTGCCAGGAAGTGAAGGTTCCACTTGCGATAAAGGGCCACGTAAGGGAATTTTATCTTCATTCAAACTTGCAAATAAAGGAGCAAAAATTAATAAATTAATATAAACATTTTCTCGAATTTAACCAAATTGATAAAAATTAATAATTTTCTTTTTTAGCATT